>CM059423.1:38137500-40537500 GCA_030378225.1 Knoxia roxburghii
AGAGCAATTGGATGATAACAAAATTATCAATGATTGGAATTCCTTATTTCTATTCAACAACGTATGAATAATCCCTTGACGTGGATTAAGGAATTGTTGAATTCTTACCTTAGAATAGGAAAAAATGGAAGAAAACGGATTGCTATTGGTGCAATCTGATCCATTATCAGAGAGTAATCCCAAACCTAGGGGATTCTTCCTTTTTCCAATATCTGAAATAGGGGATTTCGTCAAGTCGATTCTTAGGAAATGTCGAATCAAACCGTTTGTCCTTATTTCAATAAAAGACGCATGGGCTTCTTTGCTCGAAAAACTTTTTGTTTTTTTTTCTTTATCCCAATTCAATACTAAACAAGTACGGACTAATTGAATACTTGTATCAAAAAATCCTCTATACGAAATTCCTCGAATTGGTTTTCCATTTCCATAAAGGATATAATTTACAACTCGAAGTCGTACATTGTCCCTTTCCTGCAACAGGTCGGGGGGGAAAAGGGTTGCTACATTTAGACCGTCGATTAGTTCATATATGACGACAGGCCGAACCAAAACAAAATATCCCCTTTTGTTAGGTGCAATCCGTTGGGCATAGATCCAATTTTTCCATTTTTTTAATCGCTTAGAATTTCTTTTTCCTGTTCCTGGTGGTATCGGTATCAAAACGCCGCTATGTCGGGATATCTTATCTATCTCTCCAGGAAAATGGATATCTCCAGAAAAGATTTTCAGTTCAATTCTTTTTTTTTTCCTATCTACCCGAACCAACCCCCCCTCTCGGCTTCTTATATTTAAAGTGATTTGTGTATCGACTCCAATGATACTATTGTTCCGTACCATTATAGAAGAAGATCCGGGTAAGATATGCACTTCCTCGGGAATGAAAAAAAATCGATCTACTTTCGTTTGTGATTTTAACTTAAATTCCTTACTTCGTCGATACTCAATCAAATCTTCTTTTTTGACGATTGACTGCATTTCGATAGTGCCATATTTAGTAATTCCCGAGCCCTTTCTTCGATATCGAGGATCATCAAAATAAGAAAGAATACTATTTCTACGAAAAATACCATTTAAGGGAATTTCAATCGAGATACCTAAAGTGGATATTAATTCGTTTTCGCGCTCGTGAATCGGTTGAAGTGGCATAAGAAATCGATTTCTTCGCCTCTTTGACAATAAATCAGAATTCTCCCGGAGAATGGCCGGATATAGGAGATTACAATGACCAGTCCCTATGATTCGATTAAAGCCTAAAAAATTCCGAATCCTCTCTTTTTTTTTACCATAAAAATCCGAACTAAAGAATTTGTACCTCATAGGGGCGTTAGTTACTGAGGAGTTGGAAGAAATATCTCTTCGCTTGACAGAAAGAGAATGCGCGTTCATTTGATCTTGATCCTTGTGAAGCGAAAGGGAGACTAGACTCGATCTGCACGGACCTCCTAATAATATCCACAAATGGCTTGTTTTTGGTAATAGATGGACATTACCATATGTAAATTCGGGTACATGATATACATCAGTACTCCAGTGCATTTCGCCGTCTGAGTCAGAATAAATATGTTTTCGAACTTTCTCTTTAAAATTAAAAGTGGATGTTCCCGCCCGAATCTCAGCAATCACTTGTTCTGATTCTACATATTGATCGTTTTGAATTAAAAGAAAACTATTTGATGGAATATTCACATTATGTAGAATATCTTCACTCTCAATAGTTACGTACAGGTCCATAGAGCATAGAAAAGCAGGATGTCCGTGACGTGTACGTGTTGGATGAACTAAATCCTTATTGAATTTTATTTTTCCATTATAAGGAGTTCTCACATGTTCTGCAGTACCTCCTGTGAATACTCCGCTGGTATGAAACGTTCTTAATGTTAATTGAGTACCCGGTTCTCCAATCGATTGACCCGCAATAATACCTACAGCTTCGCCCAATTCAACCAGATCCCCATGAGTAGGACTCTGGCCATAACAAAATCGGCAGATCCAAGATGTACTCCTGCAGGTAAAGGGGGTTCGAATAGGTATTGTTTCGGCACGAAAAGTTATGAATCGATTGACAAGCCCAGTCCCAATGTCTTGATTTCTAGTGGCAATACATCGCTGACCCATATATATATCATCCGATAATACACGACCAATTAATGTTTGAATAAAAAACCGTTCGGGCATCATCTCATTCCGAGGACTCAGAGAAATACCTCGGGCGGTGCCACAATCCGTTCGGCGTACAACAATGTGTTGAACTACTTCAACAAGTCTGCGTGTGAGATATCCGGCATCTGATGTTCGTACAGCAGTATCCACAACCCCCTTACGGGCTCCGTAGCAAGAGATGATATATTCTGTTAAAGAGAGTCCTTCCCGTAAATTACTTTGAATAGGTAAATCAATCATTTGTCCTTGAGGATCCGACATTAATCCTCTCATACCTACTAATTGATGTACCTGAGATACATTTCCTCTAGCGCCCGAAAAAGACATTATATGAACAGGGTTAAAAGGGTCAGTCATCCTAAAATTTGGATTCATCTCTTGTCGCAAATATTCACTTGTAGCATACCAGATTTCAATGGATTGACGTAGTTTTTCTACTGCGTGTACATTCCCAGAATGGTGGTGTTTTTCAAAAATGAAACTTTGTTGTTCAGCATCTTGAACTAGACATCCCTTTGAAGGTATTGTTAAAAGATCCTCAATTCCTAATGAAATAGATGTAGCAGTAGCTTGTTGAAAACCCAGGGTTTTTACTTGATCCAGGATGTGTGATGTATATGCCATTCCAAAGTGATCTATTAATCGACTAATAAGGCGTTTCATGGCAGTTCCATCGATCGCTTTATTGTGAAAGACCAGATTGGCCCGTTCTGCCATAAAGTACCTCCGTATTCGGCTGAGTAAAATTCGACAATGGGTTAGGGTCAGTGATTGAAAAACTTCCTTTTTTCGATCTTGATTCGCATATAAATTCCCGAATTCTAATCCCAGCTGAACCGCGGATACCTCAATTTCCGCGGTATCATAGAATTCCTAAGTACCATATGAACAGGCACGAGAAAACCCCTGTATTGCTTCTTCAATTTTTCGATAAAGAAAAATCTGACCAACAGTGGTTCGAATGTATAGAAAAATAATTTCTTTTTTTATTATACTTCGTACTATTAGATAGTGCCCATAAATTTCATAAAAAGTCCCCAAACATTCATAGTGAATTTCGACGGGAATTTCTCTGGAAGCAATAACGCGTCGGTCCAGCCGCCACCGGAGCCACAAAGGACTATCTAAATGGATTCGTTTCCGACGATAAGCCCCAATTGCATCATAGGAATTACAAAAAAAAGGTTCTTTCGTATACTCATAATTATTATTAGCACTTCTTTTATTTCCACCTTTGCTACGATTACGTGGATTATATTTAATTACACAAATACCTCGACGATTTCCGCTCGTTAATACATAGAGCCCCATAAGCATATCTTGTGTTGGTACGGAAATTGGATCCCCAATAGCTGGAGACAAAAGATTCTGATGAGAAAACATAAGGAAACGCGCCTCCGCTTGGGCTTCCAACGACAAAGGTACATGAACAGCCATTTGATCCCCATCAAAATCTGCATTGAATCCCTTGCAAACTAATGGATGTAAACAAATAGCACGCCCTTCCACTAAAACGGGCTGGAATGCTTGTATGCCTAATCTATGTAAAGTGGGTGCTCTGTTCAGCAATACGGGATGTCCCTGCATAACTTCCTGAAGTATTTCCCATACAATGCTTTCTTTTTCCCGAATTTTATTCTTAGCAACTCCTATGTTCGAAGCAAAATGTTGTCCAATTAGACCACGAATTACAAATGTTTGGAAAAGTTCTATTGCTATTTCTCGAGGCAATCCACATCGATGTAATGAAAGTGAAGGTCCCACAACAATAACGGAACGTCCTGAATAATCAACTCGTTTGCCAAGCAGAGTCTCTCGAAATCTTCCTTCTTTACCTTCAATTACATCGGAAAATGACTTGTAAACTTTATTATGACCATCCTTCGTTGGTTGACCGCGTCGAATTCCATTATCAAGAAGCGTATCGACGGCTTCTTGTACTAATTTCTCCTGGCACATTACCAATTCTCCTGGCGTAGATCTATTTGTTGTTAATAGATCGGTAAGAGTGTTGTTCCGATAGATAACTCTTCTATAGAGTTCATTAATATCCGAACTCATTAGTTTACCCCCATCTATCTGAATGATTGGTCTCAATTCAGGAGGAAGAACTGGTAATAGACACAAAACCATCCATTCGGGTTCTATATTTGTTCGAATAAAATGCTTAGTGAGTTCCATACGTCGAACCAAAAAATCCTTTCTTCTTCCAACTTTTCGATCTTCCCATTCATTCCCCGTGGGACCTTCTTCCCCTAATTCTTTCCATTCTACTAAGGAATTTTATAGAACAATTCGTAAATCTAGATCAGCTAATTGTTCTCGGATAGCAATCGCACCAGTAGACATTTCTCGATTTCGAAATGGATAGAAGCCCTGGGTCGTAAAAAAAAGCGGGATGCTGTATTTCCAAGATTGGATTTCATATTCGAATAAACCTCGTAATCGTAAGAAAGTGGGTTTTTTAGTTATGGGCCTAGCAAAAGAAAAATTGGGATAGGATCCTATAGGATCTCCCCCCCTCAAAATCGGACGTGAAAATTTCCCCTCATCCGGCTCAAGTAGGTACACCAAATAAAGAAAGGGGTTCGCCCGAGAAAACTCCCAAACACAAACAAAAGGATCTACTCCTTACTCAAGTTCTTAGTAAAGATGAACATGAATTCCGTCTTTTTTTTCTTAACAATATTCAATTACGATTCAATAAATGAAGAAGGGTAAAATTCTTGAGTAGTCTACCTCCCTTCTAATGATAAATACCTTAATTCTTAGTAATTAAATTTAAATTTTAAACTAAGGGACTTCCTTCAAATTGATAAAAATTTATAAGAGATTGACTTGTCTATGTACTGTTCCATTCGATCTTTTAGGTCCCGACTTCAACTCGACGGGCACGATGTCCCTACAGTCTATATGCGATGAATAGACTCCTGCAACCATGACATATTTACTTCTTTACTTCCTTGAACATAATTTCTTTCCAAAAGAAAGGAAAAAAAAATAGTTAATTCCACAAAACAAAAAAGTCTTTTTTTACGAGGTACAAATAGAAATAGTAATTTCTATTTATTTGTGACCATAGATCAATTGCCCCTTTATATATATTTAATATTTATTTTATTTATTTTATATTTATTTGGGAGTATTGACTATACTCCTAATTCTGAGCTTCATGTTACTCCTCCCAAGCGACGTGTCAGGTCCAGGGCATCCCAATTAGATTCACTGGAATGACAGTTTCTCATTCGGAATCTGTAAAATCAGCATTTTGATCAAATCACACATCGCAGTAGACTAGGCCTTCTAATTCTTTAAGGGATTTATCTAAAAGATTCGCAATATAACTAGGAAGACGTTTTAAATACCATACATGGGTTACTGGGCATGCGAGTTTGATGTAGCCCATTTGATACCTTCGTATACGAGAATCAATAAATTCGACGCCACATTTCTCACAAAATTTCGGGTCGTCTTTTTCCTCTCCGATTACACGATAATTTCCACAAGCACAAATTCCACTTTTAATAGGTCCAAAAATTCTTTCACAAAATAATCCATCCTTTTCCGGTTTATTGGTTTTGTAATGAAAAGTATAGGGTTTTGTCACCTCTCCAACTATCTCTCCATTAGGCAGTATTTTCGTGGCCCAAGCGCTTATTTGTTGAGGAGAAACTAATCCAATTTGGAGCTGTTGATGTTTATACCTATCGATCATATAAGACAAATGTTGATTCATTCCGATTAAGCTTCCTTCCTATGAATCTGGAAGTTTTTCTCAGATACAAGGAAATGATTCAATTCCAGAGCTAAAGATCGTAGTTCTCGAACGAGTAATCGAAAAGATTCTGGAGTACCCTCGGGGTTAGGTATTGTTTCTCCAACGATCGTAGTACCAAGTACTTCCTGTCGAGCTCTAATATGATCAGATTTATAAGTAAGCATTTCTTGTAAAATATGAGCAACACCAAACCCTTCGAGAGCCCAAACTTCCATTTCTCCTACGCGCTGTCCCCCCCGCTTTGCCCTTCCTCTAAGAGGTTGTTGTGTAACAAGTGCATAATGTCCACTTGACCGGCCGTGGATTTTATCATCAACTTGATGAATTAATTTTAAGATATAAGGCTTTCCTATTAAAACGGGTTGTTCAAAAGGATTCCCCGCCCTTCCATCAAATATTCTGCTTTTTCCCGGGTATTCGGCTTCAAATACCCACGGATTCGCCGTTTGCTTACTAGCTTCATATAATTCAGAAAACACCAGTTTTCTCGAAGCTTCTTGTTCATATCGCTCGTCAAAAGGCGCTATTCGATAATGCCTGTATAGTAGGCTCCCGGCTAACCCAAGTGAACATTCAAATATCTGTCCTACATTCATCCTTGAAGGTACTCCTAGCGGGTTAAAAACCATATCAACAGGTCTTCCATCTTCCAAATAAGGCATATCTTGTCTAGGCAAAATTTTGGAAATAATACCCTTATTTCCGTGTCTTCCAGCTACTTTATCGCCGACCTTAATATCACGTTTCTGTGAAATATATACACGAATCGTTTCTGGATTATAACTAGAACCCCCCTTCTTATGGATCCATCTGACATCAATAACCCGACCCCTACCGCCTATAGGTAGTTTTAGACACGTTTCTTTTGAAGTAGATACCTGAATGCCAAGGATAGCTCGTAACAATCTATCTTCTGGAGCATACGACGACTCTTTCACCACCTGGGGCGTTAATTTACCTACTAAAATATCACCCGTCTCTACCCAAGACCCCAGCATCACAATTCCATTTTTGTCTAAATTGCGGAGTAAATGGGCTTCTAAATGGGGTATTTCGTTAGTGACCCTTTCGGGACCTTGGTTTGTAACATGGGTCTGAATTTCATATTTTCGTATGTGAAAAGAAGTATAAATATCTTCATATACCAAACGTTCACTAATGAGTACTGCATCTTCATAATTGTAACCTTCCCACGGCATATAAGCTACTAATACACTTTTCCCCAAAGAAAGTTCTCCACCGACCGTAGCAGCACCGTCAGCTAAAATTTGCCCCTTTTTAATGCATTTACCCCGATGAGCCTGTGGTTTTTGGTGCATACAAGTATTTTTGTTCGAGCGTTGATACCGATCTAATGAAATGCTTAGAGTACCTCCATTACTCGATAAAACGATTTTGTCCGTATCGGTATAAACAACCCTCCCCTCGCGCTCGGCTATATAAAGAGCCCCCGAATCAAGAGCTGCTTGTCGTTCCAACCCGGTTCCAACAATGCATCTCTCGGACCTAGAAAGTGGAACTGCTTGCCGTTGCATATTCGAACTCATTAAAGCTCGATTCGCATCATTATGTTCGATAAAAGGAATGAGGGAAGCTCCAATAGAAAAATATTGGAAGGGAAAAATACTTCTAAGATGAACCTTTTCCCACGCAATAGTCAAGAAGTCTTGACGGTATCGAGCTGGAACAACCTGCTCTTCCTGAAGATCCCCATTCAAAGCCAAAGAATGTCCCGCTGCTACCGTAAAGTATTCATCTCTACCCGGCGATAAAAAAAGCAGTCGTACCCCTGTGGATCCCTCAGAAATTTCAAAAAACGGGCTTTCTAGAGATCCCCACCGACCCATCTTCGCATGAATTGATAAGGATCCAATAAGCCCAACATTGATTCCTTCAGATGTGTCAATTGGACAAATACGCCCATAGTGACTGGAATGGATATCTCGTATCCGAAAACTAGCAGTTCGCCCTGTTAGGCCCCCAGGGCCCAAATAACTCAACTTTCTCCCATGAACTATTTGTGTCAATGGATTGGTTCGATCTAAAACTTGAGATAGTGGGTGTAAACCGAAAAAAGACTCAAAAGTAGTTGTTACTGCAGTTGAAGTTACCAAATTTTGGGGTGTCGGTATCAATTTATGCCGAACTGCTCCACATATAGTTCCGCGAATCGCATTTTCTAAACGAACCAGAGCCAATCCAAATTGATCTTGTAAAAGATCTGCTACAGAACGAATACGTTTATTTTTCAAATGATTCATATCGTCAATTGTGCCCATTCCGAATTTCAGGCCAATCAAATGATCTGCTGCTTCCAATATATCTCGTGGTAACAAAAATGTATTGTTCTGGGGTATATCAAGGTTTAGCCTTCGGTTCATATTTCGTCGACCAATTCTTCCTAATTCACATCTTTGTTGAAAGAATTTTTTTTGTAATTCCTTACATAAGGATTCCGAAAATACCGGATCGCCCCCTACACAAGCAAATTGTTCATAAAACGCTAAAATTGCATTTTCTTTTGATCCAATTTTTTTTCTCTCCTTATCGTTCAGAAAAGACAAAAAAAATTCAGGATACCAAACATTCTCTAGAATTTCTCTTAGATTCAAACCCATAGCTGATGATAAAACTAGAATAGATATTTTTTGTTTCCTACTTACACGAGCCCAGATCCTTGCTTTTATATCAATCTCTAATTCTGATCTTCCTCCCCAATCTGATATTATAGTACCGGTATACACCGAAATTCCGTTAGGGTCCAATTCTGACCGGTAATAAATACCGGGGCTTTGCAATATTTGATTGATCAAAATTCTATATATTCCATTTACTATAAAAGTTCCTAAGGAATTCATTAGAGGAATGTTTCCAATAAAAATTGTTTGTTCTTGCATATCCCTGCTGGTTTTCCAAATTAATCCCGCGGATACATATAATTGAGAGGAATACGTGAGTAATTCATATACAGCATCCCTTTCCTTTATCAACGGTTCTACCAATTGGTATGTCTCCACAAATAATTGAAATTCAATTTCTTGATCGGTATCTTCCATTTTTGGAAACTTATAAAGTTCTTCCGTTAAACCCTGATTAATAAACCTACAAAATCCTTCAAATTGTATCTGATTCAATCCAGGTATTGTAGACATTCTCTCATTTCCATCCGCTAGCATTTTTAAATTCCCACTTATCAAAAAATCCCACTATTGGTTCATTCTTCACCAAATTTTATAAATGATCTAGCAACGATGGAATTTATATTCTGTTTACTGAATCACATGAAATTTTACCCAACTCCATATCTGGAATAGAATGTATGAAATACGTATGAATGGAGAAAAAAGAATTTTGTACTTAAATAATTGAAATTGGAATTAAAAAATTCCAATTTTGAACGGCTACAAATGGAAAGGAATTTTTAAAACAATTCTAGAAAAAAAAATTCTATAACTTAATAAGATTAAGTTATAGAATTCTGGAGAGAATAACAAACAAAAAAATGATTGAATTTCTATCATTCTCATTATTATGATATTAAATAAAATATGTGAAGTTTCTAATATAAATAATAAATAGAAGAGCGGTTTATTATTTATTATTAATATTAAAATTAAACACGCATGTAGATATTAATATCCCCGTTCTCATGTAGTGTATTGATGTTCTTACTTGGATTTAACAACACGGTTTGTGTTCTATTAAAAGAAAATAGAAATTTTCTATTCCATTCTGAGCTATGAAAATTTTCTGATAATTCTTTCTAGGCAATATATCATATTCATATAATATAAAATAAATAAAAATAAATAAGAATATACATTTTGGTCCTAGGGCTGGGGTTTACATATATCAGTATATGTTGGTATAATTTAAATTGAGAAGGGTTTTCTAACTCAATTTAAATTTATATGTTCTTATGTCATTAAGAAAAGAAAAAAACAAACTTTGAGATTCAAATCGTTCCCGCATTCGCAGTCAGTAATAAATAGTTAATGGTTCAAATTCCAATTTGTTTGGCTTTTGCCAATGAAAACTGCCAGTCGGTTTTTACTAGAAAGTGGGAGAGGTTGGTTCTTTTAAGATACTCTAGAGGCGCGTATCAAATCCAATTGAAATCAAAAGAACCGAACCGAGGAGTTTCTTTTAGGCAAAAAAAGGGGGGGATAAATTAGGAAAATAAATTAGGAAAAAAGGGATTAAAAAAACGGAACTCCCAATGTACTGCGCGTACACATACAAGAAAAGTGAGTGCAGTAAGACAGTGACATATTTCACTAATTTTATATCGTTTTGGCGGCATGGCCGAGTGGTAAGGCGGGGGACTGCAAATCCTTTTTCCCCAGTTCAAATCCGGGTGTCGCCTGATCAACCAAAGGTGTGAAACCCTCCTTCGGTTCTGCTGATATAACTCGCCAAATTTTTTCTCATCAGAAGCAGAGAAAGGGGGCTGTTGATACTTGTTTGATTCGAAACGGCCGAGTGGGGGTTTTCGAAACGAAAAGAGTGTAAATCGAGGATTCAAGGATATATTCTAAGGGTAGAGGGATTAGCAAAACTTCGGGATTCTCTTCGACTACAATAGTAAAATGGAAAGAATTTTTTTTTTGGCAACCCCGAATCAAGAATATACTGTCTTTCCACTTTTTCACAGAGATAGTCGAAAAGGGCTACGCATTCGATCAAATAGAAAATTAGCTATTGATTTCTCTTTTTAGGCTTTTTACTTATGAGCATCAACCCAAAACTTTTAAAAAAAATTACCTTTTTTATAAAAAATTCTTTTTTAAAAAAAAAAATACTTTTTTTAACAAGGGAAATCAGATCAGGATTATATAGACATCAGATGAGAGAATACAAGAGATCAGATCAACAGACTATAGATATCAGATCAAGAATATAAAAGAAATCATACAGTAGAACTAAAATATAATTAACAAGAGAGATCAGATCAGGATTATATAGACATCAGATCAGCGAATACTTGACATCAGATCAACAGACTATAGATATCAGATCAAGAATATAAAAGAAATCATACAGTAGAACTAAAACATACTTAAAAAGGGAGATCAGATCAACAGACTATAGACATCAGATCAGTGTATACTTGACATCAGATCAACAGACTATAGACATCAGATCAAGATTTTAAAAGAAATCACACAGCAGAACTAAAACATACTTAACAAAGGAGATCAGATCAGGATTATATAGACATCAGATCAACTCATACTTGACATCAGATCAACAGACTATAGACATCAGATCAAGATTTTAAAAGAAATCACACAGCAGAACTAAAACATACTTAACAAAGGAGATCAGATCAGGATTATATAGACATCAGATCAACTCATAACTGACATCAGATCAGCAGACTATAGACATCAGATCAAGATTTTAAAAGAAATCATACAGTAGAACTAAAACATACTTAAAAAGGGAGATCAGATCAACAGACTATAGACATCAGATCAGCGTATACTTGACATCAGATCAACAGACTATAGACATCAGATCAAGATTTTAAAAGAAATCACACAGCATAACTAAAACATACTTAACAAAGGAGATCAGATCAGGATTATATAGACATCAGATCAACTCATAACTGACATCAGATCAACAGACTATAGACATCAGATCAAGATTTTAAAAGAAATCATACAGTAGAACTAAAACATACTTAAAAAGGGAGATCAGATCAACAGACTATAGACATCAGATCAGCGTATACTTGACATCAGATCAACAGACTATAGACATCAGATCAAGATTTTAAAAGAAATCACACAGCAGAACTAAAACATACTTAACAAAGGAGATCAGATCAGGATTATATAGACATCAGATCAACTCATACTTAACATCAGATCAACAGACTATAGATATCAGATCAAAAATATAAAAGAAATCATACAGTAGAACTAAAATATACTTAACAAGGTAGATCAAATCATGATTATATAGACATCAGATCACAAAATAGCAGACATCAGATCAACAGAATTTAGATATCAGATCAAAAATATAAAAGAAATCATATCATACAACAAAAACGTCCATAATATGTATCATAATAGCCAAAAATAACAAAAGAAACGAAGGTACTGTAGCGCGTTTACTGTAGCGCGCGGAACTGTAGCGCGTTTACTGTAGCGCGCGGAACTGTAGCGCGTTACTGTAGCGCGCGCGCGAAACTGTAGCGGGGTAGGAGTAAAATTCATGGTGGTCCTATAGGAGTAGGATATAAATTGCCTTTTGATTATCATTTTACTTCCTCTTTTTATCAAAATATCTTTATTATTTTTTAAATTAAGAAATAATAAAATTATTTTAATAAAAATTTGATAAATAAGAAAAAAAATAAGGGTATTTAGTTAATAGTACCCTTTTTTTTTTTTTTTTACATATATTAGATGCCAGGCCCGTGCAAGTTCAATACCGCCCACAGGCAGAAACCCTCACATTTGGGCTGATATTGTGAAAAGCCCAATTACGAACCTTTTTTTTTTTTTTTTTTGAAGCAACCCAATTACGAACCTAATACTGTATCTTTTATTATTTTTATTATTTATATATATATATATATATTAATAAACAACGAAGCTGGGTGGCTCGTGCTCCACACATCACCACGACATCGAAACCATCGTTCGTCTTCTTCACTCATAGCTGAGTTGTAGGTGAGTCCTTTCATAATCTTGCTAATATCTTTCTTTTTCCTCAAGAAATTCATAACCTGGGCTTCGGTTTCTTTCTCAAGTAGGGCACGCTGAGCAGCAGCCGTCACCGTTCTCGTTTTCTTTACTGAAAATCTAGTTTTCTGACTTCTGATTGCTCCGGAGCTTCATCAACTACTCAAGCTGACCCAGGTTTTTTTTCCAAGCTCAACAGATTTTTTTTCATTCAATTAAGGATTCATGCTTACCTTTTAGTTGTGGTAAAAAGGCAATGAACAAAGCTCACTTTGTCGACCAATAGTAGGTTTGGTAATTGTTGTGGATGGTTTCACAAAATATGCTGATGTGATAATTGTGTGTTAGGTGTTTGATTTTTGGTTTAAAAGGGATAATTGCTTCAGTCATTTGGGTGAAGTTTAACTTATTTATGCAGTACCAGAATTTTCTTATATATTTTTCCCTCGAAAACGTCCTCAATTTGAAATGTTTTGTTTGATTGATAATATAATCAGGATGTGAAACAGAAATAAAAGCCATGAATATATTAGATAAAGAAATTACGAAATGATTCCCCATAACAATCGGTTGTCCCAATGGGAATTAGAGAATTATTGAAAGTTCGTACTCTTTTTATATGATTTGGGAGGCACCCTTAACAGAATTTTTCCTAATATCCCATATCTTTTTCTTATTTTCCATGGGCTTCTCGTTAGCATAAACAGTAGCCTCCTTTTTTTCCTACATCCCAGCAGTAGTATTCGATGTCCACATGCCTTTAATATTTTTTTAGAACACAAGGATTGATTATTTTTCTACTTCCTTTCATACTTAATTTTGCATCCAATGCCAACTTTTCTTTCCTTAAATATTGTTATATGATTGAATTGGGCATTTATGAAGTTATATTCTACTGGAAAACTTTAATTGGCCTAGTCATACATGACCTCTAAGGTTAAATGCAAAAACTTTATGAGTTTCACGCCCTAAAGCACTTCTGACTCATGAAATGTCATAGTTTAATAGGTTCACTCATAAGTTTGTGAATTCAGTGATAGAAAAAACACCATTGGTGTGGCTGCATGAAGATTTAGCAGATTTTGGTTCCATTTGTGATCATACCATGTTGTAAAAGTAGCTCGTTACATGAAAGAGACGTAGGGCGTGATGGATTATATTATGATAAACCAGAAAGAACTTAGTAAAATATCTGAAGATTGCACTAATGTACCGAAGCTTTCTTTCAGGAAGGATACAAAATTTCTGACGAACCCGACCCGGTAATCCAAGTGTTGGTCCTCATCATGACAAAAAGATTTTTTTTTATTATTGTTACTTAAAGGAAATTCATCTGTTATATACTTATATCTTGTTTTCAAAATTTCATTTGGGGCTCTGTTTTTAGAGGAAGAACGATGAAGATGATGATGATGGCGCCGACGACTATGGAAGGTGCGCTCTGGAAGATTCCATCTCTCGGAATCATAACCCACAGTCCTAGATTAATTAGAACTCCGGCTCGTTTACAGCTTCACCTAGGCGTTCGAGCTATATCGTCAGCCTCGGCGGCCGAAGCTGCTTCAGCTCCTCATCCAGTAGACGAATCTAAGCTTGGACCCGGCTCTCTCGGACACACAACTCGTGCTGACTTTCCTATTCTTCACCAGGTACGCCCCATCTTTCGTGTTGCTTATGGTAAGTTACGGAGCAATATTAGTCGGTTATGCTGAGTTTTTGAAGTTGGAAGCCAAAAAGTGATTGGGCAGTTGAAATCCTGTGAACTGGGCACATGAAAGATTATGTCTTTATTGTGATTTTGTGTTGAAAGATTGTATTTGTGGGTTTTCATTTAAATAATGAACTGGGTTGTGTAGGAAGTGAATGGCTCAAAACTTGTGTATCTGGACAATGCGGCCACTTCGCAGAAGCCAACTCCTGTAATAAACGCTATTCAGAACTATTACGAATCTTACAATTCCAATGTTCATCGTGGCATTCATTACTTGAGGTACCTTGCAATTCCCTTTCCTTCTTCCTTTTGAAACAAATTGAGGTAGGAAACTAAAAGATGTTCGTTAAATGCGGGAATGAGGATAATACTGGTGTGTTTGTGACTGAATTAGTGCAAGGGCGACGGAGGAGTATGAACTAGCCAGGCAGAAGGTGGCGAATTTTATCAATGCAGCAGAATCTCGGGAAATTGTTTTCACAAGAAATGCAACTGAAGCTATAAATCTTGTTGCTTACTCCTGGGGACTAACTAATTTGAGACCAGAAGATGAGGTTTTCTCTTGTTATATATTTATTTTTTTTTCTATTCTGGATTTTTTTTCCCATAAGAGTGATTATATGTCGACTTTTCAGTTCCTGCATTCAAAATGTTTGATGGTTAGCTTGCTGTATATATATATTCAAATAGAGGGCGAGACCATTTGACATACTGTAAATCCGTTGCTGTAAGACGTCTGTACTTCAATTTGCCAACGGGGAAATCAGTGAGAGAATCTGTAATCTGTACTGCTTTATGTGTTTCGTGTACCAAGTATCCCATCTACTTGTTTACTATCCTCAGAACCCTTGGAAAATTTCTTTCTCGCATAATTGGTGAAATATGTGCTGGCATAAGTCGTTGTGCTTTCTGCTGATCTATCCATGTGGTTGGACAGAATGGAATGTGGTGTATGCGTAAATGCCGACCCCCGGTGCATTATTTCCAAATATGATATAAAGTCCCTTCAGATAACACAGTCACATTCATAATTGTGCTTTAAAGCTATAATCATATGCTTTATTAGGAATAAGTGCTCTGGTTTTTTATTGTAGAATTTCTAGGTTATGACTTCAGATCTCAAAAAATACATTTCTCCAAGCTGATGTCGGAAATTGCTGTGTGAAATTCCTTGCTAATTGGTTCTTTTATTCATATATATCTGCACTTCAGTGCTGCCTGATTTTATTTTAATTTTTTAATTTTGTTAATGGTGCCTGAATTTACTTTTTAACATTCAATCTCTTCTTAGATTGGAATTATTTGTCAGAATAACTTACCTTTTGACTTTACTGCTTAATGTTTTACAGATCATACTCACTATTGCTGAACATCACAGCAATATTGTTCCCTGGCAACTTGTAGCTCAGAAAACTGGTGCAATTCTGAAGTTTGTTAGCCTTTCCGAGGATGAAGTTCCGGATGTAGAAAATCTGAAGGACATGCTCTCAAAAAAAACAAAATTGGTTGTTATCCATCATATCTCAAATATGCTAGGTGAGTGAAATATTCTGGAATTCTAGTATTAAACTTGCAAGGATGAATGCCAGTATCAGTTTCATGCTATCCTTTATGGAAAGGAGCTGTAGAATCTCCCTAGGAAGAAAGGGGAAGAAAAGAGTATGAAATATGAAGCTATGCTTTTTTAATGTTTGGGTCAAATTCTTTCCTTGTTTACAGCTTCCATCCTCCCAATTGATGATATAGTCAGCTGGGCCCATGATGTTGGTGCAAAAGTTCTTGTAGATGCTTGCCAAAGTGTTCCTCACATGCCAGTTGATGTGAGGAAACTTGGTACTGATTTCCTTGTTGCCTCTTCCCATAAGGTTAGGTCATTCCCTGATACTTGAACATCAACACATACAACTGAGTGATTGAAGTTTAAAAAGAAATAATCATGCTTCAGATGTGTGGGCCTACAGGCATTGGATTCTTATATGGTAAGAGTGAGCTCTTGAATGCCATGCCTCCTTTCTTAGGTAAGCTTTCGTTTTTAGATAGTCACAGTATTGAGATATGCCATTTGTGTTTGGATTGATGGTATTTATAAATGTTATTGAAACTACCTAAACTTATTTAGTTTAATCATTTTACTGCTACATCACTTTGAATCACAGGTGGTGGAGAGATGATATCTGATGTTTTTTTGGATCATTCTACCTATGCTGAACCTCCTTCCAGGTCGGTTTGTGATTTGACTGTTTCTCATGTTCATTACAAGGAGTCTATCAGCAACTTTCTATAATTTCTATATTTTTGGCTTTCTGCATTCGTCTAGTTAGCATAATAGTAGCATCTGCTTAACTAGACGGTGGATGTTAACGTTGCTTAACTAGACGGATGGATGTTAAAGTTGCCCTTTTGGATTTTGTGACTGGATATGCTGATTTCCAAATTGTGCTATCTGTTGTCGATAGTATAGAAATTTGACTGTTTTATTCTCCCCATCAATCTTCAACCTAACCTGCTTGTTTTAGAGTGCCACTTATGTTACAATTCAACTTTGATAGATTTGAGGCTGGTACACCTGCAATTGCTTCAGCAATTGGGTTAGGAGCAACAATTGATTATATATCTGGAATCGGCATGCAACGGATACATGATTACGAGGTAACTCGATACTACAGTTACATAAGTCATCCTTAATGATTAAACGTCATCTTTCCTTGCATTTGTATGTTCTATTTCAGTGGTCACGACAGATAACGTCTCATGTTTTTAACAAAACTACAGGTGCAACTGTCTAATTACCTGTATAAGAGCCTTACTTCAGTCCCTAATCTTCGCATCTATGGTCCTGCACCTTCAGAAGAAGTTAAGCGGGCAGCTTTATGTTCCTTCAATGTTGAAGATGTTCACCCTACAGATATTGCAACGTTTCTAGACCAACAGGTATAGTTTGATTAT
This sequence comes from Knoxia roxburghii, assembly GCA_030378225.1. Classification (NCBI taxonomy): domain Eukaryota; kingdom Viridiplantae; phylum Streptophyta; class Magnoliopsida; order Gentianales; family Rubiaceae; genus Knoxia; species Knoxia roxburghii. The sequence continues at coordinate 38,154,797 of CM059423.1, forward strand.
CTTTACTGATTTCTTATCTTTTTGTTCTTTTTCTAGTAAGCCATTTCGCATCTTGGAGCTTGCATTAGATTCTAAACATGTTTATCCCGCATGCAACGCCTTCTGGCAGCACGGCGTGGCTGTAAGGTCCGGCCACCACTGCGCGCAGCCTCTCCACCGTCATCTGGGAATCAATGCGAGTGCCCGTGCTAGCCTTCACTTCTACAACACGAAGGAGGATGTCGACGACTTCATTCGGGCGCTAACCGATACGATCGGTTTCTTTACTTCTTTCAAATAAGGAGTCTTGTTTGTTACCACACGATGTATGATGCATCCATGTTGGTTGGTTGTCTTTGTATTATTGTAGACGACAATAATAAAAGTTGTGTCCTATCAATGTGTGTTTTGGTTTGCCTTGGTTCTTTATGGTTAGTCTTTGCAAAGCATGAGCCGCGTGGGGGGAAGATTCTGCTTTCTATGCTTGTTTTTCTGTAAGCCACGGCTAGGAGAAGGACAAATCTAAAGTTTTTCTTTCGGAAGGTCACCTGTCCAAATGCGGTATCTATAGTATTATAAGAAAACATTGCAGGAATAGTAAATTAATGTCAAGTTTAATTCTAACTATTTATTACTTATAAATTTAGTTATAAATTTTTTTTATTTACAATAAATTTAGTGTTAATAAATGTTTTTTTACATAAATATTTTTTACATAAATTAAACGTTCAAAAAGTCTTGACATATTGATATGACATAAAATTGATTATGTTGATTAAATTTTTTCAAGTGACATTCACAAAGATGTTGATAGAATTGTAATTTAATTATTAGTGTTAAAAAAATTATTATTGAATAGCAAGCGTTTATAATTAAATTTAACATTAGATTAAATTATATAAATTCTTTTTTGTATTTTTTTGTTATTATATGATATGATCTACAATAAATTAATGAATTATTAAAAGATAAATGCAAATCATTATCGATTTTTTAATATTTTCGACTATGATAGATACTTACATTTTCTAATTTAATACTTTGGTTGTTTTTGTTTTGCATAGACATATAAATATATTATTGAGAAAAAGATGGTTTTTTCGAGATATTTAAATTCTTTTTATGAACAGAGGCTTATTATCTGAGTCCGTTTACGGTGGTACTATAGGAGTAGGATGAATTTTACTCCTACTTACTGTAGCGCGCTACAGGGAACACTAAATCCTAACCTAAAAGCATAATCATTATATAAATTGTATGCTGCATCTTCATTTTCAACCACTGATTTACACAAAGATTCCATAGATTCATCATCTGAACCTGTATAAAAAATGATAATATCATATTAGTTTAAACATAGTTGATCAGATCAGGATTATATAGACATCAGATCAGAGAATACTTGACATCAGATCAACAGACTACAGATATCAGATCAAGAATATAAAAGAAATCATACAATAGCACTGAAACATACTTAACAAGGGAGATCAGATCAGGATTATATAGACATCAGATCAGCTGATACTTGACATCAGATCAACAGACTATAGATATCAGATCAAGAATATAAAAGAAAACATACAACAGCACTGAAACATATTTTACAAGGGAGATCAGATCAGGATTATATAGACATCAGATCAACGAATACTTGACATCAGATCAACAGACTATAGATATCAGATCAAGAATATAAAAGAAAACACACAATAGCACTGAAACATACTTAACAAGGGAGATCAGATCAGGATTATATAGACATCAGATCAACGAATACTTAACATCAGATCAACAGACTATAGATATCAGATCAAGAATATAAAAGAAATCACACAGCAGAACTAAAACATACTTAACAAGGGAGATCAGATCAGGACTATATATACATCAGATCAACTCATACTTGACATCAGATCAACAGACTATAGACATCAGATCAAGAATATGAAAATATCATACTGTAGAACTAAAATATACTTAACAAGGTAGATCAAATCATGATTATATAGACATCAGATCAACTCATACTTAACATCAGATCAACAGACTATAGATATCAGATCAAAAATATAAAAGAAATCATACAGTAGAACTAAAATATACTTAACAAAGTAGATCAAATCATGATTATATAGACATCAGATCACAAAATAGCAGACATCAGATCAACAGAATTTAGATATCAGATCAAAAATATAAAAGAAATCATATCATACAACAAAAACGTCCATAATATGTATCATAATAGCCAAAAATAACAAAAGAAACGAAGGTACTGTAGCGCGTTTACTGTAGCGCGCGGAACTGTAGCGCGTTACTGTAGCGCGCGCGCGGAACTGTAGCGCGCTACTGTAGCGGGGTAGGAGTAAAATTCATGGTGGTCCTATAGGACCACCATATAAATTACCAAGGTGTACTGGAATCAGGTATTTGAGAAGATATCTTTGTAATAGAGAAGGAGCTAAACAATGCAAGGAGAATTTGAAGAAGATTTATACGAAAATTGATATGCGATCTAGATGTAAAGCTTTTATTGAATTTAAGAAAAGAGAAGATGGGAGTTGGATTGTCCAAAAGCATTTCAGGAAGCATAATCATGAATTGTGTTCTGTAGCTGAGAGGCAGTTTTTACGTTCTCAGAGGAAGTTTGATGATTCTGCATTGCAGTATTTTGAGGAATTGAAAAGTTCAGGTGTTCGTGTAACGGATGGTTATCATATATTGTCCAAAGAGGTTAGTTATACTTTCAGATTATTTTTTATGAATCTACATAAATGTGATACTTGTTATGATCTGATATTACGTTCGAGTTGATCTGATATTACGTTTTAGTTGATCTGATATTTCTTTTCTGTTGATCTGATATTATGTTCCTGTTGATCTGATATTATTTTTCTGTTTGATCTGATATTATTTTTCAGTCTGGAGGTTCATCAAATGTTAGTTATACCATGCGAGATGTATATAATCATTTGGAACAAGAGAAGAGGAGGAAGATTGAAGGGTGTGATAGTAATGCACTGATCAATATGTTAAAACAGAGATTTACTGATGAGAAGGACTTTTATTATGATTTTGATTTGGATGAGGAGTCTTCATTATGTAGTGTATTTTGGAGAGATCAGAAGATGAAGGAGGATTATAGTAGATTTGGGGATTTGTTGGTTCATGATACGACTTATCGGACAAACAAATACGACATGATCTGTGGACCTTTTGTTGGTATGGACAACCATTGTCGTAATGTTATGTTTGGTATAGGTTTCATAAAAAATGAGAAGGTGGAGTCATTTATTTGGTTGTTTAGTACATTTTTGAGATCGATGGGGAACAAGCAACCAATGACATTTATGACAGACCAGGATTTTTCGATGGCAGCTGCTGTGCGTGTGGTTTTTCCAAATGTTCGTCATCGTCTTTGTGTTTGGCACATTGCAAAGAATGCTCGTAGTAATATACCTCATTTGATGAGTAAAGAAGGATTTTCAGATGCCTTTCAATTCTTGCTTAATCAAGTTTGCACAGAAGCTGAATTTAACCACTTCTGGAACAGGTGTGTGTTTTCTTTCTGTATTAGTTGTTAGGTGATCTGATATTTTTTATGTATTGATCTGATATGAAGTTTGTGTTGATCTGATATATTATTATTATACTACTTTATTCTTTTTTTTGCTGTAAGCTGATCTGATATTAGTTATGAATTGATCTGATATATTAATCAGTTACATTTTTATTTCATCAGTTTGTTGAAGGATTACAATTGCAAAGACAACACTTGGTTGAAGAAATTAGATGAGATAAAAGAGAAGTGGTGCCCTGCATTCAGTAAACAATATTTTTCTGGAGGGGCAGTTTCTTCCCAAAGATGTGAGACAACCAATCGTTCGGTTTCAATGAAGTTGTCGAAAACGTCTACTTTGTGTGAATTCTATCAGCAGTTTCTTGATGTGGTGACGGAGTGGAGAAACAATGGCATTGCAGAAGATTTTAGATGTAGAGGAAGGGTTGATCCTATTGTTGGAGATTCATTAATGCTTCAACATGCTGCTGAGGTTTATACGATAGAGGTGTTTGTAAGATTTCAGGAGCTGTATATCAAGATGTTATCTTATAATCACCTGCAGACGAGTAGCGAAAATGGTGTTTATGAATATCAGGTTTGGCGTACCAAACTTGATTTGTTTCGACACGTAGTTCGTTTTGATGAGAATGAGTATACAGTGAGCTGCACTTGTAATCTTTTTTCTGAGGCTGGGTTGTTATGCTCGCATGCTCTTCGTGTGCTAAATCTGAATAATTACTCGGTACGTATTTATTGCAACTTCAGAGTTTTTTTTTTATGTAATATGGTTGATCTGATATTAGTTGCTAGTTGATATGATATTAGTTGCTAGTTGATATGATATTATATGTTTTAGTTCTAATATATGATTTCTATTATATTCTTGATCTGATATCTATAGTCTGTTGATCTGATGTCAAGTATTCGCTGATCTGATGTCTATATAATCCTGATCTGATCTGCCTTTTTAAGTATGTTTTAGTTCTACTGAATGATTTCTTTCATATTCTTGATCTGATATCTATTGTCTGTTGATCTGATATCTATTGCCTTTTTAAGTATGTTTTTTTTTTTATGTAATGTGGTTGATCTGATATTAGTTTCTAGTTGATCTGATATTAGTTGCTAGTTGATCTGATATGTTTAACTTTATATTTGTTATATACTGTAGAGAATCCCTGAGAAGTATGTATTGAAAAGGTGGACTAAGAGTGCAAGTTGCTGTGATTATTATTCGAAAGAAGATTGTTTGTTGCCATCAAGTAGCATTGAGAAACATTCAGATTCTGTTTGGAGAGTTGAAGCAAGCAGAAAATATTTGGATTTAATTAGACATGCACAGTCTAGTTCTGTTGCACGTTCTATTCTTGACAGGCACTTCAATTTGGCTAGAGATTCTATTAAATCAGAGGTTGGTCCATCCTATGTTGGTGAAAAAGCAGAAGGTTCAAACATTGCTGAAATTAGAGATCCGAAGAGAAGAAGAGAAAAGGGTGTTAGAAACATTCGTCCAAAAAGCGTTGTGGAGAAAATGTGCAATAGGGCAAGAGGGAAGAAGAAGAAAGCAGAAGCATTTGCATTGCGTACTAGAGAACGGGTCGCATCAATGGGGATTGAAAATCCTGTTGTTGATGGTAATTTTGTAAATCCTATTGTGGAGAAGTTGTAGTTGTAGTTGTAGTTTATATGAATTCTTTTATTTAGTTGATACAAAACATTAAAAGACTTGCTGTACTTAGTTGTTTCATTACAATGTCTAGAAGATATCAGATCACAGAAATATATACATCAGATCAGAATTATAACAGACATCAGATCAACAGGAAACAGATATCAGATCAAATGAATACAAACATCAGATCACAAGTGATAGAATGAAATTATTTAACTGAACTAAAACAGACATCAGATCAGAAAATATAAATATCAGATCAACATATAAAAGACATCAGATCAGAATTATATGGAGATCAGATCAGAGTAATATAGATATCAGATCAATAATGCGATACTATATTAGGTGTTAGTTGTTAGTTGATACATTATTGTGTTCAGAGTAAGCGTACAACTTCCTGCCACTTCTGAAAAACAACTCCCTCCAAGGTACAACACTCCATCACTTCATTCAATTTCCTCAACCACTTATTAATTGTTTCAACTACATTCATATTAATTGCCCAACCAACCTTGTACTTTCAACATAAACTCTTTCAAAAATTCTACTATAAACAAGACCCATGTCTGGCAACGTCCATACAACATTTCCTCTGCTTTTCTTCTTCCCTTGCAAAAAAACCAAGCCCAAAATTTCCTCTGCTTTTCAACATTTCCTCTGTTTTTCTCACCAATTTTCTCATTTCCGCTTGAAACATGTACTTTTCCTTGTCAAACACCCGAGTAGTATTGTCCACTGAAGGTATTTCTCGACAATACTACTCGGAGTTTGACAAGGAAAACTACATGTCATACAAGAGAGCAAAAACTACATGAAAAGCGGTTTCCAGAAGAAGAAGGAGCAAAAGATTTTGTGAAAGCTTTTCTCTGAATTTTATTATCAAAACTACTTACAACTGTTTCTGTACAAGTATATATATACCAAGACTAATAACCGCTTCAAACTGTTTCTGTACAGATCTCAGGAAACGCGACATCAGGTCAGATGCCGCGCACATCAGATCAGCCGCAAGCTGAGATCAGATCATTTCTGGTGCAGATCTCAGGAAGCGCGACATCAGATCAGATCAGATCATTTCTGCAGTTTCAGAATATCTAAGAAAAAACTGTACATTTTCATTTAGAATCAATATTTTCCTATAAGACTAGACTCTAGTACTTTTTACAATTTTGTACTATAAAACTCCTCAATTTTGGATTTGACCTCATCCTTCATTGTATTTGTTTGAGAAGCCAGTATATTATAAGAATACTTGACCCTAAGAATCTGTAGAGCCCTGTTGAGAGCAGTTTTGCTCTTGCGTGCTTCTCTTGTGAGCTCTGTATCCCAAGTATGAGTTGTTTGTCCTTTGTAGAGCTCCATGTGTCTCATTGTAAGAATGCCACAATCATTGGCGTTCTTGTTATCTTGCCAGTCCAGTTTTGGATACTCCACTTTATATTCTTTGGGATTTCCAAAATTTTTTTCTGCTGATGTCCCTTTTACTATCTCAACAAAATACCGCAGCTGCATTAATGATGAAAACATATATATCAGACTTTTGAAAAGATGATATCAGATTAGTGTAAAACATTATCAGATCAATGTAAAAAAGACATCAGATCAAGGGAAAGAATACATCAGATCATGGGAAAGAAGATATCAGATTAGTGTAAAACCATATCAGATCAGTGTAAAAAAGACATCAGATCATCGGAAAGAAGACATCAGATCAAGGTAAAGAATATATCAGATCAAGGTAAAGAAGATATCAGATCAAGGGAAAGAATACATCAGATCATGGGAAAGAAGATATCAGATTAGTGTAAAACCATATCAGATCAGTGTAAAAAAGACATCAGATCACCGGAAAGAAGACATCAGATCAAGGTAAATAATATATCAGATCAAGGTAAAGAAGATATCAGATCAAGGGACATGTACTTACCATAAGTTCGGGAATTGCAGTGTACCAAGTGTTTTCTGCGATTTTGTTATTAAGCACGACTACTTTTCTCGCCGTTGCATTTATACACAAAGTATAGTAATGATCATGCTGTAATATTGGGAAAAAGATCTGCACAAAGTATAATGCTAATTAGAAGTTGATATTTTTATATATTGAATTCACTGAATAGAGGAATTAAAATTGCACTTACTATTTTTACATTTAATGTGTCCATGTTTCTTTTGGCTCTTGTGACATCTTGCATGAATTGAAATTTCATGTTTTCCAGAATCTCTGGTTTAACCTCATAGTGAGGAAATGCTGGTTTTGGTATTGTGACGCCTAACTTCTTGGAAGCATCATGTTTTTTCTTTAAATTGTTGTAATCATCCATTGAAGATACGAACTTCATACGTTGAGCTTTTGTATCTTCCATTATTTGAAACTGAAAACATAATGAATTTAATTCATATCAGATGGAATAACATGTATATATTTTTGAAAATGAATTTCATATTAAAATTATAAGGGATTCATATCTTACACAAAATGGTTCAGATATGAACAGCCTTGTTGGATCTTTGAAGTTCATATGTGTGATCCATGCATTTAGTACCGAATTTGTTATCCATTCTCCTGGAAGCATGGATAGGAAGTCCGATCGATCCATTAATGTATATGTTCCATCGGAGTAGAGTACTTCTCTGTATGCGTAAATCAAAATAATGTTAACAAAAGTATGTTGAAATCCCAAAATTTACAGCATATAATAGAAATCAGATCACAAAATGTAAACAGCAGGTCAGCATATAACAGATATCAGATCAATTTATCCAACAGATATCAGATGACAAGATAGTAGATATCAGATCAGAAGACTATAGACATCAGATCAGAAGAATATTTATATCAGATCAGAGGACTATAGACATCAGATCATAAGACTATTTATATCAGATCAATAATATAAAAGAAATCATACATTTTTTAGAAAGAATCAAATCATGCATTTTACACATATCATATCAAAAGGCAGTAGGCATCACATCATTGGATATTAGATATCAGATCAAAAAGACAAGATTAGAACTTACTGCAGATTGATTTTATTTTCTTTTGTCCCTGTTAGGTAAGCATAATCAGTGAACAGTTTCTCTCTCCTTGAGATCATCAAAAATGGCTTAGGCTTCTTGAGCCAAAATTCTGATCTCAAACGTACAGGGAGTTGTCTATCTCGATGTCTTGAGTTTGGTGACAAGATGACATCCTCCTCAGCATTGTCTGGCTCTTCATTGATCATGCTGGAAATAAAGTTCATATCAGTAGATATAACATATCAAATTATTCAATTAAAGATATCATATCAGATTGTAGTGTGTTTTTACTTACGTTTTGAGCTCTGCTATGTCTTGATTATCTTTTGAAGTCATGGCTTGTTTTGGAGGTTGATCTGCTTCTGAAATGATTGCATTGAGGTTTGTAGCAAACAGTACTGCATCCTCCACCATTCTTTCAATATTTATATCTTGTAGAGAAGCTTTCCCTTTCTCATTCTCTTTCTCTTTGGTAGCTTCTATTTCTTCAGGCTTCTCTTCCTCCCTATCTTTTTCTTTTTCATTCTTATTTTTTCCACTCTCTGCATCTGCATCCAGCTTTTCATTATTCTTTAGTAACATGCTATGCACCAATTGCAAAGCAATTGGATCTTCCTTAAGCTTTGTTCTGCTCTCTTCCATTTCCATTTCTTTTGGTTCAACTTCTTTTTGTTCCAGGGTGATTGGAGAGATATGTGGTGTCTGAGGTTCTTTTTCCTTTTGCTCCACCACATTTTCTTGTGTTTGTTCTCCTTCTGCTTCATGAATGCTGTCTCCTGAAGGTGTTATGAGGTTGAAATTTGGCATATGCATATCATCTTCGAAGCGTACAGTGGAGGATTTCTTCTGCATTTTGTTGTAATCCTCTTGTAGTTTATCCGCAATTTCGGCACATGCCGCATAGAACCTTGCATCCTGTGATGGTGTTGGTTCATTTTCTTCGGTTGCGGATTTTGAGGATTGACCTTGTTGGTCAGGAGTTGTATTTTTCTCCCTCATGTCACGGATAATCCCCTCCACTGTGCTTGTTATTGTGGCAAATGCTGCAGCACCTTCTGGATTGTTTGCTGCCCCAACATTGTGTCATGCTTTAATGAAAGCCATCATGGACTTTGCCAAATCAACCACTGTTTGAGTCATTTCATCAGCATTTTCAAAATCCTGTTGCGGAAGATAATTGTTATAGTTAGTTTGTAAAATAGACATCAGATTACGGTAAAATAGACATCAGATCAGCAAATAATACATATCAGATCAGAACTATGAAAGAAAGTATACTACAGAACGAAAACATAATTAAAAAATGGGTGATTAAAGAATCATTATAGAGACATCAGATCATGAAAAAACAGATATCAGATCATAATATAACACATATCAGATCACAACTATAAAAGAAAGCATACTATAGAAATGAAATGTACTTAACAATCGGACATCAGATCAAAAAAAAAAAAAAAATACATCAGATCATCAAATGAAAGATATCAGATCAGAGAGTTTACCTTGGTTTTTGATGTGGTAGGAGCTTGTTTTGATTTGCTAGGCTTTTCAGATGCATGTGCATGTTGTTGTTTTTCCACATGCACCTCGGCTGTAGCCCTTTCTCTTATCCAGCCTTGACCATGTCCTCCCTTTTTCTCTTCGAGTTTTGCTCTTTCAAAGAGTTGAGTCTGACTCCAGTTTGTGAATGTTGGTAGGTTTCTTGGAATATCTTTGTGAATTCCATACACAACCCTATCAACATAGAATAGCTGAAGAAAATATGTTAGTTGTGAGTTAAGAAAATAAAATTTTTAGCAAAGCATTTCACAAACTAAAAAAAACATCAGATCAAGATAATACCCACATCAGATCAGCATATAATATACATCAGATCACAATAATACCCACATCAGATCAGTAATTTTGATAGAAAATTATTTGAAACAAATAAAACAAAATTAACAGTATATAACAGACATCAGATCAACAGGAAACAAATATCAGATTATATGAATACAAACATCAGATCACAAGTTATTAAAAGGAAATATTTAACTGAACTAAAACAGACATCAGATCAGAAAATATACACATCAGTTCAACATATAAAAGACATCAGATCACAACAATACAGACATCAGATCAGTAATCAAATGAATACAGAAAAGAAAGATGAGAGACTTACAATCAGAAAAGAGAGTGGTCCATTGTAGGCTGTTGATGTTGTGCCATCTTTGTGGAAATACTTCTCTTGGCATTCCACTAAGGCCCTGAATGTGTAGCTACACCAGTTCAGCTGCCTTATTTGATCAATGCTGTTCAGGGATTTGAGGAGCCGATATCTGATGTTGTTGATGCTCCCATGATGGTAAAGAAACGTGGTGGCCAGGTAGATAAGGAAATCCTGGACGAAGTTGATGTCACTGTAATCCTGATGGTTTACAATGTACTGCTCAAGCTGCTTGATGGTCGGTCTTTTTGTGGGTGGCATGCCAAATCTTTGACAGTAGTGTTCGACATGCTGCTCATAATCTTCACCCTTTGACTCAGCAGCTGTGTATTCTTCAACTTCAATTGGACCTCTTGGGAAGCCAAGGACCAATTCCACATCTTCTTCAGCAATGGGAATAACTGTATCTTGCTCCAGCTCCAGCCTCAACTTGATACAGTTGAATTTTTTGAGCAGGTATTGTCCCAGTTTGTTTGGCATCCTGGTGTAGTTGATACTGAGGAAGCTGCCAAAGCCTATATCCCTCACAGCATTTCTTTGTGGTTCTGAGAGTCTAGAAACCACGAAACTTATACCATTTGGTGATGTACTGCAACTGAATCTCTTATTATCACCATCATCATCACTGTCGTTTTTCTTATCTTTTTTCTGATTTTTTGTGATGTGGACATCCACATCGCCCTGTTTCTTTTCCTTATTGACCATAACATTCGTCTTTTTCTGTTGTTGCTTCTGCTGCAGATCCTTCTTCTGCAATTGTTGAAGAATTTCTTCATTTGTCTTCTTCTTCTTTAGAGGTAGTTTCATCCTTTTACTTGTTTGCTCCTTTTGGGATGGTTGAACTACTTCCTGTTCTTTTCTTTTCTTCTCTGATTTACGTTTGTAGGTATGTTGTAACGACTTGCTAGGGGTTTCTTGAAAATCTGAAGTCTCATCTTGTGCTTGAATAACTTGTTTATCTTGGTTGGTTTTATCAGCCATTATGTTTATATTGTTGTTTCCTGTAATATGTCAGTAAGAGTATGTGAGCAAAAATAAGTTGATATCATATTAGAAGAAAGCAGATATCAGATCAGCAGATATAAGACATCAGATCACAACATGAACACATCAGATCAGCATATGACAGACACCAGATCACGAAAACACAGAAATCAGATCAACTGAATACACACATCAGATCAATCAAAAACACACATCAGATCAACTCAATTCTCACATCAGATCAACAAAAAATGGACATCAGATCACTATTTTATAAGAAAATCATTTCACAGAAAGAAAACAAATTGAACACATAAATCAAATCAGGATATAACTTATATCAGATCAAAGAAAATGAAGACATCAGATCAACTGAATACATACATCATATCAAAAGAAAACAGATATCAGATCAAAATAATACAGTCAACAGATTAGTAATTTTGATAGAAACTTATTTCAAAGAACTAAAACAAAATTAAAAGCATATAAGAGACATCAGGTCAATTGAAAATATATATCAGACAAAACGAATACAGACATCAGGTCACAAAATATTGAAGGCAAATATTTCAATGAACTAAAATAGACATCATATTACGATAATACAGAGATCAGAGCAACATATAATATACATCAGATCAACGAACCCTAATTATATCAGATAGAAAAATTAAAAGCATAAACAGACATCAGATCAATCGAAAACATATATCAGATTAAAACAATACAGACATCAGAACCCTAATTATTCAAAGAAAATAACGGTTATAAAATTAGGTTTTTGTACCTGTAGATAAATGTCGAAGCAGGAAAAACGTTGGTTTGAGAAAAACAGCAAGTTTTTCGTCCGATTTGGAGACTTTTTTTAGCGTTTGAGTTGAACAGCAAGCTTTTTGTTCGCGCAGATGATGGCTATGGTGTTTTCTGAACCGGAAAAAGAGCAGAAAATCGAAATGCAGTGATCTCTGAAAGTATTTGAGGTTAGAAATTTAGATCTGATGTTGTTAATGGAACGATGAAGATCGTGGGGATGAAATCGGTTTGAGAGCCACGAAGGAATGAAGGGTTTTAGGTTTTCAGTTTCAGAGCGGGAGAAAGGAAGGAAGGGTTTTGGGATTTAATTAAGTCGCGCTACAAAAGCGCGCTACAGTGCTTTCCTTTTTTTTGTTATTTTTTGCTATTTTTTTATTTTATTGTATGATTTCTTTTTATATTCTTGATCTGATATCTATAATATTTTGATCTGATGTCTATTATTCGCTGATCTGATGTCTAGATAATTCTGATCTGATCGCACTTGTTAAGTATGTTTTAGTTCTGCTGTGATTTCTTTTAAAATCTTGATCTGATGTCTATAGTCTGTTGATCTGATGTCAAGTATACGCTGGTCTGATGTCTATACAATCATGATCTGATCTCCATTGTTAAGTATGTTTTAGTTCTAGTATATGATTTCTTTTATATTTTTGATCTGATATCTATAGTATGTTGATCTGATGTCAAGTATTCGCTGATCTGATGTCTATACAATCCTGATCTGGTCTCCCTTGTTAAGTATGTTTTAGTTGTAACATATGATTTCTATTATATTCTTGATCTGATATCTATAGTCTGTTGATCTGATGTCAAGTATTCTCTGATCTGATGTCTATATAATCCTGATCTGATCTGCCTTTTTAAGTATGTTTTAGTTCTACTGAATGATTTCTTTCATATTCTTGATCTGATATCTATTGTCTGTTGATCTGATGTATATTATTCGCTGATCTGATGTCTATACAATCCTGATCTGGTCTCCCTTGTTAAGTATGTTTTAGTTCTACTATATGATTTCTTTTTATATTCTTGATCTGATATCTATTGTCTGTTGATCTGATGTCTACTATTCTCTGATCTGATGTCTATACAATCATGATCTGATCTCCCTTGTTAAGTATTTTTTAGTTATACTATATGATTTCTTCTATTTTCTTGATCTGATATCTATTGTCTGTTGATCTGATGTATATTATTCGCTGATCTGATGTCTATACAATCCTGATCTGGTCTCCCTTGTTAAGTATTTTTTTTAAAAAAGGCAGTGCGTCAAAAAAAAAAAAAAAAAACTATAGCGCGCAACTGTAGCGCGTTACTGTAGCGCGCCACTATAGCGCGTTACTGTAGCGCGCTACAGTACGTAGGAGTAAAATTCATCCTGCTCCTATAGCCCCACCGTAAACGGACTCAATTAGCACCACATGTCAGAACAATTAGCACCACGTCAAAAATAATTAGAATCACGTCTAAAAACTTCTACATCCATTCATGTGAATTTAAACTAATTTTTTTCACAAAAACAGCCCACCACTTCACAGAACAACTAGCATCACGTCCAGAAATGTTTACATTTATGCATGTGAATTTAAGCTTATTTTTTCACAAAGACAATCCATCACGTCTTAGAACACTAGCACCACGTCAAAAATAACTAGCACCACGTCCAGAAATGTCTACATCCATTCATGTGAGTTTAAACTTTTTTTTTTTTCACAAAAACAATCGCCACATCACAGAACAACTAGCACCATGTCCAGAAACGTTTACATCCATGCATGTGAATTTAAGCTGGTTTTTTTCACAAAGACAGTCCACCACGTCTTAGAATACTAGAATCACGTCAAAAACAACTAGCACCATGTCTAGAAACGTCTACATTTATTCATATGAATTTAAACTGATTTTTTTCACAAAAACAGCCCACCACGTCACAGAACAACTAGCACCACGTCCAGAAACGTCTACATCCATGCATGTAAATTTAAGCTGATTTTTTTCACAAAGACAGTCCACCACGTCTCAGAATACTAGAACCACGTCAAAAACAAATAACACCACGTCTAGAAACATCTGCATTTATTTATGTGAATTTAAACTGATTTTTTTCACAAAAATAGCCCACCACGTCACAGAACAACTAGCACCACGTCCAGAAACGTCTACATCCATGCATGTGAATTTAAACTGATTTTTTCACAAAGACAGTCCACCACGTCTCAGAACACTAACATCACGTCAAAAACAACTAGCACCACGTCCAGAAACGTCTACATCCATTCATGTGAACAATTCCCTGGTCTATCATGTGGCCATAGAGTTCCATAGCCTTCTCCATAAAACCCTTCTTTGCCAAACCATCAATCGCGATATTATAAGTGATCAAAGAGGGGGGTGATGAAGTTCCATCTATGCAGTATAGAATTTGGATGGCTTCATCTAACATTTCCTCTTTGTAGAGAGCACGTATAAGGGTGTTATATGTTATTATATCAGGAGAATGATTCTTGGAAACCATCTCAACAAAGAAATCCAGAGCACGATCAACAAGCCCATGCTTGCACAGTCCATTAATCAATATATTGTAAGTGATTAGGGTAGGAGGATGTGACCTGTCATTCATGAGTGAGAGGATCTCATCAACTTGAACCCAATGCCCATGGGAACAAAGGGAGTGGAGAATAGTGTTGTATGTTACAGAATTGGGCTCCATTCCCCGTGACAGCAAATTGTACAGCACTAAAGCTGTATCACCAAAATTTCCTTGTTTACAAGTAAAACTTATCAGAGAATTGTAGGTTACCAGGTCAGGGTAGCATCCTTCAACAGTTAAATCTTCCATCACTTCAATAGCTCGTGTTATACCACAGTACCTGCAAACTTGCTCGACAAGAACTGTATATGTGACGATATAAGGAGGGCAACCCTTCCTTAGTTGTGCCTCCCAAAATTGAATGGCCTGATCAAACCTTCCACAATCAAACATAGCTCGTAGTATCGTGTTGTATGTAATAACATCTGGAGAGCACCCACTCATACTCATATCTGCTAAGACATCAAGTGCAGATTTTAATCGCCTCTTCCGACACAAACCACCAATCAACATATTGTACGTGATAATATCTGGAACTCCACCAGACATTACCATGAACTCAAGGATCTTGGCCGCTTTATCAATCTCATCAGCATTAATAAGACCTCTGACCAAATTTATACAGGAGGAAAAATGTGGAATTTGGCTTCGACGAGCCATGTATTCCACTAATTTTCCTTTCAGGAAGGATACAAAATTTCTGACGAACCCGACCCGGTAATCCAAGTGTTGGTCCTCATCATGACAAAAAGATTTTTTTTTATTATTGTTACTTAAAGGAAATTCATCTGTTATATACTTATATCTTGTTTTCAAAATTTCATTTGGGGCTCTGTTTTTAGAGGAAGAACGATGAAGATGATGATGATGGCGCCGACGACTATGGAAGGTGCGCTCTGGAAGATTCCATCTCTCGGAATCATAACCCACAGTCCTAGATTAATTAGAACTCCGGCTCGTTTACAGCTTCACCTAGGCGTTCGAGCTATATCGTCAGCCTCGGCGGCCGAAGCTGCTTCAGCTCCTCATCCAGTAGACGAATCTAAGCTTGGACCCGGCTCTCTCGGACACACAACTCGTGCTGACTTTCCTATTCTTCACCAGGTACGCCCCATCTTTCGTGTTGCTTATGGTAAGTTACGGAGCAGTATTAGTCGGTTATGCTGAGTTTTTGAAGTTGGAAGCCAAAAAGTGATTGGGCAGTTGAAATCCTGTGAACTGGGCACATGAAAGATTATGTCTTTATTGTGATTTTGTGTTGAAAGATTGTATTTGTGGGTTTTCATTTAAATAATGAACTGGGTTGTGTAGGAAGTGAATGGCTCAAAACTTGTGTATCTGGACAATGCGGCCACTTCGCAGAAGCCAACTCCTGTAATAAACGCTATTCAGAACTATTACGAATCTTACAATTCCAATGTTCATCGTGGCATTCATTACTTGAGGTACCTTGCAATTCCCTTTCCTTCTTCCTTTTGAAACAAATTGAGGTAGGAAACTAAAAGATGTTCGTTAAATGCGGGAATGAGGATAATACTGGTGTGTTTGTGACTGAATTAGTGCAAGGGCGACGGAGGAGTATGAACTAGCCAGGCAGAAGGTGGCGAATTTTATCAATGCAGCAGAATCTCGGGAAATTGTTTTCACAAGAAATGCAACTGAAGCTATAAATCTTGTTGCTTACTCCTGGGGACTAACTAATTTGAGACCAGAAGATGAGGTTTTCTCTTGTTATTTATTTATTTTTTTTTCTATTCTGGATTTTTTTTCCCATAAGAGTGATTATATGTCGACTTTTCAGTTCCTGCATTCAAAATGTTTGATGGTTAGCTTGCTGTATATATATATTCAAATAGAGGGCGAGACCATTTGACATACTGTAAATCCGTTGCTGTAAGACGTCTGTACTTCAATTTGCCAACGGGGAAATCAGTGAGAGAATCTGTAATCTGTACTGCTTTATGTGTTTCGTGTACCAAGTATCCCATCTACTTGTTTACTATCCTCAGAACCCTTGGAAAATTTCTTTCTCGCATAATTGGTGAAATATGTGCTGGCATAAGTCGTTGTGCTTTCTGCTGATCTATCCATGTGGTTGGACAGAATGGAATGTGGTGTATGCGTAAATGCCGACCCCCGGTGCATTATTTCCAAATATGATATAAAGTCCCTTCAGATAACACAGTCACATTCATAATTGTGCTTTAAAGCTATAATCATATGCTTTATTAGGAATAAGTGCTCTGGTTTTTTATTGTAGAATTTCTAGGTTATGACTTCAGATCTCAAAAAATACATTTCTCCAAGCTGATGTCGGAAATTGCTGTGTGAAATTCCTTGCTAATTGGTTCTTTTATTCATATATATCTGCACTTCAGTGCTGCCTGATTTTATTTTAATTTTTTAATTTTGTTAATGGTGCCTGAATTTACTTTTTAACATTCAATCTCTTCTTAGATTGGAATTATTTGTCAGAATAACTTACCTTTTGACTTTACTGCTTAATGTTTTACAGATCATACTCACTATTGCTGAACATCACAGCAATATTGTTCCCTGGCAACTTGTAGCTCAGAAAACTGGTGCAATTCTGAAGTTTGTTAGCCTTTCCGAGGATGAAGTTCCGGATGTAGAAAATCTGAAGGACATGCTCTCAAAAAAAACAAAATTGGTTGTTATCCATCATATCTCAAATATGCTAGGTGAGTGAAATATTCTGGAATTCTAGTATTAAACTTGCAAGGATGAATGCCAGTATCAGTTTCATGCTATCCTTTGTGGAAAGGAGCTGTAGAATCTCCCTAGGAAGAAAGGGGAAGAAAAGAGTATGAAATATGAAGCTATGCTTTTTTAATGTTTGGGTCAAATTCTTTCCTTGTTTACAGCTTCCATCCTCCCAATTGATGATATAGTCAGCTGGGCCCATGATGTTGGTGCAAAAGTTCTTGTAGATGCTTGCCAAAGTGTTCCTCACATGCCAGTTGATGTGAGGAAACTTGGTACTGATTTCCTTGTTGCCTCTTCCCATAAGGTTAGGTCATTCCCTGATACTTGAACATCAACACATACAACTGAGTGATTGAAGTTTAAAAAGAAATAATCATGCTTCAGATGTGTGGGCCTACAGGCATTGGATTCTTATATGGTAAGAGTGAGCTCTTGAATGCCATGCCTCCTTTCTTAGGTAAGCTTTCGTTTTTAGATAGTCACAGTATTGAGATATGCCATTTGTGTTTGGATTGATGGTATTTATAAATGTTATTGAAACTACCTAAACTTATTTAGTTTAATCATTTTACTGCTACATCACTTTGAATCACAGGTGGTGGAGAGATGATATCTGATGTTTTTTTGGATCATTCTACCTATGCTGAACCTCCTTCCAGGTCGGTTTGTGATTTGACTGTTTCTCATGTTCATTACAAGGAGTCTATCAGCAACTTTCTATAATTTCTATATTTTTGGCTTTCTGCATTCGTCTAGTTAGCATAATAGTAGCATCTGCTTAACTAGACGGTGGATGTTAACGTTGCTTAACTAGACGGATGGATGTTAAAGTTGCCCTTTTGGATTTTGTGACTGGATATGCTGATTTCCAAATTGTGCTATCTGTTGTCGATAGTATAGAAATTTGACTGTTTTATTCTCCCCATCAATCTTCAACCTAACCTGCTTGTTTTAGAGTGCCACTTATGTTACAATTCAACTTTGATAGATTTGAGGCTGGTACACCTGCAATTGCTTCAGCAATTGGGTTAGGAGCAACAATTGATTATATATCTGGAATCGGCATGCAACGGATACATGATTACGAGGTAACTCGATACTACAGTTACATAAGTCATCCTTAATGATTAAACGTCATCTTTCCTTGCATTTGTATGTTCTATTTCAGTGGTCACGACAGATAACGTCTCATGTTTTTAACAAAACTACAGGTGCAACTGTCTAATTACCTGTATAAGAGCCTTACTTCAGTCCCTAATCTTCGCATCTATGGTCCTGCACCTTCAGAAGAAGTTAAGCGGGCAGCTTTATGTTCCTTCAATGTTGAAGATGTTCACCCTACAGATATTGCAACGTTTCTAGACCAACAGGTATAGTTTGATTATCTTTACTGATTTCTTATCTTTTTGTTCTTTTTCTAGTAAGCCATTTCGCATCTTGGAGCTTGCATTAGATTCTAAACATGTTTATCCCGCATGCAACGCCTTCTGGCAGCACGGCGTGGCTGTAAGGTCCGACCACCACTGCGCGCAGCCTCTCCACCGTCATCTGGGAATCAATGCGAGTGCCCGTGCTAGCCTTCACTTCTACAACACGAAGGAGGATGTCGACGACTTCATTCGGGCGCTAACCGATACGATCGGTTTCTTTACTTCTTTCAAATAAGGAGTCTTGTTTGTTACCACACGATGTATGATGCATCCATGTTGGTTGGTTGTCTTTGTATTATTGTAGACGACAATAATAAAAGTTGTGTCCTATCAATGTGTGTTTTGGTTTGCCTTGGTTCTTTATGGTTAGTCTTTGCAAAGCATGAGCCGCGTGGGGGGAAGATTCTGCTTTCTATGCTTGTTTTTCTGTAAGCCACGGCTAGGAGAAGGACAAATCTAAAGTTTTTCTTTCGGAAGGTCACCTGTCCAAATGCGGTATCTATAGTATTATAAGAAAACATTGCAGGAATAGTAAATTAATGTCAAGTTTAATTCTAACTATTTATTACTTATAAATTTAGTTATAAATTTTTTTTATTTACAATAAATTTAGTGTTAATAAATGTTTTTTTACATAAATATTTTTTACATAAATTAAACGTTCAAAAAGTCTTGACATATTGATATGACATAAAATTGATTATGTTGATTAAATTTTTTCAAGTGACATTCACAAAGATGTTGATAGAATTGTAATTTAATTATTAGTGTTAAAAAAATTATTATTGAATAGCAAGCGTTTATAATTAAATTTAACATTAGATTAAATTATATAAATTCTTTTTTGTATTTTTTTGTTATTATATGATATGATCTACAATAAATTAATGAATTATTAAAAGATAAATGCAAATCATTATCGATTTTTTAATATTTTCGACTATGATAGATACTTACATTTTCTAATTTAATACTTTGGTTGTTTTTGTTTTGCATAGACATATAAATATATTATTGAGAAAAAGATGGTTTTTTCGAGATATTTAAATTCTTTTTATGAACAGAGGCTTATTATCTGAGTCCGTTTACGGTGGTACTATAGGAGTAGGATGAATTTTACTCCTACTACTTACTGTCCGTTTACGGTGGGGCTATAGGAGCAGGATGAATTTTACTCCTTCCTACTGTAGCGCGCTACAGTAACGCGCTATAGTGGCGCGCTACAGTAACGCGCTATAGTGGCGCGCTACAGTAACGCGCTACAGTTGCGCGCTATAGTTTTTTTTTTTTTTTTTTGACGCACTGCCTTTTTTAAAAAAAATACTTAACAAATGAGACCAGATCAGGATTGTATAGACATCAGATCAGCGAATAATATACATCAGATCAACAGACAATAGATATCAGATCAAGAAAATAGAAGAAATCATATAGTATAACTAAAAAATACTTAACAAGGGAGATCAGATCATGATTGTATAGACATCAGATCAGAGAATAGTAGACATCAGATCAACAGACAATAGATATCAGATCAAGAATATAAAAAGAAATCATATAGTAGAACTAAAACATACTTAACAAGGGAGACCAGATCAGGATTGTATAGACATCAGATCAGCGAATAATATACATCAGATCAACAGACAATAGATATCAGATCAAGAATATGAAAGAAATCATTCAGTAGAACTAAAACATACTTAAAAAGGCAGATCAGATCAGGATTATATAGACATCAGATCAGAGAATACTTGACATCAGATCAACAGACTATAGATATCAGATCAAGAATATAATAGAAATCATATGTTACAACTAAAACATACTTAACAAGGGAGACCAGATCAGGATTGTATAGACATCAGATCAGCGAATACTTGACATCAGATCAACATACTATAGATATCAGATCAAAAATATAAAAGAAATCATATACTAGAACTAAAACATACTTAACAATGGAGATCAGATCATGATTGTATAGACATCAGACCAGCGTATACTTGACATCAGATCAACAGACTATAGACATCAGATCAAGATTTTAAAAGAAATCACACAGCAGAACTAAAACATACTTAACAAGTGCGATCAGATCAGAATTATCTAGACATCAGATCAGCGAATAATAGACATCAGATCAAAATATTATAGATATCAGATCAAGAATATAAAAAGAAATCATACAATAAAATAAAAAAATAGCAAAAAATAACAAAAAAAAGGAAAGCACTGTAGCGCGCTTTTGTAGCGCGACTTAATTAAATCCCAAAACCCTTCCTTCCTTTCTCCCGCTCTGAAACTGAAAACCTAAAACCCTTCATTCCTTCGTGGCTCTCAAACCGATTTCATCCCCACGATCTTCATCGTTCCATTAACAACATCAGATCTAAATTTCTAACCTCAAATACTTTCAGAGATCACTGCATTTCGATTTTCTGCTCTTTTTCCGGTTCAGAAAACACCATAGCCATCATCTGCGCGAACAAAAAGCTTGCTGTTCAACTCAAACGCTAAAAAAAGTCTCCAAATCGGACGAAAAACTTGCTGTTTTTCTCAAACCAACGTTTTTCCTGCTTCGACATTTATCTACAGGTACAAAAACCTAATTTTATAACCGTTATTTTCTTTGAATAATTAGGGTTCTGATGTCTGTATTGTTTTAATCTGATATATGTTTTCGATTGATCTGATGTCTGTTTATGCTTTTAATTTTTCTATCTGATATAATTAGGGTTCGTTGATCTGATGTATATTATATGTTGCTCTGATCTCTGTATTATCGTAATATGATGTCTATTTTAGTTCATTGAAATATTTGCCTTCAATATTTTGTGACCTGATGTCTGTATTCGTTTTGTCTGATATATATTTTCAATTGACCTGATGTCTCTTATATGCTTTTAATTTTGTTTTAGTTCTTTGAAATAAGTTTCTATCAAAATTACTAATCTGTTGACTGTATTATTTTGATCTGATATCTGTTTTCTTTTGATCTGATGTATGTATTCAGTTGATCTGATGCCTTCATTTTCTTTGATCTGATATAAGTTATATCCTGATTTGATTTATGTGTTCAATTTGTTTTCTTTCTGTGAAATGATTTTCTTATAAAATAGTGATCTGATGTCCATTTTTTGTTGATCTGATGTGAGAATTGAGTTGATCTGATGTGTGTTTTTGATTGATCTGATGTGTGTATTCAGTTGATCTGATTTCTATGTTTTCGTGATCTGGTGTCTGTCATATGCTGATCTGATGTGTTCATGTTGTGATCTGATGTCTTATATCTGCTGATCTGATATCTGCTTTCTTCTAATATGATATCAACTTATTTTTGCTCACATACTCTTACTGACATATTACAGGAAACAACAATATAAACATAATGGCTGATAAAACCAACCAAGATAAACAAGTTATTCAAGCACAAGATGAGACTTCAGATTTTCAAGAAACCCCTAGCAAGTCGTTACAACATACCTACAAACGTAAATCGGAGAAGAAAAGAAAAGAACAGGAAGTAGTTCAACCATCCCAAAAGGAGCAAACAAGTAAAAGGATGAAACTACCTCTAAAGAAGAAGAAGACAAATGAAGAAATTCTTCAACAATTGCAGAAGAAGGATCTGCAGCAGAAGCAACAACAGAAAAAGACCAATGTTATGGTCAATAAGGAAAAGAAACAGGGCGATGTGGATGTCCACATCACAAAAAATCAGAAAAAAGATAAGAAAAACGACAGTGATGATGATGGTGATAATAAGAGATTCAGTTGCAGTACATCACCAAATGGTATAAGTTTCGTGGTTTCTAGACTCTCAGAACCACAAAGAAATGCTGTGAGGGATATAGGCTTTGGCAGCTTCCTCAGTATCAACTACACCAGGATGCCAAACAAACTGGGACAATACCTGCTCAAAAAATTCAACTGTATCAAGTTGAGGCTGGAGCTGGAGCAAGATACAGTTATTCCCATTGCTGAAGAAGATGTGGAATTGGTCCTTGGCTTCCCAAGAGGTCCAATTGAAGTTGAAGAATACACAGCTGCTGAGTCAAAGGGTGAAGATTATGAGCAGCATGTCGAACACTACTGTCAAAGATTTGGCATGCCACCCACAAAAAGACCGACCATCAAGCAGCTTGAGCAGTACATTGTAAACCATCAGGATTACAGTGACATCAACTTCGTCCAGGATTTCCTTATCTACCTGGCCACCACGTTTCTTTACCATCATGGGAGCATCAACAACATCAGATATCGGCTCCTCAAATCCCTGAACAGCATTGATCAAATAAGGCAGCTGAACTGGTGTAGCTACACATTCAGGGCCTTAGTGGAATGCCAAGAGAAGTATTTCCACAAAGATGGCACAACATCAACAGCCTACAATGGACCACTCTCTTTTCTGATTGTAAGTCTCTCATCTTTCTTTTCTGTATTCATTTGATTACTGATCTGATGTCTGTATTGTTGTGATCTGATGTCTTTTATATGTTGAACTGATGTGTATATTTTCTGATCTGATGTCTGTTTTAGTTCAGTTAAATATTTCCTTTTAATAACTTGTGATCTGATGTTTGTATTCATATAATCTGATATTTGTTTCCTGTTGATCTGATGTCTGTTATATACTGTTAATTTTGTTTTATTTGTTTCAAATAATTTTCTATCAAAATTACTGATCTGATGTGGGTATTATTGTGATCTGATGTATATTATATGCTGATCTGATGTGGGTATTATCTTGATCTGATGTTTTTTTTAGTTTGTGAAATGCTTTGCTAAAAATTTTATTTTCTTAACTCACAACTAACATATTTTCTTCAGCTATTCTATGTTGATAGGGTTGTGTATGGAATTCACAAAGATATTCCAAGAAACCTACCAACATTCACAAACTGGAGTCAGACTCAACTCTTTGAAAGAGCAAAACTCGAAGAGAAAAAGGGAGGACATGGTCAAGGCTGGATAAGAGAAAGGGCTACAGCCGAGGTGCATGTGGAAAAACAACAACATGCACATGCATCTGAAAAGCCTAGCAAATCAAAACAAGCTCCTACCACATCAAAAACCAAGGTAAACTCTCTGATCTGATATCTTTCATTTGATGATCTGATGTATTTTTTTTTTTTTTTTTTTTTTTTGATCTGATGTCCGATTGTTAAGTACATTTCATTTCTATAGTATGCTTTCTTTTATAGTTGTGATCTGATATGTGTTATATTATGATCTGATATCTGTTTTTTCATGATCTGATGTCTCTATAATGATTCTTTAATCACCCATTTTTTAATTATGTTTTCGTTCTGTAGTATACTTTCTTTCATAGTTCTGATCTGATATGTATTATGTGCTGATCTGATGTCTATTTTACCGTAATCTGATGTCTATTTTACAAACTAACTATAACAATTATCTTCCGCAACAGGATTTTGAAAATGCTGATGAAATGACTCAAACAGTGGTTGATTTGGCAAAGTCCATGATGGCTTTCATTAAAGCATGGCACAATGTTGGGGCAGCAAACAATCCAGAAGGTGCTGCAGCATTTGCCACAATAACAAGCACAGTGGAGGGGATTATCCGTGACATGAGGGAGAAAAATACAACTCCTGACCAACAAGGTCAATCCTCAAAATCCGCAACCGAAGAAAATGAACCAACACCATCACAGGATGCAAGGTTCTATGCGGCATGTGCCGAAATTGCGGATAAACTACAAGAGGATTACAACAAAATGCAGAAGAAATCCTCCACTGTACGCTTCGAAGATGATATGCATATGCCAAATTTCAACCTCATAACACCTTCAGGAGACAGCATTCATGAAGCAGAAGGAGAACAAACACAAGAAAATGTGGTGGAGCAAAAGGAAAAAGAACCTCAGACACCACATATCTCTCCAATCACCCTGGAACAAAAAGAAGTTGAACCAAAAGAAATGGAAATGGAAGAGAGCAGAACAAAGCTTAAGGAAGATCCAATTGCTTTGCAATTGGTGCATAGCATGTTACTAAAGAATAATGAAAAGCTGGATGCAGATGCAGAGAGTGGAAAAAATAAGAATGAAAAAGAAAAAGATAGGGAGGAAGAGAAGCCTGAAGAAATAGAAGCTACCAAAGAGAAAGAGAATGAGAAAGGGAAAGCTTCTCTACAAGATATAAATATTGAAAGAATGGTGGAGGATGCAGTACTGTTTGCTACAAACCTCAATGCAATCATTTCAGAAGCAGATCAACCTCCAAAACAAGCCATGACTTCAAAAGATAATCAAGACATAGCAGAGCTCAAAACGTAAGTAAAAACACACTACAATCTGATATGATATCTTTAATTGAATAATTTGATATGTTATATCTACTGATATGAACTTTATTTCCAGCATGATCAATGAAGAGCCAGACAATGCTGAGGAGGATGTCATCTTGTCACCAAACTCAAGACATCGAGATAGACAACTCCCTGTACGTTTGAGATCAGAATTTTGGCTCAAGAAGCCTAAGCCATTTTTGATGATCTCAAGGAGAGAGAAACTGTTCACTGATTATGCTTACCTAACAGGGACAAAAGAAAATAAAATCAATCTGCAGTAAGTTCTAATCTTGTCTTTTTGATCTGATATCTAATATCCAATGATGTGATGCCTACTGCCTTTTGATATGATATGTGTAAAATGCATGATTTGATTCTTTCTAAAAAATGTATGATTTCTTTTATATTATTGATCTGATATAAATAGTCTTATGATCTGATGTCTATAGTCCTCTGATCTGATATAAATATTCTTCTGATCTGATGTCTATAGTCTTCTGATCTGATATCTACTGTCTTGTCATCTGATATCTGTTGGATAAATTGATCTGATATCTGTTATATGCTGACCTGCTGTTTACATTTTGTGATCTGATTTCTATTATATGCTGTAAATTTTGGGATTTCAACATACTTTTGTTAACATTATTTTGATTTACGCATACAGAGAAGTACTCTACTCCGATGGAACATATACATTAATGGATCGATCGGACTTCCTGTCCATGCTTCCAGGAGAATGGATAACAAATTCGGTACTAAATGCATGGATCACACATATGAACTTCAAAGATCCAACAAGGCTGTTCATATCTGAACCATTTTGTGTAAGATATGAATCCCTTATAATTTTAATATGAAATTCATTTTCAAAAATATATACATGTTATTCCATCTGATATGAATTAAATTCATTATGTTTTCAGTTTCAAATAATGGAAGATACAAAAGCTCAACGTATGAAGTTCGTATCTTCAATGGATGATTACAACAATTTAAAGAAAAAACATGATGCTTCCAAGAAGTTAGGCGTCACAATACCAAAACCAGCATTTCCTCACTATGAGGTTAAACCAGAGATTCTGGAAAACATGAAATTTCAATTCATGCAAGATGTCACAAGAGCCAAAAGAAACATGGACACATTAAATGTAAAAATGGTAAGTGCAATTTTAATTCCTCTATTCAGTGAATTCAATATATAAAAATATCAACTTCTAATTAGCATTATACTTTGTGCAGATCTTTTTCCCAATATTACAGCATGATCATTACTATACTTTGTGTATAAATGCAACGGCGAGAAAAGTAGTCGTGCTTAATAACAAAATCGCAGAAAACACTTGGTACACTGCAATTCCCGAACTTATGGTAAGTACATGTCCCTTGATCTGATATCTTCTTTACCTTGATCTGATATATTATTTACCTTGATCTGATGTCTTCTTTCCGGTGATCTGATGTCTTTTTTACACTGATCTGATATGGTTTTACACTAATCTGATATCTTCTTTCCCATGATCTGATGTATTCTTTCCCATGATCTGATATCTTCTTTACCTTGATCTGATATATTCTTTACCTTGATCTGATGTCTTCTTTCCGATGATCTGATGTCTTTTTTACACTGATCTGATATGGTTTTACACTAATCTGATATCTTCTTTCCCATGATCTGATGTATTCTTTCCCTTGATCTGATGTCTTTTTTACATTGATCTGATAATGTTTTACACTAATCTGATATCATCTTTTCAATAGTCTGATATATATGTTTTCATCATTAATGCAGCTGCGGTATTTTGTTGAGATAGTAAAAGGGACATCAGCAGAAAAAATTTTTGGAAATCCCAAAGAATATAAAGTGGAGTATCCAAAACTGGACTGGCAAGATAACAAGAACGCCAATGATTGTGGCATTCTTACAATGAGACACATGGAGCTCTACAAAGGACAAACAACTCATACTTGGGATACAGAGCTCACAAGAGAAGCACGCAAGAGCAAAACTGCTCTCAACAGGGCTCTACAGATTCTTAGGGTCAAGTATTCTTATAATATACTGGCTTCTCAAACAAATACAATGAAGGATGAGGTCAAATCCAAAATTGAGGAGTTTTATAGTACAAAATTGTAAAAAGTACTAGAGTCTAGTCTTATAGGAAAATATTGATTCTAAATGAAAATGTACAGTTTTTTCTTAGATATTCTGAAACTGCAGAAATGATCTGATCTGATCTGATGTCGCACTTCCTGAGATCTGCACCAGAAATGATCTGATCTCAGCTTGCGGCTGATCTGATGTGCGCGGCATCTGACCTGATGTCGCGTTTCCTGAGATCTGTACAGAAACAGTTTGAAGCGGTTATTAGTCTTGGTATATATATACTTGTACAGAAACAGTTGTAAGTAGTTTTGATAATAAAATTCAGAGAAAAGCTTTCACAAAATCTTTTGCTCCTTCTTCTTCTGGAAACCGCTTTTCATGTAGTTTTTGCTCTCTTGTATGACATGTAGTTTTCCTTGTCAAACTCCGAGTAGTATTGTCGAGAAATACCTTCAGTGGACAATACTACTCGGGTGTTTGACAAGGAAAAGTACATGTTTCAAGCAGAAATGAGAAAATTGGTGAGAAAAACAGAGGAAATGTTGAAAAGCAGAGGAAATTTTGGGCTTGGTTTTTTTGCAAGGGAAGAAGAAAAGCAGAGGAAATGTTGTATGGACGTTGCCAGACATGGGTCTTGTTTATAGTAGAATTTTTGAAAGAGTTTATGTTGAAAGTACAAGGTTGGTTGGGCAATTAATATGAATGTAGTTGAAACAATTAATAAGTGGTTGAGGAAATTGAATGAAGTGATGGAGTGTTGTACCTTGGAGGGAGTTGTTTTTCAGAAGTGGCAGGAAGTTGTACGCTTACTCTGAACACAATAATGTATCAACTAACAACTAACACCTAATATAGTATCGCATTATTGATCTGATATCTATATTACTCTGATCTGATCTCCATATAATTCTGATCTGATGTCTTTTATATGTTGATCTGATATTTATATTTTCTGATCTGATGTCTGTTTTAGTTCAGTTAAATAATTTCATTCTATCACTTGTGATCTGATGTTTGTATTCATTTGATCTGATATCTGTTTCCTGTTGATCTGATGTCTGTTATAATTCTGATCTGATGTATATATTTCTGTGATCTGATATCTTCTAGACATTGTAATGAAACAACTAAGTACAGCAAGTCTTTTAATGTTTTGTATCAACTAAATAAAAGAATTCATATAAACTACAACTACAACTACAACTTCTCCACAACAGGATTTACAAAATTACCATCAACAACAGGATTTTCAATCCCCATTGATGCGACCCGTTCTCTAGTACGCAATGCAAATGCTTCTGCTTTCTTCTTCTTCCCTCTTGCCCTATTGCACATTTTCTCCACAACGCTTTTTGGACGAATGTTTCTAACACCCTTTTCTCTTCTTCTCTTCGGATCTCTAATTTCAGCAATGTTTGAACCTTCTGCTTTTTCACCAACATAGGATGGACCAACCTCTGATTTAATAGAATCTCTAGCCAAATTGAAGTGCCTGTCAAGAATAGAACGTGCAACAGAACTAGACTGTGCATGTCTAATTAAATCCAAATATTTTCTGCTTGCTTCAACTCTCCAAACAGAATCTGAATGTTTCTCAATGCTACTTGATGGCAACAAACAATCTTCTTTCGAATAATAATCACAGCAACTTGCACTCTTAGTCCACCTTTTCAATACATACTTCTCAGGGATTCTCTACAGTATATAACAAATATAAAGTTAAACATATCAGATCAACTAGCAACTAATATCAGATCAACTAGAAACTAATATCAGATCAACCACATTACATAAAAAAAAAAACATACTTAAAAAGGCAATAGATATCAGATCAACAGACAATAGATATCAGATCAAGAATATGAAAGAAATCATTCAGTAGAACTAAAACATACTTAAAAAGGCAGATCAGATCAGGATTATATAGACATCAGATCAGCGAATACTTGACATCAGATCAACAGACTATAGATATCAGATCAAGAATATAATAGAAATCATATATTAGAACTAAAACATATAATATCATATCAACTAGCAACTAATATCATATCAACTAGCAACTAATATCAGATCAACCATATTACATAAAAAAAAAACTCTGAAGTTGCAATAAATACGTACCGAGTAATTATTCAGATTTAGCACACGAAGAGCATGCGAGCATAACAACCCAGCCTCAGAAAAAAGATTACAAGTGCAGCTCACTATATACTCATTCTCATCAAAACGAACTACGTGTCGAAACAAATCAAGTTTGGTACGCCAAACCTGATATTCATAAACACCATTTTCGCTACTCGTCTGCAGGTGATTATAAGATAACATCTTGATATACAGCTCCTGAAATCTTACAAACACCTCTATCGTATAAACCTCAGCAGCATGTTGAAGCATTAATGAATCTCCAACAATAGGATCAACCCTTCCTCTACATCTAAAATCTTCTGCAATGCCATTGTTTCTCCACTCCGTCACCACATCAAGAAACTGCTGATAGAATTCACACAAAGTAGACGTTTTCGACAACTTCATTGAAACCGAACGATTGGTTGTCTCCCATCTTTGGGAAGAAACTGCCCCTCCAGAAAAATATTGTTTACTGAATGCAGGGCACCACTTCTCTTTTATCTCATCTAATTTCTTCAACCAAGTGTTGTCTTTGCAATTGTAATCCTTCAACAAACTGATGAAATAAAAATGTAACTGATTAATATATCAGATCAATTCATAACTAATATCAGATCAATTCATAACTAATATCAGATTAGCTTACAGCAAAAAAAAGAATAAAGTAGTATAATAATAATATATCAGATCAACACAAACTTCATATCAGATCAATACATAAAAAATATCAGATCACCTAACAACTAATACAGAAAGAAAACACACACCTGTTCCAGAAGTGGTTAAATTCAGCTTCTGTGCAAACTTGATTAAGTAAGAATTGAAAGGCATCTGAAAATCCTTCTTTACTCATCAAATGAGGTATATTACTACGAGCATTCTTTGCAATGTGCCAAACACAAAGACGATGACGAACATTTGAAAAAACCACACGCACAGCAGCTGCCATCGAAAAATCCTGGTCTGTCATAAATGTCATTGGTTGCTTGTTCCCCATCGATCTCAAAAATGTACTAAACAACCAAATAAATGACTCCACCTTCTCATTTTTTATGAAACCTATACCAAACATAACATTACGACAATGGTTGTCCATACCAACAAAAGGTCCACAGATCATGTCGTATTTGTTTGTCCGATAAGTCGTATCATGAACCAACAAATCCCCAAATCTACTATAATCCTCCTTCATCTTCTGATCTCTCCAAAATACACTACATAATGAAGACTCCTCATCCAAATCAAAATCATAATAAAAGTCCTTCTCATCAGTAAATCTCTGTTTTAACATATTGATCAGTGCATTACTATCACACCCTTCAATCTTCCTCCTCTTCTCTTGTTCCAAATGATTATATACATCTCGCATGGTATAACCAACATTTGATGAACCTCCAGACTGAAAAATAATATCAGATCAAACAGAAAAATAATATCAGATCAACAGGAACATAATATCAGATCAACAGAAAAGAAATATCAGATCAACTAAAACGTAATATCAGATCAACTCGAACGTAATATCAGATCATAACAAGTATCACATTTATGTAGATTCATAAAAAATAATCTGAAAGTATAACTAACCTCTTTGGACAATATATGATAACCATCCGTTACACGAACACCTGAACTTTTCAATTCCTCAAAATACTGCAATGCAGAATCATCAAACTTCCTCTGAGAACGTAAAAACTGCCTCTCAGCTACAGGACACAATTCATGATTATGCTTCCTGAAATGCTTTTGGACAATCCAACTCCCATCTTCTCTTTTCTTAAATTCAATAAAAGCTTTACATCTAGATCGCATATCAATTTTCGTATAAATCTTCTTCAAATTCTCCTTGCATTGTTTAGCTCCTTCTCTATTACAAAGATATCTTCTCAAATACCTGATTCCAGTAGTTTTGTTTTTACGATCTTTACCTTTCCTCACACTAAATCCTAACCTAAAAGCATAATCATTATATAAATTGTATGCTGCATCTTCATTTTCAACCACTGATTTACACAAAGATTCCATAGATTCATCATCTGAACCTGTATAAAAAATGATAATATCATATTAGTTTAAACATAGTTGATCAGATCAGGATTATATAGACATCAGATCAGAGAATACTTGACATCAGATCAACAGACTACAGATATCAGATCAAGAATATAAAAGAAATCATACAATAGCACTGAAACATACTTAACAAGGGAGATCAGATCAGGATTATATAGACATCAGATCAGCTGATACTTGACATCAGATCAACAGACTATAGATATCAGATCAAGAATATAAAAGAAAACATACAACAGCACTGAAACATATTTTACAAGGGAGATCAGATCAGGATTATATAGACATCAGATCAACGAATAATTGACATCAGATCAACAGACTATAGATATCAGATCAAGAATATAAAAGAAAACACACAATAGCACTGAAACATACTTAACAAGGGAGATCAGATCAGGATTATATAGACATCAGATCAACGAATACTTAACATCAGATCAACAGACTATAGATATCAGATCAAGAATATAAAAGAAATCACACAGCAGAACTAAAACATACTTAACAAGGGAGATCAGATCAGGATTATATATACATCAGATCACCTCATACTTGACATCAGATCAACAGACTATAGACATCAGATCAAGAATATGAAAATATCATACTGTAGAACTAAAATATACTTAACAAGGTAGATCAAATCATGATTATATAGACATCAGATCAACTCATACTTAACATCAGATCAACAGACTATAGATATCAGATCAAAAATATAAAAGAAATCATACAGTAGAACTAAAATATACTTAACAAAGTAGATCAAATCATGATTATATAGACATCAGATCACAAAATAGCAGACATCAGATCAACAGAATTTAGATATCAGATCAAAAATATAAAAGAAATCATATCATACAACAAAAACGTCCATAATATGTATCATAATAGCCAAAAATAACAAAAGAAACGAAGGTACTGTAGCGCGTTTACTGTAGCGCGCGGAACTGTAGCGCGTTACTGTAGCGCGCGCGCGGAACTGTAGCGCGCTACTGTAGCGGGGTAGGAGTAAAATTCATGGTGGTCCTATAGGACCACCATATAAATTATTTAATTGAGTCCGTTTACGGTGGTACTATAGGAGTAGGATGAATTTTACTCCTACTTGCTACAGTAAGCGCGCGCGCTACAGTAGCGCTACAGTGACGCGCTATAGTTTCGCGCTACAGTTTTTTTTTTTTTTTTTTTTGACGCACAAACTTTTAAAAAAAATTACCTTTTTTATAAAAAATTCTTTTTAAAAAAAAAATACTTTTTTTAACAAGGGAAATCAGATCAGGATTATATAGACATCAGATGAGAGAATACAAGAGATCAGATCAACAGACTATAGATATCAGATCAAGAATATAAAAGAAATCATACAGTAGAACTAAAATATAATTAACAAGAGAGATCAGATCAGGATTATATAGACATCAGATCAGCGAATACTTGACATCAGATCAACAGACTATAGATATCAGATCAAGAATATAAAAGAAATCATACAGTAGAACTAAAACATACTTAAAAAGGGAGATCATATCAACAGACTATAGACATCAGATCAGTGTATACTTGACATCAGATCAACAGACTATAGACATCAGATCAAGATTTTAAAAGAAATCACACAGCAGAACTAAAACATACTTAACAAAGGAGATCAGATCAGGATTATATAGACATCAGATCAACTCATACTTGACATCAGATCAACAGACTATAGACATCAGATCAAGATTTTAAAAGAAATCACACAGCAGAACTAAAACATACTTAACAAAGGAGATCAGATCAGGATTATATAGACATCAGATCAACTCATAACTGACATCAGATCAGCAGACTATAGACATCAGATCAAGATTTTAAAAGAAATCATACAGTAGAACTAAAACATACTTAAAAAGGGAGATCAGATCAACAGACTATAGACATCAGATCAGCGTATACTTGATATCAGATCAACAGACTATAGACATCAGATCAAGATTTTAAAAGAAATCACACAGCATAACTAAAACATACTTAACAAAGGAGATCAGATCAGGATTATATAGACATCAGATCAACTCATAACTGACATCAGATCAACAGACTATAGACATCAGATCAAGATTTTAAAAGAAATCATACAGTAGAACTAAAACATACTTAAAAAGGGAGATCAGATCAACAGACTATAGACATCAGATCAGCGTATACTTGACATCAGATCAACAGACTATAGACATCAGATCAAGATTTTAAAAGAAATCACACAGCAGAACTAAAACATACTTAACAAAGGAGATCAGATCAGGATTATATAGACATCAGATCAACTCATACTTAACATCAGATCAACAGACTATAGATATCAGATCAAAAATATAAAAGAAATCATACAGTAGAACTAAAATATACTTAACAAGGTAGATCAAATCATGATTATATAGACATCAGATCACAAAATAGCAGACATCAGATCAACAGAATTTAGATATCAGATCAAAAATATAAAAGAAATCATATCATACAACAAAAACGTCCATAATATGTATCATAATAGCCAAAAATAACAAAAGAAACGAAGGTACTGTAGCGCGTTTACTGTAGCGCGCGGAACTGTAGCGCGTTACTGTAGCGCGCGCGCGAAACTGTAGCGGGGTAGGAGTAAAATTCATGGTGGTCCTATAGGAGTAGGATATAAATTGCCTTTTGATTATCATTTTACTTCCTCTTTTTATCAAAATATCTTTATTATTTTTTAAATTAAGAAATAATAAAATTATTTTAATAAAAATTTGATAAATAAGAAAAAAAATAAGGGTATTTAGTTAATAGTACCCTTTTTTTTTTTTTTACATATATTAGATGCCAGGCCCGTGCAAGTTCAATACCGCCCACAGGCAGAAACCCTCACATTTGGGCTGATATTGTGAAAAGCCCAATTACGAACCTTTTTTTTTTTTTTTTTTGAAGCAACCCAATTACGAACCTAATACTGTATCTTTTATTATTTTTATTATTTATATATATATATATATATTAATAAACAACGAAGCTGGGTGGCTCGTGCTCCACACATCACCACGACATCGAAACCATCGTTCGTCTTCTTCACTCATAGCTGAGTTGTAGGTGAGTCCTTTCATAATCTTGCTAATATCTTTCTTTTTCCTCAAGAAATTCATAACCTGGGCTTCGGTTTCTTTCTCAAGTAGGGCACGCTGAGCAGCAGCCGTCACCGTTCTCGTTTTCTTTACTGAAAATCTAGTTTTCTGACTTCTGATTGCTCCGGAGCTTCATCAACTACTCAAGCTGACCCAGGTTTTTTTTCCAAGCTCAACAGATTTTTTTTCATTCAATTAAGGATTCATGCTTACCTTTTAGTTGTGGTAAAAAGGCAATGAACAAAGCTCACTTTGTCGACCAATAGTAGGTTTGGTAATTGTTGTGGATGGTTTCACAAAATATGCTGATGTGATAATTGTGTGTTAGGTGTTTGATTTTTGGTTTAAAAGGGATAATTGCTTCAGTCATTTGGGTGAAGTTTAACTTATTTATGCAGTACCAGAATTTTCTTATATATTTTTCCCTCGAAAACGTCCTCAATTTGAAATGTTTTGTTTGATTGATAATATAATCAGGATGTGAAACAGAAATAAAAGCCATGAATATATTAGATAAAGAAATTACGAAATGATTCCCCATAACAATCGGTTGTCCCAATGGGAATTAGAGAATTATTGAAAGTTCGTACTCTTTTTATATGATTTGGGAGGCACCCTTAACAGAATTTTTCCTAATATCCCATATCTTTTTCTTATTTTCCATGGGCTTCTCGTTAGCATAAACAGTAGCCTCCTTTTTTTCCTACATCCCAGCAGTAGTATTCGATGTCCACATGCCTTTAATATTTTTTTAGAACACAAGGATTGATTATTTTTCTACTTCCTTTCATACTTAATTTTGCATCCAATGCCAACTTTTCTTTCCTTAAATATTGTTATATGATTGAATTGGGCATTTATGAAGTTATATTCTACTGGAAAACTTTAATTGGCCTAGTCATACATGACCTCTAAGGTTAAATGCAAAAACTTTATGAGTTTCACGCCCTAAAGCACTTCTGACTCATGAAATGTCATAGTTTAATAGGTTCACTCATAAGTTTGTGAATTCAGTGATAGAAAAAACACCATTGGTGTGGCTGCATGAAGATTTAGCAGATTTTGGTTCCATTTGTGATCATACCATGTTGTAAAAGTAGCTCGTTACATGAAAGAGACGTAGGGCGTGATGGATTATATTATGATAAACCAGAAAGAACTTAGTAAAATATCTGAAGATTGCACTAAGTAGCTCTCTTGCTCAATTGTATTGGAGTTTTTATCTATTTAATATTTAAAATGCAAGCTTGAAAAGGACACCAGAAACACAATTTGTTCATTTGATTGTTAGAATTAGTTGCTGTCTTCCTTGCTTAACTTTGGTGTTATATTGTGATCATGTTAGTGTTCTGATTTACATTAATCCAATTGGTAGGCAAGGGGCAGGCATTAAATGTATGATCTTAAAGCAGTAGCTTGAGGTAGCTGTGGAGCGGAACTTGGCTTGAAGTTAAGCCATCTCGATTATACGTTGAAAGGAATGTGCAAGACAACTGAGACGAGCAACAGTTGAACAAAACAAAACGGTTCTGCGTAGCTAAAAAAAATTGTATTTTGAGGGAGAGATTGCCAGATGTTTTGGGGAGAAATAAGGGAGAAGAATGTATAGCTAACAGAATAAAGGGAATGAGAGAATGAAAAGATTGTTATGCTTGATACTAACCGGAGTAGAACTAATAGATTGACTCAGTCAGTGTAATTTAGGTAATTTTCTTTTGCTTTTGATGCTAAAAGTTTCTCTAGCATTAACAGCATCCTTTCCCTCTCCTTAGTCCACCACCTCAAACCCACAGTGCCCACACTCTGCAAGCACACAGTAAAAATGAGTCTTTCAAACTTCACACCAATTATCATCAAACCCCCAACTTCCTCAACATCGGTTTGCATTCTACAGCATCTTCCCAAACCTACACTACCCAGAACAAGAATCAAACCAAGAATCAGAGCCTTTAAGCCTTTTTCAGCTCTATCAGACCCCTATGTCCTTCAATTAGCTGAAACACTTGAGGATTCACTCCCCTCAACTTCTTCCCCACCACCCCTTCAGAAGCTAAGAGACTACTCTTCAGAATCCCTCCTTTCAACTCCATGGCCTTCAAGAAAAGATGAACCTTTTAGGTTCACAGATACTTCTTTCATCAAGAATGCCCAAATTCTCCCTATTGAATCCCCACAGTACCAGAACTTAACAAGCTTGGTTGATTCTTCAGACAACCTTTTCCCAAATCTTACTATAGTTGATGGTTTCTTAGTAAATTCGTTGTCTTTATTATCTGAATTGCCTGATGGGGTTTATGTTGGAGGACTGTCAATACTCAATTCTGAGGTGATAATGAAAAGGGTGTCTGAACATGTTTCTAGTTTTCAAGGGGATCTCTTCTGGTCTCTTAATGGTGTTGGTGCACCTGACTTGATTTTGGTATACGTGCCTGAAGGTGTTAGAGTTGAAGAACCATTGCATTTGAGGTATTTTTCTGTTGAAGGGACGGACAAGGAGTTGAAGACTTTACCTATTTCGAACCCCAGAGTGTTGGTGTTGGTGGAGAAGGGAGGGAAGATTGGTATAATTGAAGAGTATGTCAATGGAGATGGGGATAAGTCCTATTGGACTAATTCTGTAATGGATGTTGTTATTGGGGAAGGAGCAACAGTCAACCATTCTTACGTTCAAACTCAGTCTTTGAGTGCTGCTCATACTAAGTGGACTTCAGTTAGGCAGGTTAATTTTTTTGAAACCTCTATTTCACATATTATGTTCTTGTGTATTGTTAATGCAGTTCTTTAGTTGTTGATTGGATTGAGAATCTTTAGTTTGCAGCTTTGCACCAAAGCAATGTTAATAGAAATAACTTTGTTAAAGTAGCGAGGAAGATTGCCATACGAGATTTGACTAAATTTTAGATGATTTTAATAAATTGTTCCTTACTGAGTTTACTCATCAACTACATTATCATGGAAAATTTTTCAACTTTAGTTAAAAGGCGAGAAAGCATCTTGAAGAATTTATGAAAAGGAGCATATTCTGAGTTTGCCAGCAATTCAGCTTACATTGTTCTTAATTTTGTTGGAAAGCTATAATAAACTTGGGTTGATACATAGATGAAACTAAACTTTTGCTGCCGATTGGTTTAAAATTCTAAAGTTGTATTATGGTTTCTGTGAAGTGGATCCTGCCCCAACCTAGTTTCCTTTTCTTACTCCCTTCTCCAAGCGCTTTGATGATGATACAATTACTAATTACTGTTAAGGGCCGATCAGTTTTTAGTAGTTAATTTTGTTGTATTAATCCCTTGATATTCAGAAGTTTTAAGTGTGCTGCATATATTTTCAGGAATCAGCTAGCATCTACGAGCTTACAGAGGTAAGCATCGGTGGTAAACTTAGTCGGCACAATGTTCACGTGCAGCAATATGGCCCAGCTACGGTGACGGAATTGTCAACATTTCATTTATCTTTTGGTGACCAAACACAAGATTTGCATAGTAGACTAATATTGGATCATCCGCGGGGAAAATCCCAGCAACTTCATAAGTGTATTGTAGCCCATTCATCAGGGCAGGCTGTTTTTGATGGGAACGTACAAGTGAACAGGTATTCTTTGTTATCTCTTCTCATATGCTATATATCTGCTTCAGATTTTGCTTACCGTGTTAGACTCCAAGTTAGAGATTGATGTCCATTGGGTTTTGAATGTTGTACTTTTGTTTTTTGAAGTCTTGAGTTTATAAACATCAGATCTCGGTGGCAACAATGGTCTCCTTTGGTTGCCTGTTGACCAAATCTAGCATGCTTTTAAGGGACCTTCCATCTATGTCTGTTGATGCGTTTCTATTCCGAGGGTTGAAAGCTATGAGCGTGTTGCCATGGCCCAAAAATTTATGTGTGAGAAGAATCTTAATATATCTTGTTTGTCAAAATTCCATCCTAAATGAATTTTCAGATGTGGAATGGTAACTCATAAGTCCAAACACGCATACTACTCATCATTGTCCTTTTCTTGAAACAAAATTCTGTTGGATGCATTGAAATTCACTTCTAGAACAGAAGATGCAATGGACTTTAAAACACGCAGACTACTCCATGATTATTTGATGGATACTCAACCTGATATATTTGTTTATTTGATGATTTCCTTTGTTGATGGAAACTAATGTATTTAAGCAATGTGTCCTTAAGAAAAATGTGATTTGACTATTTGCAAAGGATTAAGTGTATCTTGGATGCTTTCTTGTGACACAGATTTGCACAGCAAACAGATGCAGAACAACTCACTAGGAGCCTGCTTCTAGCACCTAAGGCCTCTGTCAATGTTAAACCTAATCTCCAGATCATTGCAGATGATGTTAAATGCTCTCATGGAGCTGCAATCAGTGATCTAGAGGAGGATCAGCTCTTTTACTTCCAGGCCCGCGGTATTGACGTAGAATCCGCCAGAAAAGCTCTCATCTTCTCTTTCGCAACAGAAGTAACGGGGCGACTTCCTTCTTCCATAAGAAAAAAAGTTGAGGATTATATACAGAATCTGTTTAGATCTTAGACCTTCTTGATTGAAATTTTGCAATGTCGGTCCATTCCACAGTGTCAGTAGAAGAATAATAAGCTTCTCAGGTCTGGAAAACTGAAGAAGATGGAATCAGTATCAGTTTACTGGATTCTCTCTAATGGGACTTCAGAGCAGTTGAGGTATGTATAGAGGACTCTATATTCTTCTTGTAATTATCATGCAGCCATCATGATGAGAGATTGTTGATGAAGCTCTTTGTAAAAATTGTGCTTCCTGATGTTGTAGTTGGCTTTGGTTACTAAAATCTTAATACCACACTCTCAGTTATTGCTACGTATTTTTAGTTGATCATAGACCTTCAAATTTTTTGAAATACTTATTGTTAAAAGAGTTACCATATTTGTTAATTTTAATAACCAACTAACTGCTCATTATAACGGAATGATTATTTTTGAAAATTAGATGACTATTTCTGAAAATAAAAATAAGGATTGATGACCAAAATTAGAATTTTCAAAGTATGATGATGAAAATTGGTAACAAGTTTTGAAATTTACTCTAGTTTTTATTAGTTAATCATTCCTTAATTATCTTATTTTATATTATATTTAATCAAAATGCCTTCAGGTAAAATTCGATTTTACAAGCTTTTAGTCCAAATTTAGCTCTAAATATAAAATCAGTCCTCTAAAATGGGTTTAACCAAAAAAGAGGCACAAAATATCCATCCTCCTCAAACAAAAGAAAAGAGCCCATATTCATACTTTTCTGTAACTATTTCAATATTTGAGCAAAAGACTTGTAGACAACAGTATATGATGATGCTTGGTGGTTCAAGTTCAACCAACAAGTCAATGTAACCATTAAAAACCAATCGATCCAACAAGTATGTATATAGGATAAGCAAAATACTTTGATAACCATAGCTCTTCAGTTGACCTGGGAGAAGGATTTTACAACCAGTTAGTTCCATACAATTTAATGGACATTTTCCATTTCTTTGAGATTTATAAATTGATGGACAAAAAGGGAGGAAGTTCCAAAAACGTGTTTTTTAAGACCACCAAACATGAGGAAAATAATTAAGCAAGAATGAAAGAGCTTCAATTTTGGAACTAATGTCAGTAAAAACAGCAAAATACTAGTATAACTTTCCTAGAGGTTTAGCAGATATAGGTTTCACTTTCAGGAAACAAATACTGAAAGTGCTTATGCTCAAGAAAGCCAGTCACTCAATTGGAAAATGTTTATGATCACCTCATAAGCTCATTTACTGACTCATCTGTCGAGTCCCATGCATGTTATGAGATGATTGAAGCAAAACCAAATTGAAATTTGAACGGAACAGCAAAACAAGTAGCTCGACCTAGAACACGATAAAAAATCATAAGAAACAGTGGAACCAACCATCATGTCAGCATGAAAAAAAAAAAAAAAAAAAAAAGGAGCCACGGAGTATAATTCTTGCCAACAAGATGCAAACTGCTAGGGAACAATCTTGATGGTGTTTTCATACAACATGAGAAACAATTGCCAACACAGTCGATAACACTCAGTTTGTGCAAAAAGATATTCCAGATGCCATCAAAAGGAAACTAGCGAAACCAATGCTAGTAAGAAGCAAAACTGGTGGATGCATTTAGAATTCAGTGAACAAGACTGCAAAAAATATTGTATCGGTGGTAACAAAATCAGCTTAGTATAATTTGTATCAGAACATCATCAAAAAAACGACAATTTAGAATCTACAGCGAGTCATATTATAGGCCCACTCATTCTCAGCCCAAATAACAAACTAATCTTGTAATCAAAACATCATATCAAAAAGAACTCTAAAATTTTTGAAACGAAAACTCTGTTCTTCTTGAATGGAAAGATAACAATATCAGTGGAAAATTACATGAACAAAAACAAGCCCACTAATTTTCATTCAAGATGCTCCACCGAAACACACGATTGATCTGTGATTAAATCCGCTACCTAACACTTAAATCTACAACAGAAAACTTGACGGAATAATTAGGGTAACTAGGACAAAAACATAAACACCATAGTTATTGAAGTTTTCAATTTGATTATAGATGTTGAACAACAAACAGTAACAAGCAGCTTTGGTAGGATAGCAATGAGGACAAAGTCTCATGGTGAATCAAGAAAGTGTAGGAGAAATTACCTTGAGGATGTTAGTGATGTCTTGAAGGGGTACTCGGGGATACCAATGGGGCAACACACCATCCCGACGGCCCCTGCCTCGGCCCCGGCCAATAAAATTTCTGGGAGACATCTGTAAGGTGTTTCGTCGCAAAATTCTCGGTGTTCCCGAACCACCCCCTTTCAATTCCATCGAAACCATCACACAATCCCATCACACCACGACGTGTCTCCGTCAATGGCGTATCTCTCCAGCGAAATGGAGTGGTGGGAACCACCTCTGTAGGGTCTTAATACTGTCTCAATCGATCTCTTGCCTCCGGCATTGCCTTTTATCGGCTTTGCTTGCTCTGTAAGACTCGGGATTTTTGCTCATTGATCGACAGTGGGTTTTATTTGTAGGCCACAGTGAGGCGAATAGGGCAAATTTTCAAATTAAAAATGTGGTTGTTTTTTACAAAATTAAAATCTTTCATGGCCAATTTTCAGAACACTTCGAACTCTACAGCTTGAAACCGTAATTAAGATGAAGGTAAGCAGGAATATTTCCACTCCATAGCCGCGCATACACCTCTTCTCTTCTTCTTCTCTTAAAAACTCAATTCCTTCTTTTTTAAAAATCAATTCTTCTTCTTCAAATCACTTATTCTTCTTCGTCGTACTCCATTTGAAACCGTATTTAATCAAAATTTTCATCCAAACACAGATTTAACAGAGATCGACAATTGTACTTTCCGACGAACAACACCAAATACAACAGAAAAATCATTTCTTCCTGTTCAAAAATCTCTTCTTCTTCTTCGAAAATCTCTTCTTTTTCTTAAAAAATCACCAAATCATAAAGTATGAACTGTATTTAATGGATTTACGAAATCTTATTTTCGCGATTTGATGTTGGGTAATGTATTAATGATGTTATATTCATGTTTTCTTATTTAAATAATATTCCGTTACTCCGAAATATGATATATAAATATTTTATGTGAGGTATTGACACTTTCATGTGAAATGGGTTGCTTCTGATTATTCCTCGTTGCTGGACTTGGTAGAACGTGTTATGGGACGTAACTAGACGTAACGGGATGTTGCGGGACGTAGCGGGACATAGCTGGACGTTGTTGGACGTGGTGTTAGTTGTTTTGGACCTAGCGAGACGTGATAGACTATGTTCTGTGAAAATTTAGCTAAAATTCACATGTTTAGATGTATACGTGGTGTGGTAGTTATTTTTGGACGTGGTGGTAGTAGTTATATTCCAATTAAGTTATTCCCACGTAAAAAAAAAAAACAAAAAAAAGTGGTAAACATTTTTAGACATTGCGGCAATTATTTTTTGGACGTATGGGGACGTTGCAGTATTGTTAGGAGATGTGGTGGAGGTGTTATGTGAAAAAAATCATCTTAAATTGACATGCATGGATGTAGACGTTTTTGGACGTGGTACTAGTTTTTCTGAGATGTAGTGGGCTGTCTTTGTGGAAAAAAATTAGTTTAAATTCACATGCATAGATATAAACTTTTCTGGACATGGTGCTAGTTATTTTTGGACGTGGTGCTAGTTGTTCTGAGACGTAGTGGACTGTTTTTGTGAAAAAAATTAGTTTAAATTCACATGCATGAATATAAACGTTTCTGGACGTGGTGCTAGTTATTTTTGGACGTGGTGCTAGTTGTTCTGGGACGTAGTGGGCTGTTTTTATGAAAAAAAATCAGTTTAAATTCAATTGAATTGATGTAGACATTTTTGAACGTGGTGCTAATTATTTTTGACGTAGTTCTAGTTGTTCTGTGACATGGTGGACTGTCTTTGTGAAAAAAATCAGTTTAAATTCATACGCATAGATGTAGACATTTCTGGACATGGTGCTAGTTATTTTTTACGTGGTTCTAGTTGTTCTGAGACGTGGTGGATGTCTTTGTGCAAAAAATCAGTTTAAATTTACACGCATGGATGTAGACGTTTCTGGACGTGGTGCTAGTTGTTTTTGACGTGGTGCTAGTGTTCTGAGACGTGGTAGACTGTCTTTGTAAAAAAAATCAGCTTAAATTCACATGCATAGATTTAGACGTTTCTGGAAGTGGTGCTAGTTGTTCTGTGACGTGGTGGGCTATTTTTGTAAAAAAATAGTTCAAATTCACATGAATGGATGTAGACGTTTCTGGATATGGTGTTAGTTTTTTTTTTTTTTTTTTTTACGTGGTGCTAGTGTTATGCTAGTGTTATGAGACGTGGTGGACTGTCTTTATGAAAAAAATCAGCTTAAATTCACATGCATGGATGTAGACGTTTCTAGGCGTGGTGCTAGTTGTTCTGTGACGTGGTGGGCTGTTTTGTGAAAAAAAATCAGTTTAAATTCACATGAATGGATGTAGACGTTTCTAGACGTGGTGATAGTTGTTTTTGACGTGCTGTTATTGTTCTAAGACGTGGTGGACTGTCTTTGTAAAAAAAATCAGCTTAAATTCACATGCCATGGATGTAGACGATTCTGGACGTGGTGCTAGTTATTTTTGACGTGGTGCTAGTGTTCTGAGACGCGGTGGACTTTTTTTGTGAAAAAATCAACTTAAATTCACAAGAATGGATGTAGACGTTTCTGGACGTGGTGCTAGTTGTTTTTGACATGGTGCTATGGTTCTGAGACGTGGTGGACTGTCTTTGTGAAGAAAATCAGCTTAAATTCACATGCATGGATATAGACGTTTCTGGACGTGGTGCTAGTTTTTCTGTGACGTGGTGGGCTATTTTTGTAAAAAAAAATCAGTTTAAATTCACATAAATGGATGTAAACGTTTCTGGACATGGTGCTAGTTGTTTTTGACGTGGTTCTAGTGTTATGAGACGTGGTGGACAGTCTTTGTGAAAAAAAATTCGCTTAAATTCACATTCATGGATGCAGACGTTTCTGGACGTGGTGCTAGTTGTTCTGAGATTTGATGGGCTGTTTTTGTGAAAAAAAAATCAGTTTAAATTCACATAAATGGATTTAGACTTTTCTGGACGTGGTGCTAGTTGTTTTTTACGTGGTGTTAGTTGTCCGAGACGTGGTGGACATGTCTGGATGTAGACGTTGCGACAGTTGTATTTTGAATGTTGTGGCAGTTGTTCTGAGACATTATGGACTCAGCGAGCGCGCGCATAGATGAAACTTACTATATTTAGTAAGTGTACAGCTGTTAAGTAAAAAATTATTATATATAGTAATTGGTACATATATAACACTGGTACACAATATACCTTCTCCTATAGTCGTAATTCTTCTTAATCCGTGGCAAAAATCTTACATACGTGGCCGCCATTCCTGTAAATAATTAGGAGAGAAAATGAACTTAATTAACTAAAATGAAAAAAAAAATCGAATAAAATCTTTTATTACTCGTTTTTATAATAAAAGAACTCTATTCACTAAATAAAACCGCATCATTATTTAATACTAAGTTACTATTATTTATTTATTTATT
This sequence comes from Knoxia roxburghii, assembly GCA_030378225.1. Lineage (NCBI taxonomy): Eukaryota > Viridiplantae > Streptophyta > Magnoliopsida > Gentianales > Rubiaceae > Knoxia > Knoxia roxburghii. The sequence continues at coordinate 38,199,696 of CM059423.1, forward strand.
TATTTATTTTATATTAAATTTTAAATTTTCATGATTATCGAATTCTCATTTAAAAGAAATTCAGCCTTTAAATATTACAAAATAAAAATACCTTTTATTTTAATGATGATTAAAATTTTCATATTTAAAAAAAATTGCAATCTTTATAATTATTATTATTCACTTAGAAAGAATTTGACTTCTGAAAAGTGTTCATAATCTTTATAATTACTATTCACTTATAATATATATATTTTAAAAAAGGTTTTTAAACTGTTCAAATAAACAAATAAATTTATATAAAATAAATTAAAAAAAAATAAATAAGGCATTCAATTATCCCACATCGCCGGCTCCAGATGGAATGGGCCACTATAAATATGCAGGCCCCTGCTATTGTATAGCGTGTTCGTAGAAAGGAGAGATGGTTGGCATCTCCCCCGACAGGGACGGGAACAGCCTTCGGGCTCTACCTGTTAACACATCCGGTTAAGGCTACCCGCTTCCGCGGATCTTATAACCCAATTTTTTTTTTTTTTTTGTCTTAATTACACTTTTAGCCTCTTAACTTTTTTTATTAGTATTTTTATCATTTTTTATAAAAATATCATTTGACTAACAGTTGACTAATTTTCAAAAACATTTAACTAATCGTTTAGCCACCCCCGCCACCGCTTATAACCCAATTTTTTTCTCAACTAATTTTATGAGGACACTTTTAGTCTCTTAACTTTTTTTATTAGCATTTTTATTATTTTTTATAAAATATCATTTGACTAACAGTTGACTAATTTTCAAAAACATTTAACTAATCATTTGACCACCCCCGCCACCGCTGTTGCCGTCGACACCTCTACCGTTGTCATTGTCCTGCCACCACCAGTAGTCGGGGTGGTGGTGGCGGCAGGGTGATGGTAGGAGTGGTCAAACCATTAGTCAAAGGGTTTAAGGGTTTTGAGAGTTAGTCAAATGGTATTTTTATAAAAAAAAAACTGAAAATGCTAATTAAAAAAATAGGGGACTAAAAGTGTCACATAAAATTAATTAGATAAAAAATGGTACAAGGCCTATTATAAAAGGGAGCTGGGACCAGAAAAATGGCAAAATTGGGGGTGTGGACGAAAATATTGTGAATTAGTTTTGGGTGGACAAAAAATAGGCCTTTCGAATTTGTAAAATCCGAATCTCTCTAGAGATTCGAATTTTAAAAATCTGATTTCTTAATTAATGGATTCTTCGGATTTTAAGAATCCAAAAATAGTAAATATTAATATAAATTGTAATTTTATTTGTAAAGTTATAGGAAACAAAAGAGAAAAAAAATGAAGTAAAAATTGGATTTTGAAAATCCAATTTAATTAACAATTCGGATTTTACAAATCCGAAATTGTTTAAAACTAAAAAATTCGGACTAATTTTTTAAAAGTTCAAAAATTAAAAAAGGAAAGAAAAATCCAGAATTTTAAAATCCGACTTATGTGAATTCTTAATTTTGAAATCCGAATTTGTAGAAATAAAAATTTTCGATTATAAATTTTTTATATGGATATAATGAATTCGGATTGCAAAAATTCGAATTTAGTAAAATTTGGATTTTAGAAATCCGAATTTGATTGGACTATATAAACCAAAACCCTAGCATTTTTGCTTCATTCTTTTCTTCTTCTTCTTCTTCCCTCACACTTTCTCTCTTCAGTGGCCAGATACTATTCATTTGCAAAATTTGGATTCCGGCTAAATTTTTTCGAAGATCTATGTCACCTTGTGATATCGTAATAAGGTAAGTCACGATTCAAGTGTTTTAGGGTTGATATTTCATTATTCATACGATTATCATGTGATTAAATGATTTTCATGTGATTAGATGATATTTTGAGTAGTGGTGTATATAGTTGATGAAATGTGGTTAGGAAATACATGTATTAGTAGTATAGGACTAAGATTTATGAAAATTTTGTGGATTTTTTTAATTAGTAGTCATGCATTAGTAGTGTAATTATTATAATTACGATTGTAATGTTGATTAGTCGTAAGTGGTAATGAAATTACCACTAAAATAATATTATCGTAATGTTGTGGGTTGTTTCATATAATGTGGTTTATAAATTTTATTGATAATAAATTTTGATTAAAGTATTCAAAGATTAATTGTTATAATGACATTTTTACGATTGCCAGGTATAATGGCATTTAATGGTCCGCATATATTTAATTTCTATTGGACATCTATGTTTGATTTTGATAACGCTCTGAATCTGGATCATACATTAGTCGTTAATCTTAGATTGTCAAGGGATGATTTGGTAGAAAGCATTTGCAATGTAATTGGGGTGTCAATGAATTCTTGCAAAATCACACTTACAACATTTTTTGAAGTAGATGGGACTAAGAAACAAGCAGTAATTACTTCTAATTCTATGCTGGATTTTTTAAAAACTTTTTGAGCATGGAGTTTTATTGATGTGTACGTCGGTATTGAGGAAAATCAGTCTTCAGAAAGAGTTGACAGATGAAATGTTGCTTCGAGTTATTCCCATGGCGGAGAAGGTCAATTTGATTATGGATTCCGCTATGATTTTGAAGAGGAGCCCGGGGACATGGATTATTACATTGAGGATGATGCCGACGCTGACCATGCATCCGAGAGTATTTTTGTTCTGACTCTACGGAGTTCAGTTCTGAGGAAAGTGATGATGAGCTTAGGACGTCTGAAATGGGACATTTCGTCTACTCTGATGTGGGACACTAAGATCCGTACGCCATTGATCGGGATGAATATGTTTTGCCTGATATAAAGGCAATCCTGAGACTATATGCCTTGGAACTGCTTTCAAAAACAATGAAGAAGCACAACGGGCAATATCCACATGGAACGTGGCAAAGCTTAGGGAATATGTCAATGTTGAGAGCAATAAAACCACATGGTGCGTGGAATGCAAAATTCGACAATTTGACACACCCGAAGGTTATTCCCCATGTGCATGGAAAATCTGGGTGTCGAAAAAAAACCATACCCACGGTTGATGGGAAGTGGTTATTTGGTGTCTGAGTCACAATTGTGTTAGAATGGTCGTGGGAAATGACCACCATAATGTGACATCGTCCACAATAGCGCCACTCATAATGAAGCAAATTGAACAAGATCCGGAGTATCCAGTGGCCTCTATTCAAATTGACGTCAAAAACCCAATTAAAAGTTAACGTCAAGAAGAAAAAAGCATGGCATGCGAGAAGGAAAGCCATCGAGTTGGTATATGGTAATTGGGTCATGAATTTTGTTAAGTTAGATAAGTTTTAAATGTTTATGATGGTTTGTAAATTTGATTGGAATTATTGTTTACATTATGATTGGGTGATGACTATGTTAATGGTTGGTTTATGTAGCTTTGTTGAAGCTTTACAATCGTCGAATCCATGGACGATTGTAGAATGGGAATATCAAGGAGGGTCGAGTGAAATGGCCAATTCAGAAAGGCATTTCAAATATTTGTTTGGGCATTCGATCCAGCTCGACGTACGTTCGGGAGATTTTGTCCACCGGTGGTTAGAATCAACTGGACACATTTGCGGGGTGGATACAAGGGAAAGTTGTTGGTTGTTATTACAGTTACCGCTGCACGTCATTTTTTTCCACTCCCGTATGCTTTGGTGGATGAAACTACTGAAAGTTGGAGTTTTTTCATCAGAAACCTCATTCGTCATGTCTTTGCCCAGCGTGCGACGTGTGTGCTATCGGATCGATGTTCTGGCATCCTCGCCGCTTTTAGAGACATTGAGGAATGGGAAGAAGGTGTTACAGGTCACCACAGATTTTGCCTGCGACACGTTCGAAACAATCTAATGACGCATTTTCGCGGCAATAGATTGAACAATTTGTGTTGGGAAATGGGGGAAATTTGTCAACTCGGAAGTTTGATAGAGTTGGTGCGGAGCTGTTTCAATACAGTCCTGACGCATACTGGTATTTGAAGGACATTGGTGCAGATAAATGGAGTCTGGCACATGACAGATACCATCGCTGGGGTAACTCAATGATGAATATGTCTGAAAATTATAACAGTGCTTTGAAAGACGTTCACTGTCTTCCAATTAGAGCAATCATTGCGTCCACCTTTCAGAAAACAAAAGAGATATTCCGCCAGAAAAATGAAAAGGCTCGTAAATGCAACACTCAATTTCCTTCTCTGTTGTGGAAAATATTCAAAGATTATGAGATACGCGCTAAAGGACATCAGGTTGAACCTTATGACTGGACGAACAAAATTTTCATTGTTATTACATTTGTGCGTTATGATGGCAAAGGTGGAAACATACACATGGTTGATTATCAGACGCGCACTTGTACGTGTCATAAGTGGTAAACCTATAGGTTTCCGTGTTCCTATGCATTGGCGGTGTGTCGTTCTCTTTGTGATAATGCATTCAATCTCATGGACGATTTGCTTACGGTTGGAAACTGGAAGAGGCAATTTATGAATGGCATTTTCATCTCAATCCCGCTGAAAGAGCAATAGCTAAGGGACATTAAATGGAAGGTGATTCTAGATTACCAAAGACTAATACTTCATAATGCATCGTTGGGAAGGAGACAGAAGCGGAGATTTATAATGCAAATTGATCAATTTGGAAGACGACGCCAAGGAGAATGCACGAGGTGTGGTAGACTAGTACAGCCCATCGAGCTCGAATGTGTCCTGTATCTCATCTGAGATCGGACCGAATAAGATTCGGTATACTTTATGACCTAAATGGCATTATTTGATGTTCTCTTATGGTGTAATGTTTAGTTATTTGTGTAATGATTTATGTAACAAGTACAATTGCTTATTTGGTTTATGTAATAGCTACAATTGCTTATTTGATGTTGTATTGGTGTTTTGGTTAGTTGTTGGTGTATTGGTTCATGTAGTAGCTACAATTGCTTATTTGATGTTGTATTGGTGTTTTGGTTAGTTGTTGGTGTATTGGTTCATGTAGTAGGTACAATTGCTTATTCGATGTTGTATTAGTGTATTGCTTAGTTATTGTTGTTTTGGTATATGTAATATGTACAATTGCTTATTTGATGTTATTATGTTGTTTTGGTCAGTTATCATTATGTTGGTTAGTTAACACCAATTTTTGGTTAGTGTAATAGGTACAATTGTACTTTTAAATATTTTTTAAAACATAAGACTTCTACATAATTCGGATTAAAAGAATCCGAATTCTAATGAAATCTGGATTCTTCTAATCTGAATTGTGTATAAGCCGGAATTTCAATTCGACAGAATGTTCAAGTAACGTTCGGATTACCAAAATCCGAACGTTCATTGCATTATGTCCAATTGGACATAATGTTCAAGTAACATTCGGATTTGCAAAATTCGAACGCTCACTTTACATTTTGCCCAAAGGGCAGAATGTTCAATTTTTGGTCGGGATTTAAGATGATTTGGATTTTAGAAATTCTCAAATTTCTAAAATCTGAATCATGACTATAATTTTGGTAATTGTATATAATTTTGGTTATATGTGCTGTTTGTTTGAGAATTGGTCAAGTTGCATTTTCTGTCGTTATGCTGCCGAATTTTTTTATTTTTTATTAAAGTATTCACGTTAGTCAATCAATCTAGGTACAATGGCGTCATCGAGCAGCTCTCAACCTCATCGCCAATATCTAAACCCTGGACCAATAGATCCTAAGCTCCTTTATCTACAATAGTCACACCGTTCGCAAAGTGTGTACTTAGATTCTCCAGGGTTTCGATCTCGGACCATCAAGTGTCGCAAGGCAGATGGTAGGATGTGGGAACCATTGGCTAATGAACCACTCCAAGTGAAAGATGAAATTGAGCGGTTTGGCTTCCGGGGACTTTGCCATGTGGGGTTGATTAAACTCGACTATGCCCTTATAATGGCATTGTGTGAGAGATGGCGCCCAGAGATGCACACATTCCATTTCAACTTCGGCGAGGCGACAGTGACGCTGCAAGACGTCCAGGTCCTTTTTGGTATGGTGACACATGGTGATCCTGTTACGGGTACTCTTGTTGAAAAAACACCCAAAGAATGTAGCGATGAGTGTGAAAGGGTTTTGGGCATTGTTTAGAGCCAGAAGATTTGATGAGCGGCGGTTTACATCTTGCACGTCTTAAGTGTGTCATCCGTACGCCACTACAGGCTCATGGGGTTGAACCAGTGGTATATAGGCAGAGGACTAGATGTTAAATCATCTACGTCTGTTTTGGATTGTTTTTTGCAGAGACCGCTGGCAACTACGTCCCTCTATATCTTCTTCAAAATATAGAGGATCCGAAAAGGTGTTCTATACTTAGTTGGGGTTCGGCAGCCCTCTGCAGTTTGTACCGTAGCCTATGCAAAGCTTGGGGGCGAGAATCAAACGACATTATCGGTTTTTCGCTCTTACTACATGTAAAAATATTTTGTGATTTTTGGATAATATTCATATGTTTATTTTTCATTTTGGTTTTTTTTTTTTTGTTATTTTATTGGTTTCACCTTATTTATGTTCATATTTAATTCTGTATTAATATCAATTTCATTTTATTATCCAGATATGACCTTGGAGCGGATTTGTGCTGTCAAACCAACTAGAGTTGCTGTTAGTGACGGACCGGAAATTGGTTGCCCTTTAGCAGATCGGTGGCACACCTCGAAAAAATTTGACAGCGCGATTAGTTATTGCCTACGTTCAGAGATCAGCTAGAGGGTCTCCGAGAGGCGAAGGTGCTTTTCAATTTTTGTGAATTGAATTTGATATTTAAATATTAGCATTATTATTTTTGTGCATTGGATTTGTGCAAATGGTGATATAATATATTATTGTGCTACTATATATGATTGTGATAATGTTGATATCATTTAGTATTGTGAAGTTATATATGATTGTGATAATGGTGATGCAATTTTGGTTTTGAATATTTATTTTTTTTAGTTTCTTTGAGATCTGTAGGACAATTTGCTTGATGAGTATCTCCCCCCCCCCCCCAATACTGTCTAGAAGGGAGAGAGTGTTGGATGTCCAATACTTGGCTGATTTATTGGGACGCTCATGAGCCATATGAGGCACATAGGGTACTTCGCCAATTTGGCTGCCATCAGCTTATCCCTGGCTCCCCAATGATTTTTCCTATACGGGCGGAGTATATGAAAATGAGGATACCAAGGGTATGGGAGGCAAGGGGTACGTTGACTGGTCAATTGAATGTGCTCAGTACAAGCAGCATTGGTGAGTTAGGATGTCAGCTGATAATTTATCTCAAATTGAACCAGAGCACCCTCCAAAAGCTGACGCGGGGTACCAAAGCTGGTATAACCGCAGGATAGTTAGGCTCATCAATGATCCAAGCAAAGATGATCATACTCAGATTGGATACCATGTGCGATGAACTGAGCCAGAGTATACATAAGTGTTTAATTTAGTTGTTTAAATTATTTTACATTTATGCCATGATTATCAATTTTTCTCTAACTATTCCACTTCTTTTATTTCTTTGTAGTCAGATTCGATGAGTGAATGGTATAATAGAGGCATTCAATTATAGACTGATTACTATCTCAGAGATGACGCTCACCCTGAAGTACTGCAATTCATCGAAGAAATGTCCACCTCTTTCTAGAGTGCCATCACACTAGGGTCTTCACATATTGCAGAATTCGATGATGTTGGTTCCCAATTACTCGTGGATGATCCACCTCCTTTCACTCAGGCCCCAGTTTCGGCTCGCCGAGCAAGACACGTTCCTCCAAGGGGGGGAGGTAGAAAAAGGATGGCCATCCATGAAGAGCAAGGAGAGCCACTATTTGTGGAACATATTGGGGGCCGACATGATAAAGATGAAGAGGATGAAGAAGATGAGGAGCAAGAGAATGAGTCGAGCGATGATGATGGCGGCTCGCCGCCACGTGGAGGTGGAGGTAGAGGTTCTCAAGGTAGAGATTCACAGGGTTTAAATTCTAGTACCAGACCTATTTCAAAGAGAGTAAGTAGAAGAAATACGCCTCTACCTACAAAATATAGATTTAGTAGTTAGATTTTTGCGTTTTTTCATTGGATGTTTTGGATTTTATAATATTTATCATATTTTAACATTTCAGTGTTCTTTTTTCTGTATATATATTATGGTTCAATTCAATATGAATGTTTTCCATAGTGATTTATTTACATTTAAATTTTTGAACATTAGAAGTTGTGATTTCATTCTTCCTAACAAATTAAATCAACAATTTTTTTACTATTTTTTTATATTTAAGCAACATTCAAATTTGTAAAATCCGAATATAAGGAATTCGGATTTCACAAATCCAAATTAGTTGAATTCAATTAATAAATTTTCAAAAATTTCATTTTCATAATCCTCTTTAATTTTTTTATTTTTTTAATTCTCAAATTTCTAATTTCTAAAATCTAAATTTCTTAAATTTCAGAATCTGAATTATATTAATCTAATTAATTAGCGTAATTGCTTACTAATTTAAACGAGTTTGGATTATTTTCAGATTTTATAAATTCAGATTTTGGTGCATTCGGATTTTAAGAATCTGATATGCCTATTTCAGTCCACAATCTAAAATTTCATCTTTTTCAATCCACAAATTCGTTTTGACCATTTTTTTGTTCAAAAATTCATTATAAAAGACCAAAATTACAATTTGGCTTTTTTTTTTTTTTTTCCTCATTTTTACACTCTTTCTTCCTTAACGTTAAAATGGTTTCTTGAATCGCATTTTTACACTCTCCAGACCACTGGATAAGATCTCTCAAGGAAAAATATCCTCGGCATTTCTCCGGACATGAACCCATCGATATTTCTCTAAAGCCCTGCAGCCCCAAAACCCCCCACCCGCCTCCCTTTTCCGCCATGGCTGCAAAGCTCTCCGCATTTATAGATGTTCAGTATCATTCCACCATATCATGTCCCTCCGACAAGAATCACCCACCACCATACTTCACTACTCCATTAAGAATTTCCCCCAAGAAATTCACTGTTTTTTGCAGCTCCTCCAAATCTCCCCCAAAAAATCCACCTACTGCGACGGAATTCCGAAATCGGAAAACTCCATCTTTATCTGAGCAGCTCAAACCTCTGTCCACCACCATTCTTTCTGACCAACCAAATCAACCCCAACAGCTCTTATCCAAACCCAAGTCCGTTTGGGTCAACCCGACGAAGCGTAAGCCCACTGTGCTCTCTCTCCAACGCCAAAAACGCGCGTCTTACTCATACAATCCTCAAATCAGAGACCTGAAGCTCTTCGCGAAGAAGCTCAATGATTGTGACCCTTTTGATGAGGCTGCTTTGGATGCTATTCTCGAAGAAATCCCTCATCCCCCAACTAGAGAAAATGCCCTTTTGGTGCTCAATAGTTTGAAACCATGGCAAAAGACTCTCTTTTTCTTCAATTGGATTAAGACCATGAATTCGTTCCCCATGGAGACAATCTTTTACAATGTCACCATGAAGTCTTTGAGATTTGGCAGGCAGTTTCAGCATATTGAGACCCTTGCCAATGAGATGATTGAAAATGAGATTCCCCTTGATAATATTACTTACTCTACTATTATCACTTGCGCAAAAAGATGCAATCTTTTTGATAAGGCTTTGGAGTGGTTTGAGAGGATGTATCAAACTGGTGTAATGCCTGATGAGGTGACCTACTCTGCTGTTCTTGATGTGTATGCAAAATTGAGAAGAGTTGAGGAGGTTATAAGTCTGTACGAGAGAGGGAGAGCCAGTGGGTGGAAGCCTGACGCTGTTGCTTATTCTGTGTTGTGTAAGATGTTTGGAGAAGCAGGAGATTATGATGGTATTAAGTATGTGTTGGAAGAAATGAAATCTGTTGGGGTGGAACCCAATTTGGTTGTCTACAACACACTTTTAGAGGCAATGGGTAAGACTGGGAAGCCCGGATTGGCTAGGAGTTTGTTTGAGCATATGGTGGATTCAGGGATTACCCCTGATGAGAAGACACTAACTTCATTGATCAAAGTTTATGGGAAGGCCAGATGGGCTAAAGATGCACTGGAGCTTTGGGAACGGATGAAATCGAACGGATGGCCAATGGATTTCATTTTGTACAATTCGTTATTGAGCATGTGTGCTGATCTTGGGTTGGAAGAAGAAGCCGAGGCACTGTTTGATGATATGAAGGGATTGGAACGGTGTAAGCCGGACAGTTGGAGCTACACTGCAATGCTGAACATTTATGGAAGTGGAGGTAAAGTTGATAAGGCAATGAAGCTGTTTGATGAAATGAGGGAAGAGGGCATTGAGCTTAATGTCATGGGGTGTACTTGTTTGCTTCAGTGTTTGGGAAGAGGGCAGAGGATTGATGATATGGTTATGGTGTTTGAGAGCTCACTTGATAATGGCATTAAGCCGGACGATCGGCTTTGTGGCTGCTTACTCTCTGTTCTGTCCTACTGTGAAGGTGAAGAAGATGCAAGCAAGGTTCTTGGTTGTTTACAGAAAGCAAATCCAAGATTGGCAGCTTTCATAAACCTTTTGGAAGAGACAGAAACTAAGTTTGAAGATGTGAAAGAGAAGTTCAAAACTGTGCTGACTAACACGGCTGTTGACACCAGAAGGCCATTCTGTAATTGCCTGATCGATATTTGTCGAAACAAAGGATTCCAGGAGAGAGCTCATGAGCTTCTCTACATGGGTACCGTGTATGGTTTGTACCCAGGTTTACACACAAAGACTCCCGAAGAATGGCGATTAAACGTCCGATCCCTATCCGTGGGCGCAACTCACACTGCGTTGGAAGAATGGATGACAACCTTAACAAAGATCGTCCAACGCCGGGAGACATTGCCGGAATTGCTAACAGCAAGCACCGGAACAGGAACGCACAAGTATTCTCAAGGATTGGCAAATGCGTTCGCTTCTCATGTGGAGAAGTTGGCCGCTCCATTTCGAGTGAGCGAAGAGAAGGCCGGCATCTTTGTGGCGTCTAGGGAAGAAGTGATTTCTTGGGTAGAATCAAGGGCCAATGCTGCAACATCACTTGCCCTGACTGCATGAATTTCAACAACTATAGTACCATTCATCACACTAGGTAACCTAATTATTAGCAAACTTTAAGATAGAACTTCTGCTGCTGTAATTTTGCTTCCTAGGAAGGCAAATATAGATCAAATGTACCTTTTACTAGTTGCTACTACTGAAACATGGAATGTAAAACTAAAAAAGAAGAGAATCTTACAAAGATTTTTTGGTAAAATGTTTCTATTTATAGCCGCAATGGTGGAAAAGAAGCTCCACCTTTAAAAATTACAGATTCTCGACTTTGATGACTCCTATCGCGGATGCCTCTCTTCTAAGTACACCATTTTTTCTAAACCCCCAGAGATATAAAAGGAACACAGTTTTTTGGCGCTCCAAAAGCAGAAGGATGAGGAGATACACAATGAATCAGAAGAAACCCTGCATCTATGCAAAATTTTAGAAATCAAATAAGAGAAAGAAGAGAGAAAGTAAAAGAATTTCCCGTTCCTCTGTTTTTTTGCCTAAAGCACTTCTCAACTTGTCCCAAACTACAAAAATTTTCTATACCTTTTCCTGATCCCATTTTTTCACATTGCTGCATGAGCCACTATAAACATCAACTCCGGAACCTTGCTTGCTCTAACAAGGATGCAACTGAATCTGCAACTTCAAGCTTTGGTATGATTATCCAACAGACAAGACAGCCAGAGATCAGAGCTTCCACTCCAACTTTGTACAGATTAAAGCATCATCAAGAGATGTTACAGTTAGGTGGTGGACTCAGGGGTACTTTCCGGAGGACTTCCAAATTCTTCCTTCAAGGGAGATCACCATAACAGTCACATCATCGTGATACTTCCGGCGATCACCTTGAGGTATGTCCAGCAATTCATGAAAATCCATCCCTGCAACAAAGGGAGAAATCAACTCCGGTTATTTAGCCACGAGAATGTTGTTTGAATGAATTTTATGAATTATGACTCGCAATAAGTACAGATATACGAGAATTCTGAGAATCAATTTGTTCCCGATTGTAATCATACATGACTGGCCAGAAATTCAAATATACAGAAAAAGGATTTCAACGGGGAATAGTTCCAATGACGTGTCTGGAGAATGGAAAAACCAACATCGAATACCACAATATGGCCAAACAACACACGCATCCTCACAAACACAAGATCAATATCAATCATAACAGAAGAAACAAATGGTGAACTGGGTTTAAATGGTGATGGTCTATATAGAAGCTTCCATAAATTATAAGGAATAAAACAACATGGTTATTCAACAGATTAAAAGAACAAGATGAAACATAGCAGATGCTACAGAGGCTATATGTAATTTTCTGTGTCAGTTTTCTTCAAAAGGGAATCGACCGTGGTACTTCATCAATCTTCTAAGCACATTTGCAAAAGATTAGGAATGCGTGAAACAAAAGACGTTCTAGTCCTAGTTCCCTAAATGAAGGCCTAAAGTTTGAAAACTTACCAGCTTTTTTAGCTGCACGTACGAGAAGTTCTTCTATAAGGTGCTGAGCTGGATCTCCATCAGGAAACTTCTCCATGAAATTTTCAACATGGGAAACCACCTCCTGATTACTCAAATACTGATATAAGCCATCAGATGAGAGCACCAAAAACTGATCTCTGGGACAGAGCTTATGGTGACGAAGTGATGGTGAACAGGAGATGTAAGGGGCAGTACCAATGTAATCATTCCGGAACATCTCTAATAAAGCATCATTCAACTTAGGCTGCACCAACATACATAAAAGTCATTACCTATTGTAGCAAATCCCATCAAAATCCTTCATGCAACAAAACTTAGTGACGGATAATTGTTCATGTATAAATTCACTGTAACCATGAAATGAACGTGATTATACAAAGGTAAGAAGTATGAACAAGATCCCATTCATAATCAGAAAGAGAGACAATTCACAATATCCAAGTTCAACATGCTTCAAATGTATAGCATACTGTACTTGCACCTTTTGAACACAAAATTGAGAGGTTCCTATTTAAAGTATGCAGTGGTCATCATGTTTAAGAGAATAGAACAATGTTTCAAAAAGGAAATTAAGAAAACAAACCAATCAAACTAATTCATCACCTATGAAGAGGCTCACAACTAATGAAATGCATTCAGCAACAAACCAGATGTACACATTATGTTATAGATAAAGATAATCGTCATTTCTTCATTCTTTTTTCCCTCATGTAAATAAACACTTCCAGAGTACCAAGCCCAAAGAAGTAGACATTGCAACTACAAAGTTAACAAGTAAAACTGCTACGAATGAAAGTCATAACCAAACCTGTTTAAGAAAACCAGCCCCAAATGCACGGGTAACTTTTAAACGGCCTTTAACTCTATCGTTGACAATGCAACTACTGTCATCAGGGTGTTCATTCTTGATTCTGATAATTTCCTGGAAGAAAAAGAGACACAGTTAAAAACCCAAGCTAATAACTACCAAAAAAATCTATTTATCGTGTAATAACTACCAAAAATATCTATTTATAGTGTATTTTAACCAATCCCAAAGGTTGTGTTCCAAGGTTCAAAGGAAGTAATTAGACATCCACATATGCATATGAGTTCAACCACACTCCATTATCTTAAGCCACCCAGCAGAAAATTTAATAATCTGAATAGTTTGTGAATGCATTAAAAGAGCACCTTATGGAAGACAACAATGATGACTAAAAGGGTCCAATACTATAATTCTTAATTCAACCACAGGGTTTCATGAACACTGTATGAGTTACCATTCAGAAAACAAAATGCAATAGGATTGTACAAATACAAACGAAGCTATTCCACTTTCCTAGATTTCCTTTTAGACTCATCCAAGAAAAATAACATCCATCAAGAGAAATCAAAATTAGTAGTAAGTTCCATAAGATAGCCTTCACAAAAGACTAATAGTTCTAGATTTTCAACAATGAATGGAAAAGATGGAAGGCATTTGGCAAAAATCAGTAACTCCAGTATCTGAAAGCAGTAACTGTTCTTCACAGAAACTATGTTCCTGGTCAAAAAGGATACTAAAAGCAGATAAAGTCACATTTCACTATTTAAGTATAGTCCATGGAAACAATTATCATCCAAGATGCCAAATCTAATACACTACAAAGAGACATAGATTTCTAGCAGAAATGTTATACTGAACTTGTAATGCTAGGCTATGTTTGGAATTTTTTTTGTGAAAAAAAAAAAAAAGTTGTTCTTTCTCTGAAAAGAACTTATCCAAACAGTCATCCTATCACATCACATTTCAAATTTAAATTTCAATTCCCTCCAAAATTTGCCAGAAATTATTTGCGAAAAATTCCCTCCAACACACTTTTTCTCTTTTCACCGTTCAAGAAAAATCCCTCCATAAAATATTTTATCTTTCCAAGGTTTCTTACAGAAGGTACATTGATAAGATCAACAAGTTCCTTACATTGAATACTGCTATAATACAGTCTAAATCACAACAGTAAATATGGAGTTTATGTCAGATGACAGTTTTATCTGAAGAAATATCAAAAACCCAACATGGTCTTTTCTTTTACCAAGGATAGATGATTTGCTCCTTTTAATTGGATAGAGAAAGGGTTCATCAAGAATGTACAAAATAACCAACAGCCACAATTTTGAAGTTTATGCACCAAAATGAAACAAGACGATATATCCATATGTGCACCTGTTCACCAAATGAGTAACTTGTCAACGTAAAGCAGGTTCTAAACAACATGGTCCACAATGTTTAAGAGAGATGAGTTGTTTCCAACAACCAAAGCACAAGTTAAAAAGAAACAAAGACCAATTGCCATATTTCTAGCAATAAAAATCAAAAAATGAACCAACCTAAGGAATTATAAGAACTTATTCAACAGCGGACAATTCGCCTAGTTTTTTACATTTCTCAGAATAATTAACAGCAGGATTTTTCAATCAGATTGAACTAGATAAAAGATCCCAACTACTTTGGCGTACAATGACTCACTACTGTGAAAAGCCTTGCAGCTAGCTCACAAGTAGCAGTGCACAATGAAAAAATAATATACAAGGAAAATAGAGCAAGTTAAGATTGTGTCTGTTAATGCAAGTATTAAAAAATTCTGATGGCTAATCATCTGTAGTAAGCTGTATTCCATTTTGTTCTTCTTGTTCTTTCCTTCTTTCTTTTTTCTTTTTTTCGAAAGGATCCACTTTGCACATATTTGAGACTAAAGCAAAGCAAAACCAAAAGCACTGACAAGAAAAACAATCCTAAACAACAATGCCACATTCTCAAGGTAGCAATGACATATTGAAAAGCATGCCAACAACAAACACAAGGATTTCTAAAAGCCAAACGTTAATCAAATCTATGCGAGCCACAGAGAGGGAGATAATATGAAAATTAAATCAAAGTAGCAAGACCAATTTCATTTATACAAACAAGAAAACAAATAAAACTGATTACATGATATCCAAAAATATATCTCCACCCAAAATCAGCACATCAGGGAGAAAAACAAATTCTGGTGATGCACGCACCACTGAGTTTGTCCTTTACCACAGAATCTGTAGAAAGATCAAACCAGTGAGATGCAAACTCAAGCATAACCATGCTCATTAGCCCATTATAATTTTATATCTTTATTAGAGGAACCCTCAACAGTTTTTAGCACAGCTGATCACCAGGTCCCAATATCGGATTAAAAGGAAAAGTTCCGTGACATTGATGTAAATTATAAAACCTTTTCCCTTTCCATGATAAGGGTTATATATAAATGTGTAATAAAAGACTAGGATGGCAAGATACGATGCATATAACCGGCCCCAGATGATTGTGGGATGAATGCTTAGTCATTTTTGTGAACTCTAATCACAACCAACCACCTCCGCCAACCCGAGGGCCCAGAGAAGAAAAAGAAAAGAATGGAGAGTCTTCAAAGGTAGTAGAGGTAATGGAGAGTCTTCAAAGGTAGCAGAGGTATGTAACATGATAATGGGTCAAAGAATATGAATGAGATAAGCAAGGGAAGCCAGACCCCAATTCTTGCAGTATGAAATTAGAAAAGTCACTTCATGGGTCCATCTAAATAATGTGACATTCAAAATGATTCATGGAAAGAAATCATATATCTTTCACAAATTCATTCTCCACATGATTAACTAGAAACTAGAGTCCAAAAACAGGAAAGTATCCCGACAGCTGTCAGCATCTAGCTAGGAAGCTTCCTTATGTTTTGTAAGGTAACTAATCCTACAGTGAGAGTGGAAAAGAAGTAAAACACATAACTACAAGAATCAGATGAGGGAAACTTCATGATGTTCCCTCAATAAGGACATGCTCAAACAACAGTATTATGACTTTGTAAGACTCGTCAATCAAATATACACTCGCTTCCTTCACACAACCTCTGCTTCCCTTGCTAAATATGTTTCAAGGGAGCACAAATGCACAAGCCAGCCATAAAAACGAAAAATAGTTGGCCCCAAAATAAACAGTATGGAAAAGACAACTATCTGTGAGAAGTTTTTAAAAACATTTATACCTCATTTTTGTGAATAAGAACTTGTTAATCTAACTTAACAGACTGGGCAGCAAAATTTATCTGAACAATATGAGAACCATTGGGTTGCTGTTACATTGATTACTACAAATGATACCCACAATAAGACTGAACATCACAAATAGATGAAGACAGTATATACACACTTACTTCCTCAATGCTAGTGCTATGGTCAGTGGATAACTGCAACGCTGACAACTTCATAGCTTGAAAAGAAGCCTCATCTGCCACTCTTGTTCCCCTTTCTGTGGCATCTGCTAACTCTTCAACTATACCCCCTTCAACATTTGACCCACTGTCACCGGGAGCATTAATATCCGCACTTGAACAATCTTCTACAGGCTCATACTGAGCCACAATTGCCCGACTATCACCCACATTCATCACATAAACATCCTCATCTCTCATCAATGCGACCAATAAACAAGAACCCATCAGAGCAAGCTCTGGATATCTATCAAGAACTTTATCAGTCATATTCAAGTATGCTAGCTCAGTCACTTCAAGAGCCCTCGACATTGCTCTCAACACCATCTCATGATCAACTGGCCCTACTTTCCTAATTTTCCCACTTCTAGTACTCGCCTGTTCCAGCACTCTATTTTCCTCCACTTCCACTTCTTCTGGCTGTTTCGTAGCCAACCCAAACTTCCAAGGAAACAAACTCCTATTCTCCTTATGCTTAATTGACAATCCATGCTTCAGTTTTGACAATAACAATGATCTTCTATTCACGGCTGTTCCAGCATTGCTCACGCTAATAGCATCATCAACTGAAAATGCAAATCTATCAGAACCAGAGAGATCGAGCCCATCCTCGGGTTCAGCTTCAGCAAGAAACTCCCATAATCTCCTCCTCCTAACCTGAATTTCCTCGGATTGGAAGGTCACCTTCTTAACTGATCCTCTATTTGACTCGTTTTCTTCTTCTATTTCTGTAACCTCCTCCCTAGTTGTTGTATTCTCCACTGGCTTATTCGAATTTGATGGAATCTCACTCTCAAGGTCAGCTACATTTTCTGCAGTTGCATTAACATCCTGACTACTACTACAAGTCTCTTCATTAACCCAAAACAAACCCTCTAATTCTTTATACATTGCTTTGTACAAGTTACTCATCAAAAATTCAGGCGCATCAGGACCATTAAACCCATCATAAATCCCTACAAATAACCACCCGAGCTCCTCCGAAATAACCACATGTACCCGATCCTCGCCCGCTTTCCCCAAAGCCCACTGCACATTACTCTCGTTCGGCATCTCTGGCTCCCCGGAGCAACCACCGGGGACGGAATCCTTCCGTCCACCAACGAAGTTCCTTACAGGCACAACCCATGGCCGCTTTTTCTCCGGGAAGTTCCTGTAAAAGGCCTTCCGAAACCCCGAAATGCCCTTCCTCCTCTTCTTCTTTACATACATACCACCCAACGGCGCCGAGAATGGAACTCTGCTGCCCCCATCGGCACCTCCAGCTCCATCCAGCGGCCCGGAGAGTGCTCCACGCTCGATCGGACCCGACATGAAAAACGCCCGCTCCATTTGACCTGAGGCTTCGCCGGTAGCAGCTTCGCCACGCGGCACAGGCTGCAAAGGCAAAGCGCTGAACGACGAAGAACTCTCGAAGCCATTAACAATACTCCCCTTGCCGCCCGAGCTAAATCCTAGAGAAGAAGCGCCACCGGCAGTATTAGTATTACTAGCAGCACCCATCTCATTGGCGGCGGCGTCGTCATAATAACTGTCGAGCTGAAGAACAGTCCGAGGAGTTGAAGTGTTGGCACTGACGGAAGCACCGGAGATAGCCCGGAAGGCAGTGGTCTCCGGCAAACCAAGTGGACGACTCTTGTGAACCGGGTCGGAATCGAACCGGAGTGACTGCGAAGGCGATACGAAGCGATCGGAGTGAGTCGGGGAAACAAAGCGGGCAGATGAACGAACGTAACAAAAGGAATGGCCTAAGGTTTCATCGAGAGGTTCACTGGCGGTGAAAATCACCTCCGGTTCAGCCCGGTTCACCGCCGGGTTAAAACACGGGAAGAGCTGCGAAAATCCACCTCCCATATCACATTCGATTCATTCCCCTCCTCTCCCCCACCCCTCACCACCCTCCCACTTCTTCTTCTTCTTCTTCGTCTATATCTCTAAAATATATACTCACACAGAGTTCAGAGTAACTGTGTGTAACTGTGTGTACCGGAGTAGAGAGAGAAAGAAGGGGGAAATGGTTTTTGGTTTGGTGTTTTGTTTGTAAATGGTGGGAGAGGAGGGGGTTGAAGAAAGGAATTAAGTGTGTGAGTGCGTGAGAGAGAAAGAAACAAAAAAAAATTATTCACTCAATTTCGTTTTGATCAAAATATAAATATTAAGGATTTAATTAATTTTTGAAAGTTTCATAACTTTTAATGGTTAAAATAAATTCTAATAAAATTACAAATTAAATAAAATTAATAGAGTAAAAATAATGAATTATTTTTATAAATAAATAAGTGACTTATATTTTAATTAATTTTTTAATAAATGAAAACGATTTATATTTTGAAAGAGATGGAGTAATAATAATAATAATAAAAACAAGAAAACACGCACTAGAGTGTGAGGGGGATGTTGGAGAGGGAGGGACGATTAAGTCAAAATATGAAAATATTTTTTTTTTTTATTAATTTTTTTTTGGGGAGGGGTTTTTAGGGAAAATTAAAAAAAAAAAAAGGGAGGGTTCGAAATTCAAAGAATGAGAGAGACAAGGAGAGGTGTAGTAGTAGTAAGGGGAAAGCGTCGCTGATGGACGAAAGCTAAATAAAGAACAACAAAAACTATAGGGCTAAGAAAGAGAAAGAAGCACTTTTTTTTTTTTTTTTTTTTCAAAATCTGTTTGCTGTTTTTCTTTTAGAGAGAGAAAGCGTACGTATTTGGGAGTTAGTAGCGGTCTCGCCATCTTTGCCTATGGGGGCATCCCAATGACTTTCAAGATCGGGTACTAAATAAAGTCTATTTTCTATTTATTATTTATTTTTATAAAAATAAGGGACAAAATAGTAATTTTAGAGACGATGAATAAAAAAATGAGGTGATATTTAAGAGTCTACTTGAAGATTACAGTAATACTACTCGCATTTATTTATTTCTCGTTTGGTGACCCTCGAATCTTTATTGTATTATAAATATGTTGACGTCCAAGTCATGTTTGTTATTTTCGTTCATTCTATTCGTACATTTATTTATAAATAATAGTTTGTTTAGAGTTTTTTGGTTTGTTTTGGTAAAAATGAAAGAACAATGTGATAATTCTGGGGACGATAAATAAGAAAAATTTGACGGATTTTTTTTTTATAAAAAAATTGGACGGTATTTAAGAGTTCACTTGTAATACTATTCATTTTACCTCCTCATAAATTCAAATTTATTCGTCTTTTGTTACTTGTCGTTTGGCAGCTCTCAAATCTTTATTGTATCTTAATTATGTCGACATCTGGCTCATGTTTGAAATTTTGTTTTGATTCATTCTACTTGTATATTAAGTCATTCGTTTATAAATAATAGTTTGTTTAGAGTTTTATTGTTGTTTGTTTTAGTAAAAATGAAAGAACAAAATGGTATTTTTTTTTTATTTTTTTTTTTTTTTAAAACAGTCAGACAAGCCATGAATGACTTGTAGACCGGTGGGGGTATCCCTGTATTAAGGAAATTAGCTGGCTTTTTACAAAAGAGATTGGTTTCATGCCACAACCGAAACCATCTAAGCTTCCACTACCCCTACTATTCCAAAAAACTTTCCTAAACACCCAATTTACAATACACCTGAAGACATTAACCTATTTTACACTGTTTTTGAGCTTAAACAAACTGCACTCATTTAGTTCTCAGAATTGGAAACCTTTCCCTGTCCAGTTGACATAGCCTTCTGGTGATGTTATGCATGGATTCCAAACTTTCAAATGCACTTTCTTGTTCTGTACAAGCCAACTTTGCCATTTGATCCGCTGGAGCATTGGCTTCCCTTGGAATGTAAGATATCCTGTGCTGTCCCCTTCTCAGCTCGTTTCTGATTTCTTTGAGAGCGTTGAAATTTCGCCAACAAAATTGTTCTTCCCCTTTTTGCAGCATGTTTACTAATTGCAGGCTATCACTGAAAATTTCACAACCAGAAGTATTAATAGCCTTGCAGTGCCTTACTCCTTTGAGTAATGCTCTGAGTTCAGCTTGAAAAGGTGTGTCTGCATGTACTTTGAACATTTCCGCATGTATAACTTCACCTTCGGCGGTTCGCAGAATAAAGCTTCCTCCACTCTCACCATTTTGTCTCCAGGCGCCATCCGTGTGAAGTAACCGTCCAGTGCTTGTTGTATGGTTCTTCCATGATAGCAGTTGTGGAACCTGCTGTCTTTTCAGTGGCAGCCAACATCCAAAATTTTGGAAAATGTATTTCTGCTCTGATTCACTTACTGCCGGGTAGAAGGCTAAAACCGTTTCTCTTAATACCGTGCGAACCTCTTCAAACAAACAGCAGCTGTCCAATCCAACGTTGTCATGAACTATTCTGTTTTTTGCCTTCCATATAACCCATAGTAATATGGAAGGGATGAGTCTCTGTAGTCTTTTAACTACCGATTTCCCCTGGTAGTGCAGCCACCATTTCTGCACCAATGCTCTTCCCAGCTGCAGCCTAGAGGATGTAATTGATGTGGGCGACCAGTATTTCCAAGCTGGGGCAATTTTGTGGCATGAAAAGAAGACATGGTTTATTGATTCTGAAGCTTCTTTACAAAACGGGCACCTTGAGGGGTATGCATTTATTCCCATTTTGCTGAGAGTTTCCGGGAAAGGCAGCAAAGAGTTCCATAATCTCCAAAGAAAAACTGCTACTTTTGGTTGGCACCATGTATCCCACATGACCTTCCTGTACTTCTCTACTGATTGTACTCTCCTCAAAGCGTTATATGCTGATTTAAATGTAAAAGGCCCATTACCTTCAGGTTGCCAGATTAATGAGTCTGGGGAAGGCAGTAGGTTGATTTCCATCCCTGCTAGATGTTGCACCAAACTTGCAGGCAGACTTGAGGAAATCCTTTCTAAAGTCGCTGTCCTGTTTAAGACAAAATCCCTGAGTGTGAGGTTTTGTTCAGGTGGTTTAACTTTGCTCTTCCAGATACAACCAAGTTCCGACCAATTATCGTACCAAAACATGCACGAACCATCTCCAATCCTTATTTTGGTCATGCTGGCTATCTTGTCTGCAATCCTGATTGCTCTTTTCCAAGTGCTTCTTATCCTAGCTGAGAATGATAAGGATTGAACAAATCTTGCCCACAGACCTTGCTGCTTCCGCCATGTCCACCACATTTTTGCGTCAAAACATTGAACCATCACCCTCAGATCTCTTACTCCTACTCCGTTCTCTTCAATGGGGAAAGACATTTTTGACCATGTTCTCCAATGCTTCCTTGTACCTTCTATGCTTTGGCCCCATAAAAACTTTTGACATTTCCTCTCAATTTCCTTCAGTATTGCTTTTGGAGGATCTAGTGCTGCCCAAGTATGCAGTGGAATGGATAGCAATACTGTTTTGATCAAAGTTAGTCTGCCCCCCCAGCTTAGAAACCTGTTCTGCCATGCCCCAATTTTTTTCTCTATTTTCTCCAGAATGTTGTTGAAATGACTGATTTTCCTTCTCCCCTTGTAGAGATTGCAACCTAAATACTCCAGTGGCCAATGTCCCTCGGGTATGTTCAAAATTTCTTGTATTCTTTGCCTTGCCATGTGTGCTGCTTTGTCCGAGGTTAGGAAAAAACTTTTGCTCTTGTTTACTTTCTGACCTGTTGCTCTTTCATATTCTTCAAAGAATTGCTTGAGTGTTCTGAGTGATCTGGAGTTCCCCCTAGTGAAGATCATAAGGTCGTCCGCGTAGGCAAGGTGTGTAATGATTAATGAACCCGCTGGAGTGTGAAATGGAGAGAGCCTGCCTTGACTTGATAAAGCATTTAGTGTTCTTGACATAGCTTCTGAGACAATGTTGAACAATAGGGGTGAGAGCGGGTCCCCTTGCTTCAGACCTCTAGTTGCCGGGAAGAAACCTGCTGCACCTCCATTTATCAAAACCGAGAACATGCTACTACCAAGACTGTTTAAGATCAGCTTTATGAAATGCTGAGGGAAACCGAATTTGCCCATAATTGCTTTCAAGAAAGGCCAAGAGACTCTGTCAAATGCTTTTAACATGTCCACTTTGAGAATCAGATTATTTCCCGGGGTTTTGGCATTCAGGTAAGAAATCAGGTCTTTTGCAAGCATGATGTTGTCTGAGATATGTCGTCCATTAAGGAAACCAGACTGCTCCTGTGAGATTAAAGAATCCATAATTGGAACCATGCGACTCTTTAATATTGCAGAAAAGATTTTTCCAATAAAGTTGCATAAACTTATGGGTCTAAAGTCTGCAAAGGAGGCTGTGACTTTTTTCTTTGGAATTAGAACTATGAGTGTACTGGCTATTGCTCTTGGGACCGGCACTCCCGCAAAGAAATCCTGACATGCTGAGTAGACATCCTCCTTGACAATCTCCCAGGCCTTATGGAAAAAAATACCTAGAAAGCCATCCGGTCCGGCTGCACTATCCGGATTTAGCGAAAAAACAGCATTTTTAACCTCCTCCCTGGTTATTTCTTTCATGAGCTGTCTCTTTTGTTCTTCCTTGAGGAGATCCGGAATGTGTTGCAGCAGCTTATTCATATCCTGTTGCTCTCTTGAAATCTGCTCCTCTGCCAGTAGATTTGAGAAAAATGAGATTGCCTCTTTTTCAATCTCTTCCAAACTGGTAACCCATTTCCCTCTTTCCGTTCTGATTTTTGCTATCTGTAAGGAGTTTCTCTGTTCCTTAAGAGCTGCATGGAAGAATTCTGAATTTCTGTCCCCTTGAGCTAGCCATCTTATCCTTGCTCTTTGCTCTAAGAAATCCTCCCTTTCTTTCAGTCTTCTGGTGAGCTTTGCTTGAGCTAAGGAAACTGCTGTCTTTGTTGCCTCATTCGGAGTTTGTTCATAATCTGTTTCTGCCCTTATTGTTGCTTCTTCAGCCTCCATCCAGTTTTTATGAACATCTCCGAAAATTTCTTTGTTCCAGCTTTTGAGTGCCATCTTCAACCTTCTGAGTTTGATCGATAGTTCAAGCATTCCAAACATTCCCGTAGGTTGTAACCAGTTGTTCTTAACTACTTCCAAGAAATCCTTCCTGTTTAACCACATTTTTTGGAAGATGAATCTTTTTGATCTTGATTCCTGATTTCTTCTCAACTGAAGCAGAAGAGGAGAATGATCTGATGCATTTCTACATAACACATGCACCACTGAGATTGGGAAGATTGCTGAAAATTCTTGTGAAACCAAAAATCTATCCAGTCTTTTGCTCACCCATCCTTTTGATCTGTTTCCACCCCATGTGTATGTTCTTGAGACTGTAACCGCTTCCTGAAGCTTGAGGGCGTTGATGCAATCATTGAATTCCTGCATTGCTTTTTTATTTGGAGAAGCCCAGCCTTTATACTCACTTTGTTCTCGGATAACATTGAAATCACCTCCCAGTGCCCAAGGTCTGTTTTGATTTTGTCTCCTGAATTCCTCCAACTCCTCCCATAGCCTTCTCCTTCCCACTTGTCCAGTACTAGCATAAATGAACGATAGAAGATAACTAGAATCCATAGCATCATTAGTAGCCTTGAAATGTAACACCTGATCATGCTCTTTCAACAAGAATAAATCAACTTCTTTCCTTGCAAACACCCAAATTTTTCCAGCATTTGATGCCCAAGCCCTACTGAATCCTAACTTAAAACAGTATTCCTGAAGTTTATTGTTCGCCACCATTGGTTCTAATATTGCTAAGACAGAGACTTTTCTAATATTTACCAAAAAACGTAACCGTCTAATTGAGGGGCCATTTGCTATACCCCTAATATTCCATACCAGGATATTAATCATTAAAGGGAGGATTGTTTGCGGACCTGTATTCTCAAGGACCGCCGTGTGTAACTTTGATTGTTTATTTCTCCTTTGCGTCGTCTGCCTCTTTTCCTTCTGACAGGGATGAATTCCTCTTCATATGATTTCATGTCCAAATCGGATGCTGAGAAATTGCCGTCTGATGCTGAGAAATTGCCGTCTGTGAAAGAACAAAATGGTAATTTAGAAGAACATAAATGGGAAATTTTAGACTATATTTCAGGGCCCATTTAGAGATTACAATAATACTATTCACATTTATTCATTTTACCTCCTCATAAATTCAAATCTTTCATTACTTGTCGTTTGGCAGCTCTTGAATCTTTATTGTATCTTAATTATGTTGACATCCAACTCATGTTTGTAATTTTGTTTTCGTTCATTCTACTGGTATATTTCGTCATTCGTTTATAAATAATAATTTATTTAGAGTTTTATTATTGTTGTTCTAGTAAAAATGAAAGGACAAAATAGTAATTCAAAAGATGAGAAAAATTGGACGATATTCAGAGTCCATTTGGAGATTACAATAATAATACTCACATTTATTCATTTTACCTCCTCATAAATTCAAATTTGTTCATCTTTCGTTATTTGTCATTTGATAGCTCTCGAATATTTATTGTGTTTTAATTATGTTGACATCCAACTCATGTTTGTGATTTTGATTTCGTTTACACCATTGATTTATAAATAATAGTTTATTTAGAGTTTTATTGTTGTTTGCTTTAGTAAAAATGAAAGGACAAAATGGTAATTCAGAGGACGATAAACAAGAAAAATTGGACGGTATTTAAGAGTCTATTTGGAGATTACCGTAATACTACTCACATTTATTCATTTTATCTCCTCTTAAATTTAAATTTATTCGTCTTTCGTTACTTGTCGTTTAGTAGCTCTTGAATCTTTATTATATCTTAATTGTATCGACATCCAACTCGTATTTGTTTGTTATTTGATTTCATTCGTTCTACTCATATATTACGTCATTCGTTTGTAAATAATAATTTGTTTGGACTTTTTTTTGGTTGTGTTGTTTTTAATAGATCGTTTGGAGTTTTTATACGTTATTGATTTTTTTTTTTGTTGTATCCTTACAGAAGGTATACCCTGTGTCTATGGTACATGTACCTACTACTATATATAGTAATTTTTGCATGACAACTGTACACTTACTAAATATAGTAAGTTTCGCCGACGCGCGCGTCTTTTTTTTTTTTTTTTTCCTCGCTGAACCCACCACGTCTTCATTGAGTTCACCACGTCCAAAAAATAACTGCCGCAACGTCCAAAAATCGTCTACATCCAAACATGTGAATTTATACTGAATTTTTCACATAACACCTTCCACCATGTCTCCTAACACTACTACAACGTCTCGTACGTCCAAAAAATAACTGCCACAATGTCCAAAATCGTCTACATCCAGGCATATGAATTAAAACTGAATTTTTCACATAACACCTTCCACCACGTCTCCTAACAATATTGCAACGTCCCCATACGTACAAAAATCAACTGTTGCAACGTCCAAAAAAGTATACATCCACGCATGTGAATTAAAATTGAATTTTTCATATAACATCTTCTACCACGTCTCCTAACAATACTGCAACATCCTTGTACGTCCAAAAAATAACTGCCGCAACGTCCAAAAACGTCTATATCCAGGCAGCATGTGAATTAAAACTGAATTTTTCACATAATATCTTCCACCACATCTCCTAACAATACTGCAACGTCCCCGTACGTCCAAAAAATAACTGCCGCAACGTCCAAAAATGTGTACATCCAGGCAGAAAATGTCAGGAGCGAGTCTTGAACCCTGGTCATATTTGTCTTGTGTCACTCCAAAAAAGTCAATTGACATTAATCCACTTAAAGTTAGTTGACACTTAATTAAACTTTTTTGTACATGTCATTTAAAATATCACTATTTTTAATATTGAATTTCTCATCTTCCAATACATAAGTCAGTAGTCCCATGGATGAACAAGGTTTTAATGTAGGCAAATCGCAAAAAACTATTTTTTATACATGTCAAATGTTTCGTCGAAAGTTCAAAAAACTCTTAAAATTATTAAAAATCTTCCGTATCTTTTAAAATACGACATTTTTTAAAGTTTCGAGTGGCCCAATCCGCCTTAGGCAGTTTGCGACTGGATAGATCTCAAAAATTTATATGAAATAAAAAAAAAATTCGTCTAAAACGGACTCTCGAGCGCAAAGTTATGACCCTTTAAAGTTTTCATCCAAAACCACACATTTTCCAATGTCGAAACCAACTCCAAACTCCCATCTTCCATGTCCATTGCGTAGATCTCGTCGATAACCATCAAATCGACTACTCGCGCATCCAAATCGGACAATTGAGTGTCGAGTTATGCTCTCTCGAACAAGCCCTGCAATACGACTTCATATATGGCAGCAATTCCCCTTCACAGATGGTTACAACGTCCCCATACGTCCAAAAAATAACTGCCGCAACATCAAAAAACGTCTGCATCCAAGCATGTGAACTAAAACTGAATTTTTCACATAACACCTGCCACCACGTCTCAGAATACTACCACCACGTCCAAAAATGTCTACATCTAGGCATGTAAATTTAAGCTGATTTTTCACATAACACCTTCCACCACGTCTCCTAACACTGCCGCAACGTTCCCGTAGTCCAAAAAATAACTACCGCAATTTCTATATCCAAACATGTGAATTTAAACTGAATTTTTCACATAACACCTTCCACCACGTCTCCTAACACTGCCGCAACGTCCCCGTACATCCAAATAACAACTGTCGCAATGTCCAACAACAGAGAGGAAGTAACGGGGAGGAATCAAAAGTAACCCATTTCACATGAAAGGTTCAATATCTCACGAAAAATATTTATATATCATATTTCAGAGTAACAAAGTATTATTTGAAAAAGAAAACACAAATATAACATCATTAATACATTACCCAACATCAAATCGCGAAAATAAGGTTTCTTAAATCCATCAAACGCAATTCATACTTTATGATGTGGTGAATTTTTAAGAAGAAGAAGTGATTTTTGAATAGGAAGAAGTGATTTTTAAAGAAGAAAAAATGATTTTTTTTGTTGTATTTGGTGTTGTTCGTCGAAAAATACAATCGTCAATCTCCGTTGAATATGTGTTTGGATGAAAATTTGATTGAATCCGATTCCGAATGGAGTACGACGAAGAAAAATATGTGATTTTGAAGAAGAAGAAGAAAGTCGGTTTTTGTTGATGAAGAAGAAAAAAAAAAAAAAAGAGTGTGTGGTTCTCACTCTCTTAGAGTGAGAGTGATGAATAATTATTAGGTACATGTACCCTAACTACAGGTTGCGGTATCCTTATTAACTCTCCTAATTCAGTCGGTTATCGATTAACAAGTCGTCGAAATATTCCCTCTTTCTAGATTTAGTTTTCGTTTTAAGAATTTGTTGATTCTTTTAATCTATATTTAAAATTTTAAATGGTCTACTATTCACAGATGGAATGAGTATTAGTTTTCATGATATTACTCCATATGATTATAGGGTTATTTTGGTAATTAGCGGATGTAAATTAGATTTGGAACTGAAAGATAAGAATTTGAAAGGGCTAAATTGTCCAAATAGAGGGTGGAGGATAAGAAATTAGGGCGATAATTAAAAACGCATAAAGATAATTTTGAAAATAAAAGGCGAAATATATATTAAAAAAACTTAAATAAGACTAGCCTATTTCAATTATTTATTGTTCTTTATTTTATTTAAAATACAACTTGTATAAGAATTTTTTTTTAAATTTTAGTTGTAAGTTACATTTAAATCTTGTATTATCATATATTAGATACTAAAAGTAAAAGTAGAAAAATTAGATTATTTTATAAGACAAAAATATTTTTGAAACATTAACTACTTTTATGACATAAAATAAAAATGGAATATAAGACCAAAAAAATCTAAAATTTAATAATGTTGACACCATAATTTTTTTTTTTCTTTTTAAGCACACCAGAAAATTTTATTAGTTTAGAGAGAGATTAATTTAGTGAAAAATTAATAATGTATTAATTTTTAGTAACCATGTGTCTAGAAATCGTTAGATAGTAATTATAAAGTTGCATTGCACCTGTCATGGCTACATTAATTAAAGGATAAATAATTGTATTTTGAACTATGTTATTAAATTAAAAATGTCAAAAATATGTGTTAAATTTTGAAAAGATATCCTACTCTAATTTTATAATAATATTTTTGTATTATTTTAATTTAATAATTAAAATAATTATTTTGAGATAAATAAAATATTAAAATAGTGTAAAATATGTTTTGAGAATCAAACTAATCGAACTCTTAATTCGTGTATTTCAAAAGTGAATAGAAATTTGATAGCAATCCAAGAATATTATGAAGTTAATTTGATTAATGTGTTAATTAAGTGAATGATGAATCCATAATGATTTTATAAGTAGGGCTCAAGAAAACAGATATGTATACAATAGGGTTATAGGAGTAAAATTCATCATGCTTCTATTGTAGCGCGATATGATTTTTTTATACGCTCAGCCCTTTTAAAAAAATATTTTTTTAAAAAAATAAATAAAACAGTAGATATCATATCAGCGGACAACAGATATCACATCAAGAATATAAAAGAAATCATACAATAGAACTAAAACATACTTAACAATAGGGATCAAATCATCATTATATAGACATCAGATCAGGAAAATAGTAAACATTAGATCAACAGACTATAGATATCAGATCAACAATATAAAAGAAATCATACAATAGAACTAAAATATAATGAACAAGAGGGATCAAATCATGATTATATAGACATCAGATTACAAAATAGTAGATATCAGATCAGTGGACAACATATATCATATCAAAAATATAAAAGAAATCATATTATACAACAAAAACGCCTATAACATGTATTCATATCTGCAGACTTCACATATCATATCACAAGACAAAAGAAATCATATCACAATATATAAAATTATTTAATTATAAAATAAATAAAATAATATTTAAAAATATTTTTTTATCAATTTTTTGAAAAATTGAGAAACATAGAAAAACATTACTGAAATGTTTAAAAAACGGACGGAAAAAAAAGTTTCAGGGAAGAAGAAAAAAAAGAAAAAAAACTCATTATAAATAATATAATAATGGAAAAGAAATGAAAAGAAAAGAATGAGATCCGCTTAGCCGTAGTGAGTCCCGATATCGCAAGGGGAAAGAAAATACTGGGTCGTGCTTGTTGTGATGTCCCCTATTTAAAAAAAAATATTGGACCGCGCATCATCAACTCAAAAAATTAGTATGAGTAAAATTATATGATGGTCCTACCATATAAATTACCCAATAAAATAAGTTTGTATGAGTTTTACAATTATAATTTATATGGATAATCGGACTAATTAGTCCGATTGTTATTTTTTGTTGTCACTACAAATAAAGACAATAAATATTTTTAATCTAATCAAATAAGTCAAAATAATCAAATCATTTTAATTAATATTTAATATATCAAATTTCATTTTTATTTTACTGGTATGTCCTAATTACTTTCATCTTATATTATTTCATTTTCAAAACTTTGATATTTATTTAAGTATCAAGATATTAATTTCATAGAAATTAAATGATAGAAGTAAAAGTAAATTATGAAATTAACAATGTCACGCTTGATTTTGTTGGCTGGGTAAACAACCCATACTTATATAGTACAACTAGGAGTACCAATTAGTAAAAATTAAATGAAAAATTGAATGTGAAAATTAAGGATTGAAGGAAACAGAAATAAATTAATGAAGCTGTCATTTTACAGCTCACCACTCTCCAAGATAATGATAATGATTTCAATTTTCTTGGGAAATTGACCAGATTCAAAATTACCATCAATTCTCACAAAATTGAAAAATAACTGGCATTCATCATATATTTTTGGTTTGAAAACCCAAATAGCTACTTTCAATTTTCTGGAAAAAAAAAACTCACATCGCCTGAATATTTGGTCGAAAAATTGCCGCTACTTGAACGAAACCTTTTGCTTTCCCACATTCGCCCAACATGTACTGAAGAGAAGAGGAACAGAGTATCTAAATATTTTGAAGAAGCAAATGAAGTATTTTTTTTTTTCTGATGAACCAATATTGAGAAACGGAAAGGGGGGGGGGGGGAATGAGAACAAAGAATGTTTCAAGTATTGGAGAAGAAAACCTACATGGAGGAGGTATGTTCTTGGTTCTTTCAATTTAAATTTGCTTAACGTTGGCTTGTATAATGGAAAACACTGGAACGATTTCAATTTATTTTGATGAAAAACTGTAGCGATTCATGTCTATTACTGCTGCTTTGACTTTCATTTGCTGTGTGTGGTTTGTTATGCCGATTCTGATTTTTGAACTGTGTTTATGCAGTGGGTTTGAAAACTGATGGTAAAAAAATTTGTTTTTGCTTGCGAAATTTGGAGTCTTTGCATCGTCCATTAATTGATTAAGTGCCTTGACTTGAGTTGGAGTAAAACGATAAACTTGTTTATGTCGATTAATCTTACTAGTTCACCTTGGTCTAAGGTAGTTTGTGATATATTATATCATAGTTGTTTCCTACTGAACTAGTCTAAGGTTGTTTACTTGAAGTTTGAGCTCTAATACGATGATGTTCAACATAAATCATGAAATGTTTACTATCAAATCCAACTAATAATATCAGAAACATTGGTAAATAGGTTAATAAGAAAATATGGACTTCTATTCTGATATTTGTGATGGAAAAAGTACAGTTATTTTATTGGTGTAAAACATATATGGATATACATTGTGCTGATGATGGTAAATCTATTTTATGACATTCGTGATGTAAAATCATGACATGTCTAACAATTGGTGAAAAATGTAGTATATTTTTAATTTGAAGTCAACTTCTGATGGAAAAAATGGTTCATCTGAAGTCAACTTCTGATGGAAAATTGATAGGAACTCATCAATCTGATGTCTTGAAACTTATTTACCATCAATGTTAGAAAACTGATAAAAAAATGTGTTAAAAGTCGGTTGAAACTATTTATTCTTATGTTTTTTATGGAATATCTAATGGAATTGATAGAATATCATTTTCAGTCGACTGAAGTTGTTTTTTATGAAATTTCTGATTTTGATATAATATCTCAGCTGGAATGATATTTTGATGGAAAATAGTTTTTATTTCTTTTTTTTATGGAATATCAACTGTTTAGACTTAATGAGGTGATGAAATATGTGTAATCAATATATGGAAAATCTTTATTCAGTTGTCTAAACTTGTTTTTTGATGTAATATCTCAACGGGAATGTTATTTTGATGGAAAATAGATTTTGTTTATGTTTTTTATGGAATATCAATTTTTTTGACTTAATGATGTGATGTAATATATGTATGAGATTGATGGAATATAATTTTCAATAGTCTGAAGTTGTTTTTGATGGAATTCCTTATTTTGATGTAATATCTCAAATGTGTTTTATATGACTTATTTTGATGTAAAATCGTGCATTTGCATCGAAAAAGAAACTGAAGGAAACTCATGTACTTGCAGTTCAAAGAAAGCAAAAACAATGAGAAGATTCAGATGATGATTTCGTAACTTTCCCAGAATATAACTAAAGAATTAAAGAAGTGTATGAACACTTTCAGGAGCCAAAAAAAAAAAAAAGATGAAAAAGAGGTTGAATAAAGCTAATGTTAAAAGCAAACAAATTAAGGAGAAGAAACAGTTGAAGAAATTGAAGAAAGATTATGATAGAAACAGGTTCTTGGCCACAACCTCTCCTAGCGGATTAATATTATTACTGGTAGGTCTTGGTGAATCTCAAAAGAAAGCATTGAGAGATGTAATTTCTTATTATGATGTAAAAACGGTGTTTCTTATTTGGCTGATTTTGAATGAATATAACATATGTCTCTTATTATGCATATGATGGAAATTTCATACTGAATCTTATAGAAACTAACACTAAAACTATGAAAATCAAGAAAATTATTGTTGATGGAATATGTGTATCATTTTGATGGAAAAAATAGATTGACTTATTATTCAGTTAGAATCTGTATTTGATGTAAAAAACGATTATTCTCTAATTGATGGAATATCATATATGGATACTGATAGAATATGTGTATCACATATGATTAAAAGGACAAATAACATCAAAATATATCAGTTTCTATCAATACTATAGTACACGATTTTCCATCATATTTACATTAAGTTAGGAAATTCCATCAGACGACTGAAAAATGATATTCCATCATATCATTAAGATTAAAAAAAGAAAGAGAGAGAGAGAGAGAGAGATTACATAAAAAATAATAAAAACCTATTTCCAATCAAAATAATAATCTAGCTGAGATATTACATCAAAATAAGAAATTTCATCATAAACAACTTCAGACGGCTGAAAATGATATTCCATCAGTTTCATACACATATTCCATCAGATCATTGAGCAAAATAATAGATATTCCATAAAAAATAGCAAAATAATGGTATTCCATCAATTGCACACGACCGCTTTTCTTCGCCGAAATTCTGCCCACGAAATTCACTTCTTTTCTTCTGCCTTTGTAAGGATGGAAAAACTGTAGTGTATTTTGGCTCTCAACAACTTCAATATGCAAAAGATAGAACTAAAAGAAACTCCTGAATATACAAATGACATAACTTGTAATGTTCATTCACTTTTCATTTGCACCAGAACCTGACATTCGAGATTCAAGTATAGACAATGACTCAACCAAACTTGTTTATCTGATTAAGCTACTAACCATAAGGTACATATGATATTCAAATAAATTCAGTAACATTTTCCCTCACAAATTGTGATATTCCATCAACAACAACAGACTAAAAATAACTTGTCTCTTTAGACTTTGTACACATATTCCATTAGTTATTCAATAAAAAACATAAGAAAAAATATATTCAAACAAATGAAGACACAGTCGAAAAGTGAAAAAATCTCATGAACATAACTCCAAAGATCCTAACTTTGAATCAAATATGCCCATCAAAGTACTTGACCAAAGGGCAAACTGAAACGCAGAGGATTCATCCAAATAGAATTGAGACATATATCACCATCACTACTACTTACATCCTCCTCCTCCTCCATGAGAAGGAGATCGATGGTGGCCAGATCTATGGCGAGAAAGCCTATATCGGTGGCGGACGGATCCAAGGCGAAGAAGATGATGGAGTAGTGAAAAAGAAGAAGAAGAAAAAGAGAATGAGGAGAAGGAGAATGAGAATGAGAAGGGAAATTGAAAAAAATTCAAACTAAACCTAGAAATTATTCAACCCAAACCTGAAAAGAGAATGATTGAACATCATCATTAATTGCCCAATTCAAAGAGAAAATAATGGTTGAAGAGGAGGGAACAAAAGAAGGAAAATCATTAATTTGGCAATTTTCAAAGCAAAAAACGGTTGGGATGAGGAGTAAATTTGGCTAGAGCCATAATTACAATAGATGAGGGGAATACAAACAAGATTAAGGCGCGTGAAGGAAGAGAGTTTTAGAAAAATAGGAGATAACTCATTAATTATCATTTTGTATAGTAAAACTGCTAAGAATACTATGTTATTGGTACTACTAATTGTACCATATAATAAAGCTTATCTCAAGCATACTAGCTAACTACTAAGCATTTGACCTCTGATGTTCGATTTTGGAATTAAAAAATAGAAAGTCATGATATTTATAGTAAAAATCATTATAATAAGAGTAAATTTCAAAATTGGTCACTATACTATAGTCATTTTCTGATTTTGATCATCATACTTTGAAAACTATTTTTAAGGTCATCATACTTTATTTTTCTTTTCAAAAATGGTCACTATAGTATAATTGATTTAAAAATAAGATAATTAGTTTATTACTTTGCTACTTACACATACATTACTTATTTGAATAAGTGTATTATTTTGTTGAAAATATTATATTTATTATAAATAAAATTTTAATTTCAAAATGTACGAAATTAATAAATTCATTACTCTCTCAATTTTAGAAAAGGAGAATTCGATTTATTAAATTAAGTTAGTTTAATAAATATGATTTTTTTTTTTTTTTGTAAGGTTGGCTGTATGATATTTTAACTACTTTTTCAATTGTTTGAAAAAAGTAAAAAAAAAAAAAATTACTTTCTCAATTATTTATTATTGTGTTTAGGAGGAGTCATGACTATCTGTTGACTTCAACTTTTGGGGTGGCAGAACGTATAGGGGTTGATGACCTGTGAAATTCGAAATGGGTCAAGGGGCAATTAAAAGGAGGATGACACGTCAGATGCCATGTGGGACTGGATTATTTATCCTTGAATTGACGAAAATGGTGTTAGGTTATAAATGAATAGAATGACGAATGAGGACAGCGATGGGGATTTTTATTGCGGGGAGTGAGTAGGGTCAACGTGGAGGTTGGAGGGGTAAATTTTGTCTTTATGAGGTGCTTTTGTCTTTTTGGTTGTTTTTTAGTGTATTGTGACTGAAACTATTTATATTTTAAAACTCTAAAGCCCATGGTTTGAAATAGACGCTTACTCCCAGTACATTGTTCATTATTTTCTTTTTGCTGGACAATTTTACCCTTCTTTGTAATTCTATACGTTAAAAAATAAAGAGTGAATTACATTTACTTCTCCCATGTAGTTTAGTCAAATTAGTAATTATCTCTCAAAATTTGTGACAACTATCAATATCTTTTTTAACCAAACTTAAGTATAAAAAAATATCAAAAAATAAAAATTTTTAAAGATATTTTGTGAAAATAAGATCATAAAATGATGTTAATTTTTTCTTTTAATACAATAATAATACATACATAAGCAATTTTACCTTATTTTTTTATCATTCGGGGGTTAGTTGTTATTAATTTGATAACCAAGGGGATATACGTTATTTTTAAAACTTGAGAGGGTATTAGTAGTTTCATCAAACTACAAAGGAGGTAAATGCAATTCCCTCAAAAATAAAAATAAATTTTGAAATGTAATATGGCAAAGAATTTTTTTTTTATTTACGCACCCTTTTTTATGTTTTTTTATATAATATATTTTTAAAAGTGAGAGAATTTTTTTTAAAAAAATGTGAGATTATTTGGAGACATAATTTTCTAACTCATTTCTTAAAGTCAAATCTATTAAGTGTATAACAAAAAAATCCATTAAATATTAATTTCTTACATAATTTTTGTATATATTTCATTCGAAGACAAGTTTTAATAATTATTATTTCAAAATATTTAATTAATTTTAACTGTTTATACGATTTAAAATAAAACTTTTACAGTTTAAAATTACGTGTGAAAATAGAAAAAAAATCATTTTAATGAAAGACTTTCTTTGAATTAAAATTTATAGAAGTCAAACGATGACTAAAAATTAAAGATGATATAGGAAAAAGTAATTACTAAATATTAATTAGTTAAGAATTAAAAAATGATACCTCGAATTTTGGTTATGTGTCATTTTAAAAATTAGTTCAGATTTCTCATTCAGTTTTCTATTTTTAATACTAATTAGATAATTAGACATTGACCCATTCACACACGGATTACGATAGTTATTATACTAAAAAAATTGTAAGAATAGTAATTATAGTATAATTTAGTATGAAATTTATTTATAAACGTTTGGTAATCGATAAATTTAATCATAAACGTTGTTATTCATGATAAATTTAGTTATAATAATAATTTTTTGAGTATTTAACGATTAAATTACAATTTTGTCAACTCATATACCTCGTGAATTGATAAATTTTATGTTATATAGACTAACACGTTATTGTATGCTCCGTATATATTTTTTAAATCCAAATTAAATGTTTAATTTGAGTAAAAATTTTGGCTAAAAAATCCATGATAACATGTAAGTGTAGGGACATAAAAATATATAGAACTATCTATATATTTTTTTACTATATTAAAAATAATTTTTATTTGTATTTAATTTTTAAACTACTCAAATATTAATTAATTATAATAAAATAACATAAATTTGAAATTTCACGTAATAAAACTTGTACGTATGGGTCCAAAAGAAAAATTATACTTTTATTTATTTTGTAAGAATCGACATTGAAAACTTTGTCCCCTTTTGTTTTTTATATAAATACAACACATACAATACAAATATTTGAAGGAAATAATAATATGAACACTAAAACTATATAATAAAAATAATCAACATTTAGATAGTATTCTAATATAGAATAATTAACGTATTAAAATTTGCCTAATTTTTACCTAAATATTTTTATTTATTATTTTATTTTATACTTTTCTTTTACCTAAACCAATTGGAGGGACATTTTAGTCAATAGAAAGAAGCAACCCAAAAATGGGTGGTTACTATTAGCCTAGAGTCAGAGCTTTGACTTGACAGAAGTCGAAAATTTAACTATGTAAATTTGATGAGGGGCCCATCTGCCACCTCACGGATCGTGGTCGGGTATCTTTCTTGCCCCGCTGTAAGTCAAGAATGTAGACAAAACTTCAAGAATAAACTAATAAATTAACCAGAAGATCAAGAACGTCAACAAGTATTCAACGGTTTAGATTGCATCAATCACACGTATCCATCATCCCTCCTCCACCTGCATGGATACGATCGTATCCTATATTAGTCAAGTGCAAGTCAGAATTGTACAACTCTTTTCTTCATATATTCCTCGGTTTCTTCAATTAATTAATTAAATAATGCCCCCAAATTTTAGTAAAATACGACGCTGATTTTTTTTAAATAAATAGAGCAATTAATATGTGTTTCAAGATCTTCCCAAGTCAATAAAACTATTTATTTTTATGGAATGAAGAAAGAAACATATAAACAAATACAACCGAGGCGGAAATCACATTATGTTTAGGGGTGTTTATTTTATGGAAATGAAAATAAATTATTCGTAAAATAATTTTGAGTTTTGTTTTTTTAATAGAGTAAATATAAAAAAAAATATGATAATTACTACACTTATTTGTTAACCCATTAGAGGGTATTTTGGCATGAGGAAATGAAAATGAAATAATCAGAAAATTATTTTAATTGTTATTTTTTATTGTCAGTAAAACAAATGCAAAGACATTCAATAATGGTTAGGTAATCTGATTATTTGCATATATATATATATATATATATATATATACTTAAGAAAAATGTAATACTTACTATTTACCAAATATGGTAAATAAGTCAAATGCAACCACATTAATTTAAAAAAAATACTTTTAATCTATCAAACAAGTTAAAAGTAATCTCATTACTTTAATGAATATTCGATTAATCAAATGTCGATTGCTCAATTCCTATTCTCGCGCGTCAAATGCACGGTGTTTTTATTGTGGGAGAATGGAAATTGAGCAATTATATAACTATTCCAGTTATTATTATTATTATTATTGTCAATAAAGTAAAGGTAAAGAAAATCTGATAACTACTATAGATATCTATTAACCACATAAGTCAATGTGATCACATTCTTTTAATGAAATTACTTTTAATTTATCAAATCAGTCCAAGACAATCATATCACTTTAATAAATATTCAATTAATCAAATATCGATTGTTCAATTCTCATTCTCGTGAAACAAACTTACCCCTAAGGTAATTTGATTATTTATTATGATAATCTCATGTCATATAACTATCTGTTGGGAGGAAAAATCAATTTACCAAACAAATAATAATAAAAAATCTCATTTGTTTGATAAAAGTACTCTTATTTTATAAAAAAAATTAAGGGTAATCACATCAATTTTAATGAATATTCATTTTATCAAATGTTGATTGTTCAATTGTAATTATCGTAAAATAAATATACTCATAAATAACAAAGTGCCACTTTTTTTTCTCGCATAAAATACTTTCAACAAAACATTTTCGATGATAATTCATTTTATAATTAACGAGTTCGAGTTCGAGTTCGACGTTCATGTTTTCTTTTGAGTCTTGTTCCGCCACTGCATATGCGTTTTGATGGGCATAATATGAAGTAGGGGTGTGTACGGTTCGGTCTAATCCGTGAAACCGATCCAATCCATTCAATGGTTTGGTTTTTGGTCGATTTTAAAAATATTTTACAATCCGATGGTTTTTAATATTGAAAAACCAATTGAATGGTTCGGTTTGTGGTTTTCAATAATCCAAACTGCGGTTCAAACCGAACCAAACCGTATATTTTATTTAAATATATTTATTTTTTATATTTATTTTTTATATTTAGAGTCTTGTTTTTTAGTGTACATATGTAAAATTTAAGGTGGCCTTTAAGTCCTGTCACATACTCGAAAGACTGGCTAAAAAGTAAATAAAAAATTCATAAGACAAGGAAGTATGTTTACGTTCATATCAAATAAAGTGTGTCATTTTTCCAAAAACCCAAACTAAAATATAGGCCTAAAAAATTAGGCCCAAACCGTGAAACCAATCCGAACCAAACTGCTTATGACGGTTCGGATTGGTTTGGTTTTGAAGCGTTGACGGTTCGAATTGGTTTGTTAAAATCATCAATCCATTTCTCACGGTTCGATTTGTGGTTTGATCAAAAAATCAAACCAACCGAACCATGCACACCCCTAATATGAAGAGGAGAAGATGAGGGAGGGAGGGGACAAAGGACCATGACTCGGGTGACGCCTTGTTGGGGTGCGGAATTTGGTGTTTTGCTTTGGTTTGTTGCTGCATGTGAAGGCGGGAAAAGGTTGGAATGGAACAACGCTTTCATTAGCCCTTTAAAATTTTTTTTTTTTAAATTTTTTGGGATGACATTGGAGAAAGTCAAAGGGAGTTTGTTTTTATAAGCGCCAATTCTCGGAGACAAGTGACAAAAGGCATGTTTTTCCCCCCATCACGCGGTTAGCGTGAATCCAACTTGACCCGCCCGCCCGACCGATTTTCCCAAATTGGATTTAGATAATATTACTATTTTTGGAGTATTGTTCGTTTCTCATGCTGTAATTTTAACACGAAAAT
Organism: Knoxia roxburghii; assembly: GCA_030378225.1. Taxonomy (NCBI): domain Eukaryota; kingdom Viridiplantae; phylum Streptophyta; class Magnoliopsida; order Gentianales; family Rubiaceae; genus Knoxia; species Knoxia roxburghii. The sequence continues at coordinate 38,239,239 of CM059423.1, forward strand.
TATTATATTAAAATATATTTTTAAGACGAGTAAAGACTGTTACGATCGTTATTTTATTAATTTTTTGAATTTATCAATATATATCTTTATAAAAGACTTTGAATTTAATTTCAAAATTATACATAAATATAGAATTATTTTAATACGTAAAAATCTTATCAATTTAATTTAAAAACATATAAGAGTTTGTTTACAAGGATAAAAGTAAAAACCAAAGATAAAAAAGTAAAAAGAAATACTTTCAACATAAAAGAATTTGTTTTGAAACTCGTTATGTTTATTATTTATTTATTATCGTATGTACTTTTTATTTATTTTGTTATGTAATATTTATAGACATGATGTGTTTATGTTGAGAGGCGATTTCTTGAAATTTCCAATTTTCTTTAGTAATGGATAGATAGCTAGATTGTAAGAAATAGGGGGGGGGGGGGGGGGGCAAAAGTCAATAATTTGGACTAAAGGATTAGTTTTGTTCTACAAATTAAATGTTGTTTTCAAATGTCACTCAAAGGGAGAATTGATTTGACCATGTACAATGGATTGGTAATTTATAACCTACCACTAGGAGTATCATTATCATGGTACTTCTAGTTGGATTGTAAAACTTTCACTAGCTGTCAGCCATTTTTTAAAAAATAAAAAAAATTGCCCCACTAATTATGCTCCAGCCGTTTTCTTCTCTCATTTTTCACCCTCTGCCTTTGAATCCCCTTTTCCCCATTCTCTTATTTTTCTTATTCACCACTCCGCTGTCTTCTTTACATTGGATCTTCTGACCCCAATCGAAGTCAAAAGCGGAGGAGTCGTCCATGTCACGCTCTCAATTCAGATTCGAAGGCGGAAGGGATGCCGGTGAATCTTGATAATAATTTCAAGAAAAAAGCCCAAAAGTGTTTCTTTTACGACCCTCTCTATGGAATAGTGTAAGTGTTCGCTCTGCTCTCCTTTCATGATTGTATGTACTATCTTCTCAATCCTAGCTAAGAATTGAACTTTAGAGAACAACCCTTTACTTATAATTTATATTTTCTTTTCTGTTTTTGGGTTTTGGGGAAGTTTTTCTGCACAGATATGATGTTTGGAAAAACCTATCTGAAGAACCTTTGGCCGGTAGTCGTGGAATGTACGAATCTCGAATTCTTTTTTCAGTTTCTTTGGTTCTTATTACTATCATTTGTATTTGTTTTTCCTGAAATAGATAACTTTTGGTGGGCTATTTTTACTTTCTCCTAATTTTGTGGTCGTTTTATTTTCATTTGGATGTGAATTAGATATGCTGAATATTATTTCCTTTCCTCTTTCTGGTTTGTGCTTTAAAGGTTCTGCATTGTGCCCCTTGTAAATGTGTTGGTTGAATCGGTTTCAGACATAGGATTGGGCAATGCTGCTTTGCAGACAGAACCTGTAATTGAGCAAGTGTTCCTTACACCCACTCATAGGTCAAAGCCGAATTTCGAACAACAGGTAGTTGTCTAGCTTTGTATGTTAAATTTTTATCATCATTTCCAGCTTGATTAATGTGGTGACTTTCATTAATAAATTTTTTGGTTTCTGTTTTACCCTGCTGAACAGATGTACATATCGAGGAGGGTTTCCATGTTATTTTGATGGAAAATATTTTTTTTGTTGTTTTTGATGGAATATCTATTATTTTGACTTAATGATCTGATAGAATATGTGTATGAAATTGATGAAATATCATTTTCAGTCGTCTGAAGTTGTTTTTGATGGAATTTCTTATTTTGATGTAATATCTCAACTGGATTATTATTTTGATTGGAAATAGTTTTTTATTATGTTTTTTATGTAATATCTTTTTCTTTTTGTCTTAATGATATGATGGAATATGTCTATGAAATTGATGGAATATCATTTTTCAGTCGTCTGATGCAATTTCCTAACTTGATGTAATATCTCAGTTGGATTGTCATTTTGATGTAATATATATTAATTTTACCGATTTTTCTCATTCTGATGGAATATCAGTTTCTGTAATGTAATATTTTGATTGTTGTTTATGTAGTCCGGTAGTCCATCGAATGTTGTTTTTACATCAAGGGATGCATACAACGAAATGGAATCATAAGGTGTTAGATATCCCAATTCTAGGAAGACAAAAGGTGTTAGGAATGTTCGTATAAAGAGTGCAGTTGAGAAGCGAATTAATAAATCCAAAGCCAAACATCAACGGCATTCAAAGAAGTCTGATGCACTTCCTTGCGATCTAAGAAGGGGGTTACCGATATTTTGAAACAAAAGTATGATAATGTAGATGGTGCTTTTGTAAACTCTGTTGATGAATAAGTTGTAGGAATATTGATGTAAACTGTATTTCATATGACTTATCGTGATATAAATTGTTATATGACTTATGATTTCGAAGGAAAAATGTAATTTGACTTATAAATATGATAAAAAATCGCGTACTGTACTATTGATAAAACTAATATATTTTTATGTTATTTGTCCTTTTAAATTATAAGTGATATACATATTCATCACTATCCATATATGATATTCCATCAATTCGAGAATAATCTTATTTTACATCAGATACAGATTATAACTGACTAATAAGTCAATTTATTTTTTTCATCAAAATGATATACATATTCCATCGACAATAATTTTCCTAATTTTTATAGTATTAGTGTTAGTTTCCATAAGATTCAGTATGAAATTTCCATCATATGCATAAGAAGAGACATATGTTATATTCATTCAAAATCAGCAAAATAAGAAACACCGTTTTTACATCATAATAAGAAATTACATCTTCTAATGCTTTCTTTTGAGATTCACCAAGACCTACCAGTAATGCTGTTAATTCGGTAGGAGAGGTTATGGCCAAGAACCTATTTCCAACATCATCTTTCTTTAATTTCTTCAATCGTTTCTTCTCCTGAATTTGTTTACTTTCTACATTAACTTTATTCAACCTCTTTTTCATTTTTTTTTCCTGCCTGAAAGTGTTCATACACTTCTTTAAGTCTTGAGTTATATTCTGTGAAAATTATGAAATCATCATCTAAATATTCTCATTGTTTTTGCTTTCTTTTGGCTGCAAGTACACGAGTTTCTTTTTCGATGGAAATACACGATTTTACATCGAAATAAGTCATATGAAACACATTTGGAATTCCACAAAAAACAACTTCAGACTACTGAAAATGATATTCCATCAATCTTATACATATATTACATCACATCATTAAGTCAAAAAAATTTGATATTCCATAAAAAAAACAATAATAAAAACTATTTTCCATCAAAATAACATTTTAGCTGAGATATTATATCAAAATTAGAAATTCTATTAAAAACAACTTCAGTCGACTAAAAATGATGTTCTATCAATTCCATCAGATATTCCATGAAAAACATAAGAAGAAATAGTTCCAACCAACTTCTAACACATTTTCCATCAGTTTTCTAACATTGATGGTAAATTAGTTTGAAGACATCAGATTGATGAGTTCCCATCAATTTTCTAATAGTATTCCATCAAAGTTAGAGAAAATCAACTCTAAGTTTTCCATCAATATTCAAAATAACATTTCTATAACATTCTGAAACACATTAAAAAAAACCAAAATCACAAATTTTATCAGTTCTCCATCAACAATCAGTCATCCATCAACATTCAATAACAGATATCTATTTTTCATCAAATATACACGTTTTCCATCAATTTTCTAATAGATATTTATTTTCCATCAGTTTTTCTGACATTGATGGTAAATCAGTTTCAAAACATCAGATTGATGAGTTCCTATCAATTTTCTAACAGTGTTCCATCAAAGTTAGAGAACATCAATGTTTAGTTTTCCATCAATATTGAAAATAACATTTCCATCACATTCTGAAACACATCAAAAAACACCAAAACTACAAATATTATCAGTTTTCAATCAACAATCAGTTTTCAATCAACATTCAATAACAAATATCTATTTCCCATCAGATACACACGTTTTCTATCAATTTTCAATCCCACTTCATCGCTGGACTCGAAAGAAGATAAAAGAAAGACAGACAATGTAAGTATATGTGATGTAAAAGTAGACTCACTGGAGATTAAACTAATTCCACGAGATCATGTTCTCCACCATTTTCTTCATTATCAGTTTTCCATCATTATCGCCATGTTCGTTTTAGGCAAATGTTAAACAAACAAAAAATCCAATATTAAATTAAAATGAACCCAGAACATACTTTCTCTGTCGTTTTTCTTCTCCTTCCCTTGAATATCTTGTGTTCTCATTTTTTTCACCTTTCCGTTGTGTATGGTCGGTTCCTCTGAAATTCTTGCTTCTTTAACACCGCTTGCACCTTTGTTTAATGATCCAAAGCATGGAAAACACCCACCCATATCAAATCATCATAAATCAAAGAAAACCCATATGAAATTCATAAGAAAACAACAATCGAAAAGTGAAAAAAATTGAAATGGACAGAGCATTAGTTAAATTGAGTTCAAAAGCACACACCAACCACTAAACACATCAAGAAATTGAGAAAAATGAAGGGAAAAATGAAAAAAAAAAAACAGAGGGGACAAACCTGAAAATGAACACATGAAATCGGCTCCTCTGAAATTCTTTATTCTTTTGATTCTTCAAAACATTTGGATAATGTTGTTCCTCTTCAGACGACGTGGGGTTTTTTCAGGAAATGGAATGCAACAATTTTGCTTGATGAATCGAAAATGGGGATGGAATGCCCGATTTGTTGCCCATTCTGTGGGATTTGATAGAATTTTGAATTTGTTCAATTTCTCATAAAAATTAAAATTATTACTGTTGTCTTGGAAATAAGAGAGATGAAAAATTACAATTTCAATATTTATTTGAGTTTTCATTATTTCAAGAAGCGTAATTACACTTTCCACTATTTATAATTTACAGATTTAACTTTTGATTTTTTTTTACTAGGCGTACCAATTAATTAGTTACTGCTAGTTGTAATATATATATATATATATATATATGTATTGCAATGGATTCCGGTAATCACACATCTTGTACAACAAAACCGTATGAAATGGAGAAACGCTATAAAGTTCTCAAATTATTCAGGTCATAATGTATTTTAATTAAATAATACTAATATTCTTCATGATTCATATTTAAAAAAAAAAAAAAAAAAAAAAGTCTATTTCGCGGGTACAGTAATCTTTAGTTTCGATTTTAAATTGCCTATTCTGATTCTATTAGCTAGTGAAATCGAAATCAAACTATTTATAGGCAGTTATGATTTTAGTACTGAAATTGACTGTTTTAACTACTTGGTTTGATTTTATTTGGACTCTTATTTTCTATTTTATTTGTTTTTAAATGATTTGATTTTTAAATCGCTCCACGATTTTCAGTAATTTAATAAAACTTATTTTGTTTTAAAAAAATGATTTGATTTCCTTTTTTGTTTTGTATGTTCGTTTAATTTATATTTCAAATTTTTTTACAATTTAAGTTGTTTATTATAATTATTTATTATTCGTAAATGAAAAAATTAAAAATGTGGAGATTAAAAATTTACAAGTGAAAATTATAAAATTTTATTCATAAGATACAAAGGATTGAAAGCAACGTTATCCCAAAATGAAAAACCAAAATTCAACAAAATATCTGAGAATTAAATATCTTTGCTTATTAAATTCATAACACCTATAATGAAATATATTGATATTTTGGGATATAGAGGTTATATAATATTGGACCACTAATTTTCTAAAACGAAAATAAGTTACAAAAAATGGACACTCGAGTTTCCATTTTTGGCTACTATTTCTGGAAAGCATATGCGGTCAAAATGTAGTTAATAAAGTATAAAATCCGACATTTATTGAAATATTAATAACTATTCGTCACTAACTTTTGCCCCAACATAAGATTTCAATGATTATTTTCCAACAACCTAGTAGTTTGCAAATCTAAAGCTATTAAAGTTATTCTTCATTCTTCCCATCTCCTAAGCATGTACTATAAATATATATATATATATATTTTAATAGACCAAAAAAACATTTACTTATTATACCATTTTCTTTTCGATATCGAAAACTATCTACATCGTTATAATTATAGTTATTTTTAACACACTCCTACAATAATAAATTTCGAATAATTTGTTTGTAAGAGAAATCACAATTTTGTTTCATGAACAATGACTATTTTATAATTTTTGTCACATCGATCCAAAATACCCAAAAAAAAAATTTAAAATTCTGACCATTTTAACCACCATAAAAAGTTTTTATGGACTACATTTTTTAAAAAAATTGAATATTTTTTATTGGTATGACCAAAAAAATAAAATTTCTATAGTTCATGAACTAAAATTATGATTTTTCTGTTTGTTTGTGCAAATGTGTGGATAGCTAAAAGTAAATCACGCCTAAATTAGATTAAATTATATTTTTTCAAATTTACTCTGTAAAATATATATGCCATTATGAAGAAATCCTCATTCAATAATGTGCCAATCAAAACTAGATAAAGACTCTTAAAGGTATTAATATATGTGTTTTATTTATATAGGCTTTTAAAATTATTGTCCAATGTAAACTTTGACAAATTCTATGATTAATTAATGACACATGTCTTTTAGGTTTTAAAACCTCGGCCCTCCTTGTCAACATAGACAAAATTTATGCTTAGTGTCACGGGTTAGTTGAACTTTTCATTAAAGATGAGACTTATGCCTCCTTCCACATACTCTATTTTAACACGAGGAATTATATTTACATCCACGTGTGGTTTGATCAAATTATACTCATTCGATATTACTGACAATTATATTTACTCTATTGATTACTAAAATTCATAACAATCAATTCTCTCGTTGATAGAAAAAATGGTAAAATTGTTAATATAAATATTTTTATTGAGTTAAAAAGATAATTTAAAAAATTAATAATTCATTTTTGCATGAAAATTACCAAATTTTTTGATATTTTTTGATGTTTACTTTTGTCATAAGGTAAATGCAATTTTCATAAATTTCGAATGAGGTATTGTTGATCGAATCACATAAAAAGTAAATGTAGTTTTAGAATTAAAATATTATAAAACGTTTATCGTCAAGAATTATGATTAATTTCTCTAACTGAATTATGAATATTTTAAAATATGAGACAATTGATTCAAAAATTTTATACTATTTTTATATCTAATGCAAGATTCGAACCTCAAAATTGTAATTAAAAGAAAAAAACTTTTTTAAGAAATGAAAGTAGGGATGAGATTCCTAATTGGGGGAGTGAGTTGATTAGGTTGGACATATGACAAGTTATAATGTAGAAGAGAGTAGTAGTACTTACTGATTTAGTTGGGAATATGGGCCCACAGTGCGTCAGTTGGTCAACGAACAGCTGAGTACGTGGGCCCGTCAATCCAATTGGTTTTGTTGTGTGTGAAATTAGGACTTGGGCTTTGAAGTTTGAAATGATATCATCTTTGTCGGGCCACGTCTTTCTTTATCTTAATCTTTTTGTCATGCCTGGAATCCTTACGGTGTCGTTTTGTCTATCAAGAGAGGGTAGGAGTGGGATAAAAGTGGGAGAAGCATTCCCGCGTGAGTTAACGAGTTTTTTTGAGATCCTTCACGGATTCCTTCTTCCTCAACTTTCTGTTCTTCCCCTCTTTCTCTCTCTTGTAATTTCCCTCCCTCTCTCTGTTATTCTTCCCCTATCCCGTCTGTAATTCTTCTTAATCTCCTCTGTTCCTCTTCTCTATTTCTTCCTATGTACTGAATTTCCATTTCTATTATTATAATTTACCTAAGGCATGACAATTGGTATCAAAGCGGGCGAACTTTGGCACGAGTCCGCGGCGAAGATGGCTGAAAATCATTTGGAATCGGATAATGAATCAGTGGATGAATACTTCCAGCGAATGGAGCATGAGATGAGTGCGATGATGGAGAGGTTGAATTCGTATTCAGACAAGTTGAATGCTGAGTGGAACAGGAAATGGAAGCTGCAAATGGATGAGATGTTCAATCGAGGGAATCAGAAGTGGGAGCTATGCGAGAATCAGCTACTTCAGGAAAAAGGCAAATTCGAAGTCGCAGATGAAGACCAGGGGATCGTGGTTGGATCAAAATTGGAGCAGTGTGGTGAATCGACTACTTTAGAAAAGGAAGAAGAGGATAAAACCACTCTGCTACCGACTTCAGGTAATTTCCAAATTTATATTGATAATGATGTGGTTAGTTACGGGAAGGTAGATTCAATTGAGTGGCGTTTAGAAGAGAAGATTGACGATTGTTCCCAAATGTTTGAAGATAAATTGACTGGGAACGAAATTACTGATGCTCAAGTTGAACATGACAATAGTGATGGAAAGGAAAGTACGGTCGATACTGAGGAGTATAATAAGCTTCCGCAGTTTACTAGTGTAGAAGCTGAATTAATAGGGGAAAATGAATTCATTATGCTTGACGATTCCTTTAAGTCCTTGTATGTGCCTATTTTTTCAGAGAGTCGAAATATGTGGGCACTACATTCACTGGCTAAAAAAATGCTGAATGAGTTGGAACCAAAATCTGTTTCGACCTTTGATGATTTATACTTCGATTGGTATATTTTGGGGGAAGTTAATCATTCTAAATTTTATTCTCATTGGGAAAGGTTGAAAGAGATGGATTTCCCCAATATAGATTCTACTTTAAGTAATTATGTCAGCAGAATGATGGTGCTGATCTGTTTCTTCACCAGTGATTGTGCTGAAGACATTACATTCGACCCTGGTACTGATAGGATCCTTATCTCTGTTGGATTCATTGCTGAGTTCTCTGACAGTAAGGCATTAATGAAGACCTTTCACTGTTATCAAAATCTTGATGGCATTTCTTGTCTTAGGGTCAAGAAAGGAGAGCTAATTGATAACGTTAAGAAGAATTGGGATCCTGGAAGAAATGGATATTTTAGAAATGGCTTTGATGTGGAAATGGCAACAAGAGCTGATATCAGTAGGGATGTTGGTTATAGGGCTAAAAGTACTAAACCAACAGTGAAGATGAAGAAAAGTTTGGATTGTCCTGATTCGTTACTCTATTTGAATGAACAAAGATCAAGTGATTCTCTGATATTTGCTGACAAAGGTGTGGTAACTAATAACAGAAAACATGATTTAGATAATGAGGAAAGTGGGAATGTGAATCCTGAATACTGTTCTGAAACCTCTAGTGACATACAATTTGAGCTTCTCGAAGGGCGGGAAGTCTTACTGGAAAATGATCCACTAAGAGTACATCATTCTTGGGATCATGAAAATGGAGCAGGAAACAAAGTGAAGGCCTTTCCTCTTGAAGTAGAAAATGTTAACCAGAGGCAGAAAGAGTTCCATAGGGGGATTAAAAGTGAGGGGGGGCTGTTGACATATCAGATCAAAGGAGGAAGAGATCAGATCAAAAGAGGAAGAGATCAGATCAATGGAGGAAGAGATCAGATCAAAGGAGGAAGAGATCAGATCAATGGAGGAAGAGATCAGATCACAGAAAGAAGAGATCAGATCAAAGGAGGAAGAGATCAGATCAAAAGAGGAAGAGATCAGATCAATGGAGGAAGAGATCAGATCAAAGGAGGAAGAGATCAGATCACAGAAAGAAGAGATCAGATCAAATTCTCAGCGCAATATGATCTTGGTGATTTGAGTACAAGAAGCAGAAATGCATTTGTAGTATTACTTAATGCACTAAACAAGGGTTGCCAACCAGATATTGTTGTTATTAGCAATGTATTGAACTTACTTGGCAAGGCAGAGCAAGGGTCTGATACTCTTAAGCTATTTGAAGAAATGGGATCACGGAACTGTATACCTAATGTTGTGATAGATAACACTATCATTGAAGTTCTGTTTAAATCCAAAGTCCCAGTAGCGGAGGCTAATTCCTGGTTTGAGAGAATGAATACAAATGGTGTGTCTCTTAGTTCTTTTTCTTATTCAATTCTCAGTGAGGGATATTGTCGATTAACTAGAGTAAAACAAGCTCGGTTATTGATTGAGGAGATGGATGAGAAAGGGTTCATTCCTTGTCATACTGCCTATTGCAGTTTGATCAACAGCCTCGGAAAAGCAAATCTCATGACTAAGTTGAAAATTCTCACATATAAGCTGAGAACGTTTCTGGTTAGGAATGGCTTGTCTATTACTGTCAAAGAAGGTCCATCAGCATACAAGGCAAAGCAAAGGGAACGGAGCAAGATGCTAGATGAAGGGGCAATATATATACGCAGGAAGTATGCGAAATCGCTGACTTTTTCTGTGTGCCTAAGTGAAGTTGTGTGCCTAAGTGAAGTTGAGCCAGTTCTCGGACAACATGCAAAGCATAGTCAGCAGAATCAGGCTTTGATAGGATCTGCTAGGAAGTTGGTAAGAGCAGAGAATTTCTTGGCCATTATTGAGGAAGGGAGAGTGTTACCTTATATGATGAAGCAGTGTGAAGAATCAGTTAGAAGTTTGGGTGGCATAACAGCAACAACAGGTTGTTGTCTTGATTCAGAAACTTCAGTGTTGACAGATCAGGTCAATTCCAGCACAGATCAGATCAACTCAAAGTCCAGGCTGTCGGCTGATCAGATCACAGTGTCAGCAGATCAGATCAAAGCGTCGGCAGATCAGATCACAGCCTCGACAGATCAGATCAAAGCGTCGGCTGATCAGATCACAGTGTCAGCAGATCAGATTAAAGCGTCGGCAGATCAGATCACAATCTCGACAGATCAGATCAACTCAAGGTCCAGTTCTGTGCAATGTTCTGCGCAATATAGCTGCAGTAGAAGCTCGGCAGCTACTCTAAGCGATTGTGCAATTCTGATGATTGAAGAGGGAAACCGCGAACCTGATAGGGAGGACTTTTCCAGCTGAAGATGCATCATGGGAGGACCAAACTTTTATTCAGAGCTAGTTTCTACAATTCCAGTCTTGAGGTCAAGACTGTTTTCAAGCGGAGGGGTTTGTCATGCCTGGAATCCTTACGGTGTCGTTTTGTCTATCAAGAGAGGGTAGGAGTGGGATAAAAGTGGGAGAAGCATTCCCGCGTGAGTTAACGAGTTTTTTTGAGATCCTTCACGGATTCCTTCTTCCTCAACTTTCTGTTCTTCCCCTCTTTCTCTCTCTTGTAATTTCCCTCCCTCTCTCTGTTATTCTTCCCCTATCCCGTCTGTAATTCTTCTTAATCTCCTCTGTTCCTCTTCTCTATTTCTTCCTATGTACTGAATTTCCATTTCTATTATTATAATTTACCTAAGGCATGACACTTTTCACCTCATTTAATTGGACAAGCCGTATTCTTTCTTTTCGCTTTCTTCCTTTTTTTCTCTTTTTATTTTTAAAAATTTATAATTTTTGTCAATTTTGTAAATTCAGGATAATTACATTTCCAGCTTGTTATGCGTGTTACTAAATAAAAAAAAATTAATGATTTATTTTTTGGAAATAAAAACTAATTATTCCATAAAAATATGGTTAAACTTCTGAATCTTCACTAAAATTTCATGAGTGTATATAATTTTTGAAAATTTTATGTTTATATAAACCTTTTTTAAAAAATTGCTAATTTTCGCTTTTAATCATTAAAAAGAGGGGAAAAATGCGTATATAATTTAATATGTTACTTATATTAATAAACTAATATAATGGGACATATATATTTTAAAAATTAATGGGACACGTTTGATATATTTAATTAAAACAAAATTTTCAACAAACAATTAATTGAACCTCGTTAGACCAAGTCTCTTGGAATGGAAGAATAAAAAATTTGAACTATTATCAATATCTAGGTTTGAATTCTTCTTTTTTCCATCATAATTATTGGAGTAAATTTCTAAATGAAACCTTGAAAATGGTTTTTTTTTAATTTATTTTTTTGACTTTAGTGGTTATAGGTGGCGTTTACTTCTTTGTCCCATAATGTAAGCAATAAATGGTGGATTTTGTACCCCGGTACTAGTATTTAAAAAATTTTAAATTATCCTTCATTAATTGGAAATGGGAGTTTTAAAAATTATAAAAAATAAAATTTGTATAGTAAAATGATAATTAATTATTGACGATATATTAAAAAAACTTATCGATAATAGGGTTGCAGTTCAATGATTAGTACTCCCCACTTAAATTCGAGTCATCTAATTTTTGATATCATTCTTTTTAAAAATAAAAAATAAAATTTGTCGATAAAAATGAATTGAAATGAATATACAAAATATCTATTTCGACCATCCATAATTTTTTAAAAAAAGACGATATATATTAAAAACACATGTCTCTCTCTTTCTCTTTGTATCATCTTGTTACTTCCTCTTAGAATATGCTTCACTATCATGGTGAAAAAGTCATCAAAACTTGAAGTTGTTTAATCAATGTGATTAAGATGATGTAGTTTAGCTGCTTTGAGTAGTCATTTTCTAAAAGACGCTAATTAGACAAGTTATTATTGAATGAATAAAGCATTATTATAAGCTAATCATGGTAGATTACCTAGTAATGACATTATGATACAACCTTAATTATATAGGTACAATAGATATTTTTGTAGTGATGTTCTAGGTGAACCACCAAATTATAATAAAATTATAAATCGTCCCTTTGTGACTTTATTTCTTGTTTGTTTTAATTTTAAAAACATAAATTTCCATTTCATTCTCCACCTTTCTTCCTTCGAGTTTCTCACAATGGAAAAGGCACTATTGGAGTTTTGCATGATGTTATCCCTAGAGATAGATGTGAGAAAATAAGATGATCTACCACCATACAAATAAATAAATAAATAAATTAATAAATTAATAAATATATATATATATATATATATATATATATATATGAACCAATCTAAATCGATTAGTCTAAAATTGAATCAATTCAAATAATTTAGATTACTTTGAGTTGTCTTTTTGAATCAAAATTTTTTTTTTAATATGGATTCGGATCATATTGAATATTTTTTTTTATCAATTTAAACCGACATGAATTGACTAAACCATTTAAATTTTTTCTTTATTTTTTGACTTTTTAAAACCATTCTGTTGGATATTTAAAAAAATTCTAATTGTATGATCAAATAAAAAAAATACTTACATTATAAAAATAATAGTCATATTTTTATATTTATTTTAATTAAATAAATAAAACTATTATTTTACTAAAAAAAAGAAAATATTGCAAATAGATCAACGGATTGATCCATCAATCTGCCCGATCCAAACTATCATTGATCCAAATAGATCATAATTAAAACAAGGATAGTACTATTTTTAGCATATTTTTTACTATTTGTAGCCCTATTTGAAATAATTTTTTCAAATTGTCCTTTTACTAAATTTTAAATAATTTACCAAAATTCAAAAAAATAAAAATATATTTTTTATCCCAACAAAATAAATATTATCTTAATTATTTTAAACATATTTAATCCTAAAATAACCAATTATAAGAATAATTCTCGCACATACAGTATTTTTTAGAAAAATAAAAAGATAAAAAAATGAGAAAATAGGGGAGGAAAATAATTTAAAAAATTTTAGTAAAAAATTCTTGAAAAACTACTAATGCGAGGGTAGTGCGTTGGTGGTGGAGTTTGAAAAAGGAGAAAAAGAAATAAGAAAGAATGTTGATTTTTTTTTTTGTTGGTTAGAGGGGCATTTTGGATAGTAAACTTTAAAAATAAGGTTACAAATAATAAAAAATGGACTACAAATAGTAGTGCAGCTAAAACAAATCAAAATAGTTTAAATCAGAGAGAATCAGTGAGTCAATCCAAAATTACATATCCATCCATACTCAAATATTAAAAAAAAAAAGAGTTTTTATTTCATTTTCTTACATCTTAACAAAACTTCCTTAAAAATTATTGTATCGTTATAAAATAATAAATTGATATAGTTCGGAGATGATTATATGAAAATAATTTAATTTGTGTTGACTAAGTCAATTTTAGGGTTTTCAGATTTGGTGGGTTTGCTTGATGTATGGGTTTCATAAAAAATAATAATTAGAAATTCAGCTTAAATTCCAGGAAATGCGTGAAAGAATTGCAAGTCAAGTGGAATTGAACAGAATTCTATTGAAAAATTTGGAGGGAAAAAAAAAAATGGTGGATAGACATAATATTGTTGTCAATCCCACTCAAAGGACTTTTGGGCAAAGACATTGTCAAATATTCTGGAAGTATATATTTGAAACAAAATTGGAGGGAAATTATATATAATTTTGTTTCAAAATCAACACTATAAAAAAAAAAAAAAAAGAGGGGTAGGGCTAACATGTAGTAGGCTTGTATTTCTTGTTTATGTAAATAATTTTTAGAAAGTTGGTAAATTTTTTTTATTTAATGATAAAATTTTAGTAAAATAAAAAGAAGAGAAACTTTCTGTGAGAAAAATTGTAATAATTAAAATTGAAAAATAATTAATATTTAAACTGTGTACATAATTTTAAAAAATATTATAAAAAAAAGAGAGAGGGTATCATTTTCATGTAAATTTGCATGGAGTATAATAAGTCCAAATGTTGTTCAATTTCTCCAAATTATGGTTGTGGCATTGAATTTTGGCACAACCAATTGTCACTGTCACATTGACAAAAGTGGCATTTCAAGAACCCCAAACAAACATATGTCACTTTCTTTAATTGTCAATTTTAGTTTCATAAATCATATCGTTCCCTAAAGTCTTTTCTTCCCATTAAATGATTAGTTTTTAACTACTTTGTCACGTATAAACCTTAGAGACAATTTATAAGTCTTCTTAACAACATAATAATAGGTTAGACAGTTTAGATGTGATGATTTTACGTTAAAAATTAGAGTTTTATTTCTTACTCCTTATGAACGAGAGGACTAGAAAGTAGTAATTTAGTGTTTGACATTCCTTATTTAGAATTAAGGGGTCCTGAATTCGAATTACCAAAGAGTGGAGAATTAAAAAAATAGAAATAATTCATAACTTGTTTAGGATCGCAACTATAGTAATGTGATTGACAATGTTTTCACTCTATGTAGATTTTTTTATTTTTTATTTACTTACAATCGTGAGATTCAAACTCCTCAACTTTCTGGTTATAAGTCCCAACTTTTATCACCTACCCAAATCCTCCCACCCCGTAGATTTTATTATACAGTAGAATATGAATTTCATAAAAATAAGTATTTTTAGAATCTAGTAATTTGATCAGAGCCATTCAAGATTTTTGAGGAAGGAATGGGAAGTCTTCTTAGCGACATTGGCATCCAAATAGCTTAGATGAGACACAAGATTGGCAAAATCACCAGATATAGCTCAATGATGTTGACGCTTGATGCCCAAGGAGTAGCTCTCACTGTAAATGAAGTTACAATACGAACCTAGGCTTTAGACCTTTTTCATTGCGGAAAAAAACAGGGATAAATTTAGCTCATGAACTAATTTTTTTCAAGTGGTCTATTCTGTCAATACCAATATCTATTTAAATATTACAAATTATTTTTGATCACATGTTATATTTTCATAGACAGTTTTAACTCCAAAACTTTATATATTTTTCAAAATTATCTTATACTTACTCTTATGTTTAATATTTTTGAACTAAACTAATAAAATTTTCAAGTATATTAAATGAAATTTCAATAAAATATATATATATAAGTTGCACCATCATGATAACTAGATTAAAAAGTTGGTAAACCTAGTTAAGAAAATGACCTTAATGTCTAAATACTTTACATCATATGAATATATTTTATTTGTGATAGTGTTAGTTATTTCGATCAAATACAATAAATAGATGTATTATTTAAAAATTGAAATGGTAAGATCCAAATGTAAACAAAATTGATAATTAAATATAAGTTTCTTTAATTGGTAAGAAATAAAACGCCCACCAAACTAGCTTCTAGCTTACATTTTTTTCTTTGAGCTGTTGTCACTTTTTAATGTTCTTTGTCTTTAGATGACCTAACGAGGACATATAATCAATTATATAAAGTGGATATCTCCCTAGTGAATGGTGTGATTTTATTTTATGTAATTAAAAAATATTATATTCATAAAATAACTATGTATAACTGTAATTAACATATCAATTATTATAAAAATTAACCTAAGATTTATATTACTCAAATCATTACTCTTCATATAATTATTATTTTGAATTCACATTACTTAATTTTATTTCTGGAGAAAATAAAAAAGTGAAAAAGAATAACGTTAAGAAAAGAATAAAAAATTTAAATATTTAGTAATATCATTTTTTGTTCGACGATTATTAATAGCCCTTTTCTTATTTTTTTTTTTAAAATTAAGATTAAAACAAGATGTATTTTTATATTTTGTGATGTTTAAATTTTTAATTTTTGATATAAGCGTATAAACGCAATCCTCTCGTCAATCATCTCAAAGATCGCCATCTCTACCTTTACCAAATGTGAGGAGAATGGGCTTTTCCATTTTTTTCTTTTTCTTGTTTGGGTCTGGGAGAATGGCCCAGAGAATAGGCCCAGTTGTTTGTTACAGCAAACCACAGGGTAAAGAGTCGAAGACTCTTAAAAATGTTACTTAAATAATTTTATATTAAGAATTAAATTAGAATTTAATGTATTACGATCTAGTTTAAAAGTTTTACTCAATTAAAAAATTATTTTCTTTATTCTAAAATTATAATTTGTTTGTATTACAAATCGGATAATTTTTTGAGATGACGTGAATAGAACTAGTAATACTTGATTTGCTATAATTTATGGTTTCATTATTAAAATTGCAAGAAGGAAATTAACAGCTTTAGCAAAACCATAAATTTTGATATATTCTATACACTGTAATCAAACTCAATAAGAAAAAACAGAAAAATTGTCAGCATCCAAATGCTATCCATACAACCAAAACCTTGTAGGACAACAGTACTACAATTCATAGGGAGAAAATATTTTGAATCATTTGTATAGAGAGATAAAGGCAAGCTTGTCTATTAACAGATGAATTCTCTTAGGATGAAAAGAACGATACCTATTCTTGCAACATGTGTAAAGATGAACATGTGCTTGACTTTTCTGTTCTTCTGTACAGTTTCACATACATACAGTATGATACTAACAGATATCTGAAATCAGGATACGAGGAAGAAGGGGTAGCAAACCGTGGCGAACTCAAAATTGACCAGCTCGAATGTCTCTGTCCAGACGGTCTGCATTAAGTGTACCAGGTAGTTCTCTAAAACCTTCATTGAATATAGAGTATGCGCTGCAGAAATCAAGCATGTTAGAAACCAAAAGCACCTCTAGATGAAATCTAAACAGGATCTTTATATATTCTTATTGTTGGATCTCTAACCAAGAGTTTCCAGGATAACCTGTAAGGCAACTCAAAGAATGGAAAGACAAAAGATGTTTATGTACTAGGGGAGTATCAGTCACTCTAGGACAATACCTGGCATCACCAGGCCGTCTATGTCCAAGGTTGTAGAAGATAATGGCGAAGCCCGTTGCAAGTATCTAAAAGCATGACAACATGAAAGGAGTAAGCAAAATTGAAATATATGTTTCGTGCCATTCAACTGACAGAATCGGCCATTGATAAGCAATTGCCACCTATGCTTGCAGTGCAGTTCACTTGTAGTATAATTTTAAGCCATAGATGCCTGTCAATGCTTGTCCTATCTTATTTATTTTCCCCATTTTGTACCTGCAATACCATTTGCAGCTGGATTTACCCTCTCCATCTCCTCTCTCAGTTTTCTTCCTCTCCACACACACCCTTGTATTTCCTCTTTTATACTACCTCTAACCCGATTCAAATAACCCCAAAGAGCTTATCATTTAGGGTGTTCTCCAATATATGCATATCAACTACTATGTGATAGCGCATCTTTTCTCATTACCTTCTCCTCAAAATTATCAACAAAAATGTAGTCTTTTTGTTTCTCCCTTTACCCTCTTGATCTCTCCCTGTTTTTTTCTTCTAAGCACACTTTCCTCTTTCAATAGTACCATGAAATTAGTTCAGAAAACTAAAAAGAGCTATTATTGTAGATGTTCAGCATATTGCATACTAGTATGGATCAAGGAATTGTTGTCTAACTATAGCAAATGTAACTCTCACTTCAGAGTTCAGAGCATACAGCAAGAAGTCATTAAAAGAGCACTCCGCTCCAAAGAATAAATTTGCCAATGTGATTGGTCAAGCCATTTGTCAGAGGGTGTTAAAATAAACTAATTTAGTTTCACAATTTATTGGGCTCCCTTTTCTGAAAATTTACGGACTGAGACTTTATTATTTCTCAAGAAAAAGGAATCCTTTAGCTAATCGCAAAGAAGAAGTTTGAAAGAATCTAATAAAGTTACTGATTGCACTCGCCAGTTCATCCACCTCAAATGGATAAATTCAATTGCAAAAGTAAACCTCAAGAACCAGACATATGGTACAATTACAAGAGAGCCAAAAAGAAGACTTACGTATAAAGGGCCAAGATCCAATTTTTGGGCGAAAGGTGCTAAAATAAACCATAGAACAATGAGAAACCACATCTTTACACTCAGAGAGAAAATTGCCATCAAAAGGATATCTACAAGAGAGAGAAAAGGGAAGAAAGATTTAGAACTTAACCATTTTACTTCCTAAACAAATAGATTGTAAAAGATTCTTACCAGGGACCTTCAACTTCTCATGCAATAGAATGAAAAGTCTCCTTTTCCACCCAGAAATAGATTGAGGAAGTTGGAACTTCTAAAAATGGAAACAATAAAAAAATGTAACTAAAATGAATTGATGAATCGAAGAACATTAGTACTAGAAAACTGACAAGAAGGAAAAAGAAAACAAGAAGGGTAAGAAAAGGAAGAACTAATAAGAAACCAAATATTTTGTACCAACCAGATCATCATCATCATCATCGTCAAAATCATCACGCACGTGCTTTGGAGGTGGCTTTGGTTTGACAGCGACAATCAAGGAATCTAGAACGCAAATAATGGTCACTCACGATTAGTAGGGTAGGGAATGTCAATCTACAAAGATAAAAGAAAGATCTAATGTACCTTTAGTGCCCAGGAAAAAAATTCCAAATTTAAGGTGGCAAAGTAATAACTCTCCATATCACACTGTTGCTGGCTATAAGCACCTTACTTACAAAAATGAAACTTCATACTTGTGTGTTTACATATGCAAGTGATGGAAGAATATCTTCTTTATCCGATTTCCCTATTCAATAACTAACACCTCTCCAGCTCCCAAAGATAGCATGCCCATAATGGTCAAACTTGGTGAGCAGGGAACATTATTCTACAATATGTGGAAAAAACTCATAGAAGTTGTCTCTTGAAGCAGCTGAAATTTTTTCTCTGATTAAAAGGTATATCAATTGAATAATTTGTGGAAATGCATCATCAATGAGTAAACATTGTTATAACTTTGAAATTGACCAACAAAACAATCTCAAGTAGGACCTTAGGAGTAGCAATGCATTGCTTCTTAGCATGATTTACAGATTGATAACTTCGATAAGGAACATCCAAGGTGCTAATTGGCCCGAAAAAGCAACTTATCACGTAGCGTGTATCAATACTTTGGGTCTCTTGTGTCTTCCCCACTCAATCCCTCAAATTTAAATATGTTCATTTCAGGAAAACAAAAAGATGCATAAACTATTTATTTTACGTTGAACAATAAATAGATCAATGTAAAGATGAAGACCTCCATTACTCAGTTGAACAACTGAAGCATCCCCAATTTTGTTGTCATGCAACACATTTCCTCGCCAAATAAGCCTCAGATTGTCCAGATGCAAATTGCCATTCTCAGCAATCAATTTTCTCAACTCAGCCACCTATGTTTGCACCATAAAGAGTTCAACTACAAGATGTTAAAACATCCAGCACCAAAAAATGAACATAGTCAAAGATCTCAGCACCAAAAAATCAATAACCCCCTCCCCCCCCCTTCTTTCGAATTTGCACTATCTAGCTTCCCTAGGTTTAATTCAACAACGAATACATCATGAAAAAAATTCCCTTTCTCCCCCGCCCTCTGAAGGAAATGATTGAAAATATCCACCAAATCAAGAATCTTTGCACAAATTTATTGCATATCCAAGCAAATGAAAAAAGATTAAGCATTAGATATCATGATTATTAAAAATAAAAAATGAACCCCACAAACAAATATGACATGATTCCAAAATCTCACTCAGATGTCAAAGGAATTACTGCAAGAAACAATTTGTAGCAATCCAGAATGAGCACAAACAGAAGTAAACTAAACTACATAATGTACTTTAATCGAAGATAAAGAAGGGGGGAAAAGAAGGGATACTTTGATCGGAGACGGGACGATGAGACGAGTTGGAGGTGACGGGCCAATCTTTTTGAGAATGATTTCCACAGTCGTCAAATTAGCTGTACTTTGACTGCCCCTTTGAATTCCAATCCCACCATAACCTTCCGCTTCAATTTCGCCCATCGTGCCGGAGTTTTGAATTTTGGTGGGAGAGCTCGGCTTTTATTCCTTTCTGGTCTTCATCCGACGTCACCGAGCCCGGAAGAAATACGGAGGAGAGAACCGTGTCCTTTTAAATTTTTTTTTTTTACAAAATGATTTTTTTTTTTGAAATATTTTACAAAATGATTTGAATAGAATTCCTTTCACTTTATTTTTTGGATTTTTTTTTGGTAATTTGGTCCCAGCTTTTGATTTATTTATTATGAGTTGAAGAGGAGGAAATTAGGTGGTGAAAATGACTTTTTTTTTTTTTTTTGGTTTTTGTTGCAAATTCTTTTATTTTTTGTGCCTTAAAAATTCTAAAATTGGTAATGTTGCTCCAATTTTTCGCAAAAAATTATATTATTCGTCAAAAAAAAAAAATTACATCTATTAAATCAAAATAATTCAATAAATATTATTTTTTTTTATAAAAATGAGAGAATAATACTTGTTTTCAAGTTTTTTTTTTTTTTTTAATTTATAGGGAGATTATGATCCTGCTTACATTTAATATCGAAACCATACCTTTGCTTCTTTGATTTCTGCAGACTGCTGCGAAGAAGAAGGCATGGTGAGCCATTCTTGTGAGAAAGGGTGAAAATTTAAAAGATTTAACTAAATTACATCACACATCACGAAATAAATTAATTTTTATGAAAAAATATGAATTTTAAAAGAAGTGATTTATGACTATAAAAATATAATAAGATTGAACGAAAAAGAGGATCGTTTCAATAATTTTGCTCTCATATTAAAACAATACTAAATAAGTATGGGCATTATAAAGTTTAAATAGTTAATTTTTTAAAGAGATGATAGTTATATTTTTTTTATATAAAAGTAACTCGAACAGAAGATCTATTTTCTTAAATAGGGAGCGCCTACCATTAACTACATCCCCTTTGTGATGATAGTGGTAGGTAACACCGTGATAAAGGCAAAGATGATATTGACAAGTTGGGAAAAAAAATGAAAGAAAAAGAATAAGGGGCTAGATTTCAAATATATATTATTTGGGAGGAAGAAATTAGAAGGAAATAATTTATATGAATTTATATAACATCCAATTAGGTATTTAATATTGAGTTTGACCCGTGTTTTCTTTTTTAGCTTTGAATGCAAATTCAAAGTTCTGACAGTTAAAAATAATTTTAAGCATGAAAAATTAAAAAATATAATGGAAAAATATTGTGGTCTCGTCATTTTTGTGGATGGGAGGATTTGAGAAGGTGATAAGAGTGGGGTTTATAACCGTGAGGTCGGAGTTTGAATATCAAGTTGTTAGGAAAAAATTATATATTGTGATTAAATTTAAATATTATAACAGTATACTCCCATGATATTACTTATGATGGATTGCAGCAGAAAATTTTACCACAACCAATATAGTAATCTGCATAAACTATCTAGTAGAAAAGAGAGCACTTGGCCCAAGAATTTAGTTCAAAGGTGGATGAGGCTTTCATTGTCCACCATCCAAAGGAGATAATAAAAACAAGATCCATATACTACTTTACTAGTTCAGTAGTAACACTCTCCTTCCTCCTCAAATTTTCCAAAACACTCTTCCAGTTCAAACTAAAGCCTTTGAAGAAGATAGTCAAGAGCTGTTAGGATAAAATGGCACTGAGATTGTGGGCTTCATCCACTGCCAATGCATTAAAACTTTCTACTAAAATTAGACCTGAGTTCTCCCCAGCATTCTCTCTGTCCAGATGCTTTTCCACTGGTACTTTTTATATGTTTTTTCCCCTCAGTTTCTAACATGTGGGCTTGCTTTAGATTCTTGTCTCAGTTTCTTTTTTTTTTTGTTTTTGTTTTTTTTTTTTTTGTGGGTTTGCAGTTTTGGATGGATTGAAGTATGCAGACTCACATGAATGGGTGAAGCATGAAGGTGAAGTGGCTACAATTGGCATCACTGACCATGCTCAGGTTTCATTTTTTTTTAGTTACTTTGTTTTGATTAGATATGTAAGAACATTCTCAGATTGTTTTTATATGCTTCTTTTCTTTGGTTGCATTTCTTGTTGAAATACATGGGATTTTTACACTCTGCATCTTCTCTAGATGTTCTTTTGCATTACATGTTTATCAAGATGAAGAAATTAAAATGCTGCTCATGGTGAATAGTTGTTTAATCTCTGTCCCACAATTTCGAGTCCTGTTGTTTTCTGTATTACAAACACAATTCGAATTATGAGATAGAAGTAGTTCTTTCTGGGGATATTTGATTTTCTAACCCTGCAACACATCTGTTCAATCAAGATAAAGATTTATTAAGAAACTGGTCTGCATCGTGCACCAGATATTGGTTTGAATAGTAGTCCACATTGATGAGATAATACTAGAAATAGTGCCCTGTTTTTGTCTTGTTTCGAATCCAATCTTTTAATTCTGTTTCATCTGGGATGACTTCAGGATCATCTTGGAGAATTAGTGTTTGTTGACTTGCCAGAACCAGGTACTGTTGTTACAAAAGGTAAAAGCTTTGGAAGTGTTGAAAGTGTAAAAGCCACAAGTGATGTTAATTCTCCAATCTCTGGTGAGGTTATTGAAGTTAATCCCAAGCTCAGTGAAACTCCTGGTTTGGTAATTCCACCCTAATCCATCCTAAAATTTCAATTCATAATATCATGTATCCTTTTCGTCCTAAAAAATAGTTTTATTTTACAGATATGATTATTTTTATACGATGAAGGAAGTAAGATTGTTTGTTGGCCTTCGGTTTCATTATTGTTTCCACTTTATAACTTGAGCATTTGGTTTTGGTTTTGCTCTGAAGATTAACACAAAGCCATATGAGGATGGATGGATGATCAAGATCAAGCCTGGAGGTAGCAGTTCATCAGAACATGAGTCCTTGATGGATCACAAAGAATACACAAAATTCTGTGAAGAAGAAGGTCATTAGAAATTGACC
This sequence comes from Knoxia roxburghii, assembly GCA_030378225.1. NCBI lineage: Eukaryota > Viridiplantae > Streptophyta > Magnoliopsida > Gentianales > Rubiaceae > Knoxia > Knoxia roxburghii. The sequence goes on from CM059423.1 coordinate 38,262,611, forward strand.
CTTCACCATTTTGTTACCCTTCATCATGGAACTAACACTGGTGTTTCACCAGCTTGTGGTTGGAAGCAATATCTTTAAATTAATCACAAACATTTTGCACTTTCTGCATTCTTTCCTTTGTAATTAAATTAGATCCTCTCCTCTTTTAGTCACTGCCTCATTTATTGAATTTGCCTTCTGCTTTTTTTTGTTTCTGTCAAAACATTTATCCTCAGAATCAAGAATTTGTAGCTCATAAACTGCAAATATGGCAACATCCCCTTAATTCACAAGGAAGACAGAAATCTGCAGCTTTGGCCAATTCTGTAGCAAGGCATACAAGAAAGCAAGGTAACAGAAATCCTCAGCAGTTCCAGTAATGCCAGATGCAAAAGACAACCCTCATTCCTTTTATACTCTATAAAAGACAAGTAAATTTCATTGGACAATATCAAGCATAAATAATTGCACCTTCAGGCCTTTCAATATTCCATTTTCCTTTCATTCTAGCATACAAGAAAGCAAATCATTGCCTGAGAAAATGGAATCAAATATGAAGCCCAGCGACGTAGGCGAGTTTGGCTCATTTCCAGAAATGCCATAATCATTTGCAAAGCTTCATTCTCAAATCCTGTAACTGAAAAACAGTTGTTACTATCATTTCAGTACTTGATTTCGATAGGGCCTAAATCCACATAATGTCTGCGACGAAAATGACATTCATCATTCCTCATGAGGACGGATATAGTTTGATGTTAAGAGGAGTTCGAATAATATACTACCTCAACGATCAATCTAACACTGGAATTTTGCTGCAGGAAAGTGTTTACAAGCAGATAACGCGAAGCTCATACTAGAACAAGCAGATAGTATGTTAATGCATTTGGACCAACTTAGGCATTCAAAACTTTACAGGAGTTTAAGAAAAATAATTTGACATAAAACCGGTTTTTAGAAAGGAAATGTAAGTCAGCTTCAATGTTCTTTACTACTTACAACATCAGAGCAAGAGCACGAATCCAACAACATTCAGCAATTTGAGCACTGAGAAGCAAAAATTCGCTTTGCTAGCCCTGCTGCTGATATAGTATGTGCCAATTCATCTTTATGTACACATAGCCGGGTATCAACTCTTTCAATTAACACGAAAATCAGCAGGGTGTATAAAGTTGGATCCTAGAGGTAAATTGGCATCATTCCGACCAGCCTATTCATAAATACTTTTGGGTCGATCTCGATGTTGAAAGAAGATGGTTCAATGTAGGATCCAAAGAGAAAGCTTTCTTTATTAAGGAAAATCCTCTTTTCAACAGACATTTACATGCAATCATCATCCAGCTTCTGCATCGCCATTTTGGGAAAGAAAACCCTAGTACATACAGATGAAAGCAGTACTTCCCTAGTGGTAGATCCCCCATCTTTCAATCTTACACACTATTCATTCACTCGCCAGAACTAAGACTCAAAATGAGATTAGAAACTATTTTAATACTAGCACATAATAACAAAAACATAAAACAAGCCAAAAGAAAAGTTTAAGCTTGTTGTCATGATTGTAACTTTACAAGAGAACAAGAGGAATATCTGAAAGACAAATAGAAATGAGAGTTTCTGTATGTTGGCAAATTGTTGTAGTTTCAGAAACTGTAACTGAAAGAACGCTACCTCCAATGTTTCCTTTATTGTCATAGATACTGTTAGCTTATAATTTCTATCGAGCACCAGTACTTGCTACAATGCCTTGCTGCCTGTATATCAATCCAAATGACATTAATAATAGTTATGAACTTTTCTAAAGTTGAAACACTGCAAATGCCTTCTCTAGATTGCCCTCAAATAAAACTACTAAGAAAGAAAGAAAGAAAGAAATCATAAAGATCATATAATTTTTCAACTGTAATACAAATAATCTCGTTACTTCTAATCTGGAAAGTACATAATGTAACAGCAAACTAAAGAAATCACAGACACATTAACTCAACATGGTTATAGATTCAAATTTATTAACATAAAAATAGAACCATGCCAAATGAATGAGCATAAAAAAGGCAAACAAAGATGAAACAAGATCGAGCTAGAAGCGACTGTGAAAGTAGAGTAAACATAAAGTTTTATTTAGGTATAGCAACTTGAGTCTACATAAAATCCCTAGCATATTACATGGGTAAGATATCATTGTGATATTTTGAAAGAACCAGAAAACCTTACCAGCTATAATGATTAAGGAGATCAGACAGTAGATTGTATGCTCCCTACCTCATACATCATAGCAAAATCCAAACACATTTGACGGTCTCTTGTATCTCCCCATCCACCCCAGCCCTTAAATCCACCTTGATACCCATGTTGTTTCCGATATATGTGTACACCCCAATCTTTTCTTATATTAGGAAATTTATCAATGTCTTCCAAATTCATATTCACAGAGCCACTATCAATACAACCCATTTGTTCACGCTGACCTTGATGCAAACCACACTTCCCAAAGTGAACAGCACTTGTTCTCGACCCCCGTAAACTATATACAGGAGTGCCAAATGAGGGAAACACTGTTGCCCACATTGTTATATCCCAATTATAATCATCAAAGTTGCAAAACTCTGTTGCTTTTTTATGTATTTTAGTCCATACTGTACGGTTAAATGAATATCCAACATTGCCCATCTTATCTGCAATCAGAATTTCCCACCCCTCACCTCTTGATCTAACATCTGCTGGAGCTAAATTTGCAGCATAACAATCAGGACATTTCAAAGGCTTCAACTCTATAAGTAGCTGAAGGTTACGGTAAGCATTCGGATAAATGAAATGGTCTTCCTCTATGAAGAGAATATGACCAGCATGCTGATGAGTCTCCTTTAAACCATCCCAAACTGTATTCATCATCCACCACCAGTGATGCTTTAATGACACAATCTTTGGTGATCGGTGGTTTCCATATTGGTCAGGTGTTCCTACACAGTGCTGCTTATCAGGGTCATCTTTATCTTTACAATCCCCAGGCGACTCAGCTGGAAAACTATTCTCAAAAATAAAGGGTGAATATGGAGCAAATATCTGTTTCACTTGACAAAACTTGATACCTTCTATAATGCTATTAATCTCTTCAAAGTACCCGTCATGGCTGACAATCAGTAAAGTCTCACGGATTCCCTCTACCTTGGAAAGGCTATCCACTGCGTGTTTGAGATACTGCGGCCGGTTATGAACATACAACACAATCACTATGGGATCCTTAACTAGCCTTGGATACAAATCCATGTTCCTTGGAGGCAACTGATTTCTCTTCTCTAATTCAATTGACAGCTCGTTTTGTTTGGGAAGGTTCAATCCTTTTCTTACCTTAGTATAGTTAAATTCTATTCTAAAACTCTCATTTTCATCCCTGAACTCGAGATCAGATACAGAACTGCTCTTAAGGTACAAAATTACTGAAAGGGCTCCTAATAATGTCAACAAAACTACAAATACAAATCGGCGAGCCGCCTCCTTTGGTCTTAGTTTACCATAAGAAGCCATCCCACTTGTCAAGATTCAAACTTGACAAGATTTTCAGAATCTAGGAAAAGAAAATGCCAAGAAACATAATCACATTGAGATTAACATACCAAGAAGGCGGCAAGGGAAACCTCCAGAATAGTCTTCTTCAAGTGGGATTTAGGCAACCTAGAGTAAACCAAGATCAACTCTTTCTCTACTCAGCACCAAAAATAATGCACCCCCAAGAAACACTCAAGAAAATATGTTGTTAAACTAAGCGGCGGAGCTAAGATTGGAACCCCTACTGCTCAAATGTACAAGAGAACGAAAATCAAAAGGCAAAAAAAAAAGGGCAACTCACAAACGGAAACATGGGATTCTCAGATGGGTTGAGCAAATATATGAGCAGCGAAGAGTCGTCGGCAGAAACATAACCAGAAGAAATTTTCAACAAATGGAAGAGCCAGAAAGATGGGATTTTTCTCTTGTTCTTGTTTTGTTTCTTTAACAATTTCCCCAAATAAGAGAGGGAGATGGGATTTAGTTTAAGCGAAGACCTCTACTGGAATATTTTCTCCTACCCCAAAAGAAAGGGAATGGACCATGTTTTATTGTTGATTGTCCTCTAAGGGAAAATGAAACGCGACATGACGAAAAGTCCACGCCAGCCACTGGCTTCCATAATCGTCAAAGTCATCTCCAATAAAGAAACTGGAGAGTTTTGGAGTTAAATTTAAGGTTTAACGATCATTGCGTGGGAGGTATCGAGGGAGCCGACCGATTATTCTTCAAAATCTTTAGTTAATAAAACTATGATTATCTAACTCATCAACGAGAATTAAGTTGGAAGTTATATAAATGAAGATGGTTGTCACCGTCCAAACATCCAAAAATAAAATTTAAACCATCAATCTCCATGGGTCAATATTAAATTAATTTTTTATACCACATGATTCAAATTTAAAATCTGTTTTAAGTAGGGAGTGCTTATTACTGAATTACGAGTTCGTATACGGTAGAACTATAGGACTATCGTGAATTTTACTCCTACTGTAGCGCGCTACAGTTGCGCACTATAGTTTTTTTTTTTTTTTTTACGCACAGTCTTTTTAAAAAAAATAATTTTTTAAAAAAAATAATAAGATAGTAGATATCAAATCAATAGACTATAGATATCAAATCAAGAATATAAAAAAAATTATACAACAGAACTAAAATATACTTAACAAGGGAGATCACATCATGATTATATAGACATAAGATCAGAGAATATTAGACATCAGATCAACAGACTATAGATATCAGATCAAGAATATAAAAGAAATCATACAATAGAACTAAAACATACTTAACAAGGGAGATCACATCAGGATTATATAGACATCAGATCAACAGACTATAGATATCAGATCAATAATATAAAAGGAATCATACAGTAGAACTAAAACATACTTAACAAGGGAGATCACATCAGGATTATATAGACATCAGATCAGAAAATACTAGACATCAGATCAACAGACTATAGATATCAGATCAAGAATATAAAAGAAATCATACAATAGAATTAAAACATACTTAATAAGGGAGATCACATTAGGAATATATAGACATCAGATCAGAGAATACTAGATATCAGATCAACAGACTATAGATATCAGATCAAGAATATAAAAGAATCATACAGTAGAACTAAAACATACTTAACAAGGGAGATCACATCAGGATTATATAGACATCAGATCAGAAAATACTAGACATCAGATCAACAGACTATAGATATCAGATCAAGAATATAAAAGAAATCATACAATAGAACTAAAACATACTTAATAAGGGAGATCACATCATGATTATATAGACATCAAATAAGAGAATACTAGACATCAGATCAACAGACTATAGATATCAGATTAAGAATATACAAGAAATCATACAATATAACTAAAACATACTTAACAACGGAGATCACATCATGATTGTATAGACATCAGATAACCAGACTATAAATATCATATCAAGAATATAAAAGAAATCATAAAATAGAACTAAAATATACTTAACAAGGTAGATCAAATCATGATTATATAGACATCAGATCACAAAATAGTAGACATCAAATCAACAGACTATAGTTATCAGATCAAGAATATAAAAAGAAATCATATCATACAACAAAAACGTTCATAATATGTATCATAATATCTAAAATTATTTAATTATAAAACAAATAAAATGATAATTTAAAAATATTTTTTTATAAAATTCAAAAATATTAAAAAAATACTGAATTGTTTAGAAAAAAACGGACGAAAAAAAGTCTCAAGGAGGAAGACAAAAAAATAAAATAAAAAATAACTAAAAATAACAAAAGAAAGGAAAACATTGTAGCGCGCAACTGTAGAGCGTTACTGTAGCACGCTACAGTAAGAGTAAAATTGCATATTACCCTGAATTACAAGCCTTTTGTCAATTAGAATATAATTTGATAATTAATAATTTTGTTGTTTACTATTTAGTTTAGACAAATAATGAATTTAGATAGTAAAAATTAGTTGTGTTATAATAGTTTGGAATATATAAATATATATTGTTCTAAATAGTTTAAATTTATTTATGGTTAGAGTTTTAAATTTAAGGTTATATGATAGGGTATTGATTCTATATCTAATAAATGTAGTTATTATTGACTTTTTTTTTTAGGAAATAGTTATTATTGACTTATATATAAATTTTCGCTATGTTATTAAATTCTTTATTCATACTTATCATTTTAAACCAAACACGATAATAATAATATATAAAGTAATTATTTAAAGTTTTATCTTTATTTTTATATCATTAATAATTAATCCCTATTAATAAAGAGTTAAGTAATTATTATAAAGTAGTGTTAAAAGAGATATAAATGGTAAAAAGTTAAAATTAATTAACATTGTATTAAAATAACAATACAGAAAAGTACTCCTAACAAATCTTAAAACAGCTGGTAAATTTGGACGAAGGGAGTGAGAATTTTGTAAATCTAATATTCCCTCTATTCTAAAATAAATGTGAAGAGAAATATTTTTATTCCATTTTTAACGTCTTTCATAATTTCAATGCAATAATATCTTTTTCTTTCTAATATTACCTTATCTTTTCTCCGTTATCTTTTATTTATTTATTTTTTTCAGTTGTCAATTGGGTGGGATAATTTTGGAAAAAAACTAAGAAAAAATGTAATTTTTCTCGGATAATAGAAGAGAAGTCTACTTCCATTCATGAAATAATATCGGGGAAATCTAGTAACATCGATAGATAAAAAGAAATTATTAATAACATGAGAAAAATTAGTTGCAATTTGTGAATTTTTAATAATTTGTAATAGGTTAGAGTGCATTCTTTTTCATAATATACTATCAATTTTGATTTACAATTCTTAAATTGTATATATGCCCTTTTTTTTTTTTTTTTTTTTTTTTGTGTTGGCAACTTCCCAAACTTCAAACTTCCCTTAATTTGGGGTCGTTTCTTCATTTATTTATTTATTTATTTTTCATTTTCTTGATGAGTTATTATTATTTTTATAAATGTTTTGCTGGCCGGAATGAAAGGATGTTGATGATATCGGATGTTGGTTTATCTTTTTTTGTTTGTTTGTTTTATTTTTTTGGCAAAGTGTAATCGGAGTTTTTGTTGCGTTGACAAATACATGAAAGTGATTTTGTTATCGAATTTAAGTTGTTGTATTTTATTATTGGGTGGATTTTTTTGTATATTTTAATGAGATTTTATTTAGTAATATGTGAGATGGTGCATTTAATGGGGAAATATTTATACCATGGTGGAATATTTTAGTTTTGTTCGTGAGATTTTATTTTAGTAATATATGAGACTTTGCATCGTTCTTCTTGTGATAATTAGCACAAATGAAGGGTGGATTATCTTGAACCGTGCAGAACTATGGCGGTCGTAATTAATTTTACGAGGGAAGCTTTTAGTTTTGGTTTAGAATAAAGATTACAGCTATGGTGGGATTTTTTCCAGCTAGCATCTCCTCGGTCAATTTTTCAAAACTAAAAGGTGGTGTTATATTCTCCCTTTTTTATTATTGAACGTTTTTTTTTTTTTTAAAAATTCTTAATTTTGTTAAGTATTGCTCTCTTAATTCTTATTTTTCAGTCTCTTAATGTTTATTTTCTGTCATTCCTATTATTACTTAATTGCCCTTAATTAATTTACGAAAAATTTTAAAAGTCTCTTTCTAATTTACCAAAAATTTATAAAAATTATGATTAAAGTAGCATAGATGAGTGAAATTATAAATAAAATTTTTTTGATATTTTTAGTAAATTGATTAAGGGTATTTAGATAATTTAATATATTATTATATTTTTATATTTAAATATTATAGTTAGTATTTCTTAATTTTTCAAGGATAATTTAAGTATAAAAGGGGCGCGAAATAGACATTCACTCATCAAAATGCTTTCATTATTTTTATAATTTAAAAAATAATAAAAGATTTGCAGCAAAAAAAAGAAAAAAAATATTTATATTAATATAGAATATATTTTTATTGCAACGTGCCTCTTATATTTGATATACAACAAATTACAATATAATTAATAAATCAACATTAAAATGAACTACCCAAAAGCCTAATCTAAACTTGTACATTGTTTTACAAATAAAACACAAAAAATTTCCCTCAGAAATTGAACAAACAAGAAAGTAGATCGTTTCCTCTCTAACCCATAATAGTACATCTTACCAAAATCCAAACACATTTGATGATCTCTTCTATCTCCCCATCCACCCCACCCCTTAAATCCACCTCTATATCCAACTCTTGTGTATACATAAACACTCCATTCTCGTCTTATGTTAGGACCTTCATCAGCATTCTCCTCCAATTTCACGCCATAATCAGTAACACAAACAGTTTTTTCACCCAGCCCATGATGCAAACCACATCTCCCAAAGTGAACTGCACTGGTTCTTGGCCCTCTTAAACTGTAAACACGGCTGCCGAAGGCGGGATAAACTGCTGCCGACATTGTTACGTCCCAGTTGTAATCGTCAAATGTGCAGAACTCTGTAGCTTTTTCATGGATTTTATTCCACACTGTTCGATTAAAGGCGTATCCGACATTGCCTATCTTCTCTGCAACCAGGCTTTCCCAACCTTCACCTCTGGATTTGACATCAGATGGAGCTAAATTTGCTGCATAACAATCAGGACATTTTGAAGGCTTTAATTCTGCAAGTAGCTGGAGGTTGCGGTAAGCATTTGGATAGATGAAATGGTCTTCCTCTATGAAGAGGATATGACCTGAATGGTGTTGAGTCTCCTTTAAACCATCCCAAACTGTGTTCATCATCCACCACCAGTGATGCTTTAATGACACAATCTTCGGTGACCGGTGATTTCCATACTGATCAGTTGTTCCTACACAGTCATTATCAGGTTCAGGTTCAGGTTCAGATTTCTCTTTACAATCCTCAGGTGATGCGCCCGGAAAACTATTCTCGAAGATATGGGGCGAATATGGAGCAAATATCTGTTTCACTTGGCAAAACTTGATACTTTCTATAATGCTGTTGATCTCTTCAAAATACCCGTCATGACTTACAATCAGTAAAGTTTCGTTGATTCCTTCGACCTTGGAAAGGCTATCCACTACCAGTTTGAGATACCGCGGCCGGTTATGAACATACAAAACAATCACTATATGATCCTCAGCTAGGCTTGGGTGCAAACCCATGTTTCTTGGAGGTAACTGATTTCTCTTTTCTAACATAATTGACAGCTTATTTTGCTTGGGAAGGTTCAATTCTTGCCTTCTTGTAGTGTAGTGCTTAACTGTCGTTCTAAAACTCTCAATTTCATCCCTGATTACAAGATCAGATACTGAGCTGCTTCTAAGGTACAAAATTACATAAAGGGCTCCTAATAATGTTAACAAAAATACAGATAGGAAGCGGCCAAAAGCCACCTTCTTCTTTGATCTTGGTTTAGCATAAGAAGAAGCCATTGATCCGCCTTCCTCCCACCACTCAAGACTCAAAACTCAAGTATTACGATGAACCAACAAAAGGAAAACAACCAACGAAAAGGATTGAAAGATGACGGTTTTCAAAATCAAGAAATGTGGACGAAGACAAGAAACAATTCACAATGAGATTTTAACATACCAAGAAGGGAGTGTAGTCTTCCTCAGAGTGAGATTTGAGGCCGCAAATGAAATAAATGAACTATATTTCTCTTCAGCTCGCCACCAATTTCCCTAATATAGACTTGTAACCCTAAACAAAGGGAATGGATGGACCAAGTTCATTGATTGTCCTCAAAGAAAAAATGGAACGCGAAAACAGAGGAAAAGTCCACTCTTCTTGCTTCTATAGTTGTCACTGGAGAGTTTGGAGTTACATTTAAGGTTTGACTCACATGGGGGAAGAATTGAAGTGGTGGAGTTTCATTACTCAGAATCTTAACTTCATAAGTATCGAATATACACCAGAGAATTAAATTGGAAGTTATATTAAATTATTAATGGAGATTCTACGAGGGATGAACAACAATGCTGGAATTGTCAAATCTTCAACTGAGTAAAAGGACACGGCTATGGTTTAATGTATAATAATCAATCATTGTAGAATTTGTAAGGGTGTTTGGAACTCAGGATCTTTCGTTTCGGGTCGGTGTTCTTTGTTTCAGAACAGGGCCAACTGGTACAGAGACGAGGCTTAACTGACAGCTGAGGCCTGACAATTCTGTGTCAGGGTTGAAGAATTAAATAACAAAAGCATATTATTTCAATAAAATAACAGCAGCCCGTCAAGTAAATACTAAAATTGAGAAACACTTTGGCTCCCCATTGATTGAAGAGGCCATGGACAAATATTGCAGAGATGGCATGGCATAAGGTCCATACTAGGAGCAGGTTTTGCAAACTAGAACCAGAGCTTGACAAGCTCACAGAAGATCATGAAGTATGAAGATTTGGAGAGAAAATGTTGGTGAAAATGCAGTTTTTTAGCAGCAGAAAAGAGTAGTGCACAATGAAGATTTAACATTTACAGCAGAGAAATTCAGTTCTGTTACAGAAGGCGTCAGCAGTTAGTGCATAACTGCAGAGAACCATTAAGCCATACACATTATTCTGGCTGCAGTCAGACTAGATTTATTAAATGAAGCACAAAAAACACAGAAATTGTTTCGATTATCAATCACAAACTTGAATATGGTTAAAAGCCTAATGCTCGTTCACAAATGGCCGTTGCATCTATTAAGACTGAGATCTTGAGACTGGATATAAGAAATGGAGATCAGTTTGGACCTGAATTCATCAGCAATGTCAGTATTATTAGCTCTAAGTAGTGCCTCCTCTCCAGAACTGAAGGTTTGAGCTGCTGTTGAGGCAAGGATCATATCAGGCAGGGAAAATGATATGGCAATGAGCGATTCGCGGGCAAACTCCAAAGAAACCTCCTTTTCAGATGCACTGGAATCCATAAAAAAGGTAAATGCTACACCTGAATTCAGAGCATGCAACTTTGTGAACTTGTGGGCTTCAGAGGTGAAAGGTACACAAGGCAAAAACCAGTACAAAGTAGTGTTTGAACAGGGATATTGAGGTATAATCACATGAAACCTTCAATAATATCACGATTATCATGAAACAGAGGTAATATATGTTTGAATGTAAGTTTTATGGTTTATTTCTCACGTTCTTCTAAAAAAATTGTGAAAATATTATGAAGTCCAATAGGAGATCGATAGGTAAATAATTTTTTAATTATATAATAACAACGTTATTTTATGTCATTTTTAAAATATGAAAAATTTTGATAAATTTTTTTATTATTTTATACACATTTATTTATATATTTTGCCCCACACGACTTCAAAGACTCCAACCCTAATTGACAAACAAATAATACAATAAGATATTGAAAACAAAATTTTCATTTCAGAAGATGATTTTTAATGGGCTGTTGACTATAATGATAATTTCAAAGTGAATAAAGAACCCACTAGAAACCAAACTGTCCTATGTTTGTTTAAGGTTATTTTTTAAAAAAAATTTGGTTCCAACAAAATACAACATATCCAAAACATCACCAAACACATCCCATCAATTGCAATTCTCTTCAAATCCTCTCACATTAATCTAAAAAAACTTTTCCTCCAACACAATTTTTTTTTCTAAAGAACTTACGTTCCCCATACAAAATACTCTTTTAGAAAAAAACACTTCACATAAACATAGCTAAGTGCACAACAATTTCAGGCAACAAAAACAAAGATATAGACAAATGAAGCAGTTTCTCTGTAAAATCTGTTGGTTCAGCTGACAGACTTCAAACAGAAATCCATTACACCCAAGTTCTAAACTTGGTGCAACAAATTCAGAATGAAGGAAAATCTTTTAAATGTTCTTGAGGGGAAAAAACCCATTCCTAAACCTTCAAGTGTTCCTTTTTCTGAATCATGATAAACCAGAATCCAGTCTGTTTTGTACTCACAATCTTCAAAGCTAAAAACTACATATGATTCTCCGAACTACCTACCATATGCCGTGCAAAATTTAAACAGACAAAGTCACTGTGGTAACAGCATCCTTATTACTCGCCATCTATCATGTTTCCCTTGTTATTTTTTTCCTTTTCTTCTAAGTGAGAAAAGACTGAGCATCCTGGTTTCCTCATCATTTGCATATCATCTCCTCTTCAAAATTTCGGAAGATAATATAATAAAGGTATTATGAGACATAATCCAAACACCAACGTGAGGCAAAAGGTTAAACCAGATTTACACAAGGTCCTCTGATCAATGAGCCAAAAAAATTGGATCTTGTATTGTGATAGTATACATATATCATTACACATTCATGAATTTATTAACTTCAAATTATTTCAGCTCAGAAATCACCCAAAATTCTGATCTCCTTCTCCAAAAGTCCTAAAAGCCCCATCTCAAAAAAAACTGATAATCAAAACCCACCAACTAAGATTCAATACTATTCATCAAGAATCCTCCTTTTTTTGTTTTTTTGGTTTTCTTTCTGAAGATTTCGAATTTCAAACATTTATAGAACACACAGACAGTCAGCTGAAAGAAAAGTGAAAAACATCATACTAAAATTTCCATCACAAGAAAATGGAGTTATGGTTGTGATTCTGATCATAGTCTTGATGTGGGCATCAAGAATTAATCGAGCTTTTTCAATTTATTGAAATTTCCAGCAGAGAGAGAGATTGGTACCTGGTATTTCGTTGGTGGATGAATCTGAATCTGATTCCGACGTGGATCGATTGTCGTGTGCAATATGATGGATAATTTCAGACAAACTCCTACTATAAAATTTAGACAATCCCTTCTTCTGCCAGCTATGCTCTCTTGTATTCTTGATTGGGCTGGGCCTTGTAATAAGTGGGCAGTCAAAAGGGAATTACAATATCTCCAACAAATTTACTATTTGTCTAACAAAAAGTGAGGGAAAATTATATTTATGTCATTTGAATTAAAAGACTTTAAAATTTCATAAACAAAAAGGGTAAAAAAGGCAATGAATTAGCGTTGGGTATAGCCAAAAATGCCAAAACATGACTTTTATCCACGACTCGCTCGTTAATTTATAACTTTTTTGACATGCTGAATAAAAAAAGTGTAACATTTTTGACATGCTGAATATGAAAAGTATAGCATTTTTGACATGCTGGATGACATGCTGGATGTGAAATTTGTAGTATTTTTGACATGTTGAATGTGAAATTTATAGCATTTTTTACATGCTGAATATGAAAAATGTAGCCTTTTTGATATGCTGAATATGAAAAGTGTAGCATTTTTTACATGCTGGATGTGAAATTTGTAACATTTTTGACATGCTGGATGTGAAATTTGTTCCGTTTTTGACATGCTGGATGTGAAATTTGTTGCGTTTTTGACATGCTGAATATGAAAAATGTAGCGTTTTTGACATGCTGGATGTGAAATTTGTAGTGTTTTTTATAAGTTGTGAAATAATAATTTAATCGTGTTTATATCATTTTGAATATAATATTGTGAGTGGTTTAATTATTTATATAAACTTTCTTTATTTTTATTTTTTCCCTCAATATAAAAATTTTCTAACTTGATAATCATTGGATCAATAATAGAATACGGTAGAAAATATAATGAATTGGCATCAACAAACAGACAACCACAAATTGACAAATGAACATGATGAAAAACTAGTAAAAATAAGAAAAGTCATTTCCAGGTTGGCCATGGAAATGACAATGTAGAGTACAACTCCACACATACACCTTACATATGATATACATACATATCATGTCCTTGCTAATGCAATGTCTTACCTTTGGATGAGACATGAGGCGACACAAGACTTGAAATGCAGATATCGATAGCTCACATTGATGAGAATCATTATGTACGTGTAGACAAGACTTGAAATGCAGATATCGATAGCTCACGTTGATGGGAATCATTATGTACGTGTAAATGTGGTCCAATTCATCCCTATACAATCGTTGCACCTTGTTTGGCAATATCAACGTAATCCTAATATTGTAGGACAATGGGCTCATAATTTGAGGAGGTTTAGGTATCGGCTATGGGTAAATCGTCGTGATGCATAGGAATTTCAGTTTTATGTAACATTTTTATGATTGATATTACATTAACCATTAATGTAATTTGACTTTTATTTGAAGTTGTGCACTAATTTTGCTTTTATTTTTATGTTATGCACCAATTGATATTATAGTAATGTAATAGCATTGGCGTACATAGTCCAATCCACAAATGCATATAACATAAAATAAAATACAATCTACAGATATCAATCCAAAATATAATACAATACAAAACTACATCCTCGCGATTAGTCATACTATCAATCCAACATAAAATACATATTATCAATCCAACAGAATATCAATCCAAGTACATAAGTATGTAAAGTACAAATGAGACACTCAATCCGAGTGATCAAACCTATGCTCGAACTGTGCAGACCGCTCCGAGTACTCAACATACAGGTCGGGTGCTCGCTCCCTCAAATGATCGAGCAACTCGCGCTGAATCCGCAGTAAATCACCCACCCACTACAAAAATTTAAACAATAAAATGAAAACTAACTTTTAAAATTATAATAACCTGAATTAACAAATTAAATAAAAAACACAGAAATTAATTAACTAATTAAAAAAATAAACAAATAAATAACTTTATTTAATTACCTAATTAAATTATTATTTAATTACCTTATTAAATTATTAAATCAATTAGATAATTTTATTCAATTGCCTAATTAATCTAACTATTTGAATTAATTAATTAATTAACTAATTAGATCAATTAACTAATTACACAAATAAACAATTTAATTGCCTTATTAAATTATTAAATCAATTAGATAATTTATTCAATTGCCTAATTAATCTAACTATTTGAATTAATTTATTAATTAATTAACTAAATACATAAATAAACAATTAAACTATTATTAAAATACTTTCGATCGCTGCATTTTAACGAGTGAGGGCTCGCTTGCTACACTTTAGCGGGCGAGCATGCTTCAAAAGCTTTGTTTTAGCATTTTTATTATTGATTCTCGTAACGTTTTAGCGGTCCAGACATAATCAAATATTATGTTTTAGTGTTTTTTTTGTCTTCCATATTATTAAAATTTACGTTTTCTAGTGATTTCAACGCAAAATTGGTGCGTTTTAGTACCGTTTTTACAAAAAAAAAGTAGTTTTCTGAGCACAAGTAGTTCAGGTATTTTTTGTTAAACAAATAGTAATTTTGTTATATAAATAGCAATTCAGCAGTCAAAATTGAAAGTTACTATTTGTGCCCGCCGTTGAAGGCTTTTAAACCAAAATAAAATAAAATAAAATAAAAAATTAAAAAAATTGTACATAATTTCATGCCCCTCACCAAGTCAAACACATTTGCAACAATTTTTTCAAAGTGTACTTTTATAAATATGGCAGTAAATAAGAACAAACCGTGCAAATATGTTTTACCGTACCGTGAGGAAGGGTGTAAATGAGTCAAGTTGAGCTCGAACTTTGCCCGGTTCAAATTTGGTTCAGGGGCTCAATTCATTTGCACCCTTAGTGAGGGGCATGAAATTATGTTTGTGGATGAATCTGAATCTGATTCCAACGTGGATGGATTGATGTGTGTAATATGATGGGATAATTTCAGACAAACTCCTGTTATAAATTTTAGACAATCGCCTTGTTCTGCTTGTGTGCCAATTCAGTTATAACGACTTGCTTCGAGGTCGCTACAGCATGCGACTTAATTAACAAAGAAATTATTAATATAATAGGCGGCGGTGGCGGAGAAGAAAAAAAATTAAGATTTTTGAGAGTTAGTCAAACGTTAGTTAAAGAGTATTTTCGCAAAAAATATCTATAATTGCCAAAAAAAAGAATAAGTGAAACTAATATTAGTGACGAAATAAAAAGAGGGACCAAAATCAGAATAATTCATATGGGACAAAAAATAGATTTAAGTCTTAAATATAAATGTGTTATAAAATTTTGCACTTATAATCAATTTATTTTAAATTGAATATTTAATTTTTAATGTACGGTGAGGGGTAGGGGTGTAAATGAAGCTTGGCTCCGTTCAAAGTTATGTCAAAATGAAGTAATTCTAGTGTGGCCTTTCTTTGATTTCCAGGCTACGTGTTTGATTTTATGTCAAAATATTCAAGGTCACGTGAGTGCATGATTTTTGGTGTTCCGATGGCAATGACGTTACAGTTTTCAATTCGAAGACCTAAGAATTCAAAAACACAGATATAACATAAACACAGATATAACATAAACACTTAAAAGCAATGACTATTTTCCTCGCTCCGATGGAATAATACCACACAAGAAATGGGGAAGGCAAACGGGGCAGTCAAGTTTCGCTTTGATGGCAATGGCGCTACCGAAGACCCAAGAATCTCAAGAACGCAATATTGCAGACGAAAACGCTTAAAGCATAGGCTTTCAATTTGTTTTGATAATCCTTTAAATACTTCAATTCCCTCCATAGAGGTATCACATTCTGCAATTATCATTATGAACATTTTGTCAAGGATGGGGGAAAACAAGCTATGCTTAATAAAAATTGAAACAAATGAAGCAACACAAGTGAAGAACGAATTCTTTTCCTGGCTTTCTGAGAAAACAAAATTTCGGACTTAAGTGCTTACATCTTCATTACAATAAGCTTATAATATAATTAAGAATTACGCTTACTTAAATTCTGCTTTGTTTGTAAGTTTTTTTTTTTTTTTAAAGAAAATTTTTATGACAAGGAAAAATATATATATTAGAGGGAAATTTTTTAAAATTTAAGAATGTATTTTTTCAAAAAAGAAAATTTTTAATTTGAATCAAAAGATAAAATTTTTAGTTTGAATAAGTGTTTACGGATAAATGAAAACATTATTTTTTATTTGCTTATAGAGAAGAGAAATGAAAGCATATCCAGGAGAAAAAATATAAAATTATTTTTTATTAAACCGAACGATTAGAGTAAAAAAAATCGATAATCACAATAAAAAATTATTTATTAAAATAAATTAAAAATATGATGTCTCAACCGTGGTCGGTTGTTTCTCTTTCACTAGAAAGACCTAAATTGCACAACTTTCTAGAAAGATATTTATGTCATAATATAAATATTTAATTTTATATTTTGAATAAAGTAATTCACCGCCCTTCATCCAAATTACATCAAAGTTTTACATCTTTTATTAATTTTAACTATTCCACTACCCTTAATCCAAATTTTTACAAGAATAAATTTGGAAATGTTTAAAGACTGAAAAACACATTTCACATATCCAAGACTTTTTTTTTTTTTCATTTTTAATTTTAAGGGGCAATCATATTAATTGCATTTTTCATAAATATTTTTCGTACCCTCAAATTTTGAGGAAATTATAATCACCTACTCCAATTTGATAAAATTATAATACTTTCGTTGAGTATTAGTAAACTAAATGATTTAGTTTTTATCTTAAAAGTCAAAAGCCCCTCATTATTTGTTGTTGTGAAGGCTTATTTCGCGCCTTCTATTTTATTATTTCGCGTTCCATTTATACCTAAATTATTCATGACAAATTAAGAAATATCAACCATAATATTTAAATATAATATTTAAATATAAAATATAATAATGTATTAAATTACCTAACTACCCTTAAATAATTTACTAAAAATACCAAAAAAATTTATTTATAGTTCCGCTCAGCTATGCTATTTTAATCATAATTTTTATAAATTTTTGGTAGATTAAGAAGGAACTTATAAATTTTTGATAAATTGATTAAGGACAGTTAGATAATAATATGATAGGGCGGAAGATAAGTACTAAGGGGGCGAGAAATAATAATTAAGGGGCAATCCTTAAAAAAATAGAGGACTTTTTAAAAAAAAAAAAAAAAGAGCACGATATAACACTACTCTTATTTTATATTTTTTAAAAGCTACACTTTTGTTCTTAATAATTCGAACCCCACGAACGTATTTTATTATTTAGTGGCACCTTATTGCCCCATTTTTCATTTAGAAATAAACTAAATCGAGCATGCATGTATAAATGGACTAAAAAAATTTATGTGAACAAGGATGGAAACAGATTTTTACTATTGGGGACTGTTGGATTGAAGGATTTTGATGGTATTCAACTTAATAAATATTAATGAATTTAATTAGTTCAATTTTTATATGTGCGTCAATTTTTTTTAAACAAAGAAAATTAGACAAATACAAGTTTAGAGCGTGCATAATAGTTGAAGGAAAAGAAAGAGAGAAAAAGTATTTGATTAATTAAGCGTGTTGCATGCAGCTCCAATTCTTATAGGTATGGTTTTCAAAAGTATTTTTTCCCCTAGAATAAAGAAGTAATTAATACCAAACTATTTTTCATATTAAAATAACAGTTTTATCTATTAAATTAAAATAATTCATATGGTAAACAAAATTATTTTTAAAAAAATAAAATAGTGATTATAATTCGTATTAAAACCCTTTTTTTTTTTTTTTTTGGGTCTTGGGAATTCTCTATGGACTATAGCTTGTTGAATTAATTGAACATTATTTTGGAGTTGCATAATTTACCAGTTCTATGGAAATATCTTAATTTTGGTACTCGCTTTTGGTCTACAATTACTGAGCTAAATGAGCTAATCAACCGTTCGTGAGAAAAAACAGTAGAGATTAATTGTAAAAAGTTTTCGTGAGGCTACCTTTGTCACATTTGACTTTCTCCTTCCTAATTAACTTGTTTTAATCGTTTATTTTGATTCAAATTATGATTGAAATGCAATACGATAATTGTTTTCTTTTCTAAACTTAATAATTTGTCTACTCTATATTTGAAGAACCCCTAAAATTATTTGACTTTGATAAGTTGTTACATCTTTTTTATTTGATTGAACGAATTGGTATTTTGGTGGGGGTGTTGCTGTTTTGGTCCCAAATAAAACTACGATTACTATTTTGATCCCTTATCAATTTTTTATTAGCTTTTTTAGTCCCTTTTTTACGAAAAAGTTTAGAAGATTACGGATTAACTCATTTGATCGCTAGTCAAACCTAATTTTTTCTTCAAAATAATTTGTACCGTGATGTTTTCAATCAATTTTAGGACTCGGTTCCTCATGAATGTTCAACCCATTTAGGGTTTCGGCCGTTATTTTGGATTGTGAGTCGATCTAAATGGGTTGAACATTCATGAGGAACAGAGTCATAAAATGGATTGAAAACATCACGGTACAAATTATTTTTAAAAAAATTAGGTTTGACTAGCGATCAAATGAGTTAATTCGTAATTTTCTAAACTTTTTCGTAAAAAAGGACTGAAAACGCTAATAAAAAATTAATAAGGGACCAAAACAGCAATCGTAATTTTATTTGGGACCAAAACAACAACACCCCCATTTATAAGAGATCAAAATACCAATTCAGCCTATTTGATTTAAATAGTCTTTAAAATATGATATGATTGATATTTTTTTTAACAGATATAATTATAAACAATTTTTCATTCAAACCATAATTAGAGTATAATATCCTCGATGTCTCTTTTAAGAAACGTAGTTATATAAATTGCTAGAGTTTGTTTTTTCCTTTACACAAAAAATAACAAATAATAATAATTAAAGACGAAAAATATTCATTACATTCGCTCTATCTTCCTTTCAATTGCAATTAAGAGTTAGTAATATATTCACCACTTCTTTTGTATTTTCTATCTCTTAACCAAAATAATAATAATAATTATAACCATTAAAGCCATGCAAACTCTAATATATCAATATAATATATTGGGGTTGGTTCTTCAAGTTCAAACCCTAAAACTACGGGGCATGAATTTCACCTTTTCTTTTTCTTGATTTTTTTATAAAAATTTTTATTATAATAAAAATATAAAGTATTATAGGCTTATAGAAATATAGTATAAAATCGTTCGAACCCTTAAACTATTTCTCAAATTAATGTTAAATTATACGATATGTACATTAATTTTTACAACAAATCAACAATCAAATCAACATATTTGTTGGTTAAAATAGGGACAAAAAAAGAAAGAAAAAGGTAGTACTGCTAGGGTTGTGCGGAGGCGGGCGCGGTGGAAGAACTTCATGACCTAACTTGAAATGATTGATCTTCCCCCAAAATTTCCTTATAATTAAGTTGGGATCAAAATGGTCATTGGGGGGGGGGGGGGGGGGGGGGGGGGGGGGTTTGGGGTGTTCATCACAAAACTATAAAATTAATTAAGTGAGAAAATAAATAGTGTTTCATCAATCTCGTGTTTTGATTTTAGATAGTTCTACATATTTAATACGTTTTTTTATAAAATCTTAAATTTATTCATCATTGATTATTATTTTACCATTTAAATGTATCGTTATCGTTTTTGAAGCTTCAACTTATAATTAATAAAAAATAACTAAAGAAGATAAATAATTTAGCAAACAAATCTCACTTTAATTGCTTCTTTTATGGATGTGTGGAAAAGCTATATGTTTCCACATAATAGGTTAATTGATCCAAACAAAGCATGCGTAATTTCAGCCACTAAAATCCGTCGATCCATCAATCTCTTGTAGAACAAATATGGGCATATCTCATCTTTATAACATGATATTGCTTTTCTTAATATACAAATCTAACAAAATCACATTTCTTTGAATATTACTCAAATATCTAAATATTACAAACCAATGAAATTACGACTTCATTATAAAAATAGTATTTTAATTATATATAGCAATTTTTTTAATTTAAAATTCTTATTTACGACTCAATTATCTTATTCACTGTTTTCTCTCTTTTTTAAAATTACCCCTCATTTCTTTATTTACCACTCCCTCCACCCACCTCTGCCGCAGCTCATCACCACCCAATCACCGCCTCCGTTCATCCCCTCTTCCCCACTGCCTTCCCCGTTAATCACCGCTGGCCCTCCTCGCCCCCTCTTCGCCTCACCGTAGCTCTAGGAAATACCACCACCACCACAGTCGGCCCTCTCCTTTCTTTTCTCTCAAGTTTCCTCCCTTGCTCGACCGTATCTTTTTTTTTCCACAAAATTGCCATCGCCATCGCCATCCCTAGACCCGTATTCTCCGGCTGCGATAGACCTAATTGATCCCTTCTCCGTCCACAATCCAAAAGTTTAGAGACGTAACTTCAAAATCACCATCATTGATCCCTTATCACCTCGGTAATACTTTCTTAATTGTTTAGTATATAGATCAAACACATTGGCAGAAACCCTGTGGAAGTAGGCCTACATATGTTCATCCTATTTCACGCATGAGGCTGTAGTAATACGTAAAAAATGACGAAGAGCTAGCTGTTTTTTTCTGGAGTAAGATGTGAAGTGAACCAAGATTAGTTATTATTAGGAATAAAATAATACCACAGATTCTAATGGAGTTGGCGGCTGGCCTTATATAGTGGTTCACACGACACACTACTTGATTCCCCCATAATTGAGTGTCACCATCCTTCTCTGCTAGAGGCCCAAATCCTTTTGGAGTCTCGTCATCTGAACAACCTGTAGATAACATGACCATAATAAGCCATTGAAAGGCCCGGAAAAGTTGTAATCTCTGCTTTTTGATTCCCACAATGCAACCCTAGGGTCTAATAAAATCTTATATGTATTACCCAACAGTTGCTACAACAGTAAGTGTCGTATATATTCACATTTTTGAGATGTCAATAAAAATACGTTGGCCGAATAAATAGTTGACACAACAAATTGATTTTATCCGCGATAAAAATTAGATAAATGAATAAATTATAAAGCGACATCGGTTGAGTTACTTGTGCTACATAAGTGTAAATCACTATGAGGGTTTATTATAATTTTTTTACTAAATGTATAATAGCTCGAGTTAGATTAAATAATTTAATTAATTGACATATCATGCGTCCCTTCTTATTTATCTTGAATTATTTTTCATGATATAATAAGACGATCGAAAGAAATAATTTTTTTAATAATAAATGAACTCAGTCGGTCAATTAATAACTAGAATTTTATGGTAAACTTTAATTATGGAAGGATAAGCAGCTGTATCACTCTGGTAATTACGTTGATATGAAACAATGATCAGTGGGTTAGGGCATCAATCCAAGAAATAGAAATCGAACATTTTGAGGGTAAAAAATAAAAATAAAAAAGGAAGGATGACCTAACTTTCTTGCATAAGAAGAAGGGGAAAAAAGAAACGAAGAAAAGTCAACAAGGAGAAACCGATCAGCCAATGAGTTGTAGGGGGTGTGGCCATGAAGACAGACGGGAAAAATTGGTCTTTGTCTGCCTCAATCAGGCCTGGCTATGACCAACCAACTTAGTTGGTTTTTAATTTATAAACTATATTGTTTTCGTCCCGCCAAAAAATAGAACTATTATTTCAAAAAAAAAAAATTATGAACTAAATTCCTATAGTACATGAATTGTTTATGTTCAATGGAGCTTCCAATCTGATTATGACGTTTCATATAAAAAAAAAAAAAAAAAAAAAAACACAAGTGGGTTATGGGTAGTGGGTGCCAAAATTTCACGAGTTATATATAGTATTGAACGTGTTTGATAAATGGCCGCAAATAATCCAAGAATGGGTCCTGCTTTTGGATGATAGTAATAGTTCAGAATACTATTGTGAACTATTTTAATGGATACTTTTTCATATATAGGGTAAACAATGGGCATGAAAATCTGATTCGAAGTTTGTGAAATTCGCACAATCTTTAGTGTTTTGATGATAAGTTAGCCTACTGGGAGGGGATGAATATAGGAGCAATTGCCTTTCAGAGTCACAAAATTAGGTTAGTTTCCTACTAATTATGCCCTTTCGAGGTTTTGAAAACCCAAACCCTAACTTAACAAAATGGAAAACGATAACGCTTTTATATGACTACAGATGGAGTTCTTTGCTTGGAATCATTTGATTGTAGATCCTTAATTTCAATCTTCTATACTTTTTCTTCTATGTTACAGTTTGATTCTGATTTACAATATTAAATTTAGTATTATCTCGTTTTAAATAAACAATCATATTTATCAAACTATTTTAATTTAATAAATAAAATTATGCATCAATAAAAACTTCAAATTTTCTTTACATTGTTGCCCTTCAAGATTTTGAAGTTTATACTTCTTGAAAGTATATTTTGTGCCTTTCTTTTTCTTGTTTAAAAGAGGTATTATGTGCATTGTATACCTAATATGCTATTTTATGAATAATACAAAAGAAGTACAAATGATGAAAGGAAGGACAAAGTGAATAAAAGGTACGTAGAACCATTGACTATAAGCATGCACCATCAAATTAAAGAACATTAGACAGCAAAAGAATTTTCAAGATACATGAATTTTTTTTGAGTAGTCAGTTCTTGAATGTGGACTCTTTATTTAATTTCATTTGTAAAGTTTAAAAATTTTAATTTTAACTTTTAGTATTTTGAACTTAATTAGATAATTATAATAACTAACAAACCTCTTACATAATCTCTATCACGCATTCTAACATATGTGAAACAAATGTGCTAATGATCCAATGCTAAAATCCCTGTGCCATTTGATATAATTCTTGAGGATCACATCAAATGATGAAAAAGTTTCAGGTTACTAATTCTGTTGGCAAACTTTAATTAACTAATATCCGCGAGTCATTTCCTTGTAATTTTATCTTCAATAATCAAATGAAAATCCTTATTTTTACCAAAAAAAAAAAAAAAACAATCTTTTGACTTGAGGAAATTGGTGACATCATTGCACAAATAAGACCGCAAGTGATAAGGAATGTGCTCATATATATATATATATATATATATATCATCTGACAAAACCATTTTACCTAGGCTTTATTTTTTTCTTTGTAGGGAGTAATTAAGCTGCTAGAAGAATAAAAATATGATGTTTACAGATGAATTTTGATCACTATATGTTCTATATATATATATATATTTTGTCTGCATCGGGGCTTAATTAATTGGAGGGTGACTCCCATAATAAACCACGTATAATGAATACCATGAGTGGGAGCTATTTCTCTTTTCACTTTCATTCAATACTTTCTTCTCTCTAATAATTATTATGTATTTGTTTGGTGTCTTTCTTAAATATAAGGGCATTTTGCTGAACCATGCAAAAATCAAGGGATATATTGGATTTTAATTTCCTGGTAAACACCATTTCTTTTGTTGCTTTCATTTGGAACAAAGTGTCAAAGGGGATGGCTCCAAATTTAAGGTTTTTATTGGTAAAATGTTTACTGTTTAGTGAGAGTACGTACATTTCGGTATACATTGAAGTTTCACTATCAAAATGTGCATGATTTTATGGACAGATTGAACGGGACAGAGATTGATACTGTAGAGATGGAGAGTTGGGCAGGTTGATCCCACGAAAATGATCGCACCAATTTGTTTTGTTTTTGTAGGTATGTAGGGCCTAAACTCAGATGCACTACCTTCAGGGCACATGAAATTCATTGATTTTTGTCGAAGAAGAAACCGATTTGAACCAAAAGGGGTTACTTGAGTCAACTTGTTAAAATTGATTAAATTATGGATGGAAATCAATTTGAGGTAAAATGAACTGACTCATATCAAAACGGATAGCTAAGTTGAATTGGATGAATCAAATAATAATAATAATGAGACCAAGAGAAAGATAAAAATTTAAATTTATAGGCCCAAAATAAAATAAGTTGATATAGATCGAAATGAGACATTGCATATTTAAATGGTCAGATTTAGGATTCATGAGTTGGTTATGGGCTAATACAACTCAACCCCCAATATATCTCTCGTTTCTTGATCTGTATTTTATTTGACTCATAACTCATATGATCACAACGACATGATCCATATTTAAAGGAATAGATAGATTATTTCACGAATTGACAACGGAACAAAACAGTCCAAACCATAATATATGTTATTCTCTTGATTCATATTTTATTTGAATCCTAACCTAAATTATCAAAATAATAGATTAAATGAACGGACCATAAGTCAATTTGCCAACCTTAGTGGCAAAATTAGTCTCACAGCTTTTTTGTTTTCTTAAATTAATCGGCCATCGAAACCTATGACATGACTGATTTAAATTAACTCCTTAAAATTTTTCCCCGAGTCCTTGCATGAGCGAACCCTCTATGCACACAAATGCATTCGTCCCTGCCTATTGTAGATCCCCCTCTTGATAAATGCCGACTTAAAAAAATTTATATTGCATAACAGTTGCCTTGTCTAGTTGTTATTTGATCATTTTTTATCGTCATTGATCACTAAATACTCTATTATATTTGTGTCCAAAAAAAAAATTTTATTTGTTATATTATTTTAATTTAATAAATACATTATTATTTTGAAAGGAAAGGATTAGTTGTTTGCTGTGTGAATATTAATGTGTGTAAATCGGACATTGTCCAAACTGTACCTTTTGATGTTTGATGAAGCTTTCGTTGGTGATATTTTGAGTTTGTAAATTAAACAAAACAAAATAGAGGAGTCCGCGTGACTAAGGTGCTTTTCATATATTTTGACACTTTTTTTCTTTTGATGTTTAAAATCTATTAATCTAACTAATTTAGATTTCAGTATGACTCGAACTCTGGACTCCGTGCTCTTAAGTGCCTCCGGTGTGATCGACGTGACTTGAATTCAAGACCGCCATACTCCAAAGTGATCCTCGGATCGGTGTGATCTATCTCCCGATGTGACTCGAATTCAGGGTCTTTGTGCTCCAAAGTGTTTCCAATATGACTCAAAATCAAGACCTTCTGATACTAAGTGAGGAGGCCAACCATTAAACCAATTTCCTCTTGTCTATTTCGACACCTTTTAGAAGAGCACGAGTTGAGAGAATTTGTTTCTTTTGATTTAGTGTGCCTAAGAGTTCATATTAAGTTCAAGATCAATATTTCATTTTCATAATAATTTCGAAAATATAGAAAATATCCACAATAGTAATCATGTGATTTTAAAGGGAATTAACACCCGTTCTTTTATTATATTTAAAGTCTATTTATAATAACAAAATTAATATTATAAACAAGTTTGGCTCTAGTTTTAAATAAAACAAAGTCAATGAACTTCATTCGATCTCAAAATTAAAGTCATTTGGGCTTAGATACACATCCCATTTGAAAATTTACATTATTTTCTAACTCTAACACAAACTAAATCAAACTCATACAAAAAAGATTTGGTTATCAAATCCATGAACAATTACTAACTAATTTTCAGGAAAAAAAAAAAACCTATTACTATGAAGTTTAGAAAGTATCGGATTTGTTAGTGATAAGTCTGATTTCCACACTAACAAAATGAGGTTGAGCAGCCTTATCATCCTTTGTGATACTTTTCTGTGACACTTTCTGTGACAAACTCCAATTACTTTATTTATATATTATATTTTTTATTAATTTTTACGTAATACATAATCATTTACACTCTTATATTTTGTAACAAGACGGGTTCATTTTTTTAAAGGGTTAAGATATATTAAATTATTAAATATGATTTTTATTGTTAAAAAAATCTCAAAAATATATAAAAATAAAATAATATTTAAAAAATAAAGTATGAAAATAAAAATAATCTACTAAAACTATATGTTGCTAATATATATAAATTAACATAAAATACAATATATAAACAAAATAATTAAGGTTTGTCACAGGAAGTGTTATAGGAAAGTGTTACAGAGTATCGAGCACGATGAAATTCTTTTATCAATAATGATCGTTATTCCTTGGTTTGCATCCATTAAAATAGGCCTATAAAGAGAAAGATGTCACTACGTATCTTCCTAATCATCTTTTTATAGATTGCCAAAATATATTAAGTAAATGTGTTCATCCCATTTGAGTCATCAATACTCTATCTCCCATCCCACCCCCTATTTAGGTCTCCAATTATTGGCTACCGCAAGAAATTACAATTTTTTCCTCCCTTTTTCTCTTTAATTATTTCTATCTGTCTAGCCCTAAAACAGTAAAAAAAAAAATTTTACCACATTTTCCCATCATGGGTAGGGTGGTAAAATTTCCAACTCCTTATGATGGATTTTATTATTTTTTATTTTTTACTTTAAGAGAATATATATACTCATATTTCTCTCGATTGATGAATGAATATTTATTCCTCCATTGAATAAGCGGGGTTTTAGGATTTAAATGAGAAGATTCAGTCTCTTTGGGCTTTTATTAGAATATAACTGGCTTGTCTGAGATCGGATTCAAACCTAGTACAAGATTTTGTCCAAGTAGTAATAATTTATTCTATTAATTTGCTTTTACTTAAATTTCTAATAGAATTTTCAACTATTTCAATTAATCTCGGCCACTTTATTAATTATTTATCTCCTATACTGAGAAGTTGTTAGTTAATGATGAAGGTGATCATTTAGGAAAAGAGAATTATTTAATTAACATGAGATAATTGTTAAGGGTATAAAGGAACAATCCTAAAGTTTAAATCAATTGAGGAATGAAAATATTAGATTAATCTGTTTTCTCTACAATGTAATAATTTTCACATATCATTAATAATAATATACGGTTAAACTCCTTCTCAATTTCATCACGGTTTCAATTATTAAAACAAGGAAGAAAAAAAATATAAGAATAATCGTTAAATTATGGTTTAGTGACAAATTTAGTTCTAAACGTTTGATAGTCGACAAATTTAGCTCTAAACTTTGCTATTCACAATACCTTTAATCCTAGTAATATCTTTTTGTATATATTTAATCATTGAATTGAAATTCTATTAAAGGCTAAACTACGTGAATTAATTTAATTTATGTGACAAATTTTATGACACATCAACTATTGTAGGACTTATATACATTTTTTATCTAAAAAAATTATTGCTATGACTAAATATATTATGAATAACTAAGTTTAGAACTAAATTTCTCGACTACCAAACATTTAAAATTAAATTTTCACTAAATCATACTATACTGACTACTCTTGCAATTTTTTTAAAAAAAAAAGGAAAAAAAAAACTTAATAACTAATGATGAATTTGTTTGTATGTACTCCAACCTACAATAAACTGGTCTTGGAACATTGAAATTCCCAACCAAACATGTCATAATTCAACCCTTTGAAAATGGGGGTTTTCAATATAAATGTATAATATTGTATAGAAGACAGAGATTAAGGGGAATGATCAAGTTGTGCTGTGCCTAAGGCCTACATCACAAATTTGTTTGTGCGGTGAGGATGCAATCCAATATTACTCCATATACCCACCGCTTAGCCTACCTTTTTGTCTAACTACCCACAAATTAATAATAATAATAATAATAATAATAATAATAATAATAATAATAATAATAATCTTCATCATCTAGTTAAAAAATATTGCCTACTTTTGTATAATTTTTTTCTTTATAAGATATAACTCACAAAAAAGTATTTATTATTTTTCATGTCTTATAAAAAGGATAATGTTTTAAACTATTTTTTATCCTAAAAGATAGTCTAAATTTTATTATTTTACTTCTATTATCTATCATGTTGCTTTTGGCATACTAATTACTATGGTTGTGCACGATTTATATTCAATTTTAACTAAAATGTAAAGTTATAATTAATAAAATATAATAATAAATATTTTTTATCTGTGAACTAGAAGTAATAATAAAACCATAGAAAATAAACCATTCTTAGGGGAAAAAATGAGAATTTTTTTTTTTTGGGAGAGTGGAGTAAATTTATTGGATAATTTAAAATAAAAAATAAAAAATTGCATTGAAAGTGTAAACTATTTTTAGAAAATTCACGCACATTCTAAAATATATTACGTAAAAACTTGAAAAGAGGGCTGGTTTTTTTGTGGCTGGGAATGAAGTATTTTTCTTTTACTCCTTATATCGCTCCAATTTTTATGGTCATAAATCATAAAAATATGGAAAAAAGAAATTACACAAAAGAAGTATGACAGCGGTGTCATGCAATTTCCCTATAAATTTTGTTTTTTCCATATATTTATGCATCATCGTCTTCTCTAGGCAGCTGGTTTATGTTGGAATTTTCTGGGCGGGACGAAATATGGCTATTTTATGTATATAATCATCTTTTAAAATTATTATTTAACTTTATGTTAAATATTTTAATTAATATAATCAGACACAGTAATTATGAATTATATATTGTATTAAAATTCTTTTAAAAAATTAAATAAATTTTTTTGGAGCGGAGATATTATATTATATTATATTATGGATATGGGTCCATGGAGACTGAGAAAATATGAAAAGGTACTTGCTAAGTTTGGAGTAGCATAGAAGGATTTTGGGAAAGGCAACCAACTTTTGGAAAATAAAATTAATGTTGGTCACGAAAATTAATGGGTCGAATTAAAATGTGACACTTGAGTTTGATGTCCAAATCATTCTTCCAATTCCAATACTAATAATTTAATTAATTAAAGTACATCACTTAGCTTTAGATATATACTCCAAAAAAACAAAGTTTAGTTCTTTGGCCATTATGAATACCATCAAACATTAACACAAGTGTGACAAGGTTGAGAGTCTTTGGAAGTAAAGTTTCTATTTCACGAGTTTGTTGTGGACGTGTTGTAACGGTTGTTATCAAAGAAGTAAAATTTATTCGGCGAAAATATTTTTTTGGTATCTTATAATTGGTCATGTCTTAATTTTGGTCTTTTATAATTTTACATGAGCATTTTTAGTCTCCAATATTTAATTTATTAGGTCATTTAGTCTCTTTTAACGAAAATTTTGGTCAACTAACAGTTTGACCGTTAATTAAGGACAATTTTGTTTAAAAAAAATTCAATGGCCTTTATATAAATTTTTTTTTCTTACTCCTTCTCATTCCTTTTGATTTTACGGAAAAATATCCCTTCTTAAAGTGGCAAATTTTGTCAAGCAACACCGAATTTTCATTAGCATATCCCAATTTTGGTTTTGGACAGTGTAATTTCAAACCCATTACCACCACCAGATCTCTTCTCCTCCTCCCTCCTCCTTCTTCTTCTTCCTCCTCTTTAAACCAATCAATCTCACCTCAAAGCCCCATCCCACCTCCCTCCTCCCTCATCGTCGATCTTCCCGCCGTGCGCTCGAGACCAAAGTTCGAGGCCCCGGTCTCCCTCCTCGTCGTCGTCTCGGAGTCTCTCATTCCAGTCGGCCTCATTGAAGCCTCGTCCGAGTCTCCAGTTATTTTCTGAATTTTGATTCGGATGATCGGAATTGTTCTGATTTTTTTTTTTGGTTTTTGGTTTTCTTACCGGAAATGTCCTGAACGCCGGGAAATTGCGACTGATAAGAAATCTTGGTTTTGGTTTGAAAATGATTTCTTTCTGCTGGGTAGTTCGCCGGAAAATCAATTTTAATAGTGATGTTTAATTTATGATTGATTTTAACTAGTATAAATAAAAACATATATGGAATACATTGGAATAAATTAAAGGGTGAGCTGATTCTAATATTTATGATTGATGAACATGAATAAATTAAAGGTTGGGCTTCGCCGGAAAACCGTTTGTATATATATGTTCGCTCACAATGGTTTCAAAAATTTTGGTTATGGGTTTTCCAAAATGGGATTCCATGGAAGAGTTCCATGATTGATTGGTTTTCGAAGTGTTTTCTGAATATTTTCTGGGTTACTGTTTGTTTATGTTTTCGCAGGGTTTTCGTCGTCGTAAAACGCAAAAATGTAAAAGGGTTTCTTGGCTTCTCGCCAGAAAATTGGGCGGCGGCGGCGGCGGTTGCTGAAAGGAGAAAATGAGAATATGGTTAAAGGAAGAAGGGAAGGGCAATTTTTTTTTTTTTTTTGTTTGGCAGGAGGCAACTAAAAGGTATTTTTTACACAAGAACCTCAAAACTAACAACCAATTTTGGTCAACTGTTAATTGACCAAAATTTTCGTTAAGAGGGACCAAAACATCTAATAAATTAAAGATTGAGGACTAAAAAGGCTCTCGTAAAGTTATAAGGGACCAAAACTGAGACATGACCAATTATAATGGAACAAAAAAGCATTTTCGCCAATTTATTTTGCTGAAATTTTTGTTTTAAATTTAAAAATTTTTGTGAAGTAAATGGTGATTAAATATGGATGAAAGATAATATAATTTTAAAATTATTTTTATGAAGTAATGTGTTTATGTTGGTCAGCATTTTCCCGTTTCGCACATGATTGTGACGCACAAATAAGTTTCTGGATGAAGGGACAATGAAGAAGAGATTGCGGATACAAAGGTGTTCATTTCCAACAATATTACCGTAAGAGTTAGATACGGGGTTTGGGTGATTACTATTATAGCAAGTTGAGTTAAATTATTGTCGTGTCGATTCTTATTAACTGTGATTACTAGTGACTATTTGATTTTTGTATGGCCTCTTATATAATATATAAAATTTATATACATATTTTTAGCTTAGATCAATAGATCTTCTTCATAAAAATTATTTAATTAAATAATATTTCTTTCATTTTATCCATTGACTCTGAAACTATCATTTAAATTTATATCCAACCACTTTTACTATTAGCAGGTTAAGCTAAATTATTACCAAATTAGTTATTACTAGTTGTGATTAATCCTGATTGTTTAATTTTTCATATTTCCTCTTATGTAATAAATAAGTTTAGTTTCTTCATACAAAATGTTCAACTAAATTTTACTCCTTTCTCCATTTTATTCATTACCTTTCAA
This sequence comes from Knoxia roxburghii, assembly GCA_030378225.1. NCBI lineage: Eukaryota > Viridiplantae > Streptophyta > Magnoliopsida > Gentianales > Rubiaceae > Knoxia > Knoxia roxburghii. The sequence continues at coordinate 38,294,321 of CM059423.1, forward strand.
ACTGTCACTTAAATTTATATCCAACCACTCTTACCATGAACAAGTTGAGCTAAATTGTTGTCACGCTAATACATGGTGATTATTGGTGCCTGTTTAATTTTCATATTGCCTTTCATGTAATAGTACAATATTTATATATAGAGATTACCTTAGATCAATAGGTCCCAAATAAGTGGAATTACAAGTTATCGCCGTAATACTTTCTTTTTATAGTCCCAATTTGGACTAAAATGTCCCCTTATAATACCTTCTCTCTTTTCTCTTTTTATATAAAAAGATATTTTTGTCAAACTTTATAGACTACAGCCCCAAAAAGTGAGGCGGTAACTAATAACCCCCTATAAAATATTTAATTAAATTTTACTCCTCTCATTTTTATTTTTCACTTTATCTATTACCTTTCAAACCGCCACTTAAATTTATATCTAACCACTCTTATTATTAGCAGGTTGAGCTAAATTATTGATACGCCAGTTATTTTCAGTGGTGATTACGAGTGATTGTTTTATTTTCATATAGCTCTTATGTAATACTCCCTCCATTTTAAACTCTGATAGTTAATGATAAGTTATCGTGTTTGGGTTTGAGTTTTTCAGCTATTATTATGATTTTAGTTTTGAAAAAAAATAATTTATAGGCTTTGAATTTTCTATTTATACTGTTGAATCAAACTAGAATTTTCATAACAAAAACACCCACTTTCATTATCATCTTCTTAATTCATCACAATAATCTTTTATGAATGATATTTTAAGAATAATTAAAATTAAAATAAAATAATAACATTTTAAATACTGTGGAAAAGTCAACTCAAAATTTTTCTAGCTCTATATATATTTATAGAATACGAAAGCTGTGTGTTCCACTTTCGTGGGGATTCAATAATGCCGGATTTAGTTTATCCCAACACACAGACATTTAGGATATGTTCTTTCTCATAAATTTTGCTCCCCCCATAGTTTACGTATTAATTACGTCCCTTTCATAAAATACATTTGAATCCTTAGTTTGTTTTTCCTTAAAATTGTCTTTAATACTGACACAAAACTCTAATTTTGAATTAAAAATATAAATATTCAAATATAGAGGAACAAAACTTTTGCACTTTTTTTAAAAAAAAAACTTAATTTCACTCTATTTCTGACATAAGAAAACGCCCATTTTATGAATTCGGTAAGTTTCTATCCCAAAATAGTATAAGTACGTACAGATTTTGCGTTTTTATGAGAATCGTACTGTTTCAGTTACGTAATAGAATATAATAGAGTATAACAAAATTGTAGAATATGTTGCAGACAATTTTGTAGGAAATTGAGGTGTAAATCTTCAAGGACTGAATTATTGAGTTGTTGTTCAAATATAAATCTTTAGTTTCAGATGCTTGTTTCCACTTAGTGGAAGAATAAATTTCATTTATACATATAATTATAAGTAAATTTAAACATGTGTGCTAAATAAATTCCATTGTTAATTTGAACTATGCCTTGTTTTCCTAAATTGGCAATATCTTTTGTATTTAGATTTTCCAATAATATGATACTTATGGTGAATTAAGGAAATAATGTGATGCAAATAGAAATTAATGGACAAACTTCTGAAAAGCAAAAATGATAAAATTTTCTTGTCGATTTTGTTATATTATTTTAATTAATTAAATAAAATTATTATTATAGAACTGACATAATATTAAAAATCTCTTGGCCACAACTTCCAGAATTAATGATGAGAGGCTTAATTTGAATAAACTCGATTAAAAGTAATTAAGAAAGAATCGCCTTTGAAATTCAAGAACAAATTACATAGGCATCTTATTCTATTAAGATAACTTCAATTATTATAAACGTATAGCATCAACTTCTTATTCTCTTTTGGATGCTAAATCCTTTTAAGAACATACCAAAAGAAAATCTCCCAATTAATATTCATAAAGAGAGTAATTAAGTAACTCAAAATGTATTTGGTGTAAAATTAAAAGTATGATTTTTAAACAATCGGTAAGCATCTAACAACCAGATATATCGAATTAAAAATATATGTATACCACCTTAGTTAGCTACATATTTTTCATCGAATTCACCACCCTAATAGTTTGGATATTTTCCAAAAAAATTAAATAGATAATAAGTAAACTGGTGTTAAATCTAAAAAAAAATCATAAATTTCAATTTAATTATACTTACTATACGTATAAATAGCGAAAATTAAAAAAAAATAATAGTAAATTGAGGTACATTATATATTTTGCTCTAAAATTAAAATTCTTACTAACATTAACGAATTAATTAACGACATAAAAAGCTTATGGGGATCAAGGGTAGAAAAGGCGAAGAGATTGTAGTATATACTTGGTATAATATTCCTTAAAGTTTTGACATTGGTGCAAAATCAATATTCCATTCCGGTTCACTAAGGTTCTTCCATTAGTTTTAAAAAGCGTGAATTTTAAATTTATTGTGCCCTAATAATAATAAATTTTACCTCTACTTTTAGTGGAAAAAATTATAAAAAAATAAAAAAAATAGTTTGACCATTTTGTTTTTTTTTTTAGATTTCTTTTCTGAGATATTATTAAAATAATAAATAATAAGTCAAACACAGTTTGACCATTAAGTGTGCCATGAAATTTATCAATTGGACTTAGACTCCGTTTGATAAAACTTAATCTGAAATCTGAAGTATGAAGTCTGAATTCATTAAATCAGCTCTGTTTGATAAAATTAGAAAATATGTCTGAATCTGAAGTCTAGAATCTGAAGTCTGAATCATGAAGTATGAATTATGAAGTCTGAATTATAAAATAAGTTTATAAAATTAAATATATTTAAATTTTAAATTAAATCACCTTATTTTTAAAAAAAATGTTATAAATATATTTTTTAGTATATAACATAATTTTTAAGATGTGTAATTTTTTATATAATAATGTGAAATTCTACTAATAAAAATATTTTAAAAACTTTTAATAATAAATTAGAATGTTCTTATTATTTTAAAACTAAAATATTAATTAAATAAATATCACATATTAATTAAAATTATAAAAAAATAAAAATCCATGTCATAAATATATTTTTTATTTATTTAAATGATAATTTTTTAAAAAAATATTTAATAAAATAAAAATTATTTAAAGAAAAAACTAAAAAGAATAATAAATATTAGAAATAAGAAAAAATTTGCAATCAATTCAGTTCAGCAATAAGTGATTCACCAATCACTTATTTTTAGGCTAACAATTGTACTTGCAATTCAGACACACTTAATTTCTTAAGACTTTGAATTATAGTTATCAAACGCACTTAATTATTAAGTACTTAATTAAAAAAGTTCTTAATTCATTAAGTCAGAAACGAGTTGAGTTATCAAACATCCTTAATTAATTAAGTACTTAATTTATTTAGAATAAGTACTGAATTAGTTTATCAAACAGACCCTTAATTAGAGATACTTAAGAATATTTTGAAATGAACTTCTCTATAAATAAATAAGTGAGACAAATTTTAATATAAGAATAAATTAATAATGAAATAAAGTGATTTATGCCTAAACTTTTAGAAACTATTATCATCAATGAAGAGAAACTCAAAACAATAGGTTACTGTTACACGCAAATTATATTGTATAATCACTAGTATTTACTTTTAATAGTGTTGGTTGGATCAATACTTATATAGTACAACTAAGTGTACTATAAAAATCTGTACACATAGTAAAAATTAAAATAAAAATAAAAACTACTATGGGAAACATCATTAATGACCTCAATTTAAGAAGAGAAAAATTGAGAAACATCATTTAATGACATGTTTTATATACAAAAACTACTATGGGTACCATCCTACTTGTACACCTAGTTGTAGGAAAAAAATTGCCTTGGTCGGATAGGAATAAGTCATTTAATGTCGTAATTTTTTAAATTTACCTCGTTTTGCTTCTTAACTAATGTTCTTTTGTCATTTGTCAAAAATAATTTTATACTTTATTTCTAGTTATATTATATAACAACTGAATAAATAACTATATTTTTTGAGAAAAAAATTATAATAAAAAAATAAAAATCTTTAATCTATATGAATAATCTCAAAACATCTCACATTTAAAAAAAAACCAAACTGAGTATATACTAAAACTACATGAAAGATTGCTATAAAATGGAAATTGATAATGACTTCATCAACATTCATATACAATAACAACAGAAATCAAATTAAAATAACTTATAAGAAAAAGGGAAAATTATGCTGATATTTCTTTTTTGAATAAAATCAATTTAGAATAAAAAAAAATGAAAAAATTCTCAACCTAGAAATGAGTCTTAAGAGGGACCTACACAATGTCAAATCATAAATCTCTCTTTTTTTGCAACCAAAATTAACCATATAGTCCTCAAATTATTCCTCAGCCAAAGACTCATAATGGATTGTCCAATTAATGTCCAAATCAAACTAACCAAATTAGAGACAACATAAATATTTGAAAAAGGCACTTCAATTTGCCATACTCCTCCTTATTTTCTTTACCCATTTTTCAATATATATATATATATATATATATCATCACCATCATGCAATTCTTGCAATCTTGGATGCCCTTCAAATTTTTTCCATCTTCCAATCTCAACCGTCCATTCATCCACTCTACTCCTATATATAATCATCCCTCACTTGTCTCCCATTTAAGCCCATGACTCTCTCATTTCTCCAAGTTCTTCCTCATCCATCTCCCCCAAATTACCATCTAATTTCTCTCTTCCATCAACTTTAGCTCTAGCTACTACTACTGCCCACCCCACACCCCCCTCCCCACCCCACCCCACCCCACCCCCATCTTCATATCAATCAATGGCTGCTTGTTTTCAGGTTTCCAAAGAGGTAATTAATTCACCCCCACCCCAATCTTCCATTTTTATACACAAAAGTACAAGTGGAAGAATCCCATTTCATTTTCAAGCGCACACACACACACACACTCACACACACTGAAAAACAAGCATAATTGAGCACATTCTTGATGTGGGCAAATTGGATTTGAGGTTGTATGGTAATTTTGATGGGCATGCAAGTAGGAGATTTACTGATGAGGGAGAGATTTTTTTTGTTGTTGCAGGGGAATAACAATCATCAAGACGATCAAGAGAATACTTGGGATGGTACTGTTGATTTGCATGGCCAACCAGCCATCCGTGACAAATCTGGGAAATGGTTTGCTGGGATTATCCTTCTCTGTAAGTATTTATTCATTTTTCGGAAACTCCCATGTTTTTTTCTTCTTCTTCTTCCGTTTTCCCAAAAAAAAAAAAAAACAAAAAGGTTTCTTTTTTCTTGTTCTTGAAAAAATTTATATTTTCTGATATTTCAGTCTGCTTATCTATTTTTAGTAGTCAGATATGCTACTGTGTTTATCCCTACTTGTGTTCATACACTGTTCACTTCTCATTTCATCGCATTTTCAGCTAACAATTAAAATTTTTTTCTTTAATATTTTTTTGGTCTAATTGTTGATTTGGGGTTTTCTAAATAAATTTTTTTTAATGGGGGAGTCTCCAAGATGCTGACAGACTGACGACTGACCGCCGCCTCAAAATCCACAAATTTTCTCCATTTCAAAATTAAAAAAAAAAAAAATTTAGTACTTCATATTCAACATTTCATTTGTGCTTCTCATCATCCTCAAAATTAATCCAATTTTTGCAATAACCAAATTTTTTATAACAATAAATTAATCGATTTTCGGTTTGAACTCCGTGGGTCCACAGGGGAAATACAAGAATACAAGAAGAAAACGATAAAAGCGACCGAAAAATTGGGTTTTTTTTTTTGTTTTTTTAAAAAAGGGAAAACTCCCACAAAATTAATTTAAAATTTAATTCCAATTTTATTAAGTTGCAAAAAAAAAAAAAAAAATTTGTTTGGTGGGGAAATCAATATAGTAGTAATAAAAAAAGAGTTATTGAGAGGTGGGGAAGTGGAGTTAAGCATCACTATCTTGGAAAATGACGAAGGAAAGTTTTGTTGGAAAGAGGTGCAAACACTGCAAAATAACTTTTCCTTATTTGAATACACATCCAAATTCCAAGTGTCAAAATCTGTTCGTAATTTGGTCGTCTTGCTTTTGCCCATAAATCCGGCTGTGAAAGTAACAAAATCAGCCAAAAAAAAAAAAAAAAAAAAGAGAAAAATTAAAAAAAAAATTTCCGGAAATTCATGGAAAGAACACAAATACGAATTTTCTTGCTTCACTAAACGACATGAAGCACCGTGAAATGCATGCAAGAGCTTGATGTAGGATGAGCTTCCGTTTGTGACTTGCCTGACACGTAATCTATTGGGACTCCCGCTGCATGAACTGGGCTTCACCACCTGTCATGGAGGATTCCCTATTGGATTTTTTAAATCTTTTTTTACTGATTAACTATTTCGTCATATGAGAGATCAGAGCCGGAGATGGAGAAGACAATGATGACAACGTTGGTTTTAATGTTGTCTGGTGACTATTGCGTTTGATCATCATCGGTTGATGAAACTTCTGGTGTTCTTCAGCCCTAATCCCTAGCAGAGAAATAGAAATGGATTTTGAAGTTCTTGCTTACGTGACTTAAATGGATGACCTAATCTGCTAAGTAAACAAAATTAGCAGGTGATTAATGGATTTTTACCCCTTTCTTTTAACCCCAAATTACTGCAGTTTGTGAACTTTTCCGGTTTTACAAGTTTTGGAACAATGTGTATCATTTCCATAGTTCTTCTCATCTTCAATACTTGCTGGTCAAGAAAAACTGAGGAGATGAGTTTTTCCAGTTTAATGAGTTCAAGTTCAGTGGGTTAAGACTGCTGATTGAACAAGACAACGTCGATCGCGAAGTGGGATTTCGTGATTTGCTTTTGAAATGTTTTGAAATCGCGGTTTTCTCGATCATCATCACTGGAAGTTAGCAGTAATGGTTTTTTTCCCTTTTGCCATTTAAAAGGGAAGCTTTTATGGCAAGTAAAATGAGGCAGAAAGCGTTTTAGTTTTCTTCCTCTTTTTGCTGTTTCTTTGGGATCAGAGGGTGGGAATGTGCTTTTCATTTTGCTAAAAAGTAGTGTACATAGGTCTCACATGAACTTTGCAAGCAGCTAATTCTTGCTATTTGCACATGAATTATCAAGCTCCTCACTTTAACTTCCTAGTAAACCTGTCAATTTGCATGGAAGATCCATGTAACATCTCCATAAGATCGCTTATCTTTTCCATTGCGCCGATAAGTATCTACTCCAGCAGTTATCCGCAGAAAGAAAGAATAGTCGAAAAGACACTGTTAAATCATTTTTCTCTTGTAATAATTGGAAGATCCTCCAGGACTTGCTTAATAACCAACATGGACTGAACAAATAGGGCAATTTCTTAATGCTTAATCGCATGTTTTCATGTTTTCTGCAACTCAATCTAACGAAGTCACTACTTGCACATAAATTACTGCAACTTATCATGAAATAGGCAGTTATGATCTTTGACCTGTACTTAATTAACAGCAGTTTGAACCAGTAATAATGAGTTCTACTCACTGAATTTGTGCAGTGAACCAAGGACTTGCTACACTGGCATTCTTTGGCGTTGGGGTGAACTTGGTTCTGTTCCTGACAAGGGTCCTGCAACAGAACAATGCTGATGCTGCCAATAGTGTGAGCAAATGGACTGGAACCGTCTACATCTTCTCTCTTGTTGGTGCCTTTCTGAGCGACTCTTACTGGGGACGCTACAAGACCTGTGCCATCTTTCAGGTCATCTTTGTCGTTGTAAGTATCCCCAGTTCATACCTCTTTTCCTATGAACAATTTGGTGACTTATTGATACACTAATGGCATCCGCTGCATTTGTTTTTCAGGGATTGGCAGCTTTGTCACTGACAACGCAGCTTCTCTTGCTTGAGCCTAGAGGTTGCGGGGATCGAGAGACTCCATGTGCAGATCATTCAAGCTGGGTGATTGGTCTGTTTTACGTCTCCATCTACCTGGTTGCTCTAGGAAATGGAGGGTACCAACCAAATATTGCTACATTTGGGGCTGATCAGTTCGATGAAGAGTATCCAAATGAATCACATTCCAAAATAGCCTTCTTCAGCTATTTCTACCTGGCATTGAACCTTGGCTCACTCTTCTCTAACACCATACTGGGATACTTTGAGGATCAAGGGATGTGGGCGCTCGGGTTTTGGGTGTCTACCGCCTCTGCATTGGCTGCATTGCTACTGTTTCTTGCAGGCACCCCCAGATACAGGCACTTCAGACCAAGTGGAAACCCTCTTTCCCGGTTTTGCCAGGTACTAGTTGCAGCGACAAGGAAATGGAAAGTTGACACAAAAGGAAATGGGGATCAGTTATTTGAATCAGATGAGAAGAGTTCTAATGGTGCAAGAAAGATGCTCCATACACATGGTTTCAAGTAAGTTTAAAAACTAAATAGAACCTTGCATACCAATATAGCCACAACTCTACTCCTGGATTTCTGTAGTTCCTTTGATCCCTAAGTCCAAACTCTCTCATGTGCCACAGATTCCTGGACAAAGCAGCAGTCATTACTTCAAGAGATTTAGAAAATGAAAAAGCAAATGATTATGACCAGTGGCGCCTATGCCCTATTTCACAAGTGGAAGAAGTTAAATGCATACTAAGATTGCTGCCAATTTGGCTCTGCACAATAATCTATTCAGTGGTGTTTACTCAAATGGCCTCTATATTTGTGGAGCAAGGTGCAGCCATGCAGACAACAATCTCAAACTTCCGAATCCCTCCAGCCAGCATGTCTAGCTTTGACATACTCAGTGTAGCAGTTTTCATATTTTTATACAGGCGGGTACTTGATCCACTGGTTTGCAGGATCAAGAACAGAGGTTCCAAAGAGCCCATTAAGAAAGGGCTAACAGAGCTCCAACGCATGGGTGTTGGACTTGTAATAGCAGTAGGAGCAATGGTTTCAGCTGGGATTGTGGAGAATTATAGGCGCAAATATGCAACAAAAGGCTGCATGAACTGTGAAGGTTCAAGTTCACTGAGCATATTTTGGCAGGCACCTCAATATGCTCTCATTGGTGCTTCTGAAGTTTTTATGTATGTAGGTCAACTAGAGTTCTTTAACGCACAAGCACCTGATGGACTTAAAAGCTTCGGAAGTGCACTCTGCATGACATCAATTTCTCTGGGGAACTATGTTAGCAGTTTGCTGGTGAGCGTAATTATGAAAATATCTACCAGAGGTGATAAGTCAGGTTGGATCCCAGTGAACCTCAACACCGGTCGTCTAGACATGTTCTTCTTTCTCTTGGCTTGTCTGACAATTCTAGATTTGGTGGTCTACATTGCTTGCGCCAAGTGGTACAAGAATGTCAAGATCGAAGGGAAGTGTAACAAAGACGATGAGGACGAGAGTGACGATGATGAAAACTATGAAGTATGATAGATGATGTAACATGACTAGAATATGTCAATAGCATTTGATGCTAAAACTAATAAAATAAGACGGGGAAATTGTTGTAGCAGTTTGTACAGTTGTTATGGTCCGTCATGAGTCACACCAAACCTTTCAACAACAGTTTTCAGAGCCATAGAGAAAGGTTTATATATAAGGTGTAGGTATTTTGGGTCATGTTTCCATCTTCATTTGTTCATCCCTTTCTAGTAATGAAATACCTAAATTTATTTGTCCTACACCCTACTCTCGTGAAGGCATCAATCTGGAGTTCAACCTTGGGCAGTTAATTTTTCTAAGGTTCAGGCTATCATTATGCAGTTATTCTAATGCCAGCTTTCTTTTGAACCTCTCGAATACATTCACCTTAAGGACACAGAAAGAAGAAAATGGATCAAAAACAAAATGCTTAACAGTCCAAAACTAAGTGGAATTATGGCTAAATTTTTGGGGTCTAAATGGGTGATGAATTTGCTAGTAATGAAGAGTGAGATGTGGAAAACAGATGATGGTATCCCATCTTCATAGTCAAGAGGCAAAATACACATTCTCAACAATATAGATAATGCTGGGAGCACATAGATATTGCCAAAGCAAGAGTAACTAATGAGAATTATGTTATGCTTAGGAATCTTTTTAGAGTTTAGGAGAAAGAGATAGGATAACAATTATGAACAGTAACCAAGTCTTCATTCCACTATATGAGGTGAATTGAGATGGCTTAAAAGACAAATGTTCCAAAAGGACAAGATAGAAAGCAAAAAAGACAACTTGAGAAGAGAAGAAAAAGGAAATGGAACGACTACAAAGAAGGAAAATGCCACTGTAATCGTATGCAAAACAAATGCATTACTACCTGATTTGCAATCAACTTAAAAGTTCCTGGATTTTGAAGGTAATTTCAATGGATGCATATTAATATTTTAAGATGAGAAGGTATTTAATAATAGGTTTGCATTGAGAGGAAGCAAACAAGTGGAAAGGAACAAGGGGAAATGCTACAAGCCTGGTTAATTACATGGAAAATTAAAAAGGGAAAATTTTAGAAAGAAAATGTACCTTCCACACTTCTATTCAAGGAGAAACCCTTTTCAGCACTTTAGGAACCTGCAAACTGCTTCCAACTTTTGCATGGAATTGAAACTCGAGCTTTGAAAGCTTGTAAAATACTACACTTTTCTTGCATGTGCTTCCTTTTGTTTATTAGTAATTTTAACATGACATATCTGACATGCAATATTGTTCCTTTTTCTCCCCCTTTAGTTACAGTAATATAAGCATAAACGTTATCTTTCGGACATTGATGTTAGCAGGGCATAGGTCAGAATCCAGAAAGTTGTGCATGAGAGAAAATAAAAGGTTAATCTTTGAAAGCTAAAATAGTTGCAGTGTTTTCTTTGTCTTGATGACCTAAATCAAATGAATCTCTCTCGTTTGTGTGCATGCAGAAGTTCCAGAGAACTGAAGAAAGCATAATTGTCCAAGGAAATGGAAGGAAAGAGAACATCTATCTATAAGCGTGAGTAAGGCGGGCATCAGATAATAATGATTACTATAACAGTTCAATATTAAAACCACATTCATGTTAAGGAAGAATGAAAAGAGTAAATAAAGACTTGGGAGAACAAGATAATAGAAATAGAAAAAATCCCAAAAATTCTCTTCTTTTTTCAGAGTTCTCCAGGTGGAAATGGTAAGAAATTCATATGACAAGGGAAACGAAAGAAACTCTGCAACTCAAATGCCAAATATCAAACATTCTTCCAAAATTGAAAAATATATGAATTCACCTTAGAAGTTGGATCTTACAGAAGGAAAGATCTTCAGCAGATTTTCCCCACCAAGTGCCGCAGTACATTTTGGATGACTACATATTCTCTCGCTTCAACAGGAATGGTCTAATAAATGGAACCCAATATGGGAAATTTGGTCTAATAAGCCAAGCTGATTTTAGTTCAGAGCTAGGAAGAAAGGAAAAAACCAATTAAAATTTTAATGCTCAAGAAAAGGTACCATTGAACTACAAGTCAATAAACAATGTGAACACAGCTTCATTAGACTAGAAGAACATTCATCATTAATTATCACAAGCTATGAGAGAAAGAGAGAGCACAAAACAACGAAGAACAAATAGTTAATCATACTGCCTAGTTTAATATAAATGTGAAGGTTGAACACAGAGTAAATCATACGCTCAAACATACACTAGGCAAGTCTCCCTTAATCAATAACTCAAACAATGGCGATTGACCAGACATGCCAAAATACTTTCTGAATGGGTTGATAAATTCATTTCTTTTTGAGAATTGAAGCTTCCAAGGAATTTATACAACACTTCCAACAGAAAGCCAAGATGTCAAGACCTAGCATTAGTATACCAATAAACTACTACTCCATCTCTCCAATATAACAGTCCTATTTGGAGATTGTTTTCCGTCCCCATAAATAGTCCAATTTTTATATTTTTACTATCGATACATATCCTTTTAACTTCAAAATCCAAATTACTACAATTATACATGTTATGTAGTTTACAACTAAAATATAAAGTTACAAGTTAGAAGAATGTAATAATAAATGTTTTATGTGAGTTGTACCTTATCCAAAATAAAAAGATGTATGTTGTCCAAACAAGACTATTATTATGGGACAAAGGGAGTCTACGATAAACTATAGCATAAAAATACACAAGTTCACCTTGGAAGTTGGATCAACAGACATAAACATCTTTAGTAGATTTTCCCCGCCAGGTGGCCACAGTACATTTTGGACAATAACATACTCTCCTGCTTTCAAGAGGATGCCGTCTAATAAATGGAACAAAAGACAGGAAGTTTGGTAGCTAATAAGCCGAGCTGATTTTAGTTCACAACCAGGGAGAACAAACCAATAGAATTTTCAATGCTCAAGAAAAGGTATCATTTGCACAGTAAACAATGTCATCAAAGTTTCACTAAGACTGTAAGAAACATGCATGCATAATTATCACAAACTATAAGTGAGAGCGTGAAACAAACAAAGAACAAATCGTTAATCATACTGCCTAGTTTAACATTAATGTGACAGTTGAACACAGAGTAAATGATAAGCTCAAACATACACTAAGATCTACAACAAGTTCACTCTGTGAAAACAATGATGATTGACCAGACATGCTAAAAAAATTTCTGAATAGGCTTCACATATTCATTTCTTTTTGAAGTATTGAATTTGAATCTTCAAAGGAACTTATACAAGACAACTTCAACAGAAAGCCAAGATATCTGACCTGGCATTAGCATACCCAGAAACAGCCATAAGACAGTTGATTCAAGAGTCCAAAACCTTCTACAAACTACCCTCAAAACAAGCACCCAATTTCCTGCAGTGGTTCGCAAGAATTGCATTTACTCATGCAACTTACTTCAAGTGAGGAGGTTGTCTCCTTTCCTCATTACTGGATTCATGAACTCCAATGTGACAAGGAAAACAACCTTACCAGTTTAGCAGAAAAAAAGGCAAGGCCAGTTAGGTAGACAGCATTGAAACAAAAACCCCATATCATTTACACTTGGAAAAGGTTACAATTCCTCAATCATTCAGGTTAAGTGGAAAGAGTTTCCTTAACACATACAAACTCAAACAAGAGAGAGATATAGAAAAAGAAAGGCATTTCTCTTTTCAAGTTTAGAAGCTCTGATAATATAGATATATATAATAAATTTCTAACAGACATCGAATGCTTCCAATTTACTGCAAAAATAGTAAAACAACTTACTATTACAAGCGACGTATGGGAATTTCTTCCATTGACAGCAGAAAATTACAAGAAAAATTTTGTATTAGACAAGTCATCCACAAGTGCACTAACACCCCATACTACAAAAAATCACATAGACTCAAACGACACAACACTTGCCAACGGTTATTTCAGACTAACCTCCTTTGATTGGTATTCATTGATTCGTGTCCTCTATAGGGTGTCACAGGCTAGACAGATTAAAATAACTTCCCTTTTTGCATGGATAAGACGCATCTTAATCCTCTCCAAAATAGAAGCACCATGTTCAATATTTTCCCTTTCTGAGAGCAGAAATAAAATGGATATGTTGCCAGTTGATCGTTCGACCTCATTTCAGTAGGGTTTTCTGCAAGGTTCCATACCCTCTTTGGCACAAAAAAGTTTCCAGAGTCGAGCACTAATTGGTCATTGAGTCACATTTCCAAATTCTGCCTCCCCGGAGTGGCATTCAGTGATAGAAAACACAATGGCAGACAAGTAAAAACTTCAGAACAGCATGCCAAAAAATACAGATATGATCTCTCTCTTCAAAACTCAATGCCCATGATCCCGGATTTGGATTATAATCTACTCTAGCTTATAAAGTAGAAAACTACAGAACCAAGGTTTCCATTCACCTTTCAGCCAACCGCTCCAATCCCTTTTCTTTCTGAAATGACAGTGAATGTAGAGCTTATAAAACAGTATGAAGTTACACACCAAATCATTTTCCAATCAAAAATTTGTTAAGCCACTTTATCCCTTAAAGGCAATCATCCCATCTGATAGGCAGAACTAGCATGGCGCAAAGGGCCGCCAGAAAACCGCTGGCAAGGTTATTTAGGCAGTGGTTCCCCCTTTGGCGCCATTCATTTATAGATAACCAGCCCCTTCATAACTCTAGGGCTGATTCTTCTGGAATTCCTAAAGTTCTTAGGTACAGACTGATATACCAGCGCATGGTGTTTTTCATCTAGACCACATTCCATAGTGTTTTTTATCAGGACAACATTCCAAAAAGAAATTATTTTTCACATTTCACAATTGAAGAAACCAAAACCTTTGTTTTATTAGTTAATTCCTCCTTTGCTAAAAGTGTTAGAACCCTAATCACTAATAAACAAACTCAAGAAATTGCAATTAGAAAGAGTTAGGCGTATCCTTCCATAATTCATAGGCATTTCGAATTAGGAAATTTAATTGTATTAAACATTAATATTGAATTTCAAAATCAGTCAAAAAATGAAACTAACCTCATTAGCGAAATGGGTTGCTAGTTCCCCCAGCAATGTACCTTGTGAGTTATGATCACCGTCTTCGGCATAGATTGGCTCAGCTCCGGCGAGTTAGAGTAGCCGATAGCCTGTGCGAGATTTATCTTAAATCTTAATATATATTTAAAATATATATATCTAATAATTGAGATTAATATGGATAAAAAAATATTGAGATTAACAAATTTAAATATAATATAATTTAAAAATTAAATATTAATTATGAATAAAAAATATATTATTTTTATATAACATAATCTAATAAATTAAGTAAATTTTATTAGCATATTGAACCTATATAAATTAATAAAACTTAAAAAACGAAACATGGTTAATAAATTGAAAATTAAACAAAACATTACAACTATTACATTACATAAAATAATAAAATAAAATTAAAAACTCACTAAGGAAATCTAACCAACAAAATATAAGGATATACTAGCCTAATTAGAATATTGCTCCCATAAATGCTCTTTCGAAATTCAAAATGAGCATTTTTATTTTTTATTTGTGTATAACGTTCTAAAAATTGTTCAAATTCTTTATCATCATTATTTGCTCGTTCAACTGTTACAAGTCAGAAATTATACCCTGCACCGTAGGTACATGTACCTACCTATTATATATATATAGTAATTTTTGCATGGTAGCTGTACACTTACTAAATATAGTATGTTTTGTCGACGTGCGCATCTTTTTTTTTTCCTCGCTGAGTCCACCACGTCTCAGAACAACTGCCACCACGTCCAAAAACATCTACATCCATGCGTGTGAATTTAAACTGATTTTTTTCACAAAGACAACTAGCACCACGTCCAAAAATAACTAGCACCACGTCCAGAAACGTGTAGCTATTTTCTTCACAAAGACAACTAGCACCACATCTCGGAACAACTAGCACCGCTTCAAAAACAACTAGCACCACGTCCAAAAATAACTAGCACCACGTCCAGAAACGTGTAGCTATTTTCTTCACAAAGACAACTAGCACCACGTCTCGGAACAACTAGCACCGCTTCAAAAACAACTAGCACCACGTCCAGAAACGTCTACATGTATGCATGTGAATTTAAACTGATTTTTTTCACAAAGACAACTAGCATCACGTCTCAGAACAACTAGCACCACGTAAAAAACAACTAGCACCACGTCCAGAAACATCTACATCCATGCGTGTGAATTTAAACTGATTTTTTTCATAAAGACAGTCCACCACGTCTCAAAACAACTAGCACCACGTCAAAAACAACTAGCACCACGTCCAGAAACAACTACATCCATGCGTGTGAATTTAAACTGATTTTTTTCACAAAGACAGTCAACTACGTCTCAGAACAACTAGCACCACGTCCAGAAACGTCTACATCCATGCGTGTGAATTTTAAGTTTTCGTCCATAACCACACTTTTTTCAATATCAAAACCATCTCCAAACGCCTGTCTTCCATGTCCATTGTGTACATCTCATCGAGAACCATCAAATCGACTACTCGCACGCCCAAATCGGATAATTGAGTGCCGAATTATACCCTCCTGAATAAATTAATTGGAATATAACTACTACCACCACGTCCAAAAATAACTATCATACCACGTATACATGTAAACATGTGAATTTTAACTGAATTTTTCACAGAACATAGTCTACCACGTCTCGCTACGTTCAAAAAAACTAGCACCACGTCCAGCTACGTCCTGCTACATCCCATAACACCTTCTACCACAAAGAGGAATAGAGATGTTGAGAGAACCAGTGATTCTCCGAAATTTAAAAGAGCTTTCTTTCTGCCAAAACACAAAACAGAGTACACGCTTAAGTGGCCAATGATTCTCTGAAATTTACAGCCAAAACACAAAACAGAGTACGCGTTTAATAGCCAAAACTAGAATCTCACTTTAATGACACCCTTTGATAAATGAGGAAGTTTGATGTGTGAGAGCAATTAAGCAACAAAATAGAGTACTGTTTCCCAACGATGAATGTGAACAACAAAACCCTTAAGGTGACCAATAGTAGCAGCATCTTCCCGAATTTTCGCAAGCCGCTTGCGCATGAACCTAGTTCTTGAACAATCGACTTGTGCACAAACTAGGTTCATGCGCAACTTCTATGTGCACGAACCTAGACTCGTGCACAAAAAGGTTGTGCAAGGTCTATATTGTTTTCAAATTGAAAAAATGATTATTTCACAACTTTTTTTTGCATTTTTTCTATTGAAATTAAATTAAAATTTTGTATATTTAGTCGTAAAAAAAAAACGTTTATGTTTTCTCTTTATTCATCTGCCTTTCCCCATATATATTTTTTGTGCCATAAGTTTTTCAAAATTGCCTAAAAAATTGAAGACATATGAATTTTTGTGAGGATGAAAGTATCGTTTTATGATGAAGGTAAGGAGTGACGGTGATAGATCGATGAAAATGAAATGTTTTTTTATTATATATATGAAAAGAAATATATATATTTATCTATATATATATATATATATATCAAAATAACCAAAAGGGTTGAATATGAATTAAATGATAAAAAGTGGGCTGTAACAAGTAGAAAGTGAGCGACGAATAGTAGTTCACTAAATATTTGGTGAGGTCACACGGATATCCGAGAAAAGTATGACAAGTTATATGTTTTAAGAGTTTAATGAGTTAGGCTTAAATCCATTTTTTGTCTCTCGTAACATGGGTCATTCCAGTTTTGGCCCCCCATATGTTTTAGTCACCAATTTTAGTCTCACTTAAATTTTTTTTACCAATTATGGTCCCTTTTAACGGAAAAGTTTAGAAGATAACGGATTAACTCATTTGATCGCTAGTCAAACCTATTTTTTTTTTCAAAATGATTTGTACCATGATGTTTTCAATCCATTTTATAACTCGATTCCTCATTGATGTTCAACCCATTTAGATTGACTCACAATCCAAAATGACGACTGAAACCCTAAATGGGTTGAATATTCATGAGGATCCAAATTATAAAATTGGTTGAAAATATCACGGTACAAATAATTTTGAAGAAAAAAATTAGGTTTGACTAACAATCAAATGATGTAATCCATTATCTTTTAAACTTTTTCGTTAAAAGGGGTCATAATTGGTAAAAAAATTTAAGTGAGACTTGACTAAAACATATGGGGAACCAAGACTGGAATAACCCATGTTATGATGGACCAAAAATTGATTTAAGCCAATGAGTTATTAGTCAAATCAAAAAGTTCATGACAAAATGTATACTATTTTTTTTTTTTTTTTTTTTTGAAGCATGACAAAATGTATACTATTAGATAAGTTTAGTTATTGGTCAAGTTTTTAATCTTATAATTTGTGACCAAATCATAGTTAGTTTAATTTTTGTAGTCCTAGTTGTGCTATGATTAGGAATTATTGGATCTAATTTAATTTTGGTTTAAATTCATTTTTGGTCCCTCATAACATGGGTTATTCCAGTTTGATCTCCTATATGTTTTAGTCACCAATTTTAGTCTCACTTAAATTTTTTTTTTTTTTTTGACAATTCTAGTCTTTTTAACGAAAAAGTTTAGAAGATAATTAATTAACTCATTTGATCGGTAGTCAAACCTAATTTTTTTCTTCAAAATGATTTGTACCGTGATGTTTTCAACCAATTTTATAATCTGGATCCTCATGAATGTTCAACTCATTTAGAGTTTCGACCGTCATTTTGGAGTGTGGGTCGATCTAAATACGTTGAACATCCATGAGGAACCGAGTCATAAAATGGATTGAAAACATCATGGTACAAATTATTTTTTTTAAAAAAATAAGTTTGACTAGCGATTAAATGAGTTAATCCGTTATCTTCTAAATTTTTCCGTTAAAATAGACCATAATTGGTAAAAAAAATTTAAGTAAGACTAAAATTGGTGACTAAAACATATGGGAGATCAAAACTGAAATAACACATATTACGAGGGACCACAAATAGATTTAAACCTTTAATTTTTTTCCTTTTCTATAATTCGGTCAGTACCCAATATTCTTTTAAAAAATAGAAAAAGAATAAAGTGAAAGCACAACTTATGCTAAATTAATTATTGCTTGACATATCCTAAAAGGAATCACATTGTTCACTCTAAGTGAAAAACTTCTTCACAAATTGAATAATCATATAAACTAAAATATTTTGAAGAGGTGGAATTTTGGACGAGTTCATTTAGTCAGAAAATTAAAAAAAAATATATTATTAGTTATCGCCTTAATTTTAAACATTATTATCTTAATTTTGATAAAATTATCATTTTACTTAACACGAGAGGCCATTCAGACAAAAACAAGAGAAGAAGAGTACTTATAATGCAGAAATAGGAGAATTGAATTATAAGCATTACTACTACACCATCAAAACTGCAGTGCTTCTTTCACAAAGTTCATCTCATAATTTCTAACTGTCAATCAAGTTTCTATAATGGCAAACCATATGGAAAAGAAAAAAAAAAAAAAAAAAAACCAAACTTTTACTTCTGAATTTTGGTGTTAACAACTATCAAGAACTTTCTGTATCAAAACAAAAACTGAAAACTGCAAGAACTAGCTCTGGACCCTGCGAACTTGAATATGGTGAGTCGATTCTCGGCGCCAGATTGGCTGCGCTCCACTTTGGACAAGAGTCACAAAATGCCCCTCCTTCACCAAGCTTTTACTCTAGAGACAAAAGAGGAAAAAGAAAAAGACACAGATTTTTTTTAGCAAGAATGAAATGAGGGAAGCTGATTTGCATTCGTAAACAACAGAAGTAACGAACGAACCAATAGCAGTGTCAAGGCTCGAGAAAACGTCTCTTCTGCGTCATCTGAAAATTCCATATATATTGGCATCACACCTTGATAAAGACCCAACCTTTGCTTCACCCTTTCGCTGAAAGCAAAAAGATTGTTTCAGTAGCTGAGCAAGTGAAGTATAGAAGATAAAGCTAAAAAGAAAAGTCAGTCCAACACATCTGATACACACCATCTCCTAGTGAACATATGCTCAAATACAGAAAAAAAACTCTACCATAAATTCGCTCAAACCCTTAAATTGCCACCTGACCAGATAGGATGAAATACTTCCAGGAAGGGTATAGACATGTTGATTTCTCTCCTTTATAAATATTAATGTTTCCAAACAACTAATACAATATAACTTAAAGAACCCAGTGCAACTTAAACTGAATACACCAGTGACCATTTTGCTGCCAGGCGCAAGCCATATCAGCTTATCACCTCAATAGACGTGGAGGTTTATTCTTACCAAACCAAAAACCCTTGCGGGTTACAAGGATACGATATCGATGATCATGTGAGGACAATGCCAGATGACCAAGCAGCACATAGATATATTTACACAACATTCCCACTCGAGAAAATAGTTATCACTTTGAAGATAGACAGATGAACATTAAATTTAAGCATTTTCTTGATTGTTTCTTGTTTTAGTTGCATGCGTGTTGCTCAGAGTTCACCAGAATGACTACACTTTCAACTCCTGGAAGATAACTATCTCACAAATGTAATACCAAAACCATAACTGCTGACTGTACTTACTTATTTGTGAAAGCAAATATTGTTGAGTAGGGCCGATAATGACTCAAAAGAATAGCCATGGAACCAGTTCTTGTAAAAACAATGATGGGTGTAGCAAGGGTGTTAGCCATCGTGGTTGCATGAAAAGCAAACATTCCTCCCATATGGCCCTGCAAAAGGAAGTTTTTACAATATTGAAGTTAAGGTAAACAAGGAATTTGAGGTTGGTTAGAAACTATGCCAACCTTGTATGTAATTGATGGACTTCGAGGATTAATAGTGGTTGATAGACTGGATTCAGTCCTCAATGCCACAGTATGCATTACTTTAACAGCTTTCAATGGGTACCTGGAAAATTTAGAAGGTCAATGAATATGTAAACAAATTAAAATAGTAAAATAAAAGAAGAAGAAGAAAAGTGTAAGTTGGATGGCAAGTACAAGATGATCTCCCAACATCAACTGATAAAACTATGAACAGAACAAAACAATCTAGAACTTGTGCTACTCACAAATACTTTAAATTTGGGTCACATAAGACAACTCAGTGACAAATTATAGAGCGGAAGAAACAGGGAAACAGGTAAACTTCCATAATTTTATAACTTCCAAAACAGGAAAGCTGGTATTCTTCAGAAAAGGTCCACATTTCAAATCAATGTTAACAAACGTATTTGAACCACATAAAACCAACCATGTTTTTGCCACCATTAGTGTCAAAACTAAGGTTGAAGAAGTAAAAACATATATATAGTTCTTGAAACCGTAGCATTCTGAATCAGACAACCAAAGCACGGAACAACCATAAACATATTATAACAGAAAAGCTTGAATATAACCGGACACATTATAGCAAACAAATATTACACATTCATGAAAAACACAAACTTTTTCTCCCTTATTGATACTCTCTCTTGCAACATATATCACTAACTCAAATGTCAACCAGTGAGCCACAATACTCAAATTTGCACAGACACAGAATAATTTCTTTCACCATTGTCCGCATAAAATCAAGAAATCCCAATCAAAGCAGGCATTTTTACAGAGAAAAGGAGAGGAAGAAGAGCATCCGCGAAGCAGATATTGATTCAACAAATAGGGTTACCTTAGCTAAATTGAAAAAAACAAAAAATAATAAAGCTCATAATGGAAAAAGAGTTGGGAACAAACGCACTTTCCATGGGCAGTTTCTCCTGAAAGCATTACTGCATCAGCACCTTCTCTCACTGCAATTGCTATGTCAGAAACTTCAGCCCTCGTTGGGGTCGGATGGTCAATCATGCTTTCCAACATATTTGTAGCAACAATCACTGGTTTTTGCATGCTTCGACACCTTTTAATAATGTCTTCCTATATCGCAATAAGGAAATCAATTTTCAGAAAGACGATGGTTAACAGCTTTTATACTTATTGCAAATTATTCGAATACAAATTTACTTTACTAAATTTGACAGTTATCATAAACTTCCACTAAATAGCCCCATCTCCCTTCTACTTTCGTAGCACAAACATTAGAAAGCAAATTATTCCATCAAGGACACTCGCCAAATTGTTATGAGTCTAAGTCTCCTTTCCACTGGCCTAATTGAGAATTTCAAAAATCAAGCCATTAAGTAAATAAGTAACACGCAGAAAAAGGATGTGCTCCAATTAACTATCAAACTCTAATAGCCAAAATCATGGCCAGAAAAATTGTTAAAATTAAATAGTGCAAATGCCATGCTGAGGCTGTAAAAACTTATAGGAAAAGACCTAACAAACAAAAAGGGATTTCTGCGATCCATCCAAGAAAGCGAAAACCTCATTTCTGTCTGTTTGAGATGATGTCTTGGGCACACGCCAGAGACAGAGTTCTCCATGTGAAATGGATGACCAAATTAATAAAACAGGGCACAGAAAGGTACCTGCAATAAAGGGACTTCCTCAATTGGCAGTTCAGCTCCAAGATCACCACGAGCCACCATTGCCTATCATTAGTCACAAGCATTGGACTAAGTACCTTGTCCAGACATTCAATATGTTTTCATCTATACAAGTATTAATTTTTTCCTAGTTCAACAAAGTATTTTCTGTCCCATTATCAAGAACTTGTAAATAGATTATTTGCATCAATTATATGGTCTTCTAAAGAGTTGACACCAATAATGTGGAAAAGCAAATCAGAAGCAAGTCTATCTGCTTGGATAGAACACTTTGAACACGAAATAGCATGCAAGAGAGCTAAAAGTGAATGAGCATCAATGTTATGCCAGGTATCCAGTACCAGTTAGTAGTTTTTTCGAGGAAGTAAACTTAGTGTAGGACTAGGAGCTCAAGGAATGGACTATAGATACCAGAGAGATCTCTAATGAAAATTGTATGCAGAGATCTCATGCAGCAAGTATTCACTAATCGATTTCAGGTTTATTAAATACTTAATAATTTCCTTTAATTGAAATCCTTGTCAGATGCATCCTAACTAACAACAGAAACATTTGAAGACATAACTCCAAACCAGATTCTCCCACCATAAGCGTCATTTTGAGAGGCTACTATATGCTTTCCGAACTTACAGTTATGTGATATTTACACTCAAATCTTTTTGTTTAGATTCTTCTCCACAGGACAGATTGAAGCTTATATGTCCGTAGCCCGCACTAAACATATCAACCATAATAAATACTGAAAAAATATTAAGCTGATAGAAGAAAACACAACTTGCTATAATCGAGAATGAGGCATATTCTTTTAGAATTATTACAGACTTAACAAAAGAAAGAGGCATAACCATCAGACGAACAAAGAAGACCTCACCGAAATTTTGAGAGAAAGGAATCAGTTGAAAGGTCAAACTTACCCCATCAGATGCAGTTAGGATAGAATGAAGATTTGGTATAGAGTCTGCACTTTCAATCTTAACAATGACATGAATATCTGCTTTACAGCCTGTAAAATGTTTTTCCATGGTCGTTGAGTAAGAATGAAACTACAATCTTGTTGAAAAAACTTCAATCCTATTGATACTGGAAACACCTTACTTTTAAGATAGTCTTTCAATTCATGGACCACCTTAGCATCCTTGACAAAAGAAACAGCATAGAAATCAACTTGATTGTCCACGCCGAATTTGATATCTTCCCAATCTTTGTCTATTTTGATGAAATTGTAGGCATTAAGAAACAGAAATAATCCTACATAACAATACTAAAAGAAACAACTTCTTTATGGTGGGGATATAACACAAAAGCTGACCAGTTATCGAAGGTAGAGTTGCACTTTTCCCCCGCACATTCAAATGTCTTCTTGATTTCAGCTCCCCACCATCAATGACTTCACATTTTACTGTATCATTTGTCTTTGATTTTACAGCTAAAGACATCATTCCACCTGAGACAGAGAAATGCTAATCAAGATTTCCACTTACACTAGGTAGCAGAACAAGAAGTTTTAGGCATAAATATTCCATCCCTTTATACCAAAATTTAAGGTTGCATGCAAAATGAATTAGTAACTGACTCAGCGGAATTTGCATTACCATCAACTAATAGAATATCCCCAACTTCCACATCATTAACAAAGTCATCATAATTCACACTAACAGTGTTTTCTGTTGAAACTCCTCTTTGAATAGTGAAACTGAACTCTTGTCCCTCTTTTAGGAGGATTGGCTGCGGCACATCTCCACTTCTGACCTCGGGTCCCTATGTTAGCATTGCAATAGAAGCAAAAGATCATAAAAATGGATATAGGCAGAAAAGTTTCAAACAAGTGAATAACTTCATTATAGAAAAGTGGTAGATTTGTAAATAAATTTTGAATCAAGTAGATGATCCAGTAACCCAAATCCAAGCTACATCTAAAATTTTAAAAATGCTTTTCAAATTTTTGTCTCAGTTCCAAAAACAAGATTAATAGGATCGAACTGCTATGAAATAAGCATCAACAACACCTTTTCTCAGTTTATAACTTTTCTTACTTTTGTAGAAACAGTTTGCAGAAAGAGAGTTTCTCAGGTTAAAAATTGAATTTGGTGAGGTGCCATGTCAATGAGTTTCTTAATCCTCCATTACACAATCAAGATTCAATATTGGACAGGGACATTAATTCTTTGACATTTTCAAGACTAAACCACATAGGAATCTGATGCGATTAAGTAAAACGGATAATTTCCATGCAGAGTTAGTCACAAGTGGAAATTAACCAAGGTCTTTTTAAGAAATGAATGTTGTGTTAAGACTAGCTCAAGTCACTAAGGTATTTAACCATTAGCAAAGGAGCAGAGCTGAGTTTCAACAGAATACTAAGTTGTTTTTTATCAAAGGTCAAATCATAACAATTGATAGCTGTTCTTGCAGTCATTTGAACTCCCATTTAAGGTTTCACTCAGGAACTTTACCAAGCTAAGGTATCCCCATTGGGAGTCTGATGATGATTATAACTTAATAAGCCTTTAGCAGAGTGATTGGCAAACTGCCTCAAATACAGTTGTCAGGAAAGTCAGTTACACAATCTCATAATTCATCACCCAGTATATAGTGCCCGAAAAAAGGAAGGCAGGAGAATCTAATGAAACAGAGTAACAGAAACAACAAACTTTAGGTTCTGGAAGAAGGTGAACCATGATCTATGTTTGCATTCTCAAGTATAAAAAAAAAAAAAAAAATCAACCTAATGCACCGAGACAATGTAGGTCAAAAAACACCAGTAACCACCCAAGACTTGCAAAAAACCCAAAAATGCCGAGCATCTAAGAAAGAGACAGAGTGCACACTCTATAACATTTTTTGCACATAGAATCAGAACTTCTGATATGAACCTAGTTGAAATCCAGTAAACTGAGACAGACATACCTTAGTATCCAACATAATTGATATGACTTTGCTATCAAATTGAGCATTGTATTCCCTCACTAGATCAATTGTTTTCTGATGAGATGCATGGTCTCCGTGTGACATATTCAAACGAGCTACATTCATTCCTGTTTCAGCCAGTTTCCAGATCATTTCACGAGAGCTTGTGGAAGGACCTATTGTACACACAATCTTTGTTTTTCTACAAGGATTCGAATCGACTGCACCCAGTCCCAAAGCAAAATCACCAGACTGAGAAGAAGATTTTCCAAACTGAAAGTTAATAATGTAATGACAATAGTAACAGGTTATGCATCATGAGAAAAATAGCCTCTGAAAGAGAAAACAGAGACTTTTGCTTCAAATAAAGCCATGATCATAGAGCCACGATTGGTGAAGCAGCCAAAATGACTGTAGTTTGAAATCCTCAAGCGTTAGCAAAATATTTTGTAAACTTTTATGGTTTTATCAATTCTTTGGCAACATAAAAGTAAATCAACTTTCAATATATGGTCCCTCTCTCTGTTGTCTACATAATAAATCCTCCGTAGCTGTTTTCACCCCATAAAGGCCCATACAATTCACTAAGGCAACATAAATGTACCTCTCTAAGCTATTCTATGATGTTTAAATTAATGTCATCAGTCATCATCATCTAATATGACACCTGGTGAAATGGTTTCCATTCACATTAAACTCCCTAAACTATTTGTCTTCAAACAAAATCATTCAAAGATGCTAGCTTTACATGAAGTGCATGGACATTAAATTAACACTTCTCCGTTCAACAGTCCCCTCTATGCATGGAGTGTGAAATAAATACACAAATTTTGTACTAAATATAGCATTCATACTTCCTCTGCAAACAAGAAAGATCCAGAGATCGTTCGCATTGGACATCAAATTGAAATGGGAAATTGCCATTTTCAATTTCCCTCCTCCCTAAAAAGCAGAAATAAATACTGAAACAAGCAACCTTATACTCGTGCACAAAAGGGGAACTTTAATCAGAAACTTACAGCAGTGGCAGGGCCATTAGGAGAGACAGAGTTTTTACTACTTCTATTAGGTGATTGAATCCTGTCGGTGGATTTCACAGCAAAAATCTTAGCTTGATAATCTATTTTTCTCCTGCTACTTCTTGATTTCAAACAAAACAAGTCATTAACATTCTTCACCGATGCAAAACGATCCGAACCCACCAGAGTAGTATCTGATTTCAATAAAGACATCCCACTTGGTAAATTGATAGTAGCCATTGAGTATAACGAAAAACAGAGTTTAACCCACGAAATATAACCAAAAAACAAGAACAACCCAGGAAAAGAATCACAACAAGGCGCTCTATAAAGTATTCAAGTACTAGTCTTTTCCCCTTGCAAGTAGTGAAATGCAGACAGGCAGGCTGGGATGGGTTGGTCTATGTTTTTCGGCTTATTTGTGTGGTTAATTACGCCCACGAGGAGAAAGAAAAGGGGCGAGGCGGGGGACACGAGGAGGAGAGTTAGTTTCGTAAGGGGGAGAAGAAAACAAAGGAGGTGAGTGTGTGAGTGTGTGTAAAAAAAAAAGAGGGAGAGAGCATCCGGGAAGTTTATTCAGAGTGTTTTTGGACTGGACTGCTTCTTGTTGTCTCCCCTATAACTCTCTGCTCTTCTGCGTCTCTGTATACTTGGCAAGGGACGAAATGAATCATTCGCGCATTTGGCGCGTGGTTTGCAATTTGGTCTTCTTTTCTTCCTCAGTTTTTAAATAAACCCCTCCAATAAAAATACTAATCTTTCAAAAAACAATTCAATCTAAATTTAAATTATTTAATCTAATTAAATAAACAATTAATGCTAAAATTTTATTAAATATAGTTTATTTTTGAAATAAGTTTATTCACTTTGAATGGTTTAAAATAGGTTGAGCTTATTTAATTTGGATAATTTTATATTTAATATTTTATTAATATTATTAATTTCACAACTAATATACAAAAGGCAATTTATATAGTACAATTAGGAAAACCAAAGGCATGATACTAAGAATATTCTATACAAATCAGTATTAAATATGATATTTTTATTTTTTAAAAATATTTTCAACCTCGCGTGCCCAAACTATTTAAAAAATCCTTCACCCTTATGTCATAATTACTCCAACAAATTACCGCTGTTTTTTTATTTTTTGAAACCCAAACAAGTCGTGTACTTTCAGTCTTTTTTTATTTTTGAAAATTAAGGAAATAATAATTATGTTTGATCATACTTTGAAGATTAATTAAATCAATTTTCAAAATTCTCATATGAGATTAGTACTCCTAATTGTATGTATTGAGCACACATCATGGAGGGTAGTGATGAAACCTGACGACTTCATATTAAAATATCATGATGGGGTCCGTGGCTCTTCAAATTGCCAAAATTTTCCACAGTATATAATATTACTTTCAAATTTTTATAATATATTTAAAAATTAATTATAATTTAATTTTAAAAATAAAAATTTTATTTTTTTATTATAACGCATTCTCCCAAAAAATAATTCTTTTATTTATTTAAATTTTATTATTAAACATGAATAATTTATAATTAAAATTTTAAAAAATAGTGAATTATAAATTTGGTCATCATACTTTGGTGAAATTCAAGTTTTGGTTACTAACTTTTAAAAACTCAAAAAACATTACTAACTTTGTTATTTTAATTTAACTTTTGGTCATTCTGTCAAAATGAACCGTTAAGTGCATTAACGGTGTTAACTTTTAAGGATAAATTTGTTCAATCGTCAATAATTATAAAGTGAATTACAAATTTGGTCATCATACTTTGGTGAAATTCAAGTTTTGGTCACTAACTTTTAGAAAAGTAAATAAGTCACTAATTTTTTTATTTTTTTCTATTTTTTGTCACTTTGTCAAATTACACCGTTAATACACTAATGGACAAATTTGTATGAGACTATTTTTGTCCTTTTTCTTTTTGCAACTCTCTCGTGCTTATCCAACAATTTTTTAACTATTTTTTCCTTTTTTTTTTCATTTTTCCACTACTCCACCTCAACCTCTTTTTCCTTTTTTTTTTTTCCCCTTTCTTTACAATGCAAAAATTAGATAAAACATAATTTAGTTTTCTGTCTCCACCGTCTCTTCCATCTCCGTCTCCTTTTCTGTTTTTATCTATATTTATGTAGTGGAAAGGGAAAAAAAAAAAAGGGGAGGAGGGGAATGGAGGTTGAAGTGCTGTAGTTTTATGTTTTATCTAAATTTTGCAATGGAAAGGGAAAAAAAAAAAGGGAAAAGGAGGTTGAAGTGTTGAAATGGAAAGAAAAAAAAAATTGAGGAAAGAGAAAATGAGGTTGAAGAGGTGCAGTGGAAATGAAAAAAGTGATTGAAAATTTTTAGATAAATTTGATAGAGTTGCAAAAGAAAATGACAAAAATTACCTCATACAAATTTTTTCGTTAGTATATTAAAAGTGCAATTTGATGGAGTGACAGAAAAATAACAAAATTAGTATTTTTTTATTTTTTAAAAGTTAGTGACCAAAACCTGAATTTTACCAAAGTATGATAATCAAAATTGTAATTCAATTTTTAATTATTGATGATTGGATAAATTTACCCTTAAAAGTTAACACCATTAATGCACTTAACGATTTATTTTGATGTAATGACCAAAAGTGAAATTAAAATGAGAAAGTTAGTGGTGTTTTTTGAGTTTTTAAAAGTTAATGACTAAAACATGAATTTCACCAAAGTATGATGACCAAATTTATAATTCACTCTTTTAAAAATTATATTAAAAATATACAGTATCATATAAAAACTTTTTAAAATTTTAAAACATCTTACATACCAAAAATTTAGAAGAATAAGTCCATACATCTATGAGGACTCTATTTGTAATAATGACCACCTATTTATATAAACATTTAATTAATTAGTCCACAATATGCTAAGTTAAAATAAATATTTATAGTTAAAGTGTGGATAGATGGGTTGTATGGAGATATTGTGGCTGGGATAAAATAGTTGTTGGGGAAACATTGGCAGGTGGAGGTCAAACATATTTATAGGGAGGGAAATTATGTGGCGGATTATCTCGCAAATTTAACCTTTAACGAGTCATTGGGGCTGTGAAAATTAGATAGGCCTCCTCTTCGATTGTCGAGATAGCTTGAGCATGTTGTGTTGGGTATAGCTTATGTACGCAATGTAATTGTTTGTTAGGTAGGATTGTCTCCTTTATTGTATCCAAAAAAAAAAAAAAAGTGTGAATAAATTTAGGTGTTATTTAGTAAAATGGATTTGAAATGGAAAATTAGTTTTATACTCATTCCCGACCCATGTGATTGGTTTTAAAATACGAGAATAACATAATCAACTCAAAATTTACGAATATAAATTTCTTGATAAGTGATACGAGTTTAGATTTTAATTCCCCTTGCTCAACAGATGGCTTGGAAATGGCACCATCTTCCTTCACTCATACTTACATAATTTTTTTCACAACAAAAAATCACAATATGCGACAAGCAACTCTCGCCCTCTCCCCACATAGCCTAGTTGTGCACATTTTGCCATAGACAAACATGATTGCCACACACACTTCTCACATGCCATGAGCATTCTTATGCAAATGGCATGTTTTAATAGTAACACTACAAACTTTCTCGAATGACATGTTTTATAAATAAGAAAAAATTTAGTAATTTGAGATTTTACTTTTTTTTTTTACTATTCTATCGTTATGGTTAAGGTTTAAAAAACTCGCACTATTTTTGTCTAGTAATCAAAGAACCAAATCTTTAAATGTTTTACACAGATAAGACAAAAATCATATTGCGATAGTAAATAATAATCAAATCCAAATTTATCGCCTTTCACACTAAGATTTTGGATAGCATAACCATATTTTTTGTCATTGGCATTTTCATTTATCCACTTAAACTTAGCCAATGTCTAGGACCGACCTTTATTTTAGGTTTATAGACTGTCATTCAATATCTTCATCGCCAATCTTCATTTTTGTTGGCAAATGATGATTTACTGGCAGAATTTTTTTAAAAAGAAATAAAATAAAATAGTCATAATCAGTTAGGCACTTTTGTTTCAAAGTTCATTTAAATTTCCATATATGAAGGAGCTCCACATGTGTAAAGAAACACTGAGGAGACACCCCATTTTCTTGTTATGTATATTGTCTTGGAAAAAAGTGTAAAATATTTATTAAAATATGATATAATGGTAAATTTAGTTTTAAATGTGTAGTAATTGATAAATTTAATTATAAATTTTATTGTACACAACATATTTAATATTAGTAACAATTTTCTTGGATATTTAACGAGTGAATTACGATTCTATCAACACCTAAATTATGCGAATGTCATGTAAATTTATTTATTTCATGTGACAATTTTTATTTATATGTACTAACGTGTTATCGTGAGTTTTAAATATATATTTTATTAAAAAATATTATTAATATTAAATATATTATGAATAATTAAATTTATAATTAAATTTGTCGACTATTATACTTTTAGAACTAAATTTATTATTAAATTATAGTATACTATTCTTGCAAAATTTTCCTACTAATTGGACTTAGGTTTGATTCTTTCTGTCACGAAATCGTTAAAATTGAATTGGACGAAGATGTAAAGCCCACATAGAGATGATATTACACGTCTCATCTGACCCAAAACAAACTGAAAGTTCTTTGCTTTTTTTTCTTCTTATGGGTGTCTATCTCATTAGACTGGGCTGCTATTTGTAGCTCAGTTTTGCTATTTGTAGCTCAAAAAAATTAATGAAATGACAAAATTGCCCTTAAAATAGAAAATGTGAAAATATAAGGAAAAATCGGACCCAATGTGCGAAATAAACATAAAAAATCGGACCTAATTTGCGAAAAACTGAGTAAAATTCGCCTGTGTTAGGCGAATTTTGAAAATTCGCCCCACTTATGCGAAATTTCTGGGCGAATTTTTCAGAAATTTCGCATAAGTGGGGCGAATTTTCCTTGAAAATTCGCCTAACACAGGCGAATTTTCCTTGAAAATTCGCCAAACACAGGCGATTTTTGCCCAAGTTTTTGTGTTTATATTTGTCTGCAAACCTTACAAAATCATAAGTCATTTCAGATTTTCTAACCAAACTCTCTCAGACCATCGAAACAAATTTTCCAAAAAAATCGCACGTAATGGAAGCCGGCGGATCTCAACCACCACAGCGTACCGGGAAGGGGAAAGGATTGTTTGGACAGGTAAAAAGCGTAAAATTTCGGTTAAATTATTGAATTTCGCCAAAAAATTCGCACCTGATGTGCGAATTTTTGGGCAAAATTCGCACCTGATGTGCGAATTTTCCCAAAAAATTCGCACATCAGGTGCGAATTTTTTGGAACAATTCGCACATGAGGTGCGAATTGTACAGTACAATTCGCACATCATGTGCGAATTGTTGTGTACAATTCGCACATCATGTGCGAAATTTACCCAAAAATTCGCAAAATCGCACTTGATGTGCGAATTTTACCCAAAAATTCGCACATCATGTGCGAATTTTTGGGTAAAAATTTTTTACATTAGTTTTGTATTATTTTTAAATATTATTTATATTTTGCATGTTTCTAACTTATTATTTGCACTTTCTTGTAGGTTGCGGGGAAAACCCTCCCGCGACAGCGGCCCACTGTTTCTGCTCGGATGAAGAAAGCAGCGCGACGTGTGCCTGCACATACGCTGGTAGACGAGGACTCCGATCAGGAGGAACAGCATTTTACTGGCGGCGAGGAGATTCCGTCGCCCTCAGGACGCGGTGAGGAGATTCCGTCGCCCTCAGGACGCGCTGAGGAGCCCCCACGAGGTAAGTTTTAAATATAATGCACTAATAGCATGTATATGTTTTGATTTCTATTATTTAAATTTTGTAGTGCATCCGTGATGATAATTATTTGTGTAATTTGATTATATGATAATATGGTGTTATATAAATTACATTGTTCAATTTTTATTATTTATGTAATTTGATTATAATGATTACGTGTTTCTATTTCAAATGATTGTGTGTTGCTATTTCAATTAAATTATTGGATGCATTTGTTTTATATTTTTTTAAATAAGTTTATTTATTTATAGTCCATATTTTTTGAAATTAGTTACGAATAGGCGTGGGCGGAGCGATACGTCTTGGATTGTGACCGAGGCGTGTACGGGTGGCCCTATTGATGGGTCGGTGATACCTAGTTGGAAGGGCCATGTGGCCTATAGGTATAGACCGGACGGAGAGGAGGGTGAGGAGGTCGTACCACCTAGGTCCGCACTGAGATGCCAAAATAGGGCAGGTGTGTGTGAGCGTCTGGTATCTTGGTTGGCTTCGATGCCATCTGACTGGCAGCTTTTGTTGCGCTCCACTGGTTTAGCACGCTTGCCGTACATTATGCACACGTCCATCGATACCCCACTGCTTATTGCATTTATTGAGCGGTGGCAGCCGGATACGAACACGTTTCATCTCCCTGTCGGTGAGATGAGTATACTCCTACACGACGTGTGGGAGATACTTCGTATCCCTGTGGATGGTCCCATGCTTGCTGACATCACTGACAAGTCAGTGCTATGGAGCCTGTGCGTAGATTTGCTTCATGTGTCCGAGAGGGACGCGGATTGGTTGGCGAGCCACACCGATGGTGGCGTTCTAGTTGACTACGTGCTCAGGAGGGGGTCAGCTTTAGTTACGGACATGCCACGAGCTTTGGAGGCTTGGTTGTGGTTGACTATTGGTTCTACTCTTTTTGTGGACAAGAGTGCCAATAGGATTAAACCACAACACCTTGTGCATATTCGGGGACAATTGCAGACTGTGCATCAGAATGCTTGGGGTACCTCTACACTAGCCTACTTGTATAGACATCTAGGTAAGGCTAGTAGAGGATCTTGCAGCGGGATGGCGGGTTGTATGACCCTATTGCAGGCATGGATATACGAGCACTTCCCAGCGTTCAGACCGCATTCAGTGCCGATGCCTGATGATCCACACACCCCGCGCGCTGCTTTGTGGACCACTGGACCCCGTCAGGCCAGCATTTCCCGACTGCAGAGGTACCGGCATGCCCTTGACCACTTGCGTCCGGAGGAGGTATGTAAACATATATTTGCCGATTTTAGTAATAAAATGTTTATGATAAATTGTAAATATGTAATTGCTTCACATATATGACATTAATTTTTATATATAACAGGTGACATGGACCCCATACGGTCACTTTCCGCACGTACGCACCCCGATCACCACGTACAGGGGGTTGATCGCATGTGGTGGTGAGGTCGAGCCGTACATGCCAGATAGGTGCGTCCGACAGTTGGGATACGTGCAGGATATCCCAGCCGACATCCTCCTTCCGAAGACGGCGTTTCGGCCGTACAGTGGTGGGTATAGTGTGGTTTATGACTTGGCGTTCGCCAAGAGCATATGGCGGGCACCACGTATGGCGTGTATACGTCCCGATGACTTCCAGCCTGCTGACGTTCCCGGCGCAGTCACCCACGATTACCTTACATGGTATCGTCAGCACTCCCACCCATACCTGTTCATCGATGGCCCCCCAGCTGATGATGGTGGAGTTCCGCCGCGAACCAACACTGAATATGTAAGTATTTCTTCGTTACATAATTTGATTAAGTATAATGTTATATTGTTATAGAATAAGTGCAATTACTCATTGTGTTGTATTGTCTTTGTAGTGGGTTAGCCGTTTTACACAGTTCGGTGAGGACTGTGTACATATATTCAGAGATGCTGGGTACGCACAGACTGAAGAAATGGAGGCTAGGTTGAGGGCTGAGATAGCTAGGTGGCATTTAGCTGGATGATTGTATCAGATTACTATATATATATATATATTTAAAAGAGCAAAGTAATTTTCAAAACAAAGTGCAATTGCCACAAAAAAAATCATGGTCCACAAATCATGTCCCAATGGTCCAGCCTATTTTTAAATTCATCTTCTGCTGCAAAACCAGCCATAGCCGCATCACAGTGATGCATCCACACCAATGCCAATGAAGGTACAGGACAATCACCAGTCAAACTGACATGAACGAAATGATTACCACGTACGTGCGCAATGGCTATCTGTCGAGATGGTCTGGCGACACCACGTAGGGGCCGCAAAGGTAGAATGGAGAAACAGCAATCGCGAGCAAGACTGAGGTGGATTACCAAGGCGTTTGCATAATTGGCGATAGCAAACAAATCCGTTGTGGTGATCATCCAGCCAGCAAAGGGGCATGGTGATGTGAAATGATTCAATCGACCAATTGCCCAAGCAATAGGATCTGCGTTGGCCTCAACAAGAGCCTGTGGTAGACATGCACCGAGGAGGCGTCTGTAAGTATCCTGATGCATGAGAATCTCTCCAATAGACGCAG
The DNA here is from genome assembly GCA_030378225.1 of Knoxia roxburghii. Classification (NCBI taxonomy): domain Eukaryota; kingdom Viridiplantae; phylum Streptophyta; class Magnoliopsida; order Gentianales; family Rubiaceae; genus Knoxia; species Knoxia roxburghii. Next base: position 38,328,573 of record CM059423.1, read on the forward strand.
TTCGTACAGTCTCCCAGTCATTCTGATTGCCATGCAGTCCGAGTGCAACGGCGCGAAATCCGCAATTGCCATCTGCCTCTACGTCCGTAATGGCATTGCAGAAAGGATGGACATAATGTGGAATCATGGGGATACTCTCACTGTCCGCTCTAACTACAAATTGGAATATAAACACGTAATAGTAATTTTTGGTCTTACCAATCAATATAAATTCACAAAAAGAACAAAACATAGATTACCTTCATCGAATGGCAACGATCTTTGAGAAGATCTCCTGGATGCATTACTGCGTCTTAAACCTCTCTCGCGAGCGCTCTGCTCGCGCCGCACGGATTCATGTAATCTTGGTCTACCCCTTGATGTTGTCAAAATGGCTGGTTCGAACACACTGGCATTGTCAGTATTGAGGGACTCATTCATCTTGACAATCAGACCTCGCTGCACCACGCGTGGACTATTCTCGAATTGAGGAACGATTTTCTGGCGGAAGTATCTGTTAAAAACAATGAATTACAACAAATTAAAATTATTTGTATAAATGTATGTTAATGAATCAAAATATTATAAAATAAAATACATAATGTAAATCTTACTGAAGTTCTGCAGATAATGTGTTCGAATCTACTTCAGATGTCTCAATCGTCAACCGCTTCCAAAAATCGTGCACCATTTCAACGGTGATCGTGTCGTGCGATTCCCTCAACTTCCATATGTCACATGCACAAGGAATCCCATGCGTGGCCTTGCAGACACATCCACATCTCTCGAACAAGTCATTACCCAACTTGGTAATATTTTCAACTTGCTCGCTGATTAACTCCAAACAATAGTGAGAGACATGACCATTCAATAATTCATACGGGAAACACAACATAGCTGTTGCTTTCTTGGAAATGCATGCCTCAATGGTTTCCCTAAAATTACATCAATAAATTGAAAGGTACGTAAATTAAATAAATACCGAAAAAGGCGAATTAATCTAATTCATAAACGTACCTTATCTGTGATAACTGGTAATTGACGTGGTCGTCAATCACCCCAAATAGCGTGTCAAGTGAATGTGTGCCAGCATTCATCCAATCCTTCAGTGCGGCATGCGTACTCTCAACTCTGTTACTGCTAGTATTGCCAAAGTGCAGAATCTTGTTTGTCCAAGCCCTACAAAACATCTCTTTATAGGACAGCCAAGTCCTCTCCAAGTAGACAACAACAGATCCAGCAACTACAGAATAACCATTCTTCAACTGCTGCAGTAACACTTCATACTCTTCAACTGTTGCCGCATTAACAATTCCCTTCCAAAGCTTTTTTATTGCTTTTTTCCTATCACCCTCACCAACAAGCTTTCTCAACTGATTATCAACATCGCGGTCGATATGCCACAAACACAGCAGGTGGTGTGATCCAGGAAAATGATCCCTTATAGGATCCATCAAACTCATCTCGCGATCAGAAACAATAACGCTAGGTACATTTTCAACATCCAACAACCCTCTCAATTGTTCAAAAACCCAATCATAACTAATTCTTTTCTCATCTCTCAAAAGGGCACATGCAATATTAAAATTCTTGTTGGAAGGAGTCATACCTATAATCTGAAAGAGTGGCATCTTGTACTTGTTCGTCTTGTATGTCGCGTCCACCACAATCACCCAATAATATCTGTTCAACAGCTGGATTGAAATTGGATGGGCTATGAATGCATGTGTGATAACATCTGTGCCCTCTTCTGTCAAAACTTTTACATAGTAATGCTTCTCCTCGGCGTAATGAACAAATTGCTGCGCAATATTTCTACCCTCGAACTTTGCTCTCCTGTCATCAGCTTTAAGATTGTTTAGCTGCCTCACTGTCACATTATCTTCAGGATACGTCTCGGCAAGATGATTCCTAATCAATTTTGGCTTCATATTTGCATTGTTCAAAGTCCTAGCAACCTCCCTTGCGCCAGCACTCATGCGGCTAAGCTGCCTGTGACCCTCTGGATACACTATAGCAGTGTGATTGTGCATTGAATTCGGACCTGGTGTGACTCTGACCCACCAACCATTATCCTTCACCACCTTGCAAAATAACTTGAACCTGCACTTACATCCTCGCCGGCTAGTGTTCTTCCTCTCTTGTGGGAGAGGCCCTTGTTCAACCGGATCTCTGAATCTGTTGCAACGATATGTGACTGAGTTTCCATTGTTACCCCTCCCCACTTTAATCAGCTCGAAGCGAAATGTAAGAGCCAACTCCGAATAATACGTATATGCTTGTTCTTCAGTTGGAAAAAAACCAGGACACTGAAACTCAAGACTCAAATCCCTCTGAATGTCTGGTAATCCTCTGAATGTCTGGTAATACCAAAAATAAGTAATTACATATACAATTAAAACATATAAGTTTGAAGGAAAAATCGCCTGTAATTGGCAAAATGGCTGGAAAAAATCGCCCAACTTAGGCGATTTTTTGTGGAAAGTTCGCCAATTGCATGTGAAATCTGGGGGAAAATTCGCCTGCAATGTGCGAATTTTGCTGCAAAATTCGCCTGCAGTGTGCGAATTTTGCTGTAAAATTCGCCTGCATTGTGCGAATTTTGCAGCAAAATTCGCCTGCAGTATGCGAATTTTGCAGTAAAATTCGCACATTGCAGGCGAATTTTCCCCCGGAATTCACCTGCAATTGGCGAACTTTCCACAAAAAATCACCTAAGCTGGGCGATTTTTTCCTGATACTTCGCCAATTACATGCGATTTTTCCATCAAATTTCGCAAAACATGTGCGATTTTTACACCAGTATGCAAAAAACTATACAAAAGTATTAAATTCGTACCATATTTGCGTATATTTTGGAGTAGACGCTGTCCCAAATTAACCAAAATATGTGTTCCAATTTGCTTCGACGATTTTGAACGTTTTTTGGAATGATTTCGAATGGTTTTGTTTGATTTTTGAAGGAGTTTTGTCTGTTTTGATATGTATTTTGAATTGCATGAAGTATATACCTTATTCATATGTTAAGGGCAATTTTGTCATTTCACTTTTTTTTTTTTGAGCTACAAATAGTAAATTTGAGCTACAAATAGTAAGATCCCTCATTAGAGCCACTTTTCTGGGGCCGCTTCTCTCCACCCACTGCCGCCAGCTCCATAGCCAAGCTCTCCACCTCACAATTTTCTCCATAGCCATGTTGAAGTAGACTGAACATTTCAATTTTCTTGCAATTTTAGCATAATCTTGTAACAGAAGAATCGAAAGGATGAAACTTTCAATCAAAACCCTTGATAATCCCCACCACCAGCAAAATCAGCAACCATCGCCACAGCAGAACCACCAAAACCATCCACTCCTCTTCAGGGCTAAAATCCCCATAACCATTTTCAATTTCCCTTTCATCTCTGGATTCGCCACCACCACTCACCACCCTTCTGACCTCTCCCTTTCTCTTTCCAGTAACTTTCCCTCGGGACCCACTCTCAAACTCTCATACTCCACCAACGCCACCACTGCTACCACCGCTACCAACGCCACCGCCATTGCTTCTACCGGTAGCCCACCACCACATCTGACGCTGACACTCAAATCAGGGATAGGCCAATTTGGTTCTCCGAAAGATTCTCCTCTTGTTATCTCTGCCAATTTCTCCTACAATCCTCATCATCCCAATTCTAATCCCACTTTTTCACTGCTCTTCAAACCCCAGCTCGGCTCCTTTTGTTTGAAGAAATCAACTTTCTCCAATCCACCAGGGAGCCCAAGTAGTAAGGTCAATGGGGAGGTTGCAAATTCATTTGGGTTTATTCCTCTGGAGAGGCCGTTGAGTTTGAAGGATTTCTCACTGGATAACAATGGAAAAGATTCGATTTTCAAGGGCTTTGCAGTGACAGCAAGGACAGAAATGCCTATTGCCAACAGGGCTTTGATGAGTTTCAGATGGGGTGTAAATTTTCCTGAGGATTTAACTAAGCAAGTCCCCTATTTGACTGTGAATAAGATTGGGATAGAGAGGATTGACGAGGTTAAGCAGGTGAAAGAAGTGAAGGAGGAGAAGAGTGAGGGGAATTTGGGTGATTCTGAAATGTTGAAAGGCATGTGTCTTTGGATGAAAAGGGAATTGGATATGCTGCAGAAGGAGAACAGAGAGATGAAACATAGATTGGATGAAATGAAATTGGGGCACTTTGGAAGGAATGGTAGTAGTGGTGTGAATGAAGGTAATAAGAAGAAAGTGATGCCAGTTATCGAAGGTTCAAGTAGTTTTGAGCAGTGGAAAGGCAAGAGTAATAATGGGGAAGAAAGTTCAAAGAAAGAAATAAAGAAGAATGGTAATAAGGTCAGTGATGTGGAAAGTGAGTTGCAGAGAGCAATTAAGGCCGCATCCTCTTCGTGAGGTTCGAGCCTATTCATACAAGTTGTCATTTTCTTTTCTTTTCGTAGCTTCAGATATGTATATGGTGTAGTTGAAACGAGATTACTGGTAATATGTATTATGCTCAGTTATCTCGGTTGCTGAATTTTTGTGCTTGAAACTATAATTAACTAAATGTTGGGAGAAGTTTTTGTTTGATTTTCTTTTTTGCTTCGTTATGATTGAATCGCCCATTTCAAATGTGATAATGAAGAGTTACATACTTAGCCAAGTTTAGTTTTTTTAATCATAAATCCTTGTTTGGAAGGGAGCCTCTTGCTCAAAGTCTTTATCTTCTATGCCAAGGTCAGTTATAAGTTGAGTGAAGGTGCATTACATGAGGCTTATCTCAGAACGAGAGAACATATGCTTTGAATCAGATGATCACTGGAAATTATCAAAGCAAAGGGTAATATTGTTTTCTTAAATGCATGCTTAACTTGTTCCAGTGACCTAATTTGACTCCTTCCTAGATCAACAGATGTAGATTGGATGGAGAATGTAAACTGACTCTAGGAATAGTTTTCAAATGTTAGTGCCTGTGGCCAGTTTTAGAATGATATATCATTAGTTTACTACAGGGTGAGGAGTTATCTTCTGAGGCAGGTAGACAACTAGATATCTCTAGATATAACTAGTTTGTTTTGAGCAGTTTATATTCACAGTTGTACCTTCGGAGTCACGCCAAAATGAAGAAGAAATCATCCTCAACAATATGAAGTTTGAAAGCGAAAGACTTGCATAGAAGAGATTTGATGAAGAAACCAAAGCCTGAAGCAAGGGATTCTGAAACTTTGATTATTTATTCAAGCTTATACTCATTTCGTTTCCTGCATATTCAAGTTCCTGATTGTTTAGCTGCTGATTGTAGTAGATAGACTTAAATCTGAACCAGATACGATATGCCGCTAGTTCTCTTCATTCACCCTTGATATGTTATTTACTTTGATCAAATGAGACCTGTAGTGGATAGCAGAATAATCAGCGGCGGCTCAGAATCACAAGGGCAACTGTTGCAGTTCAGCTCAGATGTAGTGATTTATGTTTTATTGGAAGATGTATTACGCTATATGAATGGTTGCTCTCTTACTTTAATAAATGGTCCCTGGTGTGTGCGCATGCGTTATAGCTTTCCATGTTAAATGTTTTCATTTGTTAATATGATTTGAATGTTTGGTTCTTTCTATATACATATAGCAGGACAAAATTGTGAATAACCATAATGGAGCTTGCTCTGTCAGGTCGAATCACAGAGCCAACTAGGGGATTTTCCAATTTCTGATTTGCGTTCATTCTTTCTTTGTATTATTGAAAACTTTATTTGTGCTGTGTAGGCCATTTCTCTTTCATTCTTTCTTTGTTGGGGCGCTGTTGTTTTGCCTTTGAATGCAGGAAATACTCTGTCATGAAGCGCTCTGCCAATTCAGCATATCACACTACACTATATTGAAGTACCAGAGTGAGTTCGCAGGAGCTCATTTGTAAGGTTCTTCCAGCTCCTCAACTTGAAAATCCATACTGAAGTATTAGTTTTAACTTTTTACTCATAAATTATCTATATTTATTGGTAAAATTTTAATAAGATACAGGAAGACATTTGTTTGGAGAAGAATTATACTGAAAGAGAAACAAAAATAATATTGTTTTAAACCAAACAATCACTAATATTTAATTTGTACCAAATAATATGATCTTCTGTCTTGATCAATTAATCCCTGTAGAACTGGTGGCATGGTTGCTGTTGTTGGAGAAAGAGAAGGAAGAAGCCCTCTTGGCATGAAATCACCGACCAAATTAGCTTCCCTATAAACATGTGAGATAGATTATTCACAGAGATTCAACAAGTTCTTGATTTAAATCAAGATATGAGTATATTTTCAGGAAAGATTTAAGTGACTTAAAATAATATACACTAGAGGAAAAAGAAAAAGAAATTTACAAATCCCTTTAAAATATTTGGAAATAAAACTGTTCCACTACCTCAATTTTGTGGAAGTACTTGTGATTTGTGCTTGCACATATTTTGTTTCTCAATCCTTCCTTTGTTTCTCTGTTATTCCAGAATGTGCTAAAAAGGACATTAAAGGAGTGAGAATTTGGTAAAATCTGTTGCGTCTGAATGAAACCTTAAAGCTTTGCATTGTTGTCGGGCAAAACGGTTAGAAATCTGTATTTATAAACAGACAGATTATAATACTGAAAACAATATTTCAAAAGAAAGAAAATCCAGAAATGTTTGAACTCATACTTTATTTGCTCGTTTGGTGATGATGAAAGAGCACTTACAGAAACATCAAGATATATATATATATATATATATATATATATATATATATATATAACAAGTGGTGTTAAACTTCTGAATTGATCAATCCCACCACATCTGTTATCGAATTGTTCAAGCCTGCCAAGGATTTCAGTCTCGAATATATGATCAAAATGCATAGAAAACCATAACAGGATATGCAGGAATTAACAGAGTAGCAAAGAAAAGCAAGCAAACTAATCTTTTAATGGGGATTGTTGTCTCTGGAGCTTGTTCATTTAGTCAGATCAGACAGCTGCTTGGAGAAGAATTTTGGTGCCAACTCAACCAGACACTTAGGATCTATCGCAGTAACCTCACGCATGTACTGTTTTTGATTCATGGCCACCATCTCCTGGTAAATAACCCAATCAGGCTGCCTTTGGAAGAGAGCACTATCAGGATGAATGTACACTAGTTGGCTCTCCATGGCTGTCCTATAGCCCTCTTGTGGATCTTTCCTGGCGGCATGGGAAAAAAATCCAGCAGTTATGGCCTTGCTTATCTTTGTAAAATCCTTCCCAGCTCTCACCATATCCAGCTTGCACTTGTGCATGATGGATAGAAGCTGATTCCTAATATCCTGAGCCCTCCTCAAAGATCGAAACTGAAGAAAATTTTCAGAACACCATGGCTCAGAAAAGTTCTCCACTTTCCAAGCCTCATAAACAGCAAGCAATGTCAGGTGATCTCCCTCAGGCCGGAAGAATTCCGCCCTTTTCTGATCAACTTCTTCAGCTTGTTTTTTTCCCTCGGGTCGGTAGATGATGTTGCCAGCTTGAATCATGGAAACTATTGTCAAGATTTCATCACTGCAACCAAGATCCACACTAGCAAGAAGCATCTTGGATAAAGCAGGTTCAATTGGAAACTCTGCCATTTTTCGACCCAATGTAGTGAGATTCCCCTCTTCGTCTAAAGCCCCAAGATTGCAAAGTTGTTCCGTGGCAGATATGAGAGATTGAGGAGAAAGGGAGTCCATAAAGTCGAAAGACAGAAGATCATTAATGCCGATAGCTTTCATCAGAAGCACAATCATATCATCAAGATCTGTCATTTGAATTTCTGGTCTCGTAGTTTGGGACATTTCTCCCGGAAAACTACTCCCTGGAATGGTGAATATCTTACAATCAAACAAATAGCTTGAGAATTTCTGGGCATCATCAAGATTAGCAGCAGGTATGAGAATTATCAGGCGAAGATCATCAGGTCTCTTCTTGACAAGCTGTTTAAGTAACCCAAGCAACGCATCAGTATGCCTGTCATGGACTTCATCCAGCACGATCACTGAATATCGAGACAAATTTTCATCAACCAGAATCTCCCTCAGAAGCATTCCATCAGTCATGTATTTGATCACTGTTTCGGACCCAGTGCAATCTTCAAATCGGATAGCGTACCCAACTTCTTCACCCAATTGGCAACCCAACTCCTCAGCAACCCTCTTAGCCGCAGAAACAGCAGCTAGCCTACGAGGCTGGGTGCACCCGATTATCTTACCATTGGTAGTATATCCAGCTTCAGCCAAATACTGAGTGATCTGAGTCGTCTTGCCGGAACCCGTCTCGCCGGTGACCACCAGAACCTGGTTATCTTGAACAGCTTGAATCAGCTCCTTCTTTACCTTGAAAATGGGTAGGCTCTGTCTTTGATCCTGAATAGAAACCTTGGATCTTTCCCCAGAAGTCAGAGCATCCATGGAACTTGCCATCTGGGAAAAATAGAGTTTCAGAGATTCCAAAATGACCGAGTCTCCGAGAGAGTTGGAGAAGTACGAAACTGCTACAATAGTGTAGTATCTATTTATAAAACCTTAATTCTTTCATGGATGATGATTTTGTGGACATGGTTTGTGTCCCGGATTACTTGCAGCCCAAATTACTTGGCATCCACGAAAATTTTCTCCGTTTCTTTGTTCTGGTCAAATTTCGTGGACTCTCGAGTGAAGCGCCATTCCTTGACTTTTCAAGAAGTCAAGCTTCCTTTCTTGACTTCCAAGGTTTTATATTTTAATGGCTGGTAAATAATTGTGTAAATAATGCATGTATTTTATGATTATAAATGAAAGGTATAGAATGAAATTAGTTAATCCCTCCTTGCAACTGTGTTAATCCCACATATAAGAACTATTATCCCACATAATTTCTTTTTTTTTTTTTTTTTTTGCAATTTTTGTGGTTGAAATAATTGTGATAAACAAATCCTGTTTCCTCTTTCTTGTGAAAGGTCCCACTAATCTCATTTCAATTTATAAATAGATCCTGCTGTTAATTGTAGTTAACTACTAATGAAACATTATGAACTATTACCAAGGGCAACCGCATGATTTCCTCCTCCAACCCTTAGGAATACATTGCTGGGTAATTTAACTATTGTATAAAATTTTATTAGGGACACATTCCAAAATATCCTGTAAGAGTATAATATAATTTTTCTGATAGAAATAGTAGTAATTATAAATGGAGTAATACTCATATAATTATCGTTCTAATTTTTACTCTCTATCGTCCCCATTTAGACTAAAAATTTCCTCCTTATCCATCTCTTTTTCCTCTTTAAATCAAAATGATAATTTTATCAAAATTAAGGTGATAATGTTTAAAACTAATGCGGTAACTAGTAATATTTTTTTTAAAATTGGTTTAAAAATCCGGTGACCTTAGTTTAAAAATCTTGTTTTAGGATTATTAATCTTTTACAAATGGATAAATTAGTCATTTTGTTAACGTACAAGTAAATTCTATTTGAGACATTAAAATACTTTATCATGTGATAATTACAGTAACACAAATCTAGTAAACTGAATGGTCCAAATTCTTGAACATATTTTTTCTTCATGTGACAATTACAATATTTTATTGGCCTAATATAATAAAAAAATATTTTAAGGCTGAAATTATTCAACATACCAAGTTACTATTATTTAAACTTGTAACCCCTCAATTTCAAAATATAAGTCATTTTTTAAATTTAAAAAATTAGTTAAAATATAAGTCACTTATCTACTTTTAATAAACAAATTATTACTTTTACTCTATTCCTCTTATTTAATTTATAATTTCATTAGAATTTATATTTTCTCATATACTACTCTATATATATACTATTATTAATAATATATTAAATAAAGATATAATAGAATTTAAAATTAAAATTTATAAAATTATATAATACATAATTGCTGTCTTAGAATGCGTATTTGGTTAAAAACGACTTATATTTTAAAATGGAAAGAATAGTTATCTAATTTTGAGTGAAATACGTACAAGTGAGATGGATAGATTAGCATAAAAAATACAAAGGTAATTAAATTATTGAACGATATCTCAATTTGCCAGGTTTACTAAAAAAAATTATAAATCAGAGTAATTTTCTTTTCAAAAAAAAAAAAAAAAACTTTTTACCTCAAGTATCATGATTCATTCTGTAATTTCATCCGAGAAGCCCAAAAATTGTCAGATAAGAAAATGAAGTTGAGATTCAGGTTTAATCTGCTTCCATTTACATATCGTAATTTCATCAATTCGGCTTTTGTAAATCCTTAAAATAATCAAAACACAAGTTGAAACATTTTTTTTAAAGTTTTTACTGCTGCATTTGTTCGTTAATTAATCCAAAGCCAGGAACAGGGCTCAAGAATCAGAATACCGGAGTATCCCAACAGCGAGAACGTTGTCATCATCAAAACCCAAGATCAAAATGGCAACTTCAACTACTTCGGCAACCACTAACAGCGGGAGCCGAGAAGGGTCAGCAAAATCTTTGACGGCTGATCAAATTTCTCAGGCCATTCAATCCACCTCCAACCTCCTTCACCTCATGCTCCAGTCTTCCCCTGCTCAGGCACCTTTCTAAATTCACCTCTATGTGTATATATTTCATTTTTAGTTTCAATTCCATCGTGGGTTGTTTTGATTTGGCTAATTTGTTTGAAAAGATTGTACATTTGCCAATTATGTGATCAAGCTTAAGGAAAGGAAGCCCATTCAGTGCATCTAGGTTACCACTTTTATTGATTGGTATTAGGGAATCACTGTCACTCGAAAATCTTTTCATTGATTATAGTTAATTGCCACAAATTTTCAGGTTGTTGAGAACCAGTATGTGGATGCTTTACTTAAAATGATTAATTTTAGGCTTCCGTCAGGGCTTAGATGCAAGCTCTCTTTCTGTCGCTATTATATTTGGTTTTATTTTGTTTTAGAGCCCTTTGCAAAGTAATGGATAGGAGGATTGGTGACATGTAAAAAATCTACTGGTTCTTAACCACGTACACTTAAAATTCTTGGACAAACAAGTTTCTGATGCTAATGGATTCTCTGAAACAATAGTCATGAATTTATAGGATAGTTTCAGTTGTAGGTTTATCCTGTGGAAGATGTATACTTATGTTCGTACTACAATGCCATATAGTTCCATTCTGTTCAAACTTATGTAAATAACTCATTCATGTTGCTTTTTACCATCCCATGATGTTTTTCCCTAGGGTAGTCTACCTGTTGCAAAATTTGAAAAAGGTCTTAGATAACTAGTTTGTAGGCTAGTTGATTCAATGCAAGATAAGATCTTTGATGTGCTTGACACTTACTGAGCAGAAACTTTAATGATATACCTGCAGGCTGAATTGAAGAAGCTTCCCAGAAGCCTTTTGGCTAAGGCAGCTATGATAAGAAACACGGAGTTGGTATGCACATACCCTCCTGCAATTATGAATTTCCAACGTTTGAAGCTGTTGAAAAGTTGTTACTCTGATTTCTGTTGTTTTTCTATTTCCGCAGTTATTAGAACAGATGCCTCAAGTGATTTCATCTTTGGATGCTCATATGGATAATGGCTTGCAGAGGTCTATTCTTCTCTATTTTGAATTTTTTATTGCATAAATCGAGCTTATCCTTTGATTCCCTTTTAGTAATTTTTACTTGAGATGCAGCTGATGATACTAGGTGGTTTTCATTGCTATTTCTGAAGTTTAGATGCAGCAAGCTATTGGTTCTTTATTTGTTCGTTATCTCTGAAAGCATCTCTAGAAGCTTCATTTGTGTTCTACCTGAGGCCCCTTTTAGATTTTTCAAAATTCAAAGCTGAATTAGGGCAAAATTCTATTGTAAACTTTTTGTTTGTTACATAGTTTTGTACTGTGTTGTCACTGTTCTTGATGATCAGTCCATAGATTGAAGGTAGAAACTTTCTGTAGTTTCCAAGAAAGCCACTTATAGTGAAAAGCTGGTGGGTTCTCCTTGATCACTATGCTATAAAGTGAGTTTTCTTCTCAGGAGTTGGCTGAGCTCCTGATTTGTGTAAAGCATTGTATGGTGCACTCTAGCTTGGATGATTTCTCCAACAACCTTGCTAATGTGGAAATCTTGACTTCCTAGGCATTTATAGTATTGGCTTGAAAAATAGTGTGTATACGGATCTCACTAGACATGGAATAATGTAAACCAAAATTTATGTTATGGGTAAACTGTACAAGGCAGCTAAATGAAGAAGAAATTAGATCATTTTAGGAAATGAATTTTTTTGCTTGGTGTAATTTGTGAGTGTTCACATAAAAAACAATAGATTCAGAGGGATTTTATGCTGCCGATACTTCAACTGGGACATTCAGGAAGGACAGTCTATTGTGCACCAATTGATCATAATGATGATGATTATTTCTGAGCAATGCAGGAACCAGTATGGAGACCTTTAGATTGTTCTATGCATAAGAAAATGTATATTTCAAAAATTCTTTTCAGTAGGTGCTTAAAAATTACAATGCTGCATTCAAACTTTAATTATTAAGTTCAATACACGGATTATAGGTTGACATGATATTTTGGTTTTTGCTCAGATAATGGATCAAATACCTCATTTCCTCTGAAACCCTGACTATTTTTCATGCTTTGTAGTGTGCTTTTGTATTACTTCGCGAGTATTTGAGTTTGTGTCTTCCATTTTCATTTACTTCCCATAAAATCTTTGTGATGTATTTCTATTACCATTGCCTTGGGTGTTAATTTTACATAATTTATCTGGTTAAGCAAACGTTGAAAAGTAGCGTACCTGACTGCAGATATGTACTTGACCTTGTGCAGTGTACCCCATCTAAAAACTGTAATCCAGCTACTGTCAAATATCGAGAACTGCCAGCTTAAATCGGTATCCAGAATTCAACTTGATCAAGAGGTGCGTCAAACATCAGTTTTTGTCCTTCTTTGTGAGGTTTGCATGAAATTTATGGTATTTGAAGTGCAGAGAAACAAAATTTTCTTTTCAGTTACATTTGTTTTGGAAATATAAAGTGAAGGTGCCAACCTCATAGGCACCAGTTACTGGAATCCTTATTGCATCTTATTATGCACCAGAAATATATTTAATTCTTCTGCTACAGTTGAGTGAAAGGTTGAGTTGAATGTTACACTTCTGTGGAATTTATTTCTATTTGCATGCTCTCAATTTGTCTTCCCCTTTTGTTTGGCACCACTTCATAAGTCACATATAGGCAAAGCCGTAGTGATACACCTCTGGTTTAGGTCGAAAACTGAAACCAAAAATAGCCTTCATAATTGAAAATTGTTCCCCAGTATTGCACTTTGCCAGTGTAGTTCTTTATCTGCGCTCGTCACTCCTCTGATTTTGTTTTGGTAATTTTTGGTCAGGAAAAGGGAGATAAACCGAAAGGCCGACTTCTGGAACGAGACTAAGAAAATCATGTAAGAAGTTGCTGAATCCTAATAGTAGGTAAGTGAGGGACTAGAAGCTCAGAACCTCATTAGTTTTCAACAAAACTGGCTTTACATGTGGCTTCAAGTCTTAGCACAGCAGCTGTACATCTTGTTTCTCTTATGGTAGCTTCGCGTTGCCTGGTGTTTAGGAGTGAACTGCTTGATGGGGTGCTTCATTTGCCAAATGAATGAACTTCTGGCAATCCTATTAGGTGGGCATATGGTTCAGTCAGTCATCTTTCTCATTATTTAGAAAGAGCCAGCCAGTCACACAAGATACTATCATTTCTGTGTAGACAATTATACTTGTAATCGCAACGATCTAATTGTAAGAGTCGGCTTTGTCAACTGTGCTGTATCTTTCAACGTGTGCACGAAATAGTCAATCATACTTCATTTATTCCTTCCTTTGGCGTGCTGGACATCCTAGTTTGAACAAAACATGAGTACATTACCGTCTTATTTAGTATTGTCAGCGTCTCAAAATCATAATCGTGTTACGAACCCTAGCATATGAGAAAAGAGTATGAACAAAAGAACTGTAACAAGGGACCACTAGTGGCTTGCTTGCTGCTGATGAAAGAGCCCAAATCATAAACTTTAAACGTGCAAAAAATCCCAAAAAAAAGGAACCCATGTTCTTTACGATGTTAAAACTAAAAAGGGATACGTTTCTCATTCCCCATTTGACCAAGAGTTTTGATTCAGGTCAGCTCAACAATGGTTGTTGCTGGAAAACAACAGGAAAGAAAGCAAAACACAGTTCTTTCCGTTGCGTGGAGGTTAAGGATTTATAAGTCTAAGTCAAACATGTCAGTCAGTTTAGTTCTTCCCAGTTACAACTACCGCAATGCAATGCATGACGGCGGCGGTGACAAAAAGTCAAAGATTCTTTACTACTTTTTTCAACTCACAATAACAATTTTTATATATATATATATATAGTTTTAAAATGGAAGACATATATTTACTCTCGCTAAAATTTTATACATCACTAATTATCACACGAAAATTTCAAACTATAAATATGAATATAATCAAGAACGTCGCTATCAATCCAATGAACTGTTGTCATAACAACGAACATCATGTACTCTTCTATAGATCATCTATTCAAAGACAAAAAAAAATAAAAATTTGAGATAATCCTCTTTATTAGAAGACGAAATTAAATTAGAAAATTAAAAACGAAGAATAAATTTATGAAGGGAAAAACTATTTTTTTGAATGTTGTTTGGGAGAGAATAGAGAAAACGAGCCATGATATTTATATTCTAAATATAAATTACTTTTTATATTTTATTATTAATGCATATAATTTTAAATTAATATAATTATTATTGATGTAAGTATATTTTAGTTAACTATAAATATTATATTTATCCGTGGGATATGTGTGTCTGTTTGTTAAAAAAAGAAAAAAAATTATAAATATAATTGTGAGACGGAGGAATTATTATTTATTTTGCTCACAGGAGTAAAAGGGAATGGGCGAATGTGACAGACAGAAAAGAAAGTTGGAAAAGAATCGTAGGAAAGCGTGCGAGGGTTGATGGAGACAAAGAATTTTGACTAGGAAACTGAATCTTGGTTGTCTCCTCCTTTTGATTCTCATCATTCATTATTCCTCTTATCTAAATTTTAAAATAGGCCTTATTAAATATTATTTTTTCATTTATTGTCCTTATATTATCAAAATATTTTTATGATTTTAATTAAAAAATAATAAAAATATTTTGATAATAAATAAAGGGTAAATAATAATTTAAGTGATGATAAATAAAATATATTTCTAGCGCAATTTCATTGATGATATTCGTTGTTATGGCGACAGTTTATTGGTGAAGTTTATTGAATTGGTAGCGACGTCGTTGATGATGTTGGCTGATTTAGTTCAAGAGAATTCGGTTATTATATATCTATTTTCATATGATAATTAGTGATATATCTTGTTCGGATTAAAATTTTGGCAAAAGGTATATCTACTGCTTCATAGGGTGGATCTAGATTTATCCGTAATAAACACAACAATACTTGTAATTTGTGTTTCTTTGGCTCTACAGCAGTACTTACCACTGAACTATTATCAAACAATAAGTTATTATTTGACTTGGAATGTAATTTTACGGAGAGAAATATTTTATTATAAAATTGAGATAATATTGTTTAAAAAAATTATCCAGAATATTGGGTCTCTGTAATTTCTTTTCCAAATTAACATTTAAGTTTTTCTTTTTCTCAATACATTTTTTCTCTCGTCAATATAAAAACCAATACTCACAATATAATTCTAATCACGATATTATCACATTTTGCTATACAAAAAACTCCAAAAAATAAAAAAAAATTGCATATATAGACGTACAGCCCAATTGCGTGTTTGTGTGGATTTTTGCCGCATATATCAAGGAGTTTGGCCCCTGAAAATAGCATCAAAGAATATTCCCCCCCTTTCACTTTATAAAAAAGCGGTTCAATTACCAGAAAAAGAAATTCAATCACAACTAAACGTAAAGGGTTATTAAATATGAAACGTTTTTTCTTATTTGTTATCTTAAATTATCAAAATATTATACAAAATGGGAAAATTTTAATTCTAATACGAGTTCTCTCCGTCCATGCTTCTCCATCATGAAACTTGACCAAAAAAAAAAAAAAAAAAAAGCGAACGTCAATTCAATGCATATCCATGAAAGTTCAACACGGATTCTTCCAGACATAGTTGATTCTTCTCCATAACAATTGAATAACAATCTTACACTTGATCATCATGCGAAAAAGTCGATAGAGTAAAACTATCTTTCGTGCAGTATAATTAGGTAAAACTTTCTTTTGTGTAATAATCTATTAGTAAATATCTCGATAAGAGATACGTAATTTTTATTTGTATGTAGTTATCTTTTCACCTATGTAATTGTTGTAGATACAAAACTCTTGTTATAAGTACACGTCTGTAACAAAGAGATCAATGACAGAAATTACTTTTTCATATTATTGATTTGGTATCAGAGCATCACGATCTCTCTCTCATTTTTTCTCTTCTCGTGTTCACGAATTGCAGTAAAATAAATTTTTATATATATAAAAAAACCATAGCCAAACCCGTCACCACCTTTTCTGCTTCTACACCCGCAACCCCTTCTCCACTTATCTCCTTCACCCGTTCCATCTCTTTCATCCACCATTCCTTTGCTATTAAGCTTTCTTCCCGTGAAAACTATAGTCTTTGTAAACTTCAATTTCATCCTCTCATTAACATGTTTAATCTATCCAATATTTTGCATGGTCATGAAACCGCTCCTTCTCCTACTCTAGCCGTAGGTGATCCTCCCTCCTTAGTCTCCAATCCTGACTACATCCTCTGGCTTCAAAAGGATCAGGTTCTCTTCTCCTGGATTCTGTCCTCCATTTTTGAGCCTATCTTCCCCTGCCTTCAAGGACTCACATCTTCTGCCGCCGTCTGGAGTGCCTTAGAGACTAGTTATGACACCATCTCTCATGCCCAACGTACTCAGCTTCTTCTAGAACTTCATAACATCTCTAAAAATGACTTGTCCGTGTCTGCCTTTTTGCATAAAGCCAAGTCCTTGTTTGACTCATTAGCTTTAGCCGGTCATATGATCTCGTATGTCGATTTTAATGCTTTAATATATCGTAAATTAGGTTATGACTATAACGGTATCATAGGTGCCCTGCAGCAACGGTCTAAGCCTTCTACCTTTCCTGAGCTCTTAGGACAACTTGTCTCTTATCAACTGCTCCTTTCAAGCCCAACAAACTCCTGTTATCGCCAACCTTGCACAATCTTCTTCATCGGTGTCTTCTCCCTCTCGTGGTGGTCGCAGCGCCTCTCGTGGTTGTTCTCCCTCTTATCGTGGCAATCACCGTGGTAGGGGACGGGGAGGGCATCATGGCTACTCTTCTAGTATGTCTGCGTGTCAGTTGTGTGGTTACAACAATCACTCCGCTACAACGTGTCGTCGTAGGTTTGATCCTTCATTCCTTCCGCAATCCTCCTTCTCCCCTCCTCAGTCTACTTGTCTTCTTCCCACCCCTCAAGCGAATCAGGTAATTCATTCACCAAATTTTGCTCCTTTTGCTTGGTACCCTGACTCGGGTACTACTCATCATGCCACTCCGGATCTTGCGTCTCTCAGTTTACATGACCCTTATCAGGGTCATGATGGTCTGGTCGTAGTTAATGGTCACTCTCTTTCTATTTCGCACACTGGTAATTCTGTGGTTGGTCCACAAACTAGAAATTTGCATCTTCGCAATGTTTTATGTGTTCTTTCCTTAACTAAGTCACTATCGTCAGTTCAAAAGTTTTGTCGTGATAATGTTTGTTGTTTTGTCTTTGATGCCAATTCTTCTTGTGTTAAGGATCAAGCGACAAAGGCGATCCTTCTGCAGGGCACAACTAATAATGGTCTCTATCATCTCACTCTCCCTAGTGTCCTTCATTCCTGTTCTGGTCATCCAATGGCGTTGCACGCGTCACTTTAGCACTGGCATGCTCGCTTATGACATCCCAATTATGTTTCTCTTCGGTCACTCATACGTTCTTTCCAGCTTCCGTGTTCCTCCATGCCTCAATCAAGTCAAAAGTGTTCTGCTTGTTGCTTGGGCAAGCTCAATCGAGTCACCTTGCCTCTTACTTATCATCGTATTAAATCTCCATTGTTTTTAATTCATAATGATGTATGGGGCCCCGCCCTAGTAATATCTAGCACAGGTTTTTGGTACTTTGTCCTGTTCATCGATGATTTTTCTTTATTTACTTGAATTTTTTGAATTAAAAATAAAAGTGACGTGTTCAATGTTTTTCGTGATTTTAAACTGACAGTTGAAAAGCAATTTAATACTTCGATTAAGAGTGTAAATTCTGATTGGGGTGGTGAATTTCGGTTGGTGTCTCAATTTCTTAAAAGTCATGGTATTATTCATCGCATTGCATGTCCACATACGCATGAGCAAAACGGCACCGCTGAACGAAAAATTCGACATATTGTCGATACAGGTCTCACTCTTATGGCTCATTCGGGGTGTCCGTTGAAGTATTGGGATATGGCATTAGGAACTTCTGCGTTTCTTATAAATCGTCTCCCCTCGTCTTCGCTCAATTTTAATATTTCATATACTTTGTTATTTCACCGGTCTCTCGATAAAGGTCGTGAAAACACATCCTCTTAGATTTCAAAAATAAAAAATAAAAAATCACTCAGTGTACGTAAGCATTAAAATACATCACCTAAAATATTAGAATACATAATGTAACACATGAGAATAGATCAACTGGGGATATATCATTTTTCCAAATCGAATTCCATTACTTAAATCATTAAAACATGAGAATAAAACAAGTATAACATGAAGATACATTCTCTTAAATTACAAAAAGAATAAACACCACCCCATAGACGAAAGCATAAGAATACATAACACAAGAATATATAAATTTTCAAAGTCATATTCTATTACTTAAATCAGTCAAATATGAGAATACACCCCGTAAAACATGCGAACTCATCAACTATAACATAAAAATGAATCATCTTAAATTTTAAAAAGAATAAAAATCACTTTATAGATATAAGCATTAAAATACATCACCTAAAATATTATAATACATCATGTAACACATGAGAATACATCAACTATAATATGTTAAATATCACTTGAAGTATAAAGTACAACGCGTAAAATATAAGAATACATTGAATACAACATCACAATACATCGCTAATTGAAGTAACACCAGGAGATTGCGAGACACCCGACCGCGAGAGGCCCCCCCCCCCCCCCCCCCCCCCCCCCCCCCAACAAATGTACCTACTAAAAAGGAATCAAACAATATAAAAAGAGTGTTTGAATAACCATAGTTCTAATAAACTATGATAAATATTTTCAAAAAAAAAAAATGATAAATTGTGTATTTAAACTATTCATTCTTGATGATAGAATTTTAATAAGATAAAAAAGAAATTTTTTAGAAGGGTAATACTGTAATTCAAGTTAAATCATGATTAGTTTTAATTTATGTGTATAATTTTAAATACCTTAAATCTTAAATTAAAAAATAAAAGGAAATAAATTAAAATTCAATGATTATTGTCCAGTGACAATCATTAGCATTAACTAATTCCATCTTAAAGTGCATTACTACTAATAATTCCATCTTTATTTTAATTATTAGTGGCAAGCAAAATCTAGCGACCGTATCTCTTTTTGGCAATGCGCATACCTTGAATCTTTCTCTCTTTTTTTTTCCTTTTTCTTTTTTTCTAATTTTTGTTAATGTATTATGGTAATTATGTTGAAATACATATATACTTTTTCTATTGTGCGGTAAGAATATAGTATTTCTCACTTGTAAAATAATTATCCCTCTATTTTCAAATAATGATCCCATATAATAAATTAAAATAATATAATAAACATATTTATTATTATGAAACAGGGGTAATAACAAAATATAATAAATAATTTAATTTTATTTATCATGACTATTTTACTCTGATTTGAAATGAGGGATATATTTAATAAAAACATTGACTAACTTAATTGTTCTCAGATTAAGTTTTGTCCAAATGGAGATTAAAATTTAATTTGATTAAATGGTTCTCCAAAAATGAGCTTAAAACACGTTCTATATTTATTATTTGAATATTAATCACACACAATTCGGTGAATATTTTAAAATAATTTTTTACCATAACAAGCTAAAATGGATAGCCTTCGTGCATATCTTATTAGTAATAATTTAATATTAAATATAATTAATAATACACTTGACAGAAAGAAGGGAATGAGGCAAATTATATGGTAATTTACATGGCATGGAGTATTGTATCCTAGTGAATTTTATATTGTAATTTGACGATAAATCACTTTCGGTGTTTTTTGAAATAATGGGATGGATGTTTGACACTTAAGTTTTATTTTTTATTTTTAATTACTTTTATGGTAGGGACATAGAGTATTATAGCAACATAAGACTATAATGTAACAATTAGAACAAATGATAGAAGTAGATAGCTAAATATCTTCAACATTATAATACCGCTAGTGCTGACTCAGTTGGCACTGAGTAGTCTATTGAATGTTGATAAGACAACTGACTTGGCAGAAACAAGTAATGATGGAGGGAAATAGCTGAATATAATAAACGTTAATATAAGACAATTACCATTGACACTTAGTAGTCTATTAACGGTTAATGAGACAGCTGACACTGACTTAACTGGTATTGAGTAGACTATTAATTGTGGATAAAACAACAATGACTTAACTGGCATCGATTAGTATTTACAATATGCATTACTTACTTTCCAATAAGCCGTCTCTTTTGTTGAGAACTGTCCCATATATAACATTAATATTTTATAATGCAATTTAAAAGTTCATTACTAAAAAAAAGTGACCAAGGCCAATAATAATGTAATTTAAAAGTTCATTCCTAAAAAAAGGTGACCAAGGCCAATAATTAATCATAAGGAGTGAATGAACAAGTCAATTCTTATGTTTAATTAATAATATTAGATATGGAAATCGAAAATTTAATGCTGCTCATTCTGTCCTTTTTATTATTTGGTTATATCCATCAAAATTAATGATATATTTATACATATATATTAATTATTTAAACAATTAACTTTTAATGAAAGAACTACTATTTTCTTCGTCGAATAACAAATTTAAATAGAGTTGGAGCCTAAAAAACTCAAAAAATAGTGAAATAAAAGTTAATAACAAAAAAATACATATATTTTTAAATTAATTTAGTAAACGGTGTAGTTTAGTAAAAGGTGTAGTAGTTAGGCAATCGCACAAGTTAAGTATGTTGAGTTGTACCTCGTACATGTTTTTTTAGTGTCATTTTTTGAAAAAAAAAAAAAAAAATGTTAAGTATGTTGAGTTGTACCTCGTACATGTTTTTTTAGTGTCATTTTTTGAAAAAAAAAAAAAAAAAAAAAAGTAGTACCCACAACTCTCTAAGGGGATCGGATTATATGTTTCTCTCACCCAACGGTGTCGTTTTGCATCAGGCAACTGTTCCCACAGAAACGAAATCCTTATAAAGCTTATTCGGGACACAGCGAACAGCGCTAGACGACACCTCCCCACTCCCTCTCCTCCCCCCGCCACCCCAGCCATACAAATTCTACGCCCCCTCTCTTAAACAACAGCGAGGAAAAGGCTTCCAGAATTTACATGGCGTCGTTGGTTTTGCCAGCTCCTACGTCGTCTTCGACTTCTCTCTCATCCTCTTCATTATTATCATCGTCGTCGTCGTCATCATCCTCTGCTTCTTCTTTGTTATCGGGTTCAGCTTGTTCTCCCCGTGGTAGAAGCCACGTTCCGAAGCCATACGCATTCCCAAACGTTGTATGTCTTATATTCGATTGTATCTGCTTCTCAACTGGGATTTTTCTGTTTTTTTAGCTGAGAATGGACTTAATGTTTGGTGGGTTTTGCATATAAATTGGCTTTTGATGTTTTCAAGTTTTAAAATTTTCTTTTTGGGTGGTCATCATTTAGGTTTTGTCGTAAGTTCTTGGTTCATGTGTTAAAAATATCAGCTTTTTTGTGTATTTGGGTTGTCTGATGATTTTGCTTACTGGGCATTGGCTTTTCTGTGATGAAAGTTGTAAACTTTAATGTTCATGTATTTTCCTAACTAATTCTCAGTTTTTTGTGTTTTGGGGAATTGGGATTCGCTTGATTTTCTAGAATGTTTCCCTTTTAAGGGAAACTACTTGTTGCTGATGAACTTAATCGAGTAATTTTACGGTAGCCAAAAGTATGAATGTTGAAGGTCCCCCACAACCCCCTCCCTGAGAAATAGTTCTGTTCTTTTTTATCGCATTTCATGAAACCCTTTCTTAGTTGGGTTGTATACGCGTGTTTGTTATTTCAATTCTGTCAATTTATTTTTTATCTGCTGCTTATTTCATACAGGTAATCCACTCTTTTGACAAATTCATTTTTGTGTGTTGTACATTAGAAATGTGAAATCACTGAACCGATGAATGGCAAGCCTTTTGTGCCAATCATCAATGATCAAGTCCTTCCAAAGTTCTTGCAATCTAGGCGCCTGGAGAATGCTGTGAAAAAATCTGAAACCAGGCTGAAAATATTTTCTGGCACCGCAAATCTTTTGCTTTCTCAGGTAAATTTTTGCATCTCCAGTCAGAGATAACGATCATTAAAATTGTAATGTGTGCAATTGGGTAGAAACTTGTCTTTAACCGTCTCCAATTTTCTGTCAGTGATTTTTTTAATGTTGACCTGATTGCTTGATTATTAGATGTTTTCCTTTGTCTCACTCTTTGATCTTTTAGGAGATCAATCCGTTCAAATTAGTTTCAATCAAGATAATTCTTGCGTATGCAAATCTTTTAAGTTTCCTTTAAGCTGTCATTTGTGTATGCATGACTCACTGTGCATATGCCAAACTGAAACTGAAGAATTCTGTAATTTGATCTTTTTCTTCTACGCTGAGACTCCTTTTGAGGCTTATAGATGTGTAATACTTTCAGATGCATGGAGTTGAAGAGGTATCATCTCCCTCATAATTTCACTGGCATGCTATTAGGTTGTTAGGCTCTAATTGCACAAAACCTGATCAAAATAAAGAAGTGTCATTTACTTCTTGTAATCAATGAGTTTTCATTGCATCATTACTCATCTTATTAGAGTTAATATCTTTTCTTTTTGTTACAACTTCCTTTCTATTCTTGCAGTGAAGTTCAGAGCACCCTTTCCACGAGATCTTACCTTAGACACTTGTAGATCTTTCATATCTACATAGTGCAAGATTTTTAAAGATTAAAGTTGTTAGAAAGATGTGGATAGTGCTAGGCCATATCTCGTTAATGGTTGTCAGAGTTGTAAATCCACGCACTATATGATTCTTCGTTTTCACAGTTTTAGCAGTAGTTTGTGAATTTACTTGACTAATACAGTGTCACCTTTTTCTCTAGGAAATTGCTTGGTACATGGGCCTCAACCTGGGAAAAATTAATATCAGGAGGTTTGCTGATGGTGAAATTTACGTTCAGTTGCAAGAGAGCGTAAGAGGTTGTGATGTGTACTTAGTGCAGTCCACCTGTCCTCCAGCCAATGAAAATCTCATGGAGCTTCTAGTGATGATAGATGCTTGCCGAAGAGCATCAGCAAAGAATATCACAGCAGTAATTCCCTACTTTGGGTACGCTAGAGCTGATAGGAAGGTAAGTCACTGTAGGTTTAAGATAAGGTTTTTCATTTACTGATTCATTCTACTGTATAGTGCTTTCTCATTTTCGTGTAAGAGGTTACGAATGGGATAGAGGGATTTGAGGAAAAAGAGCAATCAAAAAGGGTGGGGGATAGGAGAAGGACTCCTGTTTCTCTAATAAACAATCTGGATTGTTCTCTGAAGTTTTCTCTTTTACCTTCAGACACAAGGTCGAGAATCCATAGGTGCCAAATTAGTTGCAAACCTTATTACAGAAGCTGGAGCAGATCGTGTACTGGCTTGTGATCTTCATTCTGGGCAGTCAATGGGATATTTTGATATCCCTGTGGATCACATGTATTGTCAGGTATGGACAGAAGTTTGTGGTCATATTCACCGCGGATATAACCCCTCATGCTCATGCATTGTTTGTTTTCTGTGCACAGCCTGTCATTCTTGATTATCTTGCTAGCAAGAAGATTAGTGCAAATGATTTGGTGGTGGTCTCACCTGATGTCGGTGGGGTTGCTAGAGCTCGTGCTTTTGCGAAAAAGCTATCTGATGCACCTTTAGCCATTGTTGATAAAAGGAGACAATCCCATAATGTGGCTGAGGTGCTTCCTTAAGCTTTCTTTAAAATTTTATTCTTTTTAAATTTGTTCTTTGCGGAATCTTCTCGTCTTCCTATCATTTGGTCATTAATGAATTATGCTAAATTTAGCCCATGTTGGATATTGGTTTTGGAATGACCTTGTGATTCTGTTTTTGACCTTCTATAGAAGCTACCTTTTTTCGGAGTAATCATTAAAGTGCTTGCATCCACTTGCTAGAGTTTTTTAAGGCAGTAGGAAAAAAAAGCAATAAATTCATGTCAATTTCCTTGCAAAACAATGGCAAATGATTTATTTATTTATTTATTTTTTTATAATTACATTTTACTATGATAAGTTGTTTGTGTTATGGCACTTTTGCAAGCAATGGCAAATGATTTATTTACTTTTTTTATAATTACGTTGTACTATGATAAGTTGTTTGTGTCTTTACACTTCTACAAATTCTAATTGTTCAGGTAATGAATCTGATTGGTGATGTGAAAGGCAAAGTTGCAGTTATGGTGGATGACATGATTGACACGGCAGGTTAGTCGATTCCTTAATCCCCTGACTCTGCTATTAACAAAGATATTCACTTCTTACAGTATCCTTTATGTATGTGGGGGATTGGAAGGGGTCAGATTTATCCGGATGGGAATAAAAGCAACAATTGAGTTCGTAATGCTACATCGACATGTATAGTAAGCAGATGGCTTAGGAAATAAACAGACGGCGTCAGGTGATTGATATTATCCCCACAGGACCAGATGAATGTTTGTGAAGATAATATTTAGGGTTGATCTGATGGAGGGCAATAGAAAATGATCCCAGGAAACCTGTAAATGTCCCCAGAAACCCTGGCTTTGAAGCAAACCGACGAGTGTTGATCACCTAAGTGTTCCTTATCACTATCTACTGCAGCAACCGATATATACTTTAATTTCTACTTTGTTGATGAGTGTTGGAGTCTGATAATTTGCTACAAATCTTCTTGCTTTTGGTTCCTGATATTTTTTGCTCATCTTATTCTAACTGTATCACAAGAGTTGATTAGCCATCTAGTTTTTTTTTTTTTTTTTTTTTAAATATATAGATATATATATATATATATTTAATTTCCCGAAACGTAGTTCTTCAAAACTAATCTTTGATTTCAGGAACCATTGCCAATGGTGCTGCCCTTTTGCATGAGGAGGGTGCTAGAGAAGTTTATGCATGCAGCACTCATGCCGTTTTTAGGTGAGTTTATTAGTGTAGTATGCCGGTTTAGTTTTCTTCGCTTTTTTCGCAATAACCTTATCTGAAATTTTAAAATTTTGCTTCCTAACGTTTCCCATTTGGGAGCTTGTATCATTCATAGATCATGTTCCAATCTTCCCAGCATAAGCTGTTCTGCACATGGTATATCCTTTGCTTTGCCATCTGCATATTACCTTTGAAACAGCTATATCATTCTTTAACTTGTAAAAACCAGCCATCAGCCTATCACTTCATCCTTATTAGCAAGGGAGCTCATCTTCTTCACTTCAATTAGAGCAATCCATTCAAACTTCTCCGTTTCTCAAATCTTACCCTTAGAAGATTCCCCAGTCTACACATTGCAACGATTGTGTTTAGGAGTCTTATGTGAGGGCATGTTAAGCCTGATAATGTACATTTAGTTCTGGAGGGCTAGCATTTAGCAAAAGTACATTACCAACTTTCTGCCTTCATAAATTTTATGGTGCACTGTTTGATACATAGTACATAAGATTTCTTTCTACTCACATCGTCTATAGCCTGACCAATTAGTGTTTCTTTGCAGCCCTCCTGCAGTTGAGAGGTTGTCCAGTGGTTTGTTTCAAGAAGTTATAGTTACAAACACAATTCCAGCAATTGAGAAGAACTATTTTCCCCAGTTAACTGTTCTTTCAGTCGCCAACCTCTTGGGCGAAACGATTTGGCGTGTTCATGATGATTGTTCAGTGAGTAGCATTTTCCAGTGAAGTGAAGGGTTCCTGACATGAACTTAATGAAGCAACAACAACAATAGGTGAAAATTAGAGCCATCTTTTACCCATTTTTATAGTAACCATTTACTCGCCATCCATCATTGATTTGAATAATCTTTTGCCTACACAAAAATACATACCAGCATTGATCTTTCGTACCCCTATGTACTTGTTGAATATGGCCTTGTTCATCATATTTCTGGCAAACCCAACTCTTTTTCGTTATTCTTTGGCCGCCCATTTCTGGAGATAGGAGGAGATAATCGATGATGATGATGATGACAAATAGCTAGCCTGACCTTTTGTGCCCTTCTGAAATCTGCTGCAAGCAACGGTTGCAAACACAGGGAAGCTTCTGGGCTTGGAGCAAATGCTATCAGAAGAAAAAAAAAGAAAAAACTTTCTATAGATACATTTGTAGGAGATATACAGAACTTATTTATGTTGAATTTTGTGGATTAATCTCTGTTTAATTTTCATGGCATTCATTGTCCTGAGAATGATAGAGACAGCCGCCAGTGTCCTATGATGATTCTGGTAGTAGTCATTTGCTCATTGTACTGAACTGGTGTTTAGTGGACGCTGCAATACAATAATGATCAATATTCTTAGAAAGAGGAAAACAATCCAAAAATAATTCAAGAACAATAGATCTATATTTAAACCCACAAAAAAAAAAAAAAAAAAGATTTCGTGGGGAGAGAACGAAGCATCTGGCGAAATGAGTCGAGGTCTGAAGGATGATGTTATGATGAATAATGTTGGGTGCAAATCCAATTTCACATCGGTGACAGAGAATTTCGATCTCAAGATATAAGTGTGGTAGGGTATAACTATATTGGGTTTGAGGTTGATGATGTTAATTTTGTCTGTCAACACAATAATAATACTTACGTTAATATTTTTGTTTTTTTTTTTTTTTTGATCAAAGACGTAAATGTTATTAATTTAAATAGTTAAAGAAATATAAGTTATTTTCAAAACTTGATGGGAAAATCACAGGGAAGATAAATATAATTTTTCCAAACAAAATTAACCAGGTAACAGTTAAGGCAAAAATAGCCAATTTGGAAAGGAAGTGTCATACCTCTAATCCTTCACTCTGACAACAAATTAATTCATACCATTTCATCCCCTTATCACCAAAAAAAAAAAAAAAAAAAAGTTAATAAACTAAATCCTTTGGGATTTACTTTACCATTATTCCATATGACTTATTACTACCCACTTTATTCCATATGGACAAGGGTGAGCTGATTATTCTCAAGCTCTTAACATATTTTGTCTTGTCTTGCTTGTTTAGTTCTGCCAAAGTTTTACCCGACAAAATACTTTAAAAAAAACTGATCTTGGAGGGAGACAAGAACTAATGATTTAGAAACAATCAGTTAAGGGCAAAGAAGTCTTCAGTCCTCTTCATACGCTGGCTGTCAAATTGGCGTATGCGCTGAGAATATTAATCAATGGCCGTCTGTTTGGAATGCAAGATATTCCAAGAATCGTTTAGTTGGGGGTTAAAGATGAACAGAAGCTCCTGACAGTTTTGCACATTAAGTGATGGTATGAAGAATCAAGGAGGAAGAAAGGAAAGAAGACATTAAGTGATGGAAAGAGAGGAAGTGTGATCAGATTGAAGTTCTTGGAAAACTTTGTAACCTAAGATCTATGCAGATTGTCGTCGAAAGATCGTTGTTATTGCGCCATTTCTTGCTAAATGTAGTTCTTTTGGTGCATTGTCTAATGGCTTTCATAGGATTAGGCAAGACAGAAACCAACATCACCACCGACCATTCTGCTCTTCTTGCCTTAAAACAACACATTTCATCAGACCCTCAGATAGTCCTGGAAAGGAACTGGTCTGCCAAAGCCTCAGTTTGTGATTAGATTGGAGTCACTTGTAGTAGCTTTCAGCCCATGAGAGTGACCCATCTTCGAATTTCATTCTTGGATTTAACAGGAAAGCTTCCACCCCATTTAGGAAACTTATCTTTTCTTGTTTCCATGGACCTGAGTGGCAACCATTTCCAGGGCAACCTTCCTGTAGAATTATCCCATTTTCGTCATCTATGAATCTTAAGGACAATAATTTCACAGGAGAGATTCCATCATGGTTTGGTTCATTCCCTGAACTTCAGTATCTTACAATCAGGAATAACAGCTTAGCTGGAACTATCCCATATTCTCTTTCCAACATTTCCAAGCTTGAAATTTTGGATCTCTCGTTTAATCCTCTTGAAGGAAAGATTCCTGGAGAGTTGGGAGGTCTAAAGAATCTAAGGATCCTGGCTATGCAATATAATCAGCTGACAGGTTCTATACCATCCTCCATTTTCAATGCTTCTGCCCTGGAAACTCTCTCTTTTCTTGAAAATAACTTATCTCGGCATCTTCCTGCTGACATTTGCCACAATCTTCCCAATCTGAGAGAGCTTCGCTTAGCTTCCAATAAGTTAAATAGTCAACTGCCATCAAATCTATCTGGTTGCTCGGTGCTTCAAAATTTGATATTATCATTCAATGAATTCAGTGGAAATACACCGAGCGAATATGGAAACTTGAAGATGCTTGAGAAGCTGTTTCTTGCCAATAACAGCTTAGAAGGTATGATCTAATTTTGCGTATTTCGGATGCAAAAGTTGTAAAATTGGCTCCTTTTTCCCCATTCCTTTATTTCCTTGACAAGGTGCAGAAACTTGAGATATCTTGCAGTGTCTAGTAACCCTCTGAATGGAGTCCTTCCAAATTCTATTGGGAACCTTTCCTCCTCAATGAAAAAGATTTATGCATCAGGAAGTAGTATCAGAGGCATGATTCCAGAAACTATTGGGAATCTAAGCAATTTGATATTGCTACATCTATTTGATAATCATATTTCTGGATCAATTCCAAGTAAGTTCAATGGTATGCAAAAGCTTCAGGACTTAATTCTAAGTGGTAATAGCATTGCTGGTGCTGTACCCCTTCAAATTTGTGATCTAAGAAATTTGTATCAGCTAGACCTGACAGAAAATCAGATATCGGAGGCGATTCCTGGATGTTTAGGTAATGCTATTTCTCTCAGGTATCTTCATCTAGCCTACAACAAAATAACTTCTGAAGTGCCAGAAAGTTTGTGGAGCCTCAAAGATCTTTTGGTTCTTGACCTGTCTTCAAATTCCTTGACTGGCAGTCTGTCTCCAGAGATTGGATTGTTGAAGGTTGCTACATGGACCAATCAAAAATAAAACCTACTCTATAAGTTTTTAATATAGCACAGAGCAAGTAGGATCGTCTCCACAGAGAACACTAGAGTGAAATCAATTCAGTTAAAAGTATGTAACCAAATGGGGGTTTGTTTAAATTAAAATTAACAACGAAAATTCAATTAAAATTAAAAATCAGAAATTGAACAAATTATTAAAATCAAATTCGGAAAAATCTCTAGTCAAGGGAATTGGACCACCTCGATGTACTAATCGATCATCGATGTAAAAATGTATCAATTAACTAATTGTTACACTGATTTTCATTGTTGGAACCAGCTAACAATTCAGTCATATTAATTTAAGCCATCAATTAAAGAACTTCCGTTAATTACATCTTTAATCAATGACCAGTTATGGAACCTCCTAGAACCTAGATCATGATAGTCAAAGACCTAGTTCAATTACAATTAAACAACTTGGTTTAATTGCACTTAATTATTTATTCTTTTAAATATGCTAATTAGTTGTATTGACCTCTCAGGAATACCAAATCTCCTGTATTCTAATTGATTAGACTACCTAGGAAAGCTTGTATACTACAAGCTATATAATCAGTGTCAAATAATCTTCACGATAATTCAAAAGAATAAATAAGAAATTATTAATTAATTACTCTTAAAATAATTCGATCTCACAATTAAAATAATATTGAAGGGTTTAATTTCCTTGGCTAAGCTAAAGAAATTAGCTACTCATAATTGAAATATTAAAAATTAAATAGAAATTGTATGTGATGAATTCAAGTAAAATCAAAGGAAATAAACTGGGTACTGGGAGTAGTAGTTGCGCAGCCGCCAAAGACCCAAGGCTGCGTCACCTCCTGCCCTCAAAATTCTCGCCAAAAGCCTCACTTCCAAAGTTGAGTCCTCCATTTTGTTGCTGCCCGCTGGTAAAACCCAAAATTGAGTCCTCCCAATGAGCTGCTGCCAAAAACGTCATTCCCCGCTGACAGCCTCCAAAACCAAAACGTGAGTCTTCAAAATTTGTTGCCAACCTAATAAAACCTCATTTTTCCCTAATTGGGGCCACCATTCCTTCTCCAAATAAAATTCTCACCATTAACATTAAGGGGCTGCTTGATTCACAAATAGTAGTCGGAATGCGAATGGCTATAATAGTAATCTAGAATGACAATGAATTTTTGAAAGTGATTGTTGCTGTTTGGTTCATTATTTGGAATGGATTTCATTAGCATTGTTAATGCCTGCTTATTAAAATTTTTGGAATTGGGATGAATTAAAATTACATTTTTACCCTTCATGTAAAGACTAAAATTATGAAAACATGACTAAAAAATTGACTAAACTCTAAAAATGGTCCATTACATATAGCGAAAATATTATTTTGGTAAAAAAAAAAACTACTTTTTTAGTCTATTACATCATGTTTTTTAAAAATTTTAGTCCAAAACCCACTTTTATCTGTCTGATCAGGGGCATTTTTGTCTTAATAAAAAATCTTTTAACCGACTGAAATTAATAAAATATTCAAAAAAAGAAAAGGATTAAAATATAATTTTTTATAAACTAAACCTAATACCCTAAAATTTTAAGAAATTCCCAATCGAACCCTCTTCCTTTCTTTTCTTTTTCTTTTCCTTCTTATTCTTCCTTTTTCTTCCTCTCTCCCTCTGCCGTTCTTCCCTCCACCGCCCCCGCCGCACCTCCTCCTCTCCTCTCCCTCTTTTCTTCCTCTTCTTCTTCTTCTTTAATTTTCCGGCACCACCTCCCCTCCCTCTTCTTCTAATCCCTTTTCTTCCCACTTTCTCCCCTGCCCTAGTCGACAGCCGCACTGGACCGAAAAAAGAGGAAGTTTTTCTTAGCTTCCCATATCGGTACCACCTTTGTTATTTCCTAAGACCTACTTCGATCTTCTGGTGGCGCCAGCATGTGGAACTCATCCGAGCGGGGACCCCGATTAGTCAACAACGGCCGGGGAGGGGGAAGTTCAACGGAGACCCGCCCTTGACATTCTATGTCTTCGAAGGCTCTTACGGATGGGAGATGCATGGAAGCAGCAGCGACTATTATTTCATACGATATATTTATGAGGAAAATATAGAGCCTCAAATCGATAGCACCGTGTAATTTTTGCAGCTTCTGTTTTTCATAGTACATTTCTACATTACAACCCTACAACTCTAAAATGCAAAATGAAAATGTTGTTCATTCCTAGTTGAATGCATTAATTGAGCATTTACAGTTCTGAAGGAAGCATTTGTTATGAATGATTCTGAGCTGCATTTCCTACAGCTTTGTTCTTTTTCTTGAGAAAAGCTCAAAAATGTTGCCATGTTCTTGTAGAATAGGTAAAAAATGTATTCTATATGGATCTTGAATCTGCAGCTTACAAGAGTTGTTAATCGTAAGTAACATTTCCTATTACTTTGAGTAGTGAACTACTGCTATGATTCTACAAATTTAGGAGCTTAATGTAGGCAAGAAGCTCATGCAAATTGGAGGACTGATTTTGGATAAAGCTAGAAGTGATGCAGGGAGAATCCACAGTCCATCGAGGTCATTACTATCCTATGATTATGCCTAAATGAGTCATAAAATATAGTTTGGACGCTGCTAGACGTGGCCAGACGTGGCCAGACGTATCTAGACGTAATTTATGTATACATAAATTTTACAGCTATCATCCAACTTTGAAATTTCATATCTCCCTCGTTTCTCGTTCGTTTTGATCAAAATTTGGCTTGTTTTAAACCTCTCTATACAAGGATTACAAAATTTTACAGATCTTCATTTGGACTTGTAAATCTCCCATAAATTAGCTTTGAAACAGAGCTAAAAGTGTTGTTCTTTTTGAAGAAAAATCTGAAGTAATAGTTGTACTTCAGAAATTCATATCTTCTTCATTCTTTGTCCGATTTAAGCAAACTATAGCTCGATTTAAACCTCTTTGCATAAAGTTTACTCAGAAATTTATAGAAACAACTTTGGCTTTCTAGATTTTCCGAGAAATAATAAAGAACAGAGCTGCATTCTGCAGCAGTTTTCTGAAAATTGAAACCATTATATACCTCATCACTACAAAATGGTAGCTCAGTGACAAACAACTAAAGAAAAATATCCATAGTAGATATTAAAAGAATGCAAAACTTAGATAAACTCAGTAGTAATATGTATGCAGTGCTGCATTCAAAACTTTCAATCAGTATTGAAATTTGCAGACCCCCCAAAAGGCACCAGATATTTTCCTAAGATGAGTATACAACTTGAATAGTTTGTAGAATCTGCAATCAATTCTCACATCTAAAAATTTGATGATTGATTGTAGATTTTACAATTAAAGGTATCTCCAATTGGAGATACCTTTAATTGTAAAATCTACAATCAAACATCAAATTTTTTAAGCAGATCCAAGATAACTCCCTTCTTCATCTCTTACAATGAAAGACTTCACATCCATGTAATCAGCATACCTTTAATTGTTAGGTTTACATAAGACCTATAAAATACTTACAAAAGTGGTTATCATCATCTTAATTTACATCGCAAAAGATTACATTTCAAACCTTTACAAAATATTAGCAAAAGTAGATATTAAAGGGTAGCATTATTCTTAACCTGGAATTGGATATGAAAAACCAAACACATACTGCCTTCGCATGTCTTGAGGCAAACTAAACAGCATTTCAACCTTTGCAGGTTGTGAGCATAAAATTTCACCAGCCTTATATACATCTCCACTTGTCAAACCAAGGCTAAGCAATTCTTTAACAACTTCTTTCGTTTTATTGGAAGTAAGTGGTTCAGCTTTAGGCTCAGAAGTGAAGGCATTGTTAATAGCATTATATTGATTTGCCATTACCTCCATAAAAGCTCCAAACTTTCCCGTGATGTCATCAAACTTAGACTCAAGAGTTTGTGGTTGTGGTGTTTTTTTCTTCTTTGCAACAAACTCTCTTCTTGGCGAGAGTTTCTTTCTTTTGCCTAAAACTTGTGTGCTTGGTGAAGTTATTGGTGTCACTTTTGCTGCAGATTTGTTAGCATTTGCATCATCACCATCGTCACTAGAGGAAGAAAGAGTAGTGTAAGCTGAATGTTCCCTTTCCACATTGATGGTGTTTTCTAAGTCTTCCACAGCTTCAGTGAATGTCTCAGCAATAATTTCAGTTGCTCTGTCCCTGCCATAAACATCATCTAATGCACACACATATGGAAAATTAAAATCCCATAAACCTTTTGCATTTGAATGTTCACAATCAAAATCAAAAAAAAAAAAAAAAAAAGGAAAAAACTATGACATATCAAACTAATATAAACAACACTAAATTGATAAAATATATATACATATATAAATTAAACAATAAAAAAAATACAATTTACCTTGCACCAATCATCATACCACTGCTTTTCAGAAGCTATTTTGCTTTCAATATGATTCCATTGACATCCATTTTGTTTACAAATCTCAGTAATAGCATGATACTTCATCTTTAGTCACTTAATTCTGGATTCAATGTGGGGCGAAATGAGCTTTTTACATGACGAAATCTTTTGTAATAGTCTCCTATGAACCTCATTGTTTCTAAAACCCCCCATCTGTTTTCCAAAGTGGATCGGATGCCAACTCTTGCAATATCTCAATCAATACTTTGGACTCCTCATCGCTCCAAGATACTTTATTTTTTCCTCATCCACGAGTGGCTTCATCTTCTCCCTTCCCTCCCTTATCTTTGCCTCGTCTATTTCATCATCATCTTCCATTCTAACATAAAAGTTATAAGAATTGAGTTAAAATAATATATATTATAAAACAATCTAATATGGTTTACTGGCTAATACAGAAATATGGTCATATTTATGTACAAACACTTATGGGGGAAAACCAAAAAGGAAACAATATTTCATCCTCAAGCAGTCATATTTACTGGCTAGATACTTTACGACAGGTATATTTACTAGCTAGATACTTTATGACAGCTTCCATCCTCAAGCAGACCATGATTCTTGCATGACATTTTAGCATATCGCACACCAACGTGGTATAACTGAATAGACTCAACAAAGGGCATAGAGTACAATATTGCACAAAAGGGAAGATTAAAAAAGAAAAAAATTGGTGCAAAAAGTAAATATCATTTCAATTTACAATAAAGCAGATGATATTAACAGCCAAAGAAAAGGAACATACCATGCTTAGGTAGTAACTTGTAATGTTAACAAGAAACCACATGTTAATAATACAATAATGCCTAATGATTGGCTATATTGTTCCAATTATTGAATATATCATTTGACAAATTATTCCTAAATGCAACCCATTCATCAGTAGGAGCTATATGAGTGATATAATCTCCCATGTTCATTGTTTCATCATGTTGTTTTTCGTAATCTTCATTGTCTTCAAAAAGTTGCTCATCTTCACTATTAACTTCCTCTTGCATGAAAGCCTCTTGTGGATCAAAACTCATGTACCGATGAATCAAATTATACAAAAGACAACATGCCATAATGATTCGAACTTGAGTTTGAATTGAGAAAAATGAAGGGGAAGCCAAAATTTTCCATCTTCCTTTTAGCAATACAAAACACTTTTCGATGCAATTCCTAGCTTTTAAATGTTTCATATTAAATAATTCTTGTGCCGTTTCAGGTCTGCGACTGCCAAATTCATTAAGATGATATCTTTGCCCCCGATATGGTGCAAGAAATCCTTTGGCATTGCAATATCCAGCATCAATCAAATAATAACCACCTTCAAAACATATCACAATTTATCCCGTGTTAATTTTAAGAGCAAAAAATTCAGAATTTGAGGGTGCTAGATATTACAACGTGATATTACCTTGGGGAACTCTAAAACCATGAGGTCTAGAGATGGTATCTCTGAGCACGCGACCATCATGAGCAGACCCTTCCCAACCAGCTAAGACATAAATAAATTGCATTTTTGGACAACAAACACCTAGGACATTAGTTGCAATAGTTCCTTTTCTAGTTCGATATCGTGGTTTTTCTTCTTTAGGAGGTGTAACTAAAGTTCCATCTAAAGCACCTAGACAACCCTAAAAAAAAAAAAAAAAAAAAAGAAAAAAGAAAACACACTCACATACACACATTCAACATTCAGCATTATAATGAAATAAATTATATGATTATAATTTAAATTACCTTGAAATATCGCCATTTTTCATCTTAGCACTCCTCTGTGATAGGTTCTGGTTTCTTAAGCAGCAATTCATGTAGTTTTAATACTGCCAAAAGGACTCGGCTAAATTGACGACTAACAGTTTCTCTACTTCGTTAAAATAATACACTTATTGTTCTACTTTTTTTATGATGAGCTAAGACATACAAAAACTGTGCAACAACTTCTTCAATTGTTGTGTTTCTAGTGGGTTTTGAACCACCAAAATCTCTTAGCATTTCACAAAGTAAACCAAATGTCGATCTATCCATTCTAAGTTCACTTATACAACAAGCATCACTTTCTTGTGTGAGTCTAACCGTCCATATCATTCTCTCAAACATTTTTTCTTCCTTAGTCTTTATTGTACGAACAAAACTACGGAAGTAGACAATAGCAGCAAGATACCAAATAGAGAAAAGAATGAATATATTTGTAGTTGTTGCTTGTTGGTGTAATATAAAATGCATCAATTTTCTTCTTCGATCAGTAATAGGAAGTCGAGCCATCTAAATATACATTTCAAAACACTATTGATATGTATTAGAAAGATAATATTATTAGTTCACTCAAAACCAACACAATTATACATAGAGACTGGTCCATAGTTACGTCTATTGGCATTTATTTAATTCACTTCCAGTTTTGGCAGCAGTACAGTACAATGGTAACATATCATTTCATCATTCTATGCAATCAGCATTGTGCAATTTGCTTGCTCACAACACTTCATAAACAAAAATGGCATAAAGACACAAAAACATGCTTACACAACCAGAATAATAGTCACATAACAAAAATGAATGCACAATGATATCAGCAAGAAGAAACCACAAACATGAGTTAAGTTGTAAGAAAACCATACAATTAGCTAAAAATAAAAATGCACATAAATGTTGTATTACAATTACTATATAATAAAGCAGTATTTCAACAATTTTTTCAATGTTGCAATATTAATCTAATTTGGCTCTTTACATTCAAATACTAAGCTTATAGTGTTATTATACCAGTTCTAATGGTTTAGAAACAACACTTTTTAGATACACAATTCGTACATTAGACTCATGTATAGGGATTAATTAAATCCAGAGACATTCAATGAAATTCTAAGACTCGTTTAAAGATTCTGTTTTCAGGCATGTTAAAGTCATATCTATAGAGAAAACAAAAGTATATATAGAGAAAATACAAAAAAAAAAAAAAAAAATCCTCTTTTATTTAAGAACTACCCATTATACACACACATGGAGCGAGAGACGTAAGAGTCAAAAGGATAAAACTTACCCAGATGATTTCAATGGGAGATGGAGTGAGATATGACTCACCCAGATGATTCAAAAGAGTGAAGAATGAGGAAATCTGCGTTGACAACTCTGGAGAGAAAGGGCGCAGAGAAATGGTGGAGAAATGGCCGAGAAGAAATGGTGGGAAAATGGTGAAAATTCATTCCAGATTAATCAATCCCACCAATTTACTTAGGAATGAGTTATTGTTATAAACTTGGGTATAAGTTACTGTTTTCAATCCCACACATATTAACCAAGCACCTTGAATGGTATTGATAGCCATTGATTGATTCCGATAGGCACCATCCAAGCAGCCCCTTACAGACCAATGGCTAATTAATAAATAAAATTCCTTATAACATAATTTAATTCCAAACCTTAATGACAGCCCAAATTTATTTGTCTTCCTTCAAATACAATTCGCGTTTCTTCCTCAAAACGTTCAATTCTTCCAAATTGCATTCAAAATAGCCCATCTTGCTCAAAGTTAAACTTCCTCCCTACAAGTGTCGAAACAGCCCATTAGACTCCACCACGCATTCAAATCAACCCAAATTCACACCAAATAGTATTAAGAAATTTAACCTTATCAATAGACTTATCAATTAATCATCTGTCCGACACAATTCCCAACAAGCTTTAGTAAATGTGAAATACTTTATGTTGGCAAATAACAGCTTTATAGGTAGTATTCTTGAATCAATTAGTAACATGTTAAGTCTTGAATATTTGGACTTATCACATAACAATCTCTCTGGTTTGCTCCCTAAGTCATTGGAGATGGTTCAATATCTCGATTACCTAAATGTTTCTTTCAACAGCTTAGAAGGGGAAATCCCAGCTAATGGCCCTTTCAAAAATGTCACTCCTCAATCTTCTATTTTCAATAAAGCATTGTGTGTATCATCCAAGTTCCAGGTTCCCACATGCAGGGCTCTCTTAACTCATGGATCAAGGAAAAGCAGAGTACTCTATATTCTACTTGGAGTTTCAGGATTTTTGGCCATTGTGGTCTTAGTTTGTTGTTCATTCTTCCAGTATTACAATCAGGATGATGAGCCTTTGAACAGACCGAATATGTGGCCCTTGCCAGCAAAGAAAAGGTTTTCATATTATGCACTTCTACATGCCGCCAATAGTTATGATGATGAGAGCAATTTACTAGGAATGGGGAGTTTTGCATCTGTTTACAAACGGGTTTTGGCAAATGGGATGCAAGTGGCCATAAAGGTGTTCAATTTGCAATTAGATTGTTTAGTCAAGAGCTTTGAGCAAGAATGTAGAGTTTCCCGAACCCTTTGCCACATAAATCTTACCAAAGTCATTGGCAGTTTCTCCAGGGATGACTTTAAGGCTTTAATACTGAAATACATGCCCAATGGGAGCCTCAAAAAGTGGTTGTATTCCCACAATAACTACTTAGATATCGTGCAGCGATTGAATGTGATGATAGATGTGGCATGTGCACTGGAATACCTCCACCATGGTTACTTGTTCCCCATTGTTCACTGTGATTTGAAGCCTAGTAACATCTACTGAATGAAAACATGGTTGCTTATGTGACTGATTTTGGTGTTTCCAAATTGCTAACTGATGGAAACAACATTGTTTATACCAAGTCTCTATCAACATTCGGCTATATCGCGCCAGTTAATGATCTAAAAGTGAACATTTTGTGTTTTTATAGTCTCTTTTGAAACTTAATCCTCATATAATCCAGTTTCTTTTCCAAAATTATATGCAACCCAAGAGTATGGATTGCAAGGACTAGTCTCAACAAGATGCGACATGTATAGTTTTGGCGTCATGCTTATGGAAGCATTCACTAGAATGAAGCCTAGTGATGAAATCTTTTTGGAAACATCAAGTGTAATAAGAGGGTGGATAAAGCAGCAGCCTAAGCCTCAGGCATTGCCATAGATAGTTGATCCCTACTTGCTGAGGCCAGGAGATGAACATTTCGTCGAAAAGTTGGAATGCATTGCTTCCATAATGAGATTAGCTATGGCATGCACGGAAGAATCACCAAGGGATAGGATTAATGCTGCAGAAACTGTTCCTTCATTGAAGAAGATCAAAACTCAGTTTCTCAAGTATTGTGATGAACACAAAAGGCACCATGACATGTTATTCAAAATGATGGGGGGGGGGGGGGGGGGGGGGGGGGAAGGAAGAAAGCGCAATCCCAAAACCACGCCTTCAAGCAAGCAGCCGATTCCATTCAGAGCTGGAGAAAACGACGCCGTCACCTGAATGTACAATTCCCTAATCCTCCAATTCATGACACTATTCTCGGCCTTTCAAGTTCCTGTTTATTTGGGTAAAGCCCAAGCTATAGACTAGGACAGAAGGTCCAAATATTTTGAGATCAGGCCCATTTAAGCCGTGGGGTTCTTCAGCCGCTAGGGTTCCCTGATGAACATTCCCTAATTCTGTCTATAAATCTGCAATGCGGCGGGGGCAAACTCAAAAAGAGAGTCTAGCGCTCGCTCTAGCGTTTATTTTTCTCCCGGAATTACAAAATCAAGTATGTTTATCTCTCCTCTGATTGTGCTTAAATTTCGTTTTTCCAGTTTCAGCTGCAATTGCTGTGACGAGCTTTTAATTCAGGCCGGAGATGGCGACTTCATCGTCGGCATCTGTGACGGTAACCTAAATCCTCTAAGAAGTTCTGAGCACTGCGTAAATTCAGGCATCGATTTATTATTTTCCTAACTTATTTATTTATTATTTCTACGATTTAAAAAGAAAGAGGCGAGGGGACGATAGAATTCATAAGTCTGTCAATCCACTGAATATAGTCTTTGATGTTAACTATGAATCCCGACAGGTTCTGATCGCCTCTTTCTTTTTCTTTCTTTTAGGTTAATTACTTGTAAAACAAAATTCAGACATAAAAATAAGAATGGATGTGTGAAATTCGATTTGTTTTTCCTAGTGTTTTTACCTTTTTTTTTTTTTGATTATTACTGAATGGGCAGAGGATGAATCTCATAATACAAATGGGTAATTTGCGTCTGAATAGCATTACTTTGATGCTAAATCACCTTGGAGACCTGATGCCATCCATTTTTTAAAATTACTTTATTCATTTGTTTTGGCTGGAATTATGAATATCTATAGAATCTTCTTCCTATTCAAGCTTTGGTTATTTAGGGTTTAATCTGCAGTCTGTTATATGAGGATGATATTGTAAAAGATTGATTTGCACTGGAAATTGTCTCTGGGCTTTACCGGAATTTTTGAAATAGTAAAGGCTTTTGATTTCAAAAAGTGCATAAAGTAAATGCTGAGTTAACTCGGCGGCGGCCAGACAACCGCTGGGATGGATCCACAGATTACTGCCCACTCTTAACATGGCAGTTGCCTACTAAATCCATCCCACACTTAAATCATTTTCAAATTCTTGAGGTTTTCGATGTTTGGTTGAATATGCTTAAGATCCTTTTCAATCTATTTGCCCTACCAAACTCGAATGTTTGAATAGAAGTTGTAATGAGTACTTGTTAGATTGTGTTTGAATCACTATAATATTTAATAGGAAATAAATATTAATATTAAAAATAAAATAAAATTGTAAGTTCATTATTTAATGGACGAGAACTGTAAGTTCTTTATTTCATTGGGGTGTGATGTTTTTTTGATTAATTTATAATTTTAAAGGGTTAAATGAAAATATTTTTTATTAAGATCAAAATATTCCTAATCATGAGAGATAAAAGTGGGTTGTGGACTAAAAATTTAAAAAATATGTAGTGAAATAAAAAAATAATTTTTTTTGGTTTTGGATCAAAATGATATTTTGGAATGGATTATTTTTTAAGTTAAGTTAAAAATTATTATTTTATAATTTGAAAGGGTTAAAAGAAAAATAATTTTCATTAAGATCAAAATATTTCTGGTCAAGACAGGTAAAAGTAAGTTTTGGATTAAAATTTTTTAAAAATATGATATAATGATAATTTTTTGACTTAACTTTAAAAATGGGTCCATTACATATAGCGAAAATATCATTTTGGTTCAAAATAAAAAAAAATACTTTTTCAGTCCATAACATTATGTTTTTTTAAAAATTTTGGTTCAAAACTCACTTTTGTCTCTCTTGATTAGGAGTATTTTGGTCTTAATTAAATGTATTTTTCTTTTAACATTTTAAAATTATAAATTAATTAAAAAAAAGTCACACCCCCTCTCTTCCGTCTGCCCTTCTCCCTCTGCCGCCATCCTTCTCAATCTCTGCCCTCTTCCTTACCCTCCCCACCACCCCCGATCTCCCTCGCTGTCACCCTCACCTTTTTCGTTGCCGCCGATCTCCCTCCCCTTGGTCCTTCTCCTCCACCCCGTCGCAACTCTTTCTTCCCCGATGAATCTGGCTGTCTCCGATCATTTTCCCCGGTGAAAGAAAAACTCTCCCGGCGAAGATGAAGCTTCGAAAACAGCTGCAGCTCGAACCGGCAACCATTGTGAGGGAAACCCAAGGGAACCTAGTCCCGATTCACCGGTGAAAACCCAAGAAACAAAAAATTGCAAAAAAAAATAAAAAATTCGATGTCCGTTTTTCCGATGAATCAACCGGAGAAACCAAATCCAATTCTAAACCAATCGTAAAAACTTCAGAATTATCCTGGTTACCAAATCGAACCCCAAAACCCACTTTTCCAAGTCATTTTTTCGATCAAAATTGAGACCCAAAACTAAAACCTTTTTCCGGTGAGAAGTTTCGAAAATCCAGAAAATTCAATTTCGAAATCGAAGCAATCCATTCAAGTTTTGAAACCCAAACAAGCCCGAAACGATTTCCAGTGAGAAAAGGAACAAAACCAAAACAAAAATCAAGCAAATCCATGAAGTCCGTCTTCTCGCGTTTTTCCGGCTACCATGAGGATCAAAATCTTGCTTGGATGTGTCAAACTCAATGGCAACAAATTTGATGAATTGAAAGAAACCACCCTATTGTCATTTGCTGAAACCATTATGGGACTTCGTTTATTGCAAAAAAATCAAAACCCAAACCCTTTTTGGTATTCCCCAGATTTTTCGATCAAAACCCAAAAAACGAAAAGGTTTTTCCATATTAATAACCAAACCCAGAAAAAAATCCATATCTAAAAGTTTTTTGAAAATCATCCGGAAACGTTTTTCGGAAGAAGGGAGAACAAAATCTAACAAAATTTCAAGCCCAAAACCACAAGAAAAACGAGGCTCACCGGAGTAAAATAATTTTAGGGGAAGAGAACGAGGAGGAGGGCAAAAGAGGCAGAGGGCAGAGGCGGCGGGAGGAGGAGAAGGATAGAGGAGGGAGATCGGTGACAGCGAGAGAGGGTGGAGGTGACCACCGTGACTTGTGTTGTGGTGTGGGGCGGCGTCCAAGGGAGAAGTAGACGTCTGTGGTGGCGTGCCGCGGGAGAGAGACACCCGTCTAAGGGAGGAAAAGAAGGAGAGAGAGAGGGAATTATATTTTTTTTTACGCAAAAGCCCTTTAAAATTGATCAACTGTTAAAAAAGGGGAAGATAAGGGGAGAGGGGCGACGGCCGAGGGATGGGGTGGAGGGATCGACGGCGGCGGAGGTGAAGGAGTGGGCAGGGATGATGGTGAAGAAGGGGGCGGAGGAAGGTGGAGAGGAGGAGTAATGAAAAAATTATTATTTTATAATTTTAAAGGGTTAAAAGAAAAATACTTTTTATTATGACCAAAATAGAGGTAAAGAGAGGTAAAAGTGAGGTTTTGACCAAAATTTTTAAAAAACATGATATAGTGGATTGAAAAAGTAATTTTTTTTGTTTTGAGCCAAAATGATATTTTCGTAATATATAAGGGACCATTTTTGGAGTTCAGTTTTATAAAAAAACGTTATGTTTCGTCTCATATTCAGTCGTCCTTGCATTTTGGGAACTCGCTCCGCCTTAGGATTTGTGTTAAGTCTTGGCGTCTAGCTAATCCACGAGGATGTGTCAATGTTCACGTGGGAGACACGGCAACGTGTGTATATATATCTATATATAGATATATTTTAATAAACTTAAATCTAATTTTATCCCTAATAGGAAGGGTTATTTTAGTTTTTGTCTCTCATAAGTTTCGTCATCAATAGTAATTTTATTTAAATTTATTTTTATTAATTATGTTCCATTTTAACAGAAAAATTGGTTAACTAACGTTTGACAAATTTTGAAGATTAATTAAAGGACCATTTTGCAATTTTTTTAACTTCCAAAAACTAGGGGCTATTTTACAACACTAAAAAGTTATGAAATTTGGCCAACTAGGGTTTAAGTGCAGCTGCGGGGGCATTTCAGTAATTTCATCCCGTTAGGGCTTCAGCCTTCCCGCCGCAAGCCTCCTTCTTCCCCGGTGAACTGTGGTTTTCCCAACCGGCCTCCCTTGATGAACGGAGTTCATATCGACCGGCTGTTCTGACCAAAAGGAAGTATCGGCTCTCACTGGCATCCTCCA
The DNA here is from genome assembly GCA_030378225.1 of Knoxia roxburghii. Lineage (NCBI taxonomy): Eukaryota > Viridiplantae > Streptophyta > Magnoliopsida > Gentianales > Rubiaceae > Knoxia > Knoxia roxburghii. The sequence continues at coordinate 38,371,913 of CM059423.1, forward strand.
TGAGGCAATACCGAACCGCCCACAGTCCTTTTTTCGGCGAAAACATAAATCGAAATGTGAACCAACATCAGCCTGTTTTTTTCGGTGGAAAAAGACGAACCCAATCTCCATCGAATCTGACCAAATTATTTCGAAATCAAAACGAAAAGAAATCGGAACCATTTCGTGATGTTTTTATAATCGAAATCAAAACCAAAAGCCCCTTTTCTTCCCTCCCCGGCTTTCCGATCAGAAACTCAAAATTTCTTCGGTGAAAATTTTTTCAAAAAAATAGAAATCGCAAACCTTTCAAATCCCAGATTTAATCCGTTTCTTGAAACCAAAACAACTTGGAAACATTTTCGGGGAGAAGGAGAACAAAATGCAAACGATTTAAGACTGAAAATTATGAAGACTGGCCGCCACGATTTCCTGGCGAAGATTCCGGTGACCTTCAACAGATTTTCCAAAAAAATAAAATTTTAATTCCAGGGCGGTGGGGCGGCGGCCAGAAGAGGGAGGAGGAGGAGTAAAAAAATTAGGGTTTTTAGGAAAAAAATCATAAAATTGCACAAAGGTCCTTTATTTAACCCTCAAATTTAGTCAAACGTTAGTTGGCCAATTTTTCTGTTATAAGGGATCATAATTGATAAAAAAAGTTTAAGTGAAACTAGTATTGGTGACAAAAACTTATGGGGGACCTAAATTGAAATAACTTCTCTCACGAGGGACCAAAAATAAATTTAAACCTTTTTAATATCTCTGTCACATAATAATATGTCAATTTTTATAATTAAAATTTCAAATTATACTTATACAATTGTATCATCTAACAATTAAGATAAATGAAAATTAGTAAATATATTTCATATTTTTTTATAATATTATACTTTAATTTTAATATTAAATATTCTCCTATTAAGAAAAGATTAAATAATTTTATTTTTTAAAATTAAATTACTTTTTTTTGAAATATAGAATAGAGTCATTTTAAATTTTTTTGTCAAATTTATGTTACTATAGAAATAAATATATTTTTGTATTTATTATGACAAACATATGTAAGATAGGGATAATTAGGTTTAGATAGGGTTATTGCATATTTGCATAAAAGGACATGGAAACATGCAATTGGCAAGTAGAGATTGAATGGTGGTTGGTTGACCTAATTTTAATTGTTGACTAATAGCTTTCATAGTAGTTGACCGAAAAAATGTAGTGACGTATACTACGTAGTATCTCCTTAAGTAAAAAAGCCCCTCAAATTATCTCAACTGGCTGCTTGTCCTATACAGGTTTTTGTCTAATTTAAAGCTTAAAATCAATACTATAATATTGTAAAATAATCTATTAATAAATAATATAATTATATTAATTAGAAGAAAAAACGTTAGACATTCAGAAACTCATAATATTAAAGTAATTTTAAATTTTAACTATACAATAAACTATCTTATATGATAGTATTAGAATTATAGTATAAAAAGTTTGCGTCCTCCTGAGTCTTGATATATGACTTGGTAGTTAGGTATAAATCCTTAACTCCTCACTTAAAGTTTCAGTGATCAACTTCTCAAAGGTATCAATTAATCATACAATTAAGATTTTCTAGTTGAATTTCTTAGTTGGTATATCCTACTCCTAGGAGTAAAAGTACACTACTACTCCTAGCAAAAAAAAAAAAAGGCAAAAATGATGCTCACTTCAACTAGCACTAAGTCTGAACTTATGTAGTTCAGTTTACATAAGTAGTTCAGAACCCTCAGTTTACATAAGTAGTTCAGAACCCTCAGTTTACATAAGTAGCTCAGAACCCTCAGTTTACATAAGTAGTTCAGATCCCTCAGTTTACATAAGTAGTTCAGAGCCCTTAGTTTACATAAGTAGTTCAGAACCCTCAGTTTACATAAGTAGTTCAGAGCCCTCAGTTTACATAAGTAGTTCAGAACCCTCAGTTTACATAACGAGTTCAGAACCCTCAGTTTACATGAAAAACGGGGCAAGACTCGCCATATCTATAATCCTACATAGCTCAGCTGCACTCTCATCCTCCAGCTCTCAGCAGCAAGCATTAGTTTATTATACCGCTAGTGGTACTAGTAGTAGATTACAACTCCGCATACATATACAAAATATCAACCTTCTCATTGTAATCCCTCCCCCTCAGCACTTCAAGGGCTACATAATACGGCGTCCCAACAATCCCTTCCATGGTCCTGCTATCGTTAAGCCCAAACCACTCAGCCGACCCGAACTCCGCTAGTTTAAGCTTACCCCTGGAATCAAAGAGTATGTTATCCGGCTTAATATCGCGATGGGCTATGCCCATATGGTGGCAGTAGCTAATGGCGGACATTATCTGCTTCAAAATCAAAGTCGCCTCTGTCTCCCCCAAAGGGCCCCGGGAGACCCTCGCGAACAAATCATCGCCGGAGGGACAGAGCTCGGAAATAAGGTGGAGATAGTTGTCGTCCTCATAGATTTTAAAGAGGTGGAGAATATGGGGGTGGCCGCTGAGGAGTTGCAGGATCTTGGGCTCTTTCTCGAGGCAATCACGGTCGGTGGAATCCAAAAGAAGGGTTTTGTCGATGGACTTGCAGGCGAAAGAGTCGCTGGCGGTTAAAGGAGAGAAGCAGCGGTAGACGATCCCAAATCCACCACTGCCAATCTCTTCACAAAGCTGGTATTCTGTCTTGAGGGTATCGGTCATGATAATTTTGGGGGAAGAGAGAGAGAGAGAGAGAGAGAGAGAGAGAGAGAGAGAGAGAGAGAGAGAGAGAGAGAGAGAGAGAGAGAGAGAGAGAAGGGGGGGGGGGGAGTGTGTGAGTGTGTGTGTGTTGGAAAGTTGGGGAAGGGGGTACCGGGTAGGAGTAAACCTTCTTGGAGTAAATCGGCCGGTTTACTCCTAAGAATATATTATAGTTTGCGTGAATTTCTACTACCCTTGGGATGGAGCAATAATTGGTAGAAAAAACCGTTTCAAGGATGAGGTTTTTTTTTTTATTTTTTAAAATGTTTGAAAATAGAAATGTCTCCAACAAAAATGCATGCTTAACTGATAGGTTAAAGGACTCAACTCAATAGTAATAATAAAAAAAGTCCAACTGAAAGGAAAAAACAAATTACGATTATCTTTTATCATCTTTTTCTTCATTTGTGCGTGGATCGTTATTCTTTAAAATTTTCTTTTCTTGATTGTCTTCTTCTCCACTTTTGCAATCACACTCCCAATAAGTAAAAATCTAGTTGCATCCCTATGAACACATGAACCACAAAAGCAGTTCCAATCCCGATCATCTGGGTTCAGATTGAGTAGGAATAGCTCTAAATTGACCCCAAAAAAAAAAAAAAAAAAAAAACTATAGATTCTTGTTCTTCCAAGTAACAATGGTAATTATGGTACCGCTCGATACATACTTGACCTTATTTGGATTTAAGTCTTCGTACGACACTATTAATGATATTGTCGTTTATACAGAGAAAACTTGTTTTTTTTTTTTTTTTTTCCAAACTTTAATAGGGTCATTGAGTGCATTGTTGTACGAATACGGTGTTTAGAGCTGTCATCTCATTTAAGTCACCCCAATCAACTACACTTTTTCACATGCAATGTGTTGAACATCTCTCAAATATACTCGTTCGTTTTAAAATAAAAATATTATTTTTTTTATTGAATTAAAATATATACATAAATAAAATATTTATTTTGGGACGATGATGGTATTAAAAATTATGTACATATATGATCACTTATTTTGTTGTTTTTGTATAAGTAATAAATGGATCTTATTCTTGATGATGATGTGGATCTGATTGACTGACTTCATATTGTTAATGTATTTTTTTAGTAATTTGTATATAAAATTCAGTGTGATAAACTATAATTTGGCTAGTAAAGACAAAATTTTAAAAATTATTAAGTTAATTTATAAAGTTAGAAGGTTACATAATTATGTCGCATTTACACTAAATAAGTGTTAACCTTCTTATTATTATTTTAGTTTTAAGCATCCAATTATTTAGTTATACGTCATACAAGAATTATAATGTGACGTAACCCAAATCTAGAAACATGGACGGTCACATCAAGACATGAGACATAGGCTAAGATATGGTCACAATTTGATTCAATTATATTTGTGGTGTATCGTGATCAAATTAAAGTCATTTTAGTTTAAGAAGTGCCGGAAATAAATGAACTTATCAATGTTTAGTAAAATGTTAGGAGTTTGAATTTCATTTTATGCATGAAATAGCATTATACTTTTGAGCTAGTTATATTATATGTGGATTAATAGAGCGAAATATATTTCTTTCATATAATTTGATCAAATTTTTAATATCTTTTGAGATTTTTTAAATTACATTTTTTTTCTGTTGTCTGTCGAATCTCATTACATTTTTTTCTGTTGACGAACAAATCTCATAACAACTAACCATTAGTTGACAAAAAAAAAAAAGTTAAACTATTGATGTGAACATTTTTATTGAGTAAAAGAATAGTGAAAAATTGCCCAAATCTTTTTGTCTTTAGATATTTTTCACTCGGGGTATAGAGACTTTTATGGACATCCTATAAGGTTTGAGTTGAGGGTGTGACACGCCTTGAGTTGACTGGAGATTCAACGCACACAAGTATGGTTCAAGTTGCTGCAATCCTAGCAAAAGTTTTGCACATTATCTCCTTCGTTCTACTTCCTGCAAAGTAAATTATTTTCAACCAAACTTCAGTTTATTTTGAATTAAGCTTCCATTAATTCATGATATATAAAGCATTTCTGTTCGTTCATTTTACTCTGCTGTGAGATAAACCTAACACATATGTACCTGTCCTTGTAATCTTAAATGCGTCTTTCTGGTTTTACAACTGGAAAACAGAGCCTAAAAACTTCACTGGCGAGGACGAACTAGGTGGGCTAGTAGTTAGTCAGGATGTTTTGTACAAGAAATTGTCCAAACTGCTAATGGCGACCATGGTGTTCCTAACTCTACTTGCACTATCATCAATGGCGGTTTTTGTTCAAGTTGGTGCCCTGGAGTTCACCTACAATGGCTTCCGATCTGCGAATCTGAGTCTCGACGGCATAGCAGAGTTCACAAATAATGGTTTGCTCCTGTTAACCAACAACACCATACAAGAAACGGGCCACGCCTTCTATCCCAATCCCATCAGTTTCAAGAACTCGCCACGAGGCCAAGTCCACTCTTTTTCGACCACATTTGTGTTTGCCATAAGGTCTGCTGTCAATAATTTCAGTGCCGAAGGCTTAGCTTTCGTAATTTCGCCCACCAAATCCCTTCCTGGTGGCAAGACAATGGGGTTCCTCGGCCTCTTTGATCAGACCACCAACGGAACCGCAGCCAACCATATTTTTGCGGTGGAGTTGGATACATTTCAGAACCCCGGTTCCCCTGATGAAATCAATAACCATGTTGGGATCGACATTTGCAGCATCAATTCATTGAAGGCAGAGCCCGCCGGAATTTATGACGACAATGGTTTGTTTGGTAACTTGACGCTTAACAGTGGCAACCCAATTCAAGCGTGGGTGGACTATGATGGTACGAGGAAACAGATTACTGTCACACTTGCTCCCTTAAAATCTGCCGGCCGGAAACCAAGAATTCCTCTCCTCAACATCACATACGACCTGTCAAATGTCCTAAAACAGACCATGTTTGTGGGCTTTTCAGCAGCGACGGGTCCAGTATTTTTTATAGATCATTATGTGTTGGGATGGAGCTTTCAGGTAAACGGAGGAATGGCTCCAGAACTTGACATTTCTCAACTTCCTAGACTTCCTAAACTTGGTCCGAAAAAAATTTCCTACCTTTTAATAACTGGGCTGCCCCTGATTTGCTTATTTTCCATCTTAGTAGCTATTCTAGGAGTAATTTATTATATAAGAAGGAAGAGGAAGTTTGCAGAAGTGCTTGAAGGCTGGGAAGTTGCATTTGGACCTCACAGGTTTAAGTTTAAAGATCTGTATGTTGCCACAAAAGGGTTCAGGGATTCAGAGCTTCTAGGAGCTGGAGGATTTGGAAGTGTTTATAAAGGAATTTTGCCAACCAATAAACTTCAAATCGCTGTGAAGAGAATTTCCCACGAATCAAGACAAGGGATGAGAGAGTTCGTGGCGGAAATTGTCAGCATTGGTAGGATGAGCCATCGGAATTTAGTCCCTCTCTTAGGTTACTGCAGGCGTAAAGGTGAGCTGCTGTTGGTTTATGAATACATGCCTAATGGCAGCCTTGACGGGTTTCTGTATGGCCCGAAAAAATCCTTCCTGAATTGGGACCAGAGGTTTCGAATTATTAAGGGTGTTGCATCGGGATTATTCTACCTTCACGAAGAATGGGAGCAAGTTGTTGTCCACAGGGACATCAAGGCAAGCAATGTGCTACTAGATGGCGATTTTAATGCAAGATTGGGAGATTTTGGTTTAGCAAAGCTCTACGATCGTGGAACCGACCCTCAAACAACTCATGTAGTTGGAACTGTCGGATACCTTGCGCCGGAGCATTACAGAACTGGCCGAGCCACAACAAGCACTGATGTTTACGCATTCGGGGCCTTTCTCCTTGAGGTTGTGTTGGTGTTATTATACTATATTTAGAGTTATTGTAAATATAGTAGTTTGCTATTTCCTATTCTTCTAGATTAGGAACATATACCTTGTACGAAATTCCTTATCATATTTTGTCATGTATTTTGTTAGGTTGTGTGTGGTAGAAGGCCATTAGATCCCCAGGCAGCCAAAGAAGACATCGTTTTAGTGGAGATGGTGGATTCGTACTGGAAACAAGGTAAGATTCTTGAGGCAGCTGATCGGAATTTGGGGAATGATGCAGTCAAGAATGAGGAAGTGGAAATGGTGTTGAAGCTTGGTTTGTTTTGCTCCAATGGAGAACCAATGGCTAGGCCTACAATGCAGAAAGTAATGCTGTATTTGGATGGCTCTATGCCTCTGCCTGAGGTATCTTCCTCTGGCTTTTCAGTGAGTGCTCTAGCGTTCTCGTATGGTAGTAAAAGCATTGAGGATGTTTCGACGTCGAATAACTCGTATCCATCTTCTTCAGCTGGAGAGGTTTATTCTCAGTATTCTCAGGTAACAGGCTCACTTCTGTCCGGTGGACGATGAACAACTTTTCGAGGAACATTTTGTTTCTGAGAAAATCTTATTCTTTTATGTTTCTAATAAGGTTTACAGTGATGAATCTACAATGTTTATGGACTGTAACATGTATATTTGCAAGTAATTAAGTCCCACTTTTATATTTTCTGGGACGGAGGAGGAATGTTTTCAGTTGCATATTTTTTTGCTTGATCTAGCAAGGCTTTGGCCATTGAATCTGGCTGTTCATATACAACTTCATGTAGTCATCAAACTGGTATTTTTACTAATAATTATTATGTACATGTAACTATTAGATATATGGGTATAAAAACTGCTCGTTCTTGACTACGTTTTCTGCTTTAAAATCTGGATAGTGAAATGCAGCCTGGATAGCCTTTTGCTTGTGGAAATTGACCAGAGCTCTGGGCTCAATGCTTCTGTATTCGCCATTGCTCATTCATTATCTGTATTCCAAAATGAACGCCAGGACATTCACCTGAGTTGTTTAGCTTTGAGAGTTATGTCATGGAAACAAAATTAAGAATGATAAGTTTGGTCGCATAAATTTTAATAAGAACTAAAAGTGATGCCGCCTTATTATAAGAGAAATTTTTTTTTTTTTAACTATGAAATAATTATTATTTCGTTACTTTTAAACATGAAATTGTTATATGTTATAGATAGAAAATTGTGGTTTTATACCTTTAAATAAATCTCAAACTTACCCTTTGTTTCTATCGCATTGTTTGCTCTGCACTCTGTTCTTCATTACTCTTACCACAAATAACCAAAATCCTTTCCAAATTTGTTAAAATAAAAATTAACAATTGATTTTGACGTTGAGTTATCTGAAATGAGTATTCTCGATAAGAAAAATGAAAATTAACTTTTACAAAAAGACAAAAGTACGACAAATATTTTTCTAATTTTTTATTGGAAATGTAAGAAAAATTATAAACAACTAAAGTCAAAAGCTTGCGTACAATCAAACTTTACCAAACTAAGTCAACTTAGAGCCTACGATCTTATTTATTTCTTCATGCATATTTTATCAAACAGTGGGGTTTTTTTATTATTTTTTTTGAAGTATTAAATACCACTAGCTTGATTCGAATGTAATGTCTTGCGCCTCAACCATGATTCGAGTGTTACACAATATACTCTAATCATGGTTGACTCATGTCGGTTTGTGGCTGAACCCGTGGTCGCTCACGTTGGTTTATCACTCAACTCACGACCGCCCACGTTGGTTTATCACTCAACTTACGATCGCCCACGTTGATTTGTCACTCAACCCACGATTACTCACGTTAGTTTGTTATTCAACCCACAGTCGCCCACGATTACCCACGTTAGTTTGTTATTCAACCCACAGTCGCTCACGTTAGTTTGCTTCATTGCCATGAGTGATCCACCTTTTTGTGTGTGTATCGCCAATAGAAAATCAATATAATTTCAATTTAAATTAAATAAAAGACGAAAAAAAACTTATCATTGTTATATTGCTTTCACCATGATGGTCCATGCGTGCGTCTATATGCACCCGTACTATGGTTTAAGTGTTTTTTTATGCGCTTGAACCATGGTCAAAGCGTGTCTTCATGCGATCTGACCATGATTTACTCGTATCCATTTGTCACGCATCTATGGTTGCTATATGTTTTTGTGAGTTTTAACCATAGTGAAAACACTACTTTCATATCTAATTTTTTAGTTTTAATATGCATAAATTGATAAATAATATTATTTTAAAAATATTTTTAAAATAATTTAAGGCCAAAAATTTGTTAAAAAAAAAAACTCCCAAATAAGTGGCAAGCTTAGACCTATTGTTTGGTTGGAGTCAGAATTGTTATTAAGATCCTCTTTGTTTTGAATGATTTTGGTGATGAATAAAGACGCATGATCTTTTTTGGTAGTGAATAAGCTCGATATTGATCTCCATCAAAGTAGATACTTAGTTTGCATTCCATCATCCCAAACCTTTTCTTTAAGACATTATAACAAGCACCATGAACAGAAGAAAAAAAAATAAAGACAATGAACATGAGCACAGAATAGCATTTATCAGCAGCCATCCACATTTGGAGGAACACAAAAGCAGGTTTCATCAGTTGCAGATTCTGATATGATCGATCTTGCTTTTGCCATCGGGTCTGCTTCCCATATACAGTTTCAGATAGTCCTCAAAGGTTACTGTTTTGTACTTGGCTCCATTTCCTTTGAGATCTGATAGGGGACTGATTATTGCTTTCAAAGCAGGAGCATGAAATGCAGCAATGGATAGCCTTTCTTTCTTGAAATCGACCACAGCTCTGTGCTCAATGCTTCTGTATTCCCCATTACTCATTATCTGCATCCCAGAAAAGCCAATCTCAAACTAATACAGGGAAAAATGATGTTCTTGAATGAGAAAGGAGTCTGTAATTAATTACCTCCATCAAATCACCAATGTTTACAATGATGGCTCCAGGAATGGGTTTGATAGGTATCCATTTACCATTTTTACGGATTTGGAGACCTTCAACTTCATTGACTTGAACCAATAAGGTCAGTACAGATCCATCAGAGTGTGGAGTGAAACCGATAACCTTGTCAGCTTGCGAGCAAGGTGGATAATAATTCATTCTTATAGCTTGTATGCTTTCTTGCTGCATATCAACCAATTTCTCAATCTCCACACCAAGATTTGTGGCCATCAATTCGTAGAGGCTTATGCAGATTCTGTGCAACTCAAGAGAGTATTCCTCAAAAGTTGATCTGTTTCGTGACGCAGAAACGGTGTAAAAGGTTTCTGTATTGCTTAATTGAAACCAAAAACCTATTCATATTATGAAATTCATGTTCATGAACCTGAAAGTGGTGGGTTGAAGAGGCCAGAATCTCATATTCCTGGTAGAAACTGGAAGAGAATAAATTAAGAGCATGTCAGACCAGTCGAGCTATTGATCATCCGACATAACAAATGCTTGACCATATCCTTCAAGATTCTTTGGTAGTTGTGCATACTGCATCTTATCTTCCAGGGGCAGCTTAAAGAACTCATCTGCATCCACCTTCATTTTCTCCATCACTGTTGTTGCTCCATGATCCATCAACTGTTCTCCAGATTTCAATCATGAACGACTGGATTAATTCTGATACGAGGGATATTAATAGTTTTACAAAAATATGATTGTTTTTTTACCTGAAAGAATCCCCATTCTTTGCACGCTTGATGAAGTTTAGCCATTTCAGATTCATATCCGATGCTCTCAGCTGCAAGCTTGCTCATGTCAATAGCTGGAATTTGTGATGATTCGTCCACTGAAACTTCATCAGGATTGATTTCTGGTCGGATGTGTCGAGGTGGGATGTCTTTTGGGTTTGTGGAAGCAAGTTCTTGGACTTTTTCAACAGGAATTGAACTGCCAATACGGCTTGCACTCTGAGTCGCCATTGATGAATAAATGTTACAGACTCACCTTACAATATGAACCTCTCTTGTACAGAGGAATCCCCTGTTTTGCGCTATTGGGCAATTTATAGGGTGATGTACATGTTGGATTATTTGCGGGGACTCTTAAGTTCAAATTTAGAAAGGGCAACTTTTGCATAAAAATTCCAGAAAATGTTTATAATAAAGAGGGTGAGAAATGAGAAAAACAACTTTCAATTAATTATAATTATTGAAATTATTATATGTAAAATATTAGTGACAATTTCATATTTAAAAGTAATGAAATAATGATTAATTCAAGGTTTAAATACTTTTTTACTCCCTAATAATAAGGTTTGTATCATTTTGGTCCCTATTAAAATTTGTTGGACCAAATTTATCACTCTTAATCATTTTTGTATCATATTTAATCATTTTTAACGGAAAAATTAGTAAACTAACTATTTAGCTCATTTGTCGTTAGTTAAACATATTTTTTTTATTTATATCATGGTTTGTTCAACTCATTTTATGACCTATATTTTTTTAATGTTCAACTTATTTATGATTTGGAGCATCATTTTGGGTTGAACAATTTAAATTGGTTGAACATTAAGGATTATCAGGCCATAAAATGATCGAACAAACCCTGGTACAAACTATACTATAGTTAAGTTAAAAATATGTTTGACTAGTGGTTAAATGAGTCAAATTATTAATTCATTAATTTTTCGGTTAAAAATGACAAAATGCGATGTAAAAAAGGTTAAGAGAAACTAATTGGTTGAGCAAATTTTAATAGGGATCAAAAGCGATATACTCCAGAGACCAAAAAATTATTTAAACTTTGATTCAATAATAAATATTAAAATCTAAACATAGGAAACCAACATGTAAGACAATATAAGTAAACTCTTTTCGTTTGTTTAAAGATTTGTCATTAATAGTACTACAAATAGAGAAAAAACATTCTAAAAAAAAAGAAAAAAACAAAAGGGGAAATAAAGCCATATGGGCGGCCTCTGGTTTTGAACTTTAATTATAGGGTTTAACAATGAGGACAAGTAAAAATATACCAAATGTTTAGGATATATGTCAGTGCCAAGGAGCTTCCCGCCAAGTTATTCATTTTTTCCTATTTATAGTACGTGAACAATTTGGTAATAAAGTCAGAGTAGAGGAGCAAGGACTAGTCTTTATTTATTTATTTTTTTCATTTGTAAGAAATACTCGGAAAAAGAAAAATATTATATGGTAGGTTGGAACTTCGGGTTCGATTGGCCACGAGTAATATTAGGGTTATATTGTAATGTGTCATTTAACAAATGGTATGACAACATTGATTAGGGAGAGGAAGCCCAATGGGAATTTAGAGAGGTCACCGTATTAAATAATAAAATATTCTTCTTATTAAATGTTACAAGTAATTGTATTAAATAATAAAATATTCTTTTTATTAAATGTTAAAGATACCTTACAAGGTATCCCGTAAATGTATGATATAATTTGCCTCGATTGACCAAGTCTAGAGATAAATAAGTATTGGGAGTATTAAATCAAATTTAGTTGAATAGAATTTTAACATTAGTGTGGTTTTTTTTTTCTTTATTTGATTTAGGAAAATAATATTCAAATAGGATTTATATAATAAATTTTAATTGTATTAGTATAGTTTTGAAATTTATATAAATGACTTAGCTAGTTTATATTTGTTTGATTTAGGAAAATGATATTCAAATAGGATATATATAATACATTTTAATTGTATTAATATAGTTTTGAAATTTATATAAATGACTTAGTTTATATTTTAGTGTGGCAGGAGTTTAAAATTAGGAACTGTATTTGATATTTAATATTTAATTTTAATTAATTAAGTACTTAATCGATTATAATTTTTTAATGATTTAATTTAATATACTAACTTAAAGAATTTAAAATTTTTTAACTAATCATTTAATTATATGCGTTTAGTAATTACAAATGAAAAAGTTGTATAAAAAAATTTACAAATAAAAGATTTTCTAGATTGAGTTTAAAATATAAATATAATTGCATGAGGGTTGGGACAAAAAAGGAGTAAGGATCATGACATCTTGGGTTCGAGTTATGCCGGAGAACCCGAAGACACTTAGAAACACAGAGTCCGGAGTTCCAGTAGAACATACAACCATGTCACCACAATTTCAATTCCTATTGTGAAATGTAATGGCTTTTCAAATATATTTAGTTTTAGGTGAAATTGCTTTTTTAGTCCGCTTTAATAGAGGTAGTTACACTTTTGATTCCAAATAATTGTACAACAGTACTATTGATCCATTAATATTTTTTATTAGTATTTTTAATCATTTTTTACAAAAAATGACGGCCGAAAAAAAAAATTTGGCCTTAGTTTATAAATTATTTCAAAATATATGTTTCATATTTCAAATTTTAGACATTGAATATATTTTCACCTCACATTTCAGTTTTATTAAATAAATTAATTTAATATCAAATTTCAAATTTAAACTTTACTTTTAAATTTCAAATTTCAAAATTTAAATTAAATTTTATAAAACATACCTTAAAAAAAGCGAAAAAATTCAATCATTCTAAACTAGTAGACGTGAGTAAAAATATGGAAGAGACCGATATGATTATTATAGAATTAGAAGAAATTAATCACAATGAGACGTGTAAACATAATATCTTATTAATAAATTTAAGAGTGAATTGTAAAAAAGGTCATCATACTTTGGTAAAGTTTAAGTTTTGGTCACTAACTTTTAAATATTCAAAAAAGGTCACTAACTTTAGCATTTGAATTTTAGTTTTGGTCATTCTGTTAGAATGAACCGTTAAGTCCACTAACAATCCTATATTTGGAGGGTATTTTTGTCCATTCATTAATGTTGTACACATGCTGCTCGCGCTACAGTACGCGCTATAGTAACGCGCTACAGTTATTTATTTTTTTTTAACGCATAGCCTTTTTTTAAAAAAATATACTTTTTAAAAAATAATTTACTAAAAATACCAAAAAAATTTATTTATAATTCCGCTCATCTATGCTACTTTATTTATAATTTTTATAAATTTTTGGTAGATTAAATTATAAATAAAGTAGCATAGATGAGCGGAATTATAAATAAATTTTTTTGATATTTTTAGTAAATTATTTTTTTTTAAAAAAGTATTTTTTAAAAAAAAAAGGCTATGCGTTAAAAAAAAATATAACTGTAGCGTGTTACTGTAGCGCGCACTGTAGCGCGTTACTGTAGCGCGCACTGTAGCGCGAACAGCATGTGTACAACATTAATGAATGGACAAAAATACCCTCCAAATATAGGATTGTTAGTGGACTTAACGGTTCATTCTAACGGAATGACCAAAACTAAAATTCAAATGCTAAAGTTAGTGACCTTTTTTGAATATTTAAAAGTTAGTGACCAAAACCTAAACTTTACCAAAGTATGATGACTTTTTTTACAATTCACTCTAAATTTAATCTCAAATATTTCGTAATAGTCTCATAAATAATAAAGTTATTATTATTTCAAAGGAATATTATTTCTCTATATGTTAACTTAAATTCTACAATAAAGCTTTCGACTTCTGGATATTTGACATTTTTCCCTTGTTCGAAAATGGAGCTTGATATTGACATAATAACAAAGACAAAAAAAAGAAAAGTAAGTGATGACAATGAACACAAAGATAGGATAGCATTTGGCTGCATCCACAAATTGTTATGAGATGGAGGGATGAGTTTTATTTTTAAATATTAAAATTTGATTATGTTTTAAGATTTTATTCTGTGTGATTAAATGTATAATTATTTTGGTGGCGTATTTGGTGGCCCACCTATAAATAAATTATTATATTTATAAATTATAATATTATATATATATATATATTACATTCAAATTCTAATTTTTTCAACAAACTAAATACAAAAAATATAATGTTTTCAACAGTTAAACACATACTCATCCTTAACCTATCATACGGAATCCCGAATCCCCAAACCCGATTTGGAATCCCCCAGTTCCAATCTGCCCCCTTACAGTCCCAACAGTTCGTCTCCAAGTGCCCATTACTTCACTCCCCCAAAGACATTTGCAAGAAAGTCATCTAAATCAGACATGAAGGGCTTCTATAAGCAAAAGAAGTCTGGAGGCATTACAAAGTCCAAGGCAAAATCGAAGAAATCAACTTCCCCAAAGCATACAGCCACATATGGGTCTGACATTACCCAACCTCCTGCTATTATCAAGCATGGTTCTCCTGATCTAGAAGATGATCATGATTCTAAAGAGGAGGTCCTTAGGCAATTTGACATGACCATGGCATATGGACCATGCATTGGGATGGCCAGGCTTGCGCGTTGGGAACGTGCCAAAGCCTTGGGGTTGAAACCCCCCATGGAGTTGGAGCATCTCTTGAAATCTGGCAAGGTTCAAGCTGAATGTTTGTGGGATGCTCGCGTATAACTCGAACTTGCTGTTCTTCCCATCTGTTAATTTATCTTTTTCTCGTATCGCATTTTGTCACTTCCAAGTCCTCTTTGATGCTAGAGATGTGAAACGTACCGGGCTAGCCTTGTTTGTTAACAATTAGAAGACGTCCAGCTTCTGGCTGGGATGTATTTATAAATAACCAAATACGTTCTGCCTTTGGATAAAAAAAAAATTCTCACTCTATCATACCAATTTCGATTCTCATTCCAAACAGTTTTTCCAATCGTCCCAGAAGGGGCTTCCTCAATTGGATATTCTCATATGATCGATCATGCTTTTGCCATCTAGTCTGCTTCCAAAATACTGTTTCAAAAACTCCTCAAAGCTCACTGTTTTGTACTTAGCTTCATTTTCTTTGACAAGAGCTGATAGTGGATAGATAACTGCTTTAGCACCTGGAGAATGAAATGATGCAATGGATAGCCTTTCCTTCTGGAAATCGACCACAGCTCTATGCTCAATGTTTCTATATTCCCCATTACTCATTATCTGCATCCCAAAATAAAACCCAATCTCAAACTAATACAGGTAAAAAATGCTGTTCTCAGATGAGAAAAGGAGTTGGTAATTACCTCCATCATATCACCAATGTTTACAATTATGGCTCCAGGAATGGGTTTAATGGGTACCCATTTACCGTTTTTACGGATTTGGAGACCTTCAACTTCATTGACTTGAACCAATAATGTCAGTATAGATGCATCAGAGTGTGGTGTCAAACCAAGAACCTTGTCTGGTTGTGAGCAAGGTGGATAATAATTCATTCTTATTACTTGTGTGCATTCCTGATACATCTCAACCAATTCCTCAAACTCCACTCCAAGATTTCTGGCCATCAATTCATAGAGGCTGATGCAGATTCTCTGCAACTCAAGTGTGTATTCCTCAAGATTTGATCTGTTATGTGAGGCAGAAATTGTAAGTAAACTATGCAAAAAGGGTTTTCTTATATACTGATCTTTGTGAAGATTGCCCCAACCCACATAGTTGACCACAACACTTTTGTATAATAGGAATAGTCTAAGGGCTCTCTACCCATCCCCATTGCCAAATTGTTTTGGTTGGATACTCAGGTTGGATAAATAAATTTAACAATCGTTTGTACGAACCTGAAAGATGGGGGATTAAGAGCAACTCCAACTGGACTGAATTTTCCAATTTTTTCCTAAATTTGGCGTAGAAAGCTTTTCCAATCCATACGCTAAAATATTAGCGTATGGAGAGAGAAATGCCAATGTACGCTATATTTAGCGTATAGAAAAGGGAACTGCAGTACTATTGCAGTGGCCCTTTTTTATTTTTTAATATTTTTTTAATTTATTATTTTTTAAAAAAACTTTATTATTTTCTTGTTTTTAACCCTTTTCTTTTTATTGTTTTATTCATTTTATTTTAATTTTAACTAACAAATTTTTTTATTAACATATATTTAATATTAATAATTACTGTATGATTAAAAATTTTATATTTAATTATATAATTCAAAATTCTCGAATTTTTATCGTCATTTTTTTAAATAATAAAGTGATTATAAAATTATCCAACATTAAATTTAAAAAAATAAAATAACATTAAAATTTATTACTTACTAAATACAATATTATTACAAGCGAAAATTAAAAAACAAAACACAAATTCGCATAAAATACATTCACTTCAATATAAACAAACTACTAACTAAACTAACATATTCATCCGCCGTTATTATTGTCATCATCTAGCCCGCTTTCACTCCCAGCAATGTTCATTATTATTATTATACTTGATTTTATACAAATTATTTTATTATTAATTAATATTAATTATCTTAAAATATAATTTAAGATTAAATCACTAAATTTATAAATATAGATATGTTTATAAAAAATATAATGTGAATGAGTAAAAAAATTATAGTGATATAATAATAAAAATAAAAATTAATGTGAATAAAATATTATTTTTAGGTAGAAGATAGAGTTATTGAGTTGGAGTGAATGTATTGTAAAATACTATAGATACTGAATTTTAGAGTTGATTGTACTGTAAATTAAAGTTGCTGGTTGGATTTGCTCTAAGGGGCCAGAATCTCAGATTTCTTGTGGAAACTGGTAGAGAATAAATTCCGAGAATGTCAGACCAGTCGAGTTTTTGATCCTCCGACGCGACAAATGCTTGACCGTATCCTTCAAGACTATTTGGCTGCTGTGCATAACGCATCTTCTCTGCCGATGGCAGATTAAAGAAGCCCACTGCATCGGCCTTCATTTTCTCAACCGCCGTTGTTGCTCCATGATCTGTCAACTGTTTCCAGATTCCAATTATGAATGAGTGGATCAATTTTGATATAAGAGATCAACTGTTTGAAAAATATGATTGTTTTTTACCTGAAAGAATCCCCATTCTTTGCATGCCTGATGAAGTTTTAACAATTTGCAAGCTTGCTCATACCAATGACTGGAATTTGTGATGATTCGTCTGTTGAAACTTCATCAGGATTGATTTCAGGTCGGTTGCATCGAGGTGGGATTTCTTTT
The DNA here is from genome assembly GCA_030378225.1 of Knoxia roxburghii. Lineage (NCBI taxonomy): Eukaryota > Viridiplantae > Streptophyta > Magnoliopsida > Gentianales > Rubiaceae > Knoxia > Knoxia roxburghii. Next base: position 38,389,446 of record CM059423.1, read on the forward strand.
AAGTTTCTAGAAGCTAGTTCTTGCACTTTTTCAACCGGAAGTGTTCTACCTATGTGATTTATGCTCTGAGTCTCCATTGATTTTGAGTTAGTGTTACAGAGCAATTCCCTGTTTCGATTTCTTAGCTTTGAGTTTAGCAAGAAGAGACGTGAGGACCATTTAATTTTTATTTTTTCTCACAAATTTCCTATCGGGTTAAATATTAATCTCCACAAGTTACAATAGCCCAACATTATTATGATGTAACAGCTCACCATAATCCGGCACTTCTACTTTGTCCCACTAAAAATAATATCACTTTCGACCACTAAAAAAATTTAATTATTTTAATAGTTGCGGGGATAATTTGTTCAAAGAATTTGTCGCAACTCTTCCTAGAACTTGACACTAAGCATATAGTAACGTTACAAGGATAATTATGTGACACTTACTAGAATAATAGAAAGAAGTAACTAATATAGTATATTCCTAGTAGTTAAGGAACAAATTAATAAAGCCAGATGGCCGGCCTCTGGTTTCAGCTTTAAATTTAGGGTTTAGCATTGAGGACAATAAAAACATACCAAATGTTTGATACGGATGGAGAGGGACAAGAATAATATTGTAGACTTTGAAATTAGGGTTTTATTTAAGGTAAAAGTTAGATAGCTTAAGTTTAAAACGTTTAGTATCATACACTTAATAAAAATCCGCTAATAGCCATTGTAGCCAGTGGCAAGCTAGTCCCTCATGTCATGGTTGGGTGTCGTTGTCGGATAGGGCGTCGCTATCACACTGCCACCACCTATTGGCTATCTAATGGTTATCGTAGCCCCTTGTGAAGAATAGTCGTTCATGTTATGTTGGACGTCGTCAACATAAGTATACAATGCAAAACTTAACCAGCTATAGGTGAAGAAATTTTTGAATTATTTATATCAATCATAAATATGTGTAAATTTTTTATGTGAAACAAATATTCAACATTTATTGATTTAAGTTTTGCTAAAAAGAAAGGTAAAGTGGTAATAATTGATAGCGAAATTGAATTTTATATCTATTTTAGTTATAAAATTTTGAATCTTATAAACATAACCGTAATTTTGTGATAAGGGAAGAATAGATAAACATCGAAGGAGAAAACTTCAAGGCCTAAGCAAGTTTTCTGCTTCTGCTGTAATGCTCATACTACCATAAAACTCTTTGCATAAACCTCAGCCAGTCACTACTCATTTCTATGATATAGCTATCTTTGTTTGCCATTGTTTTACTTAGAGACATATTGGGTGTAGGAAGAAAGCATTTCAGAGTTCAAGAAATTTTGAATGAGAAATTGATTGAAAAAATTAAGAGCCAAGTTATGAGTGGGAAACATTTGGTTGGAAAATTAGGAATCATTCAACCCTTATATAAGTTATTATGTTTTGAGTGTAGTTGAATTCCTAGTATACATTATGCATCGTGAATTCCGCTCGCGTGCAGGGTGCGATTCTTGGTCCAACTGCATGCCAAAATAATTTGAAATGTCAGACTGTTCATAGGTAAAATTATTAACTTTAATTAACCCGCGTTTTGCTTTGTTCTAAATTTGAATTTTCCCAATCATTAATGTTGGTACGGAAATATTTTCCCCTCAGTCCATCCTTCTATCCTTCTAGAGTTCGACATCCTTTGTTCTAGTTCGTAAATGTGACAATTTTATGTAAAATTTACTTCATAAGTTTCTATTGTATATTGTGAAATAAATTATCCTAAACACTTTTTGCACATTCGTACGAGGACAAAATTGTTTTAAAAAAAAATTAAATTGTAATTTTGGTTCCTTATAATAGGCTTTATATCATTTTTTGTCCCAATTATTTTTATGGGGACACTTTTAATCCCCTAACTTTTTTTTATTAGCATTTTCAATCATTTTTTACAAAAATACTATTTGACTAACGATTGACTAACCCTCAAAACCCTTTGACTAATGGTTTGACCACTCACAATTAATTCTACGGGGACACTTTTAGTCCCCTAACTTTTTTTATTACCATTGGGGGTAGTCAAACCATTAGTCAAAGGGTTTTGAGAGTCAGTCAACCATTAATAAAAGGGTATTTTCATAAAAAATGACTAAAAATGCTAATAAAAAAAGTTAAGGGACTAAAAGTGTCCCCGTAAAATTAATTGAGACCAAAAGTGGTACAAGACCTATTATAAGGGACTAAAATTGTGATTTAGCCTAAAAAAATTATGTTGAACACAGATTTTGGAATTTGCTTTTCTTTCACTAATACTAGCTTACCGTCCAAAATTTTCTAACATTGGGTTCCTTCTATGCTGTGATCAATAGTGTCGGTATCTAAAGTTTGACGCGTTTCCAATAATCAATGTTTCCTACATCGTACTGTTTAGTCCTCCTTCAAAGGTGTGAGGACGAGCTGCCTATATGATCTGTTTTTTTTTTTTTTTTTTTTAGTCGAACATAAAAACTTTGGCCCCTTTGGTCGCTAAAACTTACTCAATTCAGGGTTAAAGTAAGATGTATCAACCAGAGGGTTCATCTGTAAGACCCCCAAACATGCATAATATTATCGAATTTAGAATAATTAATTCACTTTAACACGAGTTATTTTTTGAACAGAAAGTTATAGGTATCGTTAGAATAAAAATAAAAAGATTTTGGTTTTAACTGGACGGAAAATTGAGAAAGTTGATGGGCTACTCTGGAAGTACCATGAGATTGAAAAGGCCTTTAGGGGAATAACAAATGTTAGAAAAATAAATAAAAATGGGAGCATGGCAGAAGAGGGGCAGTTCCTATATTAAAAGATTGGTCAAATTGTTTTTTTTTCCCCTGTTAATATAGGTAGTTGCGTTTTTGGTCCCAAATAATAGTACGATTGTACTATTGGTCCATTAATATTTTTTTTATTAGCATTTTTAGTCATTTTTTACGAAAAAGTTTAGAAGATAACGGATTAACTCATTTGATCGCTAGTCAAACCTAATTTCTTTCTTCAAAATAATTTGTTCAACTAATTTTATGATTCAGATCCTTATGAATGTTCAATACATTTAGGATTTTGGGCGTCATTTTGGATTATGAGTCGATCTAAATGGGTTGAACATTCACAAGGAATCGAGCCATAAAATTAGTTGCAAACATCATGGTACAAATCATTTTGAAAAAAAAAAATTAGGTTTGACTAGCGATCAAATGAGTTAATCCATTATTTTCTAAATTTTTTCGTAAAAAATGACTAAAGATGCTAATAAAAAATATTAAGGGACCAATAGTGCAGTCATACTAATATTTGGGATCAAAATCACAATTACCCTATTTAAGATGAACCAAAAAATAATTTGACCTAAAAGATTGGTGCACATACACCCACTATCAAAGTTGTAATACTAATCTTGATTGATATTGAATCAATTTAAAATTATGATTTTAAATTTATGTTAAACTTTTCCGTCTCTTTCAGCCCATGTGGTAGGTTAAAATTAATAACAATCTTTATTTTTTTGGGCAAGATCTGCATGGGTGGCTGAAAGAAAATTTGGAGGCCTCGACGTGCAGCAGAGAGAGGGACTAGGAAACTGTATCTTTTGAGTCACCGTATGTAAATTTTGCAGTGGATTGTTTAGTTTCGTTACATCGAGATGATTTGCAGGGAATTGACTTGGCTAGGAGACCCATCTGTTGAGACAAGCAAATAGCTATACTATGATATTGTAGAGATATTACTAGTTATTACCTCAATTTTAAGTATTATCGTTCAATTTTAATAGAATTATCAAGGAGAGGAAGGGGAGGGGCTTTAGTTGAAATTAAAATATTAGAGGGTAAAAATTGAAGTTATAATTAATAAAATTTTATTGTAGAAATAGATTACCTCGATATGTAACTAAAGGGTAAATTAGGCTTGCGTATAAGATTTGTTTTTTTTTTTTTTTGCGAGACCTTCAGTTGGTATATTATACTCCTAAGAGTAAATACACTGTTACTACTCCTAGCAAAAAAACAAAAAAAAAAACAAAACATGAGGCAGCCTCTTATATAAACACTTAGCAGCCTCTCTCTCCTCAAACCTAATCTATTCACTCTGTCTCATCTTCTCATTCAGCAGCCTATTTTCTCTATTTTCTTTCTTCTCTCGCATCGATTCCGGCCATTCCGAGAAGATTTTTGAAGATATCTCACCGTCAAAATACTCTCCACATCTCAAGCATCAAAACCCATACCATTTTCTACAATTTCGCCGTTTTTTGGGTTTGAGAGAACCCTAAATCAGCCACGAAAATGAGAGAAAAACTAGGGTTTTATAGATCTGAAGTAGGGGATTCGTTTGGTTGTGTTTGCAGCCCATGAAGATGAAAGAAAAATTAGGGTTTTCGCAAAAAGATATATTTTTTTATGTAAAATCGTATATTTTTGCTGGATTGTTGGTGTAAAATGGTGTTGTTGGTGTAAAATGGTGTTTGTGTGCTGCTTGTTTATGTAAAGTACTGTTGGCTTATGTAAACTTCTGATTCTTTAGTCAAAATGCTGTTTCTTGGTGTAAAATACTATTTTCTGGTTCAAAGTGGTATTTGTTAGTATAAAAACATCGTTTTGATTTGTTTTTGAAAAGTGTTGGTTGTTTATGTAAAGTGCTGAATGTTTGTGTAAAGTGCTGGCTGTTTATTTTCTGAATATTTATGTAAACTTTGCAGTTTACATATGTAAACTGGCAGTTTATGTAAACTGCAAAGTTTACTGCAAAGTTTATGTAAACTGGTACTTGGGCAAAGTTTATGTAAACTGCAAAGTTTATGTAAACTGCAGTTTCCATTTCGAAACTGCAAAGTTTATGCAAAGTTTACTGCAAAATTTATGTAAACTGGTACTTGGGTAAAGTTTATGTAAACTGCAAAGTTTACTGCAAAGGTTTATGTAAACTGCAAAGTTTATGTAAACTACAAAGTTTACTGCAAATGTTATGTAAACTGCAAAGACCACTTTAAACAGACATTCAACACTTTACATAAACAACCAGCACTTTATACAAATGAATCAGAACGATGTTTTTACACTAACAAAGACCACTTTGAACCAGAAAAGAGTATTTAACATAAATGAAAAACATTTTGACCAAAGAATCAGTAGTTTACATGAGCCAACAGAACTTTTGCAGAATGTAGCTCTGTTCTTTGTTATTTTTCGGAAAATCTAGAAAGCCAAAGTTGCTTATATAAATTTCTGAGTAAACCTTATGCAAAGAGGTTTAAATCGAGCTATAGTTTGCTTAAATCGGACAAAGAATGAAGAAGATATGAATTTCTGAAGTACAGTCATTACTTCAGATTTTTTTGCGAAAAGAACAACACTTGTAGCTCTATTTCAGAGCTGATTTATGGGAGATTTACAAGTCCAAATAAAGATCCGTAAAATTATGTGTAATCCTTGTAAGGAGAGGTTTAAAACAAGCCAAAGTTTGATCAAAACGGATGAGAAACGATGGAGATGTGGAATTCCAAAGTTGGATGACAGCTGCAGAATCTTCACCCCACTTTACATAAACTTTGCAGTAAACTGCAGTTTACATAAACTTTGCAGTTTCGAAATGAAAAATGCAGTTTACATAAACTTTGCAAACTTTGCAGTTTACATAAATCTTTGCAGTAAACTTTGCAGTTTACATAAACTTTGCCCAAGTACCAGTTTACATAAACTTTGCAATTTACATAAACTTTGCAGTGCAGTTTACATAAACTTTGCAGTAAACTGCAGTTTACATAAACTTTGCAGTAAACTGCAGTTTACATAAACCTTTGCAGTAAACTTTGCAGTTTACATAAACTTTGCCCAAGTACCAGTTTACATAAACTTTGCATAAACTTTGCAATTTACATAAACTTTGCAGTGCAGTTTACATAAACTTTGCAGTAAACTTTGCAGTTTACATAAACTTTGCCCAAGTACTAGTTTACATAAACTCTGCAATTTATATAAACTTTGCAGTGCAGTTTACATAAACTTTGCAGTAAACTTTGCAGTTTACATAAACCTTTGCAGTAAACTTTGCAGTTTACATAAGCACATAGTCGAGTTTGTTTAAGCACACAGTCGACTTTACATAACTATCGTGCCCAGTTTACAAAAGCCCAAGTCGAGTTTGCATAAGCACACAGTCGAGTTTACATAACACTATAGTGCCCTTAAACACACATTCGAGTTTACATAAAGCACACAGTCGAGTTTACATAAACACAAAAGCGAGTTTACATATACTCGAGTTTACATAAACACAAAAAGCGAGTTTACATAAACTATCGTCCCTTAAAACTGCCACAAATGGATACCAAATTTGAAATTCAAAATCATCGCCCGTCATCATTATTTGTCTGCTGGGCAACAAAATGGACCAAAAAATCAACATTTGATGTGAGTGATTTGCTCTTTCCCTTCAGCAGCATTAAATGTGTCTTGAAAGTAGAAAGGATTTACAGAACCCGGTTCAATCCCGGTTTTGCCATCATTAACCCGATTTTTTAGAGATAAACCGAGTAGGAGTAAACCGCCCGGTTTACTCCTAGGAGTATGGTATAATTTGCGCGAGACCCTCCTGCTCTCAGTATGCCATGTGAGGATGTGAACATAAAAATAACTCTGTGGGGTGTTAAAAATGGGGAAGGGTTTAGGTTTTGTTATAATTTTATTAAAATTACAATTTTATTTTTAAAATATTTTAATTGATTTTATTTCTAAAATAGTTGTTCAAACACATATCTATTCTTTTAAAATAATTTAAAATATTGTACTAAAACTTCTTAAATAATACTTCTATAAAAGTATTTTTATAGAATTTATCCAAATAGAGCCTTAATCTCGTCAACCACCCCTAGCCTCTGCCTTTTTCAACCACCAAATCACCACTATCAACTGTCAATCTATCAGTTCTTATATCTTAGAGATAGGAGTATCAACCCCAATATACACCTAACCCAAAATTTTTTTAAAAATCGGGGTTTTAATGAAAAATCGATGAAAACTTGATTTTTTTACCAAAATTGTGGGCCAGGCGCATTAAATGTGTCGGGTCCCCACTTAAAAAAAATCACTTACATGCTCATTTAATGTCATCTCTCACGCTTCCTTCCTCTTTCACTTTCTCTATCTCTCTCCTCATTTTGTTTGATGTAAAATGTCATTTTACATCAGTTTTTGATATAAAATGACATTTTACATCATCTTCCATTTAATGCCATTTCTCTCACGCTTTCTTTCTCTATTTCTCTCTCTCTCTCTCTCTCTCTCCCCCCCCTTCCCCATATTTTGCTTAATGTAAAATGTCATTTTACATCACTTTTTTCTTTTTGCTTTGATGTAAAATGTCATTATGATGAATTCTGATGTTAAATCTCGTTTTTTGATGTTATTTCGATTAATGTTAGTTTTACATCAAGGGATGCATTTATACAACGAACTCAAAACTGAAAAAATGAGATTTATTGATGGCAGTGATTCGAATGCTTTACATCAAAACCATATTTTATATCACAGCATTTTACATCACGATTTACATCACAATATTTTACATCACGATTTTCCTCTACAAATTCCGACTACAGTAGTACGCTGCGGCTCATTCACAGAAGGACCGGAGCTGTCTCTCACTGGGTTGAAGCATCTGGACATCAACAAACAACATTTTACATCAGTACGAGCATTTTACATCAATAAAAAGTATTTTACATAAGTACGAGCATTTTACACCAACAGACAACATTTGAGATTGTTAATTTTGAATACTGAAAAGCTTTGCTTGTATGAAAAACTATTTCCCAGTTACATATCGATTGTGTTTCAGTGTCATATCATTGGTTAAATTTATGATGTATAAATAACGCTCGTAACTGAAACAGTTTAGACATAGTGTCGGTTTAAGTTATTGTATGATTCGAAAATTAGTTTGTCTAGACTAGTTGAATCATACGGATGTGTCCGGGGCATATTGAGCAGGACCTATTTAGGATCGAATTAATTTGTACTGATCTTTGTAGTTAATTCGAGCCTTATCTTCTAATCTCTTAATCCCTAGATTAGAGCGGGCATGGGGGTTAGACATAATGTACTTTGATTTACCAAAGGGTGCGGTCAATTGAGGCCTAGATCTCAGTAAGTTAGGTATGCGCGTTTGATTTCTTATTGTGTCGTTGCTTGTCGAAAGGAAACCATGTACCAGTGCGTCTGGAGTGATGGTGCTCCCGAAATGAGCTTGTAAGGATTATTATACTAAGCCTGGCCGGTGGACTTATGTCCGATATAATAATAAGGTCGAGTGGTACTAGTCTCGCATAACAAGAAGTCAATTAATTTATTTATCAGTAAATTAATAAATTGACGAGCACTATATCTTTGATGTGGGGAGATAAAAGAATAATTAAAGTGTGCACGAAATAATTTCATTTTTGAGCGGTAATTCCATAATTAATTCGTTAGTGGTACGATTAATTATGAATTGGATAAATTGACAAAGTAGATTAAATAAATATTTATCCTTGGGTTAATTAATATTTAACTGACAAAGTGGGTTACGAAATAATCCTTAGGTCGATTAGTATTTAATTGACGAAGTAGATCGATTAAATAATCCTTGGGCTAATTAAGTATTGACTAGTCTAGTGAGGACTAAGAAAAGTCAATTAAATCCAATTAGTAAGACCCAACTCACAAGCCCACTAGGTCTCCCTTGAAACTCCTATAAATACATTAAGTCTTGACATTCAAGACATAATAAACTTGGAAGGCAAGTCTTGCCTTAGAGAGAGAAGGAAATCTAGAGAGAGAACTTTATCTTCTTCGTTAGAGATCTCTTTCGAAGTCGACTTCCGATCCTTCTGTGAAAAAGCTCAACCCAAAGTTGGATAGCTGCTGCCCGGAGTTTATTTTTGTGACTCCGACATTTGAGATTCCGGAGAGAAAGTTTGACGCGCTGATCCGTCGCACTGGCGTCCAGATCGCGGCCGCTCTAAGCGAAATCTCGCGACGGTGATCCGGTTATTTTAGCGGCAGGGCAACGGCTGTTCAGATTCCATTTGGGCAGCAGTTTTTTGAGCGTTTTTGAGGTGGGTTTCTTGGTGCTCGATAGAACTACTCGATAGATAATTGTCCACTCAATTTTCGGGTTTGTTGGAGACATTCGAGGGACTTCTATTGGATTTTCGTTTCAAAAATTTGATTTTTATATCAAAACTTGGATTTTTCTTATTTGCTAATGGGCACGCTTCAAAGGTACAATCTTTAATTCTGTCTTTTGGTAAAGATTCAATTTTTAGCACGTCATTTAATAGATCTAACAAGTATAAATCTAGATCTGCTCATGGGAATTGATTTTAGAGTTTGGCCTCGATTGAAAGTTTTCGATTGTGGAATGCATAGCACGAAAGTGAGATTTTCTATTTGGCCCAGACCAGATCTTAATTCCTTCAGAGATCAGTACAAACATTTTATATCAACAATTAGCATTTTACATAAACAGACAGTAATTAACATCAGTACGACCATTTTGCATCAGAAAAACATCACTTGACATCATTACGAGCATTTGTCATTAAAAAAAAAATCATTTTACATCAGTATGAGCATTTTATACCAACAAACAGCATTTGACATTAGTACGAGCATTTTACATCAACAAATAGCATTTTACACCAACAAACAGTATTTTACATCAACAAACAACATTTTACATCAGTACCAGCATTTTACATCAACAATCAGCATTTTACATCAGCACCAACATTTTACATCAACAATTAGCATTTTACATCAGTACCAGCAGTTTACATCAACAAATAGCATTTTACATCAGTACAACCATTTTGCATAAAAAAAACATCATTTGACATCAGTATGAGCATTTGTCATAAAAAAACATCATTTTACACCAACTAAGAGCATTTTATATAAGTACGAGCATTTTATACCAACAAACTGCATTTGACATCAGTACGAGTATTTTACACCAGCAAACCGTATTTTACACCAATAAACAGTATTTTACATCAGTACGAGTATTTTACACCAACATACAACATTTTACATCAGTACGAGCATTTAGTATCAGTACCACCATTTCACATGAAAAAACAGCAAAATATACGATTTTACATAAAAAAACATATCTTTTTGCCCAAACCCTAGTTTTTCTTTCATTTTCGCGGGCTGCAAATACAATCAAACGAATCCCCTACCTCAGATCTATAAAACCCTAGTTTTTCTTTCATTTTCGTAGCTAATTTGTGATTCTCCCAAACCCAAGAAACGACGAAAATGGTGGAAAAGGGTATGGGTTTTGAAGCTTGAGAGGTGGAGAGAATTTTGGCGGTGAGAGATCTTCAAAACTCCACCCGGAATGGCCATAATCGGCGGCGAGAAACAACGGGGAAGAGAGTTCGGGAGAGAGAAAAGAGAGAACAGTCACTGGAGAGAGAAAACAGAATTAGGATTTTGGGAAATAAAATGGCTGGTGAGGGTGTATATAAGACGCGCGTGTTTTACACCCCCACTATTTTATTTATTTATTTATTTTTGTTTGGTGTATTGGCTTTATTGGTACTCCTAGTCCTACGTTATAATTTACCCCAATCTATCCAATCACTTTCCATCCCCACTACCATTCAACCACCCCCTAACCACTATAATCAACGCCACCACCTTCAATCCATAATCTCTAAACGCATTCATCGTTTTCATAATATACATGTTTCTCTCCATAATCTACATATAAATATTACATAACATACATCCAAATTTGTTGAAATGTACGTGAAAATATATTTAATATACATGTCATCTTTTCGTAAATATTGCATAATATACATTTAAATTCGATGAAATATACGTGAAAATATATACAATATACAAGCTATTTCCTTGTAATATAAATGTACATATTACATAATATACATGCAAGTTTGGTGAAATATACATAATACACATGCATGTCATCTGTTCTTAATGAGAAATTATACTATATACCTTATGTATATATACCTATTACTATATTTAGAAATAAAATGATGACAACTCAACAGTTTTTCAAATTAGAATTGATCCTTATATTTAGTTGTCATCACTTTATTTTTAAATATAATAATAGGTATATATACATAGGGTATATGATATAATTTGAGGTTCGGTAATATACATGCAAATTTAATGAAATATACATAAAAATATACATAATATGTGTATCACATCTTCGTAAAATATATATAATTATTACATAATATGCATACAAGTTTTGTAAAATATACATAATATACATGTCATATTTTCGTAATATTACATATAATTATTACATAATATATAAGCAAGTTTGGTGAAATATACATGAAAATAAACATAATATATATGTTATTTTTCGCAAAATGTAATAATACTTCTCCTCCCTTACGAAATCGTCGTTGAATTTAACAGTTGAAAAAAAATAAAAGAAAATTATTAGAATAAATAAATTTGAAAGACATGAAAAAACACTAGATATATGGTATAGGAAAGAATCAAGAAAATTGTAATACCAGTTTTTTATGAAAATTTGATAAGAATTTTAATGTTGAATTTGACGGTTGGAGAAAGCAATAAAGCTAGTGAAGAGAAAATGTGAGTGAAAAGATAAAAATAAGATATTTATCCTATTATTTTAAAAATAATTTAAAGTTAAAAATAAAATAAAATAAAAATTATATTATTAATTTTTTTAATTAATATTTGGTCCTACACATGTGGTTGTCATAAAAATTTTCAGTCGACCCCCCGAGAAACGGTTGTCCATCCCATCCTGTCCACAATAACGTCAATTATTCCATTAATTACTGGAAGAATAAGTCAAGCCGTCAACGCCACCAAGAAACGTTCCCGCGTTATCAAGTCCACCAAGAAACGTTCCCGCGTTATCAAGTCCACCAAGACGATGATGACATGACCACGAAGAGGAGAATTGTGGTTTACTTCTCTTCTTTTTTGTCGAATTATTTTTTCCCTTATAATACAGCCGTGTTATTTTTAGTCAATTTTAAATTTGTGACGATTAAAATATTCTTGTTTCTTTTTATTAACACTTTTAATTATTTTAACGAAAAATTTAAACAACAAACAGTATGATCTAAATTGACTGTTAATCAAATATAAAATAAAAAAAATCAAGGACACTTTATGTAAAAAGATTTTTTCTCCTTCATTCTCTTCTTTCTATCTGCGGCCACCCCAACCCTCACTAGTACAAAATTAGCTTATTAACACATGTAAAAATATCTTAATATATAACAATTTGTCACATTTTATATAATTGTGTCACGAAATTTTAGTGTCCTTATATGGTGTCGTGATAATAGGTCTAATATCTATCGAAACATTATAAAATGTCAAGATACGTGCTTAAAAGTATTACATTAGACCATGATTTAAATTTATTATAACATATATAAATATTTTAATAAAGTGTGTATTGTAACATTTTTCATTGTTTGTGTAGATAATGATTTAAATTTATTATAACATATGTAAATGTTGTAATTAGTTGTGAAACGAAGCAAAATATGTCAGTCGGCACGGGCGTACGCTCGCACACAAGTTCAAGCTATTTTGGCGAGCGCGCACGTGAGTGGGGCGTGTGACGTATAATGTAGAGTAGAAATTTGAATACCCACTAAAAGTTTATTTACTTAAATAGTGGTATACACTCATCTCTTTTTTTAACGTGGGACTAAAGTTTCCTTATTATTATTACATTATATAGCGCATTAATATAAATAAAAATTATATATATTTTATAATGTTTATAATTACCCTTATTAATGTGTTAATATCTAAAAAAAATAAATGTGATAAAATATTGATATAAATTTCACTAAACAATGTCACTATTTTCTCATAAAAATACATTACACTTGTTGATGTCATAATTTAAATATATTACCACAACTACGTCGAATGTTATAATAAGATTTAATTTGGTGTTCTAATAACATATTTATAGAGACATCAATTATGTAATGTTTTATTAGGTAGTAAATTGGTGTGCTAATAGAGATCAATTATCATATTTCGTGTTTAGTGTGATAATATGAGTGTGACAATAAACAAATTTTGTACTAGTAAGACTTTCTTCCCTTCTATTTGTCTGCAGCTTCGGAGAAACTCTTCCCTCCTCTTTTCTCTTGGGCGAACTATCTTATGGTTTCGGTGCCCGCCTCCCTCTCTTTGAAACGTTCGAAATTTTTCTTAATAGGGTTATTCCGACCGAATTCCGTCTAATATCCGCCCTTCACACCTCTGTAATTTCGCATCTCGAAAATTTTAAATTTGTGTCCACCCCAGCCTTTTCTAGAAGGAAAAGGACGGTCATCGCTCTTCCCCAACCCAAGTTGGAAAAACATTCAAGTGAACCTGAGTGAGCTGTGTGGATTGACTTCTGTCCAGTACTATTGATTATCAGAAGTTCATGCCCACAACAATCCCAACAATGTGTATATATATACCTCTTACTCAAAACAATTCATCTACCTTCTCAATTTCCATAGTACTTATAATATTCTTCATCTTGCAATGGACAGACCATGCTTTCCACCTCTCGTTTTCATGCATTGTCTACTGATTATGAGTTATTGTGTGGGAATGAAACAATCAAACATTGCAACCGATAAATCTGCCCTTCTATCCTTAAAATCTTACATTATTTCAGACCCTCTACAAATTTTATCTAAAAATTGGTCTTCTACTGCTCCATCCTTCTCTGTTTGTGATTGGATTGGGGTCCGGTGCGGCTCTCTCCATCAGAGAGTTACTGCTTTAAATATATCAGGTATGAAACTGTTGGGCACCATACCTCCACATTTGGGTAACTTATCATTTCTTGTCTCTCTTGATATGGAAAGAAACTATTTTCATGGATCGCTGCCTCAAGAGCTATCGCGATTACATAGGATAAGATATATCAAGTTAGGCAGCAACAACTTTAGTGGATCAATTCCTACTTGGTTTGGACCAAAACTTCAAATCTTGAGATTAGGACAAAATGATTTTAGTGGAATTATTCCATCTTCTCTTTCCAACCTATCAAGATTAGAAGTTTTGGATTTTGAGGAGAATTTACTCACATCACATATTGCTAAAGAGATTGGAAATCTCCAACGTTTGAGATACCTTAATTTTCAAAATAATTATCTTGTTGGTCCCTTACCTTCTACCATTTTCAATATCTCAACATTGGAGGGTATTGGTTTGACATCGAATAGTTTGATAGGAAGTCTTCCAGTTGATATTTGTCACCATACTCCAAACCTCAAAGTGATTGCTGTATCTTATAACCTTTTGATCGGTCTAATCCCATCGAGTTTATCCGATTGTGTGCAACTTCAAATGCTATCCTTGTCATTTAACAATTTCAGTGGATTCATACCAAAAGAACTAGGCAACTTGGAGATGCTGGAAGAATTATATCTTGGAGTCAATAATTTACAAGGTATGCTGATTACCCGAGCTTTAAAGTTTCTTTAGGGATTTGTTTTTTTTTTTTTTAATGATCAATATTAATTTTTATTTATATTATTAGTGATATAAATCTCTTAGACGTAGGAATTGTCTTACCGTCACGGCAATTTATACCATAACTCGTCGCTATAAATGCTTTTGGACCTACTGATTTTGACTAGTATTGTTGTGTTAGCTAGATAATCGCAAATAACCAATCTACCAAATTTTATTCAAGGAGAAAGAAAGAAAAATTTTGTAGTCATGATTTTTTTTCTTATGAAACGTAAAATAGTTTTTATCATTAACAAATTTTGAATTTTTCATTAAAATATTTTTTTAATTTTCATTTTTAATAGTAGCTTGTAAAATTTTTATTTACATTATATAAATAATTATATATTAAAATATTTTTTTTATAAAAGCTGTTGGGACTTGTCCGTAAACGAATTTAGTTTTTTTTTTTTTTTGAAGCACCGAATTTAGTATCTAGTTGCTGATAATTTTATAAAATTAATAGGTGAGATTCCTGAGGAGATCGGTAACCTTCGTAATCTCAAGATGCTAGCTATGGAATACAATTATATTACAGGCCTCATACCTGAAAGAATGGGGAATTTGACCATGCTTGACTCTCTGTTGTTGGAATTCAATTCCTTGACAGGTACAATCACTAATTTATTAAGGTGGTATACAGCTAATATTTTACTACTAAATATTAGTTTTTGGCCAAATTGTTTTTTTACCTATTAATAAGGGGTAGTTAAAGCTTTTGGTCCCAAATAATAGTATGACTGCACTATTGGTCCCTTAATATTTTTTGGACAAAATTTACTTTTGATCCCTCAACTATAACCCCCATCCAAAATTAGTCCCTAAGAATTTGTATGTTTCAAAATTAGTCATTTTCTTTTAGATTGTAAGACCCTTCTTACTTACCGCTCATTCTTTTCTTATTTTTTCATCACTCTTTTTAAAATTGTCCTTATTTTCTTATTTACAACCCTACTTTTGTTATTTTCCTATTCTTCGTCCGTCCTTTTGCCGTTGCCGTCGCCACCGGGCTCCGCAGCCAGACTCCCGTATTCACCGTCGATATCCAACCGTCGATCTCATTACTGCCTCCGCTTCTTCTTCTTTTCCCTATCTCTCGGCCAAAACTTTGAGGGCGCTCATCACCCGATCGGGGGATAGGGAGAAGAAAAACAAGCGGCGGCGGTGATGAAATCGACGGCAGGATATCGGCGGTGAATACGAGAGTCTGGCGGTGGAACCCAGCGGTGACTGGAAAAGGACGAACGAAAAATAGGAAACGGTGAATTAAAAAATAGGGCGATAAATAAGAAAATAAGGACAATTTTGGAAAGAGTGATGAAAAAATAAGAAAAGAATGGACGATAAGTAAGAAGAGACTTAATATCTAAAGAAAAAATGACTAATTTTGAAACATACAAATTCTTAGGGACTAAGTTTGGATCGGGGGTTACAGCTAAGGGACCAAAAGTGGATTTTGTCCATATTTTTTAATTATCATTTTTTTACGAAAAAGTTTAGAAGATAACGGATTAACTTATTTGATCGCTAGTCAAACTTAATTTTTTTTCTTCAAAATAATTTGTACCGTGATGTTTTCAATCCATTTATAATTTGGTTTCTCATGAATGTTCAATCCATTGGATTCGAATCATAAAATTGGTTGAAAATATCAGGGTACAAATCATTTTGAAGAAAAAAAATTAGGTTTAACTAGCGATCAAATAAATTATTTCATTATCTTCTAAACTTTTTCATAAAAAAAAGACTAAAAATACTAATAAAAAAATGTTAAGGAATTAATAGTGCAGTCGTAATATTATTTGTGACCAAAAGCACAACTACCTCCATTAAGAGGGACAAAAAAGTAATTTAGCCTTTGTTTTTTGGTCTATTCATCCATCTTCTATATAACTAGAACAAAACTCACACCTAATTCCTTTCTGATTTTTTACCACTTTAGATAAGATAAAAATTGTAATTTTATCAAACTAATTTTAAAATATCCTAATTCATGCCTACTTTAAAAGAATAATTTTATTTATTATGTTATTTTAATTTAATAAATACAACTATTATTTTTAAAAATTGTAATTTAGCTATCCTAACTAATTTTATTTTAATAAATACAACTATTATCTTTACATTTTCGTTCTGTGTTTGATCATATCTAATTTAATTACTCAATTAGACATACGTATAAATTATTCAATTAGATATTAAGTGATCATTTCCTTTAACGTTTAATTTAAAAATTATTTGTTACCAATAATTACATTCTCTCCAGGCCATCTTTACATTTTCGTTCTATGTTCAATTAGATCAATTTTTGTGCTAGTTATTGGTGAGTTTTGTATGTCACCTCCCGATATAACAGTTTAATCATACTTGTTCTGATCATCATCAATAATCTACAGGAAATATACCAGCTTTAATGGGAAACTATTCTAAATTGACTTTATTAGCTCTTTCAAACAACCAATTCACCGGGTCAATTCCAAAATCTCTGGGGAACCTTCAAGTTCTAGATACATTACATCTTCGTGCAAATCATCTTACTGGTGATCTAGCATCTCTGGAGTTAAATATCCTAAGTTCATTGACAAATTGTAAGTTTTTGAGAATTTTGGAACTGGGTAGCAATCCACTTAGTGGGATTTTGCCAAATTCAATTGGAAATCTTTCTTCTTCTCTTCAAGTTTTTGAGGCACCCGTGACAAGTATCAGAGGCCCTATACCCAGTGAAATTGGCAACTTGAGCAGTTTAGTTAGGGTGTCTCTAGCGGGCAATCAATTAACAGGAGATATTCCAAGAGAAATCCAAGAACTGAAGAACCTTCAAGGACTGTATCTTTTGGCAAACAAACTAGGGGGCACTTTGGATAGATTATGCAACATGCCCAAACTAGTGGAGTTGTATCTAAGTTGGAATGAATTTTCAGGGTCAATACCGGATTGTTTTGGAAATATAACTTCTCTTAGGATTCTCAATTTAAATAACAACTCATTGACCTCAAGCATTCCTAAAAGTTTTTGGAAACTCTCAGATCTCACGATGCTTGACCTTGGCTATAACTCCTTCAATGGATCATTGCCTCTAGAGATGGGAAATATGAAAGCTATTTGGTTCATGGATTTGTCCATGAATCAAATATCAGGGGTTATTCCAATCACATTGGGTAAGTTACAGAGTTTGCAAAATCTTTCTTTAGCAAATAACAAACTTGAAGGATCTATACCAGAATCATTTGGGAAAATGTTGAGTTTATTAGTTCTTAACCTGTCACATAATGACCTTTCAAATTCAATACCCAAATCATTGGAGGCACTTGGTTCGCTCGAGATCTTTGACGTCTCCTTTAACCATTTAACAGGTGAAATTCCTTCTATGGGTCCTTTCAAAAACTTCACCTGTGATTCCTTCATTTCCAATGATGCATTATGTGGAGATCCCAGATTCCGAGTCCAGCTATGCCAAACTAAGCAAAAACATAGTTTAACAGTGAGAAGAAAGGTGGTTATCCTCATATTGATTCCACTAATGATTGTTTTTTTGCTTATCTCGGGTTCTGCATATATATTTCTGAGATATCGAAGGAAGAATGGGAGTCCAAGTGAAGGCGATGCATTGGCTATTTTGAAAAACGAAAGGATTTCTTACAATGAACTTTTGCAGGCAACAAATAGATATAGCGAGAGTAACCTTCTTGGCTCAGGTGGTTTTGGGTCAGTTTATAAAGGGATCCTTGATGAAGGAAAGTCTGTGGCAGTGAAAGTGTTTAATTTACAATATGAAGGTTCACTCAAGAGTTTTGATGTGGAATGCAAAGTGTTACGCAACCTTCGTCATCGAAATCTAGTGAAAGTTATCAGTTGTTGTTGTAATATGAATTTTAAGGCTTTGGTTATAGAATACATGCCAAATGGGAGCCTTGAGAAATGGCTACACTCTGCGAATCTTTCCTTGAATATGTTGCAAAGATTGAACATAATGATCGATGTGGCAAGTGCTTTACATTATCTACACGAAGAATATTCGACGCCTGTTATTCATTGTGATCTAAAGCCAAGTAATATCTTAATTGATGAAGATTTGGTTGGTCATGTAAGTGATTTCGGAATTGCTAAGTTTCTAGGTGATGATGAAAGCATTGCCTTCACTAAAACCATGGCAACAATTGGCTACATGGCACCAGGTAATCTTGTTTAATTCTTTCTTCTTCTTCCCCCCCCCCCCCCCCCCCCCTAATTTATACTCTCATACAGTTTTGGATTAATTGTTACTTTTTCTTAGAATATGGAAGGGATGGTTTGATTTCGAAAGCATGTGATATCTATAGCTACGGAATCCTCCTAATGGAAGTGTTTACAGGAAGAAGACCAACTGATGAAATTTTTTCCGAAAATATGAGCTTGAAGAGTTGGGTGAATGACTCTATGCCTGATTCGATTGAGGAAGTCATAGATGTGAACTTGTTAAAGAAAAATGAAAAACAAACCAATTTCAATGGAATGGTGGAATGTCTATTATTAATCATGAAATTGGCGATAAATTGTGTTAATGAATCTCCTAAAGAAAGACTCATTATCAGTGATGTGCTTGGTTCACTCGAGAAGATCAAAGTTAGCTATGGTGCAAATCTTAGGATGATATAGTTTTTTTTTTTTTTTTTTTTTTTTCAAATGTTCTTTATGCTTAGAAAATACCCCCCAACCCCACATTATGAGTTTATAATATAATATATATTAATATTGGATTGGTTTTTATGTCGTATTTATTATTTATTTTAATTTTATTCATAGATTAGAAAAAAATATAAAAAAAATTGAATGAATAAAGTCAAATTTTTATGAATAGCACGATAAATAAAGTATGTACGCATTCACTCAAAGAAATTAGTATCAGCCCCCATTGCATGTTGGTATTAATTGAGTATAGAGTAAATCTGGTTCTTACGAACAGAGTTGTTCCATTATTTTAGTATCAATAAAATAGAACAAATATTAGCCCTTGTTTGAAAATAATTTACTGAACAAAACAATGGTGATATTCATATTAGTTTATGAAGATTTTATTATAAGAACAACATCTATCTAGTGTACCGAGTTTGAGTGCTTGTCAATTTAATAATTATAAAATAATTATTCAATCATATATTTTGTCTTTACTTTGATCAAATAATTTTTTGGTATCTTATATTTAAATTAATTTTTTTAGTCGCTTTCATTTTAATAATGTACTATTTAGTCCCTGTGATGTATTTTATCTAAACTGTCCCAATTTTATTTATGAGTATTATACAAAAAAAATTTAATAAAAGATATAATAATTTAAATACCGGTGAATACATTAAGGATGAGTTTGTTGCGCAGGGATGAGAATGGAGTAGTTGTAAAATGATTTCGATTATTACCCTTTTTAGTCAGTAAAGTAAAGACAAAAATAATCTGATTAATACTAGAGATATTTCTTAACCCACCAAGGGTGTGTTTGTCGATCGACATCTGATTAATTAAACATTCATTAAAATAATATGATTGTCTTTGATTTGTTTAGTAAATTAAGAGTAGCAACATTAAAGGAATGAGATTGCGTTTGACTTTTTAATTTTTGTTTTAAAAGATAATTATATAATATGAGATTATCCTAACAAATAATCAGATTACCTTATATGGTTAACAAATATCTCTATTAGTAATGAAATTGTTTTTGCTTTTGCTTTACTGACAAAAAAAGGTAACAATCAGAACCATTAGCTGATTGTTCTATTGTCATTCTCGCGCAACAAACACACCCTAAGGTAATTTGATTATTTGTTAGGATAATTTTATACTATATAATTATCTTAAGACAAAAACCAAATAAATTAAAGGCAATCTCATTCTTTTAATAAGAGTACTCTTAATTTATCAAACAAGTCAAAAGAAATCACATTATTTTAATGAATGTTCGATAAATCAAATATTAATTGCTCTATTCTCATTCCCGTAAAATAAAAACACCCTAAGACATTTAAATTTTAAGTCATGTTATGAAAACCTAAAACGATTAGTCTCTATTTATTGAATTTTACATTAGTTATTTATAAATATTAATCGTTAGATCTAAAATTTTGAATTTTTTTAAGGCCAAAATTCAATTTTGGTCCTTTATAATAGAGGTAATACCACTTTTGGTCATTTTTAATTTTACGCGAACACTTTTAGTCCCCTAATATTTTTTTTATTAGGAGTTTTGGTCTTATTTAATGGAAAAGTTAGGGGATTAAAAGTGTTACCGTAAAATTAAAAGGGACCAAAAGTAGTACTACCCCTATTATAAAGGATTAAAACTATATTTTGACCTATTTTTAATAGTTAGATTAATATTATTCATTTAGAAAATTTTTGTAGCCTGTACATGAATGAATGAAATTGACATAATATGGACCAAATCAACAATATGGGTGAATAATACATATTTTATATGTAAAAGACCAACAAAAATCATTTTAAAATGTAAAGGACCAAAAAATTATTTGATCAAATGTAGAAAATTAAAAATATGATTTAATTTTAAAAAATTATTCAAAGTGACTCATTATTTATCGCCCTCATTTTTTTATTCATCGCCCCTTTTGGACTAAATTGCCCCTTACAATATAAAAACAATTCATAATATGTAAACATAATATTTAAATATAAAATAAGATAATTACATGAATTACCTAATTGCCCTTATACTATTTACCAAAAATACCAAAAAATAATCTAAAGTGAATTATATTTTACCCCTAAATTTTAATCAAATACGAAAATATCTTTAAAATTTTAAAAATTATAAAAACTCCATCTTTTAAATGGGATAGGTGAAAAGACAAAAATACATCCAGAATTCCAGCCACCTATGCATTAAAAGAAATGGCAAAACAATTTTTTTAAAAGACAACTTGACCCTTAAACCGTTCCTCCTCTCCTTTTTCCCTTCATCCCACAATTTCATCACGACCCAATTGAAAACCCAACAGTAGCAGCTCAGATTGCCAGATTTGTGTTTGCTGTGGAGTTTTTGTGGGAGATTTCTTGTTTTTTTTTTTTTTTTTGCCTCTGGCTAGGCGATTTTTATTCTTTGATTTTGTGGGTGATTTTTTCTTATGTATAATTTTCCGTTTACTGTTATTTTACTTTGTTCAATTTTGGATAGTCTGAAGTCATAGTCTTGGAAGAAAAACTGGAGGTTGGTCAGCTTTGGTCTGGTGGCGTGAAAAAAGCTCTCCTGAACCATCTTTCCACCCAAGTTTTGAATCAGCCCTGGGATGGAAATGGTGTTACAGTGTATTGATGTAGTGGTGATGATGGAAAATGGGGAGACTAAAATTTAAAATATTAGTTGAAAAAGAAAAATAAGATGATGAAAAATGTATATAAAAAATGAAAGTAATTTGAAAATTAAAAAAAAAAAAGAAAAGAAAAAGAGTTGTTCATCTGGAAAAAAGTTTGTTCATTTGGAAGAAATGGCTAAATTTTCTCAGGCAACGTTGATTACAGCAGCCATTGCTGGATCAGGGAAAACCTCCCCGAGGAGGACTACCAAAGTGAACTGCATTAGTGGGCTGAACTCATTCGGTGGTCTTAAGGCTCAAAACAACGTTGTTTCATTCGGCCTTCCTGTTAGCACTGAGTAATCCTTTGCCAAGATTGTAAGCGCAGTGAATTCTCCATCACAAAGCAAAGCAGAATAGATCCATTTGCCGTTTTTACTGATTTAGAGACCTTCAACTTCATTGATTTGATCCAATCAGGTCAGTATAGATCCATCAGAGTGTGGTGTCAAACCGATAACCTTGTCAGCTTGCGCAAGGCGGATAATAATTCATTCTTATCGTTTGTACACATTCCTGGTACGTGTCGACGAATTTCTCAAATCCCACACCAAGATTTGTGGACATCAGTTCGTAGAGGCTGATGCAGATTCTCTGCAACTCAAGCGAGTATTCCTCAAAAGTTTATCTGTTATGTGAGGCAGAAACGGTAAGTACAATATTTGTGGGAATTCCCTTTTCCAAACATTCATATATACCTGAAAGAGGTGGGATTATGGGGCCAGAATCTCGTATTCCTCGAAGAAACTGGTAGAGAAGAAATTAAGAACATGTCAGCCCATTCGAGCTTTTGATCACCCGACATAACAAATGCTTGACCATATCCTTCAAGACTATTTGGCAGATGTGCATACTGCATCTTCTCCTCCAGGGGTAGCTTGAAGAAATCCTCTGCAACCACCTTAATTTTCTCGATCACTGTCGTTGCTCCATGATCTGTCACCTGTTTCCAGATTCCAATTACGAATGTGTGGATTAATTTTGAAAAATATGATTGTTTTTTACCTGAAAGAATCCCCATTCTTTGCATGCCTGATGAAGTTTTGACATTTCAGTACTCCCAGCTGCAAGCTTGCTCATATCAATAACTGGAATTTGTGATGATTCGTCAGTTGAAACTTCATCAGGCTTGATTTCAGGTTGGATATATCGAGGTGGGATTTCTTTCAAGTTTCTGGAAGCTAGTTCTTGCACATTTTCAACAGGAAGTGACCTGCCAGTATGACTTTTACCCTGAGACTCCATTGATATTGAATAAGTGTTACAGAGCAATTCCCTGCTTCGATTTCTTATCTTTGAGTTTAGCAAGACTGTTGGAAGTTAACGTATGTACACATGTTGATATTGTATTATCCTATCGTATCTAGTAATTGTAGGAGGATTTATAGATTGATAGAGTTATCATTTTTTATCTTTCTTATCTTGTATGGTGTATAGAGTAGTTGTGATACACACCTCAGAATGTATGAGTTTTTTATTAAATAGAAAGTTATTCAATTTCTTCGCAGACAAGACGGGAGGACCATTTATGGGGAAAAAATTGTAAGAATAGTGGCAATTAACAAATTTAATTTTAAATTTTTTATTTAAAACATATTTAATTTTAATAATAGTCTTTTTAACGGTAAATTTTTGATTCGGTCAAATGTATCGTGGGCTCTTATACTAATAAATTATTATTTTGAGAAACCAAGGAAGCTTCCATGATTAATATTATATGATACTAATAAATCGGTGTATTCTTATTTATTGTCACTGTTTCTTATATATTGTCTTCTAAATTGTTATTTTACCTCTTATTTTTATATTAAAATGTTTTTATTATTTTTTAAATTAAAAAATAATAAAAATATTTCAGTAAAAATAGAGACAATAAATTAGAAAATGGAGACAGTAAATCAGAGGGTCAAATGATTCCTAGGTAGATGATACAAACTTTAGCTTTTATATTGTCATTATTAAGAGAGCGACACTAATTTCTACTTATTTTTTTATTTTGGATATTCCTAGGGTTTTTTGGTATGGAGACGGTAAATCAATGGGTCAAATGATTCCCAGGTAGATGATACAAACTATTAAGAGAATGACACAAATTTCTACTTATTTTTTTTATTTTGTACAAGATAATTATTATCGTTTTTTTTATAAAGAAAGAAAATTATAAAACATATTAATCAATTATTGATTGTGACTCGTATTCAGCTAACCACTACACCGCCATATATATTACTAGTGATTAATAGTTATTAATTTTTACATACATAGAGATAAAAAAAAAACTTAATAATAAAGATTAATATTATTTCTATATCATTAAAATTATTATACATAATTCATAGTGTGCATGGTTCGGTGTAATCCGTGAATTTCGGTGTAATCTGTGAAACCAATCCAGCCGTTCAATGGTTTGACTTTTGGTTGGTTTTAAAAATATTTTACAATACAATGATTTTTAAAATTCAAAAACCGATTGAACGGTTCGAATTGTGATTTTCGATAATTCAAACCGCGGTTCAAACTGAACCAAACCGTATATTTTACTTAAATATATTTATTTTTTATATTTATATTATATTTACTAAGTAATATGTATATTAGTTTATTATTATTTTTTTATTAAATTGAAAAATCAGAATCTTAATACTTAGTTTCACTTTCCATTTCTTTTTTTTCCATCTCAAAGACGAGTACCTAAATTCTTAATTTTCCTCTACAAATCAACGCCGTCGCATCGAGCCTTCGCCTACGCTATCGGCTCCACTCCATTTGTCTTCAATCGGTAAGACGGCATCCTCTCCAACCACCTCTCCTACTCCTATATCCTTGTCCCGACGACATCCTTTCTTTGCTCATCCTCTCTTTTCTGTTTCTCCGTTAAATCCAGCAGTCGCTCGCCGTCTCCATCAGTCCTGCTAAGTCACAGGCTCTAACTAAAATATAGACCTAAACCGTGAGACCAATCTGAATCAAACTGCTTATGGCGGTTTGAATTAGTTTGGTTTTGAAGCGTCGACAGTTCGGATTGGTTTGTTAAAACTACCAATCCGTTGCTCACGGTTCGGTTTATGGTTTGGTAAAAAACCGAACCAACCGAACCGTGCACACCCCTAATAATTCATACATGGCTTAGGATTAAAATATATATTTATTTCTTTTATGTTGTGTTTTATTAAAAAATAAATATTCTAATTTATATTATGATTAAACTATATTTTTGGTCCCTTACATTTGACTAAATAATTTTTTTGGTCCCTTACATTTTAAAATGATTTGTTTGGTCCCTTACAATTAAAATATGTATTATTTGATCCCTATTATTGATTCAGTCCAAATTTTATAAACTCTATTCATGTACAATCTGAAAGACATTTCTAAATGAATAATACAACAATCTAAATATTGATCTAACTATTAAAAAATATGCATTATTTGGTCCTTTATATTTTAAAAATATATTATTTAGTCTCCGTAATGTCTATATTATCTAAACTATCCCAAATTTGTTTATGAGTAGTATATAAAATTTTTTCAATGATGAATAATACTTTAAACACCAGTGTATACATTAAAAATATTTAAAATTTAAGTCAAGTTATAAAAATTTGAAACGGTTTGTCTCTATTTCATGAATTTCGGGTTAGTTATTTATAAATTTTAATCGTCCGATTTAAATTTTTAAAATTTTTTAATAGTTAGATTAATATTTAGATTGTTGTATTATTCATTTAGAAATGTCTTGCAGATTGTACATGAATAGAGTTTATAAAATTTGGACTGAATCAATAATAGAGACCAAATAATACATATTTTAATTGTAAGGGACCAAACAAATCATTTTAAAATGTAAGGGACTAAAAAAATTATTTGACCAAATATAAGGGACCAAATATATGATTTAATCTAATATTATTCAAATAAGATTATACTGTTAAACAAAAAAGAAAAAAAAAAAGAAAAGAAAAGATTCGCTCTTCTTCCCTCTGTCTCATCTTCCCCGCCATTTCCTCCTGATCTGGCCGACTCCGGCAACCCCTCCTTGTTTCTGGTTTTTTGTTTCTTTCCTTATTTTTATTACTTTTTTTATAATTTTTATTTTTAACTATCCAATTTGTAATTTCTAAAGTATTAATATTGAAAAAATTACCAAGTATATTGATTATTAATGTATGAGAGAGTGAATAATAAGCCAAATGGCCGTCTCTCCACCAAATTATTCATCTTTTCCTAGCTCCCAATACGTATAAGATTTGATTTGATATGATCCCTCTAGGAAGATTCCGGCAGAATTTCTTTATGAATAATGAAAGAATGGTTTCGGATTTGAGGCTTATGGAAGGCTTGGCCGAAATTGTCTATGAGAATGATAAACTCTTTTGGCGCTTTAATATGCTTGTGAGAGTTGTTGCTTTGACCAAGTCTTGCGCCAAACTAACCTATTGATTTGACCTCATAGGACTAAGCAGGTTGTCGATATAAGCAAACCCTTATTTCTTCTAGAGAATTTCTTAATTATTTTAGAGCAACTAGAAAGAGATTTTAAATCAGAAAAAATTCGGTTTAGATGTAAGATACTTATTCAGAAATTTTGACAACTCAATGACCTGCAGTTTACAAATGTGGGATTATATTTGAAACCGACCCTAGTTAATGTATCTTGGCTGCATTGGCTTGCATTAAAATAGAAGTCTTTGATTTAGTGAGGTTTGAATGGACACTAAGGAAACAAGCAAAGAGATCAGTACCGAGGTAACTAAGATCTGAAAGAAATTGCAGGAAAGGCATCATCTTGAAATCACTTCAATTGATGAATTGCAACTGCAGATGTAAAAGTTCAGGTGGAATCACTTGCCCGATATGTAGAATTTAAACATTGTTGTAACTAATCTATGCATGACCAAATGATGTAGTTCTTGATTTCCAGAAAACAGAACAATTCGGTTGAAATACATTGAATCATTTCACAGGTTTATTCTCATATGATCTAGCAAGCTTTTGCCATCGAGTTTGCTGCTTATGACTAATCTTAGATAGTCCTTGTGCTCCAATGTTTTATATTTAGCGCCATTCTCTTTGGCAAGATCTTGCAGAGGTCCAATTTTTGTTCTCAAATTTGGACTGTGAAATGCAGCCATTGAAAGTCTCTCTTTTTGGTAATTAACCACAGCTCTGTGCTCAATGCTTCTGTATTTGCCATTACTCATTATCTGAAACACTCATAATCAATCAATCTTTTTGATGTTTATAATCCTATATCAAAGCAAGTTATAAGTAGGCATTATGGATAAAGGGCATTTCCAGGTGAGGAATCGTTACCTCTAAGACATCGCCAATGTTTACGATTAAGGCTCCAGGAATAGGCTTAATGGGCAACCATTTGCTGTTTTTCCTGATTTGCAGGCCTTCAACTTCATTGACTTGAACAAGTAAGGTTAGTCCTGTTGCATCAGAATGTGGGGCGAGCCCATAAACCTTGTCTGCTTCCACGCAAGGTGGGTAGTAATTCATTCTTATTCCTTGTCCCCCATCTTCAAACATGCCGCAAAGTTTCTCCGCATCCACCCGGAGATTTGCAGCCATTGATTTGATAAGGTTCATACAGACCTTATGCAAAGCCAATGAGTATTCATCAAAGGTTGATCTGAAAGTTAGTAAATTTTGCATCTAATTAGCTTTCTGATCAGAAAAACTGAATCTGGAGAGAAGATAGTGGTGGTTTGAAATGGTTAAAACCTGAAAGAAGTGGGAATGTCAGGCCACAATCTCAAGTTTCGGTCTGCAACTGGTAAAGGAAGAAGGAAGAGCATGTCGCCCCAATCGAGCTTTTGATTGTCGGATACAACAAATGCTTGACCATAACCCTCAATGTTATTTGGTAGCTGAGCATAAGCCATCTTCTGCTGTAATGGAAGCTTGAAGAAATCCTGTAAAACCACCTTCATTTTTTCGATTGCTTCATTCCCTCCATGATTCATTACCTGTTGCAACTTTGAATGATCAGCAGTACAGTACTCTAACTAGTAAAGATAAACATAACTTAAATTATTTTGGTACCTGAAAAAAGCCCCATTCCTCGCAGGCCTGATGGAGTTTTTCCATTTCAAGATGATATCCCAAATGATCAGACACAAGCTTGGCCATGTCAATAACTGGAATCTGTGAAGAATCATCATCGTTTGAAACTTCTTCCTGGTTGATTTCAGGCCGGATGTACCGATCTGGGATGTTTTGCAAATTAGCAGAAGCTAATTCCTGCACATTCTCCACGGGAAGTGAACCGCCAAGGTCCTTTCTGGAGAAGTTGACCTCAATGTCTGCCATTTTCTCAGTGATAGCTTATACCCACAATCCTAAACCTCTCTGTAATACTAATATATATGAAGATGATGATGATCTTTCCTCTTTATCCTTTGTTCTGCTTTGTTTACATTCAATTTGGAAGAATGTTCGTTTCATCTTTCAGTCTGTTCTTGTGAGCTTTTGTTCCTAGATCTTTTGTGCTTGACATGTTCCGATCGGTTGGTGATCCCTTACTATGATTTCAATCAATTTTGTCCGGTATAACCCAACGATATGAACTACTAGGATACAACCGTTTATTGCTTCTAGATGCCCTGAAGGTATTCGCTTATTTGACACAGATAATACGACAAACACCACAATTATTACAGGGCTGGCAATTTGGTGGCGGCATGAGAGGGAGAGGGAGATGGGCTGAATATTAATGGACCAGAAGTCAAGGGATTTACTATTTGTATAACAAAATTACTATTTGTATAACAAAAAATGTCCAAACTACCCCCGATATGAATTAATAGATATTTTTTGGGTAAAAAACGCTGCGCATTGCTGAATAAAAGGGCGAAAAACGTAAATTTGGTATGTGAATGAACAAAAAAAACGCTGAAATGTCATGTGAAAATTAGATCAAAACGCTAAAACGTAGCGAAAAATTGTATTGTAAACGCCAAAAAGTAGCATTTTTTTGGAAACCAAACGCTAATGTGCAGCGTTTTATGGACAAAAAACGCTAAACTATAGCGTTCATTGGAATAAAAAACGCTAAAGTGTAGCCGAAAAACATATCTCGCTCGTTAAATAGTAGCGTGTGTGACGGTTTTTGTTAAAAAACGGACGGAACTAATATGAACAGACGAAATATTGACAACAAATTACATCATATCATAACCTTTGTACATTCTCTGTACAAAAGGATCCCTTACAAATATTGACAACAAATTCAAATCGCCAATCGAAAGAAGGTTTCGTCGAATCATATCCACCTTCCATTCGTATTGTACAAATTTCGATTGACATTCATCACGAAATGGTAATTTTGCTACCCGCTATATATTTTTATATATTGTAGCGTTTATTTTGCCCTAAAACGCCACTTATTAGCATTTTTAATCACTAAAAACGCTAATAAGTGGCGATTAATGTCATTAAAAACGCTATTAAGTGGCGTTTTTGTCATAAAAAACGTCAACTTGTGGCGTTTTATGCCTTTCATTTAAGAAAATTGTTGCGAAATTAGGGTAGTTATGTGAAATCCGTAGCGTTTTTAGTTAATTTTTTTGTGAAGTGTAGCGTTTTTTTGTATAGTTCATGAAAATTTGTGGCGTTTCTATGTAAATTTTGTGAAATACGTTGCGTTTTTTTAAGATTATATATGTAAAGTGAAGCGTTTTTTATAGTCCTATTGTGTAATTTATAGCGTTTGTAACAATATGGATTTGGATTCTAACTATACAGGACGATGATTCGAATATGAGTACACATGATGATTACGAGCAAGAACAGGATAATGAGGATGACGAGGGGGGTGAGGAACAAGACATTGGGGCAGATCTAAGTGAATATTTTAGGATAGATAGGGATTTTGCAAGTGTGGAGAATGCATTTACGTTTTGCTATCCTATAGCTAATAGCCTGAAATTTGTGCTTTCGAAGCAAGGCGGAAGTGGCTCGACGTATTATTTTAGGTGTGGTCGATGGAAAGATCCATTGAAGGAGCCTCTCCCCACCATACGGTTGAACACGAAAAGGTGCGGATGTAAATGTCCGTTCAAGTTGACTGTCAAGAAGGTTGTTAATGAGCGTTACAGTGTGCTTGTTACGCCAGGGGTAATATCCACGCATAATCATCCTGGTATGAATACGTTTCGTTATTGAATACGTTATATTATTTTTACTATAATTAGCATTTACTTATATTATTATTACTAATTTTTTGTAGGTCTAAGGCATCCATATGGGCACAGGCAGCTGAGCGGTTTCTCGAAAGAGTCAAAGGCTGAGGCTAAACGCATGCTTTCTTTCAATGTGAGACCAAAAAGCGTTTGGGAAGCTATTCATCAGCAGTTTCCCGAAGACAATGTACAGATAAGGCAGGTCTACAATTTGAAGGAAGATATGAAGAAAGATGGATTGGATGGTAGGAATATTGGGCAGCAATTTTTGCATTTGGCTCGCGAGAAGAAATATTTTGTTCAGATTATCACTGACGAGGCCACTAATGCGATCACACATGCATTCATCGCTCATCCTACATCAATTCAGATGTTCAACAGGTGGTATTGGGTTGTAGTGGTTGATTCAACCTACAAGACCAACAAGTACAAAATGCCCGTCGTTGAGATGATCGGTATGACTCCCACCAATAAGAACTTCAATATTGCTTTTGCCATTGTTAAGGATGAGACAAAAGAAACATATGATTGGGTAATGAAAAACTTGAGGGAATTGTAGCCTAGTAATGTGGAACCAAGTGTTGTTGTCTCAGATAGGGAGTTGGGTTTGTTGCAGCCTATTAAGGATCACTTTCCATCTTGCAATCACTTGTTATGTCGGTGGCATATTGACCGTGATGTTGCTAGTTGGTTGGAAAAAAATGTTGCTAGGAGGAATGTGGACACGGCCACTGATATATATAGTAATTGGTGGAAGAAAATTATCATGGCTCCCACAGTTGAAAGGTTTAACCTCTTATTGGTCCAATTCAAGGTTACATACTGTATGATTGAGCCTGCAGTTGTTGATTACTTGGAGGGGACATGGTTCATTCGTAAGGAGAAATTCTGTCGGGCCTGGACGGACACATTTCAACACTTTGGGAATACGGCAACTAACAGGGTTGAGGCTTCCCATGCTGCATTGAAAGATTGGCTTCATTCTTCCACCAATTCTCTCGACACGTTGTTCATAAAGATCGACTCTCATCTCACGCATCTGTTCCCTCACATCGCGTAAGTGCAATAACTGCATTCGATTATTTATTTAATGTCATAATTTTATTATAATTTTATTCTATGTTAAAACAATAACAGTGGGTCGCTCGAGTCTTCTACTGCCACGACACAAACCAGTAGGATGGGGTTTCCATACTGTTACTTGAACAAATACGTGTCGCATCACTGCCTGAATTTGGTTAGCAAACAAGTTGAAAAAAAGGATAGGTTGGCAGGCGAAGTTATCGATAGGTGTGGATGCGTGTGCAAGGTGACGCTTGGGATTCCTTGTGCCTGTGATATATACAAGGCACAGGAATCGACCGCATATCAATTGCTCCCATTAGTCCACGAGTTCTGGCAGAGATTGACAATTGTACCCTCCCAAAGGGATTCTAATACGTTGAATGAGGACATCAGGTACATTTTACTTATGTTTGTTAGTTATACTAAATTTGTTTTATTTTTTGTAATTTTACATTTGGATGCTGATTGAAAATAATGTTTCATCAAGGTTTTTCAATGAGGAAGTCATTCCTGCAGTTAACACAAGTCCGTCATTCTTGGCTCGTCTACTTAATATGGCCTATGTAGAAGAGATGCACACTGATATGTCTAGTGCAGCTGAGCCATCGGTTGAGGGTACTCATAGGGGACAGTCGCCGAGTAGACTGCACCATTTAGTTATGCGTGAGTGGAGTGGACGCGAGAGAGCGACACGTGGATCACGTGGTAGGGGTCGGTCAAATTCAAGTGGAAGATCAACTGGGCGCACATCCAACAATACGACGGACTCCTCTAGTGAGTCTCCATTACGTGAAGGTAAATATTGTTAGTGATGTTTCAAGAATTTATTTATTTACAAAATTAATTCAATTATGTTCATTCTAATTTATTTAACACGTTAGGATTTGGACAAGATGTACCATGCGTACCAGTGTTTTTCCGGCATTACTGTACTGGATGGTCGGACGTCATTGGAGATGGAAATTGTGGGTTCAGAGTGATTGCTAGTTACCTTTCAGGCGGCCAGCACAATTGGAAATTGTCGCGTAGAGCGCTTGTTGGGGAGATCGTTCGTGATCCACAAAGGTATGCAGGTTTGTTTGCAGTTGTGGAGGAGAGACCTACTGATGGTGATCATTTGGGTGCCGTGCTCCGGCGTTTACGTTATCAAGGTAGAAGTTGTTCTGAAGCCTACTGGATGGCCACACCCACGGACTTGTTCCCACTTGCAACGCATGCTAATGCCGTGGTACTGCACCTCAGCCGTTCGGAGCCGATGGCTAATTATACCATATTACCTTTGGATGCTGGAGAGGACGAAACCCGCCTTGAGAGACAGATAGCAATTGCTCACGTGGGTGGTAATCATTACGTTCGTGTTGATGTTCTTGATGATTGTCCTCTTCCTCCACTGCACATTGTTTGGCGCGATCACTGCAACCAAGCGACCGTTGGACATTGGCCTAATAGTTTCAGAATGCGTTTTAGGCTATGGGTAAATCGTCGTGATGCTTAGCGGCTTTAGTTACTGTGACTTTTTGTTTAAATAATAGTTGTAGTTATGAACTAAGTTTGGTATTATATGATTGTTTGTTTTGTATTAACTTAAATTGACATTCATGACATATAACTAAACAAACATTAACGAAAAATGTAATGCATAAAGTACTACTATATAAATGGTGCTGATGTCATACAAAAAATATACAAATGTATACAAAATGTCATACATATAAACATACATATGGGCTCAATCGGCCAGGTCAAATCGCTGCTCAAAATCGTCAATCAGAGCAGAATACTCCTCGTGCAGGTCCGGTGCTCGATCTCGCAGCTGATCCAACAACCGGTGCTGCACGCCCAGCACATCGCTAACCCACTACAAAAATTAGACATAATTATATCAATTATTGCTTTGAACAATATAATAAAATATATTACAAATTTGAAAAAAAAATACTTACATATTCCGATGACGATCGGCGTGGCTGTGGCTGCTCCGGTGGGGGCCCTATGACATACGGATGGGAGCGGGGTACGAACCACTCCAGATATCCGTCCACACAAGCACTATATCTGACGCCGTGCCCTGTCTGAGCACGGTGCACAAAAAATATAGGCCCGGTAGACGGATAAGCGTCCCAGTCGGACTCCGCATATGACCGTGGGTGGTGCACGACGTACCCACTACCCCCGTACCCCCTATACGTCCCATCCGTGGCCGGAATGAACGGTCTGGGGATCCACTGCACGTACCCCAACTGACGCGCACACCGGTCTGGCATGTACGGCTCTAAATCCTCCCGGTATGCAATGAGTCCGCGGTACATCGTCCTCGGCGTGCGCGTGACAGCAGCGCGACCATAAGGCATCCATACAACCTATAAAAAATATTTTACAATTACATTTCCTATGTTTTTTATATATACATTTAAGTAATTTACTATTTTGATTTACTTACATCGTCCGGCGACAAGGCATCCAGTGCCTCTCGGAAAACCGCCAGTCTGTCGTCCTTGTTGCGGGGTGCGTCGATCGTCCACCTGGTGGCCCGCGGTCGATCGGGGTGCGCTGGCAGGGGCCTGGCATTACTCCTAAAGGAAGGAAAATGCTCGTAGATCCAGGCCTGTAGCAACGTCAAGCAACCCGCGACGCTCGACGTGCCATGACGGCTAGCAGCACCTAAATGCCTATACAGAAACGCTAGCGTCGCCGTGCCCCACGCGTACTCACCAACCTGAGCCATCCCCCCCCCCCCTGAGCTCCAGTACAGGGCCTGGCTGGAACTTATTGGAACTGTTGTCTGTAAACAGACAGGTCCCAATAGTAGCCCATAGAAATACTGTGACGTCCGAGTCGGGACGGGGTCTACGCGTACACAGATCTATCACCCGCTCGGTAGAGAATGCCCCATTCTCGAATAACTCCTTATCGATGTGTTGATCCGAAGGTATCTCGAGCAAATCTCTACTATAAGCTACCATGGTGGCAGTATCCGCGGACTGAGTAATCAAATGACCCTCTATCGGTAGACGCATAATCTCCCACACGTCGTGGAGAAGTATCGTCATCTCACTGAAGGGTAAATGAAATGTATTGGTGTCCGGCTGCCACCTCTCCAAAAAAGCGCAAATCAATGGCGCGTCTATATGCCTAAACAGAATGCTGGGAATATGTCCCAGCCCTGTCTGACTAAGTATCTGAGCCCCTAGGGGTGACATACCGCGCACCCAACTAACTAATGCATCGTACATCAAACCCCTATTGTGACACCTAATAGGGGCTTTACCCCCCGCCTCACTAAACCTCGATACGACGTGGCCTAAAAAACTAGGAATAATCGTCGCATCGATCGGCCCACCCTCGACTGGTCCAGTGACTAACCAGCTCTTGTCGTCCTTCTTCCGCTTTTTAGGAATCGCTATATTTATAAAATATAATATATATAATTAATTTAACTAATTAACAAAATAAACAAATACAACATAATTTAATAATTACTCATGTTATACAATAAATGAAACATTCATAAATATTTTAACAATTTACCCAATGAATAAACAAAAAAGACAAATTAATAACATATATAAACAAATATAACATATTTTCACTAACTAGACAAATTAGCAAATAAATAAACAAATTCATCATAAAGTAAATAACTCAATAAATATTTCAATTTATAAAACAATATAACATAATTTAAATAAATAATCATATTACCAAATAAATTAACAATTAAATAATAATTTAAATATTTACTTAATTATTAATAGTATTAACAAATAATACATAATTTACATAATTCACAAATTAGACAAATAGATCAATTAAATAAACGTAATTAATAAATCAATATCGCGTACCTGCAGAGGGCTCCGCCCGCTGCTGCTGCTGCATACCAGACTGCCGCTGATGGCTCGATCTCGGAGGCTCCTCGTGAGCCTCCTCCTCCTCTGACCGTTCATCCTCGTCGCTCGGCGCGGCATCGTCCTCGTCCCTCAGATGGAACGCCGACTCCCCGCCACCCCTGGATCGGCCACCTCGAGTTCTCACGGCTGGCATCTTCTGCCTTCTGGCAGAAGCTGTGGGCCTCTGTCTCTCCTCAACGGTGGAAGGAGGAACGCGCGGTTTAACCTAACCGCCACCCTGAAAAATGTAATTAAAATATATTAATAAACAGACATTTTATATTACATAAATATTTAAAATGCATATACAAATTGAATTAAAAGCATTTGACCAACGGTCAAACGCTATAAAATAGCGTTTGACTGTAAGTCAAACGCTACAATGCAGCGATTGACTTAGAGTCAAACGCAGGCTATCAGCGTTTGACTCTGAGCAAACGCTGCATTGTAGCGTTTGACTATCTGTCAAACGCTGCAATGCAGCGTTTAGGAGCGACGAAAACGCCGCTGATCTGCGTTTTCGTCGCTCCAAAACGTCGCTGATCTGCGTTTTGGCGACCCAAAACGCAGCCGATCTGTGTTTTTTCTCCCTCAAAACGTAGGAACTACCCGCTTAAACTTCATCCAAACGCTTCCGATTAGCGTTTCTAGCCTAACAAACGCCAATCGGAAGCGTTTTCAACACATAAAAACGCATTACAGAAATTGCGAAAATGAATCTAAAAACGATGTCTTACCCGAATAAAGAGACCTTTGCCCGCGCCATGACCTCTCGAAGATTCACCACCACCGCCGTCCATTTCGCTGATTTTGCTTGATTTTTGGGAAAAAATGTCTACTGTTTTGGCAAGTTTGGAAGGGAGTTGCGTTTGGTATGCACAAAATGAGGATTTGGCAGCGATATTTGTCTCTTTTTCTTTTTAAAATTCGGACTGCTCGAACGCTACATATTAGCGAGCGAGGTTGCTGAAAACGCTACTATTTAGCGTTTCGTCTTCTCCAAAACGCAGTGTATTAGCGTTTCTGGTCTCCAAAACGCTACTATTTGGCATTTTATTGCTTGTAAAACGCTGCATTATAGCGTTTTAGATTAATTTCACAGTCACGTTTTAGCGTTTTTTAATTACTTTTCTGTTCCAATTTTACGTTTTTGCCCTCCTTTTCTGCAATTCGTAGCGTTTTTACCCCATATTTATTCATGAATTGATCATTTCTTTCATACCAGGGGTATTTTGGACATTTTTTGTTATACAAATAGTAATTTTGTTATACAAATAGCAATTCAGAGAAGTTAATGGGAGCGTTAGGAGCCCAGTGATCCCCAAGTCCCAAGTCCAAAAACCCTGTGCTTCCATCACTAGGGTGTTATTACTTTTTTTTTTTTTTTTAATTTATCGAATGCTCTATTATTTTCAAATAAAATCATTTTAATTAAAAAAATTAAAATGATAATTTAAATACGGTAAATAAATAAATAAATAAATAAAGCATTTTTAGACGTCCATTTTTATTGTTTAAATTTTCTTATTCCCCCTGACGGTACTTCACTTTCATAGTTCTTGTAGTCTTGCCCGTCAAGCTTCTCAATTCTTCATCTAAGTCCAATGGAATATTTTCTTTAAGAAAAAAAATATAAGAATAGCTCTTATGGTATGATTGAAAGATTATCTGTCCTGACCTGGTCAAAAACTCACTTTTGTGCTACGCATTTCAGAATCAGATTTCTTGACAGGCCTAGACTCTAGCACAATCGCTATTCCAATCTTTGCTTGAAATAACATTGCACAGGATCTTGGTATGTACTCATTCGATTTATCATGCAACAATAATTTTCTAATTAAAAGCAAAAACATAGAAAAGTACATCTTGAAGCGTGTTAACTCAGGTGATCGCTTATATGACTCAAGACTATGATCGCACGTTGTGTGGGCAACGATCTAGCAACCAATTCATCAGCAATCAACACAATTGGGTCGCCGAAAAAATTCAACAACTCGATGCCGCCTGAATTGAACCTCCGTCGCCGTCGTATTTCTCCTGCCACCGTCGCCTGCTGGAATTACACCACCGGCTGCCACCCGGGACAAATAACCGGCCAAAAATTATTCAAGAGGGAGAAATAACATTTTCTCTCTCAAGTTTTCTTGTCTTGAAAACTTAAGAATTGTGTATTATGTAATTGCTAATCTCTTGTCTATATATAGAGTTACAAGAGAGACCCCAAGTTGGTTTAGGATTGGTCTTCCTACTGGGTTTCTGTTTTCCTTCAATCCAGTTATTGGACTGATCCACATCCAACTGATACAGGAATTCAATTATTCCCAATCCAATTCCTGGTATGATTTACAATCAACTGATACAGATATTCACTTATCCCAAATCCAGTTCCTGGTATGATATAGGGATTCACTTATCCCCAATCCAGTTCCTGGTATGATTCACAACCAACTGACACAAGTATTAATTAATTACTTAATTAATTAAATCTACCTTTGTCAATAACCCAATACATAATTAATCGCATCACTAACAGATTAATTATGACACTACCATCCTACACCAGAATTATTTTCGAAACTAATTTATTCTTAATATTTCCACATCAAAGATTAGTGCTTATTAATTTATTAATTTACTGATAAATTAATTAATTAACTTTTTTAATTCCGAGACTAGTACCACTCGACCTTTTTACTATATCGGATATAAGTCCACCGGTCGGGCTTAGTATAATAAACATAACAAACTCATCTCGGGAGCACCATCACCCCGGAAGCACCGGTACATGGTTTCCTTTCGACAAGTAGCAGCACATAAAATAACTAAACACGCGCACCTAACCCACCGAGACTATTGGCCACGATTGACCTCACCCTTTGGCAGATCAAAATACACTATGTCTAATCCTCATGTCCGCTCAAGTCTAGGGATTAAGAGATAGAATACTAAGAACGAATTGTCTATTAAATTTGTACAAGACAAATCATTATAAATAGTCAAGTTCAATATGTCCCGGGCATATCTATATGATTCAATTAGTTTAGACAAACCAATTATCCAAATCAAATAATAACCTAAACCGACAGTTTGTCCAAAACTGTCTCGGTTACAAACCTCATTTATATATTATGTCTTTTAACTAATGATGAGATCTACTGTGTTACATAAGACACCTCATCATCGAAATACATAATATAAATGGACAAATAATGCACAACAAATTTAACCAAAAACATTAAATCGATATTTTAACTGGGAAAATGTCTAATACAAGCATAGATTACGTATTCAACTCTAACAATGATTTAATATCAAATTTTGTTTTAAATTTAAAGAAAAAGTCTCCTAGCCAGAATGACTAGAGAGGCTGACGGGTGTTACACTCTTTGATATAGCAATGCTTATATGGTAGTTTTAGAACATGTTGCAATGTGTTTTGTATATGAGTGGGGGGAGTGTATTGGTTTTGGGGAAAAAGTAGTAAGCTATTAGGGGGCACATTAAAAATTATGTTAGTTATTATATACAATTTTGTTAAAGACACCTATAAGAACATAAGATAAATGGCCTTGATACAGATAGTGGAAGGAACAAGCAAAGTTACAAAAGGACGGCTCGAACCCGCTTCGCCCCTAATAGATCTACTATCAACAAAAAGGAGAGGGGAGCATAAAAACTAAATTCCTATGGTTCCCACTGTACAAGACAGAATATCTACTTTCCAGCAATGAACAAAAAATCGGGAACTAGGTTTAAATGTCTGGTAGAACGATTAAACCTAGGTTAGTAAATTCCTATGCTAATGCCATCTCTTCTAGAACGATTAAACCTTTTAGCTTTGTTGGCACTTCTGTGATAGAATTGAAGGCAGCTGCAATCCCTTTCAGTCTTAGCTTGGCCAAGTAGTCTGCTGGCATGTTCCCTTCTTTCGGGATGTGACGAATGATTGATGAGTTTTGACGCATGAGGAGGCATACTTGTACAAGAGATTTGTGTTCCTTCCAAAAGAATCCATTTTCATAGCTTATCATACTTGCAAGCTGAATATTATCGGTGAGGAAGGTTAAACTTGATAAGCCTTTTTCCTTGCATATTGATGTGGCGATGTGCGGGCCTCTGATTTCCGCCTAAATTGCATTGTCTTCTTTTAAGCTCCTGGCCTCCCCATACAAGAAATCCCTTGCTTTTCTCCGGATTATGACGCCCACTCCATCAGCTCCAGTATTGTCCCTTGAGTCATCAATGTTCACGACCATTTCAGTTGTAAAGTAGGACTTCCAAACAATTGATGTGGCTCTGTTTTTTATCTTCCTTATCGGATGAAGGATTGACGCCATAATTTGAAAAATATCTTGCTTGATTCTTCTAGTGAGCTCCTCCATTCTTGGCTGAATTCCCTCAAAATAATGCGCATTTCGCATTTTCCATAAATTCCAAAGGAGGATTGGAGGGACTAATCTCCAGAAATTCTTTTCGCCATCCAGATTGTTCCCATGATCACCGAGAACCCAACTATTCCAATCAATCAAATTTTGTTTTAAATGTTTGGTAGTTGACAAATTTAGTCATAAATTTTATTATTCACGATGTATTTAGTTATAATAACAATTATTTTAATACTTAACAATTGAATTGAAATTCTGTTAATTACCATGTCACATAAACACTCATGTACAATTCAATAGAGTGGACATAATTTAACCGAAATTAATAAAACTAGTCAAACCAATCAAATTTGACTGGTTTGATTAGTTTAAGAATATCGAGACTTCAACAAAGAGAGTGCATCTTTTCAAATCTTAAATTGTTTCTTGACTAACGTGGCATAAATTCATTCTAAATTATTGTATTCAACTAATTCAACTACAATCTTCCTATATCCATGGCACAAGAACACTCCAGCTTATTAACTAGTTTAAACCTTTAAATCATCTTCAAAATTCAACATTTAAGTACCTTTATGGAAAATCCTCTCTTTTTTACTTAAACTCAAAATAAAGAAAAAAATCAGCAATATCTATCTCAATAAATAGATTAATTCATATTTTTTATCCTTTGTATTTGGTTAAATAAAATTTTCTTTTCCATCCCTTATATTTTAAAATATTTTTTTTATTATTTACATATAAAATATGTATTATTTGGTACTTTACATTTTAAAAATGTATTATTTAATTCTCGTAATGTCTATTTTAAATTCTCCTAAATTTGTTTATGAGTAGTATATAAAATTTTTTCAATGAAAGATATAATAGTTTAAATACAAGTGTATATATTAAAATATTTAAAATTCAAGTCAGGTTATGAAAATATGAAACAGTTTGTCTATATTTATTGAATTTTGGGTTGGTTATTTATAAATTTTAATCGTCTGATTTAAATTTTTAAAATTTTTTAATAGTTAAATTAATATTTTGACTGTTATATTATCCATTTAGGAATGTGTTGTAGATTGTACATGAATAGAGTTGATAAAATTTGAAATAAATTAATAATAAGGATCTAATAATATATATTTTAAATGTAAGAGACCAAAAAAATTATTTTAAAATGTAATAGACAAAAAAATTATTTGGTCAAATGGAACGAGAAATATAGTTTAATCCAATAAATAAATACATTCAATATTTCGTTCTAAACACCACAAATAATTCATCAAATTCGATCAAGTAGTTCACACTGTCAACATTATTCTAAAGTGTATGATTGATCGTTTAATTGCATAAGATACTACTCCAAATTAGCACCTCATTACTGTATTGTATTTCTACCTCCGTCCCAAATTAATAGACGTTTTAGAGATTAAAAGTTGTCTCTTATTAATTGACATTTTATCATTATTAAGATATTTTTTCTAGTTTTTCTTATTTTATCATTCATCAAAATTTTGTGAGTGTATTGAACTCTACCACCCAACTATTCATTTCATTATTAATTTTTTTTTAAGTTAGGGTAAAATATGAAAACTTAGTTAATTAAATCATTAATTACTCTTTTTTTTTTATAACAGTGAAATATCTACAACATCTATTAATTTGGGACGGATGGAGTATTAGTATATTTGAAATCAACCCGAGTAAGTAAAGTATCTTTATCAAGTGTAACAACTATGCAATTAATGTATCTTGGCTGTATTTGTTTGCATTAAAATAGAAGTATTGAGCCAACCTGTTCAATGGATTTAGATTTAGTCAATTTCTATTGTTTAAGAGAAGTCAGATCTGAAAGAAATTGCAGGACGCCATCATCATCTTCAAACCATTTTCTATTGATGAATTACATACATTTATTTGAACTGTAGAAGTAAAAGTTCAGGTAGAATCACTCCACATCAATGAACTTTACTTCTGAAGTATCAACCATACATTGACTTGCACGATACGTAGAATTTAAACATTGTTGTAACTAATTTCTGCATGACCAAATGATGCAGTTCTTGATATTTGGAGAAAAACAGAATGATTCAGTTGAACTATATCAAATTATTTCACTGGTTTATTCTCATCTGATCTAACAAGCTTTTGCCGTCGTGGTGTATGCTGCTTATTATGGCTAATCTTGCAAAGTCCTCGGGCTCGAACGTATTATATTTAGCGCCATTCTCTTTGGCAAGATCTTGCAGGGGTCCAATTTTTGTTCTCATATTTGGACTGTGAAATGCAGCCATTGAAATTCTCTCTTTTTGGTAATTAACCACAGCTCTGTGCTCAACACTTGTGTATTTGCCATTACTCATTATCTGAAACACTCAAACTTAATCAACCTTTTTGATGTTTATCATGATCCCACATCAAAGCTGTTGAAAGTTGGAGAGAAAAACTAGGTCATCTCAATAGCAATACAAAAGATGTTATATA
The DNA here is from genome assembly GCA_030378225.1 of Knoxia roxburghii. Classification (NCBI taxonomy): domain Eukaryota; kingdom Viridiplantae; phylum Streptophyta; class Magnoliopsida; order Gentianales; family Rubiaceae; genus Knoxia; species Knoxia roxburghii. Next base: position 38,431,326 of record CM059423.1, read on the forward strand.
CAAAGAGAAAAGACAAAAAGGAAATATACAAGAGATAAGGGACTTAAAAGACAATAAAGGTAAAGCCCTAAAATAACTATTACTGCTAACATCCCCCCTCAAACTCACGATGCTACAGCTATTAGCATTGAGAGTTTGTCAGATAAGAAGCGGAAACGAGAACGAGAGTGAGCTTTGGTGAACATATCCGCGATTTGTAGAGAAGAAGAGACAAATGGTAAAGTGATGGTACCAATCTGAAGATGATGACGAGTGATATGACAATCAATCTCAATATGCTTTGTGCGCTCATGAAAAACAGAATTGCGAGCAATTTGAATGGCACTCTGATTATCACAATATAACGGAGTTGGGTGACTTTGTTGAATGCCCATATCCGCAAGTAACCAACGCAGCCAAACAATTTCACAAGTAGTTGAAGCCATAGCACGGTACTCAGCTTCTGTAGAAGATCTAGAAATAACATCTTGTTTTTTACTCTTCCATGAAATAAGCAAATTGCCAAGAAAGACACAGAAGCCAGTTGTTGACTTGCGATCAGTAGGATCACCAGCCCAGTCGGCATCAGAGTAGGCACGTAACTCCAATGAGGAAGTAGAGGGAAACAATAAACTCTGAAACTGAGTACCTCGAAGATACCTGAGAATGCGAAGGACAGCAGCCCAATGAACAGTAGTAGGAGCAGTGACAAACTGACTGACCACATGAACAACATGAGCAATGTCCGGACGAGTCACGGTAAGATAGACCAAGCTCCTAACAATAGTACGATATAAGCTAGAATCGGGCAACAGAATACCATCAGAGGGAGAGTATCGAGCATTAGTCTCAAGAGGAGTATCTACTGTCCTGTTATCAGTAAGACGCGCCCGATCAAATAAGTCAGCTATATACTTAGACTGAGATAGAAGATAGCCCTTTTTGGAATAGGCAACCTCAATGCCCAAGAAGTAGCGCAACATCCCTAAATCCTTCATAGCAAAACAACGAGATAGCTCCAACTTCAAAGATTCAATTCCAGCATAATCATCACCTGTAATAATCATGTCATCAACATACAAAGATAACAAAATACGACCTGCACGAGTATGCTTCATAAACAGTGCTGAATCATGATGACTAGGAAGAAAACCGAGCGATGTAACCACAGTGGAGAACTTCTCAAACCAAGCACGAGGGGCTTGTTTAAGACCATAGAGAGCTTTGCGAAGTCGACAAACCTCACCAGGTTTGTGGGCAACACCAGGTGGAGGTAGCATATAAACTTCTTCTTGAAGATCACCGTTTAAGAACGCATTTTTGACATCCATCTGAGAGAGTTTCCACTTATAAACAGAAGCCACAGCAATCATTGTACGAACCGTTGTCATCTTTGCAACAGGAGCAAAAGTTTCTTCATAATCCATGCCATATTCCTGGGAGTAACCTTTAGCGACTAGTCGAGCTTTGTAACGCTCAATGGACCCATCAGATTTAGTTTTGATCTTATACACCCAACGAGAACCAATGGCACGCTTACCTGATGGCAATTGCACTAAATCCCATGTATGAGTTTGATGTAGAGCAGTAAGCTCCTCAGCCATAGCATTTTGCCAAAGAGGGTTTGTAACAGCTTCTTTGAAGGATAAGGGCTCAGAAAGATGATGAAGAGAAGTAACAAATGTAACAAAGGAATGAGAATAAGATGAATAAGTAAAATCAGGAAGTTTTGTGGACTTACGAACACGTGTTGATTGACGTGGTGGTGGTGGTGGTGGTGGTGGTGGAGGATCCATGATCTCAGACAAGGATTGAGTAGGCGGAGGAGAGGGAGATGTTTCAGCAACTAAAGTTTCAGGTTCTGGTACATGCGCAGTGGTGGTCTCTGGAGCATCTTCATTAGCCACATCAAAAGGATCAAGTTGAAAGAGATCTGTCTGTGATAAATGGTGTGGACTAGATGGGATGGAGAAGAAAGGGATATGCTCTAAAAACTTGACATGACGAGAGACATATAATTTTTGACTAACAGGATCAAAACATCGATATCCCTTTTGACCAATACCATAACCCAGAAATACACATAAGGCTGAACGAGAAGACAACTTATTACGTTCAATATGAGGACGAATGACAAAACAAGTACAACCAAAAACACGTAAGGAAGAATAATCAGGTTTATGCCCAAACATCATTTCAAAAGGAGATAAACCTGAATTATGTGAGGTTGGAATTCTATTGATCACATGAGCAGCAGTGAGAATTGCTTTTCCCCAAAAAGAACTAGGTACATGACTGGACAACAAGAATGAACGTGCTGTTTCAACAAGATGGCGATGCTTTCTCTCGGCAACACCATTTTGTTGAGGAGTGTCTGTGCACGAAGTCTGTTGAATAGTACCATCAGAAGCTAACAAATGGGAAAAGTCGTTAGATGTATATTCCCCGCCCAAATCACAACGAAAAACTTTGATGGCACAAGAATGTTGTGTTTTAACAAGTGCTTTGAATTCCTTAAAAATTGAGAGAAAGTCAGACCTGCGTTTCATAAGGTATATCCAACAATAACGAGTATAGTCATCAATAAATGAAACATAATATTTAGAACCTCCTTTTGTGGAAACAGGAGAAGGTCCCCAAACATCAGAGTGAACAAGATCAAATGGTGCATGAGAAATTGAAACACTTTTACTAAATGGTAAGGCTGAAAATTTTGCCAGTTTACAACCACTGCAATCAGAAATATCATGAATATCTAAATGTCCCAAAACACCAGTGGATGCCAAAAAACGTAAACGCGATTCAGACACATGACCCAAACGAGAGTGCCATAAGTAAAAGTCAGAAGAAGACCGACTCAAATGAAAAGAAGAAAGATCCACAGAAGAAGCAGAAACATCTGAAGCTTTAAGTGAATCCAAGACATAGAGTCCCCCCTGCCTACGGCCGGTCCCAATCACCTTCTGAGATCGCGGATCCTGTATAGAACAAGTGGAAACAGAGAAAGAAACTAAGTACCCAGACTCACATAGCTGACTAACAGACACAAGGTTAAGAGTAAGATTAGGTATGTAATAGACATCAGCAAGAGAAATATGAGAGGTAACAATAGGACCAACACCAACCAAAGGCATGGGTGTACCATCAGCAGTTACAATTGACATAGAGGAATGTGGTGATAGTGAAATAAAAGAGGATGCAATTGGAGACATATGGTGAGATGCACCTGAATCCAAAATCCATAAGGAGGAGGATATACCTGATGTGCCAGAGGAAGACAAACCTTGATAGGAAGTGGCAGACATAGCATGAGGCTGAGAAGCAAGAAATTGTTGAAATTGCTCAAACATGTAGGGATCTAGTGACGGAGCAGCAACTCCGCTATTGGAAAGAGATGGTCGATAAGTCCATGGTGCAGGCGAAGGTGAGAGTAGTGGTGGTTGCTGCTGTGATGGGCGCTGTTGGTGCTGCTGTTGTTGTGGGCGTTGTTGCTGTTGTTGTGGGCGTTGTTGCTGTTGTTGTGGTGGACGTTGTTTTCCCTTACTCAATAACAGTGGGCACTGAACCTTCCAATGACCCTTCTGCTTACAAAATGCACATTCATCCTGGGAAATCTTAGAACCCGACCTATTCAGGTTAGTAATCATCAAAGGCCTTTGAGGAGTGGCAAAAACAGAGGGGCTGGATGGTTGAACAATCTTTTGGTCTTGTTGAGATTTAAGACGAATTTCTTCTGCCAACAATTCACTAACAACTGAGTCAACAGAAGGAAGAGGATTACGGTGTAGAATTGTGCCACGCAAACCTTCAAAGTCTGAACGAAGTGCCATGAGAAACTGAACCAAACGTTGCTCCTCTCGACGGGCAATGTAAGGTTTAAAAGCACTCAATTCTGCAGATTCCGTCAATGCCAACTGATCCCAAAGCGTGGACATGGAGGAATAGAAATCTTGGATACTGAGATCGTTTTGTTTCAGTGCACGTATATCAGTCTCCAATTGGTACTGTTTGGCAAAATTAGACTGTGTGTACAAACGAGCTAAATGATCCCAAACCTCCTTAGCAGTTTCGTATTTTACCAGTTGCGCTCCTATGGAGTGAGTGACTGAATTGTTAACCCAAGTGATAATCTTAGAATTGTCAGCCTCCCAAGTGTCTAACAACATCATATAATCAGAATCTTTATTATCAAGTGGTTTAACTCGAACCCCTGAGATATAACCCCACATAGACTTTCCACGTAAAAAATTTTTCATCACATAACTCCAATATGAGTAGTTTTTACCATCCAACTGCACACTAATTGACTGAAGAGAATCATCTTTACAACTAGCCATTATGAAAAATACGAAATCCCCAAATCACAAACAAATCTTAGCAGCAATTCGAACAAGGGTTATGCAAGATAAGAAATGGGATCGATTATACCAAACGAACAAGAAAACAACGATGAATCAAGAGAAATTCCGGTTGTGTAGGCGTCCAAAGAAAAAACGTTTGGTTCAGAGATTATGAATCAAGAGAAACGTTTGGTTCACAGTTAAATCCGCGAAAGCTGTGAATGTGTATACTGTTCCTCCAGAGATTATGAGTGGCTCTGATACCATGTTGAAAGTTGGAGAGAAAAACTAGGTCATCTCAATAGCAATACAAAAGATGTTATATACAAAGAGAAAAGACAAAAAGGAAATATACAAGAGATAAGGGACTTAAAAGACAATAAAGGTAAAGCCCTAAAATAACTATTACTGCTAACAAAAGCAAGTTATAAGTATGTATTATGGATAAAGGGCAAGGCAAGGTGACGAATCTTTACCTCTAAGACATCGCCAATGTTTACCGTGACGGCTCCTGGAACAGGCTTAATGGTCAGCCATTTGCTGTTTTTCCTGATTTGCAGGCCTTCAACTTCATTGACTTCAACAAGTAAGGTTAGTCCTGTTGCATCAGAATGTGGAGCGAGCCCATAAACCTTGTCTGCTTCCACGCAAGGTGGGTAGTAATTCATTCTTATTGCTTGCTGACCATCTTGAAACATGCTGCCAAGTTTCTCCTCATCCACCCCGAGATTTGCAGCCATTGATTTGATAAGGTTGAAGGAGACCTTATGCAACTCCATTGAGCATTCATCAAAGGTTGATCTGATAGTAAGATCATCCCCAAAAAATTTTAGTTTGGCATCTAATTAACTTTCTGTTCAGCAAAACTGAATCTGTAGAGAAGATAATGGTGGTTTGAAATGATTAAAACCTGAAAGAAGGGGGAATGTTTGGCCAGAATCTCAAGTTTCGGTTTGCAGCTGGTAAAGGAATGAGGAAGAGCCTGTCGCCCCAGTCGAGCTTCTGATTATCGGATCCAACCAAAGCTTGACCATAGCCCTCCATCTTATTTGGTAGCCGCGCATAAGCCATCTTCTGCTCTAATGGAAGCTTGAAGAAATCCTGTAAGACCACCTTCATTTTTTCGATTGCTTCATCCGCTCCATGATTCATTAACTGTAGCGACTTTGAATGATTACCATACTCCAACTAGTAAATATAAACATAACTCAAATTATTTTGTTACCTGAAAAAAGCCCCATTCCTGGCAGGCAGGCCTGATGAAGTTTTGCCATTTCAAGATGATATCCCAAATGATGAGAAGCAAGCTTGGCCATGTCGATAACTGGAATCTGTGAAGAAAAATCATCTTCTGAAACTTCTTCATGGTTGATTTCAGGACGGATGTATCGATCTGGGATGTTTTGCAAGTTAGCAGAAGCTAATTCCTGCACAGAGTTGACCTCAATGTCTGCCATTTCTCAATGATATCTCAAACCCACAATCCTACTACCCTCTGTTTAATATATATGTTGATTATTATAATCCATCCTATTTATCCCATATTTTGTTTGTAGGACCCTAAAAAATAATATTTTTTCCAATAAAAAAATAATAATTAAGTAAATTAATAAAATAATGAATAAGAACTAACTTGAAAAATTGAATTAGACATATTTATTTATAGAGATTTAAATTAACCTTTTCTAATTCTCAACACAAAATCAATCTTAATTTTAGTCTAAAATTTTTTTTGATATATAATTTTATTCTAAATTGATTTGCATATTTCTAACAAATTATAATAAAAATATTAATTATATAAATCATAATTAATTTTGGTGGCCTATAGTATTTTGTTAATGTTTTAAATAACCCTAAATTTTCACTAATTTTCAAGAATGATCTAATTAAAGCTCAACTACTCAATCAGCAAAGAAACTTTCCCCAGAAATTGCAATAGAGAAAAGGGAGGAACCCCAATTAAACCCAACTCAATCAGGAAAGAATTTTTTCCCCAAAAATTGCAACAGAGAAAAAGGTGGCTTCCAATCCTCTTGGATTTCTCTTTTTGAATTCGTCTTAGATCCAACCCAATTTTGATTTTTTTTTTTTTTTTTTGAAAAGCAATTGAAATTTCCGAAGGGTGTTCTTGGTTGATAAGGAGCTGGAACGCTTGATAATGATCTCAGTAACTGGGTTCTAGATTACTCGCCGTTAAGAGCTTATCAAAGCTACTTTCATGGCAAATTTTCTCGTGCTTATGAGTCATATTTCGGGTAAATGCATTTGAAGGGTCAGGAGAAATGCTCAAGTTTGCTTATTGGAAATTGTTGTATGGGTTCCTTATTTTTTTACAAAATGTTGTCTTTGAAAGTCTTGAGACTAGTTTGAATAATGAGTTGCAGGAAATTGTTGATGAGATTGACGGTTTTTATGGCCTTCTGCTGCATCGGGGGACTGGTGGTGATGATGATGGTCATCCATCTTATTTTTCATAAATAAAATCCGAACATATATTACAAAAGTACAATCCTTAAAATTAAATCCATGTAAATCTTCCGCCTCCATCTTCAATTCAGATCACAATGGTGAGAGAGAAATAACCTTATGAAGGTGTCCATTTCCCCCTGATAAAACACATGCGAAAAAACCAGTTTGACAGTCCAGGGGCAAGGCCGGGGGGGTGCACCTAATGAACTGATAATTTAAACCCTTTTCTCTACAGCGCTTTTCACACTTGTCGCGTTCATTTTGGCATTTGCAGGAGCGGCAACACCTTATTTCATCTGATTTGCAGTCCGTTAAGCAGGCCTTATCACCAGTTTGGCACCTACCGTCACAAGCCGGCCGGTTTATTTTGCAATCAGCTAAGCAAGTCTCCAGCGACCACTGCTGCTGCTGTGATTCTGCAGTAATACCCAATAGTACTAGTATTATTGCTGCAACCAGAACCAAAGTTTTGATAGTGCTACTCATAATTAGCTTCGGCGTCGATCGATTTTAACGGAATTACTGCTGCTAATGCCAGCTTAGCCGCAGGGCTGGGCAAGAAATTAATGGAGGGATGAAGATAACTACTCAAATGAGTTTTTAGCCGATTAGCTTAAGTTGTAGACACAATATGGATCATATACCTAGCAGCTATATATAACCATTCTATTATGTAATATTACATTTTGGTCCTCATGATTAACTCTTAACTGATTTTATGGTATTCTTGAACTCCAAATTAAACAATGTGGGCAGATACAGCTTTAAATTTCGTCTGATTTTCAATTTTTATGAAATATTATGACTTCGGATTCAAGCTCAAGGTAACCGCCACAAGTTTTATTTTGTTGGGATGGTTTCTGGTTTTATTAGTTATCGTTTCAATTTTAAGTATTATCGTCCTAATTTTAATAAAATTATCCTTTTATTTCAAAAAGAGAGGAGGAAGCGAGACGATATTATTAAAGGGCATTTTAATTCAAATTAGAACAATAGAAAGTGAAAAGTGATACGGTAATTAATAAAATTTTTCAGACTATTATCGTTCTAAATATTTTAGTCTAATTAAAAACATCCCTAGATACGATATTTGGGTGTCGTACCACAAAATGCGATTCAAATATCTAAAACATAAAAATCTTCTAAGCCGTATTAACGCTTAGCCAATCTATTGAATAGATCCAAAAAGTTAAGCAAGATTCAAAACTCAACCTTATAAATAATATTCTAGAAAAATTAAAAGGTATATATTTTTAATATTATATTATTCATATATCCACCTCCAAAAACTAAATTATTTGTGAGAGTCCAACTTTCATGGTTACACTAGGAAGAGTTTTAAAGATTTCATAATCATTTACTCATCAAATGACCTTGTCTGTGGAGATCACATTTAGGTTTTGATACAGGAATTACTTAGTTATCGCCATAGTACTTTCTCTTTATCGCCCTAATTTGAATTAAAATATCCTCCTTATAATATCCTCTCTCTTTTTCCTTTTATGTAAAAAGATATTTTTGTCAAAAACCTATAAATTATCGTCCCAAAAAGTAAAACAGTAACTAGTAACCCTTTTTGATATTTTAATAATATTTTAGTGATTATAAGTTTCGTTAGGGAGACAACTGATTATTACCATTAAAAAATAAAATCAAACTAAGATTGAGATAAATTTTAAAATGATTCATAAACAAAAGAATGATTAGAGCTAAAAGAGTGTTCTTATCTCACATGTTGATAGTAGTTGGAAGAGACCAATAGCTCAACTATCATTTTTTTTTATTAATTTAAATTCTAATTGAAAACAACTGGTGCAATATTTTAATTTGTCCCCCTAAAAGCGTGATTTGTATTTATATCCTATATTTATTAAACAATAAGTGAGCGAAAATGACTTTTCATCTTATCTTATATGAATGGCCTAAAGTCAATGGGTGCTCTTACCCAACCCAATCCTTTTGGTCAACTCCTCTAACATAATAGGAAAATAAATACATAATTGCTCGTAATATATATCATCATATAATTAAATGCACATTATTTCAAATATAATGCACATAATATATATCATCATAGATTATAACGAATATTATTTCAAATATAATTAAAAAATATATTATTTATAATATGATAATACATTAAATATTACATGAAAATGAATAACTTTTCAAACACATAAATATATATCAAATATAATATGAAAAAAATAATAATATACAGGCCATAATGCAATTTTTGTCCCTTATAATAGACTTTGTACTATTTTTTGCCCTTTTTAATTTTACAGGGACACTTTTAGTCCCTTAACTTTTTTTTATTAGGTGTTTTGGTCATTTTTAACGGGAAAGTTGGTCAACTAATGGGTTGACCCTATTTGACCGTTAATTAAGGACCCATTTGTGTAAAAAAAAAATTCAAAAACCTTTGTATAATTTTTTTTCTACTTCTTCTTCCTTCACCACCACCCATTCTCCTTGTCTTCGCCGCTGAGAGCCCCCGCCGCCGCCGTAGCCGCCACTTCCGGAAACCACCACCGTGGGGAAACCCGATGATCGACCAGATCGAGATCTCTTGATCTCGAGTTTCCCGACATTGGTGGTTTCCGGCAGTGGCGGCAAGGAGAATTGTTGGTGGTGGTGGAGGAAGAAGAAATTAAAAAAAATAACACAAAGGCCCTTGAATTTTTTTTTTTACAAATGGGTCCCCAACCAACGGTCAAACATGGTCAAACAATTTATTGACCATTTTTACCGTTAAAAAGGACATAAACACCTAACAAAAAAAAGTTAGGAGATTAAAAGTGTCACCGTAAAATTAAAAGAGACCAAAAGTGATACAAGACCTATTATAAGGGAATATAAAAATACATCACTTGTCAAAATATGATACATCAAATATAACTGACAAATATATCTGTTAAACTTAAGTGTTTCAATCTTGGTTTTAATAATAACAAAATAAATATGTGAAACTAATAATTTTTTAAATTGTTTAAAATTATTTTTTGTAGAAAGTGCAAAATTTTTAGATTGATACATTCATTTTCAAATGAGCATAACTTTCGTTTCACTCTGCCAAAAATTAAGATTTTTGATGTTTTGAAAACCTCTTTCAATTATCTAAAAAATGGTGTCCAATAGTCAATGTAAATTCCAATGGAATTTTGGTGCAAATGGACAAAAACAAAACTATGTCACTGCAATGCCACAGTTCAGTAAATTAAATGTAACTTGAGCTACAAAAGTCCAAATCAACTGATTTTGACGTCCTTAGAAAGCTAAGAGAAAGATCTACAACATGGATTTCTGACACAAAAGTCAAAAGTAGCTGCAAGAAGTCGAAAAAGTTAAAGGAAGTTCAGATTATGTTAAATCATCTTTGGAGCCAAAATTCAAGTGTTTGAATTGGAACTCAAATTTGCCTATAAATAAAGACTATGGGTGAAGACATTCAAGACACACAAGCTATCAAGCCATTCTTATTATTAACAAAATTCTCTCAAGTTTTCAAGTGCTCATTTTCAAATTTTATTTTCAAGTTCTAGTTATTTTTCAAAGTGTTCTAGTAATTTTTCAAAGTGTCAATCTTAGACTATAATCTTATCACTTGTAAACCATAAACACTTCACACACACAAAAAAAAAGTATTATTGTTCTTGAAAGCAAGATGTTGCAAGTCAAGAACAAGTTAGAGGGAGAGTAGTGAAGAACATCTTAGTAGAGTTACTAAGTTGTTCTTAAGAGATTTGTAAAGGTTTGAATTCCACCTTAAGGAATTTTTGTTTCTGTGAGAAAGAAATAGGAATGGCCTCAACTTTAGAAGTTGGGGAGTGGATGTAGAGCTTGTAAGGGGGTTACAAGCTTGAACCACTTTAAAAATCTTGTCTCTTTCATTGCATTGCATTTTGCATTCATACTCTCTCTTCTACATTTCTTGCATCATAAAACATGAAAGATTATCTGCCCGGGCCTAGCCAGAAACTCACTTTCGTGCTACGTATTCTAGAATCGAAATCTCTGGCCAAGCCTAGACGCTAGCACAATCGCTATTCCAATCCTTGCTTGAAATAACATTGTGCAGTATCTTGGTTTGTATTTATTCGGTTTATCACGCAACAAATAAATTCTTAATTAAAAGCGAAAACATAAGAATTACCTATTGAAGCGTTTACTCAGGTGATTCTCTTGTATGCCTTAAGACTTTGTTCGTATGTTGTGTGGGCAACAATCTAACGAACAATTGATCAGCTAATCACTACAATCCACCTGCCAGAAAAAATTTCAGCAACACCGCACATGACACGTACAATCCACGTACTGCCTGGAGAGAGAAAGCCACACGATCAGCCCCGAAATTGAGAAAATTCGGCCGGCCTTAAGGCTTGGGAAATCCGAGTTTTAGAGAGAGAATTTTTCTCTCTAGGATTTTCTCTCTCTAAGTTTTCTTGTCTTGAAAACTTATGAATTGTGTATGTGGAATAGCTAATCCCTTGTCTATATATAGAGTTACAAGAGAGACCCCAAGTTGGTTTAGAATTGGCCTTCCTACTGAGTTTCTGTTTCCTTCAATCCTGTTCCTAGACTGATACACATCCAACTGATACAGGGATTCACTTATCCAATTCAGTTCCTGATATGATTCATAACCAACTGATACAGGAATTCATTTATCCCTAATCCAATTCCTGGTATGATTAACAACCAACTGACATAAGGATTAATTAATTACTTAATTAATTAAATCTACCTTTGTCAATAACCCAATACATAATTAATCGTACCACTAACGGATTAATTATGGCACTACCATCATACACCAGAATTGCTTCCGGAATAACTTAATTAATTTATTATTAATCTCCCCACATCAAAGATATAATGCTCGTTAATTTATTAATTTACTGATAAATTAATTAATTAACTTCTTTAATTCCGATACTAGTATCACTTGACCTTTTTACTATACCAGACATAAGTCCACCAGCTGGGTTTAGTATAATAAACATAACGAGCTCATCTCGGGAGCACCATCACCCTGGACACACCGGTACATAGTTTCCTTTCGATAAGCAACAGCACACCAAGCAACTAAGACGTGCACCCAACCTACAGAGACTATTGGCCACAATTGACCTCACCCATTGACAGATCAAAGTACACTATGTCTAATCCCTATGCCCGCTCAAGTCTAGGGATTATGAGATAGAATACTAAGAACGATTTGTCTATTAAATCAGTACAAGACAAATTATTCTAAATGGCCAAGTTCAATACGCCCCGGGCATATCTATATGATTCAATCAGTTTAGACAAACCAATTATCCGAATCACATAATAACCTAAACCGACAGTTTGTCCAAAACTGCCTCGGTTACGAACCTTATTTATATATTATGTCTTTTAACCAATGATGAGATCTACTGTGTCACACAAGACACCTCATCATCTAACTACATAATATAACTGGACAAATAATGCACAACAAAATATAACAAAAACATAAATCGATATATTAACTGGGAAAATGTACAATACAAACATAGCTTATGTATTCAACTCCAACCACCATTAGATTTATTCAATTCAAGTATTACATCTCAAGATTTTATTTAAGACTTATCCTTATTTCAAGTCTAGCTTTCTTTAATTAAGTATTTACTTTATCTTAGACTTGTCCTTAATCAAGTCTAGACCTGTCCTTATCAAGTCAAGGACTTTGCCTTAATCAAGTCAATACTTGAGTTTTATTCTAAATTATTCAATTTCAAGACTTGTCTATTTATAGTAAAAAACTTGTCCTTAATCAAGTCAATACTTGAACTTTATTTTAAATTATTCAATTTCAAAACTTATCCATTTCAAGTTACATACTTAACATTTATTTTAATTTGATTATTATATATTGTGAACTAATAATTTCTTATTTTCTTGTATACTTTTATATTGTTACCTAATCTTATTATTCTTGTTTTCATCTTATTTTAATTTAGACTTATTTGTTATTTGTTTCATACACATAGATAGTCATTGTTTATTTTAAAAAGAAATTATTTTAAGATTTGCTCATTTTTAAGTAAAATTTTTAAACAACCTCCCCCCTCTTGGGTTGTGTTGTTAGTTTTCAATATCAGATATAATATGAAAATATTATTGATTATACTCTTAATAGAGTATTATATAATTTACACGAATATAGAGGCTGAGGCTCACATAAATTAACTTAAAATTTATCTCTCATTATTATTTTGTTTATAAAATAAAATAATCATAATAACATCACGTAAACCTAATAGTTGTAACAATTCAATTTCTAGATAGAGTTTATCCTGAAAAACTTAATTTTGTCCGACCAACTTAATCCATATTACGAGCTAATAGTAAGAATAAGGATAATTTAATTATTTAAAAAATTACTTTTATTTCATTTTGGTCCAAACTCACTTTTCAATAATTTAACTATCTCGTGAATCCGCCATCTGCACACCAGCCCACAGCCGTTGCATTCTAAAACCAATTCTTTGGCACCTTTGAGACTCTATTAGTGGAGTTTGCCTGTTAACGAATTTTTTGCTTTGTTTGTTTTATATTTTAAATTTTTAAAATAATTTTTAATAGAAGTATTTAAAAGTGAAGATGAAGAAAATTAATCTTGATGAACAAAAAAAATAGCAGTGAATTCACATGCATAGATGTAGACGTTTTTGGACGTGGTGCTAGTTGTTTTTGACGTGGAGCATGTATTCTGAGACGTGGTGGGCTGTCTATGTTAAAAAAATTAGTTTAAATTCACACACATGGATATAGACGTTTCTAGACGTGGTGCTAGTTTTTTTTGACGTGGTGCTTTTGTTCTGAGACATGGTGGGCTGTCTTTGTGAAAAAAAAAGGTTAAATTCACATGCATAGATGTAGACATTTCAGGACGTGGTGCTAGTTGTTTTTGACGTGATTTTTGTGTTATGAGACGTGGTGGGCTGTCTTTGTGAAAAAAAAAAATCAGTTTAAATTCCCATGCATGGATGTAGACATTTCTGGACGTGGTGCTAGTTTTTTTTTATGTGGTTCATGTGTTCTGAAACGTGGTGGGCTGTCTTTGTGAAAAAAATCAGTTTAAATTCACATGCATGGATGTAGACATTTCTGGACGTGGTGCTAGTTATTTTTGAAGCGGTGCTAGTGTTCTGAGACGTGGTGGGCTGTTTTTGTGAAAAAATAGCTTAAATTCACATGCATGGATGTAGACGTTTCTAGACGTGGTGCTAGTTATTTTTGACGTGGTTCCTGTGTTCTGAAAGGTGGTGAGCTGTCTTTGTGAAAAAAATCAGTTTAAATTCACTTGCATGGATGTAGACATTTCTGGACGTGGTGCTAGTTGTTTTTGACGTGGTTCTAGTGTTCTGAGATGCGGTGGGCTGTCTTTATGAAAAAATGCTTAAATTCACACACATGAATGTAGACGTTTCTGGACGTGGTGCTAGTTGTTTTTGACGTGGTGCTAGTGTTTTCAGACGTGATTGGCTGTCTTTGTGGAAAAAAAAAAAAACTTAAATTAACATGCACGGATATAGACGTTTGTTGATATGGTGCTAGTTGTTTTTTACGTGGTTCATGTGTTCAAAGACGTTGTGGGCTGTCTTTGTCAAAAATATATTTTTTTGGACGTGGTTCATGTGTTCTGAGACGTGGCGGGCTGTCTTAGTGAAAAACATAGCTTAAATTCACATGCATTGATGTAGACGTTTCTGGACGTGGTTCTAGTTGTTTTTGACGTGGTGCTAGTGTTCCGAGACTTGGTGGACTGTCTTTGTGAAAAAATCAGTTTAAATTCACACGCATGGATGTAGACGTTTATGGACATAGTAGTAGTTGTTTTTGACGTGATGCTAGTGTTCTGAGATGTGGTGGACTGTTTTTGTGAAAAAAAAAATTTAAATTTACATGCATGGATGTAGACGTTTCTAGATGTGGTTATAGTTGTTTTTGAAGTGGTTCATGTGTTCTGAGACGTGGTGGACTGTCTTTGTGAAAAAATCAGTTTAAATTCACACGCATGGATGTAGACGTTTATGGACATAGTAGTAGTTGTTTTTGACGTGATGCTAGTGTTCTGAGATGTGGTGGACTGTTTTTGTGGAAAAAAAAATTTTAATTTACATGCATGGATGTAGACGTTTCTAGATGTGGTTATAGTTGTTTTTGAAGTGGTTCATGTGTTCTGAGACGTGGTGGGCTGTGTTTGTGAAAAAATAGCTTAAATTCACATGCATGAATGTAGACATTTCTGGATGTTGTTCTTGTTGTTTTTGACGTGGTGCTAGTGTTCTGAGAGGTGGTATGCTTTTTTTGTGAAAAAAATTTAAATTCATATGTATGGATGTAGACGTTTCTTGATGTGGTGCTAGTTGTTTTTGACGTGGTTCATGTGTTCTGAGATGTGGTGGGCTGTCTTTGTGAAAAAAATAAGTTTAAATTCATACACATGAATTTAGAAGTTTCTAGACGTGGTGGTAGTTGTTTTTGACGTGGTGCTAGTGTTCTGAAACATGGTGGGCTGTCTTTGTGGAAAAAAAAAACTTAAATTTACATGCATGGATGTAGACGTTTCTGTACGTGGTGCTAATTATTTTTGACTTGGTTCATGTGTTCTGAGACGTGGTGGGCCGTCTTTGTGAAAATAATAGCTTAAATTTACATGTTTGGATGTAGACATTTCTGGACGTAGTGCTAATTGTTTTTGACGTGGTGCTAGTGTTTTGAGACGTGGTATGCTTTCATTGTGAAAAAAATAGCTTAAATTCACATGCGTGGATGTAGATGTTTCTGGACGTGGTGCTAGTTGTTTTTGACGTGGTTCATGTGTTCTGAGACGTGATGGGCTGTCTTTATGAAAAAAAATTCACATCCTTGGATGTGGACGTTTTTGGACGTTATTCTTGTTATTTTTTACATTGTTCTAGCGTTCTGAGATGTGATATACTTTATTTGCGAAAAAAAATAGCTTAAATTCACATAAATGGATGTAGACGTTTCTGGACGTGGTGCTAGTTGTTTTTGACGTGGATCATGTGTTCTGAGACGTGGTGGCTGTCTTTATGAAAAAAATAGCTTAAATTCACATGCATGGATGTAGACGTTTGTGGACATGGTGCTAGTTGTTTTTGACGTGGTGCTGGTGTTCTGAGACGTGGTGGGATGTCTTTGTGAAAAAAATAGCTTAAATTCACATGCATAGATGTAGACATTTTTGGACGTGGTACTAGTTATTTTTGACGCGGTGGGCTGTCTTTGTGAAAAAAATCAGTTTAATTTCATACACATGGATGTAGACGTTACTGGACGTGGTTCAAGTTTTTTTTGACGGGGTGCTTGTGTTCTGAGACGTGGTAGGATTTCTTTGTGAAAAAAATCTGTTTGAATTCACATGCATGGATGTAGACATTTCTGGACGTGGTGCTAGTTTCTTTTGACATGGTTCTTGTGTTCTGAGACGTGGTGGGCTGTCTTTGTAAAAAAAATAGTTTAAATTCACATGCATGGATGTAGACGTTTCTTGATGTTGTTCTTGTTATTTTTGACGTGGTGCTGGTGTTCTAAGACGTGGTGGGCTGTCTTTGTGGAAAAAAATAGCTTAAATTCACATGCATGGATGTAGATGTTTCTGAACGTTGTGCTAGTTATTTTTGACGTGGTTCTAGTGTTATAAGACGTGGTGGGCTGTCTTTGTGATAAAATAGCTTGAATTCACATGCATGGATGTAGACGTTTCTAGACGTGGTGCTAGTTGTTTTTGACGTGGTTCTTTTTTTCTGAGATGTGGTGTGCTGTCTCCGTGAAATTTAAATTCACATGCATTGTCGTAGACGTTTCTGTACATTGTTCTTGTTGTTTTTGACGTGGTGCTAGTGTTATGAGATGTGGTGGGCTGTCTTTGTGAAAAAAAAGTTTAAATTCACATGCATTGATGTAGACATTTGTGAACGTGGTGCTAGTTGTTTTTGACGTGGTGCTAGTGTTATGAGACGTGGTGGGCTGTCTTTGTGATAAAATAGCTTGAATTCACATGCATGGATGTAGACGTTTCTAGACGTGGTGGTAGTTGTTTTTGACGTGGTTCTTGTTTTCTGAGACGTGGTGTGCTGTCTCCGTGAAATTTAAATTCACATGCATTGTCGTAGACGTTTCTGGACATTGTTCTTGTTGTTTTTGACGTGGTGCTAGTGTTATGAGATGTGGTGGGCTGTCTTTGTGAAAAAAATAGCTTAAATTCACATGGATTGATGTAGACGTTTGTGAACGTGGTGCTAGTTGTTTTTGACGTGGTGCTAGTGTTATGAGACGTGGTGGGCTGTCTTTGTGATAAAATAGCTTGAATTCAAATGCATGGATGTAGACGTTTCTGGACATGGTGCTAGTTATTTTTCACGTGTTTCTTGTGTTCTGAGACGTTGTAGGCTGTCTTTGTAAAAGAATAGCTTAAATTCACATGCATATATGTAGACGTTTCTGGACGTGGTGCTAGTGTTATGAGACATGGTGGGTTTCTCTTTGTGAAAAAAATAGCTTGAATTCACATGCATGGATGTAAACATTTCTGAACATGGTGCTAGTTGTTTTTGACTTGGTGCTAGTGTTATGAGACGTGGTGGGCTGTCTTTGTGATAAAATAGCTTAGATTCACATGCATGGATGTAGACGTTTTTGGACGTGGTGCTAGTTGTTTTTGACGTGGTGCTAGTGTTATGAGACGCGGTTGGCTGTATTTGTGAAAAAAATAGCTTAAATTCACATGCATGGATGTAAACGTTTGTGAACGTGGTGCTAGCTGTTTTTGACGTGGTGATAGTGTTATGAGACGTGGTGGGCTGTCTTTGTGAAAAAATAGCTTAAATTCACATGCATTGATGTAGACGTTTCTGGACGTTGTTCTTGTTGTTTTTGACGTGGTGCTAGTGTTATGAGACGTGGTGGGTTGTCTTTTGTTTTTGATGTAGTGCTTGTGTTCTGAGACGTAGACGCGTTGTTCAAGCTCGTGTAATCTTAACCGACCAAATTTGTTAATATTCTGTTGATCTTTCTAAGTAACCTCAGCATCGGACCCAAACGACCCAGCCTTCATTAATTGACAATAATTTTTTTGTTAGTACATATTCGCATGAAACAATGAAAACCTATAAAAATGCTTCCCATAAAAAGAGCAGACGAATCAGAATAAAGCTCAAACTCATTAAACACTTTCGGAGATTTTTTTGTTGCTACATGTTGCATCGTGCCATTGAGGTGGTGTCACTGGCGGCCGGGAACCAAGGGAGGGAGAGACTAACGCGGCGGTGATGCTGGATATTTTCTGGCGACTGAACAGGAAAGGGATCGGGAAGAGAGAAACCAGGAGAAGGAAGAAGAGGAAGGGTGAAGGACAAAACTGCGACTGCTACCCCGGACTCGATCTACGACCACCGGCTTCGCGACCCTCGACTTCGAGACCACCGGACTCGAAGACCCCCGTTTTCGCGCCCCTCGACTTCGTGGCCACCGGACTCGACATCGACACAAGGGCTTCTCGTCGGTGACCCCCATTTTCGCGACCACTGACTTCGCAATCTGTTATGATCTCAACTTTGATCTTCAGTTGCACATAGAATGAATTCTATACTCTTCAGTTGATGAAAGAAAAAAATAAAAATAAAAATCTCTCACGTGTGAAGGACAAAGAAAACACACGTGGGAAGAAGAGTAAAAGAATGCATTTATATATATGTAGACGAATAAACTACCTTCGACCAAACTTAACCCCAATCGAAACAGATATTATATTGTTAGTTTGGTTTGATTTTTAATTTTTTAAAAATAAAATCCAGCGAGAATAGATTCCAATTTAACTAATTAAATCAAATATTAAAAATCGAGATTGAATCGAAATAGTTTTCAATTCAATTAACCAAATCTAAACTAACATTAATTTACTATATTACTCATATTTACACTTATTTTTTAATATTTTTTTAAACTCCAAAAATTATTTATAGTATCAGGACGAAAAGAACCCTATTGAATCAAAAAACAACCAAAAAAAAAAAAAAATTCAAAATGATTATATAAATTTTAGTGCTTCAACTACCGGAGAAATTTTTTTAAAAACTCGTAATTTATTATACCCGTAATTTAATATATTAATTATTTTAATCCCTAAATTAAAATTTATAATTAGTAAAATACTAAATAAATATATATTAAAAGAAACTAAGAAAAAGTTTAAAAAATATATATTAAATGCCTGTAACATCTATGCAAACAGGTGAATCCTCGATAGAGATCATTGGAATCATGCTCTTAAAATGAAGAAAATCAATTGGATTATAAATATACATAGGTTAAATAAATTAGTTAAGTGAAAGATTAATAACTAATTTGGTTTAGTACCTTAGAATAATGAATTGGGCCTAATTGAATTAATATGAACAAGTAAAGGGTAAATTAGATAAAGACGAATTAAAAGAACCTAGGTGCAAATAGTTCTAACATATATAAACTTATTTTTCCCCCTCCCACTAACGGCCGCCACTCCCCCGACCTTTCCCTTCTCTGACCGGCCACTCCCCGGCGATAAAATCGTCCGTCGCTCCTCCAGCTGGGGTCGCCACCTTCTCCTCTCCCTCTAGTCAACCAACCGCCATCACGTTTTCCCCTTCGTGGCCACTTTGCTGTCGACCACTGTCCAACACCATCTTCCAATTGCTCTTACGATTCTTTCATTCTTCACTGTCTCTCCACCCTCCGACCACCGGGCATATCTTCTCTTCACTCCGTGACACCGGCAAAGGTAACTTCGAAAGTTGATTTTTAGCTTATGTATTCATTTTCATTTTTAATTTTTTGCAGACTAGGGTTTAACAGCAGTGTTATTATTATTATTATCCAGGAATTGTGCTGTTCAATTTGATTCCGGGAGTTGAATTCTTGCTATAGAACTATGGTAGGATTTCCTCTCCCTTTTGTCTTTCCTCATGAATGTATTATTGTGTTCTTCTGTATTAGGTGACTCTTTGTATGCTGAAGTAAAGATTTTTGTTGGTCATTTATTTACTTATTCTTTAATCCAACCATGAGAAGTGTCGGAGAAGCGATTGATATGATCTCATGGAAGCTAAGGTCTGTTTATTTGTATTACGATTTTTTGCAGTCTGGCAGAAAAGAAACTGTTTTGGATTTGGCAAAGTTTGTGGACAAGGGAGTCCAAGTTAAGCTTACTGGTGGAAGACAAGGTGATTTTTGTGCCCACATTACATAGAATGTTATCAAATTTTTATTATAACCTAGATCCCTGCAATGTGGAATAACATAGAAATGGGAATTGTTTATTTGAATTTTTTTGTTGGCTGCTACTGGAAAAATTCATTTATTGCTGAAAGATTTTATTTACTAAAAATTAGTTGTTGTGATACTTTTTGCATCCGCTGATACCTCTTTTATAGTGACGGGAACCTTAAAAGGATATGATCAGTTGCTGAATCTTGTCTTGGATGAGGCTGTGGAGTTTCTGAGAGGTAAATCTCTTCAATTTGTCAAGATCGGGTTTCTATATATTCTTTATTCATGTTACTTATGATTCTCTTTATTTCTTGTATTTGAATGTCTATCTTCTCTCTTAGTTGTTTTTAGCATGAATTCTAGCCTTGCAAGTGTACGCTGCTTGTCTTTGCTAATGATTCATGATTACTGGTCTTTCTGAATTCTCTGTTGCCTCAACTCCTCAATACTTTACTGGATCTGTATGATTCTTTTTTCATCTTCATGTAGTTCATCCCTAACACCACATTTATTTGCCCACTTACTGTGGTTTATGCGAGAACTAGGTTGGAACACTGGCTAAAAGGTTTAAAACCCCAAAAGTAGTACTTCTGTTCTAAGCCTTTGATGAATTCAATTGATCAGCACCGTTTTAGGTAGGTGGTTGTGATATTTGGTTTCTGATTTGAAGATTATGAACACTTTGGTATAGTTCTTTCAAAGAATCATTCTGTTGTGAATCAATGTGAGCTTGTTGTTCCTTGTATGTACACTTAAGATTTTGAAGTTTATTTTAGTTTGGTTGTATTTTTGGTTTAATATATTATGAACTTTGGTGTAGGTTTGTGTTATCACATACGATTTACTTTCACACTCTCCTATTTTTCACCTTCCAAGGTTTAATAAGCTCCATGGGCTTTCTGTTATCTGTCTCCCTTTTGTAACGGGATCTATAATCAGCAAGTCGATGATAAGTTGCAGGGGATGAAAAAAACTGTATACTATAGATGGAGTTGAAAATACCTACCTATTTTCAGATAATAGTAGTATCCTTGAGGCTAAAAAAACGTAGGATTGTGCAATTAGTTAAGTGATCTAACTTTGCTATCAATTCTTTTTTATTGTTTGATCTAGGTTTATAATAACATTGGAGTTTTGATTAGGATCTCTGCATTTCTAAGAAGTACTCTTTCTTGAAAGAGCCATGGGGAGTAAACCTTAGAGCCTGCATCCTATATTCATATGGGTTTTGGTGCTTTGTGTTTGCTTAGCTGAAGCTGTTGGATCGTGTCAAGTGTTGAGAGGGGGGGGTGAATCAACACTCTATCAATTTTTCTTTCAACTAAAGGATTCCCTCTCAAATGTTAGCTCAGTTAGAGCTTATTGTTGAACTCACGTTTTGGCTTAGATGGACTGTTGGCAGATCAGATCAACCAAGGAAGACATCAGATCATCCAAGGAAGAGATCAGATCAATTCAATGAAGAGATCAGATCAATTCAATAAAGAGATCAGATCAATTCAATCACACAAGGAGGTTCACTACCAGTCAAGACACACACTCAAAGCAGTAAATGTGCACAGAGAATTTTTACGTGGTTCGATCAAATGATCTACATCCACGGACAGATTCACTCCTGTCAATCTTCACTATCACAGAATTCTTCAGCTCTGGCCTCACTGACCATAAGCAACATAAACAAGAGCTCACTGCTCAACACATTGAGGTTCACTACCTCTACAGGTTCATCAACTAAAACAACAACATGTAAATCTCTATTGTACTGCCTTTTCTACACAAATATCTTTCAAAATCACTTAATGAAAGACGTTTGATAGTTTTCTAGGCTTACCACCTGAAGCTGCAACCTCCTCAGCTTCTTCTTCTCCTTGACTTCTGCTTCTCCAAAGCTTCAGCTTCTCCTTGTGTAGCTGACTGTTTCTGTCTCTCTTGTATCTCTCATATCATCCCTTTTTCAGCACTCACTCTTCTCCTTCTCCCTTTTTCTTGGTTTCTTTTTGTTCAGTATATCTCTCTGCTGTAGCTCATTTCACTCTATTTTTCTTTTTTTTGTGCCTCCCTCTCCTTCTTTTTTTTTTTAGGGTTTTTCCTCCCGATGTGGTGTATCCTGCATACTACTGTTGTTGTACCTACTCCACCTACTCATATGCCCGGTTTTTCATTTTCCCAGAAGAAAACTGTGCCCTACGTGCGGTGTGTCAGCATATCTTGCATGGAAGGCGGCTCAAGATTCATATAATCCATTTTCAACCTTTTTAAATTGCAACTTGCTTGCCATGTCATATTGTTGACTGTACTCCATATTTCTCAAGTAGCTTGACCAAGATATTTTGGAACAGCAGAAGTGATCTGATCTTAGCTTATAGCTGATCTGATGTACGCGGCATTTGATCTAATGTCAGCTTGCAGTTGATCTGATGTTAGCCTCCGGTTGATCTGATGTTGGCTTGCAGTTGATCTGATGTTGGCCTCCGGTTGATCTGATGTTAGCTTGCAGCTGATCTGATGTTAGCCTCCGGTTGATCTGATGTTAGCTTGCAGCTGATCTGATGTTAGCCTCCGGTTGATCTGATGTTGGCTTGCAGTTGATCTGATGTTGGCCTCCGGTTGATCTGATGTTAGCTTGCAGCTGATCTGATGTTAGCCTCCGGTTGATCTGATGTTAGCTTGATGTCACAACGTTCTGTCCAGCAACTCAGAACCATCCATGTAGCTCCTGCAGTTCTTCTGATTGGGCACTGCTTGATTCTTTTGTATTTCTGCTCTAGCTCTTCAGCCTTGAGTTGTTCTCTTCTGCTGCAAATATGTTTTGTTGCTGACTTGCCTTGCTTCTGTGAAACCAAGCTGCTGAGCAATCCCTTGAGAATTTGATCTGATCTTTACTTCCGTTGATCTGATACGCACTATCCTTTGATCTGATGCGCACTGCATTTGATCTGATCTTCACTTCCTTTGATCTGATACGCACTGCCTTTGATCTGATGTGCGCGTAACTTGATCTGATCTGAGCAACCTTTGATCTGATGTGCGCATAACTTGATCTGATCTGTGCAACCTTTGATCTGATCTGTGCAGCCTTAGTAATTCACAGATTTGTCACAATGTGGTTGCAACAATTACAACACAACAATCTCCAATGGCTCAACAACAATAAAGGCTAAGAAAGCTTCATTGTAGCAGCTCCAATGGCTCAACAATCTCCCCCTTTGGAATTGTTGGCAACCACATTTGCAGCCAATCAGTCAACTCAGTGCTAAGCTCCCCCTGAACCTTATTCTTCTTCATAGTAAGCTCCCCCTGCATTAAGCTTTTCAACTTCCTTCTCTCCCAAGGACAATACTCCTGCGTCTGGCCGGCTACTGCGGCTATCTCTCCCCCTTTGACAACCAATTTCAAAGGGATTTGGGGATGCTGAACTGATTCAGCATGAGAAAGAGGACTGCACTCCCATTTGCATCCTCAAAGTCTCAAACACCTCGGCTGGAAGAGGTTTTGTCATTACATCAGCTATTTGTTTAGCTGTGGGAACATACTCTAGCATAATTTCTCCTTTCTCAACCTTGTCCTTTATGAAGTGATACTTGATTTCTATATGTTTGGCTCTCGAGTGCTGGACTGAATTCTTTGACAAATCAATGGCACTTTTGTTGTCACAAAGAATTATCAGTGGCAAGGGAACTTCTTCTTTAAGATTTTGCAGTTCAGATCTCATCCATATAGCTTGAGTGCATGCCTTGGTTGCTGCTATGTACTCGGCTTCAGCAGTGCTTAAGGCTATACTTTCTTGCTTCTTGCTTAACCAGCTCACACATCTATTACCAAGAAAGAATACTCCTCCTGAAGTGGATCTCCTATCATCAACATTTCCTGCCCAATCAGCATCAGTGAAGCTTCTTAATCCCAAGCTTCCTTTCCTTGCATACCACAGACCATAATCTACTGTCCCTTGCAAGTATCTTAGCACCCTCTTTAGTGCAATCATATGAGAACTCTTTGGATTTGCCTGGTATCTAGCAGCTTGGCAGACAGCAAAGGTAATATCAGGCCTTGTTGCTGTTAAGTACAATAAGCTTCCTATCATGCTCCTGTATAGACTTTGATCAGCTTCAGCTCCTTTTTCATCCTTGCTCAGCTTGCAGTTAGTTGCCATGGGTGTAGACATTGGCTTAGCATCAGTCATACCAAATTTCTTCAGCACTTCTTTGGTATACTTGGTTTGAGAGATAAAAATTCCAGTTGCTTTTTGATGAATCTGTAATCCAAGGAAAAATGATAGCTCTCCTATCATGGACATTTCAAACTCTTCTTGCATCTTTCTAGCAAATTCATGGCACAGCTGCTCCTTATCTCCTCCAAATATTATGTCATCAACATAGACTATGGCTATTAACTGTCCACCCTTTCCATCAAGAACATATAAATTGCTATTTATGCAACTTTTTCTGAAATTCAGATTCTTCAGGTAGCTGTCCAGCCTTGAGTACCATGCTCTTGGGGCTTGTTTTAATCCATACAGTGCCTTTTTGAGCCTGCACACCTTGTTTTCATCTTCACAAACTAGAAAACCATCCGGTTGCTCAATGTACACTTCTTCTTCCAGATTTCCATTCAAGAAGGCAGATTTAACATCCATTTGGAAGACCTTGTAACTCCTTGCTGAAGCCACTGCCAAAAACATTCTTATGGCTTCAAGCCTTGCTACTGGGGCAAAGGTTTCATCCACATCTACTCCTTCAATTTGAGAGTATCCTTTGCACACAAGCCTTGCCTTATTCTTTACAACCTTTCCTTCCTCATTCAACTTGTTCCTGAACACCCATTTTGTGCCTATCACATTTTTGTTTGCTGGCCTATCCACGAGCTCCCAAGTTTGGTTTTTCTCAATTTGATCCAGCTCTTCATTCATGGCTTGCATCCATGACTGGTCCTCCAGGGCTTCCTCTATTGACCTTGGCTCAACTTGAGACAGTAGGGCAGTTGCAACCATACTTTTCAGTTGCCTTCTTGTTCTTACTGGAGCTTTGGGGTCTCCAATGATAGGCATCTTCTCAATTCTCTTGTTGTACTTTCTTTTTGCTCTTTCCTGGCCTTCTTTAACTTCTGTCTCTGATTCTTCTGCATCAGTCTTCTCAGTAGTTGATTTCAGCTCCAGGTCTGCCTCATCTTGGCTCTCCAAGTCATCTAAGTGATCCAGAAAATTTTCAGAATCAGTGGCTTTCATCTTGACTTCCTCAACCACTTTCACATCATAACTTTCCATAATCTTATCCAGCCTCTTGTTATAAACCTTGTAAGCCTTGCTCTTATTTGAGTAACCAAGAAAAATGCCCTCATCAGCCCTCTCTTCAAATTTTCCAATGCTTTGCTCCTTGTTCTTGATGAAGCATTTGCTGCCAAAAACTCTAAAGTACTTCACATTTGGCTTGTGACCATACCAAAGTTCATATGGTGTCTTTTCAGTGTTTGGCCTCAACATGGTTCTATTTTGTACATGCACAGCTGCCATTGTGGCTTCCTTCCAGAAGTGCTTTGGAGTATTGTGCTCCAACAGCATGGTTCTTGCCATCTCAATCACACTCCTATTTTTCCTCTCTACAACTCCATTTTGCTGAGGAGTGTGAGGACTTGAGACTTGATGTTTGATTCCCATTTCCTCCAAGTATTCTTCAAATTCCTGTGAGGTAAACTCTCCTCCATTATCTGACCTCAAAACTTTGATCTTCCTTCCATGCTGGTTTTCTGCCAGTTTTTGAAATCTTTTGAAGCAGTTGAAGGCTTCACTCTTTTGCTTCATGTGCATGATGCACATCATCCTAGTGAAGTCATCCACAAACAGAATGAAATACATCTCTTTACCTGTACCTTTTCTTTTCATTGGTCCACATACATCAGTGTGAACTAGCTCCAATGGCTTAGAGGTTCTATGCTCCTTGGACTTGTGAGAAAGCTTTGCAAATTTCCCTTTTTGGCATGAGTCACAAGTGCTGTTGTCCCTCTTTAGTACCGGGAGGTTTAACACTGCATTGCACTTCACCAGGCTTCTCATGCTCTTTTGATTTAAATGTCCAAGCCTGCAATGCCAAAGAGTATTTTCATCCGTCTTGCTTAGCATGCACAACTTTTCCTTCACATCTATGAGGTATAAATCCTTGTTGTCTCTTATTCCTTTGGCCATGATTTCTCCAGTCTTGCAGTCTTTAATGAAACAGCCACTTTTTGAGAAGTCTACTTTGAAACCATTGTCACACAGTTGTCTCACACTCAGCAAGTTGTACTTCAGTCCTTCTACAAACAGCACCTCCTTAGATTTGAACTTTTCTGATCCAATGGTGGCTTCTCCAACAGCCTTGATCTTTAACCCACTCTTATCTGCAAACTTGACAAACCCTCTTTCAACTTCTTTTGTGTTTCTCAGTAGAGTTTTGTCTCCAGTCATATGGCTTGTGCACCCACTGTCAATGATCCATTGGGCTTCCTTAGCTTTTGTTTTCAGTGCAACTTCAGCAATACAAGCTTCTTCAAATCTGTGCTTCTTCCTCCAAATTTTTCTTGCTGTTGGTATGCCTTGCTGTTCATTCAATCTCTGATTGCTCCTGCTGCAGCTCCAGTGATCATTCTCTTCTAACTCTTCAAAAATTTGAAATCTGTTTCTCAGATTAAGTGGCTGCATTAGAGATTGATTTCTTCTTGTGTAATCTGCTTGGTTTCTTCTTGTTCCTGCTGCAAAGTTTCTTCTATTTGTAGCTTGTTGCAGTGGCTGGACTCTCCTGCTGTTCACTCCTTCAGACCACTTGCTTCTCTTGTTTGGCAATCTGCATCTGCACCAGACATTCAGTTTCTGATACACTTCTCCAGGTTGCATGATATGACCTTTTCTGGTTTCAGCTTCAGGGATCCTTCTTGAAGTACTTGGGCTTCTTTGATGATAATACTCTTTTCTATTCCATCCTCTTGACTGCATTTTTCTTCCTTCAAATCTCCAGAGTGCCTTCCTCCAGCAATTTGCTGCATAGTGACCTGATTCTCCACAGGTGAAACATACTCCAGCAATCAGTTTTCTACTTTTGAGCAAGCTTCTTTGATACATAGATTGTCTCCCCCTCAGCTCGTGCAGTCTTTCATTTTGCTCAGTAGACTTTCTTGATCCATTAGAAATTTCCATCTTCTTAGCATCAACAAAGCTAGTTCCTGCCTTTACATCAGCAACACAAATTGAACCTTCTTTGACAAAGGTAACAGTCTTCTTGGTTGTTGCAGCTGGTTGTCCTTCTAATTTTTGATCTCCTTCATAGCCAAGACCTTTCTTCCCTTCTGAATAAGATCTCTGCTTGCTGAGGCACTCATCTAACTTCCTTGTGGCTTCTTCAGTTTTTGCAGCCACTTCTTTGCTCCTTGAGAATTCACCAGGCTCAGTTTTGCTTGACTGAAACTCCAGCTTTCCTTTCAATTTTGATCCTACAGTAGTTCCATCAGTCATTTCTTCAGCTTTAAACACAGTTTGTTGATACAGCAGATCTTCTATCTTTCTTGTTGCATCCTCTAGTTCGGCAGTGGTGGCATCTAGCTTTTCTACCAAGGTTTCACATGTCTTTTGAAGTTCCATCTTTTCTCTTGTACAATTCTTGTGAACCTCAGCTTCATTTTGCATGAGAATCAGTTCCTGCTCCAATTCAGTTACTCTATTCTCCAGTATTGAGTTTTCTTCTTGACTGCTCAAGATGACCTTTTCCATCTCCTTCATTGTCTTCATTGTCTTCTTGTGCAATCTCTTCTGCTCCTCTATCTTGTTGTATGCAAACTCCAGTTCTTCCTCTAGATCCACTTCTTCATCATCAGCTGATTGGTTCTCTAGTTCAGCATCCTCCTTCAATGAAACAGTTGAAGATTTCATCACCATGAGGGTCTCCTCTTCAGCTTCAGACTCATCTTCACTGTCTGAGACATCAGTCTCTTCATCCTCCTCAGAGCTATCATTCTTCTTCTTGCTCAGGTAGCTCCGTTTTCTGTAAGGTTTCTCTTTTCTTGATTTGAAGCCCATCTTCTTCTTTCCTTTCTGCTCAGGCCACCTGTCTGATGGCTTGTCAGCTTCCTCATCTTCTGTTCTCTTGTTCTTCATGAAGCACTTGCTTGCAAAGTGGCCTATTTTGCCACAATTGAAGCATTTTAAGGGCAACTTTCCCTTGTACTTTCCAGTCTGACCTCTGAAACTCCTTGAAATCAGCACCATCATTCTTTCAAGATCACTGTCTGCTGCTTCATCTTCACTGCTTTCCTCCTTTAGCTTCCTTGAGTGTTTTGCTTTAAATGCTATCTCCTTGACTGCCTTTGACGTCTCCTCCTTTGAATTTGAAATCCTCATTTCATATGCTACAAGAGTGCTTTGTAGCTCATCTAATGTCACTTTATCTAGGTCCCTCTCCTCTATAGCAGAGACCTTAGAATCATATCTTGCTGGTAGGGATCTAAGAACCTTTTTAACTATATTGGAATCTCCAACACTCTCACCCAGACCCCTCATTGAGCTAACTAATTCAACAACTCTGTTTAGAAAGTCCTCAATGTTTTCACCTTCTCCCATCTTAAGACCTTCAAACTTACTTCTAAGAACCTGCAATTTTGCCTCCTTAACCTTGATGTCTCCCTCATGAATGTTAATCAGTTTAATCCATATTTCATGAGCAGTAACACAGTCTATAACTTTAAAGTTCTCTTTTTCTGACAGAGCTGCATATAGAGCATTCCTTGCCTTTCCATCAGCTTCTAAGTTTCTAATTTCTGCACCTGTAGGATTCTCCTCATCTACAGTTGGTGTAAATCCATGCAAGACTACTCTTTGTACTTGTAGGCCTTGTGCTAAGAGATAAGCACTCATTCTCTTTTTCCATAACTGGAAATTTTGGCCACTGAAATAAGGAACTCCCTTAACAGTTGTTGCTTGATTCTCCATTTCTACTGCTGGTTCTAAGTTTCAACAATCACTTGACAAAAGTAAACCTTGCTCTGATACCAATTGTTGGATCGTGTCAAGTGTTGAGAGGGGGGGGTGAATCAACACTCTATCAATTTTTCTTTCAACTAAAGGATTCCCTCTCAAATGTTAGCTCAGTTAGAGCTTATTGTTGAACTCACGTTTTGGCTTAGATGGACTGTTGGCAGATCAGATCAACCAAGGAAGACATCAGATCATCCAAGGAAGAGATCAGATCAATTCAATGAAGAGATCAGATCAATTCAATAAAGAGATCAGATCAATTCAATCACACAAGGAGGTTCACTACCAGTCAAGACACACACTCAAAGCAGTAAATGTGCACAGAGAATTTTTACGTGGTTCGATCAAATGATCTACATCCACGGACAGATTCACTCCTGTCAATCTTCACTATCACAGAATTCTTCAGCTCTGGCCTCACTGACCATAAGCAACATAAACAAGAGCTCACTGCTCAACACATTGAGGTTCACTACCTCTACAGGTTCATCAACTAAAACAACAACATGTAAATCTCTATTGTACTGCCTTTTCTACACAAATATCTTTCAAAATCACTTAATGAAAGACGTTTGATAGTTTTCTAGGCTTACCACCTGAAGCTGCAACCTCCTCAGCTTCTTCTTCTCCTTGACTTCTGCTTCTCCAAAGCTTCAGCTTCTCCTTGTGTAGCTGACTGTTTCTGTCTCTCTTGTATCTCTCATATCATCCCTTTTTCAGCACTCACTCTTCTCCTTCTCCCTTTTTCTTGGTTTCTTTTTGTTCAGTATATCTCTCTGCTGTAGCTCATTTCACTCTATTTTTCTTTTTTTTGTGCCTCCCTCTCCTTCTTTTTTTTTTTTAGGGTTTTTCCTCCCGATGTGGTGTATCCTGCATACTACTGTTGTTGTACCTACTCCACCTACTCATATGCCCGGTTTTTCATTTTCCCAGAAGAAAACTGTGCCCTACGTGCGGTGTGTCAGCATATCTTGCATGGAAGGCGGCTCAAGATTCATATAATCCATTTTCAACCTTTTTAAATTGCAACTTGCTTGCCATGTCATATTGTTGACTGTACTCCATATTTCTCAAGTAGCTTGACCAAGATATTTTGGAACAGCAGAAGTGATCTGATCTTAGCTTATAGCTGATCTGATGTACGCGGCATTTGATCTAATGTCAGCTTGCAGTTGATCTGATGTTAGCCTCCGGTTGATCTGATGTTGGCTTGCAGTTGATCTGATGTTGGCCTCCGGTTGATCTGATGTTAGCTTGCAGCTGATCTGATGTTAGCCTCCGGTTGATCTGATGTTAGCTTGCAGCTGATCTGATGTTAGCCTCCGGTTGATCTGATGTTGGCTTGCAGTTGATCTGATGTTGGCCTCCGGTTGATCTGATGTTAGCTTGCAGCTGATCTGATGTTAGCCTCCGGTTGATCTGATGTTAGCTTGATGTCACAACGTTCTGTCCAGCAACTCAGAACCATCCATGTAGCTCCTGCAGTTCTTCTGATTGGGCACTGCTTGATTCTTTTGTATTTCTGCTCTAGCTCTTCAGCCTTGAGTTGTTCTCTTCTGCTGCAAATATGTTTTGTTGCTGACTTGCCTTGCTTCTGTGAAACCAAGCTGCTGAGCAATCCCTTGAGAATTTGATCTGATCTTTACTTCCGTTGATCTGATACGCACTATCCTTTGATCTGATGCGCACTGCATTTGATCTGATCTTCACTTCCTTTGATCTGATACGCACTGCCTTTGATCTGATGTGCGCGTAACTTGATCTGATCTGAGCAACCTTTGATCTGATGTGCGCATAACTTGATCTGATCTGTGCAACCTTTGATCTGATCTGTGCAGCCTTAGTAATTCACAGATTTGTCACAATGTGGTTGCAACAATTACAACACAACAATCTCCAATGGCTCAACAACAATAAAGGCTAAGAAAGCTTCATTGTAGCAGCTCCAATGGCTCAACAGAAGCCACGAATTCATGGTATTAAGTCTAGGCTATTTGACTCTCATGCTTCCATTTGCTTTCTCTCTGAACTATTACACTGATGGAATCGTTTACACTTGTTTCTTATTCCCATGTTGTTTTCATGCATGCAAATTTACCTAAAAAATGGTTTGGGTTGCAGATCCAGATGATCCTTTGAAGGCTACTGATCAGACGCGAC
Source organism: Knoxia roxburghii (assembly GCA_030378225.1). Lineage (NCBI taxonomy): Eukaryota > Viridiplantae > Streptophyta > Magnoliopsida > Gentianales > Rubiaceae > Knoxia > Knoxia roxburghii. The sequence continues at coordinate 38,462,574 of CM059423.1, forward strand.
GCCTTGGCTTAATAGTTTGTCGGGGAACTGCAGTGATGCTTGTTTCACCTACTGATGGCACAGATGAGATTGCGAATCCTTTTGTTGAACCAGATGGGGCATAAAGCGGTTTTCCTAGCTGAACTTGGTATGCACTGCTTGGCGCTCAGCCTACAAAGCAAAAATAGACAAGATTTGCTTTTGACTAGTTGGGTAGATTGAAGGGAAGGTTAAATTGTTTTTTACTTATTTCCATCATCAGAAATTGTTACAGTTCCATATTTGTGGATAACAAATTGTTGTAACTTGTTCTTAGAGGTGTTTCCATGTCCCTGATTATCTGAAGGAGCATGGAATGTTCAAAATGATTGTGTATTCTAACAGGGACCTTTTCTTCGAATTCTTGAATTTTGTTAGATTCACTCTAATCCTTTATTCTCGCTTCGGAGAGCAAATATTGTTGAAAGCTTTGATTATGCTCACGCTGCTTACTGCATGCAATGCTCTATAATCTAATACATTGCTTCTGTTTTAAATAATAGTTGGTCTTATTTATCATCCTATTTTAGTTTAAAACTATTATTTTGAAACTAATGAAATATTTGTTTCCTCTCATGTTAAAGTTGGAGTGTCGTTTTGACTAAAAGTTAAGTCATGGTCTGAATATAATGTATTGATATTTTTCTCTCCCAAAATATAATTGTAGGAGTCACTAGATTTTATTCCTTTTTGTATTGAAGTGTTTCAACCTGTGCTCCGTAAACACAGCCCCTTAAATATTACCAAATTTCGTCACTTCTTTTTATTTATTTTTATTTTTTATATCTGAGTGGAGCCAAACAAGGCTTAAATACAAGGCTAGAAATCTAATTGCCTCAAAATTGAGAGTTTTTGACAAATTCACTTTTTATACATAAACGTGGTTTTTGCAGCAGATGAAATCCCATACGAAAACAAGTAGCTAATTTTGCTAGATTGTTGGCACTTTCATTTCCCTCTCTGAATGTGTGATTGAATTCAACCTATAAGTCTCTTTTGTCGATTAGTTCAGTGATTTGTCTTCCGGTATTCCAATAAATTTCTCCAGGATGGAGGGAGTCTTTTGCTAAGGTAATTGCCTCCCTACCATCTGATTCAATTATCACTTTTGTAGCCTGTAGATGTGTGGCCAATCTAATGCCATTGTAGATTGCCCGAAGTTCTGCCATGATCGATGGACATGCTGTTTGCTAAAAAGTCTGCTATCCAGCTCCCATGATGGTTCCTTGCAATACCTCCACCCAAAGCTTTGGGTGGGTTGCTGCTCGAAACTCCATCAACGTTCACTTTGATGACCTGCTGCTCGCTAGGAGGTTTTCATTTCGTTGTCAGTCTAGCAGCTGAGTGTCTTGAACGTGGAGGTTGTCTTTCCTCAATTGCCTTGTGTGTTTCTCTTACCCTGGCACAAATGATTGAGTGTAGAGTTGTGCTTGGCTTGAAGGGATCCTTAAACCACATAATAGAGTTTCCTCATGTTGGAAGCAAATGAGAAGGTTAATTTGGTATGCCTTTCAATTCACAATCGTAATTTAATTCAGTAATGCGACGGATGATACAAAAGGGACCTCGTTTTAAGAAAAAAGTGAATTAGAAACATTTTAACTATTTGGGCAAATTATATTATACATTAGCCCTATAAACTATAATAGTGTTGGTCTGAATAAATAATTTAATGGAGTAGTCCTTTGAATTTAGTTGGTTTTTTTCTATGATTTGTCAAAAATATATTTATATTATTGTATATACTACTATATAACTACTGGACTAACTGCATTCTAATAAAATCAATCCTAAATAGCTCATAAGATTAGTAATTCGAAAGAATAAAAAACTAGAAAGGCTAATTCAAATCTAACAAGGTCAATACCAGTAAATTAATTATTCTATAAAATAATTAAATTTAATAAAACCAATTAGATGTTGAATACTTCAATATATTTAATTAGAATAACTAAATTAGCAACCGGCCTGAAAATAAATAAAACATAATAATTAAATAAAAAGAAAAAAAGAAAACTCATTCCTACTACTTCAATTCGGGGAACAAGGATAAAGAAAATCCATAAAGGCTGCCGCCCAAAGTTGCTCTCGCCGTCCATTCACTCCACACACACACACGCACACGCACACGCACACGCACACGCGTATATATATTGGATTCTATTAACTCATTACAAAATAACATAAAAAATCTGAAATAAAAATTATTTTTATATCTCCTTGTAATTTTTTTTTCCTCCAATTTCCTGCTAAAACATTAGTAAAAAAAAAAAAAAAATAGACATCGAAATATATCCCTACTACTTTGCGACTGTCACCTGGTGGTGCAAATGCCGAATAAGGGGGAAGAACAATTTTTTTGGACACACTTCTCAGCTTTAAAGGGAATCAAGGAGGAAATGATTCCCCTTCCCCCCCCCCCCCCCCCTCCCCCCCCCAAAAAAAAAAGCTCTGTCCTAGATAATAACTGTATAGATCATGTGAAGTATTGATACATGTTAAATGACAGGCTAAAAGTCTCTTAAAACTGTTAACATAATAGTTTCATTAAATGATCTTTTATTTTTTAAATTATAAGGTTCTTCTTTTATATAGGATGATTAAGCAATCGCATAATCTCAGTCCACCACCTAACTATGTCTTTCTAACCAATTTAATTGAAAGGAAATTTAATCCCATTGACCCTCATTGAGGTCTATTGGAAAAAAATAATATTTTTATTAAAACAAAGTAAAGGCAGTTAGAATTTGATAAAAATTCTTGCGAGTCCTTCATTGCTAACTTTTTTTATAAGTCTTGAGACGTGATTATTGATATATATTTTTATATTTTTTAATTTAAATTTATGATCTGTTAATTTTAAATAAAAAATATCAAATATTAAGCTACAACGTTTTGTCATATTGAGTCGTGATTCTTCCAAGTCTTCTCCGGTTGATTCATTAGTTGAACTTTCTTCCTATCCAAAAATATATATTTTATTTTCTTTAATAATTGACATTAATTGAACACTTTTTGCTCCAATTTCTCCAAACTCCCATTGTATCTAACGCAAGACAAAAACATCATAATTGACACATAATTGATCCAAAATGAAGACCATAAAACCACAAATAACATCCTCATCATAAACGTTCAAATTTTAATATGATAGAAAATATCAATTTCCAAAAGAAGGATGATAATAATAATAATAAAAAAAAGTAAAAATATTATTATTTTAAAATTTGTAAATAACACGAAACATCTTATAGAACTGACACGAAGGGTACATTAATTGTACCATGCAAAAGATTCAACACGTGAAAAAAAAAAAAAAAAAAAAGATATAACTTCCAGATCGGAGAGGGAGGTTGATTTCGAGGGTGTTTCATGTCCTTCCGTTGCAACAAAAGCTCGGGCATCCTTGAGTATTGATTTCGCAATGAAGTCCAGTACATCTAGTAGAGCAATGAAATTGAATCTGCAATATCTTCCTACTACTCTTATAATAACTTGACGCAGCAGCATCATTGATCTCCACATTATCAACATCATCATCATGATCATCATGAGGTAATTTAGTTTCTGCAAATTGGTTCATGTCGACGTGATTTTTTCCGGGCATTTTGGAATAAGCTGCTGCAGAATCTGGAGAGAAATTATGATGATCAGCATTTGCAGCAATCAAACGCGTCATCACGTCATGATCAGATGATGATGATGATGATGATGAAGAAGAACTACTGATCATCTCCTGATCAAGATGATCAAGGCAAAGGCAGCTGCCCCAGAGAGCTGCGAAAAGCATGCAAAGTGAGAGCCATATGCTTAGAGTCTTACTACGTATGTTGGTTCTTTTGGCCATATCAATTGCTTTCTGAAATGCACAAATGAAAGGAAGATCAAGGTTGGTTTGGGAGTTGATGATACTAAAGCTGGAACAATGGATGTGATATATGTGATATCTTTTCTCAAATTTATAGTGGTTTTTGTGGGGAAATATTTTTGTTATCAATGATTATTGTGATGACTTTGTCATCATCTTGATGGGATCAACAATAACAAATTATTAAGGATTTCTCTTTCCCATAATAATAATTTTATTTAAAATTAAAATATAAAAAAAAAAACTTGACTATTTCTCTTGAAAGAAAATAGCACTAACTTTAAGTTCTTATCATCGAAAAAATTGTAATTTTGATCCCTCACATATTGTTAAATTTCACTTTTGATTTAACATATTTAAAACTTTAAAAAATTAAAAATTTCGGTCTGTGATTAAATTTCTAAAATGTGAACCAAAAGTACTTAAAATTTTAAATATAATGGATATTTTTGAGGTTCTAAACATGTTGGCCAAAGTTGAAATTTTGTTATAAATAGCGGACCAAAATTACAATTTTTTCCCTTGCCATCTGTATATCCTATATAGTTTCTATGTGGAATTGAAATTTTTTTTTTCTTACAACCTCATATTTCAACCCATGATTTCAAGTTATAAACCCTCACTTTTATCACTTCGCCAAACTCTCCCACCATGAAATTGAAAATACTTTTCTTCCATAGTTTCAAATTAAAATCCTCTTTTTAATAATCTCCATGTTCTCATGTTTAAAAATAGACTGAACTCCAAAAATGGTTCATTACATGTAGCGAAACTATCATTTTGGTCCAAAATAAAAAAAACTACTTTTTTAATCTATTACATCATGTTTTTTAAAAATTTTAGTCCAAAACTCACTTTTACCTGTCTTGACCAGGGTATTTTGATATTAATGAAAAATATTTTTCTTTTAATTACTAAAAATAATAAAATATTAATAAAATAACCTTTTTTTTTTACCCTCCCCGTCTCTCTCCTTGCTCCCCTCCGCTGCCCTCTCTTTCTCTTCGAACCATTTTCCCATTTTCGCCCTTTTCAGTGATCTCAAGTTAATGGTGAAGAAACCTTTAGGGACAATATGGGGGAATAAATCATACCTAAAAGCAGCTTCATTGTTACTGTAACTCCTAACCAAAGCATCCTGTGAGCCGCCATTGAAGAGTTCTTGGTCGAAATGAAGAAAGCCATTCTTGACTAAAAGGTTCTTGTAATAATTGTTCTGGAACTTGGTCAGAGTCTACAAATCCAAGCGTGCCAAATTGGTGTTTATACCGAAAAATAGGCAGTTGGCCTGTCTTGTGGACGCAAAGGTTGGGTCGATATTGGTGCCGTTGTAGATGGGTGATCTGAAGTCAATAGTATTTGGTTCAGGCTAATTTCTGAACCAAATTCTCATTCCATGAGTTCTAAATTTTACTGCTATGTGGCGGTTCCAGTCTTTGTATATGCATAACTTAGTGAACATTGTTTTTGTTTTCTTTCCCCTTACTGCTCATTTAGAGGGGGTATGAATTGGGGCTCAGTTTGATTTGATTGTGAATATGCAATGCGTTGTGGATTTAGTACTATTTTACCCTGTGATTCTGTGTATGTATTAGATGGATGTTAATTTCCCTCATTTCTTTATTTATTTGGATTTTCATCTTTTTAAGTTAACTCTGTATCCAGAATGATTTTTTAATCTTTTAATGGCTTCGTCTGTGGGTTTTGCTGGTGAATTCAAATTGGGGTTCTTTTTATATACTCATATCTTGATGGGTTTTGTCTATTGAAGTTATCTGGAGATTGGAGCTAGATTGCTTGTGTAATTGTTTCATGACCGCAGTGCTATGTGGCCCTGTGGAAGCTTTTGTAAGCCGTCTCTCAACCTTTACCTTTCTCTGTTAAAAAAAATAAATGGGATTAAAGGTAAAAAAACATTGAAGAGGGGAATTTTGGGAGCTGTTTTGAGGGTGAAAGATTTTAGCAGTTTGTGTGTGGCTTTGGAAACTATTTTTCAGATGCGAAGTAAATTTGTAAGAAATGAATGAAGATGCCACTGGAGTCGTAGATTTAGTACTATTTTACCCTGTGATTATGTGCATCTACTGGATGGTTGTAGGCTGAAATTTCCTTGGAACTTGTTTAGGAGAAGAGAAGAAGGGGGGACGAGGGACGAGGAAGGGAAGTTGGGGGGGGGGGGGGGGTGGGGGAAGAGAAAGAGAGGGCAGCAGAGGGGAGCAAGGAAAGAGACGGGGAGGGTAAAAAAAAGGTTATTTGTGTTGTAAGTATAGTAATTCTAATCAAGCAGAATCATCATGTAATCAGCATATAATTACGGTGAGATAAGTATGGTAGTTAGATTGTAATTGTATCCTACTAGAAATAGGACACTCCATGTACATTGTATAAAGCTACCTAATGGTGATCAATACAGAACGAGAAATTGGGGCACACAATATTCTTTGTTCATTATGGTATCAGAGCAAGGTTCCTTTTTAGTTTAATATTCCTTTAATATTTTTCTTTCTCTCCGCAGCTTCATCAGATTTGTGGTGAAGACATGGCTACAGTCGATCCGTCATCCACAAGCTTTGATGAGGATGATATTGGTGCTCATCGGACTCTTTCTCCGTACGACATTCATCCTAATGACACCTCTGGACTTCTTCTTACACCGGTACAATTGAAAGGAGAGTCCAACTACGAAGAATGGTCACGGGCAATCCGAGTTGCTTTGCGAGGACGGAAAAAGTTGGGATTCTTGGATGGTTCTATTCGACTACCCAAGAAGGCTGCAAACCTGGATGATTGGTGGACAATACAATCTTTGATGGTCTCATGGATTCTAAATTCTATCGATCCAGCGTTACGTTCGACCATTCCATATCATGAAGTTGTAGTGGATCTCTGGAATCATATCTCGCAAAGATTTTCGGTGGTGACTGGCTCTCGCGTCCAACAACTGAAATTTGATCTTGCTAATTGCAAACAGCAAGGTCTCTCAATCACTACCTATTTTGGCAAATTACAGTGCTTGTGGGAAGCAATGGGTGAATCTGATTGTCCTTCTGTAACAGACTTGTGTGATGCATGTAAGCCGACAATGTCATCAGCTTTGGCTGCTCATCGCGAATTGGATCATGTGCATCAATTTTTACTTGGTCTTGATGCTGACATGTATGGATCCCTTCGTTCCAATATCTTGTCCAATGATCCTCTTCCATCATTGGCACGAGTGTATTCTCTTTTAATTCAGGAAGAACGGCTTCGCACTTCTGCCTCAAAATTGGTTTCCGGGACGGGTGTTCATGAACCAGCGGCCTTTGCTGTGAAGGCCGACACAGGTGGCGCAGGGCGGGGTCGCGGTCGCGGGCGTGGTCGTGGTCGGAACAGAAATTTGTTCTGCACTCATTGTCACAAACAGGGTCATGAGGTGGCTTCATGCTTTGAAATAATTGGCTTTCCGGAAGGGTGGCGGGGTTCGCTCTCTCCGGCGTCTTCTTCGGCGTCATTTGCCCCAACAGCGCCACACATTAGTTCGCAGCAGTCCACCAAACGCGGTCCAGACTTGGTATCGTCCCGCTCCTCTTCGGCATTTATTCCGGCCGCACCACCCAGCCAGGTTGTGGCTCGCGCAAATGCAGCTGTTGTGCGCGATGCTGCCCCAGTTCGCACGGACGTCCTCAGCAAGGCAGTGTCCGGACTAACCAATGAACAATGGCAATCTGTCATGAGTTTTGTCAATTCCGTACAGGCCGAAAAATTGTCTGGTATATTTTCTTTTAATACGTGGATGTTTGATTGTGGAGCTTCACACCATATGACAGGGAGTTTGCATTTTCTTACCAATATAAGTTCTATTCCTTCTCGTCCGGTACAACTGCCGGATGGGTCGGTCACGTCTGCCTCGAGAACTGGCACAGTTCATCTTAGTTCTCATATTGTTCTTTATGATGTGTTGTATGTCCCACAGTTGCGCTGCAACCTGATATCCTTGTCGCAACTATTATGTCGTTCTGATTTAACGGCTCATTTCAGTGGTTCTATTTGTGTTATTCAGGACCGTATTTCGAAGAAGACGATTGGCATGGGTGAGCAGTCTGGGGGGCTATACTTTTTCCGGGGAGAGGCTCCTGCATTAGTTGCTGCGGTTTCTTCAGAAACTTCTCTAGATCTATGGCACCGTCGGTTTGGTCATCCATCAGTTTCTACCACTGCCCGTCTTCCTGGCATTCATGTTTCCGAGTCAGCTTTGTTAAAATTCAATAAGGCATGCGATATTTGTCTTCGTTCTAAGCATGCTCGATCAGTTTTTCCTACTAGTCAATCTGTTAGTAAGGGTATTTTTGATTTAATTCACTGTGACTTGTGGGGTCCATATCGGTCTCCCACCATCTGTGGTGCTAAGTATTTCTTAACAATTGTGGACGACTTCAGTCGTGCCACGTGGGTTTACTTATTAAATGATAAGGCTCCTCAGCAAAATGGTCGGGTTGAGCGTAAGCATCGGCATCTTCTTAATGTTGCTCGTGCTCTAAGGTTTCAGTCCCAACTGCCAAGTGATTTTTGGGGACACTGTATTTTAACTGCTGCTTACTTGATTAATCGAACCCCTTCTAGAGTTCTGAATAATGTTACACCCTTTGAAAAACTTTATGGTAAACCTCCGTCTCTCAAGCATATTCGCGTTTTTGGGTGCTTATGTTATGCACATAATCAAAATCATAGCGGCGATAAATTTGCTAGTCGATCAAGGAAATGTTTGTTTGTTGGCTATCCATTTGGCACTAAAGGTTGGTGCTTATATGATTTGGAATCAGCTCAGTTTTTTGTTTCTCGCGATGTTGTGTTTTGCGAGTCAGATTTTCCTGGTCTTAGTTCAGTGTCCTCCTCACCTCCTCTTGAAAATCAGTCTCCACTCTGGTTTGATGAGGATGATAATGATCTTTGCATTTCCCCATCGCCTCCTGAAACTCAGCCGCCCCCTTCCCCAGCTTCGCCTTCTCCCGAGCTCCTTGGTCGCGGGCTTCGTCAGCGGCAGCCATCTACTCGTCTTCGGGATTTTGTGCACTCTACTATTAGCCCCCCCAGCTCACAAACTGCTTCACCTGTTCTGTCGTCTTCTGCAGGTACTCCTTATTCTTTATCTCGATATGTAACCTGCAATAATTTTTCTTCCGGTCATCGTACTTTTCTCGCAGCAATTACTTCTGCGACTGAGCCTCGCACCTTTAGTGAAGCAGTGCGTCATGAATGTTGGCGGGCGGCCATGCAATTGGAAATTTCTGCTTTGGAAATTAATAACACGTGGGAAATTGTTGATCTTCCTCCTGACAAGCGGGCAATTGGATGCAAATGGATCTTCAAAATTAAGCACAAGTCAGACGGTTCCATTGAACGTTACAAGGCTCGTCTTGTCATTCTTGGCAATAATCAAATTGAAGGCCTTGATTATACTGAGACTTTTGCTCCAGTGGCTAAAATGGTCACTGTCCGTACTTTTTTAGCAGTTGCTTCTGCCTTGCGTTGGGAACTTCACCAGATGGACGTTCACAATGCCTTTTTACATGGTGATCTTGCAGATGAAGTTTACATGAAACTTCCCCCGGGCTTTCGTTCCCCGGGTTCGGGTAAGGTTTGTCTTCTCCGCCGCTCTCTGTATGGCCTCAAACAGGCCCCCCGCTGTTGGTTTGCCAAATTAGCTGCATCCTTGAAACAATATGGTTTTTGCCAATCTTATCATGATTACTCTCTATTCACCTTTCGCAAGAATAATGTTTGTTTGCATGTCTTGGTTTATGTTGATGACCTAATAATTTCGGGTAATGATCATCATGCCATCCTGGCTTTCAAGCAGTATCTCAGCTCATGTTTTTATATGAAGGACTTGGGTCCTCTCAAGTATTTTTTGGGTTTAGAGGTTGCTCGTTCTGCTACTGGTCTCTCTTTGTGCCAGCGTAAGTATGCGCTGGATATTGTTTCTGAAGCAGGTCTGCTCGGCTGCAAGCCTGCTCACTTACCCATAGAGCAGAATCATCAGCTTGCTCTTCTTCATGGTACAGCTTTGCCAAATCCTGAGGCTTATCGCCGGCTTGTTGGACGTCTCATCTACCTTACAGTAACTCGTCCAGATTTATGCTATGCTGTTCATGTTCTGTCTCAATTTATGCAGCATCCTCTACAGCATCATTGGAATGCAGCTATTCGGGTCGTTCGATATCTCAAAGGTAGTCCAGGTCGGGGTATTTTTCTTCCTGCTGATTCGGATTTACGGCTCACAGGTTGGTGTGATGCTGATTGGGCCGGTTGTCCTACGACTCGGCGTTCTCTTACCGGATGGCTTATCCAGTTAGGCTCTTCTCCTTTGTCTTGGCGCACCAAGAAGCAACCTACTGTTTCCCGGTCTTCTGCTGAAGCAGAGTATCGGGCTATGGCAGCAGTTACATCTGAACTTAAATGGCTTAAGGGTTTGCTTGCGGACTTTGGTCTTTCACACATTTTGCCAGCTCGCTTATATTGTGACAGCCAATCGGCATTACACATTGCCGCAAATCCCGTTTTCCACGAACGGACGAAACACATTGAAATCGACTGTCATTTTGTTCGTGAGGCCATTACTCAAGGACTTCTGTCTCCAACACATGTTTCTTCTCACAATCAATTGGCGGATATCTTCACCAAGCCTCTTGGTCATACTTCCATTCATGGATTTCTACGCAAGTTGGGCATCTGTGACCTTCATGCTCCAACTTGAGGGGGGGTGTTGTAAGTATAGTAATTCTAATCAAGCAGAATCATCATGTAATCAGCATATAATTACGGTGAGATAAGTATGGTAGTTAGATTGTAATTGTATCCTACTAGAAATAGGACACTCCATGTACATTGTATAAAGCTACCTAATGGTGATCAATACAGAACGAGAAATTGGGGCACACAATATTCTTTGTTCATTAATTTGATTAATATTTTATTATTTTTAGTGGTTAAAAGAAAAATATTTTTCATTAAGATCAAAATACTCCCGATCAAAACAGGAAAAAGTGGATTTTTAATCAAAATTTTTAAACAACATGATGTAATTGACTAAAAAATAGTTTTTTTTTTTGTTTTGGACCAAAATAATATTTTGGTTATATGTAATGGACCATTTTTAGAGTTTAGTTTTAAAAATAATACAAATTTTTATTTTAGACAATATATAATTCACCTAACATATTTATTATTATTTTTTATGTGTAACTTTATATTTTTTCTATAAATCACATACAAATTATGCATAATTATATTAATTTTAATTTTAAAAGTAAAATTATATACATCCATAATAAAAATATAAAAGCTAGACTATATTTATAAAATAAAAACTAATTTTATATATACATTATAGGACGAAAAGAATATTAAATATAATATAACTTTTTCATCCCGATCTCCATTTCGTTACTTAATTGGACGCATACGTTTCATATTCGAGATACTGAGCGGTGCCGGTCATAATAACCCAAGTTTGAATTGTCCACAAATCTGGGTTTTGTTGCTGACTTTTTGTTTTTGGCTTCTTGGAGGTTTTGGGCAACTCACAAGACAAGTAGCAGGTCTTTCTAGGTAAGGACATTTACCACAGTTAAAAACAACCACTATGATTAAAAAAAAAAACAAAAATATTATCCCTCATTGTCTTTTATTACAACTCCAAATTAGTTCAAAATTTTGATCAATAAGTGGCTTCAACAAGGCAACACAGAGGGAATCTTTTGAAATCTTCAATTGTTTTTGACCACGGGCATGTGTTGGGATAAATTTATTTCAATTTTTGTCGTCAAATCATTTAATTACAATCTTTATTAAGAAGGGGCTCTTGATTTACTTGTAGTTCATTTACAAGTCTCCAAGCTGGTTTGTTCTTCGTGTCTTGAAGGTTTTGGATGATGAGATAGTCACCCTCTGTTTGATTTGTTTTCCATTTTTACTTAAAACATAACACAACACTTAAACTAAACACAATTAGGATGCGTGTCGGAATTTACGATTGCTTCCATTCCCATTTCCACCAAATAAACGCACCACATGTGTTAATCAAATATTTTCACCGAATTACTAAATCATCAAATTTTATTTGCCTTTGGTTTTATCGTTTGAAAAAGTAATAATCGAAATTATTTTCCGATTACTTCATTTTAATCCCTGCGAAGCAAATATACCTTTTTCAATTGATATGTTATATCGCGCTCTCTTTTTTGTTATTCAATGTCCACCTCCCCCTTTTTTCAAAAAAATCATCATTTTTCTTAAATATCGTCCTTTAATTTGTATTTCTCGTCCACCTTAAATCTTTCGCCCCTCTTATTATTACCTAACTGCCCTTAATCAATTTAACAAAAATTTTATAAGTCGCTTCTTAATCTATAAAAAATTTATAAAAATTATGATTAAAGTAGCATAGATGAGCGGAACTATAAATGAATTTTTTAATGAGTATTTTTAGTAAATTGATGAAGGATAGTTACATAATTTAATATATTATTATATTTATATTTAAATATTATGATTGATATTTTTTAATTTGTCATAAATAATTTGGATATAAAAGAGGCACGAAATAATAAAATAGGAGCGCGACATAGTCTTTCACTAAAATTATCAGTATCTAACATTGCAAATATGTTATTAGTATAATTTCTGCAAAAATCAATTAATGATAGCCTATATGTTATGAATTTTTTGATATAATTAATATACATTATTTTTTTAGTTTTAATATTTGATACGATAAAAAGAAATCTTTATATCAATTGTGTCTTAATTAATTTCGGAATCAATGTTCGCAATTGATTATCGTGGGATAGAGAGAGTATTAGAGTGTGCTTTTTCTTGTCTATTTAGGTAAGTCAAATTTTACCAAATAATGTAAATTTCTTATATATTTTTTCGTTTTTTAAATAGTTATTTATCTATTTTTGCTGTGTTTTCATGCAGAACATCAATCATAATAAAATTTTACTAGTTAATGTCCCACTACTTACCTTCTATCGTTTCAATTTGGACTAAAATGATTTTCTACAATATCCTCTCTCTCTTTCTCCCTTTTAAGTAAAAAGACAATTTTGTCAAAACGTATAGACTATCATCTCAAAAATTGAGGCGATAACTAGTAATTCTATCATAATATAAGACACTCTCAAAATCTTGAGGGAGAAAAGAGACAACCCTACAAATACCAGTACTACTTAAGTCTAAGAACTAATGAAATGAAAGGACTTGCCGTCGCCAATAACAAGAAGAGATAGTTTGTTTTCCACATTTTTGGGGGTTTTCTGTCTGAGTTCTTGCAATGATACCTGATTAAGGCATATATTGGTAAGAAAATTTCGTGCAAATTTTGATTCTTGAAGGGTAAAATTAAAAGTATGTACAAATGTTGTCCAAGTATATGGTTCTTGATCCCTTTGGTCAAAATCCACAAATATAAATTAAACGATTCTGTCGTTTTAAAAATAAGGAAAAAAATAAAAATTAATCCTTACAGTATAATCTCGTGACAAATTTAGTCATGAACGTTTAGTAATCAACAAATTTAGTACTAATATTTTTTAATAACAGTACATTTAGTCCCATAGTAATTTTTTTTTTACAGATTTAACACTTTTTTCAATTCTGTCCGTTCATTTTCATGTGACGTAATATAACTCACTGAGATGACATGTGGAGAACACATCATCAATGCTGCAAATGAATTTTACCAAATTAAACAGTTAAAAAATATTCATTTCAATGGATTATATTCATATACAGCCTTGATGACGTGTCATCCACATGTCATACCAGTGGATTATATTAGTCAACATAGCATACACATGTACACCACGTGACAATGAACTAACGAAATTTAAAAATAACTATGAAATCTGTGAAAAAAATTATTATGTGGACTAAATGTGCTGTTATTAAGAAATCTTATGACTAAATTTACCGACAACTGAACATTTAAAACTAAATTTGTAAATAGATCATACTATAGGAACTAAATTTATACTTTTTTTCAATAAATAATGTCATAGTAAGTCAGGTGAAAGTTCAACTGCTAACTTAACCTTTGAAGTCTTGCATACACCTCTGATCTTTACTGTATCAGATTTGACCAGAGAAACTTAAATCAAGTTAGGGAAGTTTATGATAAATTCAAATCTGACTAGATTTACGGTCAAGTCAATATTCATATGGGTTTGATTAGTGATCTAATAGTTATTGTGTGACCTAATTTAGTTCACAAATTATATGGTAGCTTTAAATTGACATAGTTATTCCTTTGGTATATACAATAACATGATAACTCAACGTCTAACTAATTTATACGTTTTATAAATAAAATCGGGGTGCTAAACACCTATCGAATCAAATTTTTATAGGTATTCATGGATTGACATGTATGATAATCTAGTTTTCAATATTTTTGTACTTTTTGCTTTTACATATTATTACTGTCAACAATTATTAAAAGACACGTTAGGTCAACGGGTATTATAATTTATTATCTCTTTTTGTTCCTTTAAATGTCATTATTTTCTAAATAGTTAAAATTTTAATGAGTCACTATTCTTGATCAATAGTATGTTTTTGATCACTAAACTTTTTTAATTGACTAATAAGTCATTAAACTATTAAAACGTATAACTTATCATATTTTTATTCAGTATCCATTATTGATCCGATAAAAAATTAAATTTAGGCAAAATCGGTTAAAATATATAAATTCTATTAAAACGTATAAATTTAAAGGACAAAAATGGAATACCAATTCTGATTTTTTTTAAAAAAAAAACTTTAAATTTTCTTCTTTTTTATCCCTAGTCACGGCCAGCCACCAACTCATTCCAACGCAGCATCGCCTCCAACACAGCACCGCCACCTCTTCTTCTCCTCTTGTGGTTCCAAATCCTTCTGGCAAGGTTATTAATATTAATATTACTATCACCATTTCTGTCTTTAAAAAAATTAACAATTAGTCGTTCCAAATCCTTATGGGAAGATTACTTCGATGTTGGTTCCAAATCCTTATTTGTTCTCACAGTCACGACCAGCCACCTAGAATTGATAACAAGAGAAAATCTAAAGATTTTTTTTTCTTCCTAAATAAATCATAATTAATATTCTATTTTTACCCTTTAAAACTAACAAATTTTGTATAAATTTAATTTTTCATCAAATCATATATAGATACCCGATAAAAAATAAACTTGAATTTATCGAGCTTGAGCTGCCTCGATCTCGAAATTCTATCGAGCCGAGCTTGAGTCACAAATGTGCAGGCTTGGTAGGCTCTACACGTATTAAATATATATTATATTATTTGAAAAAAAAAAAAAAAAAACCCTACCTCTTCCATTTTCATTTTCCTTGCCGTCACATCCATGCAGGAGTGGAGTCAGCCCCCAAAGTCGAGTGGGGCAAAAAATTTCATGTAAAAAATATTTTTATTAATTAAATTACATGATAAATAATAAAAATAATTTATAATAAGTATAAAAGATATATATATATATATTTAAAAACCTTCAAAATAAAAGATAAAAAAATTCATCTCTACATGTATTTATTTATTTTTATTTTTTTATTCCTTCACCCGCGACTCAAATTCAGGACTATCTTGATTCTAAGAATTACTAACTATTAGACTACTCCATTCTCGTCCTATGTGTATTTATTTTAATTTATATATTTTGAATAATTTAAAATATATAGTCATGGATATATATAGATATAGATATATATATATATATATAAAACCTTCAAAATATATATAATAGTTTTTTTTTAAGTAAAACTATAAATATTTTTTCAATAAATCAAAGATTTTAGAAATGTGCTTAAAAAAAATTTAGTAATTAAAAACCAGATTACATCTCAAACAAAACTAACGAACTCGAAGATAAGGTATAATTAAGTGAGTTAATCGTAAAATATCCCTCAATCTACTTGGAAGACATGGATGTGACTAAATGAAAATCCTTGTTTTCTCATAAAAAATAGCAGCCCAATTACTTTCTCTTGAAACATGCTTCAAAATAAGAGTTTATACTCACTTATTTAATATTATTACCTTAAAAATAAATTTAATGAAAATAAAATTTAAATTTTAAACTATATCATATAGAGTATTTTACGTGATATTTTTTTTATTAGTTAACTAAAGTTAAATTAAATATTTTAACATATATTTAATAAAGAAACTATTTTAAAATTTATGATAACTAAGAAAAGTGAATGTGAAAAATATATAAATAATACCAAATATGCATCAATAGAAAGTGAAAAAATTATAAAATAATAAAAAATATAGATTAATAATTATTTTTATTTTTTACCCTTATTTTATCTCATTTTTAGTGGGGGCCGGGTCCAAATTAATACAAAATTTGGGGGTGTGAACAAAAATATTTAGAATTTGAAATGTGTGGACCATTTTTAGGCCTCTCGGATTTGTGAAATTCGAGTCTCTTAATCAATTTGAGATTCGAATTTCACAAATTCGATTTCTTAATCAAAAAATAATTCGAATTTTGAAAATCCGATTTCTAAAAAAAAAAAAAAAGTAGTACCACGTCCAGAACAACTAGCACCACGTTAAAAACAACTAGAACCACGTCCAGAAACGTCTACATTCATGCATGCGAATTTAAGCTATTTTTTTCACAAAGACAACCCACCACGTCTCAGAACAACTAATACCACATCAAAAAACAACTAGAACCACTTCCATAAACGTCTATATCCATGGATGTGAATTTAAACTGATTTTTTTCACAAAAACATCCCACCACGTCTCAGAACACTAGCACCATGTCAAAAACAACTGGCACCACGTCTATAAACGTCTACATCCACACAAAGACAGTCTACCACGTCTCAGAATATTAGCACCATGTCAAAAACAACTAGCACCAAGTCCAGAAACGTCTACATCCATGCATGTGAATTTAAGCTAATTTTTTTCACAAAGACAGTCCACCACGTCTCAGAACACTAGAACCACGTTAAAAATAACTAGAACCACGTCCATACATGTCTACATCCATGTGTGTAAATTTAAACTGATTTTTTTTACAAAGACAGTCCACCACGTCTCAGAACACTAGCATCACGTCAAAAACAACTAGCACCATGTCCAGAAACGTTTACATCCATGCATGTGAATTTAAGCCAAGTAAAAAAATTAAGTGATCAAAAGAATATTATTAACCAAGTTTAAGTAACACTCAACTTATTAACCCTACTCTAAAATACCAACTACACAGTCAACCAATTGTAACATTGTAAATAATATAAATAATTATAATTAAAATATAAAATTATACTAATAATTGGTTATTTAATTATTAGTTCGGGGATATTTTTAAGATAGTGATATTCTGTTGATTAGTTAAGTTGATTTTATTAATATTTCTATCAATTGTTAAAGAAAGAAATTAGAGAGAGGAATCTCAAATATTTTTTAAAAATATACTAAGTATGTGTGATTTTTTAATTATTATTTTCATAACTGGTCCAATAACAAGCTCATCATATAGTAGTTTAATATATAATCAGTTCATAGTAAAATATGTTCTATAAATTTTTTAAAAAATTTTAAAAAGTTATTTTAACTTTTAAAAAAATATTTTAATAATTAATCTACATTATAATTTAAAGTATATTTAATTAGAATACGAAACGGAAGGATACTAATTACAAATGAATCTAACTTTAAACTCTTACATGTTCTCACGGAGGTAAATTTATAACTGACAGTCTAGCGATCTCTTACATATTCACACGGAGGGTAACTTTACAACTAACAACCTAAGATCTTTACATATTCACACGAGGATAACTTTACCGCTGAGAGCCTAGCAATCTTGCAAAGAAAGGAGGATACGATAAAGAATATAAGGGATATACTGTCCCAAATTAAATCAGTCACATTAAAGACCCCACCCCTCTGTCTTCCCTTCCCAAGCATGCAGTACGGTTAAGCTACCAACTCCAAAACTAAGGCTCCGTTTGATAAAATTTAATTTGAGGTCTGAAGTCTGAAGTCTGAAATCTGAATTCTGAAGTCTGAATCCATTAAGTTAGCTGTGTTTGATAAAATTAGAAAATATGTCTGAATCTGAAGTCTGAAATCTGAAGTCTGAATCTGAAGTTTGAATTATGAAGTCTGAATTACAAAAATAAGTTTATAAAATTTTAAATTTTAAATTAAATCACTTTAGTTTTTAAAAAAAATATTAGAAACATATTTTTTTAATATATATCATAATTTTTAAGATGTGTAATTTTTTACATAATACTGTGAAATTCTACTAATAAAAATATTTTAAAAAATTTTAATAATAAATTAGAATGTTATTATTATTTTTAAACTAAAATATTAATTAAATAAATATCACATATTAATTAAAATTATAAAAAAATAAAAATCCATGTCATAAATATAATTTTTATTTATTTAAATGATAAAATATTTTTTTAAAAAAATATTTAATAAATACAAATTATTTAAAGAAAAAACTAAAAAGAATAATAAATATTGAAAATAAGAAAAAATTTGTAACCAATTCAGTTCAGCAATAAGTGATTTGCCAATCACTTATTTTTAGGCTAACAATTATACTTGCAATTCAGACCCACTTAATCTTTTAAGACTTTGAATTATAGTTATCAAACGCACTTAATTATTAAGTACTTAATTAAAAAAGTTCTTAATTCATTAAGTCAAAAACAAGTTGAGTTATCAAACGCTGTTAATCAATTAAGTACTTAATCTATTTAGAATAAGTACTGAATTAGTTTATCAAACAGACCCTAAGCTTCACATTTCCTCATTCTTAGATTCTTCCCTGTCTAGTGGACTACCAAAATCCCTCTTGCCAAATTATTTTTTCACGGGAGTGGATTACTCTATGGCTTACAAATCAAAGTTGATGGAGTTTTGTCATAAGAATTCTTGGCATTTTCCGGTGTATACAACTCAGAAGGATGGGCATGATCACTGTCCTAGCTTTACTGCCTCTGTGATGGTTAATGGGATGCCATTTCAGTCGCCCTTCCCTCCATCCAAGTCTTCAAAAGAAGCTCAGAACAGAGCAGCTCAGCATGCCTTGGAGTATCTCTCCTCTGCTGCTAACAATGCCCCCTTGCCGTCTACTCCTCCACCTCCCACTCTCCCACAACCTGGTTAGATTTATTTACATTCTCAAATTGTGTCGTATTTATTTCTCAAATTTTTTGGGTGGTGTCATTTGTTTGGGTTTGGGCATGGGTTTCATACCCATACCCCCTTATTTGAGGGAGGGTTCAATGGGTTTCATGATCATGAAGGTCAGCCAATGGCTTGCTGGTGCTTTTCTTGATGTGCAGCAGGAGTAGTTCTTTTTTGTTTGGATTTAAGTAGATTGATCCATAAATAACAAATGTTTGGGAAAACTGATTCTTTGAGGCTTAGCTGAAGTGCTTCTAATTTAATCTTTTGACTATTTTAGTTCAATTTATTAAATACAAAATGTTATAATCTTATATATAAATGTGAGTCATTATGATTTCAGCATAATTTTGATCGTTTTGAAATGGTTGTGTACTTTAATCCCGACAAAAAGAAAAGTGAGATATTTAGATTAATTTGTTAGTCGCATGCTTTTAGTTGGTACAATTGCGCCTATCTAAAATCCTTATGCTATTGTTTTATTCAGTTTGCTTAACATTCATGCATTGTTTTCTAGTGCCCATTTCTTTTACTTTTGTTGCATTTTGTTATTGAGAGAAAATTATATAGGTTTTATAGTATTCCTTGTGATTGATATACTTTTCCTTTGCAGACTTACATTTGTATAAGGGTCGAATACAACATTATACGCAAAAGAATAGCCGTTCTCTTCCTGTGTATTCTTATGAGTTTGATGGTCCTCCTCATGCCCGTCGGTTTAGGGCTAGAGTAACAATTGATGGAGTAATTTATCCAAAATCAGAATATTATCTTACATTAAAAGATGCTGAACATGCAGCTGCAAAAACTGTTTTAGAGTCTTTGTTAGTTGAAATTCCAGAGGTTAGTCCAATGATTTCTGAATATTTGTATGATTTTTTATATATATTTTTTATTTGTTCTCTTCTTCTTTAATGATTGTGTTCTATTTGTTTGAGAATGGTTGCAGAATGAAGGTTTATTCAAGACACTACTGCAAGAATTGGCCCAAAATAAAGGCTTACCATTTCCAGTTTTTAGTTCAGCGAAGGTGCCGACTTTTGTGTCTCATGTGGAGGTGGGTGGTAAAATTTATGCAGGCAAGGAGTGCAAAACTATGAAACAATCCGAAATGAGTGCTGCTAAAGTTGCTTGCTACCAATTAATAGAGGGTAAAAACATTTTTCTTACACTGTTCTTGCGAACCAATCAATTCAAAGTTTCATAGCTTATTATTGGAATTATATTGCAAACAAGTTCTCTAGTATCTTCTTCTTGTTTTTCTGATAACTTAAATTGCCTGCACATTAATGCCAAAGTAACCTCAAGAAAATCAACTGAAAAGAGCTGCAGATGATGAAAGTTGTAGTTATCTTCTATGGTTATTTGTATTTTCTTTGTACAATATGGAAAGCTTGTGCTCTCAGCTTTCCATCATTACCTTTATGCGCCTGAACTTTGTTTGCATGATTAAATTTGAGAACTTGTGCTCTAATAAGGGTCTAACATGTTCAAGTCTGGATGAATTTAGGTCCTGAATCTCGATTCAGAAGATTCTCTCCATTAAGGTTTCCTAAATTCTTGCTGTGTCTTTACTTTGATGGTGGATTGCCTATCTACTTGTAGTTTTTGACGGGTACCATTATGATCAATATGAGTGTATATCTGCTGGGGCTGATTTCTTGGAAAACCTTTTGCCCATTTGATAAGCAAAATTTTGCTCACCAACATATCAGATTCTCTGAGAAGTCAGCGCCATGTTTCATTGATGTGAATCATTGTGGTAATAATGCATTTTAAGTTCAGAATTTTACTCTTTCTTCAGGTGAAGTGGACCGACGTTCTATCAGCCTTTCGCCTGATAGCTACGGGAAGGAACCCTTAGAATCATCCTCCAAGTTTCCTATGGTCCAGAAGAACACAGTTGCAGAAGTTGGAGGTAACTTTCTACACAGTTCATGATACTGCTGAGTTACTGCATTCTGTTTGGTTCCAATTTGGCTTTGCATGAAACTTTGTGATTCCATAATTGCTCAGAGAAGACATTCTCTTAGTCATGAAATGTCCATAAACTATCAGTATCTCTATGTTTCCTTTCATAGGAGGCTCAAAAACATCATCTTCTGAAAACCACCATCAACTGCCAGAAGCATTCCCTCCCCCATCAACTGCTCAATCTGGAGAAGCAACAGTGGGTAGAGATGATGAAAGCTACCAAGGTAGTGTAGAACTTGCTGAAAATGCCGAGATATTTGATGACAAATGGATATGGCTGTGAGGGTGAGATCTAATCAAGATCAGCCACTATAGTGATGATGATGTCTATGTAGTTTACATTATCTGGTTTTAAGGTTTAATCAGAAGCAAATACCATATCTTCTATCTCCGGCTTTGGTTCGATGAAGAAAACGTTTGAATATTTGTTGTAGTCTCCGTCTTTTTCCTTTTGGAGTTGTACTCTTTTAATTTCTATTTATCGCTCAATATATTAGTAAGACAGCCTAGAAGAACATTCGAAAATGCATGATTGTTTTAGGGGTTAACTGCAAAGGATCACTGAGATCTACCACCTTCAGTGCTGCAAGTGAAAGGCTAAATGATGCAATCGTTTCAACAGTAAATTTTTCGCGAGATGCAACGATCTGATCAAGGGCATTGTTTCGAGTTCTTTGTAATGGTCCCAGATGATTCAGTAACTGAGAACAAAGCCAAGAACAAGATTTGGTAAATGAAAATGAAGATATTGATTCATGATAAGGAAGCCAACATCCTGAAAACAAATAATGCAATGCTAAAATCCATACTTCTGCAGGATGAAAATGGACAAAAGAAGAACATAAAAAGGATGGCTTACCTGCTTTCCATGTAAATCCAGACTAAGGAGTTTTACAAAAGCATCTCTAAAGTCATCCCCCACTCATGATTACACAAATAAATAGCCCTTGTTGCATCTGTGTTCATCCTTTGAGAAGCAGCAAGTTGCAGCATTATCTGGGCATCAGTAAAGATCAAGCTGCTACAGAAGCACCACCTCAGGAACTTGGCAGCAAGAAACTGGATGAATTGCAGAATATTGCATCAACAAGAGGAAAGGAAGTCACAAAGATGGCTGTGAATGGGGAATGGTCATGGCTTTGCAGGCTAATCTTCTATGTATCATTCCAATTTTATGGGATGTCCCCGAAGGGACTCGTGGCTTTGCATTTCTTGAGTTTCAGACCAGCAGAGATGCTCAAATTGCCTTGAGTAAACTCCAAAAGTATGATGTTTTTGTTAAACAGATGAAGATAAAAGTTGCATGGGCACAGCCTTTAGTTGAGCCAGATGAAGAGGAGATGCTAAAGGTAAGTCATTTGAAAGTAACTTTTTGTTAGTCATGGTATTGAATTTACGAAACCTCTATCCTTCGTGTGACATTGAAAGTTCACAATGCAATTAATTATAAGTTTCCATATTTTCTTTCTTTTCTTCCTTTAGATCTCGCATTTACATGACATTGACAAGTTTACAAACTAATGTCGAGTATCTTCCATTGTCTTGGGATGAAGCCAAGGCCAAAAACTTCTTCAAAAGATTTGGGGAGGTTGATTGATTGAGTGTGTTCTTTTTCATCTTTGCATCTCTACAGGGATTTTATTCAAAAAGCCTTCTGTGCAAGTTAGTAAAACATGACACCTTCCTTCTTGTCAAATCTAGTATTATTTTGTGAGATTTTACTAATTGGTCCAGTTAAAATTAAAATCAAAATGTTGATAATGAAATTAAAATTCTTAAATTTTTAAAAATAAAATGGAACAGAGAATCCAAATTGAGAAATGATTCAAGCTATTAATTTTACAAAGGAGTTACTAGTTACCGCCTCACTTTTTGAGGCGATAGTTCATACGTTTTGACAAAAATGTCATTTTACATAAAAGGGGGAAGAGGGATGATATTGTAAGAGGACATTTTAATCCAAATTAAGACGGTAAAGAGAAAGTTCTGGGCGATAACTAGTAATTCCTTTCTACAAATTAACACATTTAAACATCAATACTATTAAGAACATTGCATTAACCAAAGTGACTTCCTTCATCAAAGAAATCAATTCAACTTTCTAAATTAATGATTTCTTATCAAAATAAATAATTCGATAAATTTACCACGTCAGAATCTAATTATGCTTGCGCCCGTGTTCCTAAAGCTTAATCGGATACCATGCTAATGCCCAAGAGGCCTCAAGTATGTTGTACTTAGAAGAAATTAAAAAAAAAAAAAGTAGAGGAAAAGCATAAAAATTACTTTAAAACACATCTAATCGTGTACAACAAGACCATCAAATACAACCAAAAAAAAAAAACCACTCGTAATTTTCCAGAAACCGAACTTGTTGAATACTGTGATATTATAGAACTATTTAAGCATATTGCTCCCTTTTCCCCAAAATAATATAGAACTATTATTTGGGATGGCAGTACTAAATGACAATGGAAAATGGAAATTCATAAAAGGGGTAACTTCCTTAGTGTTGATTGCGGTGGCTGAAATATTCTTGAATTATTAGCAAACCCTTTTGGCTAAGAGCAGATACTTCACTTGTGTTTTCTTGGGCAACAAAAGCTTGGACATCCAGTGAAAGCATTGCATTGAAATAGTGGACTACAATGAATTGCGCAAAATTGAAGTTGAATTCTCCTACTAAATGTTGGAGCTTCAGCATTACTGTTAATGGTGAATGGCCTTTTGGTTTCTGCAGATCGGTGGCTGTTGATAATATATTTTCGAGGCATTTTGGTAGGTGCGAAATTTCGAACAGAGTTAGTATCATCATCAATATTGTTGGCAGCTTTTAGAAACTTAGCGTAATGGGATGATGAATCATCATGATCAAGGCAAAGGCAGCTGCAAAATGCTGCAAAAAGCATGCAAAGTGAGAGCCACATACTGAGGCAGCTAATTGGGTTGGTGATGACTCTTTTTGCCATGTTGAATTCGCAAGGAGAGGATCAAATTTGCTTTGGGAGTTGGAGGGGTTTTGAGAATGGAAAGAATGATGAGGAAATGCAATTTGAAATGACTATTTATAGAGGGTTATGGTGAGGATTTTTGTCTGTTTTTTTTTCTACGCTTAGGAACATTATAATGAGAAAAAACAAAAGTTAGATATGATTTTCATTAACCTTGAAAAAGTTTAAGTATATGCTGACATAGTTATTAAAGCATCTCTAATCAATGCGCTAAACTTGCGTTTGTATATTATCCTGCTCCATTGGAATTTTTTTTTTTTTCCTTTTTGTAAATTTAATTATTTTCTTTTTATTGATTTATTCAAATTTTTTTAATTTTTACCACTTATAAAATTTTGTGATATAAAATATATTTAATATTAATATTTAATGTATAATTAAAAAGATTTGTATTTAATTATATAATTTGAAATCGCCACATTTTTACCCTCATTTTTATAAATAATAAAATAAATATAGAATTATTCAACATTAAATTTTAAAAAAAAAGAACAAAAATATTATTAAATTTTATTTGTTATTCGATACAACATTATTACAAGAGAAAATTAAAAAATAAAACAAAAATTCATACAAACTTATTACGTTACTAATAATAAAAATAAAAGTTGAATGAGGAAAAAATTTATAGTCATATAATAATAAAAACTAATTTTAAATAAAATATTATTTTTAAATAAAAAATAGAGTTATTGTCTTAGAATGTAACTACTATAAAATAATATAAATATTATATTTCAAAGTAAACTGCATAGAATTTTCAAGGTCAGGTTGGGGATATTCTTAGCAAAAAGAGGAGATATGAATAGCAAACGTAGAAGGTTTTTAAGGTGTGTATAAACACTTGACAACGTATATAAGTGTATCTGGGGAATTCCCAAATATTATTAGCGTGCATCAGGAATCAGCTTCAATTGGTATGAGATTTCTAACAACCTAAAATAAAAAACAAAAATAAAAATGTCTCAAAACAACCCATGTAGTTTCGACTATCTCGAATGATCAACTAATAAATATATAGGTCGAAAGACATTTAGGCCACTGGATTTAATTGCTTGACTTCTTCCTTTACCGTTCGCAAATTTAATTTAAATATTTAGTAATCGATAAAAAAAACTGTTGTTAGGATTAAATGTGTTTTAAATAATTAAATTTGTCAATTATTAAATTTTTAGGACTAAATTTAATATTAAATTATATTATAAGGATTATTCTTACAGTTAAAAAAAAAATCCCGAGACAAGAAGGAATTAGCTTAGTTGTAGGTCTCCTCACTTGAGACCAGGAGGTCCTGCGGTCTTGAGTTCGAATCACATCCAAGGTAGCAGATCACACTGAAAGGCACTCAGGAGTCATACCGAACCTAGATTAATAGGTTCTAGGTTTCAATATGTGTTATACTTCTATCATTGTACCAAAAAAATCCGGAATGTTTGTTATTTGTAGGTCAAAAATCAATGAGACCTAAGTGTCCCAAGTATAACTCAAACTCAAGAATACTAAAATCCTAAGTGTCAATCATTAAGTCATCGCCTTGTCATATGAAATGCTACTTTAGTAATCATAGAAATAATAATGAGTTGAATATCAAAATTGGGTATTCGAATTAAGTGCTTCTAAATGTTTTAAATATTTTAGGGTCTATCATTCAAGAAAATTGAGAAATTGATAAAGATTTAGCTGTTTCTTTTAGCCCTTATTTTTGAATCCCATTAGCTCATTAACTCCAATTGAATCATATAATTATTAGGTTTAAATCTATTTTTAGTTCCCTCATAAAGGGATTATTCCAGTTTTGATCTTTCTTTTGTCTTAATCACCAATACTAGTCTCATTTAATTTTTTTCAAATTAATTATGATTTGTTTTAACGGAAAAATCGGTTAACTAATGATTGACCAAGTTTGAAGGTTATTTAAAGGACCATTTTATAATTTTTTTAACTTCCAAAAAATCAGGGGCTATTTTACAGCATCCTCGATGAACTCCAAGTCTGGCCAAGGGAAATCCAGCGGATCGCAACGAAAAACTTCTGCAAGAGAAACCCAAGCATCACAAGCCTGATTGACTGGTGAAATTCCAAAACCAAAACGAAATCCATTTCGAACAATGAATTCTGGTGGCCCAGTTTTCCGGCGAAAGGAAAATCAAAACAAAACCTTGAAAAAGTCCAGCAAAATCCGACCAAAACATTTTGAAACCAAAAGGAAAAGTACTCGAAACCATTCCGTGATTTATTTCCGATTGAAATCAAAACCAAAAGCCCCTCTTTTCTTCCCCCCATTTTTCCGATCAAAAACCAAAAAACAGAACCTATTCCAGCGAAAAGTTTTTCAAACCCAAACCTTTCAAAACCAAAAATCGAAATCCAATTTCAAAGCCCAGCAAAACGAAAAGATTTTCGGGAGAATATGAACCAAAATCGCGATGGTTTGAAAACCAAAACCCAAAATCCAATTCCGGTTTTCTGACAGATGGGCCAGAAGAGAGGAGAGGAGAGGAGAGGAGAGGAGAGGGAGTTAAGGTTTTTAGGAAAAAAATTTGGAAGTTAAAAAAAATTACAAAATGGTCCTTTAATTAATCTTCAAATTTGGTTAACTGTTAGGTGATTATTTTTTTCGTTAAAGACGATCATAATTTGTTAAAAAAATTAAATGAGATTAGTATTATGACTGAAACAAATAGAGGATCAAAATTAGAACAACCTTATTATAAGGGATCAAAAATCAATTTAACCCTAATTATTATAGTCCATCTCATAAAATAAAATAAAATTTTAATTGTTATTTTTAGATTGATCCCAAAATGTCATTGGTTGAGCCAAGAAAACTAAAGTTCCCTCACGTAACTACATTCCCAAGACTCAAAATCTCTAATTTAGTTACAAGAGTTTTTCTGCCAACTAATCTACGCAATTGATGATAATTTTGTCATTAATTATAGAGTATCTTTGCATGGATCTTGGTAAACTATTGCTAATTTATAAATCAAAAGCCGCCTGAGTATTTGGAAGTTCGACAAGAAAACGTGAGGAAAAAGCAAAACTGAATTGTTTAGGTGTATATGTATTATATAATTATTATATGGTATAATTAGAAAAATAATGCTTCTAGATTATACATCGGCTAGATCACTACTTCCGTATTCTTTTATTAAGGTATAAATAATATTAAACATTTATTATTAGTTTTTTAATAATTAAATTCATTTTTTAATTGCAAATTATATTAATTATATTAAATTATTAATATGAGAGGGACGGAGCAACGTTTCAGGGAATAATATTATTTATTTCTTGTGTAACTTAAGTCACGAATGTATGGCCCAAATACGGTAAATTTCTTATGTATTATGCTGGTGTTTTTTTGGCATACCATCAATGGTTTAAGAAACGGTTAATATAATACTAATGGAAAGATTGTTATTTTAACCTACGAATTATAGTTTTTCTTTTTTTAGTCAGGTAAACATAAAAATATTTAAATTTTTTTAATTTAAGCAATTTTAATTCATAAAAGTACAAGTTGATGAACTAAAATTTTAAAAAATTTTAAATTTATCAAACAAAAAAATATAAAATATTTATAGTTCAAATTCAAAATTGTAATTTCACTGATACTAATAAAGTTGAAGTTCGGTTTGGTTTGTTTTGAACATTTTTTGGGGTTTTATTGGTGGCTTCAGCAATAAAAAGGCACATCAAGGTAAGAAGGTGGCCGTCCTCTCCTCCATATCCTTTTCTCAATATCATGGCCAAAATAGAAATTATTAATGTTATTTTAAAAAAAAAAAATTTCAGGAGGGTGTCAAAAACTAAGAAATAGGCAATAAAAACTAAAATAAATTAATTAATAAAACTAAACTTCATTTTTGATTTTTTTTTTTATATTCGATCAAATAATATTTTCCTCATTTACATTTTTATACTTCAAAGATGTTGTTAACTCCACCTAGGGCTGGGCAATTGCTGACATGACACGATAATTCGACACAGACACGACACGAAAAAAAGTGGGTTATGGTTGAGATTTTCGACACGTATACTAAATGGGTCGGGTTTGAGTCGTTTAAATAGCGGGTTGTGTTTTGGTCGACACGACGAGTTGGCGGGTTGACACGTGAACCAGTTAAGAAAATATTTTTTTAAAATTAAATTTTATAACCTTAATAATTGGGGAAACTTCAAAATTCTCAAATCAAAAGTTCAACACTGACTTCCTATTGTGGTATTTTGTTATTTAAACTTTATAATTGTAATTACCTTTGGATTTAATTGGAATTTGGTTGTATTATGAAGAATTTAAATTGATCTAATTTATGTTGATGACATGTATAAGAATGTTATGGTTAAACTTAAATTGATGGATTCAAATTTTTGATGGTGTTATTATAAATAAAAATGTATGTTGTAATCTCATTGACAAATTCAGTCCCCTTTTTCTATGACGAAAACTTAAACCGAAAAATCAACTATCAATAATTAAATGGGTTACGCGGGGTAGGTTTGGGTCTACACGATTATAAATAGGTCAGGTAAGTGTTGGAGTTTTCGACATGATTAATTAAATGGGTTGGATTTGGGCTGGGAGTTTCTCAACACGCTAACATGTCAATCCGAACACGATAACACGAACACGACACGAATTGCCAACCCTACCTATTTATAATCTTCCAAAAAAAAAAAATTCAAGTAAAGAATAAAATAATCTGAACATCAGCCTTGTCATGAGAAAAAAAATAAAAGAAACTAAAATAAGATAATCAAAATCTACAATGACAATAGGGAATTAACCTAGTGGTTGGTTTCCTCACTTAAGACCAGAAGGTTATGAATTCGAGTCATTTCAGAAACACTTTGGAGCACGGAGGCCCTAAGTTCGAGTTACACTGAGGATCATACTGACACTGGGATCACTTAAGAGCATTACGGTTCTGAGTTCGAGCATATCCTAAACATAATTACTAAAGACATGAAAAGCATTAAAAAAAAATTAATTTGAAACGTCAATTGTTGCTATTCGTCTAAGAAAAATAGTAGGGTTTATTTTGCTGTTTTAATTATAAATAACATTATTATTATTATTATGAGATGAAGGATATATTAATACTTAATAGTTTATTATTGTTGACTCCATCAAGATGATGACGAAGTCATCAAAATAATCATTGGGTAGTGTTATATCGTGTCCCCTTTTTATTATTGGACGCCTCATTTTTTTTAAAAAAACCCTTTAGTTTGTTAAGCATCACTCCCTTAATTCTTATTTCTCGCCCCCTAATGTTTATTTTCCGTCCCTCCTATTATTACATAATTACCCTTAATCAATTTATTAAAATTTTATAAGTCTCTTTTTAATCTACCAAAAATTTATAAAAATTATGATTAAAGTAGCATAGATGAACAAAATTATAAATAAAATTTTTTTGGTAGTTTTAGTAAATTGATTAAGGGTATTTAGGTAATTTAATATATTTTTATATTTAAATATTATGATTGATATTTCTTAATTTGTCAGGCATAATTTAGGTATAAAAGGGGCGTGAAATAAGGGGGGTGTAAAAGGCATTCACATAATATCATTGATAACAAAGATAGTTTCCCACAAAAACCATATAAATTTGAGTAAAGATAGCACATATCATATCCATTGTTCCACCTTTAGTATCATCAACTCCCAAACCAATCTTGATCTTCCTTTCATTTGTGCATTGGGGGTTACTAGTTATCATCTCACTTTTTGGGGTGGTAGTCCATAAATTTTAACGTCCTTTTACTTAAAAGGGGGAATAAAAAAGGTATTGTAGAGGGATATTTTAATCCAAATTAGGACGATAGAAGAAAAATATTGAGGCGGTAACAACTAATTCCTACTATACTAGTATATGGCTCTAAGCAACCAACATAAGGAGTAAGACTCTAAGCATATGGCTCTCCCTTTGCATGGTTTTTGCAGCGCTCTGGGGCTGCCTTTACCTTGATCATCATGATCAGGAGATGATCAGTTCTCATCATCATCATCTGATCATTACGCGATGACCCGTTTGATTGCTGCAAATGCTGATCATTATAATTTCTTTGCAGACTCTGCAGCAGCTAATTCCAAAATGCCCAGAAAA
This sequence comes from Knoxia roxburghii, assembly GCA_030378225.1. NCBI lineage: Eukaryota > Viridiplantae > Streptophyta > Magnoliopsida > Gentianales > Rubiaceae > Knoxia > Knoxia roxburghii. The sequence continues at coordinate 38,492,781 of CM059423.1, forward strand.
AATTACATCGACGTGAATCAATTTGCAGAAACTAAATTACCTCATGATGATGAAGTTGATCATGTGGAGATTAATGATTCTGCTGCGTCAATTTATAAGAGTCGTAGGAAGATACTGGTTCAATTGGGTTGCTTTCACTGTCCTCCAGTTCCATACAATATCAATCCTTCTGTATGCCCGAACTTTTGTTGCAGAGAGTGAGCTCTAAGCCAAAAGGGGCCATGAAACATTTTATACAGACAGACGTTTTTTTTTGTTTTTGTGTTTTTTTTCTTCGTGTTGAATCTTTCATGGCACAATTAATGTAGCCCTCCTGTCAGTTTTATAAGATGTGTTGCGTTACAAAAATTTAAAATAATAATATTTGTACCTTTTTTAAAAAAAAAGAATTATCACTCTTCTTCTTAAAATTAATCTTTTCTAACATATTAAAATTCGATGGGATTATGATTAGGATGTTATTTGTGGTTTTATGGTCTTCTTTTTAGATCAAATATATGTTAATTATGAAGTTTTTGTCTTGTGTTAGAGCCAATGAGAGTTTGGAGAAATTGGAGCAAAAACAAGAGTTCAAAAAAATTAATAGTTACTGTCCTAACTCTTATATTTTACTGTCTCAATTTAGATTAAAATGCTTCCATATAATACTCTCACTCTTTCTTTCTTCTAAATAAAATAGTAATTTTGTCAAAATTAAGTACTATCGCCCAAAAACTAAGACGGTAACTAATAAGCCCCTAATGTGAATTATAAAACTGTTGACTTCAAGAGCACACTTGTGATCAGGAAAAACAGCAAATGGTTGCCCATCAAGCCTATTCCTAGAGCCATTATCGGTAAACATTGGTGATGTCTTAGAGGTAAAGATTCGTCACCTTGCCTTGCCCTTTATCCATAATACGTACTTATAACTTGCTTTGATGTAGGATCATGATAAACAATAAAAAAAGATTGATTAATTTTGAAATTTTACTAGCTAGTGCTTCAATTTTTATTCTCTATCGTCTCAATTTGGACTAAAACACCTTCTTCTTACAATACACTCTCTCTTTCCCTCCCTTAAGCAAAATAATAATTTTGTCAAAATTTGAACGATAATACTTAAAATTAAGGCGGTAACTAGTAATACCCAATTTTGATCTATGATTTATAACTATATTTTTTTTGAAAAATAAACTTAAAAATATTCAAAAATTTTTTAAATTTAAGCAATTTTAGTTTATAAAAATATAAGTTGATGGTCTAAATTTATTAAAATTTCAAAAATTTCTGAATTTTTTAAATTAATATAATAAAAAATATAAAATAGTTATAATTGTACCAAATTGTGATTTCACTCATACTAATAAAGTTGAAGTTGGTTTGGTTTGTTTTGGACATTTTTTGAGGTTTTCTTGGTGGCTTCTGCAATAAAAAGGCACATTCAGGTAAGAAGGTTGGCCAAAATTTACAACTTTGTACTACGTTTTGTCACTTACACTTCAAAAATATTGTAAACTCAACCTATGTACAATCTTCGAAATTTTTTTAAAATAAAGAGTAGAATAATCCGAGCATCAACCTTGCCATGAAAAAAAAAAAACTAAAATAAGACTATCAAAATTTACAAGACTAACCCAAAACTTATTAGGTGAAGGATAGTTCGTTTTAAATTTTCAAAATCGTTGTGAAAAAGAAAAGTTAAATAAGATTAGACGTTTTATGTGAGTTGTACATAGTTTAAAATAAAAACTTGTATAAAAAAATTTTGATATGAAATAAACCAAAATATTTTCAATCCTAGAAAGAAAATATAAAATAAACGATAGTCAAAACCTTAAAATTATTGTTATTTCTGTCTAAGAAAAATAGTCTGATTTGCTTTTACTGTTTTAATTCTAAATAATATTGTTATTATGGGAGGAATACTTAATAATTTATTATTGTCAGACATCATCAAGATGATGACAAAGTCATCAAAATAATCATTGATAACATAGAAAAGTTCACCACAAAAACCACTATAGATTTGTGTAAAGATAGCACATTTCATACTTCATTATTCCAGCTATAGTATCATCAACTTCCAAAGCTACTTTGCTCTTCCTTTCATTTGTGCATTTCAGCAAGTAATTGATATGGCCAAAAGATCCAACATAAGTAGTAAGACTCTAAGCATATGGCTCTCACTTTGCATGCTTTTCGCAGCTCTATGGGGCTGCCTTTGCCTTGATCATCATGATCAGGAGATGGTCAGTTCATCCTCATCATCATCTGATCGTGACGCGATGGCCCGTTTGATTGCTGCAAATGCTGATCATCATAATTTCTCTCCAGACTCAGCTGTAGCTTATTCCAAAATACCCGGAAAAAATTACATGGACGTGAACAAATTTGCAGAAACTAAATTACCTCATGATGATGTTGTTGATCATGTGGAGATTAATGATGCTGCTGCTTTAAGTTATAAGAGTAGGAAGATACTGTTTCGATCGAGTTGCTTTGGATGTTCTACCCCACATGAATGCAATATCAATCCTGAATGCTCGGGCTGTTGCAGCGGAAGCAAGTGAGCTCCGAGCCAAAAGGGCCCATGAAACATTTTAGACATACACGTTTGTTTGTTTGTTTGTTTGTTTAATGTACAAATTTTATTAGTTACCGCTCCAATTTTTATCCTCTATCATTTCAATTTGAACTAAAATAATCCCTCTATAATACCTTCTCTCTTCCCCATTCGAAGTAAAAAGACAATTTTATCAAAATTGAGGTAATAATACTTAAAACGGAGGCATTAACTAGTAATACCATACCCTCCTATATGTTTTATAAGATGTTTCGTGTTATTTACAAAAATTAAAAATAATAATAATTTTACCCTTTTTTTTTTTTTTTATCATCCTTCTTCTTAAAATTGATCTTTTCTATCATAGGGTTATGATTAGGATGTTATTTGTGGTTTTATGGTCTTCTTTTTAGATCAATTATATGCTAATTATGATGTTTTTGTCTTGTGTTAGAGCCAATGAGAGTTTGGAGAAATTGGAGGAAAAAAAGTTCAAATAATGTCAATTATTATTAAACTGTTGACTTCAAGAACACACTTCTGATCATGACCTCAAATGTGGGAAATAGTATAACAGAGAAATGTGGCCGGATTGGTTTTGATTTAAATTATGATGATAAAGATTAGTAGTTACAATAGAACTAAAAGCCTTGGTCACTTATGAATAAGTGTTGAATATATTAAGATTAAATCGTGAGTGTTGCCCTATTAAATAAGAAAGGAGTTACTACTTATCGTCTCAATTTTTTAGCATAAATTTTAATAAAATTATTTTTTCACTTAAAAATGATGAAAAATAAGGTATTGTATGGAGAATATTTTAGTTCAAATTAGAATTGTAGAGGATAAGAAATGGACAATAACTAGTAAAATCAAATATAAAATTGAATAAAAGATAAGAGTGGTAAAAATAAAGATATAAAATGGATGTGTGGACGTATTAGACACCATAGGATTAGTAATGAATGCATTAGAAAGAAGAGTAAAGGCAGCATCAACAGACGATAAAATCAGAAAAAATCATGCTTATGATTACTTGGCATATGGCAAGGAGAACGTTAAATTCACAGAAAATATGAGTGAAAATCATAGAATTATTAGTCCAAATTAAAAGATTGAGGGACAAAATCTGAAAAAATTACAAAGAAACTATTAAATATGACTTATTCTATTTAAATTTGAGTGAATTGTAAAAAAGGTCATCATACTTTGATAGAGTTTAGGTTTTGGTCACTAACTTTTAAATATTCAAAAACGGTCACTAACTTTAGCATTTGAATTTTAGTTTTGGTCATTCCGTTAGAATGAACCGTTAAGTCCACTAACAATCCTATATTTAGAGGGTATTTTTGTCCATTCATTAATGCTGTACACATGCTGCTTGCGCTACAGTGCGCGCTACAGTAACGCGATACAGTTATTTTTTTTAAACGCATAGCATTTTTTAAAAAAAAATATACTTTTTTAAAAAAAAATACATTTTTAAAAAAAAATTAATTTACTAAAAATACCAAAAAATTTTATTTATAATTCCGCTCATCTATGCTACTTTATTTATAATTTTATTAAATTATAAATAAAGTAGCATAGATGAGCGAAATTATAAATAAAATTTTTTGGTATTTTTAGTAAATTATTTTTTTAAAAAAAAGTATTTTTTTTAAAAAAAGTATATTTTTTTAAAAAAATGCTATGCGTTAAAAAAAAATAACTGTAGCGTGTTACTGTAGCGCGCACTGTAGCGCGAGCAGCATGTGTACAGCATTAATGAATGGACAAAAATACCCTCCAAATATAAGATTGTTAGTGGACTTAACGGTTCATTCTAACGGAATGACCAAAACTAAAATTCAAATGCTAAAGTTAGTGACATTTTTTGAATATTTAAAAGTTAGTGACCAAAACCTAAACTTTACCAAAGTATGATGACCTTTTTTACAATTCACTCTTTAAATTTAAATAAGTTAAGGAGAATATCACGATAACATATGATCTATATAGTCGACCGTACATGGCAAGACAAAGATTTAATTGTTATTTCTCCATTGCTAAATCTCATTACTCATCAGGCTGACCAACTTCGATTGAATCATATATCCAACTCAACATAATAAAATAAAATTTTAGTTCTTATTTTCAGAAGGAATTACTAGTTACCGTCTCAGTTTTTGGGACGGTAGTAGTTAATTTTGACAAAATTATTCTTTTACTTAAAAGAAAAAAGAGAAAGAATATTGTAGACGAGAGATTTTAATTGAAATTAGGATGGTAGAAAATAAGTATCAGCCGATAAATAATAAAACTTTTTTGGGGGGAGCAAAACCTCATCGGGTTGATTGAGCCAAGAAAGACAATTAAAGTTACCTGACGTAACTAAATTAAGACTCAAAATCTCTAATTTAGTTACAAGAGTGCTCTGCCTGCCAACTAATCTACGCAATTGATGATAATTTGTGTCATTAATCATAGAGTATCTTTGCATGGATCTTGGTAAACTACCCCTAATTAATTAAGTAGTATTAAATATCTTCCCCTTTTCTTATTTATAATATTTATAAAAGAGATAAAATGATTTATAATTTAAAAGGGAATGAACATATGTATTATGGGGTGTACATCGGCTACTTTACTACTTCTATAATTTTCCCTATCAACCATGAAAATAATTTTATTTTTTAAAAAATGGAACGCTTTGTATTGATTAAGGTATAATTTATATCAAATGTTTGTATTAGTTATAAATTATATAAATATTATGTACAGTTATATTAATTTTAAAATTTTAAAATAAAATAATAAATATTGGTAATAAATATATAATAAAAAATTATTTTATAAAATAAAAATGAATTTTAAGATTCTTTTGTCTAGTTTAACGTAAGTCACACATGTATGGCCGAAATACGGTAAATTTCTTATGTATTATGCTGGTGTTTTTTTCTTTTGCATACCATCAATGGTATAACAGAAGGTCAAGGTTTTGATGGAAAGAGATAGTATAATATTAATGGAAAATTTATAATTTTGGTCTATGAATTATATATTTTTTTTAGTTCATAAACCTAAAAATATCTTTAAAATTTTTAAATTTAAACGATTTTAGTCCATAAAAATATAAGTTGACGAGGGACTAAAATTATTAAAATTTTAAAATTTTCGGTTTGGTTTGTTTTGGACAGTTTTTGGGGTTTTCTTGATGGCTTCGGCAATAAAAAGGCACATCCATGTAAGAAGGTTGGCATCCTCTCTTCCATATTCCTTTGTCAAAATCATGGCCAAAACAGAAATTGTTATTGTTATTTTTAAAATTTTTTTTTAGGAGGGTGTCAAAGACTAAGAAATAGACAATAAAATTTAAAATAAATATAAATATAAAAATAAAACTAAACTTTATTTTTTATCTTTTACCTTTTGATCAAAAAATATTTTCCTCACCATCATTTTTATACTACTTTTTGGTCACTTACAGATGTTGTTAACTCCACCTATATACAATATTCGAAACGTGTTTTTAAGTAAAGAGTAAAATAATCTAAACATCAACCACCAGAAGTAAAAAAAAAAATAATAATAAAATAAGATAATCAAAATTTACAATGACTAACCCGAAACTTATTAAGTGGAGGACAATCATTTTAAATTTTCAGAGTCATTTTAAAATAAAAAAATTAAATAATACAATAAATACATGGACTCTACATCGTTTAAAATAAAAATTTGTATTTTGTCTAAACATGATTTTTTTTATAAGATATAGAGAATATTAAAAAAAAATTTAATTTGAAACCACCAAAGAAAGTATTTTCAATCCTATAAAAAACAATATAAGATATACAGATGGCAAGAACTTAAAGCTATTGCTATTTGACAAAGTCATAAAAAAAAAAATTTTTTGGAAATAAAGTCATAAAAATAATCATTCATTTCAAAACAAAGAAAAGTTCACCACAAAAATCACTATAAATTTGAGTAAAGATTCCAGCTATAGTATCATCAACTCCCAAAGCTACTTTGCTCTTCCTTTCATTTGTGCATTTCAGCAAGCAATTGATATGGCCAAAAGAACCAACATAAGTAGTAAGACTCTAAGCATATGGCTCTCACTTTGCATGCTTTTCGCAGCTCTCTGGGGCTGCCTTTGCCTTGATCATCATGATCAGGAGATGATCAGTTCTTCATCATCATCTGATCATGACGCGATGACGCGTTTGATTGCTGCAAATGCTGATCATCATAATTTCTCTCCAGACTCTACAGCAGCTTATTCCAAAATGCCCGGAAAAAATCACGTCGACATGAACCAATTTGGAGAAACTAAATTACCTCATGATGATGATGATGATGATGATGATGATGTTGATAATGTGGAGATTAATGATGCTGCTGCGTCAAGTTATTATAAGAGTAGTATGAAGATATTACAGATTCGATTTGATTGCTCTACATGTACTCCACTTGACTGCATTTTCATTAATGCATGCCCGAGGTTTTGTTGCGGAGGAAGCAATTTAGCTCTGACCCAAAAGGGGCCGTGAAATATTTTAGACAGACAAACGTTCCTTTTTTTTTTTTTTTTTTTTTTTTTGTCGTGTTGAATCTTTCATAGCACAATTAATGTACCCCTCCTGTCAGTTTTATAAGATGTTATTTATGGTTTTATGGTCTTCATTTTGGATCAATTATATGTTAATTTTGGATTGCTTTTGATTTAAATTATGATGAGAAAGATTAGTAGTTGCAATAGAACTAAAAGCTTGGTCACTGACGAATTAAAACAATATTTTTAAGCCAGAGTTCTTGAACAGATTGGATGAGATGATAGTATTCAGACAACTGACTAAGCTGGAGGTTAAGGAGATTGCTGGCATTATTCTGAAGGGGATCACTCAGAGGTTGAAGAAAAAGGAAATAAAACTTGAGGTTACAGAGAGGTTCTTCAGAGAGAGAGTTGAATACCATCCAGGCTACATTTTCTTCTTTCCATTTGTAAATGAGTTAACAAATCTACAGTTTCTCCTGATTTCTCCCTTGCTTCCAGTGAGTACATTAACATTACCCATCTTGATGATTGAGTTTACAAATGATTCAAAAAAGTAATCTTGATTAGCGGCGTACGCCAACACGCGCTCTCTGATCTCCCATTGAAGATCTTGATCAAACAGCACATTGTCTGATATTAACAGCCCTCTTCCCTCAATCACATTGATGAAGTAATGATTGTCAAACCTGGCTGGTGTCACTAGATCGAGCGGCGCCAACGCGTTGTCTCTTCCTGAACTGGGGCATAAGGATCTCAATGAACTAATGTAGTCATAGTCCCTTTCATGGTAACCAAATTTTTGTTCAGAATTGTTATCATGGATTCTTTGTCTGAAACTCAGACATCTTGCTTTTCCCAGAGTATGGCTGCCTGTTTCAAGAATATCATTAACATTATCAAGTTATTTACTTGTGATGAGACCCAAAAAATTCATACTGGGACGCTAATAATGTTACAGAAATCACCTGATAATGCAACCAAGTCTCCAATGTCAAGGCCCTGTTGCTGGAAATTGGCAATCAGGTTATTGAGAGTGGAGTTTGGAGCTGGGATGAATTGGTTGGCGCCATTAAAACTTGCTGTTAGAGAGTCTTTCCTTCCTAAATGGACATTCCATGCAGGTCCTCCTCTCTTCATAAGAGACAATCAAGAACATATTTGTTAACTTTAAGGTTGTTCATTGATCATATGAGTATCATTTGACCGCCTGGAAATTGTCTAAATTTACACATTTGCCATCTTCATTTGTTCATCAGAAATTTCTTGAGTGAAAAACATGCATTTTTAACTTTGAAGACATCCATATTTGTTCAAGAATGATGCATTCTTTAAACTGAATGAAATGTTGCTTCGTAGCAGATGAAGTGTGGAGTGAAAATTAGAGAAGAAAAAAGTACCAATACAACAGAATCCCTAGCAGCAAGGGCTAAAATATCAGCACATGAAACTGTAGCAGGACAAGCCTCCTCCAAAAGGTATTTGATGTCATCAATCACCTCGAATCCACGCAGCGAATTCATGTTCGGCCCTGCTTGTTTTTCGCTTAAAATGCTTCCATAGTTGTCAAGCAAAACTGATCCATCGCAACCCTGAAAAGATAAACCATTCAATCAGGTTAGCAAAGTGGAAATCATTCAGCCTCCACTTTGCTCTTTCTCTTTTATGAAAAAGGACCTATCTCAGAAATGTCATCAAGAACTTCAGTTGACATTACAAGTCAGAATGGAAATATTTCACAATTTGTTCAAGAATTTGCTGAATTCTGCTTCTCTTTAGTTGATGATTATTTCGAACCACGCAATGAGTAAGAAACAAGAAGAGAATGAGTATAAACCATGACAAAGCAGTCATGAAAGTGCAACCGAAGGAGTGAGGCAGCCATACGAGGATCTTTGAGCACAGCAATTTCAACGATACGTCGCACTATCTCTTCGACATCAGGGCATGTTTGTTCGTAGTAGCCAAGAACAAGTGGACTATCACTTCTCAAACATCTTATGCTATATTGTGCAAGAACAAGAACAAGAAACAATACTTGAACAGACTTCATTACTCAATCCCAGGAATTTCTAACAGATGCATCTCTGTATGTGTATTTATAGAAATGTGTATTTATAGAAATGCTGACTCAATTTTTGGTTCCATTGGAATGTAGTTTTATGTTTTAAGCTTGCTTTTCAAAGCTAACTTCACTTTCATGAAATTCCACAGAGCTTTTACTGTGTCAAGAGTAGATGTACCTAACTGAAGCTGAAGCTGCTTTATTTGGTATGCTCAATAAGAGGAAGAATTAGAACTAGAAATGTGGCTTTGGCTTCGGAGGTCAACAACATAGGAGGATCAACTAATGGTAGAAACATTAACAGGTGAAAAAAGGGAATCAAAACACCAAAGAAAGCATTCATCTCTAGGAGAATTGGAGCCTGCCCAGAAAACGGGGGCAAAAAAGAAAAGCCAACTTGAATGTGAATATGGTCAAATACTTGTGTGGATTGGTAAGAAAAAGACCAGATGAATTAGTAAGTTTTAATCAAGTGTTGATATGAACTTAATCCCAAAAGAAACTACATTAAATCAAGAAAGACAACTTGATTGGAAAGATCAAAAGAAGACTTGTATCATCAATTTAGTTCTTGAAGAAATCCCAAAGCAAAACAAACAGGAAATATGAAACAAGACGGAACACTTTTGGCACGAATCCATATTCTGAAAAAACACAAATGGAAATATACAAAAACCAGTGTCTTATTCATGAATCTATCAGGATAGACAAGATTTTATCATCTGCCATCTACTCTCCCTCAAGAAACAACAAAGTTTGAAAATTTATAAGCCAATGGCTGAAAGAACCAATCAATCTTCCCAACTCCCAAGTTAATGCATGTAAGTTTACACAAAGTTGAAAACAAGCTTCTGAGGTTCTTCGAGCTATATACATGACTAGTGGAAATTCATCTATATCCTTTGAACAGGTGAAGTCCTACCTAGCAGCAACTACAAAAAAAATTTATCGTATCGAAATAGACCAATCTTGCAGCTATATATATTTACTTCTTACTGATGTCTGATGTGTGTAACTCCATTCTACCACATACAAAATTCAGATGGATCCAGATAGTTTCACGCAGGTTGCTCGGATGAATCCTTGAGAAAAAAAAAATGAGATTCTTCCTTGAAGTATGAGCTGATGAGCTTATTATACATATCGGCTAATCTTACAAGCCCTTCAATGAAGTAGCAGCTACCTGCTCACCAGCATAAAGCACCACTGAATAATGTATACCACAAAAGAGAAATAATGCAGTATGTGCGATCACTGAAAAACAAACACCGGTATTCGGACTTCCAGTTTAAAAAGAAACCCGGCGGGAATAAAAATTTTCCAAGAAAGTATTGGCTCTTGATGTGTAGCAAAACTAATCATTCTTCCATCTTGGGTAAAGTTTAAAATCCATGGAATGAAGTAAAGGTCCTAAATTGAAGGTAAATTATATGTTTGCACATGCTCATAGAATTACATAGGTGGTACACTGTAGGTTAACCTTGAATTATTGTGACAGATGAAAATTGGTAATGAACTCTTGTTCATGTATTTTCTCCAAAATTTTCACCAACATAGTGGCGCCAGATGATGGATTTCAGTTTCAGATAAAGTGAAGGAAAGAAAAATAATTCCTGACAGAATAAAATTACCTGTTGTGCACAGTTTTATTTCGATCAGAATCTACAAACCAAATTCTCCCCCTTCATCCAGAAAAATCTCAGGATGAACTGCACTGGGTTTGAGAACCTTTTGAAGCTTGTGATGATCGAAGATTTCGACTTCAATCAAGAACACTGAACTGACAGGCCGATGATCTGAGAGCCTCAATTCTGCTCGCTTGTAAGATAGCTGCTTTATGCCTTTTCCCAGCCACAGGATACGATCACACCTGCATGATTTTCATTTCTTTTAATATGTTTTTGGACCAAAATTATTGAAGTCTGAGGCCATTTTCGCTTCAGATGTGAAAGCAGTTGCTCTTAAAGAATGAAACAACCCCTAGACTCTACTACTCTAGTGAATGTTGTTTGAAAAACTGATTCCTGCTGAGACAAATATATTTTAAGACTTCTGAAGTCTGACAATGAACTACATATGTTGTAAAATTAAACTCCAAATGAGCAAATATCAAACTACTTTGGCCATAATCTTGTCCATCATCGATGCTACTGCAGTTGTTACGTTATCACAGGATAAGGCGAAACAATGTGGAGGAATCTGAGTTCAAATTTTCAATTAAGAGACAATAGAAACTTGTATCATCCTCTGACTTACCATGCTGGAGATCTCTTCTTCTCCCCTTCTTTTCGAGGTTCGCCAACGTATCTATGAGAGTTGAACTCATACTTGTATGTTGGTGCAAAGGTTATTGGCCCTTCCTTCCATCCATCAAACACATGCCCGCTTCGTAGCTCTTTGCATAGCTGTACCATATATAGTGCCAGAAATTTCTTCAAATCTTTATTTATATGTACGTCTATAATCCAAATACAATGCAGTGCTATAAAAAAATGGTAAGATATATGAAAATGGTTCACAACAGATTTAATCATGACCGCCATTTAACGTGATATACAGGGAACAAAAATACAATGCTTCATGAAATGGAGGCATGAGAACTCAATGATTAAACCCCAAGCAAAAATGATCTTTTGAAAAGGTTTGCAAAGCACATACATTTGAAGCTTAATCATTGTAGCCAGGAAGTCCATTGGTTTAGCATAGGCTTAAATATCATATCCTTGTACATCAACTATAAGTCTGTAAGCATACATAAACAAGAAAGAATCTAACCTGGTCATTGTTAAGAAGTTCGCTCCAGTGCTTTTTACGAACAAGTTTTCGTACTTCTTCATCAGACATGTTGATGCGATAGTTCAAGTCTCCAAACCAGAATATCTGACTGTTCAGAAAATACATCAGGAAAGGTTAAGCTGGAGCAAATTTACTAGAATGAAGAGCATTATGTCTACTAAATAATTTGGCAAGTATTATATCTAATATTTGTAGTCTGGTAGACATGGTTTCAGAATTGTTAAGAACTGAAACCCTTCGGGTATTATTTTCCAACTTGATGGTGGACTCTAACAGATCTGAAATAACTTTTGAAACAGAAAATTAGCTCTCTAAATTTATTGTTAATTAAGAGGCAGACCTTTTCCTTGTAGTCAATTGTTATTAACTTCCCTGAGTTCATAGCTGTAAAGTTCGACTAAAAACTTATCTTGACAAATTTAAGACAAGATCTAGATAAGTTTAACTGTTCTGTTTATAGAAGGTCCGAAAACGAGGATAATTTTATATAATACTCACTCATGGCATGGAATTGTCTGAGGTTGATTGGTTTCAACAACTGATGAGAATTGAGTTCTCCTTAAAATTTCATGCACATCCGCATTCCGTCTATCTTTAGCTTCATCCTTTTGTCCAGAGGTCAAATGGGAACAAACAAAGCAAAGTCGTGACTGGAAAACTGACATGCTAACAGAAACAGATCCCTGCAGCACAGAAATAGTGAGTTTAAAATAATCATGTCAAAGGACTCCAGATTAAGTGAAAATAACATATCCATCATCTTGAACTGAATAAGACGAGAGAAATCAAAACCATGTAGATTCCAGATACATCATATGCTTGATCTTGAGGCCTTTTTCTCTAATCAAGGGGTTGCCAAATTAAAGAATATATGAAGGGAGACAGCAACTAATATATGAGACAAAGTGATATTAGCTTCTCAGGCATAATGTGCTGCGTTATCTAGCAAGACATGAACTTAAGACTGGAATAAATGCAGTACCTTGTTGCCCATGTAACCCATTAGGCCAACTCCCACAGGAGATACTCTCAAATTGTTTATGTGTCTCCTCAACCTTCGACGTACCCAAATAGATATGTATATCCCCACCATCTGCTTACTGACAATCCGCACGTATTTTGGGCCTAACTTCACTGAATCTTTCACAGATAAGTATTTTGTTTGGGCATCAGATATATCCACAAAAGAATCATCCACTTCATCAGAAGATTGATCAGATCCATCAGAGAGAGGATTAAGAACTTCATGATCATGTGGCTGATCCATCCACATTGAAGTCAAGTTTCCAGAGCTATGGTGAACTCTTTTCAACCCATTGGGGACTAAAGTTTTAGATTGGGAATTAGGTGTTTGTGGACTCTCCCCACAAATTCTTCCTGAACTGCTCATAACTCTGCGCAGCTTAAACCTGGAAGAAAGAACCTGAGGTGTTGCATCTAGTGAATATTCTGGCCAGTCCAATCTACTGTCACAGTCAATACCATATATTCGCTTCATCTGAATGCTCTTTAGAATAGGTTTCAATTCCTTAACACTTATCTTATCGGCAACCATAGATTCTACATCAGTTGAATCTAACATTGGTGTATCTGCAACTTCAGCCAGCACGTCTGCCGCATCAGAAGTCCTTAATACTGGGGAAGGAGGGGCACTGTAACTCTTTTGTATAGTTTCACGTTCTTGTGACTTGTTCAAAGTCCTCCGAATTATTGCCTCCCATTTTGGAATTGGCCTTCTACTCTCTGTTCCTAATACATTACCAGCACTTAAAGGAACCACCTCCTGAAAGCTGTAGAACAAGGATTGATCATATGAAATCAACTCTAAATGAACCATCCAGCAATCAGACAAAGAATTCTTTACTAACTTGAACTGATATTTGAGACAAAGAAGTATGTATAAGGAGAAAGCAATATCTAACTGCATCTGTGTCTTAGGAACAACTAGAGTTTGAAACAACTACCATTTACTAGGTCATTCAGATAGCTGTTCTAAAGAAAATCACTGGAAACTGGTACAATCATGTACTACAAAGCTAGCAGAGAGGAAAAACCAAAAAAACCAGCAACTATCATATATCAGAGACCATTTTGCCTGTGTGTTATGCATGCGTGTTCGGTTTGCTAGACAAGGTTCTGAAGCAATTGAAAGATATGCCAGGTTCCTGTGATTAGATCAATGGAAGAGCAAACAGAATCGTTGAAGTACTTACCCAAGGATGTAAATATCAGAGGGTTCTTGCCAAGAAAGCCACTCATCAATCTCAAGATCCTCGTGTGGAAGTCTTCCAGCAACATTCCAAGTACCCACTGTCACTCTGGATGAAAAATAAGATGCTGAAATCAATAATTTTGTTCATGGCCACTCATATTATTAAGTTGTTGAAACAGATGAGTGACAATAGGTTCAGAGTCAAACCTCACTTCTTTTTTGCTTATGTAATGTACTCTGAGAGTTTCTGATTTTCCTCTCTTGTGCCTCAGTGTTGAGCGTTCTTTGGGTAACTTCCCTGAAAAATTTGGCCATTATCAGACCATTTTCATAATCAAAACATGTTTTTTCCTTTCTCTATTAGTATAAATTCACAGCAGCAACAATCAATTAGTCACGGCAAGTGAATCTTTATACACATAGAAACAGAACAAAGTAAATAACCATACAATCCAAAGAAAGTAGAGAAAAAGATTCATTAAACTGTGTCCTAGAAAAAAACAAACTACTTTGAATATTTCCACGAAATCTGTAACTATGTCAGGGTTTCTTTCTTGGTTCTGAGTGCAAGTGCAGAGTTTCATAGAATTTCAAAGAGGTTTAAACATATCCAGATGTAAACATGCACAAGCTTCATATGTAACCGAAAGGAAAACTGATGATTAATTTCACCAAATCAAATAACAGAATCAAAACAAACATACCGTATGAATCTTGAATGTGACATTCATTTAGATTCCCTGGCTTCCTGCAGGCATGATCGTGTTGCATTCTATGTTCTTGAAAAGAGTCAGCTGGAGGGAAATCACAGAACAACCATAAGAGAAACGGGATACAAACAAAATAAACCAATGATACGCAAGTTAACTAAGAAAAAAGCTGCAAGATGAATAGAAAACGCCGCAGAGAAGAAAAGAAAAGAAACAAGAACAGAGTTCACACAGGTAAATTCACGGTGAACTTACCGTCATCCTCACTCTCAGTTTCAGTGTCAATTTCATCTTCACTAAAATCATGCGCCTTAGGCTTAATATTTAGCCATTTTTTCATTAAAATGGACGGCAACGGCTGACAGGACAGACACCAAATGCAACTCTCAATTAGCACAACACAGATCAAGAAATTAAAGAAAAACAAGAACTCTGCAAGAACCACAAACATCAAGAAACACAAACCTCACGTCGTTTTCCTCTTCGAGTCTTCATGATTCCAAGACAAAATTAAAGCAAAGGGCCCGAGATAAAACTCAAGACAACAACTTCCCAACTTCCCAAATGCCACTGTATTTAGTCCTAAACTATGGAAGCAAGAAGCAGAAATGCCATACACTTTACATTTCTCAGTTTTCTTGGAGTGAGTGCTTTTTATATAGGTTCCTGGAAGCAAAATAAATATATAAAAAAAGGGTTGTCTATTTGCAGTAGACTTCTTGATATGCCAACAAGAAATTACAAAGGAGATTGATTCTTGTAGGCGGTACAAATTGCAAAGGTCAAGAACAAAAAAAAAAAAAGTTATGGCCTTTGCTTACCGGACATTCACTGTCCCAACTTGGCCTAAAAGAAAACATCATCACTTTTCTTAAGATGATATACATAAAATAATAGAATGGTCCTACCACTTTGTCATTTTCCGAGCTGATAATCAAAACCATGATATTATAAAAAAATTCAACCAAAAAAAAAAAAAAACACCCTGAAAAAAAATTGCGTTAAAAATTGAAGAAATGTCAGTCTCAAACTTTTGATGCCTAACAAGTGTGTTTATATGTGTATAGTTGTGTCAATGAGTCAATTTAGCGAAAATCCTGACAAGAGGAGTTCGGTGGACAGATATCCTATTGACGTTATTAATGTTTGGGAGAATTTAGTGTTGGATTGCAGTGACAGTATGAATATTTTAATAATCATTCAATGTATAACCCAGAATTATAAAACTTATTTTCGGGTCATCATGAAATCAAAAGTTGTCACCCAACTTGCTAATATTATGGAAATTAGGACCATAAAATTGTAAATCAAAATTAAAATGTGTATGATAAAAATGTGAATGAGGATATAAGTTTAACTGTCTGTAATTATTATTATTATTTTTTATGTTTAGTTTGCAGAAAGAATCGAATTGGAATGTAATAATATATAGTTATAATATATATAAATATTAATTATCACAAATATATTATTATAGATGTGCGAAAATAGTTGTACGTTTGGTCGCAGAAAATTAAATTCAGTACACGAATATGAAAATAGGTTTCAATTTGAGTATCATACTCACATTTTCATTCTAATTCCGACAAGACAAACACAAGATATCATTCTCATCCATTCGTATTCCCATTTCTATAAGCAAACAAACAGCCCCTTAATCTATTTATTGTGCTCGTAAAAATGCATTGAATGAAAATAAAGAAACCCGAAACAAGAATTATGATTTTAGGTTAAGGTTCGCTCGATTTTGATATTCACAAATTAAATAGTAGTAATTCTTGTACTCACGATCATAGTATATAATTAGGGTATTATAATTTTTATATCGTACATATGTTATAAACGTGTTGTACACGAAATAACATGTTATATTTGTAATTGAACTTGAAATACGTGATTTTTTAAAAAATTATATATATGTGGTGTGGACCAAAGAATTAATTTGGAAGAATTGGGGATCTTAGGCAAAGTTGTTTGGGTACCATTTGTTACAACACAAGTAGAGTTTTTGCTGAAATGAAAAGGGTTCTTTTCTTTTCTTTTTCTTCAAGGGAACTTTTCTTTGTTTGTGCCCACTGCCCAGAAGGAGAATTTGATTGAATTCTCCATAAACAGAAATCTTTTAAGTTCAACCATTTTGGGGCTCGCCTTCATTTTTCATCAATTTTAATAATTTTTTTTACTATATTTTAAGAACCAAATCTTACAAATATTAAATACAACACAAACTGTAAAATATAAATTTTTATTTATTAACTTTAACTCTCTTATAGGTCTTAAATTCGAGTTACCTTTTGATATTTATTAGTTTTTTTTTAAATAATATCGAAAATTAGCATGGAAGAATATATCTATTTATTACTTTTTAATAAGAGAAAAAATAAAAATATAAAAACTTTAAAAATTATTCCAAATCTGCAGCTTAGGTCTCTCTTGTCACTCCAAACTTCTACTCTTCTTACTCCTATCTATTTCTTACTCTTCCTCCCCAAACAATACGGCGCATAACTTTTTTGAAATTACATAATTCAAATCAAATCAATTATCTTTATTTAAAAAGTAATTATCAATAATTATCTATTAAAAATTAAAATGATTATTTGTCCAATATAGTCATATCAATCAATATCACATACAAAACAATATTTTCAAAATATATTAGCTTAAAAATATTATACAATAAAAATAGTATGAAAAAAATAGATGCATATCGGTTTATCAACTATGAAATATACGGATATTCTTCCTATTCAGTATTTTATAAATTATAAAGGCTTTCATTGTAATTGAAGGTAAATAAAAAAATGCTTAAAAAAAAGGTAAATAAAATAAAAAGGAGGACAAATTTTGAAAAAAATGTATTTTTTACATTTAAATTAAAAATATTTTTTATTTGTCTTGACTATTATAACCAATTAACACGGGAAATAACTTAGAAACTTATACTAAAGTAAAATTGATTTTTTAGAATCTTTTCTCACCCAATCTAATTCCTTCTCGACTATTTTTCCTATCTTATTTGAATGGTGAGTTATTATTTTTTTTCCAAAGAATTATTTTTTTTGTTTTTTACATACGCTGAGTCATTTGAATTGTTTTTTTTTTCACTTCTTTAATGTTTTTATTTATTCATAAGAAATAAAGTATATTAATTTTATTTTGTTTTCATTCAATAAATTAACATTGCAATTTTTATGTGTAAAATACTTAATGTTATGCAAAGAAGTAGTGATCATTGCCTTTATTACCATTGTTTTGTTATAATATTTTCTAAAAAACACTCTTTTTTCTTTCATATCAAAATTTTACTATTAAATACATTTTTTTTAAATCTCAAAATTTACATTAAAAGTATAAAATACCTTATAAATTCTCTTTTTAGAATATTTTTACATTAAAAAATTGAAATACCAAAATTCTCCCCATTTAAAACCCTAAAAAAATGTATAATAAAATTAAATAATTTATATTTCACCACACCACCCAATTTCCATTTCTATTTATAAACATAAATGAGGAATTTTTTGGCAGATAATGCCATTGCATTTAATTCCAGAAGCTATATAGTAGGCCTAAAAAGGGTAATTCAAAATAGTCAAGTTGGGATTTTTTTTTAATTATTATTAATTACATAAGGATATGATAATGCTTAAATTATCTTAAATGAACTAAAATTGCTGCAGCACTTGCCAAACATTATAGTCCAAGATCCACTTGCCTGAAGACCCTACTCCCTGCGGTGTTTTTTTATCTACATTGTTTTAGGGTGTGGATGAAATTTATTTTTATAAAATATTTTATATTTTTAATATATTTTATGTTTTTAAATTTTCTCTACAAGTGGTAAAGTTTGTGAGATAGAAGATAATTTTTTTAAAAATTAAAAACAATATTATCTTTCAAATTTAATAATATTAATTTTTAAATTATATACATAACTATATATATTTTATGTAAGGATAAGTAAAACATGATCGAATAATTAACCTTTCTCATATCAAAATTTATATTAAAAAATATATAAATATTTTATATAAAATATTTAAGAACATGATGGTCTTAAATTTAATTTTATAATTAAAATCAAAAATCATCTAAAGATAATGTAAATTTAAATCCACTAGTTGTCTAATCAAAACTGACATTTTGAAAACCAAAATTGACGATTCTAAAATTATAGACACGTCTATATATTATGATTGTCCTTTTTTCCAAGAAAAAAAAAAAGAAAAAGCTTAGACTCTCGATACAAACCACAAAATTATATTAAGAATTCCTACATTAAATAACCAAATTAATTTGAACCAAAGTTCTTTTAATGACATCCCTACCTTCACCATTTATGCAATAACTCTTCCCCCGTACCCAACCTACCTCTAAACAGTTCAGTAGCTTAATTTGAGTTTTCCAACTGAACACATTTTGTCGTATTTGATTCTTGAATGCTTCATTCAGTCGTCCCTCAACTTAGAACACTATTCAGTTTCATATCTAAAATTTAAAAGATATCGATTTCGTCAGTAAAATTCTGATTTAGATTTTAATTTATATATATATAGATAGAAAGTAAGAAATAAGAATGTCTTTGATGGTTAATAATGACAAACCATCATCATATTGAGGCATTTTAGTTGAATACTATTAGCCTAATTTTGTTATATTTCGCCAATGAAAAGTAATATCAAAATGTTAATAACAAAAATTAAAAATTTTTAGATTTTATAACCAAAATCAAATAAATTTTTAGATTTTATGTGGAAAGAGTATGTGGGCAACATTGGAAATAAGTCACTTGGCATATACTTATGGCTATATCATCAGCCATATTTACAGGGAAGCAAATGCAGCTGCTAATTTTTTTCGCAAGACAAGACTCTCAAGGCTGTTGCATGTTATATATATCGTTCTTTTGTTTCTTTGCCACGTCTTTTGAAGGAGCATATTGTTTTAGATCAATGTGCTACTTCCTATCTTAGATGTCATTAACGAAGTAAAGCAAAATTTCACCGTTGATTCTAATAAAAAGCTGTGTTTGAAGGTACACATATGAATAGGATTAGGGTTTACTAGTTACCGCCTCAATTTTTAGGGTGTTAGTCCATAGATTTTCATAAAATTATTTTTTTATTTAAAAGGAGAAGAGATAGGATATTGTAAGATGATATTTTAGTCCAAATTGTAATTATAGATAATAAGAAGTAGGGCGATAACTAGTAAAATTTGTAAGAGTATGACAAAGACGGGATTATCCTAACATCCAGCTAAGCCTATTGTCACCCCTTGAGAACAAATTTGACGCAAATAGTTCCATATAGTGACATCATGGTGAAATATCTCTAAAGATTAAAATAGAAAAAAAAACTTGTCACACTAGCCAGAAATTAGGCTGCCCCCTCCAAAGAAAAGAAAAGGCAAGAGCTAATTACGACTGTGGTTAGTACGACGAATTGTCACAGCTAATTTGATTTGATTACCATTAATATACTCATAATTGCAGCAGATTTAGAAAATTGAATATAATGATTATAGGCTGGACGGTTCATGAAATAAGTAAAAGTAACCAACTAAGCATATGTACTTCCAAACATAAATAAATAAATATATTGTACCTAACTGTGTGATTGTGTGCCAACTTTGTGGAAAAAATTTGTAGAGATTTTTCTTTTTAATCAAAATTAGAGTACTATCTGACAGAAATTTAACTTTGATAATATGAAAATTGCATAATAAAACGAAGAGATTTAAATTTTCGTATATGACTTAAATTCAATTTGACCTATGACAGAGCATACATTTCATGCATGTTTGAATAATAACAAACTCCTTAGTTGATACTTAACGGGTATTACTCCATATCAAACAATCGAAATTTAGTGAACTCGAATCGAAATTTAGTATAAACTCGAATACAATTGTTTGATCTTGAAAAAGTTTAATATTCTTTGGTATAGGTTTGACTTATTTTTTAAAGTGATATAAACTCTATTCAATTATATATATATATATATATTTAAACTTCAAATAAAATTACGGGACTAATATGACACGAAATAACACGATCAACCCGACATAAAAATACACCTTTAAGAGAATGATTATTTCTAATTTTTTCCAAATTTTCATAAAGTTACATAAATAATTTGAAATTTACTTGCTTAATCGGAAGTTAAATAAATTGACCACTGATATAATTGAACTTGATTTATTTTATTTTGTGTTATTTGTGGTTATCCTATTTTTCTATCCGACCCCAGTAAAAGATGTACGTATACTTACTAAGGGGTGTTTGATTAACGATTTCCAGTTAGTGTTTGATACATCCATGAAGATAATGAAACCTAAGTAGGCTTTTGTAAAGTATCAATAACCTTTTTTACGGGACGATAGGAGACAATCCTCCTATCTTACCCATTATTAATGACCGACTTTCCAAACTCGCGAAATTTGTTACACTATGAGAAAAAAAAAAAAAATATAGCGAGAAAGAAAATAAAAATTTGAGAATTATTACTAATTGGGTAGTGTTATATCGCGCCCTTTTTTATTATTGGACGTCCATCTTTTTTAAAAAAATTCTTTATTTTGTTAAGTATTACTTCCTTAATTTTTATTTCTCGCTCCCTCATATTATTATTTAATTGTCCTTAATTAATTTATAAAAAACTTTATAAGTCCCTTTTTAATCTACTAAAAATTTATATAAATTATGATTAAAATAGCATATATGAGCGAAATTATAAATAAATTTTTTTGTATTTTTTGTAAATTGATTAAGGGAATTTAGATAATTTAATATATGAATATATTTTTATATTTAAATATTATGATTGATATTTCTTAATTTGTCAAAGATAATTTAAGTATAAAAATGGCACAAAATAATAAAATAGGAGGCGCGAAATAGGCATTCACTTACTAATTTCATTTTTCATTCCCATTAATTTATTAATTATTATTTTTGTCATTTCGATTAAAAAATTTGAAGCCATCTCAGCCTAAATTCCTATCATTTTAGACTTGAATTATGATGTGGTGTTATTGTCACCTCTAAAAATTTGTGGTGAAGTAATGGGGGTTGGGTGGGGGGAATGGGGAATGGGGAATGGGGAATGAGAAAAGAGAATAAATAGGAGTATGGGCATAATACGAGAGCTCATATATGTGTGAAAAATTGAATGGGACCATAGGGGGAGGGGGGAAGGCCACTATATGTGGAGGTAATTCAACTATGGTGATTGAATCAATAGTGATTACACAAATTCAATAGTGTTATGTTATGAAATAAATCTAGGGCCTATTATCAAAATCATTAAGTAGTAGGTCTTAAGAAGAGATCAAGTGGTTAGGATTTCTCCAAGGTATCCTGGTTATGAGATAGGTTAACGTTGCCCATTCAATCACAAAATTGAGAGTTTAATTTATATATATAGCCCACAAAATAAGTAATTGAACCATATTAATAGTTAAAATTGTCAAAATCTGTTAAATAACGATACTAAAATAATTAAATTATCTTGTTAATAAAATAATTATTTAATAAATCTTTTCCTCTGATAAATCTATCTGATTATTGAGTTTAATATGATCGGACATGAAAAGAATATATATATATATATATATATATATATAAGTTTAGTAATATAGCCGTTACCCTAGCTAGCTTAATTTAATGTGGAAAAGCCCAAATCAAAAAGACAAGAGATGCTTCTGCTAGCGGGTAGTAGCACACTCCTATCCTCCCAAAAAACAAAAGCCATCATGTATGATTTTATAATCTTTTAAAATAATACTCATATTCATTAAATTAAAAAATTATAATAATATATTCTTTTATTCAGTGAAACCATCTGCACTAAACACAAAATATGGATCATATGATCATCAAAAACAATGAAGAGAAAATCGACCTCTAACTTTGTTGATTATATTACAAATTTTATTAATTATTGTCCAATTTTTATCTTTTAACGTTCTAATTTGGACTAAAACACTCCTTACAATATTTTTTTTCAAGTAAAACGATAATTTTATTAAAATTATGACGATAATATTTAAAAATGAGACAATAACTAGTAATACTTTATATTAAACCTTAAAAACCCTAAACATGAATCACTGAGTATATATAAGGTCGATATTAATTGCGAAGTACGAACAAACAAAGACTAACAACTGTACTCAGAGAGAGGCGGCAGGATTTCAGGCGGATGCGACTCATAAGGAACTCAATGTACGATTGTATTTGGCATTATTAGACTGAAATAATGATTGGATAATTGGTAGGGCTTAATTCATGGGATGTTCCTTAGTATGAGGCTCTGAGTTTCTATAGTATACAGTTACGCAGGAGAATTTAGATTTTAACTGAGTTGTAGGCTCCGACATGCATTCAGATTTCCAGTTCATATTGTCTGCCTATGATTATCATATACTACCTTTAGTTTTTTTTTTTTTTTTTTTTTACGTAAAATATTATAAGATCATATCCTGAAAATAACAGTAATTAATATATTCACTATCCTCAACCATGATTAGTTTTTTTCCCTAAGTTCAGTTCTAGAAATATAGGCACCTTATCGAAGGATTACTCTACCTAAAATAGGATTTCAATATCTCTGAATAACAATAATTAAGATATTTATCATCACCGATTTAATCAGGGATTGAATTATTATAGAAACTTGAGTTTAATTAGTCGATTTATTAGTGAACAATGAAAAATATTATCTAGACGGGTGAATAAATTGAACTTAAAACAATAACGATTAATAAATATTGCTATAAAATAAGTTCATATTTTATCTTTATTACCCTTTCGAAATAATAAGAAACTATTTGAAAGAACCAACGAGTTAATTGCTAGAACTCCTGGTCTTCGAACTAGAAATAAAAATAATGAGAAATAATTTAAAAGAACTAAAAAGTACATTGCTAGAACTACTGATGATGACTAATGTAAAATTTTACCGCACATTAATTTTACAATTTAAGTGATTTATAGATAATTTTTAATTTTATAAATTATTAATAATTTGAACGAAAATTAAAATTTTTGGACGAATATAAAGGATTGAAATGTTACAACTAATCTCTTCACTGAGTTCAGTTCTAGGCATGTAGTTCAAGACTCCCCCTTAGAATTGTGTAAAACTGAATAAATTTTAAAATATTTTATATTTTCAATACAATTTTTAGCTTCCCCTCAACCAATGTCTTTGGTTTAAGTAGGAAATTGTAGGATAAACTCTCCCCAATCAACCACCCCTTGGATTAAGTAAAAAGTATAGAGATAAAATATTTCACATTTTTAATATATTTTTAGTTTTTTAATCTTAAATTACTCGTATTTAATATATAATTTTAATAAGATGAAAGACCGACTTCTAGAAAAAAAATTATAATAAAAAATAATATTATTATTCAAATTAAACAATAAATATATGTCTACAAATTCAAAAATATTATAGGCGGAGGGGGGTATAGAGATGAAATCTAGCACTATAAAGATAGTTGTCTAAAATCTTTATAGCTACGAACTCCGCCCTTTTTAAAAAAAAAAAAAAAAAATTATAGGGTGGTAGTTGGGAAATTTTTGGTTTATGTGTAGAAGTCATTTTATATCTATAAGAACTAATGATAAAAATATATTTAATTATTCAGATCACAAAAAATTTCAAGAAAAACTCTCAATTATTTATAATGACATAATTGATGTAACAGATACGTGATTGATTAAAACAATTTAATTTATGAGTGAATAAGTGATTTCTAACACATGTTTAAACATCACCACATCAATCATTCATTGTGAAAGTCTAGATTTTCATCAAGTACAAGTCACTCTAAAATGTAATGGATTAATTAAATTAATTAATAGTTGAAAAAGTAACCCTAATTCACTTTAATCTCGATTAAATAATTTTATTCATTATATTATTTTATTAATAAATAAAATTATTATTTTAGAACAGACGTGTCACGTTAATAATGTCTAATCGGTCTGAAGAAGGGTGAATCAATGAATTTTCGTGGCATCCTTTTACTAGCCAAGAATTTTATAAAATTAATAGTGACATATGCTGATATTAATTTTCTACCGTCCTAGTAGACTTTGTTCCCTTTTCCACCATTCACAATTGCTACATATTCTTCACAACAAATCCCTTTTGGAAGCAGGATTACTGTTCATATATAATAAAATAAAATTTTCATTCAATTATTACTAAAATAAAGGTTAATTAATTAATTAAAAAAAAAGAGAAAAAGGCACTGCACTTTTTAGCATTATTAGTCACCATTGTATCTAATCCTATCTGCATTCATTTTAAAATAACATAACTTTAATGCCAAGCATCCTGATTTTAGTCCCACACTCCTCCCCCTACCTACATAATGGTTGACCTAATTAGTTAAAGATTTTCCTTTCTTTTTAATTCAATCGGGACGAGTGTGATCGAACGAAAAAAGTTTATTTTTTAGATGTTCAAATCATATTTTAGACATGATATATATTTAAGAATGAATTTTAAAAAAGTTTATCATACTTTGATAAAGTTTAGGTTTTGGTCACTAATTTTTAAAAATTAAAAAAATATCACTAACTTTTGCATTTGAATTTTGGTTTTGGTCATTCCGTCCATATTATCCGTTAAACCCACTAACGGACCAAAATTTTGAGGGTATTTTTGTCCAATCATACCTAAAAAATCCATGTGCTTCATTTTGAATATTAAAAAAGGTCATCATACTTTGATAAAGTTTAGGTTTTCGTCACTAACTTTTAAAAATTCAAAAAATGTCACTAACTTTTGCATTTGAATTTTGGTTTTGGTCATTCCGTCCATATTATCCGTGAAGCCCACTAACGGACCAAAATTTTGAGGGTATTTCTGTCCAATCATACCCAAAAAAACTCACGTGCTTCATTTTTTTTTTACTATTTATCTTTCTTCCCCTCACCCTCCCCTCTTTTTTTTTTTTTTTTTGTTTCTGTATTCATCTTTCTTCTCCAGCCACCCTGCCACCTTTCTTGCCGGAAATAACAAAACCCATCACCATTCTCCCAGAAACGTCCAGAAACGTTTACATCCATGCATGTAAATTTAAGCCGATTTTTTTCACATCCGTTTTTGTGAAAAAAATCGGCTTAAATTCACATGCATGAATATAGACGTTTCTGGGAGAATGGTGATGAGTTTTGTTGTTTCCGGCAAGAAGGGTGGCAGGGTGGCTGGAGAAGAAAGATGAATACGAAAAAAAAAAAAAAAAAAAAGGAAGCACATGGGTTTTTTGGGTATGATTGGACAGAAATACCCTCAAAATTTTGGTCCGTTAGTGGGCTTCACGGATAATATGGACGGAATGACCAAGACCAAAATTCAAATGCAAAAGTTAGTGACCTTTTTTGAATTTTTAAAAGGTAGTGACCAAAATTTAAATTTTATCAAAGTATGATGACCTTTTTTAAAACTCAAAAGGAAGCACATGGGTTTTTTGGGTATGATTAAATAGAAATACCCTCAAAATTTTAGTCCGTTAGTGGGCTTAATGGATAATATGGACGGAATGACCAAAATCAAAATTCAAATGCAAAAGTTAGTGACCTTTTTTGAATTTTTAAAAGTTAGTGACCAAAACCTAAACTTTATCAAAGTATGATGACATTTTTTAAAATTTACTCTATATTTAATAATATAATTAAACTGAAAAATTCATTTTTCTTTAACTAAATGTCAAGTAACTCAAATAGATATTAATAATACAGAAAAAGAGAAAGAAAATCTCATGCAAATCAAGCATGGTTCGTGGGCAATATCCATTCTTCATAGGTGAAGAAATGCACTGGATAGTGGATTCAGCGGTTTAATTATAAGAAAATTGTGAATTTAAAATCATTTTGTTAACATATTGGATGAAAGTTCATTCATAAAACTATTTTTTTTTATGATGTAATAAAATAATAGAAATTATATATAAATATATTTTTGAAGGAAAAAAAAAAAAAAAGAAGAAGAAGAAGAAGAAGAAGCTTCGCATGTACAGCTTTGATTGAGCTATTCCGCACTCAATTTTGTGGGTGGCCGTTCCGTTCTTTCAGATTATATCATTTTCATGCGTGCGTGTCTTCGTTTGCCCTTTGGTCAACATCAAAAATCGAACTAATCTGGGCCCTAATTAGGGCTGGTACCTTGAACAAACAATATCTACCTTTAAAAATATATATATTATGAAGTATTTAAGGAATATCATTTGATTTGTGTCAATACAAGTCCACTTAGCTTCTACATCAAAACTAATTAAGGTTGAAAGTCTAATAAAAACTCACAAGTAATTCTATCTCAAAACTAATTAGTGATACGGTACTCTCAAGTTCTCTATTTATTTTTTTTATGTGGGACAAGTGGACATGAACATTTTCTCATTATTTTAATAAATTGTTTTGTTTTAAATTATTTTGTTTTGAACGAGATTAAAAGTTTTACGGTATTGTCTCATAAATAAAAAAAATCAATTTTTTTGGTACACTTTTCATGCTAAACATTTACTATCCTACTTAATTTTCGATCAAATTTCAAGAACAACAAATTTTGGTTAATATTGTGCGCACCTTTTTTCTTTTAAAGAGAGGTTTAGGCTACATGTTCTCCTATCATCTTGTAATTCTGATGCCCTATTTAATGGAAAAAACAATTAAATAGTCTCTATTACGAGTTTAGATTTTTTTTTTAATGACGTTTTGTATAACATAGTTAAATTAATTGATATGTATATTGTAATTTGGACGTAATCAAAGTATAAAGCCAAAAAAAAAAAAAATTATTAGCAACCCCTAACTCTGCGTTCAAAGCGGGGGCAAACCCTAATGTTTATTTACATGATTGTATAGTTGGTTTGCGGATAACAACGTAGACCGTAATCACGTTGGCTATTTTTAAATTTTTTTCCCAATCTCACTTTAATCAAGTTTGGCTTAGTGGCGTAATTAATTAAAAGCCTAATTGTTCATCTATTATATGTTTTATTTGATTATTAATTCATGTACTTTAAAAATACATTTTTACTTATTTTACAAGCGATCAAAGGTTTAAAAAATATCAGATGATATTTATAATTTTTAAGAAAGCATAACAGTCTAAGATAACTGTTTTTTATTTTTAAAAAATGATATTAATAAATTTTATTTAAAATAAAAAGTCCAAAGAATCAAATGATTAAATGTTTTTTTTATAAAGGATATGACAAATTTACTTAATAAATACTGCGTAAATACGTAACTATCTATTACATTATGTGTGTCTCAAACTAGACTTCTAATGCGGCTCTTAAGTGTCCCCTAAATAAGAACAAATGTCTTCTTTCAGAACAAATGTAAATCTCCCTAAATAAGAATATTATTATCGTTAATATTGTTATTTCAAAATTAACTATAAGACTGTAACTTAGGAGCACCATTTTGTGTCTTGTATTTCCATGACTTCTACGAAGTTTTGAGTTGATGCAACATTCCCGTCAATGTTATACATGTAAAATGGGGCAATGACTTGATATATTCGTTGGGCTTTGACAGTGGTATTTACATACTTTGTCAAGCCTGTCCTGTCCAACTTGAACCTCGGCTAACTTAACCACCGTTTTTTTCCTTAAACAAAATAAAATTTTTTTAGATAGATTTATCACCTGCACCTTTAAGTCATATCATATTACCATTCAAGATAGATCCTTTACCAAAAAAGGTTTTTGGTATTATTTCTTTCTATTCACATTAAAAATCAAATTGACGATTTTTCTTTAGCAGAATCAGAATCAAAGCCGTACGTGGAGAGAGTTTAACTATATATTATTAATGAAGAATATGACTAATTACAATATGAAAACCCTGAAATAAGGGAATCAAATTTGAATATAAAACAATTAAATCTCGCATACGATTAAGCAAAACCGCCATACAAGTACAAACGAGTTATCCCATCTGACATTTGTTTTGTGAAGGGGTTACTAGTTAGCGTCTCACTTTTTGAGGCGGTAGTTTATAAGTTTTGACAAAAAAGTCCTTTTACATAAAAGGGAGGAAGAGAGAGAGTATTGTAGGGGGCATTTTAATCTAAATTGGAGCGATAAGGAGAAAGTACTGAGACGGTAACTAGTAATTCCTTTTGCCAAATAATCAGCCCACCCATTTACTCTTGTGAAAACATGATCAAATCAACTATTTTAGTTAAAAAATATCAATCTTTATCACTTATTTCAATCGATTCCAATATATATACACTCCCGAATCAGGGGCGGAACTACCTTATACCATGGTAAGGCGACCACCCCACGTTGATTGAAAATTTTTAGGGGGTAGGGGTATTAGGGATTACAGTGTCGGCCCACCATGAGCACCGCGCCGGCCGGTCAGGAGGGAGGAATATTGCAGCGAGGAGGAGGTCCGAGGCGAGGCTGAAGAAGAAGATGAAGTTGGCAATTGATCAAACATCAAAGTGACGTCGTCTCATTAAACGAGATGACGTCGTTTCGTTCGTCAGCCTTGCTTGAAAAAAAAATCTTCTTTTTGGCTCCATTGTAGCCACTGTTGGCAAACGAAAAAACCTAGCCATTTTCTTTTCTCCCCAATTGAATTTGAAAACCCCACCACCACTGCACCTCTCCACCGTTGCTGCTCAACGCCTCCCAACATCACTTCACTTCCACAAGTCTTCATTAAGTTTGAAATTGAAGCTAGCCATATCTGTGTAGTTTGTGCTTGGCTTGGCGGTGTGATTGGCACAACAACCGGTAGGTATGATGATCTCAACTCTCTCAACTCAACTAATTTTACTCTTTTCTGCTTTATTGAGATAAAAATTTTATGGGTTTTGTTTGGTTGGGCTGTAGTTTTGAAGTTGTGATATTGTGTGGATTTGGGCTTTGGTTGTTCAGTTTTCAGTTTAGTTTGGTTGTGATTTTTGTTTTGGTTTCCCTAGTTGGTTTGTTTGATTTACAGAGATAATGGTTGTTTGTTTGCCTTCGATTAATTGTTCTTGTTATGATTTTTTAGATATTATAATGAAGAATACTTTGAAGAATTTTTATAAACCAATACCTATAAGAAATGAATATGTCAATGTCAATTCCAGTACAATTTTAGAAGCGGGAAGTGGTAGTGGTTAAAAAAGAAATCGTGTTGAATTCGGTCTCGAGATGATATGCTAGTGTGCTACATTGAAAATGATGTTTTTTATTCGATTGATGATGAAAAAATGTTACAACGTTTTCAAAGAATAGGTACTCGCAGAATTTCACCCCCGCATTTTTAGTACATGTATTATGGATTTCATTAGATATGTAATATGTTATTTAATATTATCAAATTCATGTTTTTTCTTCAATATCAGGCGCGCGTCTTTTTTTTTTTTTTCCCCTCGCTGAGTCCATCACGTCTCATAACACTAGCACCACGTCAAAAACAACTAGCATAACGTCCAGAAACGTCTACAACCATGCAGGTGAATTTAACCTGATTTTTTTCACAAATACAGTCCACCACGTTTCATAACACTAGCACCACATCAAAAACAACTAGCGCCACGTCCAGAAACGTCTACAACCATGCATGTGAATTTAAGCTATTTTTTTCACAAATACAGTCAATCACGTCTCATAACACTAGCACCACGTCAAAACAACTAGCACCAAGTCCAGAAATGCCTACAACCATGCATGTGAATTTAAGCTGATTTTTTTTACAAATACAATCCACCACGTCTAATAACACTAGCACCACGTCAAAAACAACTAGCACCACGTCTAGAACGTCTACAACCATGCATGTGAATTTAAGCTGATTTTTTTTACAAATACAATCCACCACGTCTCATAACACTAGCACCACGTCAAAAATAACTAGCACAACGTCCAGAAATGTCTACAACCATGCATGTGAATTTAAGCTAATTTTTTTCACAAATACAGTCCACCACGTCTCAGAACACTAGTACCACGTCAAAAAAAAAACTAGCACTACGTCCAGAAACGTCTACAACCATGCATGTGAATTTAAACTGATTTTTTTTTTCACAAATACAGTCCACCACGTCTCAGAACACTAGCAACACATCAAAAACAACTAGCACCACGTCTAGAAATGTCTGCAACCATGCATGTGAATTTAAACTGATTTTTTCACAAATACAGTCCACCACGTCTCAAAAACACTAGCATCATGTCAAAAAAACTAGTATCACGTCCAGAAACGTCTATAACCATGCATGTGAATTTAAACTGATTTTTTTCACAAAGACAACCCTCATTTTAATTTTCCTAGTTCTGCCACTATTTAATATTATTATATTTTAATATTATTAGAATATTTTATGTTAGATATCTGCAAATGACGATGACAAAAAAAATTTTCCCACCCCACGTTGTAAAAATTCCGGGTTACGCCACTGTCCCGAATCCACTTGAAAGTTTAAAAGTCTATTCAAGTCTTATCCAAATTAATTATATTCTTTGCCTCAAAGAGAAACAGCATCCTTTGTGTGGCCACTCCACACTAGTAATTTTTATTCTTTTATAAATATATTTTATGTCACTAGGTTTGGCCGACAATATGGTACTCTACATGCTACACTCGAAGATATGTTATTTTGACATGAATGTTTTCCTATTGAAAATATTAAATAAAACTACATACAGGGTAGAGCCAGCCCCAAGATTAAGTGGGGAGAGATAAAAGTATATATATTTTTTAATAATTAAAACCACATACTAAATACATTTCATATCTTATAATAATAGTCTTATTTATTAAACTAAAAGAATATTTAAAAGTTTACTATTATTTTGAGATTAAAGTAGTAATAAAATTTTATGATGAGTTTTAGAAAATAAAAATAATAAAGTTCATGTCCATATATTTATTTTAATTTTTATGTTTGGAAGAAGTTAAAGATATTTATTATCACCATATCAAAAGAACAACTTTGCGCAGAAAGAATTATTTATACAATATTATTACTTTAATAAATTAGCTTAAATCCATTTTTGTCTCTCATAATATAGGTTATTCCAGTTTTAGTCCCCCATATGTTTTAGTCACCAATTTTAGTC
The DNA here is from genome assembly GCA_030378225.1 of Knoxia roxburghii. Taxonomy (NCBI): domain Eukaryota; kingdom Viridiplantae; phylum Streptophyta; class Magnoliopsida; order Gentianales; family Rubiaceae; genus Knoxia; species Knoxia roxburghii. Next base: position 38,524,740 of record CM059423.1, read on the forward strand.
TCACTTAAATTTTCTTTTACCAATTATGACATTTTTTAACGAAAAAGTTTAGAAGATAACGGATTATCTCATTTGATCGCTAGTCAAGCCTATTTTTTTTCAAAATGATTTGTACCATGATATTTTCAATCCATTTTCTGAATCGATTTCTCATGGATGATCAACCCATTTTGATCGATTCACAATCCAAAATGTTGACCGAAACCCTAAATGGGTTGAACATTCATGAAGATTCGAATTATAAAATTGGTTAAAAACATCACGGTACAAATTATTTTGAAGAAAAAAATTAGGTTTGACTAGCGATCAAATAAATTAATCTGTTATCTTCTAAACTTTTTCGTTAAAAATGACTAAAATTATCAAAAAAAATTTAAGTTGGACTAAAATTGGTAATTAAAATATATGAGGGATCAAAATTGAAATAACACATGTTATGAGGGACTAAAAATAGATTTAAGCCTAATAAATTTAATGAAAAATTAAAAATAAATAAAATTTAGGGCTTAATTGTGCCATATATAGTATTTTGTATATACTTTTTTTATAAGTCAACTAAATGTTAAACTACAATACTAAAATTTTTAACATTTATTTGGTAGAAAAATTATTTTGAAATCTATAGTAACTAACAGAATTAAGTGTAGTTTGTTAGCTATGCTTACTCATTTGTAGGGTCTGATTAGACTTAGATTCCATTTCTATGGCTTCAATACGTATTACTTCTCAATGTAGTTTTTCTAATAATTTATCAATGAAAAAAGATTAAATTCCTTTTAAACATAGTCGCAATTTGTCAAAAAAAAAAAAAAAAAAAACTGTTACAACTGATACTAAGATTTTGCATGCCAGTAATTATTCTATATATATATTTACTTGCATTATAAAATAATGAAACTAATAAAATTAGTATAATAAGAATCTTCCATTTCAAGAACTCTTAATATTCGAATTTAAACAAATAAAGTCTGAAAAGAAAAGTCCAATGAGTGCGCTTTTTTTTGGGTACTTTCGGTACTTTTGCTCTATTTTAATTATTCTAGAATTAGGGTTTGTGGTTCAAGCAATGGATCGTTCCTGCATGGCTGTCATCATGCATGGACAAAATAGTGTTCTTTAGGCACCAAGGATATTTCGAAAACCGCCACTCTGTTTCTAAATCGTAAATGTTACAATCACAAACCAACCAACGAGCCAGCCAATTGGGAAAATCCCATCAAATTCCTTATCCTTAAAAAAAAAAAAAAAATCATGAGTTCGCATTGTTTTTTTAAAGAAATTAGAGACGATATCCTAAAAAAAAACAATGTATATATTTGAGGAGAAAATTAATTAAGGTTATCATACGAGCAGACTAGGTCAAAATAATTTGCAAAACCCCATCACACATTTCTCTCGAAAATCCATTAGGATTTGTTGAAAGTTAGCAAAAGAAGAATTGAAAAACAGGTTCATTTTCTTGTTCAATCACTTTCTATTTTTTTGAGGTTTGGACCACTATAGACAACACTAATTAATTTCATCCAACGAAAAAATTAAAAATTAAAAATGAAAATGACATCCACTTAGTTGCCGACTTCTAATTTTCTCCAATGCGAGTCGGCAATTTATATCCTACTCCTATAGGACCACCATGAATTTTACTCCTACCCCGCTACAGTAGCGCGCTACAGTTCCGCGCGCGCTACAGTAACGCGCTACAGTTCCGCGCGCTACAGTAAACGCGCTACAGTACCTTCGTTTCTTTTGTTATTTTTGGCTATTATGATACATATTATGGACGTTTTTGTTGTATGATATGATTTCTTTTATATTTTTGATCTGATATCTAAATTCTGTTGATCTGATGTCTGCTATTTTGTGATCTGATGTCTATATAATCATGATTTGATCTACCTTGTTAAGTATATTTTAGTTCTACTGTATGATTTCTTTTATATTTTTGATCTGATATCTATAGTCTGTTGATCTGATGTTAAGTATGAGTTGATCTGATGTCTATATAATCCTGATCTGATCTCCTTTGTTAAGTATGTTTTAGTTCTGCTGTGTGATTTCTTTTAAAATCTTGATCTGATGTCTATAGTCTGTTGATCTGATGTCAAGTATACGCTGATCTGATGTCTATAGTCTGTTGATCTGATCTCCCTTTTTAAGTATGTTTTAGTTCTACTGTATGATTTCTTTTAAAATCTTGATCTGATGTCTATAGTCTGTTGATCTGATGTCAGTTATGAGTTGATCTGATGTCTATATAATCCTGATCTGATCTCCTTTGTTAAGTATGTTTTAGTTATGCTGTGTGATTTCTTTTAAAATCATGATCTGATGTCTATAGTCTGTTGATCTGATGTCAAGTATACGCTGATCTGATGTCTATAGTCTGTTGATCTGATCTCCCTTTTTAAGTATGTTTTAGTTCTACTGTATGATTTCTTTTAAAATCTTGATCTGATGTCTATAGTCTGCTGATCTGATGTCAGTTATGAGTTGATCTGATGTCTATATAATCCTGATCTGATCTCCTTTGTTAAGTATGTTTTAGTTCTGCTGTGTGATTTCTTTTAAAATCTTGATCTGATGTCTATAGTCTGTTGATCTGATGTCAAGTATGAGTTGATCTGATGTCTATATAATCCTGATCTGATCTCCTTTGTTAAGTATGTTTTAGTTCTGCTGTGTGATTTCTTTTAAAATCTTGATCTGATGTCTATAGTCTGTTGATCTGATGTCAAGTATACACTGATCTGATGTCTATAGTCTGTTGATCTGATCTCCCTTTTTAAGTATGTTTTAGTTCTACTGTATGATTTCTTTTATATTCTTGATCTGATATCTATAGTCTGTTGATCTGATGCCAAGTATTCGCTGATCTGATGTCTATATAATCCTGATCTGATCTCTCTTGTTAATTATATTTTAGTTCTACTGTATGATTTCTTTTATATTCTTGATCTGATATCTATAGTCTGTTGATCTGATCTCTTGTATTCTCTCATCTGATGTCTATATAATCCTGATTTGATTTCCCTTGTTAAAAAAAGTATTTTTTTTTTTTTAAAAAGAATTTTTTATAAAAAAGGTAATTTTTTTTAAAAGTTTGTGCGTCAAAAAAAAAAAAAAACTGTAGCGCGTTACTGTAGCGCGAAACTATAGCGCGTCACTGTAGCGCTACTGTAGCGCGCGCGCTTACTGTAGCAAGTAGGAGTAAAATTCATCCTACTCCTATAGTACCACCGTAAACGGACTCATGGGAGTCGGCTGGCATTCAATCTTAACAATTTTTCAATATTTAATGGGAACCAATAATATTTGTGATTAAGATCATTATAGTATTAAAACATTAAATAATCTAAGACTCAACATATCTGAAAAATATCTTCTCTAATTTAATGTTTTCGTCAAGATGTCCAGAGGCTATTGTATGAACTTTCGATGGATTAAAACCGTTCGAATTCTCAATTATTATTATTAGAATCTCAATCCTGCATTAAAAAAAAAAAAAAAGGGTTATATTATAGTTACAATTTTTAGATTTTTTTTTTCTTTTTAAGGTTTCTATACCATTTATGTCGAAAAATCTTATTGTAGCGTTTACACTAATTTAGATCTGATCTTGAATAAATTATGCGTTTTAAAATAATAATTCTATTCAATAAACATAAAAGAAAGAATAATTTTGAACATAAGGGATTAATTTAGTTATGCATGATGACCTCGCATTCCTACATTAATATCTCTTTCTCAAAAAAAATGAAAAAGCCATCACGAACTGTTCAAATAAAATAAATCTGTAATTTTCTATTTATCTATTTATGATCTATAATTTTTTATAACTATTTACTCAAATAAAACCTAGAGATAAACTGAACCAAATAAAATATGTATATATATTTATGTTTCTTTCTCTGATCCCTCATTTTTCCTCCAATTTTCTCTTTTTTTCACCTTTTTTACACAAATTATTATTTTGTACTTATATTTTTATTTCTATCATCTTGTCTATTTTTAAATTATATTACAATTCTACCTCCCTCCTCACATAAATTCTATTTAAATGAGTATAAATAATTGATAATTCATATATTTTCGTTCAAATCAATATGCATTATGTACTTATATTCTACAAATTAGAACTATCTTTGAATTACATTAACATATTTTTTTAATAATAATTATGCATATCTTCACGAATCATAATCTTAATCCGACACTAAGTGGCATGCAATCCAAAAATAAGGAAGATAGGATATTCTTATTAAAATATAATACTATCTCCATTTCAAAATAATAGTTATAGATAATTAATTACAAATAAAATAAATTAATTAATAACTCTCATCCTTAAATATTAACAAATTAATTAATTATTAACAATAAGTTTGCTTTGTTTAAGCTTATAGTTTTGAAACATTAAAAATTTTGAGTCCCTAATTTATTTCCATCAATTCATCCCAAACAAAAGTATATCAAACACACATCCTCAAAATAGCCATTAAATCAAGACAGGATAAAGATGAATCTAGCATTCAAAATTTTACCAAAAATAGACCAAATTCCCATATGACTTCCCCATCTTATCTCTCCTTCTTGTCATTTTTGTTTGTGATTGTCAAGCTACTCAATTTTTATCAAACCCTAACTTTTTTCTCTCCCAAATTTTTCGTAAAATATTTTTAAAAATAAGAGAAACTTTTTATAAAAATTTTACAATTAAATACAACCATAAATTACCGTTTTTTCTTTTTTTTTTATACAAAGATGTCGAAATCTAAATCACTTAAATTTAAAATTTATTAAATTGGGAATGTCAATCCCTGCTTATTAAAAAGAAATATATATGAGTATATTAACTTATCGTTTTATTCTCATTCACTCTCGGCAAACACATAGAGAAAGTGAGAGATTGAGAGTGGAATGGCACTTTCGAATCCTCCATAGCTTCAAACCTCATCGCCATGGAAACAGTGGTTTTTTCTTTTTCCTTTTTGTTTTATTCCTATCATCATCCAAAGATACTTCGACAAGGATGGAAATTAGTGTTCCAAGCTTTCAACTGCTTATCCATCATCTTCTCCAGAATTTTCTTCCCTAATGCCACCCAATTTTTATTGAGCAGATAAGGTCGAATTTTTTTTTCTTCTCTTTTTGGTGTTTTGTGTGTGGATTCAAATTTCTTTTTGTATTTCGTTTATGGATTCAATTTTTCTTCTTCCATGTAACAATGTATTCATTATCTAAAATGTTAATCTCCCCCTTTCTGAGCATTTTAGTAAAAAAAAAAAAAAGAGTAAAATAGTAATTCAGGACAATAAATGATAAAAGAATGACAATATTTAAGAATCCACTTATCTAAACTTATTCAAGAATTTAAAAATGTTTAATGCTCCAAATAAGATTCAAAAATCGAACATTTGTTAAGGTAGGATAAGATCAGTTGTTACATTTTCAAGATAATTTTTTTATTTTACAAAAATAAATAAATAAATACCAAAACCAACAAAAGATCTCGGGCATACGAGGGTTTTTGTTTTGTTTTTGTTTTTATTTTTTTAAAAATAATATATTTAATTTTAAGGGTTACTAGTTACCGTCCCACTTTTTGGAACACATAAAAATGGGAAAAGAAAGAGTATTGTAGAGGGGTATTTTAGTCCAAATTGAAACGATAAAATGAGAGTAATGAGATGATAACTAGTAATTCTTTAATTTTATTAAGTATACTAGAAATAGAAACTATAATGGATAGATTAGAGTCTATTACTGGAAAGTAAATCACTTATATTGACGAGTTTTTTTAAGAAACTCTAACATTTCGAATGAAAATAAGTAAAAAAAAAAAAGAATAGAATAATTTTTTTAGAGTTTCTATATATAATTTGACTGTAAAATGTTGCATTAAAATTGAAGTTAATGTGAAAAAGAAAGGTAAACAATGTAAAAAAGTAGTCTGAAATATGGATGAAAAACGAAATGAAAAATAAAACAAAAACCAAAATGCATAATGCACAATGCACAATGCAATGATGCTGACTGTAAATTTTGCTTAGGGTAGTCGGCTTGATAATTTTGGCCATTTGGTCATTAATTAATTTGGTCCCGAGGCATCCTGAAAGGCTGGAAAAAGGTTGAGATCTTCTGGAAATAATTAATGAAATATATATATATTTTTTTTATACAAAGGTGATTTGAATTTATGAACTATTATGAATGTAATATATTATTACGTACGATTTGTGTATAGTATATTTTATTGACAAACAGTTAAAATTTTGAGAATTATTAAACTGCTGTGTATTGGACTCTGACGATACAAGTTCAATTTTCGTACCTATTTTATTTTTTTACAATAAAAAAATAAAAATATAAGCTTTTTGCATTTTACAAATTTTGTTTCAAATGAATGAGGCAGTTTTGACTCGCTATTCCCAATTGTTGGATTTCGATAAATAAATCCATTTCATTTCTTTTGGTTCTACTATGTTTATTCCCGTAGACTTTTCTCGATTGTGAAACGTTCACCTACCAATATATTTTTTCAATGGTTTCGGATATATTTTCTTTTTTTTATATGATGTTCCGGATATATTTATTAAATACAAATCAACAGACAATAAAAGTAAGCAGCCACCGTTCTCCTCTCTTCTCTTCCAAACTCAACTTTCAAAGAATATTTTTCTTCCCTCATCTTTCCATCATGGGGAGGATGAGGGAAACAAATTTGTTTTTCGTTTTTATTTTCTTGTTTTTAGTTTTGTTATCCAATAAAGGGAGATTATTTTCCTCAAAAAAATAAGGGGGATTATCACCAATCTTTATTTTTTTTTTTATCCTTCAGTAGATTCAGATCTACTGGTAGTGTATATGGTCACGACTTCATTGATGATGTTTGTTATTATGGCAGCGATTTTGTTGGTGAAGTTCATTGGATTAGTAGCGGCGTCGTTGAAAATGTTCGCTGATTTTGTCCAAGGAGATTCAGTCATCATTAGATCTATGTTTTGAAATTTTCATCAGAAAATTAGTGATGTATCCTTGTTCGGATTAAAATTTTGACATGTGGTATATCCACCGCTTGATATGATAAATCTATATAGGTTTATCCGTTGTGCTTCTTTGACTGTATCTTCTTTTTGCCAATTGTTGCTGGACGTTTTCCAGTAAATTAATTTTTTTTTTATTTTAAAAAAACTGACAAATAAAAGTGAGACTAAAAGAGAAAAATAAATATTGAATTGCTGTGGGCTATACTACTCCTGTATTCTCTTTGCCCAACACATGGGCATGGAAACACTGGGTGATGGCCCAATTTTGTTTGTGATGTTAGCCCATAGTTTTCCTCAACCCAACTTTTAATTCTTCACTTCCCACCTCCAGTTTAGCATCCTTCCATTAGTAATATTAGGGTTTTATATAATTGAAAGAATGAATTATAAAACTGGAAATGTCACTTTTAATTATCATTTTTTTAAAATTATATTTAACGTCACTAAAAATAGGAGAAATTACGAGGGAGTCAATATTGCGAGAGGGACAATATTTATCATCACAGATAAATAATTTACTTTTTTTAAGAATATTTTACATTAAAAAAGGGGGGGGGGGGGGGGGGGGAGTTGTAAAAGGGTTAAAAATTAAGAAGAAAAGAACTGGTCATAGACAAGTAGTCAGTGGTAGAGCCACCTCATTTTTTTTATAAAAAAATACCAATGAAATTATAAATATTTGGTAGATAACCCTATTAAAAATGAGAGAGATAAAATAGAAGGAAGATGATAATTGATATTAGTCTATATTTATTATTTTTCAGTTTCTTTAAGTTCAATTGTCACATATTTAGCATCACTGTTATATTTCTCATACATAAAATTTTAAAATAATTTTTCTACCAAATAAAGGTTAAAAATTTTAATATTTTAATTTATTATTTGGTTGAGTTATGAAATCACCACAGGATAATACGACAATTTATCTGTGATGATAATTTCAAGACATAAAACGGAAAAAAAAAAAAAAAAAAAAAAGAACATTCAGGTCCTTAAATAAATTGCACAAATAACCCTCTTGATGAAATATACATTTACTATAAACGAAAATTAGCTCTACAAACTCTGGATTAATTTCTTTAATAAAATAATTTTATATTTTCAATGTAATTTTACTTTTTAATTTTAAATCCACATATTGTTAGAGATTATAAAGAAGTCCTGTTTTTCATTTCTTTCCCCAAAACCACTATTACAAGGGTAGGGAAGGGGACGATGGCACATGCTACCTTTTTGCATAGGAATTTACTATTTGTATAACAAAATTACTATTTGTATAACAAAAAATGTCCAAACTACCCCCGAAATGAAATAATAGATCTTTGTTGGGTAAAAAACGCTGCGCATTGCTGAATTAAAGGGAAAAAAACGTAAATTTGGTATGTGAATGAACAAAAAAAACGCTGAAATGTCATGTGAAATTTAGATCAAAACGCTAAAACGTAGCGAAAAAGTGTATTGTAAACGCCAAAATGTAGCTTTTTTTGGACACCAAACGCTAATGTGCAGCGTTTTTTGGTCAAAAAACGCTAAACTATAGCGTTTGGTGTCCAAAAAAACGCTAAAGTATAGCCAAAAAACATATCTCGCTCGTTAAATAGTAGCGTGTGTGACGGTTTTTGTTAAAAAAACGGACGGAACTAATATGAACAGACCAAATATTGACAACAAATTACATCATATCATAACCTTTGTACATTCTATGTACAAAAGGATCCCTTACAAATATTGACAACAAATTCAAATCGACAATCGAAAGAACGTTTCGTCGAATCATATCCACCTGCCATTCGTATTGTACAAATTTCGATTGACATTCTTCACGAAATGGTAATTTTGCTACCCGCTATGTATTTTTATATTTTGAAGCGTTTATTTTGCCCTAAAACGCCACTTATTAGCGTTTTTAATCACTAAAAACGCTGATAAGTGGCGTTTAATTCATTAAAAACGCTATTAAGTGGCGTTTTTGTCATCAAAAACGTCAAATTGTGGCGTTTTATACCTTTCATTTAAGAAAATTGTTGCGAAATTAGGGTATTTATGTGAAATCCGTAGCGTTTTTTAGTTAATTTTTTTGTGAAGTGTAGCGTTTTTTTGTATAGTTCATGAAAATTGTGGCGTTTCTATGCAAATTTTGTGAAATACGTTGCGTTTTTTTAAGATTACATATGTAAAGTGAAGCGTTTTTTATAGTCCTATTGTGTAATTTGTAGCGTTTGTAACAATATGGATTTGGATTCTGACTATACAGGACGATGATTCGAATATGAGTACACATGATGATTACGAGCAAAAACAGGATAATGAGGATGACGAGGGGGGTGAGGAACAGGACATTGGGGCAGATCTAAGTGAATATTTTAGGATAGATAGGGATTTTGCAAGTGTGGAGGATGCATTTACGTTTTGCTATCCTATAGCTAATAGCCTGAAGTTTGTGCTTTCGAAGCAAGGTGGAAGTGGCTCGACGTATTATTTTAGGTGCGGTCGATGGAAAGATCCATTGAAGGAGCCTCTCCCCACCATACGGTTGAACACGAAAAGATGCGGATGTAAATGTCCGTTCAAGTTGACTGTCAAGAAGGTTGTTAATGAGCATTACAGTGTGCTTGTTACGCCAGGGGTAATGTCCACGCATAATCATCCTGGTATGAATATGTTTCGCTATTGAATATGTTATATTATTTTTCCTATAATTAGCATTTACTTATATTATTATTACTAATTTTTGTAGGTATAAGGCATCCATATGGGCACAGGCAGCTGAGCGGTTTCTCGAAAGAGGCAAAGGCTGAGGCTAAACGCATGTTTTCTTTCAATGTGAGACCAAAAAGCGTTTGGGAAGCTATTCATCAGCAGTTTCCCGAAGACAATGTACAGATAAGGCAGGTCTACAATTTGAAGGAAGATATGAAGAAAGATGGATTGGATGGTAGGAATATTGGGCAGCAATTTTTGCATTTGGCTCGCGAGAAGAAATATTTTGTTCAGATTATCACTGACGAGGCCACTAATGCGATCACACATGCATTCATCGCTCATCCTACATCAATTCAGATGTTCAACAGGTGGTATTGGGTTGTAGTGGTTGATTCAACCTACAAGACCAACAAGTACAAAATGCCCGTCGTTGAGATGATCGGTATGACTCCCACCAATAAGAACTTCAATATTGCTTTTGCCATTGTTAAGGATGAGACAAAAGAAACATATGATTGGGTAATGAAAAACTTGAGGGAATTGTTGCCTAGTAATGTGGAACCAAGTGTTGTTGTCTCAGATAGGGAGTTGGGTTTGTTGCAGCCTATTAAGGATCACTTTCCATCTTGCAATCACTTGTTATGTCGGTGGCATATTGACCGTGATGTTGCCAGTTGGTTGGAAAAAAATGTTGCTAGGAGGAATGTGGACACGGCCACTGATATATATAGTAATTGGTGGAAGAAAATTATCATGGCTCCCACAGTTGAAAGGTTTAACCTCTTATTGGTCCAATTCAAGGTTACATACTCTATGGTTGAGCCTGCAGTTGTTGATTATTTGGAGGGGACATGGTTCATTCATAAGGAGAAATTCTGTCGGGCCTGGACGGACACATTTCAACACTTTGGGAATACGGCAACTAACAGGGTTGAGGCTTCCCATGCTGCATTGAAAGATTGGCTTCATTCTTCCACCAATTCTCTCGACACGTTGTTCATGAAGATCGACTCTCATCTCACGCATCTGTTCCCTCACATCGCGTAAGTTCAATAACTGCATTCGATTATCTATTTAATGTCATAATTTTATTATAATTTTATTGTATGTTAAAACAATAACAGTGGGTCGCTCGAGTCTTCTACTTCCACGACACAAACCAGTAGGATGGGGTTTCCATACTGTTACTTGAACAAATACGTTTCGCATCACTGTCTGAATTTGGTAAGCAAACAAGTTGAAAAAAAGGATAGGTTGGCAGGCGAAGTTATCGATAGGTGTGGATGCGTGTGCAAGGTGACGCTTGGGATTCCTTGTGCCTGTGATATATACAAGGCACAGGAATCGACCGCATATCAATTGCTCCCATTAGTCCACGAGTTCTGGCAGAGATTGACAATTGTACCCTCCCAAAGGGATTCTAATACTTTGAATGAGGACATCAGGTACATTTTACTTATGTTTGTTAGTTATATTAAATTTGTTTTATTTTTTGTAATTTTACATTTGGATGCTGATTGAAAATAATGTTTCATCAAGGTTTTTCAATGAGGAAGTCATTCCTGCAGTTAACACAAGTCCGTCATTCTTGGCTCGTCTACTTAATATGGCCTATGTGGAAGAGATGCACCCTGATAGGTCTAGTGCAGCTGAGCCATCGGTTGAGGGTACTCATAGGGGAAGGCCGCCGAGTAGACTGCACCATTCAGTTATGCGTGAGTGGAGTGGACGCGAGAGAGCAACACGTGGATCACGTGGTAGGGGTCGGTCAAATTCAAGTGGAAGATCAACTGGGCGCACATCCAACAATACGACGGACTCTTCTAGTGAGTCTCCATTACGTGAAGGTAAATATTGTTAGTGATTTTTCACGAATTTATTTATTTACAAAATTAATTCAATTATGTTCATTCTAATTTATTTAACACGTTAGGATTTGGACAAGATGTACCATGCGTACCAGTGTTTTTCCGGCATTACTGTACTGGATGGTCGGATGTCATTGGAGATGGAAATTGTGGGTTCAGGGTGATTGCTAGTTACCTTTCGGGCGGCCAGCACAATTGGAAATTGTCACGCAGAGCGCTTGTTGGTGAGATCGGACGTGATCCACAAAGGTATGCAGGTTTGTTTGCAGTGTTGGAGGAGAGACCTGCTGATGGTGATCATTTGGGTGCCGTGCTGAGGCGTTTACGTTATCAAGGTAGAAGTTGTTCTGAAACCTACTGGATGGTCACACCCACTGACTTGTACCCACTTGCCACACATGCAAATGCCCTGGTACTTCATCTCAGCCGGTCAGAGCCAATGGCGAATTATACCATATTACCCTTGGATGCTGGAGAGGACGAAACCCGCCCTGAGAGACAGATAGCAATTGCTCACGTGGGTGGTAATCATTACGTTCGTGTTGATGTTCTTGATGATTGTCCTCTTCCTCCACTGCACCTTGTTTGGCGCGATCACTGCAACCAAGCGACCGTTGGACGTTGGCCTAATAGTTTCAGAATGCGTTTTAGGCTATGGGTAAATCGTCGTGATGCTTAGCGGCTTTAGTTTACTGTGACTTTTTGTTTAAATAATATTTGTAGTTATGAACTAAGTTTGGTATTATATGCTTGTTTGTTTTGTATTAACTTAAATTCACATTCATGACATATAGCTAAACAAACACTAACAAAAAATGTAATGCATAAAGTACTACTATATAAATGGTTATGATGTCATACAAAAAATATACAAAAAATGTAAACAAAATGTCATGCATATAAAAATACATATGGGCTCAATCGGCCAGGTTAAATCGCTGCTCAAAATCGTCAATCAGAGCAGAATACTCCTCGTGCAGGTCCGGTGCTCGATCTCGCAGCTGATCCAACAACCGGTGCTGCACGCCCAGCACATCGCTAACCCACTACAAAAAATACACACAATTATATCAAATATTGATGTTGAACAATATAATAAAATATATTACAAATTTGGTAAAAATAATACTTACGTATTCCGATGACGATCGGCGTGGCTGTGGCTGCTCCGGTGGGGGCCCTATGACGTACGGATGGGAGCGGGGTACGAACCACTCCAGATATCCGTCCACGCAGGCACTATATCTGACGTCGTGCCCTGTCTGTGCACGGTGCACAAAATATATAGGCCTGGTAGCCGGATATGCGTCCCACTCGGACTCCGCATATGTGCGTGGGTGGTGCACGACGTACCCACTACCCCCGTACCCCCTGTATGTCCCATCCGTGGCCGGAATCAACGGTCTGGGTATCCACTGGACGTAGCCCAACTGACGAGCACACCGGTCAGGCATATACGGCTCTATGTCCTCCCGGTACGCAATCAGTCCGCGGTACTGGGTCCTCGGAGTGCGTGTGACGGCAGCGCGACCGTATGGCATCCATACAACCTATAAAAAAATTTTCCAATTACATTTCCTAGTTTTATGAAAATTATATATATTTAATTAATGTAAAATTTTGATTTACGTACATCGTCCGGCGACAAGGCATCCAGGGCCTCTCGGAAAATGGCCAGTCTGTCGTCCTTGTTGCGCGGTGCGTCGATCGTCCACCTGCTGGCCCGCGGCCGATCGTGGTGAGCTGGCAAAGGCCTGGCATTACTCTTAAAAGACGGAAAATGCTCGTAGATCCAGGCCTGTAACAACGTCAAGCAACCCGCAACGCTCGACGTGCCATGACGACTAGCAGCACCTAAGTGTCTATATAGGTACGCTAGCGTCGCCGTGCCCCAAGCATACTCGCCCACCTGAGCCATCCCGCCCCTCAGCTTCAGAACAGGACCTGGCATGAACTTATTGGAACTCTTGTCTGTAAACAGACAGGTCCCAATAGTAGCCCACAAAAATACGGTAACGTCCGAGTCGGGCCGCGGTCTACGCCTACATAGCTCTATCACCCGCTCGGTCGAGAATGCCCCATTCTCGAATAACTCCTTATCGATGTGCTGATCCGGAGGTATCTCGAGCAAATCTCTAGAATACGCCAATAGGGTGGCGGTATCAGCGGACTGGGTAATCAACCGACCCTCTATCGGTAGACGCATAATCTCCCACACGTCGTGGAGAAGTATCGTCATCTCACCGAAGGGTAAATGAAAGGTATTGGTGTCCGGCTGCCACCTCTCCAAAAAAGCGCAAATCAATGGCGCGTCTATATGCCTAAACAGGATGCTGGGAATATGTCCCAGCCCTGTATGACTAAGCATCTGAGCCCCTAGGGGTGACATACCTCGCACCCAAGTAACTGAGGAGTCGTACATCAAACCCCTATTGTGACACCTAATAGGGGCTCTACCCCCCGTCTCACTAAACCTCGATACGACGTGGCCTAAAAAACTAGGAATAACCGTCGCATCGATCGGCCCACCCTCGACTGGTGCAGTGACTAACCAGCTCTTGTCATCCTTCTTCCGCTTTTTAGGAATCGCTATATTTATGAAATATAATATATATAATTAATTTAACTAATTAACAAAATAAACAAAAAATACATAATTTAATAATTACTCATGTTATAAAATAAATGAACCATTCATAAATATTTTAACAATTTACACAATGAATAAACAAAAAAGACAAATTAATAACATATATATACAAATATAACATATTTTCACTAACTAGACAAACTAGCAAATAAATAAACAAATACATCATAAAGTAAATAACTCAATAAATATTACAATTTATAAAACAATATCACATAATTTAACTAAGTAATCATATTGCCAAATAAATTAACATTTAAATAATAATTTAAATATTTACTTAATTAATAATAGTATTAACAAATAATACATAATTTACATAATTCACAAATTAGACAAATAGATCAATTAAATAAACGTAATTAATAAATCAATATCGCGTACCTGCAGAGGGCTCCGCCCGCTGCTGCTGCTGCATACCAGACTGCCGCTGATAATGCTGATGGCTCGATCTCGGAGGCTCCTCGTGAGCCTCCTCCTCCTCTGATCGTACATCCTCGTCGCTCGGCGAGGCATTGTCCTCGTCCCTCAGATGGAACGCCGACTCCCCGCCAATCCCTCGACCGCCACCCCTGGATCGGCCACCTCGAGTTCTCACGGCTGGCATCTTCTGCCTCCTGGCAGAAGCTGTGGGCCTCTGTCTCTCCTCAACAGTGGAAGGAGGAACGCGCGGTTTAACCTTACCGCCACCCTGAAAAAATGTAATTAAAATATATTAATAAACAGACATTTTATATTACATAAATATTTAAAATGCATATACAAATTGAATTAAAAGCATTTGACCAACGGTCAAACGCTATAAAATAGCATTTGACTGTGAGTCAAACGCTATTTTATAGCGATTGACTTAGAGTCAAACGCTGGGTCTCAGCGTTTGACTCTAAGCCTAACGCTGCAACTTAGCGTTTGACTATATGTCAAACGCTAAACTGCAGCGTTCTGGAGCGACGAAAACGCAATGGATATGCGTTTTCGTCGCTCCATAAAAGCCGCTGTTCTGCGAATCGGCGACTCAAAACGCAGCAGATCTGCGTTTTTTCTCCTCAAAACGCTGGAATTAACCGATTTAACATTACCCAAACGCTTCCGATTAGCGTTTCTATCCTAACAAACGCTAATCGGAAGCGTTTTCAACACAAAAAACGCCGTCCAAAAAACTGCCGAAATTGCGAAAATAATCCAAAAATGATTAAAACTTTCAATGATTTCTTACCCGAATAAAGAGACCTTTGCCCGCGCCATGGCCTCTCGAAGATTCTTCTCCACCGCCGTCCATTTCGCTGATTTTGCTTGATTTTTGGGAAAAATGTCTACTGTTTTCGCAAGTTTTGAAGGAGTTGCGTTTTGTATGCACAAAATGAGGATTTGGCAGCGATATTGGTCTCTTTTCCTTTTTAAAATTCGGACGGCTCGAAAACGCTATACATTAGCGAGCGCGGTTGAAGAAAACGCTGCTATTTAGCGTTTAGGCTTCTCCAAAACGCAGGCTTTTAGCGTTTCGGCTTCTCCAAAACGCAGGGCTTTAGCGTTTCTGGTCCCCAAAACGCTGCATTATAGCGTTTTAGCTTTATTTCACAGTCACGTTTTAGCGTTTTTTAGTTACTTTCCCGTTGCAATTTTAGCGTTTTTTGCCCTTCTTTTCTGCAATTCGTAGCTTTTTTACCCCATATTTATTCATGAATTGATCATTTCTTTCATACCAGGGGTATTTTGGACATTTTTTGTTATACAAATAGTAATTTTGTTATACAAATAGCAATTCAGTTTTGCATATTTGACAAGACTGTAAGGGAGCCCAAGTGCTAAAAATGGCACAAATGGCCTCTTAATTACATGTTTACTCAGTTCAGTCCAACATCTTTCCAATCACAGTATCAAAAGGAGACTAAAAGAGAAAAACAGCAACACAAGTTTACGACACAACCAACCATAAACTACACATAATCCTTCAAATATCAAACTGAACAACAGAGGAGAGACAACAGGTGAAACTCCTGAGATTTGTGCTGTACACAAAGCCAAGGAAAAGCTCTAAAACATGCACAATTGGTCACAGAGAGTACCCAGTTTTCCTACCAACAACGTAATCACACACTTCTGCAAAAACCCATCTTCGTCGCATTACATTATGGTGCAACGACCCTTCTCTTCTGTTGGCTGCGCGGTGCCCTGTTGGTACCTGTTTGATTCCGATGGATTGTAGGTGAACTCGGATGTATCAAGCCCGTACTATTTTTGACAACAATCAAACAAACCGAGTTAGTAACCTTAGCGATTTGTGTACGAGTTTCCAATCTAAGCTTGGGAATTATCCAAACGAAACGGGTTACTAACAAGCAGTTAAGAAACTGAACCAACCTTCTCTCTCATCCTTGTGCTCCAAGCATCACTCCTACTAGGGCGTGAATCAAGGGTACCAGCAACAGGGACTCCCGTGGCAGGAACTGGTGGTGGCCTGTTGTTTATCAATGGCTGACGAATTTGTTGCCTAGGCATATACTCGTCATCACTGTCGTAGTCTGCTGGTCGGTTTGCAGCTCGGACCACAAGAGTTAACAAGAACACAAGAGCCTGCAGTGTTTTCATGGCATGAGCACAGGCAGGAAAAGGAATCTACATTATGTCTAATGATGATCTAAAATTTATTCTCTGCAAATGCAATCAATCATTGCTGTAAACTGATTACTGATCCACCTCAATCTTCCTAGCAAATTAAATGATGCAAGAAGCACAGGGGATACAGTTAACAATGATTGAGTCTTAACATGTCCCTCAAAAGAATACTTAGTAGTCGTAAAGAGTGATAAGCTGAGAGTGCAAATTCCAGCATACCTCCAATACAACAACACCAAGAGCAACCCATTTGACAATTTTCCAGTGCTCTTCCAGAAAATCATAAATCATGCCAAAGTCTCCAGTTTTGTCAGCCGGGATTTCCTAACATATATGTCAACAATAAATGTAGCATCATCAAAGGAATTAACCAAGCCCACTTCAAATATTCTGTGTCCCTTATGGCATTAGAAATACAAGTTAGACTGAAATAAGCACAGGATTCAAACTCAAAATACAAGTTATACTCTCACCTCTTTCCATCTTTTGTCAAAGAAAATGAAACCAGCAACTCCCAATTCAATCAAGATCAACAGGATCACCAGTACCGCATACTATTCAAACTTAAGGAACCCACTAAATAAAGCATCAAAAGATCCATTAATGAGAAAGTTTGAAAGTAATTTAAATAAAATTAAAAAATAATTTTAGAAAAGAGCTTGCAAATCATGAAATAATTTTATTGAGCACTACACCAGAAGCTCTGTCCATCTGATTAGCTGCACATAAGTTTTCCCTTTTCCAACAAAATTAGAGGACATGAAATTTAAATGTATGAAAATGTGCATATATACTTCATCAATGAATTGCAAAAAGGGAACAAAAATTGGGATAAAAAATGGGTACAATTGTTCATACAGCTCACAAAGGAAAGGGAAACCCTTAGGAGCTTCAGTGACCCTCTAACATGAGTGTCAAGATCCAGAATTTACGGTGAAGAAGAGTTATAGTTAGAAAAGTAAACAGCAACAACAAAAAGTAGCTCATAGAATCAAACTGCAGATAAACATTAGTTCTGAAAAATGTTGTGATTATTGGCTCATTCAAAAATATCACAGGGATACCTTATAGCTGGAACAAAAAGCTATAACAAATTACATGAAAGTAAAGGATACACAAGTCAAACAGCATCCGTTTCTGGTTGATGTTCCAATACAACCGAAACAGGATATGACGAAAAGTGCTACACCCACACCGATAAACAAGTATATGAACCTGCAACCAGCAAGTTAGGAGCTAACATCATTATTTACCTCAACAGAGTATTTGAAGATCAGTTACATTTAGATGGCAATAAGCAGAGAGCTCAATCTGTAGAAGGATAAAGCTGAACAAAGCACAAACAACCATTGGCTTGAATAAAGCTCCAGATTCTAAAAAGTAAAGAAACAAAGCAGCATTAGAAATATCAAAATCCTCCATCATACTTCCTTTTAAATATTTACCCTTGTTCATAAAATTCCAGCATAAACTTCACCCTTGTTGAAGACCCAATATCTCACATCACAGATTCGTGACAATTTTCAAATAGCAGAAACTAAAGGACAAAATCCAACCTATAATCTCTAAGTAATTTTATCGGATTTATTGCACAACAGCAATACTTTCCCCACTTCTATCAGGCAGCTCTCTATTCCCGAACAGAGAACTGCACAAAATTATTTCCATAAAAAAGTAAAGTCTCTAGTTTCATTCTAACAGCTTATGTGAGCAACAAAAAGATCAGGACCTAGAGAACCAGACAAGATTGAGAAATGCTAATAATGATTCTGAAACTAATAATTTTACCTCGAGAGACAACCAAACCAAGACTTGTAATTATCACTAATATCACAAAGAGACTAAGGCTATGTTTGTTTGCCTTTTTTTTAGGGTATGTTGTTGTATAAGTCTTTTTGTAGAGAAAAATTTTATGAGAAGAAGAGAAAAAATATATTGGAGGGAAGATTTTCTAAAAGAAGGTGAAGAATTTTGGAGGAAATGGAAATTGATGTGGTTTGGTTACTATTTGAATAGATTTTTTTTCGAATTTTTTATGGGAAAAAAAGTAAACAAACACAGGCTAAGTGATACTCCTGAACTCATGTTGGAAGTCCACTACTGTTGCCATATAGAACATCTAAGAAGGTTAAACCTGAAATCAGTCTTGATAAAGAGGATTGTAGGTTCAAGAAAATAAGGCCCAAGCAGAACACACAAGTGTAGTCTCTACCATTTATGAGGCGGTCTCACCGAAAAGGAAAAACTCAAAAGAAATCAAATTGCAATAAACAAGACCTTAAATTATGTTAAAACTAAAATTTAAAGAAATTCAAACTATTCACAAACTAATTTTCACACTGAAATCGGCATTTTACTCCCAAATTATTCTGTAGCAGATGGGAGAAAGGAACAATTAAACTCTGATATAATTGGTGAGGTCAGCATTTAGTTCAAAGGAAATAAATTAAACATCTTCAGCGTGGAGTTTCACCTAAGCCTTTACCCTCCTATGTGGGTTCAACAATATGGATCTTACGACGCCATCCCCTACCCCTTTTTATTGGTAACTCTAATTTTCATTACATTATAATGTTGGCTACAGGCCCATCCATTGCTGCTCTTTCCAGCAGGTACAAATTAATGGTTTGAAGATAAAAGGTGCATTACAATATTCAATCATAGGTTCAACAGGAGAGACTGACTCACAGGGAATTCTTTAGGTAGTTATTTTTCGTTACAAACCTAATAGTGCTCCAAGATGTACAGACCAAAAAAATCCCACTATTTTTTATTGGCATCATACAAGATTTGACAGAGTTTCTAAGCTGGCTCTCAACTTAACTCAACTCTCCTCCTTATCCTTTTAAAACCAAAACTCCTAGCTTGGGACAGGGCAGTTCTAAGCCCGAAAGTTTTTAAGCAGGCAGAATTCTTTCATAAACATGAAATAGAGAAAAAATAAACACCTACGAGTACAAATAAGAAAACCAGTTATTAAACCAAAAAACAAGTGGAATCATCATGATATCCTGCTGTTTCACCTTTCAATAATAGAAAACTGACTCTTTATGCAGGTCATCAGAAGTAATTCTTAACATCCTCAGTTTCTGCAGCCCGACAAGAAGCAAGGCATGGCACATTATTCTAGACTAAACATAATAACAAAACAGAGGATAATCACCATGAACAAAAAAAAAAAAAAAAAAGAGACACAAGAGATAATCATAACTGTGAAAGCATAAACTATCTAGTGAGAAGAACAATGGCTTGTCATACGCAGTGCATCACACTCCCAGTGCCCCACAAGAACTGCAGATAAACAATATCAAGAGACCAAGAAGATCTAATTACAGGAAGCAACTTTTGGCATATTTCTACTTTCTTGCATTGGGTAAGCTGGGGGCATCGTGAGTAGATTGAGAATCAATATCCCTTTCATAGCTTGATAATATTTCACATTAGAGAAAACTGTATAACCTACGGCGTGGCATTCACAGTAACAATTCCAAAACTTCTCAAATTCATTACTCTAGATATTTATTTCATTTCAGTAGACAAATTTCTAATCAAACACAATATACATACCAACTAACAGTGTTGCAGACAAGAAAATCACAGCTAAAAGAATTTCCATACCAAGCTTTTGGAAGTTTATCAAATATATTGTCAGCAAGAGACACTGCTATGAGCATGGGCCGACCCAGCTGTATCAACTCCCCACCTGAGGGTGCAGGAGTACTACCAGAGTCATCCGCAGAAGCATTCTTGTACTCAACAAAGAGATAGATACCATATCCCACCATAGCCAAGCCAACCAAAGTCAATATAAAGTTCAAGAGCTTCAATAAGCACTCAAAGAACCCCTTGCATCCACAGCACCCCATTATCTTCTATTTTTCCCCCAACAAAATTCAGTCCCTAGCCTCTGTCAATTCATCAACTTCCAAATTCTCTACAAACACAAAACCACATTTATCCACAAATCAAAACTAACAACATTTAAACAATTCCTTTTACAACATCAAAAATCAACTAAAATAGCACACATAACAACTCAAAATTGTGGAAAATATTTCCTTTAACTAACTAAATTTTAAAAAAAAAAAAAACAGAAATTTGTCCGCAACCATCATCAAAAATACACATGCGCTTGTAATAATACACTAAAAACTCAATTCAACCAAGAATTTTAGGCGGAAAAGAAAAACAAAAATTATCTTTCCAAGTGCACCAAAGAATGAAATTTGATGAATCTGGCAATAAATAAATACAGTTATTGCTCAATTAAGAATTAACAGACTTCAAAATCCCAAAACACACACATTTCCGGAAGCTTTGATTTCACACGGGGTGCGATTAAAACGGCCCAAATTAAAAATTTTGAATGAAACCAATTATAATTAACAATGGAAAAAAAAAATGCAGAATCAGATGAAAAGATAAGGATCAACTCACCAACAAAAGAGAATAAAAATCGGGAGCTTGAGATCGGCAGCTCAAAGATTCTAGAACGGAGAGAGAGGAGAGAGGAGAAGACGGAGAGAAATTCCAATAGAGAAACAGACGGAAAGATGGGTGTCACTCTGGGTTGGGTGGGGGAAAACTCGGAAGCGACATCACAGATTAAAAAACTATTAAAAAAAAGCACTCGGCCTTTTCCTTTTTTGGTTTTGTTTTTGTTTTTTCTTTTTTTTTTCTCCTTTTTTTTCTTTTTCAAATGAGCTGGAAACAAATTCCATCTGGCTTCCCTTTATGTTTGCCTAAATTACAATCAGCACCTCAAGATTCTTCATAAAATTTCGAAGTGAACTATTAATATTATGAGTTCACCATATTTAGGGCACTGAATATTTAACGGTGTGATTAATAATTCGATTTCTAGTTACAATAATAGATAATTAATAAAAATAAATAGCTAATATAAATAAATAGTTAAAGTCTTATTACTTTTGAAGCATGATTCATGAAAAAAAAGACCCCAAGTATTAAAAATTGAAATTGAAGGAGATCAAATCTTGTTGATATTGAAGGAAATTTCCGCCAGTTTCGATTAATTTTTTAAATTTATATATTTTTTAATTTATCAATTTGTAAAACAGTTGTTAAAACTAATATATTGTTAACATGAATGAGTGATTCCGTAAAAAATCGAACATACAAAAGAAAACGAAACATGCCAAGACAAAAATAAGGAGAATTCTTTATGACTTTCTTTATTTAAGATGTTCCTAGGTTATTCATCATAATCAATTAAGATTATCAGAATTAAACATCTGTATTAAAATAAAAGTTTGAACTTGTAAATACATTAATGCATCGCCAAATAAATTTCGACCATAATAAATCGTATTGTTGAAACTACTCAAAACGTCCTAGTTAATTCTGCAATTACTTGTATCAATTAGTTTATATTCTAACACATAAAAAAAAAATCCTAGTAAAATTTTAAATTAACAAAAAAAAGATGTTGAAAAATTTCTAATTGAATTTCACAGCAATAACATTATAAGATATTTAATGCATAAAAATCATATGTTTTCTTAAATTTTGTAAAAACAAATTAGAATTTAATGTATCAAATGGACTTCGATTTTTTTCCTTTTTTTTTTTTTTTTATTGGACAATGGAGGAGTTGTCAATAATTTATTGGATCTCTATGCAATTTCGTTAAGTTTCGAGGGTGTAAATATAATTTATTCTTTTTCTTCTCGCGATCATGGTATATATGTTTTCTTTATTTATGTTATCCTTAATGTTTATCAACTGCAGTTGAGTTTTTATAGATATAGATTTGGGCGGTTGATGACGTATGCCTGCTGGTTGTCTAGCCCACCCTATTTCGCTATCAATTTTACTTTATTGTCCTTTTAGTTCTATAATTTTTTAAGAATTATACTCATGGAAAATATTATACAATGTGATTTTCAAAACAAAAAAAAAAATCAAATAATTATATTTTGGAGACGGAGTTAGTTTAATTAGTTCAAGGACTTTTTTATAAAATAAAGAAATATATTATTTTGTTTATATTCTATATCAATTTTTTAAGAAAAATTATATTTGTTGAACTAAAATAATTTAATAAAAAATATTTTTTTAATGGGTCGGAGAATAAATTTTAGAATAATAAACTGCACACAAATTAAGAGTTAAAAATAATATGTATTATAAATAAAGTTTTTTATTTTTTAAAGAATAGAATATTATCTTACAGCAAAAGCATAAAAGCATTTGCATGAGAAATTGATAAATCCTTCGAGAGATGTCAGCAACTGCAAAGATCCGAACTTGATTTATTTAAACAATAACTAATTACTTTAATTATCTCTGAAATTTTGACCCTCTTCTTAATACTTTTCTTCAAATTTTAAAATTTTTAATAGTTAACGTTCTTATTTTAATTTTAATTAATTCAGTTTAAAATTTTCAAAAAATTAGGCAGGAGGTAGTTTGAAAAGTAGCTCTCTCCCACAAGTTTGAATGTAAAAAATCATATAAGTATATTTGTTCTTTTCTATATTTATTCAATTTCAATTAGTAATTCAATTCCTAACTTTTGTTACTTTTTTGAGTAGAAAAATACCAATTATATTATATTTTAATCACGATTTAATTTATACATATTATATTTTAATCACAATTATATTATATTTTAATCACGGTTTAACTTTTAAATAATTACATTTTGTAGCGAGAAAATATTAATCATATTGTATTTTTGACTTAAAAAAAAACATATTCAGACGTGTTTGTCAGGCTCTATTCTAAATTTTTCAAATTTTATAAATTGAATTAATTGAAATTAAAAATAAAATGTTAGAGTTGATATTAAAACTTTTTTAACTCGAGGGACAAAATGGAAAGATGGTCAAAATTCAATGGTAATGAAAGTAATTAATTGTAACCAGCAACTCGTTTTGATAATTATAATATTTTTAGGCTAGCCCTCAGAAAGTGAGCAGGCGGCCCCCAGTTTTGGCTTTTGATTATGATTGTTGATTTCTTAGCCAAGTCGTCTCTGTTCATGATTGATTATTGTCGATTGATCCATATATATCATCGCAATTTATATCCTGTACCACTGTGTACATGTACCACTTACTATAATTAGTAAATTTTTTTGAGCCAACTATATTTTTTCTATTTTTAGTAATATTTAGTGACGCGCCCAGTTTTTCTTTTTTTTTTTCTTTTTTTTCCCGCCGTGGTATATATACATTCAAAACGTGGTGGTTGCACTTTTTTTTTCAAAAATTGAACGAGAGCGATCAAAAACTGAATGAGAGCGATCAAAAACTGAACGAGAGCGATCAGAATCAGAGTTTTTCGAATTGCGCTGCTTCTGAAATCATTCTGCAAGTATTGAAATTGTTAATAAAGGTATTGGATCGAAATATGATCATTAGTTTTTTTTTTATATTCGTGATTGATGTTTTTGTTGTTTAATTGTTGTTCTTATAGTATGTTTTTGAGAATTATAATTTTCGATCGTTTGAAAATTGTTGTTCCATTCGTATGATTCGTCTTTGTGATGTTGATATTTTGATCGTTTTGTTCAAGGACGTTGTTGGTATGTATTTTTGAATATTGCGGCATAAATATGCATGTTGCGGGATAGGATGTTATTTTTTTTTAGTTTTTATATGATGTAGTTGGACGTTGCGTAAGGTATAAATGGTGCGTTTTTGGACGTTGCTTAATGCGATGTTGTTTGTTTTTGTTTTGTTGTAATGTTTCTGGATGTTGCGTAAGTAATAAGTGGGACGTAGTGTGACGTTGCGCGATATGAGATTTTTCTCTAGTTTTTATGTGATGTTTATCTGGACGTTGCGTAAGTAATAATTTGGACGTGTTGGCGTAAGTAATAAGTGGGACGTTGCTTAAGTTGTTATAATTTTTTTTTTTCAGATATGGAATCAATGGATGATGAGTCGATGCTGTCTTTGATTGGTCAGAGAGTTGGTAGCGTAGATGAGGCATACGATTTGTATAACAAATATGCTTTCGAATTGGGTTTTAGTATTAGAAAGCATAGGTCTCGTAGCAAGAAAGATGGGTTATATATGAGACAGTTTGTGTGTTCGAAGCAAGGTGAGAAGGATTATAAAAATAAGACTGAGAATGAGAGGATTTATTCTAAATTGGATGTTCGAACGAAATGTAATGCGCTTGTTGAATTTAAGAGAATTGATTATGGTATTTGGGAGGTGCAGAAGCATTTCAGGAAACACAATCATGAGATGTGCTTTGAACATCAGAGACACTTATTGCGTTCTAGTAGAAATATGAATTCTTTATCAGTTGATTATTTGAAGACTTTGAATGATTCTGGAGTTCGTGTTTCAGATGGTTACAGAGTGTTGTGCAAAGAGGTAATGGACTTGTTGGTGGCGATTTGACGCTCATAATCTCCACAGAAGCTTCATGTTCTTGTCCTTGGCTTTCAACAGATGGATCTTCCTTACTCGGCCCTATTTTTCTCCGCTTCCCGGTCCGGCGAGATGATTCAGGTTTCTCCGTCAAGATTTCTACTGAAAGGCTATCATCATCGTCGTCGTCGTCGTAGGGTTCATATTCTTCAATCTCCTTGCCACTTGGGTTAAAGATTACGACAAAGAATTAGGAATTTGTTGTGTGTTTCTTGGTTTTCTTCAAACATATTCAGGTCACGAATAATGTAACGAAGGGCCATTGAGGAAATTTGTGAGAAGTATTTGAGATTTGTGGCTTGGTTTTTTTGGAAAGGAAGAAGAAAAGCAGAGGAAATATTGGTTTTGGACGTTGTATTGACGTTGCAAGACGTGGTTCTTGTTTATAGTATAACTTTTGAAAGAGTTTATATTGAACGTACGTGGTTGGTTTGGCAATAAATATGAATGTAGTTGAAACTATTAATAAGTAAGTGGTTGAAGAAATTGAATGAAGCGATGGAGTGTTAACAAACTATTAATAAGTAAGTGGCAGGACGTTGTACTGTTATTGTTAACAAATATTGTATAATTTAAGTTTTGATTTTTCCTGATATGTCCGTCACGTCCAGTAACGTCTTAAAAAAAACTATCGCAACGTCAGAATGAAGTGATTTTGCTTGGACGTTGTATTAAAGTTGCAAGACGTGGTTCTTGTTTATAGTATAACTTTTGAAAGAGTTTATATTGAACGTACGTGATTGGTTTGGCAATAAATATGAATGTAGTTGAAACTATTAATAAATAAGTGGTTGAGGAAATTGAATGAAGCGATGGAGTGTTGATTGGTTTTCAGAAGTGGCAGGATTTTGTACGGTTATTGTTGACAAATATTATATAATTTAAGTTTTGATTTTTGTTGATATGTCCGCCACGTCCACTAACGTCTTAAAAAACAACTATCGCAACGTCTGAATGAAGTGATTTTGCTTGGACGTTGTTTGGACGTTGCAAGACGTGGTTCTTGTTTATAGTATAACTTTTGAAAGAGTTTATATTGAATGTATGTGATTGGTTTGACAATAAATATGAATGTAGTTGAACTATTAATAAGTAAGTGGTTGAGGAAATTGAATGAAGCGATGGAGTGTTGATTAGTTTTCAGAAGTGGCAGGACTTTGTACGGTTATTGTTAACAAATATTATATAATTTAAGTTTTGATTTTTGTTGATATGTCCGCCACGTCCAGTAACGTCTTAAAAAACAACTATCGCAACGTCTGAATGAAGTGATTTTGCTTGGACGTTGTATGGAGTGTTGATTAAATATAGTGGAAAGTATTGATAAATTATATATAGTGGAAAGTATATACAAATATAAGAAATATACAAATATACAAAGAAACCTATTTATTTTTTATTTTCGGGGATTCTGCCTTTGTTGTTTCTTTTGCGGTTGTTTTTTCTGATTTGGATTTGCAATCTCTGGATCTGAATCAGGCAAATCATATTCTTCTCTTTCGCTTTCTTTTTTCCCAGTGGGTATTGGCAATGACTCCTGTGCCATGGTTGATAAAAGATGATAATTCGTCTGGTAGTAGTCCAATGCTTTTTGCTTGATCTCATCTTTTATCATGTTCGATGGAGACATCAGGATGTTGTATGAATACTTGGCTCGCAACTTGATGAATACGCTTTTGTCATTGGCCTTCTTACTTTGGATAAGAAGATTGTCATAATTGAAATCCAAATCACCTTCATACATCTCCATGTGTCTGATAGTAAACACAAAATAGTGAAAGTTATTTTGCAAAATAGCAGTTTAACAATAATAAGTGATGAGTTTATATTTTATGATACGAATTGGGCTGAATTGGGCAAAAATTGGATGTTTTGGTGAGGCTTAATGATGGTTTTTATATTTGCAGGGAATTATATTGATTTTGAGAAGGATGGAGCAATCTTTTTAAGAATGAAGGGCAAATTGGACAATTGAAGAAGAGGGGTCAAGTGCTGTAGATTTTTTGGGAAAGACAAGAAAGAAAGAATGGCCAAATTGGGAAGGAAGGATTATATAAGGAAGGGAATAAAAAAAGAAAGGAGGCAGAATTTTTGATTGGAGACTTGATAGTTTTGATTGCGGGGACCAGTTTTAAAAAAAGGAAAGACTTTGGTTATTTGAGGGAATACTTTGACTGCAGAGGGATATTACCATAGGGGATTCATTCTTTGGCAAGATACACGTTGGTTTATTTTGGAAAAGAAATTTCTGGCGGGGACCACGATTAGAAAGGGAGGCAGCAAATTGGTTGTGACAGATTTTTTTTTTGGACAAGAAAAGTGTAGAGACGTTTTTGAGGGAAATACACTGGGACAGCAGTTTTGGGCGGAATTTTGAGCAGCTATTTTGCGGACAACTACAACTACTTAGTATTATTCCTAGTTCTCAATTTGGAGTTTGAATTATGTTGCACTATTTTTATTTGATGTTTTTCTTTTCAACTATGAGTAGCTAGATTTCTTTAGTCTAGTCAAGGGACTTGAAACCCCTCGATGCTACTTGAATCGTGAGATCGAATTGATATTACTATTAATTGATTATTGGTTTCTTATTTATTCTTGTGCATTTTTTGTGGATTATTTGGCATTGTCTGTATAGCTGGTAGCATGCGGGTTTTCCTAGGTAATCCAATTTACTAGAATATACGAGGTTCGGTATTCCTTAGAGTTCATGAAATTAATCACGTGGTACGTAGATTAGTGAATTGAAAAGAATAAATAATCAAGTGCAATTAAGCTAATTGGGTTAATTGTAATTGAACTGGGTCCTTGGCTATCGTGATCTAGATTCTAGGAGGTTCCAGAATTGATCATTGATTATAGATGCGATTAACGGAGGTTCCTTAATCGCTGGCTTTAATTAATAGGACTGAATTGTTAGGAGGTTCCAACAATGAAAACCGGTGTAACCCATAATTAATTAATACATTTTTGCATCAAGGATCGATTAGTGCATCGAGGTGGTCCAATTCCCTTGGCTAGACGTTTTTCCAAACTTGGATTTTTACAATTTGTTTAATTTCTTGCAGTTTAATTTTAATTTGATTTTTGTTAGTTAGCTAATTAAAAACAAACCCCCCATTTTGGTTACGTACTTTTGACCAAATTTAGTTCACTTTGTTGCTCCCTGTGGATACGATCATACTCGTTCTATACTATTTTTTAATAGTTTTAAAAAGTAGGTTTATTTTTGATTGGCCTGACGACCCATCAATAAGCAATACCAATGACCCGCAACGTCCAGTTAATACCCACCACGTCTACCTACGTCGATCAAATGAACTATCGCAACGTCCGACAGCAAACAGAAACAACAATTATTAACTAACTCAAAAAGTCTATCTACGTCACATAAACAAGTAATTCAACAAGTAGGAAGAGAATTAATATTACCTTATTGTGTATATTCCGCAATCGCATTTGTTATTTTGATCTTTCCAAGGCAGATCCGCATATTCTAATACATTAGTCTTCATTTGTTTGAATTCTGGATATTGGCCTTTTTTCTCCTCATCCATTATGGTTGCAAACATTGTTAGGACCTCATGATGCAATCGATTTTGAATTGGTCCTAAGTTGTCGAGAACTTTTGCATATGCTTCCTGGATATTAATGGCCAGGGTGGTGAAGTGTCCACCGTCGATGATTGGGAAATAAACCTTGTATTGATTGAAAAAAATAAATTATAAAATAGAATTTGATATGTATACTTAATGAATGATTTAGTAAATGTACTTACAAACTCGAAAACGAAATGTTCCAAGCTATGGTGGAATCGAGCAAGTTCTTCCTGCATCCAATCACGAAAACATTTTTTTGTGTGCATTTTCACCATCTTGTTGTAAGCTTTGTTTGTAACTGGTGAAAATTAACTGCATCAAATTAATACACAATGTCAGTTAAAGGTTTTATCTCAAACAGCAAAAAGGTCAATGATACTTCTATCTCAAACATAAACAGTTAACAAGTCGCAACGTCCAGTTAATACCCACCACGTCCCACAACGTCCAAAAAATAAACTATCACAACGTCCAGTTACATACTCACCACGTCCCACAACATCAAAAAAATAAACTATCGCAACGTCCACTATAATACATACCACGTCCAAAAATTAACTACCACAACGTTCGACAAGCAAATATAAATACAAACAGTTGTTATTTATTGCAAATATAAATGTTCTTACCGAAAATCTGGTTGTGAAGAAAAACCGTTTTAGCCCAGATTTGTCTCTTAGCTTGTCAGTAAACATCTTATGTAGTTTTTGTGGGCGCACCATGCATTTATCATTTTCGCACTAACCCATTTATTTGCTGACATGGTGTGGAAGTCTAGCCTAGACAAGACCGTTCTTCCAAAGCTGTAGAGTGTTTCACTACATTTGTAGGATCATAAGTTAGTAAGAATAAATAATTAATTTTGCTGGATGATAATGTTTTGGATGTACTTACTGTTTGTGGTGAGTCTTATCCCTTTTCCTATCCTTAATGAGGAATGCGAAATTGATCATCAATTCCTCTTTCTTGGAAAGCTTTACGTCCAGCATCTGCTTCTTTTGCGGCTTGATGTAACAGTAAAATGGACTCCTCAGTGCCAATGGAAGCTTGATCTGGCGATGCTTTGGGTTTGGAATTGGATTTTCATCAAGTCTTTCCAGAGGATTGTCTTCCTCGTCCATGATGATTCTTTAGAAAAATAATGAAAATGTATCTGTCAGTAATAATATTATGATACAAAATGAATGAATTATAGTATTACTTACTGTTTGATTTCTTCCAGTTTTTGAGCATGTGGATCAGCCTGTATCTGCTGAGAAGTATCATACTCCTTTTGTAGATTCCTTGGCCTTGGCTCATGCTGCTGCTGTGACAATTCTATGCCGAGGTCGAAGTTTGGTGGTAGGATTTCTTTAAGCTCCTTGTTTGTCTCTTGTTGTCATTTTTCTATCTTATCAACCTGATTGAGAAGTGCAACAATGTTTTCTTTATCAATCTGACTTTGTGGTGTGACAAATGCAGCAAACTTCTTGTCCATCTCTTCTTGGACAATCTTATCCACTTGACTCAAAAGTTCAGCAGGATACTGAGTTGTTTCAATCTTCTTGTTGAGTTCTTCTTGTTGTTTATGTAACATCATTTGAATTTGACTCAACATTGGTTTAAAGTCAGTGTGAGGTTGACTTGGTACAACAACAGCAGCATCCTTTTGTGTAGCATCAATCTTCTTGTTGAGTTCTTCTTGTTGTTTCTGGAACATCCTTTGAACTTGACTCAACATTGGTTCAAAGTCAGTGGGAGGTTGACTTGGTACAACAGCAGCAGCATCTTCATCTTGTAGTGTTTCTTTTGTGACATTGTTGAAGAGATTTTCCATTTTTTTCAATGTCACTTCAAGTATCCTCAATGCTGGATTATCTTGTATTTCCTTTGTATCTTCTACAAGATTTATGAGGTTGGTGTATTCCTTGACTAATCGAGCCATTCCTTAATTAAGTCTTCTGATTTTAGCTTCATTGGAACTATCAACAGGCCGTACACAATAAAAAAGGTACATCAGAGGAGTTAATAATACACGCAACGTCTTGTTACACACACGCAACGTCCTGTTACGTCTGACGCAACGTCCTGTTACATCTGACGTAACGTCCAATAACAAAGCCACAACGTCCAGTTACGTCCATATTAATGTATAAGAGAAATAGTAATTTTGGATTTTGAATTTTACTTGATCTTGCTTCTCTGGTATTTCTTCATGTCTTATCTCAGCATTATCATCATCATCATCAATGTCGTAATCAACATCATGAGGCCCATGCTTTTAAAAATAAAACAAAAACATATACATGTGTAAGTTAATGTCCACAACGTTCAGTATAATATGCATAACGTCCTTCAACGTCTATAACAAATAATGCTTTTTGTTTTTGAAAATGTAAATATTACCTGATGTTGATCTTCTGGGATTTGATCGTCTTGTGGGATGTGATCATCTTCTATCTGGTTTTTCATCTCATCCCTTGTCAATATTCTTCCCCTTCCAAATCCTCCCAATGTTGTCTCTTTTGCCTCTCTTCTTGTATACTTTTCATAATCCCAATGTGAAAGTAGAGAGACGTTTCTTGGACGTATGGGTTCACCAGGAATTTTGACTATGTCCAGATACAGTAACTTGAAAAAAAAAATGAAGGAATAAATGTTAGTTACGTCTGATGAAAATCAAGGGCACAACGGTTGATAAAGTAGATTGGAAGTACTTACCACAATGAAGGGGAGCGATCCTTTAAAGATTACTCTTTGATTTGTGTCATTCCAATGTTTGACAGATTGTATCAAGCCTCTGATGGTGAACTCACACCAGTTCATGTTTCTGATGTTATCTACATTTTTGACACTCTTCAGTAGTGATTGTCGGCAACTTAAATCCATGTAAGCCCAAAGGAGAGTTGTTGTCATGTAGATTGTGAAGTCAATTTTGAAGTCATCATCAGCATACTCTTTGTGTTGCTTGATATAATCTGCCATTTGCGTTGTTGTTGGTTTTTTTTGAGTCCCTTCATTGCTAACGGATCCTGGATGTCTGGAATGGAATTTTTCCATTTCTGTCTTGTATTCGTCAGAGTACATATCAGAAGTGGTGTATTCTTCAATCTTAATACCACCACGTGGTATTCCAAACACATGCCTGACACCTTCTTCTTCAATATCAATGCTGCCACTGTTCAACTGGATTTTGCACCTGTTGTTTGAGATTGTGAAAGATTGCAACAGATGTTCTCCTAATCCACATGACAGTTGATTTAAGTTGATATCAAGCAACGATCCAAATCCAATATCTCTCACTGCTTGTTTTTGCTGCTCAGTCAAATGTCTTACAAGCTTGTATAATGCAGCAATGCTGGTCCTTGTTTGGAATTTGGTCCTTTTAGGAGATGTTTTTTGTTCATTTTTTTGACTGACTGTGATGGAAATAAATGAAAAAAATCAGTCACGTACAAAATATATTTCGCAACGTCTATTATAATACATACTACGTCCCGTTAAGTCTATAAAATAACTATCGCAACGTTCTAAAAGAACATGTTGATATGATAATAGAAAATATGAAATTAAGAAGATCATAAAGTATTCATACCTGATTGAAGTCTTGGTTTCTTTGTAGGTTTTTCTGCTACATGTTGCTTTTTTGTTTGTGTTTTTTTTGGGTTTAGCAGCCTGTTTCTTTTTTTGTTGTGGTTCATCTTCTTCTGTTTCTGATTCGTCTCTAAGTCTTTTTGGTTTATATTTTGTTTGTGGTTTTTGTGCAACAGGATTTTTTGTTGTTGCTGGTTTTTTGGTGTTGGACTGGTGAGCTTGGGTTTTTGTTGTTTTCTGCTTTGGTTGTGGATTTTTTTGAGGGTTGAGGATGTGTTTTGTTGCTGCATCAACAAGGGAATCCAGTTTTTTTGCAGAAATATGAGGGCTGAAATTTCTTTTTTTGAGTATGTATTGGTTTAATGGAATTTGGGAGTCATCTTCACTTGGTGCGGCAGCATTAGATTTACTTGGTGTTGGTGATGGTGTGGAATCTGTGACGAAATCATCATCTGTATTTGGTATTGATCTTTTTGCAGGTTGTTTGTAACTAACCATCCTGTAATGAACGAGGGAAATAATTATCAGAAACAAAAACACAAAATTGGTAACATTATGATTACAACGTCCAGTTACGTCTGAAAAAAAAGACTACAGCAACGTCCAACAAGAAAGACCAAAAATTTATTAATTTTTCATAAATACAAAACACAAAACACATTTTTGGTCACCAAATTTCTATAACATACCTACAACAAACACTGTTACTTTTATTAAATTAAACAAACAGCAAAGTCACCGCAACGTCCAGTTACATGCCCACCACATCTAACAACGTCCCAAAAAATACTACCGCAACGTCCATTAGGAAACACACAAAAAAAAAAAACTGTTATTTCCTCCAATTCAAAAACCAAACAGATTGTTAATGATCTTATTCGTATAAAATATATCACAACGTCAATTCTATTTTTGGCAGAAAAACAAAGCAGCAACGTCCAGTTACATGTCCACCACGTCCAACAACGTCCCAAAAATTACTACCGCAACGTCCATTAGGAAACACACAAAAAAAAACTGTTATTTCCTCCAATTCAAAAACCAAACAGATTGTGAATCATCCTATTCGTATAAAATATATCACAACGTCAAATTTGAAACAAAAACAATTCTATTTTTGGCAGATAAACAAGCAACAACGTCTAGTTACATGCCCACCACGTCCATCAATTACTACCGTAACGTCCATTAGGAAACACAGTATTTTAATTTCAGTACAGATAGAAATAACAAAGACGATGCAACGTCTAGTAAAATTTAGAGTAATATAGCATTATTTAGAATAATAGAGCATTATTTACAGTAGTTTGAAGAGTAACAGAGCAACGTCTAGTATAGTATTATAATCGAATGCAGCAAATACGGGAAAATAGGGTTTCGAAAATCCATGAATTACAGTGAAAAAATCTTTATAGTAAACGATGTAGTATATTTTGTAATATATTACCTGTAGTTTTGTGAAGTTTCGATGTAGTGTATTAACGTTGCGGGACGTAGGTTGCCTGGATTGAAGTTGTTCCGGTGGGTTTTTGCTCTTCTCTGTCGGAAACTTTGTCAGAAATTTTTGTCCGATTCATTTTTCGTCTGGATTTTTGAAAATTGGAAGTAGGAATAAGTTTTTCTAGGGTTTGATCGCTGGCATTTATGGAAGATTTTGATGGGAAGGAGTTTGGGTTTTGAAAAAGGAAACTGCCAGCAAGTGGGTTTTGAGCAGGGATCGCGCGCGTGTAACTACTATATAGTAGTGAGAGTGGAATATAAACACTAGGTACATGTACACAGTCTACAGGGTATACGGGCTGATATATCATCATCAAAATTCAACAAACATAAACTAGTAAATGCGTGGAAACTTGCAATTTTCCATTTTTTTTTTAATTTTGAGATATTTAAATTTTTACATAAAGAAATATAATATTAAAAAATTTACAAATATATATATTTTCAATTACAGAAAATTGTTAAGTATGATATTTTAACACAAGTTCTTCCGACAGAACTTCAACAAATAGAATACGTTCTTTACCCGATCCTCTAATTAATTTTACGAGTTTGATCATAATCATTAATTATCAATTTCAGATCTGTTAAGATAAATATCTTATTATTATGGACCCTAAACCCCATTTATATTTTAAAAAATTCCTTCAAGCAATTTCGTTTAGAGAATGCAAGAGTCTTTCTTATATTTTAGACTAAATTACAGGTTTGTAAGATTACTAAGTAAATAAATATCTTCATTTATCAATTATATATCATAAAATAATTAATATACTTCAATCTCAAAATTAATGTTGTCTTCATGTACTTTAGTTTTGGGGGGGAGGAATAATAAGTTTATTAAATGTCATAAAATAGGCTAATTTTGGCGCGATTTTGATATGGGCAAGTGCCACATAGTTCTTTGTTTGGACGGTGGAGAAAATTAATTAATAAAATGGGGTAAAAGTATAATCTCATGAAGTATATATATTCCATAAGTAAAGTTTAGTTAAAAGATTTAAAAGCAGAGTAACTTTGCCTCTTAAATGAGGTATTTCAGACACTAGAGAGTCAATATTTCTCATATTTTATTTATTATATTATTTTAATTTAATAAATAAAATAATTATGCTAAAATACAAGGAGTACAAGCTTGACATGACTTAATTATGAGGAAGTTTAAGACTTTATGTCCAAAATAAATTATGATTATAGTGTTATTTTTAGTGTTATAAATATATATGTATTTTTAATAATATTTTTAAATTTTAGAATGAGAACAGGTTTTTAAGATTAATAAAACAAAATTAATATTAATAATCTGAATCTAGACTAGGGAGTAAGAAAAAAAAAATGATATACCCGGTTACAAAAAGAAATGACAAACAATAGAAAAATAGATTCAAAGAATTAAAATTTAATAGACAAGTTAATTAAACCACTATATTAAAAAATTTATTCAAAAACAACCCATGAATGATTCTTCTTATGTGTGTTTTCTATCTTTTAAAATTATCCCTTCTCTCTCTCTCTCTTTTTTTTTTTTTTTTTTTTCCTTGACGCTTACATTTAGAGTAGTAATAAAAGAAAATTATAAACAATATTAATTTTCAAATTAATAAATAATCTCAATCATCTATTAAAA
Source organism: Knoxia roxburghii (assembly GCA_030378225.1). Classification (NCBI taxonomy): domain Eukaryota; kingdom Viridiplantae; phylum Streptophyta; class Magnoliopsida; order Gentianales; family Rubiaceae; genus Knoxia; species Knoxia roxburghii. Next base: position 38,560,333 of record CM059423.1, read on the forward strand.
AGCTAATATGAAAAAACTAGTGTAATATATTACCCGTGTGCAAAAATTAGCTTTTTATAATTTGTTTATATATCTATAAAACTATCTTTAATACTTACAAGGTAATATTTGATGTATAAGAATAGTTATATCAAATTAAAAATTTAATATTTACTCTGATAATTACGTTGTATTTATGTATTTTATAGATAAAGGATGAAAATTATAAATAAAAGAGGTTACATTGCTGGGGAAATTAAAAGGGCGAAAGAGTAATTAACATAAATTTGGTGAAGAAATGATTAAAAACGGGAGGGTTCCAGCGGATACCAAAGACAGAAGGAAGGAGTCAAAGAGTACAAACTAGATCCTGAACAGAATTGATTAGCCAGCAAGCTACTTTGCTTCTTCCCGTTCAATCATTGGATACTTCTCACCATATTTTGACAAAAAATTTGTCCATTTCATTTTCAGACCATTCAATACCAAATCCCCACTTTAATCTTCCCCCACCCCCCAAAAACATTATTGAGTTCATATCTTAAACCCTAATTTTCAACCATGCTTCTCCCCCTAGTTTTTTTTTCTTTTCTTGAGTAACAATGGGGTAAAAGGCTATATTTCTATAATTAAAAGGATTTTTCAATTCTCAATATATGATAAATCGTGAAGTGTATAATTATTACGTTACTGTTTGACCTGAATAGTGATCGAATGACTAAAATTATTAACCTTAAAAATTTACTCACTATATATTGTTTTGAAACTTTTAAATGCATGGATAAATGGAGTTTAGGGTTTATAATTTTGATCTCAATGGTGGCTCTCTCTCACTCAAAATTATTCTTACTTTTTCAGAACGTATTTGAAAGTTAAACTATAAAAGTTGGATAATGTTGTTGCCTTTTAATTTGAACGGGGTTTGACTTGAATTATTCTTACCATTTTGATATCTTCGACAACTAAAATATCAAAATTAGAATCATATTAATGAGTAAGAATTTAATTTTGAGATGAATCTATACTATGTTAGATAGGACATTTTTGGAGGATCATTTCCTATACATTTATGGTATGTTTTCTTTCACACCCCAATCGTATTGAACATTTGGAATGAAGATACCATAGCTCGAAGTAATACAATTATTCTCAAAATTATGAATAATGCATCTCAATATACATTTGGCTTCAACTTCAAGTTTCCAATATATTCATACAATATTTTTTTCAATGCGTGATGTGATCAATTATATTATAATCTTTAAATTATTAAACATTACACAAGATTAGAAATTACTAGTAGGATGATCGGTTTTCAAAGAAAGACTTCACACATTCAACAACTTGATTATTACACATATACTCACGAGTAGAATTTACTATTAAGAGGATCGTTTATTGAAAAAAAATTTCATATTTACGATATCTCAATTGATCTGATATTTATCGTCTAACTATTTTTTAAAATTTTTAATCCCGCATTTAAATGCACGACATGTTAACAATGGAGCAAATCCAATATCAAATGCTGAATTAAAATAGAATAGCTGTGAATGAGACTCATCTCGTCGATGAAATGAATGAGATAGTTATTATTATTAATGAATAATTGGCATTTATTATTATTATTATTAGTGTAACTTTGAATTAGGACTGAAGATACGTTTTGTTGTATCTAGAAGCTCTGGATATATCCATCCTCCAAAATGTCTACTTCCTCATTGAATTGGATGCCAACAACTCCAAAAAGTCATTGCTCATAAATTTGGAATATTTTATTTATTTTCGCACATTATGAAAGGCATTGCGTTCGGACAAGGCAAAATTTCTCTATCGGTTAATATTAATATTTCACTGGTCGCATACTCATAATTTTATTTATTAAATTAAAATAATATAATAAAGACGATTATTATTATGTTTTAATAACATGAAGAAATTATGTTTAAGGTAAGGCCTTCATATTAGTTGGAAAATTGACTCAGGCCTTCAACAGAAGGCCCATTTTCTAAAGTATCTTGAGATCTGTCTGAGGCCAGAGTTTAGTTGAAGCCCAAGGTCTTAGGTGATTAATTAAGTCCATCTTTACTTTGGGACAGCCATAGGTTATCATGAAAGCCCAACAACTCTCAATAGGAAACAAGTTAATAGTCCAATGGACACATTCAGTTACCATTGGGCGACATGAATGTCCACATATAGGACAGCCAAATTAAAGCTACGTTTGATCCACAGCAAAGATAATATAATGAAGCAATTTAAATTTTATTAATTCAATAATTATTAAAAGAATTTGATCACCTTTTATTTGTTTAGTAATTAGTAAGATATTCATTAAAAGAATTTGATTGCTTTATTAAAGTAATTTGATTGCTTTTGTCTTTACTTTACTAACCAAAAAAGATAGCAATCAGAATTATTTTATATTTGCCCCATTGTCTTTGTCTTGCATCAAACGCACCCAATGTTCATTCGGTGGATCCCTCTAGTTGAGAACTGGATCAAAATCAACGTGGACGGAGTTTCAAATACAGGATCATCTAATGCGACGGCAAGAGGACTAGCTAGAATCATCACGGCATATGGCTAGGGGGTTTCACAACCAACATAGGAGACTGTTCTCCACTCCTTGATGAATTATGGGGAGTCTTCAATGGATTGATATTGGCATGGCAAAAAGGATACAGGAAGATACAAATGGAGCTAGATAATGCAATAGCACTAAACATATTAAACAAAGCACGAGATTGCAACGGTCTGTATTATAACATTATGAATCAAATTAAAATTCTTTTGAACAGAGATTGAGAGATCTCATTTCATCACACATATAGAGAAAAGGAAATACATGTGTCGATAAGTTAGCCTAGTTAGCCTTCAAATTCTCAATGGGTGTGCTCATTTTGAATGATCCTCCCTCTTGTATTACCTTAGAACTTAATAGCGATTCGGCCGGTAGAATTAGGAAAAGGCCAATCAATTAGGTTTAACCGACATAAACTCTCATAATTTTTTTTTTAATTTAGAAAAAAAAGGTATATATGAATATACATATGTATATACCCCCTTCAGTTTTTTATATAAGATTTTTTTTGTAGGGTTTACAACTTTTAACTTTTTAATTTTAAATTTCTCATATTTAATGATAGAATTTAAATAAATAAAAAATAACTCTAAAAAAAATAAAAAATAATCTTTTGAAAGAAGAAATGCAATAAAAGAAAAAAAAAAGAACTAATATTGTCTTTTAAATTAAAATATTATAACCATTAATTTATATATGTGAATAACCTTTAAAATTTTATATAAAAATAGAGGAAGTGAATTATACATTCAATACCAAAATCTCAACTGAATCAAAAGAATATCCCAAAATTTACAAGAATTGATTGGAAGACCACAACAACGTGAAGACTAAAAAAGAGGATACACGTTTAAATTTTTTTTTAAATATAAAACTTATCTTATTAATTATTATATTAATTAATAACTATGACAACAACACCACCAAGAAACACATCTATTATGTCAATGACACCAAAAAAATATTAAATGAATGGAATTGAGATATGAGAGAAATATAATGAAATAGAGCCACTTTGAGATTCCCTTTTTAACAAGACATGGAAGGGAGGGGTGGTTACAAAGGAAATTTCTAACTCATATTATTCATAAATCGAGTACATGAATTGAATTCTATGAAATATAATTTATATTATTATTTAATAGTTCATAGTGATCGATTGTTAACCGATTGGTTATAAATTCGAGTCCTACCTTCCTATCTTTGCATTTTAAATCATCGTATCACATCACCGTTATCAAAATTATAATACAAAAAGTAATACAAACACAAATATTATATATGTACGTAGAACTATAATATAATTTGGGGATCATGGCTTAAACAAATAAAATGTTGATGAGATTCAGGAAAGTATGCAAGATTTTTATTCCACTATATACATAATACACCGTAGATAACAGACCCTTAAAATCCAAACCAAAAAAAAAAATGGTTGCATTCAATCAGTAATCAGAGCATCTTCAAACCAACCCATCACCCCCACTCTGCCGCCACCACCACCACCACCTAAACCCATTGATTTGTCCCATGACTTCAAAAATCTAGGACAGTTGTTGCAACTTGTCACCAAAAAAAGAGACTATTTACAACCACACAAATCTTCCACAATGAATGCCCAGTAAATATCAAACTCATATACGTGGCCTATATTTTAGCCGCAGGGGAAGAGCAAAAAAAATGGCAGCATTGATTGCACTGCATGTCTTTCTTTTGGTCTACTTTTTCCACTGTAGAAGTGGGGAGGGAGGAGGATAAGACCAGATTCAGACTCTGCAGCATGGTAGAGTGTGTGGATTGAGGGCCCTTCTGCTTGTTTGTTGGTTGTTGTCGTTGTTGCTTTCTTTCTTTCCTGTCATCATCAGTCATCTGTCATCAGTGTTTTTTGGAACTTAGGGGGAGAGCGTCAAAAAAAGCCTGAGTCTTGATCTGATCAGATCATATCGGATCAGCATCTTTCTTCTTGATTTTCTTGTTCAATGATTCATCATGTTTTCTTTTTAAATGTTTGTTGTATGATCTGGAGAGTTGACTTCAAGCGTTTCATGATGTGGGATGATGATGGGATGATAGGAAGATAAGCAAGCAAATCAGTATATTTGGGAGCAGCCCTTGGATTTGGATTTGGATTTGGATTTGGAATTGGATTTGGATTTGGAATGAGGAAGGATTCTTGAGATGCCTTGCTTTGAGAGTTCATGTAGGACACTTTCTGTTGATGGTGGCTTTAGCCCCAATGGTAGAGGCAACCATGGCTTGCTTATTGCCTCCTTCACTACCTTGTCAACTACCTCATCTGCCTGCAATGGAGATTGAAACTAATTTTATGAAACCTAATAACCACATTAACAACCAACAGGTTAATGCATGGCTATAAATCTGTAGCAGCTGAGTATTTTTACTCTACTTAGTGGGAGAAACTACTGGCATTTTCTGTAAACTCATATTATGAAACTATCTTCAGTGGGATACAAATATGATCAAGTTGTGATGAAGAGAAATGATGAACTCACTGGTTGTGAATCACAGGACTCCCAAAGTGTGTTGCATGCATAATGCATTTCCTTTGAGCTCCGGAAATCAGGAGCACTCTGCATAACGCGAATGACACATGAGATCTAGTTGCTCGTAATAATCTTCTGTAGCTCAAGAATGCAACACTTGAATTATAGTAAGACTCACTTGAGGAAATTGTTGGCAGGAACCAACTGACTGAGGAGGCAATACGGGGCATCCCCATGCTTCGGCGTGCATCTGAAATTTACGAGTCTGTATCAGTAATGGAATGTGGATTTGTATACTTCCTGGAAATTATTAGTCTAACCATTTAGAGTGTTAGTTACCCCTGAATAGGAATAGGGCTTCCAATGCCAGCTCTCATTAGGCAGTTGCAATCCAGGGTATAAAGGCGAACCCCAAGTATGCATGCCACTAGGATAAGTACCAAGGGGCATCCATGGAGGATACATTTGAGGAGCACCAGGAAGGTTATGGTTAGCCTGATATGTGGGATATGCCATAACAGGTTTATGCGGATAGTAGTTCCTTTGCGCGGGATCGCCTGGATGAGGCCATCTGCGCTCGTTGTCCTTGGGCAAAATGTGCCTCTTGTGCATCCTGTATTTCTGCTTGCAGAAGAAATTAGCCATATCCCAAGTTAGCATTTTGTTTAAGCAAATAACCTCTTCAGATCTTATAGTAAAGGAAAACAAAAAAAAGAAGATCAGTTGATTGACCTGGAGATGGCTTGCCACATTATGTCTGGTTAAACCTTCTACTTTCATCAATTCCAGTATTCGAGATGGTATCGCCTGATCTACACCAAGTTGCTCAACTGCTTGGACAAATTTTTTATGTAGTTCAGATGTCCAGTCTACCTGAAAAACAATTGTCATTCAAGGTCATCATACTCATTCAACTAGTAGATGGTGCCAATGAAGTTTAATCAGCTGATCTAAATGATAAAGTAGCACATTATGATCTTTAACAGAATCGATAAATGGTCACATAAAGACGATGGCATCAGTTAAAAAGGAGGAGGATGTTCTTCACTGAGAAGGGAAGCAAAGCAAGCTGATAAAGACAACCAAGCTATTTAGTTTAATTATAACACAAACCAAAATGGTATTAAGTTTATTTCATGAATTTGTACTCAATTGCTTTGTGAAATTTAAGGTCATAAACAGTCTATGAAAGCTGCACTTACAAGTATGTTCAATGAAAAACTGGTTTCACAGCTTACCTTTGTCTTCCTCTTACTAGCTTTAACTCCACAACTATCGTTGACTGCTGACATTTTATTTGGTTCAGTGGCATCGCTAGTGCCATTACTGGAACAGTCTTTACTTTCATGAGGAGCATAATTTTGCTCACTCTGACCCGCATCAGTAGATTCAGGCTCATCTTTAACAAATTCTCCCAATGCCTCACTACTAAATGCACTGCACTCAGAAAGTGAAATTCCGCAATTGATGTCGACAGATTTGCATTCCGCATCTAGTTGACCGCTATCTCGGTCCACAGAACAGTCTGCTTGATCCTGGCAATCTTCATGATCCAAAGATCTCTCCCCATGTTTCAGTTGAGGGGTGGAAGGAGCTGGATACTTATCACAACCTGACAGTAAATCCTGGTTCTGTTGATTTCCTGGAGACAAATTTTCCTGTTTTATATATGCTTCTTTATTTCTTTCTTCTTCATTTCCTATTTGGAGGTGAAGCTTGGAAATCACAGACTCTTTAACAGGTTTCAGTGCTTCTGAGACATCCTTTCCTCCTGCATTGAATGCCTGCTTTAGACCAATAAGTTTAGGATTTTTATTTTTAAAAGGGATTTAACAAAATGCCTTCTTTAGACCAACAAATGTGAAACAACCACCTTGTGAACTACATGCTGCCACAAGTTTCGTAATTTGTCATCGGACACAGGTTTTTGAAGGAACTCAACCGCGCCAAGCTGCACAAGCCAAAATTTAGGAAATGATCAATTTTGTGAATAAATCAGCAGTTCAAAGTAGTTTGATCATATGAGTTTTGCAACACTAAAACAATTTTCATGGAACAGAGAGGAGACACAATACACAATACACAATACACAACCCACAACCAATCATTTTGATATTCTCTAGCAGGCCTGTTCTAACCAATGTAATTTCTGTGGAAGAACTTAGGTTCAAGAACTCACCGCTATGCACTTCATCATGGTGCTTAGGCAATGATCGTTCGACATCACTGCAAACGGGACGCATGAATGAATGAGAAAATGACACAGAAACAGAAACAACAGCCTCCAAAATACGACTTGTACATGATTAAAAGAAGGAATATACACCAAGGGGATTCCTTCAGATTGATAAGTTCATCTATTCCATAAATAGATGAACCAAGCACTTTGGTAGAAGGAATTGGTGGCATATCAGGTTTTGGTCTTTTGTCATTTGAGATAGCAGTTAAGCTCAAAGAAACTAGTACACTTACTTATTGTGGGCAATGATTTAGCAGCTTCAAGAAATTTGAGTATGCCATCAGAGTTTTGGTCATTCACCTGCAACAATGTTTATGAAAAGCTTAAACCTGTGAATTAGTTGACTATCCGAAACTCAAAGAGGACTAAGTTAAAGAGAAGAGATTGCAGTATGAAGTTGGAGCTGTACAGTAATTACTTTTGTTTGTTTCACTTTAAGGGATGAATAGGATTAGCCCTTTGGAGAAAACCTTTTCCTTCTCCTAATGACGCTAACTACTCAAATCTGATCTATTTGTTCACTAATAAGCTTTCTTAACACTGCAACACATGAGTTTTGACATAACAAATGCTACACAAGGAATGGAGGAGGAATTTAGTACCGCAACGATAGCAACATGGTAGCACTCAGATTTACTTGAAATTGCTGACAAAGCTTCATGCTCATTAACAAATGCAGAAACTGAAGCAGCAGCAGAGCCATTACAAGATCATGCAAATGCACAGGAGAGAAATTGAAATTAACAGTATGACAAAAATACCAATATATAATGATATGATAAGTCTACTGAAAACAAAAAGTAAAGAAATAAAAAGAAAATGACAACAGTTTTGTAGCTAGTGGATAAAACAGACAATATGAAGCCCATAAAAGACTGCAGCAAACAGAAATTTTTGTCAAGAAGAGCAACTTCCAATATGAACTAGGAGCCACATTTTCTTTAACAAGGTCAAAAAATAAGAATATCATTAGCATTTCAACTAAAAGCAAAATGTTAGGAGGGTCATTGAATATGAAAAAGTCCAGCAATAATAATCATCAAGAAAAAACGAAAGAATGGAAGGGATCTATTACATTGTGAGTCACTTTTGATCGTTAGATCGCTGCACTCTAAATTTCAAATGGAGGATGGAAGGATGCGCAAAGTAGATATAACACATCAAACCTTATATGCCCAACAGTTGCCATAGGAATAAATGAAACACAAGCAGAAGCAATCTAAAGCATTTTGAAGAAATCTTGAAGATATTAGATGCTGTTTTAAGGGAAAATTACTGAATTAGGATAAAAGAAAATCAGAACAAATCCATCCCACAATATACGAATTAGTACAGAACAAATTCAAGAAAATTATTAGTAATAAAGGAAAGGCAAGGAAACTTTCTAAAGCTTTTTTACCAATATAATCCATGCCCTCAAGCTTTGATCTCATCTCTGCTGCAGAACTGTCCTCATCAATGAGAAGGACTTTAAGGCCCTTTGGGAAATCCTTCCAGTCCAGCAAATCATCAGCGGTGCAGACCATAGCTGCCTTGGCATCGTCTTTAAGGAAGCACATGAATTTCAAATAAAGTCACTTTTCACCATCTGATCACTCTGCCAAAACATTTGAACGAGATCAACCATTTATTTGCTCGAAATGAATCATAAAAAGAGCTGAACTTTACATTCAAAAGCAGGCAATTTGCATGATAAATCACCATCAAGATAACAAAAGTAAAAATGGTATAGTACATAGATGGAGGGTATACTAAAAATAGTCAGAAAATGAAGCAAAAAAATTTCACTTGTCCAAACAGTCTGATTAAGTACTGACATACAAACAAACAAACTGTCAACATTGTTCTAAGTTTTCAATAATGCATGATTGCACTTCTAGATCACAGACTCTATTCGAATACAGATCCTACTCATTTTTGCAACTAAATTTTAGAAATTCATTGGTTCAAGTCATCTTTTAAATCACAAACTTACATGCAAAGGCCAAAGAAATCACAGGAGCAAAACACAAAAACTACACCTGAATAAGGTGCATATTCTTAGATGGATAAAAAGGTAACCCACAGACACCCCAGGTCACAAGATTCAATCTTTTTCCAAGAAGAAGCAACAAAATCCAAAACCCATGTGAGATCATCAAGAAAAAATGCAAAGAAACAAGCCCAAAAGAGTTTCAAAGACAAAGAAAAATCAACACAGAACAACCAGCACCCGGTACCTGAGAAAAAGCAAGAATCAGCTTTAAAAAAGCAAAAAAAAAAAAAAAAAGAACACACGAGAGATACTCAGACCAGAAGTTCTTCAAGATTCCATGATGCAAGCAAGCAAATAAAACAACTTCGCAAGAAACATAAAGTGAAATGTTCATGCAGAAAGAAGAAACAGCAAACACGCACACAATGACACTCTCCATTAAAATAATCAAACTATTTTTTTTACCTATCATTTCTTTCTCCCTTTTTGCTGTCTCCTTCCTTGCTTCCCCCCTACTCGTTTTTGTACTACTACAAAATCAAATGTAGACAAGGGGAATTAAAAAAAAAAGGGGATGAATACTCAGAGCTGAATGGGGGTTGTGGGTTGGGTGTGACAGAGAAAGAGAAACAAGAACTCATTCAATATGAGGGAGAAGTTCTTGCAAGTGCGCTTTGGGGAGAGGGGAAGAGAGGGTGGACTCGTGAATTGTGAGTATATATGTAGTGTTGCTATCAGAGCGCAATACGGACCACATAAATTGGACTACAAACGTTTGTGGGGGCAATAAGGGGAAGTCATTTGTATTTTGGGATCAATTTTTATACATTTTCAGCTCTACAATTATGACTCAAATTTAAGTTCAAAACTATTTTATTTTCTAAGTATGTGCCAACAGTTTGCTTCTAAATCGTCTATGTATGCTATGGCTTTGCTATTTATTGTCATTTTCAAAATTAAATACAGTTTATTTTATTTTTATTTACAACTTATGTCATACGCTACATTATTTAACTTTTATAAATAAAAAGTTAGTATCATGTGATGAATCAACATTAATATAAAAATAAAAATAAAAAGTCATTTCACATTATCTTTAGAAGTTCTATGTACTAATGAATTAAAAAAATACAAAAATAGTCCATATAATATAATTTAGTATCAAATTTAATTTAAAATATTTAGTAATCTATAATTTTTGTTTTAAAATGTGTTACTCATAACACATTAATCTTAGTAACAAATTTTTTGAGCACTTAATAATTAATTGTTATTTTGTTAATCCTTATACTATGTAGATGCTAGATAAAAGATTTTACGCAACATGCACTAACACGTCATCTTAAGTTTCACATACATTTGTTTTTATCTAAATTAAACTTTTAATTTGAAAAAAAATGTATATGAAACCCACGATGACATGTTAATTCATGTGACATAAAATTTATCGTATTGATTAAATTGACGTCCACGTGATATAAAGGTTAACAAAATCACAATTCAACCTTTATATCACAATTCAACCGTTAAAAGCCTAAAAAACTATTGCTAGTTATGAATAACAAAATTTAAAATAAATTTCATAGTAAACTATATTATAAAACTATTCCTATATTTTTTCGAAATGAATTTCTATTAATGATCCACACGAATGTAGACAACAACCCTGCAATATACTCTAGTATTAGAAATATAAGTATTTTTTAAGAAAAATTTTATAAAAATAAAAAAATATATTGGAAGGAAGATTTTTAAAAATAATATAAAAGGATTTTAGATATAATTAAAATACGAGATTTAATGATTATTTAAATAGATTGCATTTTATAGTAAAAAAGTAATCTTGTTTTTTTTTTAAAAAAAAAATAGAGCAGTCTTCAGACAACAATGAACAAATCTTTTTGGAGATTCAGCTATTTAAAAGAAAATAAAAAGCTGAAAATTCTTACAAAAAGGAACAAAAATAAGAAATAAAAAGTTTCACCAAGAAAAGTAGGTTAAAAAAGTCTTGAGTTGATATATAAAAGGCTCTTTAATTATAGAGTTTGAAATTCTTTTTTCCCTTTTAAAAAAAAAGCTCATTATAGAACTTGGAAAAGACAAAAAAAAAAAAAAAAAAAAAAAAGGTTAGTTCAGTCCTTAAAAGAAAAAAGAAAAAGAAAGAGAAAGAATAATAATCTGATTATTGCTACCTCATTTCTTTTCCACAAAGACTTTAATCAACTCACTATAATTGTGATTGGGGCATTCTAGTTTTAATAAGTCATCTCAAAGGTCATGAACGAAATATAATTGATCGGTCTCATTAAAACAGTCGTATTTTAAAAGGTAATTTATATGGTGGTCCTATAGGACCACCATGAATTTTACTCCTACCCCGCTACAGTAGCGCGCTACAGTTCCGCGCGTGCTACAGTAACGCGCTACAGTTTCGCGCGCTACAGTAAACGCGCTACAGTACCTTCATTTCTTTTGTTATTTTTGGCTATTATGATACATATTATGGACGTTTTTGTTGTATGATATGATTTCTTTTATATTTTTGATCTGATATCTAAATTCTGTTGATCTGATGTCTGCTATTTTGTGATCTGATGTCTATATAATCATGATTTGATCTACCTTGTTAAGTATATTTTAGTTCTACTGTATGATTTCTTTTATATTTTTGATCTGATATCTATAGTCTGTTGATCTGATGTCTTGTATTCTCTGATCTGATGTCTATATAATCATGATTTGATCTACCTTGTTAAGTATATTTTAGTTCTACTGTATGATTTCTTTTATATTTTTGATCTGATATCTATAGTTTGTTGATCTGATGTTAAGTATGAGTTGATCTGATGTCTATATAATCCTGATCTGATCTCCTTTGTTAAGTATGTTTTAATTCTGCTGTGTTAAGTATGTTTTAGTTCTGCTGTGTGATTTCTTTTAAAATCTTGATCTGATGTCTATAGTCTGTTGATCTGATGTCAAGTATGAGTTGATCTGATCTCCTTTGTTAAGTATGTTTTAGTTCTGCTGTGTGATTTCTTTTAAAATCTTGATCTGATGTCTATAGTCTGTTGATCTGATGTCAGGTATGAGTTGATCTGATGTCTATATAATCCTGATCTGATCTCATTTGTTAAGTATGTTTTAGTTCTGCTGTGTGATTTCTTTTAAAATCTTGATCTGATGTCTATAGTCTGTTGATCTGATGTCAAGTATGAGTTGATCTGATGTCTATATAATCCTGATCTGATCTCCTTTGTTAAGTATGTTTTAGTTCTGCTGTGTGATTTCTTTTAAAATCTTGATCTGATGTCTATAGTCTGTTGATCTGATGTCAAGTATACGCTGATCTGATGTCTATAGTCTGTTGATCTGATCTCCCTTTTTAAGTATGTTTTAGTTCTACTGTATGATTTCTTTTATATTCTTGATCTGATATCTATAGTCTGTTGATCTGATGTCAAGTATTCGCTGATCTGATGTCTATATAATCCTGATCTGATCTCTCTTGTTAATTATATTTTAGTTCTACTGTATGATTTCTTTTATATTCTTGATCTGATGTCTATAGTCTGTTGATCTGATCTCTTGTATTCTCTAATCTGATGTCTATATAATCCTGATCTGATTTCCCTTGTTATAAAAAGTATTTTTAAAAAAAAAAAAAGAATTTTTTTTAAAAAAGATATTTTTTTTAAAAGTTTGTGCGTCAAAAAAAAAAAAAAAACTGTTGCGCGTTACTGTAGCGCGAAACTATAGCGCGTCACTGTAGCGCGCGCGCTACTGTAGCGCGCTACAGTAAGTAGGAGTAAAATTCATCCTACTCCTATAGTACCACCGTAAACGGACTCATTTTAAAAAAGTACTTATTTTATTTCTAAATAATACTATCATATTTTAAAGTTTTTATTTTAAAAACACGATTTTTACATAAAACAGGAAGAAAAAGTCATAAAATGAACTATATTGCACTTATTTCTTAACTTTTAGTTGTAAATCAAATTATATCAATAAGGATATTAAATAGGCATAAAAATGGATTATTTCTTGACTAGGTCATTAATTAATAATTTCTTTGCTTATAAAAAATTATTGACATGTTTTGAAAAAGTATAAGTAAAAGCTCTTGGCCAAACACTAATTTAAATATTTTTAAAATACTTAAAATATTTTATAATTTTTGTCTAAACATGGGCTAAAATTTTAAAATAGAAAATAAAAAATAAAATTGTTGACATATATTTTCCAATTTGTACGTGCAATATTTAATTGTGGACCAAACATAGTGATACTAGTAAATGTCGGGGTAAAAAATTAAAAATTAAAGGTTTTTTTAAACAAGAAATATTTAAAGTATGGCCCTATGTTTCAGATGAATGAGTATATAATTTTGTTGGATAATAATTCAGTTTTTATTTGAAATATTGAAGTTATCCCGAGGAAATTTAGAATGTGCCAATGGAGGCACGTGCCTCACCAATCCTAACACAATCTTTTATTTATAATATAAATTAAATATATACATATATTTATATTTATATATATACATTTTTTTATTTATATAATTACATATGCATAAACTATGCTTCAAAAAAAAAAATGCATAAACTAAATATAGTTTTATATATAAATATTTCCAATAAAATGAAAAGTAAATGCTACAATTAAGGAGAGAGTATATATTATAATTCTCTCTAAAAATTATTTATCATATTGTCTTGGTATTTTTTAAAATTTAGTTTAAACTCAACTTATTCGTAATTCTAGAAAACTATTATAGCTTTATTTCTCAAAAAAAAAAAAAATGAAACTTTAAGAATTTAACCTGTAACTTTAAAATTACAACTCTCCATTTTACCATCTCCCTAAATCTTACCATCCTAATTTATTCTTTTAATATAATATATTTTACACTTTCAATGTAATGCTTTATTTTATAAAGTCATAAATTTTAATAAAATAGAAAAGAGAGTTTTTTTAGGAGAATAATCGTAATAAAAGAAAATTAATGATAATATTGTTTTTAAGTGAAATAATTGATTATTAATTTATGTGTATAATTTTAAATATTTTATAAAAAAATTCAGGGAGTATATTCTTATAATTAGTAATATTAGTACTATTATGTCCCTACTGATTTTTTATTTTTTTTAATAGAAAGAACTAAATAGGAAGTAAGGAGTTATTAGTGTAAAGATGGGAAGTCAACGTCCAAACCTGGCAAAGGGCCTAACTCATAAGGGTCGAAAATTACATTCACGTGCCATTTATGACAGTTTTACTACTTATATCTGCGACACGAGTATTTAATATCGGATTTATGTAAATCAGGTAACATACTAGGCATCTACCTTCGACGGTTCAATTAAGATTTCGGACACAACTCTTCATGTGAGTTATAATGGAGTAATAGTGTTAAAAAAAAAAAAAAAAACCAAATCGATCCTATATTGGACTAGAATATATGAAAATGAAATTTAGTTTGGTTTCAAATAATAGAATATAGGATCGATTTGGTTTTTTTTTTTTTTTTTTTTTTTTTTATAAAAGATAGAAATCAAATTACTTAACGAGCCGTAGATCTAACCTTAATCTATTATTCGTCAATAAAATACAGTCTAACCAACAACTTCTTCCTCATCTTAACTACTCAAAATCGTTGACAAACCTTATTTCTTGTTCGGCCCTTGTTTTTATCTCGTCGAGTAAATAAGATATTATTTTTCTCAATTCTCTTTCAGTCAAGATTTTTATGGCTTTTATCCCGCGAATTCATTGTTGATATTTGTGCCTAAATTTTTTATGGTTGAATCATTCATATTTCAAACACAGTTCTTATGAATGAGTAATTTTGAGCTATAATTCGAGATAAAGTTTCATCCTTCATCAATTTATCAACCCTAAATCTACTTACCTCTACTGAGAATTTTAACCATCCAAGCAAGAAGAAAAATCTCCCTTAGCGACTTTAGTTTGTTTGGTAACGTACTTCCTACCAACTTAAGAAGATTTTGGAAGCGTAGATTAATTGTAATAGGTTAAGCGGAATTTAATACATTATATTAATCAAATTAAAAGTTAAAATATTTTACTATTGTTTAACTTTTTATATAATCTATACTTTCCTCACAAATTAAAATTTTTTTTCTCTCCCATGAAGTGGGACTATATATCCTATGTGATGTACCCTTAACATGATAACTATCACTGCAGCAAAACTTAAGATAATGAGTATGAATATTATAGAAGACTTTTTCATGGTGCAATTTATTATGAACTTCTTGCTAAACATAGACTATTTTCTATCAATTAGTATGTATTAAATGATAATTTATATATTATTGTTTCATTCTTATTTACGTGAATAAATATACTTTAAAATTTTATTTATTTACTTAGTACAGTATAAGAATAAATATTTTTTAAGATAAGATAAAATAGTCACGAAAAAACTTTATACTAAATTTTAGCAACTCTTTCACACAAAGAATGAAAGAATAGAGAATGTTAACATAATTTCAATTTGCTATAATGGTAGCCTTTTCTTTTTATTTTTTAAAAATGAATCTTTATATGTTTTTATATTTTTTTCTTAATGATTTAAATTTAAAATTTATTAATTATAAATGAGAAATGTAAACCATTAAAATAAAGATTAAGGACTAACCACCTGCTTTGAGAGATGACTGTCTTCAGAATTAGGTATTTTTGACATTAATATACCATGTATATGGTGTGTTTGATGGAAATTAAAATTTTATAATTCAATAATCATTAAAGAATCTAATTACTTTTGATTTATTTAGTAAATTAGCAAAATATTTATTAAAGAAATTTAATTATTTTTTTAAAGTAATTTGATTGTCTTTACATTTACTTTAATTATCAAAAGAGATAGCAATTAGAATTATTTTATTTTTGCCAATTATCTATACTTCGCATCAAAAAAACCCATAGCGTTTTATTCTTTTTTAATGTGAGAAAAAAAATTTGTTGTGCATTTTATATGGCACAATGGAGCCCTTCTTTCCTTAGAATCGTGCTATTGACTGTTATAAATGGTCAAAGATAAATCCCCCTAAGCAAAAGCAAACATCCCATTTAATTTCATTGTGATATTGGGAGAAAGAAGAAGAAAAAGAGGCTGAGTGTATGATATAAGCTGTACATTCAACACAGAAATTATTGGCAATGGTAGCCAGAGTCATTGATGATGCTCACTGCTGTACATGAATCCCTCTTTACCCTACCCTAAACTATGGACCCTAAGCCATGTTCTTTTTGGTAATTTCACTGCTCTCCTCCTAAATGGAATGCCATATCCAGCACACTAACAAGTCAATTATGTATTTGGGGGAGGGGAAGGGGTGCCCAAGTGGTAGTCCCCTAGGGCAGTGGCCATTAGTCCCTATGCAGTGTCCTCTGAAGCAGTAACTGTTTAGTCCATGATCCAATGGATGGTCACTGACTCACTGATGCTAGACCCATTATAGCATTTATGACAATTTTTTATTGTCGTTTTTATTTTAAACTTTTTAAGTAAATTACATTTTTTTTTTCTGAAATTTTGTCAAACTATCTGTTAATACTCCTATCAAATTTTAAAAATTATATTTATTTTCTTGATTAAATTTAAACATCAAAAGGTATCAAAAAATAAAAAAATTTGATGATTTTTTACCAAAATAAAGTTATAAAATGAGGTTAATTTTATCATTTCACTTAATAAAATTATTTACGTCAACAATTTAGTTCATATTTTTCTTCAATTAGGGGACTAATTGTTATGAATTTAATTTGCCAATGAGAATAAATGTAATTTTAAAAAATTAAGAAGGTATTAATTATTTAACCAAACGAGATGGGAGTAAATATAATTCATCTAAATTTTTTTTATAGTTGATGTCACAATTTGTGTTAAAAATATACTCTATTTTTGTAATACAAATTTTTCATACTTTTAAAACTTTTTTAAAAAATATATTGTATCGTATACATAATTAAAGTATATTATATTGTATAAAAATAAAGTTTATATATATTAATGTTGAAATACGAGTGTTTTTAATGGATAGAGATAGGGAAATGGTAGAAATCAAAAGAATCGCCGGATTCATTTGTTTTGTTTGTGTGATGATCAAAACTTGTCAAATGGAAATTAAGCCAAGAAATCAAAGCATTCCCATTCATTTTTTTCCATTGGCATCCCACCAAGTGTCTGGTGACCACAATATAATGTCAGCACTTTTTCTTTCGTGGAGGACTCAAAATGGTGGAAAGAAAGGTTTAAAAAATGAGTGGGGTTTTTTTTAAAAAATAATATAGGAGTAGTTTTGGAGGGTATTAGAATTGATGCGATTTAATTTAGTAATTATTTATATAAGTTATATTTTTTAGAAAAAAAATTAAATTTTCTCATAAAAAAAACTTAAACAAACCAAGTCTAAATCCGAGTATTGGGCTAGGAACATTAGACGATCCAAATACTTGATTTAAAAGGGTAATACTATTTTTTTTTTTATTTATTGTCTTCATTTTCTTTGCGGTGCACTGTCTCGCGGCCCTTGCATCAAAGGAACCTAAGGGCTTGAAGAGGTGAAGAGCCCTTCCTAAGAAGAAATGGTTAGAACATGATACAGAGAGCATGACGTATTTACGTAATGTAACATTTTGATGGGTTAAATATTTTTATTTTTTTATAAAATAATAATAATAATGATATTTTAATAAAATAATAATTTAAAAATTAATAAATAAAAAAGTGATATTTAAGAATTCACAATTTAAAACAAATTGTATAAATGAATTGGTATAAAGTTATTTTATTTTAATCAAAGGTTTCGAGTTTTTGGATTCTACTCTCCCACAATATGTATTCACATAGTACTGTTCATTTTGCCAAAACTATTGAGACAATTTTTCATGATCATTATTTATAAAAAGTTGCTGGACCAACTCCAATAAATATCTATAAAAAGTTTTTCTCCAAGAAAAGAAAGATTTTGAGTTTGAATTGTAGTTACGAGTTGTATTGCCTCTTGTGCTCCTTTTGACTCCATAAAATTCAAATATCAAATGTAACATATAAAAACACTAATTCATCATGTTACATCAAAATTTTAAATTTTTGAGAGGCGAAATTGTAACAGTATATAGAGGATAAATATTGGTCAGAATAACCTTACTCAAGAAAATTTTAATTTTTTTTGAAGGGCGTGTACACTCTTGTCATATAATGTCGGCCCCAATTCATAATAAATACAGAAGCCAAATTTCAAAAATAATTAATGCTGAGTGGCTAAACCAAATGTCTTAATTAACCAATTTCTTACTTTCCATTCCAACACCCCATTCATTCATACAAACGTAAGAAGGATGCAAACCCTGAATAATAGATTCAAAGAAAGATTAAAGCAGCCCAGAAGATTAGTGTACACGTAAGGTCCCAAAATAAAGGTTTGAATTACATACAAAGTTGAGCAAACATGCAGAGGTCAATGTGAAAAGGATGAACTAAAGTACTGACGAATACTGATGAATGGATGAGTGCCTTAAACCTAACGACAATATGAAACTCAGATTGGACGTCCCATCTCCCCCCAGTCATGTCTCTTTCTTCTGTAGCATCTCAGCTCTGTAGCTGCCTCACTTGTTGTTTGCCCATATTATTATTTTCAGACCTCAGTCCAAAAACAGTTCTTCCCCCTTATACGTGTTCCATCCTTCATCACAAGTTCAAAAACCGTTTTTCTTAACTAGAGTTTCCTTCATCTTTCAGACAGATTACTTTAGATTTTGATGTCAGGATAAGCATGGCCGTTTAAAAAAAATAGTTTTATTTATTAAATTGAATTAAAAGTGGACGTAAATTTCAAAATTTTAAAAAGTAAAATTATAACGATACAAAGAAGGAATATCGATCAGAACTCGACCGCACTAACCCTATTATGAAAAATTTTGATAGTTTTGAAAGCGGCTTTCTCTCACTTCTCACTACCATGGAGTGTTGTTCTTGAACATGAAGATGAACATGGGAGGAATGAGCAGTCTCATCACGATGAACAATTTTAATTTGGATTTCATTCCTCCTATGTAGTGGTGCTTGTTGTTGTCCTGGTTTGTTTTTTCCGTTAGTAATGCGAAGAAGAGAGATACTATGTTGAAGGGTCTTACTATTTGTAGCTCAAAAATGCTATTTGTAGCTCATAAAAAGAGTTAAAATGACTAAAATAACCCCAAAGTAAGATTATCAAATTTGTAACTGTCAAAATTCGTAAAAATTCACTCGACCCATGGTACACACGCCCAGTTTGGGCGCATATTCCATGGTTCAAACGCCTAAAGCAGAAGTGACGTCCATGGTAAGGAATAAAAATGTGGTCGTGGATACCATGGAAGGAACCCAAAATGTGGGCGTGTGCACCATGGACGGAAAGTTGGGTGGGAGGGCCATGGAGCAAACGCCTAACGCGTTATCCATGGATACACACGCCCATTATGGCGTGTGGTACCATGGTACAAACGCTAGGCGTTTGTTCCATGGTTCAAACGCCTGGGCGTTTGAACCATGGAACAAACGCACAGCGTTTGTACCATGGTGTCCCACGCCCATAATGGGCGTTTATACCATGGAATAAACGCCTATTTTGGGCGTGTGATACCATGGTACACACGCCCAAAATGGAGTTTAATTCCATTATCGGTATATTTTATAAAATATTTTATTATATAATATTTCGTAGTATTCGTTATTGTTAATATTGTAATTCTTCATAATTATTTTTAATTTTTATTATTGCTGTGGCACATTCTTTATATGGAAACTAGGAATTATGGGCAACAGTTCGGATGGTGGCAACTGGGGAAATTCTAAGTAATCAAGTTAAATACAGAAATATTTTTGCGGCATTTACACTTTATGTCTTTGTGAAAAAAATCAGTTTAAATTCACACACATGGATGTAAACGTTTCTAGACGTGGTGCTAGTGTTATGAGACGTGGTGAGTTGTCTTTGTGAAAAAATAGCTTAAATTCATATGCATGGATGTAGACGTTTCTGGTCGTGGTGCTAGTGTTATAAGACGTGGTGCTAGTGTTATGAAACGTGGTGAGCTGTCTTTGTGGAAAAATAGCTTAAATTCACATGCATGGATGTAGAAGTTTCTGGACGTGGTGCTAGTGTTATGAGACGTGGTGAGTTGTCTTTGTGAAAAAATAGTTTAAATTCACATGCATGGATGTAGACGTTTCTGGACGTGGTGCTAGTGTTATGAGACGTGGTGCGCTGTCTTTGTGAAAAACAAATAATAATTCGAAAAATAAGTTCAAAATAATTAATTTAAATTGTTATAAAATTGGTCAAATAAATTCAACAATATTTCAAATAATTAAAATTAGCCACAAAAAACAAAAAATATATGTGCAAATAAATAATTTAAACATTAGGCACATAAGTTCAATAATTAACTCAAATAAGTTCAATACTAATTTAAATAATTAAAAATAACCAAAACAAACATTGATAAATTATACAAATAAATAATCTACACATTACAAACATAAGTTCAATAGTTAAATTTAATAATTACGATACTAATTGAACTAATTAAAAGTACCTAAAAATTAATATTAACGACAATAATTCAATAATTAAGCAAATAAATGTAATATAATAAAGCAAATATTAAATGGAGGGTTTATATATATATATAGAGTATGGACGCAGGCATTTTTGCCTTTGACCATGGGCCGGACGCCTACTTTATGCGTCCGGCCATGGTCCCGGACGCACCACTTATGCGTCCGGCACCATGGCCGGACGCATAAAGTAGGCGTCCGGCACCATGGACAAACGTTTCATCCATGCGTCCGGCCATGGTGTCGGGCGCATGGATTTGTCTCTCCTTCCATGGTTCTTGCGTCCAATTTTAAAGTTTGTACCATGGTTATTACTCAAATTCATGTCGCGACATCCATGGGTCGAGTGAATTTTTCTGAATTTTGACTGTTAAAAAATTGTTATTCTTAATTCGGGGTTATTTTAGTCATTTTAATTCTTTTTATGAGCTACAAATAGCGTTTTTGAGCTACAAATAGCGTTTCAGTATGTTGAATGGTTCAAGTCTTGTCTATTCAAGAGCTTTTCTGATTGACCAGAGAGTTTAACAATGGAATTTCTCTTATTAGATCTCTGAATTTATTTTAAAATTTTACTAATTATAACCTCGTTTCTTATTTTTTATTATCTTAATTTAAATTAAAATACTCTCCATACAATATTTTTTTTCCTTCTTATGAATTACTACCTAAAAAACTGAGGCGGTAATAAGTAATCCCATTTCTTTTTTATTTCAATTATTCAGACAAAAACAATTTTACATTGAAACAAATAATATTTTTTAAAAATTTTTAAATTTTCTTTCTTTGGATCTTTTTGATTTAGTTTGGATCAATATTAATGGAATCCACTCAATTCAGTATGGCTCAACTTGAATTAATTGGGTACGGATCAACAAAATTGATCCGATCCGAGTTCATTGTATTCTCAGCGCTACTCTTGAAATGCATATGGTGTCCGTTAGGCGTTTTATAAAATTCAAACCATTTCATGGAATAATATCATTTAAATCTCCTAAAAAATGCAACCAAAAAAAAAAAAAAAAAACTAACATGCATATCAAATATATGATTAAATACTAAAAGGATATTTTATATCATATTCCATGAACTACCATGCAAGATAGTTCATTATATAAACTCTATAATCACTTTAGTATTATGAATCCTTTGAATATTATTTCTGATTTAATCAATATAATTTTGTTATTTATCAATAAATTATCTGCAATAGAGTTCTTGGACTACCGAAGCAAAATGTTTCTTAGCAATAGCCTAATATATATTGAAAACGGATTAAAAGCACAATAATATATCACAACTTTTATATAAGGTGACAATCTCGTGCTCAAATCTCCTAAGTCACCTATTAAAATTTTAATTATTAAGATTTTAATGAGTGATACATGAGGTGAAACATAGAATGACTTAGGAGATCGTGAGCCGTTCGAATGTAAAATGAAAAAAATTATATTTATCTTCTTTGTAATTTGGTCAAATTATTAATATTTCATGAGATATATAACAATTATATTTATCTCCATTGATCATCCAAATTCATAACAACAAATCTCAAACTAACACCAAAATGAGCAAAATTGTTAACATATATATTTTGATTGAGTCGAAAGACAAAACTAACTTCATTTTGGTCGAAAATTATTAAATTTTTTTATATATTTTTTTTAACATTTGACTTTGATCAAAGAGAGTTAAATGTAATTGTTAAAAATTTTGAAAAAAATATTAATAATTTAATCACAAGAGAGATAAATGAATTGATCCAATTAAAAAATATCATGCTCACGAACACTACATCATTCAAAGTAGTGACTCACGAGGCACGAGACCACCATAGTTAAAGGCCAAAGGTGGCTAGTTATAAAAACAGAGAGGAATTCAAGGGCTGTGGCTAAAATCACTTCTCCATCATATAACCTAATTCGTCTCATCCTTCTCAACTCATAGAAGAGAAGACAAAGTGGGATAGACAAAAGATTTTTGAGTTTTTTGTGGGCTTCTAGTGTCCCTCTCTAGATCTCACTTTTTGATAATGAGGGCCTTAAAGGCTGGAAAAGTATCATATTAGTACCCTATAGTGGTCTCATGTCTCACGAGGCCACCCTCCCACCACCCCTACACATTCAAAAGTAAAATTAAATTTATCAAATTTCAACCGATTTGATTTGGTCTAATTTTCGATTCAATTATTATTGTGTTTAATTAATAAAATTATGTCATTTTATTTTCATTGAGTAGGTAGTTAATATTTTTTTTTAAAAAAGAAAGACATACAAGTTTAACGTTTAAATAATTTCTGAATTTTAATTTAATGATTAGATATAAGGTATAAATAATCAAACAAATTTGATCGTCTCTAGGGTTTCATCTTTATACCTTGAAATTGAGCCAATGATTAAGATCACCTGTCCTGAGCGTTCTTACTTCCTCCACTTCATCATTATGTTTTGATTCATCGTATGATTTTATTACAATTTCAAACCAATCAATCATTTCAATCCATCCCAATGCGTAGTTCAAGTAGTTAACCACTTAAAGTAAAATCAATACTAATTGATCATCATATTTATTTAGGATCAACTCGCAAGCCAACCAACAACTTCCATTAGTATCCAAAGGAGGTATACCTCACGTTAAGGCTAACTTTATCCAAACATAACACGCAAGAATTTTGATAGGTTATTTTTATCGTCTGAATTTGTAAATTAAAAATAAAATTTATCATTTTTTTTTCTTTTTACATCCACTCGGTTATTTTTGTTTCATCGATTTGGTATGATTTTTTGTTTTATTTTCAAAAAATTATTATATTTATAGATTTATGAGAAAGATGATTTTGTATTGAAATTTATTAGTATGATACTTGTAGTCTAATGTCTTTTAAACATTTTAACTATTTATTTTCATCAACTAACTACTTATTGGATGTAAAAATTTAATGATCCAATCTCTTCATTAAAGCTGGAAGACTATAACTATGTAGGAACGATCAAATTACAGGTTAAGATGACATTATTGTGTCCATCTGAACTTCCGCTCTCTCGTTTCCCTTCCAAAGTAACTATGTAAGTTTTGTTTCTAATATATGGTCCCAAGAGAGGGTGAAAAGTTACCTTGTAATGCTGTAAAATATTTTTTACTTATTGAAATTTGAGTTTTGTCCATGATACTTTAATTTTGAGACAAAGTTGGTATATTTTAAAATATAACTCTTATTTATGGTGTAATTATCAATAAACTCTTGGTAATTTGTGACTTACATCTAATCCCTAAATTTCAAAAAACTATTAAATAACTTCTTGTGTTTTCTATTAAATTTGAAAAAGCTAATTTCAAATTTTTGAAGAGATGAAATAGAAAAGAGGATCCAAGTTTAGAAATTAGTGAAGTGAATTTTCCTGATTAAATGTATGCTTCAAATTGATATAGTTTTAATATGACCTCATTTAGTCTACAAATGGTAAAGTAGCCCTAACTGACCTACTACTCCTCTATAATACAACATTATAAACAACTCTCAAATAACTAATTCATACACTTTACACATATAATATATTTCATACTAATTTCAACATCGAACAGCTAATTCTGACCCTGTCACAACTAACTGAACAAGAACACAAGGTTAAAATTAAATCTTTGTAACTTGAGAGAGGAAATAAAAGAAATGATCAAAATTGAGGGACAATTAAAGTGATTGATTTATATAATTATAATGCTAAAGGCAAATAACTTGTGCAATCAAGAAATCTATCACTCAACTTTCAAAGGCGTACTAATGGACCTTTTGTTAATTCTATCAGTCACAGAAAACATAAATCCAAAATATATATCTAACATTTGACTTTTAGACGGGGTAAGACTATTACATAACCGAAACCATGCTAATCTATTGTTGCAATTTGATCGGGTGTCCTCGAAGGGACTGTTTCTGGACACTAATGTAAAAATTAAGTAGTATAATTGATTTATTGAGCAAATAAGTGAAAAAAATTTACTAGTTACCACATAATATTTACGATTTATCGTCTCAATTTAGATTAAAATATCCTCTTTACAATACTTTCTATTTTTCTCTTTTTAAGTAAAATGACACTTTTGTCAAAATTAAGAATTATTGCTAGTAATCCGTAGTGAAATGATTAAAAGTAATTTAACCTAGTAAATAGAATATTACTTTTTTTTTTTTTTTGGGGGTGGGGGGGGGGAACAACTAGTGGCTGGAGGGGGTAGAAAAATCTTGAAATAGGCTTTGAAGTTTTTAGAGGGCAAAGCTGTAGATGGTGTCGTATTTTTTGGGTTCATTCTCTTGGCAACTTCCCCATTCAAATGGTTCCAAACTTCCTTCCAAAGAAGAAGAGCCATAACTGAGAAAATACTTGGTTGGCTCATTTTGGTATTCCATATATCCAATTATTGGTACTAAAATTTAGTGGCTGCCTTCACATTTCCAATTTTCTACGTAAATTTACATTTACAGTCCAATGTCAAAAATTGAAAACCCACCACCAAATGCCTCTTTCACTCATCATATGTACCGTCTCTCCACCCACCCACCCACTTTAATACACATTGATATGAATTATTATTGATTATTGAAAAAAAAATAAAAATTTTATGTGAATATCATAAATGAGACATTACAACTTATTATGGAGCCGTTTAATAAAATTGACTGAAATCGAAATCGTAATGATATAGTAGGAGTGAGAATGATTACGGACTTTAAAAATTTAATAAAGTTATTTGATTTATAATATAAATTTGTGTATTATTATTATTTTTATTGTTTTACTTGCTAAAGGAATGAGTTTAAAACACTATAAAGTATCGATTACATTTCAAATAGTACTGATCATTTTTGTTCGAACATAAATATGGGTATGTGAAAAAGAAGCAAAGCGAATGGAGTGAGTTTAGAAAAACCCACTGATTTGGGTTTAAAACCAAATTTTGATACTCATCCAAGCAAACAAACGGGTATAAAAACAAACAAACACACCCTCAATCTCTTGGAAAAAAAAAAAAAAAAAACAAATACGTACCGATTACTGAAACTTTTATTCAAGATGGTGCTTTGACGCCTGAAAAAATAGGAATTTTACTTTAAAGTTCAAATCAGATTTAACTGTAGCCACAAAATTGTAATAGTGCTACCCAATTCCAATATTGTAAAAGATATATTATGTTTGATTCCTTTATCCAGGTTATTAAAATTTTTGGATGTTGAGTGTCATTTTTTCCAATTAAATTATAACCCAAGGCAATCATTTACATTTTTTTTTTAGTTTTACCAATGTATAATTTTTTTTAATTGTAGATAAGGCTAATACATTTAATTTCTAGCTAATATAATTATTTATTAAATGTAACTTCTAATTAAAATTGAAAGTTATAAATGTAAAAATTAGAAGTTATTATTATTTTCTTCAACAAATGAGATAAAAACCTAAATTATTCGATGTCAAGAAATCAGAATTATAATCGAAATCTATAAATATTTTATTATTTTACTTAAATTTGAATATAACCAAACAGATCGAAACCTGACCCACTCCCGGTCATCACATTTGCCACCGTCACTATTGTCGGTCGTCGATAAGTTGCTTCCGCTAGCGACTGATCGAAGCAAAAACCAGTGGTGACTGGGATGACTGGTCATATGAATTTAAAAGGTATGTGTACGTGTAAGGCCTTCCCTGTATTTCGGAGCGGGTTTTGCTTCAACCCGCCTCCATTTTTTGAACCCAATTTGGTGGTGGTAGATGAATAGTAACACCCACCACACGCCTATTTTTTTTAATTGATTTTTTATTAGATTTTAATTATAAATATTTATGAAACAATCCTTATAAACTTTAATATTTATGAATTGGTCGTATTTTATATTTGAATAATATTTTTTATTTAATATTAAATTTAATACAATGTGTGATTTATTTTATAAAATAATTATAAGATAAAATTATTTTTAACGAAGTGTAGTTTCAATTTAAATTTAATTATTCATATAATTTTTTTAATGCGCATTTTGAAATACAAAATATTACAAATTTGCTCTCTCATGTTCAGCTGGATTAGGCATTTTTTCCACAACAAAGGTTGTGGATTATAACAAAGAATTTATTATTTCGGAATCAAACATTTTAAATGTCTCACATGACGAGAACATAGTAATTTAAAACTAAAAAAAGTCTGAGTTCAAGTCGAGAAATTAGGAAAAAAATGTCTCACCTAATAAGATATTTAGGTAAGATATGCTCCCTCTATTTATTTTTATTTGACGTTTTAAAATTGAAAAAATTTATTTTTATTTGAAGTTTTACACTTTTTATAATTTTTAATATTTTTAATTTCAAAATTTTATTAAAATAACTTATATACCTAATCTTTATCTTCTCATCAAGATTATATATCAAGTAATTAAGTTTAAGTAAAAAGAATAAATAAAAAATTTTAAAATGTCAAATAAAAATAAATGAAGGGCGAACTTGGTGAATTTAAAGCCAGAATTGGAAATAAATAAGCTAGCTATAGCTGTAATGGTCCTATATACTATCTGTCTCAAAGAAGGACAATGAGGGGAACTGATAGGATCAATATGTTTGAAAACAAAAATAAACGTTTAAATAAATTACTTCCAAACCCGAAATAGTAAACCTATTTATAATTTTTTTTAAAAAGTATGGTAAATATAAATAGTACTCTTCTCATCTTAAAATAATATAACAAATTAAAATATTTTTGTGACATCCAAGCTCACATTATTAGAGTTGAAAGTAACTAGTTTGTGTATAAATTTTAGTTTCATAAATTACTAAAAATTTTTATTAATTAATTTAGACTAGCTAAGACAAAATTAAAAATTATTTTACCGATCTATGAAATGAAAGTAATGTAATTTTTTTGGAACGAAAATATACTTAAATAATTCGGGGCGAAAGTAATAAATATAATTATTATTTTGGATGGTAAATGGTAGATAATTTGACTCTGGTTAGTCGCACTTGGAAACACTTAGTAATCTACCAGTAGTAACCATACTAGGGTTAGTTCATTTTCTCACCCAAACAAGTCTGAATCTAACTATCAATTTGGATGTTCCACAGGTATAGGTGTATATTAACGCATAGAAATCTTGTTGATTAAGTAAAAATGATAATAACTCTAAATTTTCAGATTAATTGTCCATATACTTACACTTATGACGAAATTAATTACGACTGTCGATAGTAAAAATAAAAAAATAAAAAAAGACATGCCATTAATTAAATCTCAAACCCTAATGATCTATACTTGGTAATGAATCTTGATATCTTTTGGTCTGGTGCTCCCATCATTGTCCTATTTTGCTCCAAATTAGTCTTCGATCCAAACAGCACGTCTTAATCAAACTAAGCCGATCCCTGGTTTGTCTTCCTAGTGGACCAAAGCTACCCTAAATGCATGAGGTTCGTGGTTTGAATACGTTTTGATATCTGCACCCTACAAAAGAGACACCTCCATGATATAAATATACACACACACGTTGCACAACAGATAAAACAGTACTAAGATCAGGTTTTCAGCCCATGGTTTTGATGGTTTTCTGGATTTTTTTTCATCAGTTCATCAGCTTTGGATCATAACCGTAATCTTAATAACTAACTCGTTATGAAGACTATTTATACGAAAGAACTTAAAGAAGATGACGGGAGGAGCGTTTTGGAAATTTTTAGTTTTGTTGTATGGCCATTGAGGAACTAAGGTGGCCGAGTGGGAATCATTTGTTTATATATTGGAACTATATTACAAAATATCATTTTAACAAATAATAAAATTATATTAGTTAAAAAAGAAATAATGAGATATTTCAGGGGATAAAATATTAAATAAAAAAACACTTTTTTTTTTTGTTTTAAAGTGTTAAAAACAATTTACAAAATGTCTTTTAAAATTATAATATAATTTGCTATGTGAATAGAAGAGAAGCCTTTGCAACAGTGAATGGAGGGCTGATTAAAGCAGTGATTTTGAGAAGAGATGATGTGTTATTTTAGATAAGACAGAAGTGAAAATAATGGGAATAATGGTTTGTTTTGGTTTTATGGTGGTGTGGAGGATAATTAATGAATGTGTTGTTGTTGTCCTGGCTAAATTTACTTCACAAATTGCAAATCTGAGTATTAGATTTTCTCCACATCACTTTATGATCATGTGGTCGGCCCTCAACCGCCTTGTCAAATGCTAGGTGGTTGGATATTTCACGTGTCTACAAATAATAGATATTTTAAAAATAGTAATTCTGTGGTTAATATTTACATATATTATATCCGTTTTTAAATAATAGACACTTTAAAAATTGTATAATTACTAAATATATGATTAAATGATTGAATATATTAGTGAATTTATCTTATTTAGGGTTAATCAATGAATGAATCCATATTTTAAATGACAAATGTTTATTTGGAAAAACAAGGATAAAGAGGTAAAAAAAATTATTAATAGTGTCTAGAAAAGTGAAAAGAGACTATTAAAAAAAATTTAAATATCTAAATAAACTCTGATCACCATGTAATTTTATTCATATTCTAAAAATAATAAATTTTGGAAAAAAATTAAATGGGACACTATTGCACGCCTCTGGAACCACGCTCTTCCCTTTTTCCTTTATCTCGCCTTACAATTCCCTGAGCAGAGTAATGAGACTATTTTTTTGTTTTTTAATTGCTTTCTTTAGCCCATTTCTATCTTTTCATTTTTTTTTATATTATTTCATTTTTTAAATTTAATTTAATTTAATTTAATTTTCTTTTTTTTTCCCTGAAGCATTTTTTATCTTTTTTCTAAACAATTCAGTATTTTTTGTGTGTTTTTGAATTTTTTTAAAAAATATATTAAAAAATAAATTTTAATTATTATTTTAATTATTGTATAATTAAATAATTTTATATATTGTAATATGATTTCTTTTGTCTTGTGATATGATCTCTACTATCTTGTGATATGATATCTAAAAAATACATGATTTGATCCCCTATGTATATTTTAGTTGTATGATATGATTTCTCATATGTTGTGACATGATATCTTATATATGCTGATATGATCTTTATTGTCTTGTGATATGATATCTAAAGAATACATAATTTGATCCCCTGCTATGTATGTTTTAGTTGTATGATATGATTTCTCATATGTTGTGATATGATATTTTATATTTACTGATATGATCTCTATTGTCTTGTGATATGATATCTAATGAATATACATTTTAAAATAGTAATTATGAAAAAAAATTACAAAATTAGTGAGTCTTCCACACAGGAGCCTCTCTAAGATTTGCTCTAAATTATGCAGAAATAGAGTACTCCCTTCCAGTGTTTTACGTACCCAAGAAACCGGAACAAAAATTTCTGAAGTCCTAATACATCTCAGGTCATTCCTTTGGTAGATTTCCAATCTTTTGTTGATGAATCTGATGGTGGTATGGTAACCTTAAATTTCCAGAATTACACTCAATAATGAGTTGGCCCTCTTTGGCACATAATGAATGGGAAATGGTGTTGCAGAAGTTGGCCTTGGAATTAGTAGTGGCAATGAAGAACCTTATGGGATATCTCTGGTACTTTGTCGGATGGCAAGTTTCAGTATGGCAATCGTCCACTTGAGTGGCTATAGTTTCTGATGTAGTTGCGGCAATAGATAGGGATGAAATGATGGTTAAATAGATCTCTGATGAGACATACCAGCAGCCAGAGGAAATTGATTATGCGGAAGGTCAAAAATTGATTTTTGCAAATGGTGGTCATGCAGCTTCCGAATCAAATAGGCTGGTTTCACATAATATTGCATCAAATAACAAGGAATCAGAATAACATGACCATGCGTCTCCATTGAAGGCGCCAGGAACATCATAGTTGTTGATATGTTGCGCCACATTTTCTCCTATTGGAGCAATATATACCAACTCCAGAGTAAGTAATTTTATAAACGGGTAAAACTAGAAAAAAATTATAATTTACTTAATTTTTTTTAAAACGTCAAAAATTTTAACAAAATTTAAGATTATAAGGACATGATTTTTCCTAAAATTAATTTCTAGCAAAATAGAAATCTTAAAAATTAGCAAATAGAAGTAAGAATACGTTATGAGTAACAGAATACGGAAGAAAACGGCAAAGAAAAATCACACAATTAGCAAAACAAAATTTTGAAGTTCAATCGGGTGAATTGGCCTAGCGGCAGTGACCAAGACCCAAACTTATTTTCTGTGGTAATCCAGCACAGTAAAAACTCAAAAAAACGTTAGAAACCATTTCATTCCCAATCGTCCCGTAATTAAATAAAGCCACGTGGATGATGGTAATGGGTATGACTATGAATCAATTTCAAATGGGGTTACTATTTACCGTTTCACGTTTTAGGACGGTAATTTAATATTTTGATAAAAAAGTCATTTTATATGAAATGAGGGGAAAAGAGAGGATATTGTTGGAAGATATTTTCGTCTAAATTAAGACGATAAAAAGAAAATATGAGAGCGGTAACAAGTAATTCCTATTTCAGATGGAAGTGATTATACCTTACGATTCTTCGTAACTGCTTCCTATGTGACATATTCTAAGTTTTATCTTTCATTTAAATAGCTTTTCATTGTTTTTTTCGGCTTAAATACCACTTTTTTTTTTTAATTTTACGATCATTTTATCTTTCTTTTTTTATTAAAATATTTTGTTATTTTTTAATGAAGAAAAAATAATAAGAGCATTATGATAAAATTGAGCCATATTTAATAACCCTTTTCATTTCATACAAATTTTGAATTTAAAACTCAAACTTACAATAAATCATACATCAAAATAGAATTTTTAATATTTTTATAACTAATTTTAACTTATAAAAGTTTATTTAAGTTAAATAAACAATTATAAATGTATTAAAGTAGTTTGACCAAAATGCTTTTTTATCTCTTATAATTGACTTTATATCACTTTTGGTCCCTTATAATTTTACGGGGACTTTTTTAATCCCCTAACATTAATTTATTAGATCTTTTGATCAGTCTTAACGAGAATTTTGGTCAACAAATATTTTGACCAAATTTGGTATTAGTTTTAGGAGCTTTTGCATTAAACTTTTTTTTAAGGACTTTGTATAATTTTTTTTTTTCTACTTCTTCTTCCACCACCATCCATTCTCCTTTCCGCCTCCAGGAACCACCACTCCCGCCGAGAACCACCCTGTCATCGCCGCTAGGAACCACTACTGCCGCCAATAACCACCTTGTCGGTGTCGCCAGGAACCACCTCCGTCGAAAATCACATCTCGATCTCAATCCTCGGGATCTCCCTGGCGATTGAGATCGGGATATCGAGCTCCTGATCTCTATCGTCGGGATCTCGATCAAGACCCCAGCGATCGAGATCCTGGCTCGATTTTTCGATCTCAATGGTGGTTTCCGGTGGCAGCAAGGAGAATGGGTGGTTTGGAGGAAAAAGTAGAAAAAAAAAATTTTATACAACGGCCATTGAAAAAAAAATTTTAATACAAAAACAACATCAAATTTGGTCAAACCGTTTGTTGACTAAAATTCCCGTTAAGAGGGACCAAAAGACCTTATAAATTAATGTTAAGGGACTAAAAAAGTCCCCATAAAATTATAAGGGACTAAAAGTAAAACAAGAACAATTATAAATGACCAAAAAAGCATTTTGGCCACATAGTTTTCAACAATAATTTTTTACAATCTAGTATAATAATATAGAGGAATGAGATGAATTAAAGTTTATTTTTCTATAGATAAATATATTCTTTATGTGAAGATTTGCAGTAGAGATGGCCTTATAAATATTATATTTAAAAAATCCAAAAAATGAAGGTATGTACTGAAATATTTGATTTTGAGATGTGAATTGAAATATTTGATTTTAGGGGATGCGGACCAAAAATAGACCTTCCAAATTTTACAAATTCGAAAGTTAAAATTTCTTGAACATTTGGATTTTCCAAATGCTTAATTAAAGAGGGAGTATTAAATTAGATTTGGATTTATAAAATTCAAATTTACAAAATTTGGATTTTGTAAATCCGAAGGCTCTTTCCCGTTCACACTTGTAAATTTAACATTTTTGAGTTTATAATTCAAATTTTTGGATTTTTTTGATAAAAAATTCTCATTTTTATACCTTTATTTTTTGGCTTCAGATAATGTAGTAAATAAAATTATTTTTTATTTGGTTAACTGGAAAGTTAACTCAATTAAATTCATATTTTATTAGAGTTTTTTGACCCATCACGTATAAAATTCGTAAAATAAAAAATTTAATTTATTTTTTTAAAGAAACCTGACCCGTCCCCACATTTATAAATACATAGAAATAAATATACATATGCCCATAATGGGAGGTGTACTTTATAGAGATCGATTGCGTAAATATAAGACCTATTAAGAGTCGTACCACTAAAAACTAATTGTCCACCTACATTAACTTAACCTAAATAGTCAAAAGAGCAATGATACTACCATAGCTACAAATTATATAATTTATGTCGATTTATAATTTGAAAGTAAATTTAACGAAAGGATTTGAGAGAGAAAATAAATTGTATAATGGCAACTAACAAATAATAAGTAAGATATGGAATGATAAGAAAAGAAATAAAATTTGTACAGAAGATAAAAAGAAAAAAGTAATTTGTAAAGAGTGAATGAAAGATAAAAGAAATGAAGGAATTGAAAGAAATGATGTTTTATATAATTTTATTTTTCTAAAAGTAAGAGGAAATAATATTTTTTAAATTTGTGTCAAGAAAACCCGAATATCTCTACCTTATTATTCTTCCCCCCAAAAATAAAATGTAACATAATACACTAATTATTTAAAAATCACACGTAATTGCCTCCCTTAGTTAGGAAATTCTTAAACACTTCATAAACTACGGTAACTATTCCTTTCTTAGGCATATCATCAAACATAATCAATGCATTACGTGGTGTTTATTATGTTTTAGTTTCGTCACTTTACTAGTGATTTTTTTTTTAAATATAGTACGATAAAAATAATATTAAAAATTTCAAGTTAAACACAACAATTTTTCCAGGAGAATAATGCTTTAAAAACTTTTTTATTTGACTAGCTCTCATGAACGTTTCTGAACTTGACTTTCAAGAATAACTCTACATTTGATTCTCAAAATAACTATGTATTTATATTAGATAATAAAATTTATATAAAATATTTATTATTATTATATCTTTTACTGGTAATTTTAGTAATTTGAATTTCAAAGATAAACTAATATGTATTTGAATTTTAAATACTACTCCATCCATTTTTAAATAATAGAGATTTTTCAAGTTTTATTTAAGCTATCCATGTTTGATCACGGATACAAAGGTTAGGATTGGCAGAACATTTCAGGTTGACCACATCTTTTTATGACTGCATTTAAGATCCAGTATTGTTCAGATAATGCTGATTGCTTGTGAAGAATATTGAAGAAAAGGATTCTTCAAAAGGACATTTTGAAGGTTAGGATCCTGGAGAATAAAGGCCATTCTGATGAAACTATTTTCATAGTGCAAAACTGAGAAATATAGTTGTAAGCTTCTATGCAGTTCAGCTTAAGCCATTTGACATCAACATTGTTGCTGAGGCAATTCTTGCCTTTCTATATTGTCTAAAGGGCTGTTGACATTTGATTCAGCAAAGTCTCAGAATACCCCAAAAAGTAAAGAAAAAGCTCTACAACAATTGACTGAGTAAACCTAATTGTCCAATATCCAAGATTGAAGATTTATATCAAACCTTTCCCAGCTACACCTGCCTTAGTTTGAGGGCTTTCTGCAGCTGTTGGTTTACCTTGTATATTTCAACAATCTACTATTGTTTATTCATCATCATAGTTTGAGGGCTTTCTGCAGCTGTTGATTTACCTTGTATATTTCAACAATCTACTATTGTTTATTCATCATCAGCTGTGCTGTTTCCTGAGCTTCCAACCCAATATTGCTTTACTGCAACGAATATCTTTTCAGGCACGAGCGGTCCATCTTCATGATCCACCAGTTTTATATCCCATCTCATACCTCCTGCAATTCTTCGCACATCATTCAAGACATCAACCGCATCACGGATGATGACTGCGCCTTCAGGCCTTAACACACGATCCATCTCGAGAAGAATATCTTCAAATTCACACCTGTTGGATTGCATTTGAGATGTTTAAGAGAACTTGAACATTTGTTACAACGGTACTTGACACAATTCAGGTGGTTCACGGGTGCTTTACTTTAATGAATCAATAATGTTATTCTGTTTCATGGAAGATGATGTATAGCAGCCATTAATAACTAAGTTACATTCACATTCATTATTCTAGCTCTGAATTTAGAAACGCCTATATAATTGCATACAATTCAAACCTTCCTAAAGAAACAAGCAGCTGTTAACATTTGCTCAAGTGTTCAACAGAATAATATATGTGAGCTATATTGCTTGCCCTCCACATTTCTTAGCCAAGAAGTGAGCTTTCAGCCATAAAAATTTGACTATAAGTAAGATAAGACGTTGGCATTCAGCCCGGGATAGAAACCTTACTTGTCCTGGTACAGGCTGAATAAGCCATTAGCGTGAAGAAAATCATATGTCCTAGGGTAAGTTGAGAAGCCTTCACACCTGAGCCACATAAGAGAATGCAAATGGTGTATCAAGACATAAGTATTTCCTTCAATGTCCATTTTTAAGGATAAGGTTTCATAAGTTCAGACATTGATCATCAATGAACCATTTGAATTACATTTTTTATTAGGTTACGGATTCTAAGTGGTAAACATTAGCTTGCATCTGTATCTTTCAATTCACAAAGAGACCAGAAAGTAAGCCTATACTAAAGCATCGATAAAAGGCGAAAGACCATGCTGAAATGGTTAAACATGCTCATGGTAGTCCAGATCAGTAAATGCATAATCTAATTGCATAAATTAGTATTGAGTGTATATACAGATGGGAAAAAGTAAAAGGATTGTAAGAAAGTACCAGTCATGATATATGCCAATCAGGCCTCTCTCATACACGACACCAAGAGTGTTCTGGGCAATAGTGGGCACGACATTCATTACCCAGAGTTTTGATGATGTTAAAGCTGCTGCAAAACCTCCAAGGCCAGCATTCATATCCATTATGTTTCGATATCTTGTGGTACCAAGTAGCCTGTTTATCTTTTTGTATGCATTCACATGTTTCTTCCAGAGTTGGTTGTCTGCTTCATAAGATTCAACAGTGACCCCCGGTACCATTGAATTTGCTATTCTTGGAGGAACTGCAAAAAGCCTGGCTGGGAATTTCTCCAACTCTCCACCAGCCACTTCAGAGGTGGTTTGAACTTCAGGAAAAGGAGTTATGCATGTTTCCATTTCCTTATACCTAAGAAATCATTAATAGGAGGTTACGAGATATAATATGACAACAAATAATAGTTAAATTCTAATAATTGGTTAGATGGCTAAGAAGATTGGTTAATTAACCTATATTGGTTCATTGGAGATTCAGAATCCAGTCAAAGAGAGATGACAAGTTGGTGAAATCCTTTTCCTGACGTTTGTCTAATATAAAAAAGAGGAGCTTTGACCATCTGTCATGAATCACCACTAATATACAGTCATACCTTCAAATGTATCCAGAATTATTTAGAAGTTAAGCCTTGCATTGGAACAGAAATTGAGATATAACTTGATAGGATGATTCGACAAATTTGCACCTAATAGTTTTTGGAAGTAGACAAGACAGATTTTGCAGAAGTATGTGTTTGGCCAACTGAAGGCCTTTAATCTTTGTCATTAGTTTCAAGCTCATGAATGCACAGCTGACAACAACCCCCCCACCCCCCAAAAAAAAAAAAATCTAACCATATGTATGTCAGGGATAAATGTAAGCTGAAGGTCACAACCCCATTAAATGAAATTTTGGTTCACCAATAATATTCTGAAGTTTGATGATTTAAGTCAATTTGAAAAACTTGGGCAAAATCAAAGAGCATCAAGCTAGAAATTCTTCAATTTTCCAGAAGTAGATGATTAACTGTTAATGCAAATTTCCAGAAAAGCAGTTCAGGAAACAAGAAGTTGAACTTTGTCTCACCACACATCATCAGTATCTCTGGATTCACACATATTGGCAGACTTTCTCTTGCAGGATTCAGAATTTATGCTTTTCCTCCAGATAGCAATGTCTCCCTTCTCATACTTCTTCTCCCAACAAAGTTGTTCAGCCAACTTCTCTATCTTTGTTTGTTCAGCTTTGAGATCCTCCTTAGTCCTTTTCCATGTTTTGTAGTAGGTCTTCCAGTTAATTGGAGGACCGGACAAGATCCAGTAGCCACCTGGTCTGAGAACTCTATCAACTTCCATCAAATACATACCATCTGCACATACAGTCTAGAAAGTCAGGATCACCACTACTCCAGATTTAGATAAAAAGGAACTCTCGCTCTCTTTTAGTAAAGTTTTTACTACAATTTCCATGATCCATCTTTACTGGTAAAGAAATGAATCTAAGTTTGGTCCAATTACTTTTTGTCTCCAGATTATAAAATTAATAATGACCCAAAAGTTAAGGAGTTCATCCACTATTTTCAATTATGACTGCTTCACTACCTAACAACATATCATGGAATTTAAATCCTTAAGCAAGCCCCAGTATTTTCTACGTAAAAGGAAAAGAAAAGTAGTTATAATATACTATTGTGAGTTGAGAGAAAATAAGCATCTTCTGTTCAAACATATAAAAGAAGGAAAAAAAGAGAGCATCTTTTCTGTTCACTTCAACTCATATCTAGATAGTCAAAGTAACTGTTTGTAACCTTTCCTGTTATACAACAAAATGCATATTAAGTTGCAATTCTTCCAACAAGTTCATTAACATGAGAAGTGTCGCTGACTCAATTACTGTAGACTCCAGCAGAAGAGACTACATCAACTAAAAGAGTAAGGCTCGACAATATAATGTCTGTACATACCATTTCCTGTCCAGGGTATCAAACATCGAGAACACTGAGCCATGTCAAATGCTCTTGATGGATATGGGAGCTTTATTGACCCAAGAACCCCAATAACAGCTGGCACGCCTCTCTCCAATGCAAACTGCACTTGTGCTTCGTGGTTGTCCTTTGGTGCAAATGACATTGCCAACACATTCCTCTTCAGCAAGTAAGCACCCCAACTTGCAACCTTTCAGGATCAATGAAAAAAGCCAAAAATGAAACTTGCGCTTCATAACATCAGACCAGTAAACTAATTCTAACAGGAAACAGTTGTAGTACATTCTTGAAGTATAAATGACGATGGCACAATGATGGGGAGAATACTATATATCATAGCCAATGTCAGGGGAAGCTAATACACCAGAGGTGGACAAAAATATGCGACAGTCAGACACCTTAATCCAAATCTTATCACTAGCACAAGAATTCCAATATTTTTTTTCCTGTATGTGCTTCTTTCAAGGAAAGGAGAAGCCGATTGTTAGATGAAGCCACCAACATTTATGATTAACTTATCTGGATTCACACCACTCAATGAAACAGGATCAAGAAAATGATAAGCGTGACATAAGCTAAAGAACTTACTCCACATCCAGTGTCTAATGCTGTGCGGATGGATCCATTGGCAATTGGAATCACTGTTGCAAGTTCATTAATATATGCATCAGCACCGTTAGGGAACATTGTCCCACCTCCCGGAAACTTGAACACTTTACCCTCAAACTTTACCCAGTTCTGATTAGCTTTCTCAACTGTCAAGCTTTTATAAGGAGCATTAGCATAATATACATAATCACGGCCTTTTGGCCAGGGAAATGGAGTTGTCCATCCTTTGGGTGCTGGTATAAGACAATGCAGCTTCTCCTGTACAGGAGGGCAATGCCTCTCCCTATATATCATATTCTCTCTTGGGAATGTCATTGCCCTGTCTTGTTCCTGACAAGGAGTATAGTCAGTATATTTAACATCACAGGGCTTGAACACTTTAGCTTCTGGTTCAGAAGATTCAACTGGTGGCTCTTGAACATGATGAGGTTCAAAGTCCAAAGTAGGAGCAACATAGCAGTCTGTGAGCTTGGCAACTTCCATAGCTACTCTATCTCCTTTTCCAAAACCGCTTTTTTGCCATGTTCCCAGTAAGTAAAAGAAACAGCACAGACCAAGTACAACAAATATGGATACAGGACTACGTGTTCTATTTCCTGATAACTGACTCTTAGATGCCATACTTTGATTGCAGAATCACCAAAAAAGCTCCCTGTGTAATGGTAGAGAGTCAGACAACACAAAAAGGAGTGGCATAATTCGAACAAACAAAACAGAATACCATGTGGAGCAATGTGTAAATGTTAATTGCAAGCTAGCAAAGCAAAAGAGCCCTTCCACAATGGATACTGTTTGGACTGTTGGTTTTCCTAATTGGTTTTTGTTACATCATTCATCTTTGGCACATGGAGTTCCCCATTATGGCATTGACCCTATCATGCTGTAATCTCTTTTGAACCTAAAACCTTTGCATATCGAAGAAAGACTTGCTCTCACATTTGAAGATGATGTAAGACGGGATTGACCAGGCAGCAAAGTCAAAGAGCAAAATTATCCAAATAAAAACAAGATGATGAACCAATATTTTCAGAAATTACAATGCTCCCACATGATGGGAAGTTGAAAAATAAACTTACAAGACAGAATTCAACAGAAAAAAAAACGGAAAATATCATTTCAATCTTCTCAATATAAGAACACTATCACATCTAAGCCCAGGGAAATTTTCTATGAGAAGATTGCCTAAAATAAAAATGGAGATGTAGTTGAAACAACTATTGCAGCTGAAACTTGAACATAAGGAAAGTGATATACGGTAAATACCAAATGTTTGAGGTATCATCAAGATTTTTGTTATGAAATCTAAACGTATGCAGAAGGAAGAAAAAATTTGCAGTGTCCTCTCAAGTTTGGGTGTTTTCAAAAACAAGAATGCACAGTGAATTACCCAGGTTGAGACTGCATCAACAGCATGCTTAGGAAATTTTCACAATGTGCAAATAAAAATTACACTTCTAGCATTCAAGCAACAACAATTTCTCCATGTTCCTATTAAAATAAATACTATTTTTTCGTCTCATTTTCATCCTTAATTTCTCCCGGCAATTAGTTAAGCATCCTTGAAGAACACTTCAACCAGAATTACAAGAGTTTTTTCTTCTTTTTTCTTTTTTCTTCTAGAGGGAGTATTAGAATCATTTTGATCAGCATAAAGAGGAAAATCAAGTAGTATGACCTTGAAGTGAGCATGAGACCAAATAATTACATGAGTTAACAAAGAAATTACCAAGCTGCATCCAAAATCTAAAAATGTATTGGACTTCTTCAAACTTGAAAGCTAAACAGTGACTGACTGGGAGAGAAAAGACTGAGATCCATAACAAAAAAGTGAAAAACCAAAATGGTGCCTTTTGGGAAGCTAACTGAAACAAGTTCTTCTAGCCCAACAAGAATAAAGTTAACATCTTTGCTGAAAAAGAAATCAAATCATACAAGACAAATCAGTTCGTTATTTCAAATTATAAGAAAGCAAACAACTTCATTGCAGCAATACCAAAACTTAATGATTCGAGGAGCAACAAACAAAATGAAGCACGAATCATAAAACGATCTGGTCATTACCTAAGCAAAAGAAATATGAGATCTTTCTGCTGAATGGCCACCGCCAGTGACAAAAGCTGGTGTGAGTTCAACAGTAAAAATAAGCCTCATAGACAAAAACTCTTCCCCATCTGCTATAAATGATGAATGCGAAAGGCAGAGGCAAAGAGTGACATGATAGCGAGTGAAAGGAGTAAAATTTATCTTTAATCCCACAATTTGTTTCCTTTTTCAAGTGGGATTTTTGAATCTTGGGAGTGTATTTTGCTGTGTAAGTAAATGTGAAATGATACTGTCTGTATAAGTGTTAATGACTATGATACGCTTTGATTGTTTGAGGGCTATTCTTTATCATTATTTAATTCTGTTCATTGGCCCATCTCCATAGGGTGTAAAGGCGTCGGAATCAAGAAGTGTAGAACCAAGACCGACATTGGAATGTACCCTTTACAGCGGAGACATAGACAGAGTGAAAATTTGGCAAATGGAAGAAGAAGAAAGACGACTACATCGGACTAAAGTTGGACCCTTTCTTGTTATTCAGTTTTTGGTTTTTCTGATTTGGAAAGGTTCATTTTCTACACGCTTTCTTGTTTGTTTAGTAGTAATTTTTTTAGAAAAAATTTTAAAAAAAGTTTTATTCCTCCTTCATATCTCTAAAAAGATCAACTCTTTCACTCTTCTAAACAAATTCTTCGATCGAAACATAAAAATCTTTTCTTTACTTATGCTGATCTGCCCAAGAAAGTTTCTTGCTTCCCAGATTTTTCATTTGGGTTGGTTAAGGTTAGAGTCGTTTGACTTGCGCATGATTGGGTTATTATATTTGGAAGGGCAGATCTACTATAGATAAATACACCTACGTTAACCGCGGTCAATATCCTAATCACCCTTATCCTGTGTCAGAAAATACGCAGAATTTATGGAAGACATACATTTTTTACGAAAATAATACCCTGACTGATCAGTTTAACTATAATTAATCTTGGCCCAAGACATTACTGTTCCTCCAACCTTTGCTTGGATGGAAGAAGGAATTCTCGAAACAGGGCTGTTGCCCTGTAGAAAAATATCTACGAGAGGGTTGGTAATGAGCGCATACATATCAGCCATATGGTGGCAAACATAGTTTATTTGGGGTAACCCAAAGTTTATGGGTCAATTGGTGTCGGTGGTTTTGTACTTATAGGGTGAAAATGAACAACAAACGAGTGAAGATTCTTCTATGTTTGACTCTCGATTGTTGTTGTGACAGTTCTTCCAACTTTGTTTTCGTCAATGCTTCATTAATGTGACCCCTAACTTAATTTTAATTAGTAAATTCATTTATTAAATTAAAAGAGTAATAAAAATGATAAAAAATAAGTCAGGCGAGTGAATATTAATTTAATAGTGGGAAAAAATTGATACATCATTTTCCTAAGAATTGAAGGGCAAAATAGTGTTGTTGGATATAATAAGGCTACAAATGCCAGTTGTTTTGCATCATATTGTCAGCCGACACTTTCATAGGGGTCCCAAAATTTCGTCAATTCCTTATTGTCAAGGACATTATTACAAGTTTGAACTCAGATCCAAAACTTGGATGGGATTTTAGGGCACAGTCTACAAAGGCCATCTTACATTGTGTTATGGCTGGCCTTATAAATGCCTATAGCATCCCAAACAAGAATAAATGTGCTTACAAAATAATCTAAAAAAAAAAAAAAAAATTTAATTCAATTTATCGTGGTATTAATAAATTTTGTTACTCATCGTGTTATCAAAATTATATTTTAAGCATTACAAGATTAACATCATTAATACAAACCCAACTAATACAAATAAAGCACTCAAACAATACAAAATCTAACTCATGGGATTATTTTCTAGCTTGGCCTGTTATCGTGACTCGATTCCCTTTCTATCAAAGGAAAGAGATTTGTAGGTGTATCTTCATATAGCACAATGTATTTCTCTAAGTTAAAAGTGCTGTTAATTGTTTAGTGTGAAGTTTACAAGAGCTTACAAGTCTCATTGTTGCCAGCATTCAGGAAATTGGAGGCTCGTTCTTGAATGCCCCATTTGGCTCACTGGGAGCTGAATTCTCTAAGCCGCTCGAGTTCAGCTTGGTTTCCTGTCTTTTCTTCATGCCAGAAGAACTTAAAGAACCTTCAACTGTGTAAAAATAGAGAGAAATTCAGTAGAGCATAGAAGAAGGGGAAAATAAGTCATGGCGATCGAAGAAGATGATTCTCAAAAGAGGTAGCATGGCTCCACAGTTGAAACAACCATGATAAGTAAATACGCTGTTGTGCACTCAAATATGAAGACGTTGATCACTCAAATTGATTTCCTGCCACAACAAGAAGGATATCATACCTTGCCATTCCCATACTACCCTAGGTTCACCCTTTACCATCTTCGGATAACGATCCAAACGAGAATCTTCTTGAACCAATTCCTCAACCTGCAAGAAAAGAAGCAATAACTGACAGGCTTTGGAAAATATCCAGAAGGTTAATACTCAGACAATTCACAAGAACCGGACATAAAAAGTATATCAGCAGAAAGTATCTTGATTGGCACCTGGAAAGGGGTTCAAGCTAAAGTATCTTAAACCAACAATTTTGAATGTCATTCCAGTTCGAACGTTTCAAGTTATTCCCTCATCAAAATATTTGCATGGAATCAAAGAACACTAGTCTAGAGCCACATCCAACACTGAGCAAAATAAAAGGCCAAGATAAAAGGAATACGAAGAAGCTGATAATGGATGTACAAACCAAGGAAATTGCAGCCCCTCTTTCCTAAATAGATTTCTACATAGAAATTATTTAAACAGCTACCACACTTCACTAAATGGAGAAGGTTTCGACTTGGGACAAGACATATTGTTGGAAATGACCAAGAAAGACCTTAGATTTGAAGAAACAAGGGTTCTAATTCTACTCCTATAAAATTTCCTCACATTTAGGAGTTAACTAAAGCAGAAAGTAAACTCCAGAGTCAGCAGTTATAGGAAATTCATTGTCACGGCAGCCCCCAGGTTCAAAACCTAGAACCTTGAGTTTACAATCCCCCTATCTTCCCATCTCCTCAACCCTTTCCAACCCTAGGAATTCCAATTTCTTTTCTTACTCGGAAAATGTAAAAACTCAAGCTATGTTATATCAATTTTCTAACAAATAACAAAAACATGATTAAAAAATTTTAAAATATCTATCTAAAAGTACATTAATTACCACATAAACCAAGCATGATAGGTGCCTTTGTGACAGATCCAAACAACTCAATCTTGAAAATGTAATGCCACAAAATTTCTTACCCTTCTCCATAAGAGGGGGTCCCTTCTTTCTCTTGGTGAAAGAAGATAATCTCGTAACCATGAGGCGATAACCCATGGCTCACCATCCCCATCGATGCTCCTCGAGATCAATGCTTTTTCTTCAAGTACATCGCACACCTAAAATAATCACATAACCCCAGTGAATGTCTAAACTTGACAAACTCATCAAAGTAAATTGGATTGCATCAACATATGATAAGATAAAAGCTGAATTCAAGCATCAGAACATCAATGTACTGTTGCAAATCCATCATATAAAAAGACACTTCTTTCCAACAAGTAGCTCCTCCTATACATAATACTTATATTGATTTTTGTAAACTACAACTATAACAAGACACAAGCAGATTAGCTAAGATATGTTTAACTTTAAAAAAGATGTTATCAAACTCCAAATGAGTCTTAACATCCAATGGAAGTGCAGAACCAATTCATTACGCAACACTGATGAATCATGA
The DNA here is from genome assembly GCA_030378225.1 of Knoxia roxburghii. Taxonomy (NCBI): domain Eukaryota; kingdom Viridiplantae; phylum Streptophyta; class Magnoliopsida; order Gentianales; family Rubiaceae; genus Knoxia; species Knoxia roxburghii. Next base: position 38,604,709 of record CM059423.1, read on the forward strand.
GCTTGCAGCAAACTAACCCTTGCAAGCTTCCACTTAATAGTTGCAAGGCAGATATTCTTAACAAATGCAACAAAAAAATGAAATTTCATTTAAGAAATGAGTGCAATTGTCCTGATGGATTCTAAAATTAACTATTGGAGAAAGCTGGTCCTACCTTGTTGTAAATATCTTCAGCTCTAACCGACAAGTAATGTCTCCTTAATGCTCTTGACAGCACCAATATGCTTCCAACAAACTGTAAACCCAACAACGTCAACAAGCTATGCTGATACTATAGCATAAGCTCTTAAATGCTGCGTTTTACAATGAAGTACCAATGCACAAACTGGAACCAGAACCAAAGCATGCTCAGAAATCCATTGGCGAATGTGGCAGGAGATTGGTTTGTAACGTTGCACAAGAAAATCAGGACACTTGAATTCTTCAAACCTAAAAACAGCAATAAGGTAACAAATATCACAGATCTCGAATAAATTCACCACTCAGTATGCTGCATGTACTATTTCATACGTAATCCTTAAACTTATATAATAACTGACCTGGCAGCACTAGCTCTTTTCTCCATTAACTTGGCTAGAGTCTCAATTGCTCTTAGTTTTGCAACAGCATATGTAGACTCATCCAAACCATAAGCTTCCATCACATGATGGTCATCTAAGTAAGTGTACAAATCATCCTTTCCAACCTATGCATGTATTTGACAAGGGCACAAAAATCAGTCTTTATATCAATAGTAATTGAAACAAAAATCTTGCAAGAAAAAACGTATCGATCATATTTTGCTTAGGCAAAAATACAAATTGATCTTTCTAGTCAATAAGTAATAACTTCCCAGAGGTACAAACCCAAATGGTGCCAGTTCCGCCACACAAATATTGAGAATAACCTTCACACATGTGAGCTTCTACCAACTCTGACTGCAGTTCAATAGTAGAAGAATTGGCAAGTCAAAGTTGAAATTCATCAGGAAATAATAACTTTAACAAATTCAAATTAAAAAAAAAAAAGTTTGACACACAATTTTCTTGGCTGCTGCATTAATGTCTCTGTCCTCTATGCATAATCTCCCCTGTTTTCTGTAGCCAGGAGCACACTCAAACTTTCCTTCTTTACATATTCCATTACTCGGACAAGGTTCACAGCTATCTGCAAAGGAGAAAATCTTTCTTGAGAGGGTTAGAGAGAATGGCAGAGCAAAATATGAAAAACTCCAATTGCATTCTTGTCACAACATACAACAGCATCTCATCAAGCAGACAGTAGAATCTTGGAAAGAGTTCAATCACAGAACACATTGTCGTAATAAGAATATACTCTCAAATTGAATCCAGCCTAATGACCTTTGAAAATAACAAATAGAACTAACCAATTAGAGCACAGATGAGTCCTGAATATGTTTCGAATAAGTAAAACTTGCAGGTTGAATGCATTGTGTTCTATACAAAGCACAAAAGCCTCAAAGACAACATATTAGGTGAAGGAATTTCATCGTAATCGCTCATATAGCAGAAAATAGGGAAAAGCATTCATGCAAACCAAAAGGTTGTCAAGTTGTGCTCAGTCTTGTCATGCCTGCAGAAATGGTCACAATTTAGACAGTGAATATTGGTCCACTCTAAAGTCACAGACATTTCAAAATTTGATCCTTCAAAGTATTTCCCCTCTGACTCTCTGAGTTATAATCCATATAATCCAAAAATCACATACAAGTAATTGCCACCCAGACACTTCACTAACAAAACAATCACCACAGCCCTTTTCCGCAATCTCCAGCTCTCAATCTTAATATACTAGGACCTACAGGCGCACTTGGATCCAAAACGAGTTTTAAAACTTTGAAAAAAACAGTGATGCAATAGCCAAAGGAAAGAAAACAAAAGTGGAAAAAGAAAAAGTGTCGAAACAAGGAACTGTTAATAATGCAACATACAAGAAATTTCATAACCTTTTACTGATTCATAGCATAATCCAAAAAATCAGGTTAAAATCCAAAAAGTGTAAAAAATAAATAAACAAATAAAAGGGGTTCCCTAAGAAAAGGAGCTCACCAGATAGATATTCATCGAAATCCATACCGCTGTTGCAGAAGGGAGAGGAACTTTGGTTGAAATAAGAGAGTAAATAGTTGCAGGATATAGCGACGGAGGCGGCGATCGAAACGACTGCGACGAGCCTTAAAACTTCGGAAATTGAAGATGGGAAGAAACTGGAAGAAGGTTCAAGAATGGAGCTTCGAGAAAACATTGAAGAATGCGAATTGGGATAATTGTGGCGATGTGGGTTTTGGATTTTGGGACGCTTTCTTGAAGTGGAAGCCATGGAAGTTGGAGTTGAAGCTGAGCGAGCGCGGTAATGGAAAGTGAAGCATCGGGATTTCGATAAATTTGTAATTTGTGTAAGCCTAATAGATATTCAATAAATAATAAATTATAAGTAAATTTTTTGAAGCATAAATTATAAGTAAATTGATTAAAAAAAGGCAAATTGCTTTTTTTTTTTTTTTGGCTTTTGGTCTTTTAATATTTTCTTATTAGTATTTTTAATATTTTTTTACAAAAAAATTTAAAAAATAACGGATTAACTCATTTGATCTTTAGTGAAACCTAATTTTCTTTTGTTCAAAATGATTTGTACCATGATAGTTTTAACCAATTTTATGATACGAATTCTCACGAATGTTCAACCCATGTAGGGTTTCAACCATCATTTTAGATTATAGGTTGATCTAAACGAGTTTCTCTATTTTTACCATGTTATATTGCATGATAACCAAAAATGAAAGAAGAAGAAACCAATTACATAATATGACTTTATTATTTTGGGAAGGAAATTACTAAAATTTTGGAGGGAGATTGATATGATATAGGAAGATATTTAAGAGATGTATTTAAATTGATTTTTAAAGAGAGAAAATAAATAAATAAGAAAGTATTTGATCAACTAAGGATAGTATTAAAAAAATAAAAGAAAAATTATGCTCTGACAACTAAAAAATTACTCTGACAATATTTGTCGCGAATAAGTATATGTATATGATATAGTTTTGGACTTTATTTTGTGAGTTGGATAGAAAAGTTAATTGTTCAATTTGAGAGGAATCATCACTACTGATCGTTTGGAAGTGGATAAATTACAAATTAATATAAAACCATGACTGTCTTGGTGGTGGTAAATATTTATTAGAAAAGAAAAATAAAAGATTAAAAAATTAAAGTTATTTTAAAATAAAAGAAACGGGAAATGAAAGAGAAAAAAAATAAGGAAAATTATTTTAAAAACGTAAAATGAAGGAAGAAAAGAAAAAGAAAATTCATATTTTTAAGAAGAAAAGAGAAAAATAAAAACAAAACCTTTTAAGAAAGTAAAAGAAAAAGAAGTAAGTTTATAAAATTTTGAAAACCCAAAAAGAAAGAGAAAATTCAAAATCTAAAAACAAAAAACAAAAAAAAAAACCTAGAAAAAAAGTAATTAATTGTTATGTTCTACGCTCATGTTGTTATTCAATATGTTAAGTCAGTTCTTTCAAAAAAAAAAAAAATATGTTAAGTAAGTAGTACTTCTTTGAATATCCGACTTAGTACTTTCGTATAAACTTGACTCGAGAGATCAAATTTTGTAATATGTTAAGTCAATTGTACTTTCATATAAACTAAATTTGTACCGTATTTCTTGAACCGATAACCATCTTTCAGCTAACCTAGTCTCCTCCGTCCCTCGAGACTCACAAACAGTAGTACAAGAATATTCACCTGTTATCAATCCACTACACCTTTCGGCCTGTTATTAGGCCCTGACTCACCTTCCGTGAACAAATCTTGCGGAAGAACCCTTAGGTTTTCGGGACATTGAATTTTCACAAATGTTTGCGTTACTCAAGTCGACATTCTCGCTTCAGCTTCGTCCACCACTGCTCGCGCGAAGACTTCTCTCTAAGGCGGAACGCTCCCCTACCGATGTATTTCTACGTGACTTTTCATATAGACTTGACTAGGTGGACGGATTTAGTAATTCATATGTCAAGTCAGTTGTACTTTCATATCAGAATTGACTAGAAAAATCACATTTTGTTAAATATTGGAAATAGTTGATGGGAAAAAAAGATAAACATCGCCAGACAACGTTAAAGTAAATATTGGAAAATCAGTCAGCAAACCTCATGGAGAAACAACAAAAAATACCCTACAATTAGGAGGCCCGAGCAATTGGTTTCCCCAAGTTCTTCTTGTTGTTATGAAGCACAACTACCTTAATATAATCAACAGAGTTTGACCTCGCAATCGCCTGATCCTCTGGGGAGAGCTAATATCTTCTGAGCTGCTTCATACTTCACCTCCAGCCCAAGCAACCTTTTGTTGGCGTTATCCCCCATCGCCTCAATTCTATGAGATAGTTTCACTGTCTCTAAAACTTTACCATTCTTCAGTACATACTTCAACAAACCATATGCATACTCTTCGCGAAAACCAGTAATCTGGACAACTCTCAGGTGTGAAGATAAACATCTAGGTATGGCCTCTGGCTCAATCAATACATAGTTGGAAGCATCCCATAAAGTTTTTTCCTATTGCAGTGGCCACAAAGAAAAGTAAAGACCAAAAAAGAAGAAGAAAAGCAAACTATTAATTTCATTGATCCATGGCAATGGGTAGAGAGACTTTTGGATTATTTATATTAGACACAACTGTTACCATTTCTAACACGAGGGAAAGGTTTAAGTTAAAAAACTACATATTTGTCCCACACTATATGAGATCAGTTATATGGATATGTCAACATCAAGCTCTATACAAATATGTTCTCTTTTTAACTTCAAATAAATCAAGTCCTCAAGTCCTTTATGAGAGTTTCTTTCTTTCTCTCTTTTCTTTTTAGCTTTCTCCCTTCCTCTTCTGATTTGAGTTAATGTTTTCTCGAATGCAGTTAGTGAAAATTATTAGGATACGAAGAAATAAGAGTTCAAATTAACACATATAGCTCATCTACTTGGTGATGGCAGCAATGCCAATGTAGATGTAATATCCATTGAGATGCCTTGCAGAGGCGCATACAGATATCAGCAAGTTAAACAGCTGCAATTGTTGTGAAACTACAATTTAAATGTATCAAACACTTCTTTTCGTTACTGTCATTATATATAATCATCGATTGAAAAGCCATATAGTATCAGACGATGAAGGAACAGAACTAACCTCTTCCAATCTCAGAACTTCTAATTTTTCAAAGCACTGAAGAAAGTATGGAAGCCATGAACGCCAAACACATCTACCCCCCAGAGTTAAATGGGTTAGATTTGGAAAGTTTATCGTTTGAATTCCTGCTTGAAAATCAAAGTCCTGCAAAAATAGCAAACATGGCCAATGCTATGTAGGATGGAAACTCATCACCATTTTTTCAAATAAATAAAAGTGAAGATTGATATTGAGGAAAACTTGGAATAGTAATTTACCTGTAATTCATAACCAAATAACGAAAGATCCTTCACATTGTTGAGTGCGTCAAAACAGTTGAAGAATGATTGACAAGTAGAAATCGACACAAAATGAACATTTGCTTTAACCAAGGAGCCAAATTTTGTCAACGTGATAGAGCCAGAGGCTAAGCGGACATGAAGATCTTGGAGCTTTGGGGCGTTTATCTCTAGCTTTTTAGAGTACAAAAGCTTTATCTTCAGAGACTTCAGTTCTGGTGTATTTATAAAATACTCTTTCACACCAGCAGCAGATTCAATTTGAACTGACAAATTTTCAAGTACGAAACAGCAAGATATCAGATTATTAAATGATTTATCATCTTGAAATCTAACTGAGTTAAGTTCAAGGCTTTTCAAATGTGGAAAACAGGGTAAATTTTGAGGGATGATGTTTATAGTCCCACACAACTTCAGAACCACAAGCCTTTTGCAAGCGAAAATGGTTTGGGGCAAATAAAAACTATAATAAGGAGGGAAATCAATATCCAACTCTTCAACATTTCGGTACACTGCATTTCTAATCCACGATTCAATATCATAGGGCGTTGCCCTTGCAGATATGGTTGAGTCACATTTGACTTTGAACTTCCGAAAGCTTCCCACAGTAGTCTCAAACAAAACCCTATTTACAAAATTCGTAAAGGTCATCCCTCCTGGCCTTCTCCCATTGTCTTCAAAATTAAAGCAGGGCACAATTCTCCATAAAAATTGCCATCTTTTTGACAAGATCCCAGTAGCCACAACATTTCTAGTGGGAAGAAAAGATAAAATATGAACCAAAACTGAATCTGGTAAATCAGTAATCTTATCAACTCCTGATCTCTGGCGCTTAGGACTCGAATTAGAAGCCGCCATTATCTCTCAATAAAAACACGACGAAGGGCAAAGTTTTAACCTTTCACTACCGTAAACGAAACAGCATCTAAGATAAAAGTTGAAACGTAAACGAAACAGCATCTAAGATATAAGTTCAAACAAAGAGTTAAAAGGGCTTTCTGGGTAAGACGAACTAACCAATTTGATCAATCGATCAATGTATCAATATTCAATCCGCAGCCTGCAATTTCGAAACCTCAAAGCCGCCGCTGTTTGATTCTGACCGCAATATGTGATTATTTGTGTTTCTCTGTATATATATGGAACTATTCTAAATTATTTTTTTAAATTTTAAATAAAAAATAAATCATACAATTCTAGTTGAAAACTAACTTTTCTATTAAAAAAATATTTTCTAACTTTAACAAATCAATTACAATTATATTTTAAAAGTAACCTTTCTATTTTTAACCAATCATAATATGTATTTTTAATAAACCAAAATATAAATATAAATTCTTTTCTAATTCAAAATAGAAAATCAATTATAATTCCATTTTCAAATTAATTTTTTCTATTTTTAACCTACTATAAGAGGTAATTTTAACGAATATGATTAAAACCCATCGGAGTCTTTAAATCTTGAAAATCTATTAGGATGGAAAGGAATTACAAGTAAATTGATTAAAAAATAACTATTAATTAAAAACGTGTATTACAATTGTATAAAAAAAAAAAAAAAAAGAGCTAATTCAGCTTTAATACACAAATTAGAGTACCTTTATAATTATATCATTTTTTAAAACTATTTTTATTTTTTGTTGGGATTTTTTTTCAACACATCAAAATATATTTTCATGATCGACATCAAATTCAACATATGATTATATTAAATAAACCATTAGTTATATTAAGTATAAAATCTATTAATATGGAAAGAAATTACATTTCATTGCATAAAGAAAGGACAGACTAGACATCCTTATCAAATTTGTAAATTCTTATGTTATAAAAACGATTGAACATTGTAGAAAAATAATACAAATAAAAAAATCCTTAAATAAAAATCTAAAAAATTGATCCGGGAACTATTAAGCTGTATTATTAGGAAGAAAAAACAATGTTTAATTTGTATGCCTGGTTCACCTTCCACTTCCTCCGCCCTGCTCCTCTTCCCTACTCATCGTATTGATACGTTTCTTTGAATTTTTTCGCCGAGCCGCCAGGGGCCTTAAACATCGTAGGGAGCTCCATTGATGCCCTTGTTCTTCTATCAAAGCCTCTCACACACATAAAAGCTGTACAAGTAGAAACATAAACAAAACTAAAGTTCAGCATCCATCCTCCATTGCCCTTTAAATGTATGAAAGTATGTAGTAAAACTACTGCGAGAGAGTAACAGTATTCTTCAAAGGTTTTTGCATGCAGATGAAGCAGTCTTTGTCGTGAAAAGGATTAATTCATAAAAATTCAGGGATTTAGTTCTCTACCACATCACATCACAACAGTTTAAAGCAGAGAAACTGTATAATACCTTCCCAAAAGCAATATTGAATCTGATTCTGTTCCATTCCTGCATTGAAGAACAGTGAGAAGTGTTGTTGAAGTCGACACTCTAAATTTCAAATTTTGATGATATATTTTATTATTCACCTTTCAATATTGAGGAAGTACTTTTTCCGCAATATAAAGCTCGTCTTGTAAGTTTATACAACCACTTCCTAGGAACACGAATAGGGCAGTCAGTTGTTTCCTGATCAGCAAATACCTGCACAAATTATAGTTTTTGTATATGTATGGAGTTTGTAGAAAAATGACATAAAAATGGAAGTAAGGTTGAAGTTATACCTCATTAACTTGAAAATATGTTCCATTTAGTGGAAATCTTCCTCTCAGGGCTGTTCGGCATGGAATCTGTTTGTTAATGGAGTAAAATTATCATTTCAGTGTTTGTACCCATAAGATAAGAATCAAATAATAGAAGGTGTAGTATTTCTCTACCATAATTGTTCCAATGAGATCCTTGTCATTCTTTTCATGAACCCCATTACTTGAATTACCTGGAAATGTATGAAAAACAGACAGTTTCATTTAGAAAAACTAAGATGGCTAACTCATTGGATATTGCAAATAGGAAGTGAGTAGTTAATAGGGAACAGTATATATGATTAATTTTACAGGGTTTTTCAAGCATTCTTATATCTAAAGGATAACTTTGAAGGAGGCAAACTACAATGCAAAAAATTCATTTATTTGTCAAATGACCTACCTGACGGCCATGCTAAGAAGAGGTAGTAGCATGGATCATCAGGGTCCCGCTTATCAAACTGAGAAAATGCACAAAGATATATTAAAAAATAGAACATGATTAGTTTAAAGAAATCTAACAACTACCCTCGTTCTCTAAATCGGAGAAGCAAAGGTGAAAAAGTGCATTTAAATAGTAGTATTTAGTCAAAGTTCCAAGAAAACTAACATTTTGCAAAAGAGGATGTCTATCTTCCAATTGGTAGCTGCATAAAAGTAATAATAAGTCAGTTTGTTCTACGTTAGAGACAGGAAACTATGAATCACCATTATACTTTTCAAATATTATATAAAGAAATACTCACACATAATGCACTGTCCGTAATCGGCTTGTAATCTTCACTGCAGGAGTAGGAATTACAGGTTCTACTGTTACACGAATCATTTCCTTTGATATGTTACGACCAGACTTCACCAATACTTTCGTGACAGTTTCGTTAAATTCTTCAATATCAAATCCAAGGCTGGTTCTTTCATTATTAGGATCCTTATAGAAGTCTTCCATATCTCTATTTAATTGTTCCAAACAATTCTCTGATTCTGGAGATGGAGATTGTGGGTATTCAACTTCAGGATAACAAGGTGTTTTTTCATCAGTATAGTAGTCTTCCATATCTTCATCTATTTCTTCAACGATTACCATCGCTTCCAATGAAGAAACTCCAACACAATTATCATAGCCATGATCTGATTTTAGTGCTTCTCGAGTTGGTGGGGCTTCAACTTTGTCTTCATCTATAGGATAAGAAAGTATCTTATCATCAGCATAAAAGTCTTCTATATCAATAACACTCCCTATCTCTCTAGGTGAAGCAGCTCCGCAAGTAAAATCACAATTTACTGGAGATTGTGAGACTTCAACTTCAGCTAATCTTTGAAAGGAACTATCTACGGACACCATTTCTAGAGGCGTTAGATCTTTCTCCTGTGATGGTGGAAGAATTTCAGGAGGCTTTGGATAGTTCTCCTGTGCACGAAGACGAAGACCGGTCCTCCTGCAAATAGTATACTTATCAAAATAGCCCACCATAAAGGTTTAAAACATAATTCTAAAGGTGGAGCAATTAGACAAACAGTAAATATATTTAAATATGCTCCAATATTTCTCAAATACCTAACTAACAAGTACCTAATACTAAACAAACCAACCTTGCGTATGCAGAGGCAAAATATCTACACTCTCCTTTCAGAGGGCATGCATTACAATTGGGTTCTTTCTTTGTACAAAATGCCTACACATTTTCAAAAATGATATTAAAAATATATGTTATAGAAATACCAGACACTTGAAAATCTTAAACGATTCGAATCTTACCTTCCCAAAGGTAATCAATTGGTAATGTAACTCGTACCTGTATTTACAGCAATTTGATTAGTCAATTTAAACACCATAGAACTAGTTGAAAATAAAAATTATCCACCACAATATGTGAATTACAATTGTTCTGTATTGAGCATACAGAGACGCGGCCACAAGTATCTTTGAACTGCATCCACAGATGGATACCTAGAAATAAAAACACATCTGATGATTGCAAAAGAATAGCATAAACAAACTATTTACTCCACATCAGATGATTGCAAAAGAATAGCATAAACAAACTATTTAATCCTTACTTTTCGAGAAGGTCGAGTTCAACATTATTTTTCAAGGGAACCCATCCCAAACGCACTGCTATTCGACCAACATTTGTATCAACCTTGGAAAAGAAAAGCCCAATATTAGACTCAAAATGAACTCTATTTATAATGATTAGGTGGAAGAATCTTAGAGAACTTACCGGGAAGGCATGATGTTGAAGTGACAGAAGTCGAACACATTCTACACTTTTCAATCCAAGTCCTTCCACACTTGAGAGGAAATCACTGAAAAAAAAAAAAATAATAATTGACTCCAAAAGATTTTGACTATCATTTCATACATAGTCACTTAAATAAGAGAACTTACTTTACTATATCCTCTGGCCCATCCCGTAACCACTCAAGGTCAAGACGTCCAAAATGTTTAAGCACACGATTAAGAAAATTCTACCAAAGTTCAATCGTATTAGCGCTACAAAATCAGGTGAAAGAAAAATAAAGAGAGAATGCGTTTCTTTTGTAAACAAACATTTTACCTTGATTCTCGTTCCAAGAATGTTATTCATGCCACGCTTAATGATAATGTCACAAAATTTCCTATCAGTCACGCGTCTTGCTGCATCCCAATATACAGAATCCATCGAATCAATAGTTCTTGGTCCATCTGGTACATAGGTTCGCTTCAATTCATCCCAATCAATTTCTTTCTTTTCCTTAACTTTTACTTTCTTTTTCCCTGAATTAGTTGCCTCCTTCATATTTGACTCATTACCATCATTTATGATTTCTATGTTTTCTTTGTCACTTTGATGATTAGAACTCGAGCCATCATTAGAACTCGAGCCACTTGTTGATGCAAATTTCTCTTCATGCTCGTCAGATGCTGCAGACTCTTGGCCACTATACATTATACTATTCCATCCATGTTGATTTGCAAGATGAGCAGGAGGAAAATGTGAAATAAGCGACATAAAAACTGAGCTGGAAGTATTAGCAACCAAATTGTTAGAATCAAAATGGGTGATGGCTTAAAGGTTCAAACTCTATTAAAAGTTGGAAAATTTGCATTACCTCGAGAGTCTGTCTGATACATTCTGAGTTAAAAAAACTCCAACCACTGAATCAATCACGGACCCTTTCCATGGAGAAAATTTTCGATTTCCTGAAAAAATTTATCTACCGAAATTATGCATTCATTCTAACATTCCAAAAAACACAAAGAAATCAGCAGTAGTTGAAACATAAATATCTTTCAATCATAAATCATCACAGCATAATTCTTTTTCTCGTAAAGATATATATATATATATATATATATATGAAATTAAAATATAAAAATGGGAACTAATAATTTTTGGAAGACAACCTGTTGAAACTTGTTGGACTTAAAGCAAAGAATGAAACAATAATTTTGACGTTGCCATTCATAATCTTTTCATGCATTAAATAAGAATTATAAATTCTTGAAAAATTAGACCGACAAATGTCTCATTAACTTCAGGAAACGCATCGAATAAATATTAATATTCATTCAATTATTCGGAAAGATAAATGCCATATAATGTAGAAACATATGCTCACAGCCTAATCTAATATAGAACTCAAAATTATTTTCTCCTTTAGTTCCAAAGCCAAAAGAATAATAGAATTCAACACCTCAAAGAAATAATGGAAATAGGAAAAAAAAACTGCAATTATAATCTAATAAAATAAAACAAAAAAAATGTATTTAGTTATTGGGATAAGGAGTACCTTGGATACAATGCATTTTAGCAACTAAGGATGCTGCTCGTTTACCATACAATTCTCTTTCTTCCTTCCAAAATTTTTCTTTCTCTTCATCTGGGATAGAATTTTCCCCTGTAGGATTCCAATAATTCAAAGTCATCTCATCCATGTCAACCTTGGGCATTGGGTCATTGATGCTGACCGATTGGAACATTCCCACAAGTTTATCAATGTCTGCATAAATCAAATTAGTGCTGATGGTTCTGAACATGATAAAAATAATAATGATAAGCCTAATAAGCCTGATTTTGGACAATTGAGTATGACATGCATATGTGATTTTCTTACAAACTAAAAAATAATTCAAGAATTTTTAATGTGATCATCACCAACCAAAATTTGAAGAATATTCTTATTACCTTCTAAGGAAATAATGTGGTCATCAGCAATTATAAAACTGCGGTTTAATATGAGCTCTCGCTTTTTTTTTGAAACTCTGGGAATTTTCTTTGGAATCACTGCCGGAGTTGTTGACGTCAATTTTTGACTTCTTTTGCCAACTTTAGAGCTTTTCTTTGCAAACACTAATTGAGGTTTTGATGTCAATTTTTGACTTCTTTTGCCAACTTTGGAGCTTTTCTTTGCCGACACTACTTGAGTTTGAAGAGATGCAACTTCAGCATTCTGAACCTGATCAATGTTGGATGTCAAACTTTGACTTCTTTTATCAACTTCAAAATTTTTCTTTGCAATCACTAATTGAATAGCCACAGGTGGAACACGACTGATAGTTCTTGTATTTGATCTCCTCTTTCTAGGAACATTTTGTTTATCATACACTTTAATCTTACTTGTCAAGTCGGTGGGAAATAAGCTCATCTTCCTGCGTCTAATCATCATTTTCTTAGGTATCTCTGGAAAATCTTTCAATAGCGAAACCAAACACCCAACATCCCATATGCGAGGACGAAAAATCCTTTTGCTTTCACGGACAACATTTTTAATACCTACAGAAAACTCAAAATCTTCACTTTTGGATCCTACTATGGGGATCAACATATTGAAGATAGATATCTCTCCACCTTTTGTCCACTGATAATACGGGTTTGCAATAGGATCTGATGTCCTCTGCCCATTATCTCTAACCTCCACATCAAAATTTTCCGAGCCAAAACTTAAAGTTCTCCTGCAAGAATGATTGGAGACTGCATCAATTGCTTGCCTAGTTAGAACAGGAGCATCTGGAGTACAAGGAGGAGTTTTGGGATCCAACTCCAGCTCTATAGGCTTAATAGAGTCCATTTTTAAACCACTTTCACTTCCTTTGCATGCCATAGATATAGGAGCCAAATGTGTTGAAGTGCAAGGGCTAGGAAATTGAGTACCCAATCTATACTTCCCAGAATTAGGAATTTTCTGCTGGGGAATGTTCTTTGACTTTTCATTCAAACCAATATCTATCCTCTTTCTTTTTCTAATAAATTGCTTCGTTGGTATGAAATTTAGATCTTCCATGAAGATGACCTACAAAAGCAACCAATCAATGAAAGATGAGTTTGAATAATTACCATTTGCATATGAAACCAACCTTAACCCAGGTAGTATGCACGGGCATCCACAACTATACACAAAATATTAATAAATCAATGAAATATGCAATCCAATCCTTTCAAAACATTTATAATAATTGAAGAAAACAACTAAAGTATCTTTAGAGGGGCAGCTAGCTCATGAGCAAAACTAAACTAAAAATTAAAAAAACAAATAAGAGTGTATAGGTAGACAAACAACAAACTTATGAGTAAAACACAAATTGGGTAGAGTAATAAACTTATTCATAAAATTTACAAATAATATAACATTAAAAAACTTGCCATCATTGTAAAAAATTACTTCAAATTATCAGAAATCGGTGAAAGTTTCCAAAATCATCCCATCCTATGTCAGCAAAAAAACAAAAAAAATAACTCAATATAGGCTAACTTCATCAACAGCCATTTAGATCTCCATATTTACAAGTAATTGTTGATGCCCAAAATCTGCAACTTGAGTCCGGATGTCCCTATACTGTCCCCTATACTCCAACCAAGCATAGATGATATATCCAAGTTTACCAACTTTATCCACAATCCAACAAAAATTTGAACACGGTTGACTTTTTATTTAAAGGAAGATGTCCGGTCAAACCCATTTGTCCAAGAAGATGTCTGGTCAAACCGATATGTCCAAAAGATGTCCGTCCGTCGAAACATGTAGAAGATGTAACTTGCAGATTTATCCTCCATGATGAAGCAAAGATCGGAGGAACAATATTACTGGATCCCATCTTCTCAATGAATCCGTAGAAGAATCTAGAATGGAACTTCTTCATAGTAGTCGCTAGTACCTCAGAGTAGCTCATTTCCATTTATATTTCATCCATATCCCAATTCTCTTTGGTGTAATTATCTAAAAAAATGTCGTTTCTAGTGTATATTTCTTTTCATTAAATGTATAGAGAAAGTTAAAAAATAAATATATAATAATTAATAAATTACTATATTTTTTTCTATATATGCATATGGAAAGTTAAAAAATCATCCCAAAATTAAAAATAAATAATGCATCGGAAGGATAAGGCAGGGATTGACATGATTTTATAATCATCATAAGGCAATAAAAGACAAGCATCCGCCATAGACAGAACCAAACCAAAACAAAAACAAAAACAAATTCGACATTTCATAATTAAGAACTTCCTATGTTCCATGACATAGCCAATTGCAACCCATCATTGATGTTTTTTTTTTTTTTTTTTTTAACATCTGGTTCGAACAGAATTTACGGTTGCAACTTCACAAACAGACAGACATGCATGCAAAATGTCAGTTCTACATTACCAATAGCATGGCCATATTAAAACTAACTGGTAAAAATAACTTCCCACAAAACAGAATCATACTCAGCCAAATTTCTTGGTGATCAGCAACTTGTATAGATTGGTATTAAATTTTTTTTTTTTAAAAAAAAGGCATAAAAAAGAAACCCTTTTTACCTTGGAAAAAAAGCCTCTCGTTCCAAATTTTTTTCACCGGTCAGCAAGAATCCCTAGCAGCAGTTGACGGCGGCGCTTCCAAAAGTCTGGGAAGAAAGGAAAAAGGGTATCGGGGCTCCCTTGAGGACTCAAAGTTGTAGAGTAAAGATGAAGAAAACAAAAGGAAAATTTGTATTGTATTAGGTTAGCTACCTTTCACTCTTTGTATCTATCTCAACTTGCTTTAGCTCTACACTTATAGTTCAATTGAAGTTGTTTCCTATTTCAAACAGCGGCTCAACAGGGAGGAGATTGGGTGGTGGGGCTGTCTGTTTCATCCGAAAGTTTTTCTGAAACTGTTATTAATCTTATTTAAAACTTTTACGTTTACAAAATTCGGATATTTAACTCAGATTAGGATGATGGATTTATAATTTAAATATTATTTAGATTATGATTTCGTACATTAAAATTGTAATAATTTTATATATTTTAAAATATAAAAACATATTGCTTCAAAAAAAAATATATAGAAAAAACAGACTAAGTAAAAGTAATTTTGAAGGACAAGACATTAATTTAACCGATTAAAATAATCTTAATTTCTTCTTCGGTAAAACTAAATCGAATAGTCTTGTAGGTATTTATAAGTTATTGTTGCTAGGAAAACGTGTTAAAAAATAATGAGTTAAAGAAAGAATAACAAAAAAAATTAGAACTCAATAAGTTACATCATTTTGTACCCGTAAACTGATAAGATATTTTTATACTTGAGTCGTTTTATTCATTGTTTAAGATTTTAAAATCAATTTTAAATATTTGATAAGATTTGTGTGATAAAAAATCTTATCAAGCTTGGTTTAAACTCGAATTTGTATCAAATTAAAGAAACTTCAAACTTTGTAAAAGAAAAATAATAAGTAATAAATTTTGAGAAGAAAATGGGTGACCTATGGAGATAGGCTAATGATGAACACTTCTCATTTAAGAACGGTGAACTAAAAAAAGCGACTAAATTATAAATATATTTACAGAGGTTACAAAAACATATAGAATTTTAATCTCTTACTATGGTATGGCTCAATTCGTAAGTATAGAAAAATTTCTATAAACTAATAATGGTATGATTATAAAATTTTATTAAATTTATGGTTTTAAATACTATTTTTTCATCGTGAAATTGAATTTGGAAATAAATCGAACCTTTTCCTGGGAAATTAAGGTTCTATCCCTACTAAAATTATTTAAAAACGGCTACCAATATCAGAATTAGAATATGATTGATTTCCTAACTTATTTTTAAACAAAATATCGAAAAACGTTTAGATAAAGAAATTTAAATGAAACAATTTCTATTTTTAAAATGATTATTTTATGTAATTTATGGAAATGATTAAATAGACGGAAAAATTATTGTAGAGAAAATATTAATTTGTTGAGAATTGATTTATAAAAATTCTATTGTATATTAGTGATCATATTATTATACGCGAAGGCGCTGGTATTGGAGTTACCTTATTTTCTGAGAATGGGGAACATATATTATACGTGATTTTAGCAGTTAAAAATCTGGATATAGGATAAAATAGAATAAAAAAAATTCGAGGAAAATAAATTATCAGAAAAATGAGTAATTTTTAAAAATTAGTTTTATAGATAAAAGATAGAAGATAGAAGATTTTAGATAGAAGATTACAGATTATAGATAATAAATAAAATATCTTACTTAACTAGTTCAATTTTTATAACTTTATTATGAATACTTTTAAATTTTAAATTGACAAGTATTTGTTTGATTTTTGTGTAAATTATCACTAAAATATAAAATTATGAGTGAAAAAAAAAAAAAAATTTCGCCTTCCATACCTCATGAGTGTCGTTTATTTAAAATAAAAACTTATATTTATTCAAATAAAGGCCGATAAAGTAATAATCGCTATCTTTTATTTTTTTTATATGAGATATTTAATATTATTCATGCAAATTAAGAACTAATCCTTGCCAAATTTGAATATTTACTCCTCTTTTATCACTTTTCTCTCAAAAAAAATATATTTTTTCTATCTATTTAAATTTCATCACTAAATATGAGTAATTATATAGGATATAGGGTGAATTATATTTATTTTCTCATTATCAATATTCTCTTTAAATTTTGAAAATAACGTATATATTTTTTAACTATTTAAATTAATAACATTTAACTCACTAATTGACGAAAAAAATGAGAAAAATATTGACGTAAATATTATTATTCGGTTAAAAGATAAAATTAACATTATTTTATCATCTTATCTTGACAAAATATCATAAATTTTTTTATTTTTCTAAATTTTTTATGTTTGATTTTAATCAATGAAGTATTAATAGGTATAAATTTTGGGGTACAATTGTTAATTTTACCAAATTAGGGAAAGGTAAATATAATTCACGATAAGGATATATGTAGATATCTAACGGTCAAACCAACCCTTCGTCTTTTTTTTTAAAACTCATGTGATCTGCTGGCAACTACTACACCTTTTTGGGGAAAATAGTACAACATAGTCTTCGTGCAACAGAATCTAATCAAATATTAATTTATTATTTTTTTCTTTTTCTCAAAATTTATATTTAGGTGGATTCAAACAGTGAAAAATAAATTTTGTCCCTAATTTTTAACTTTTACTTATTTTGTTAATTTGATGTTTAAATTTGTTTTGTTGTCACGTACTATTAATTTAATCGTAAGATTTTAAATAAATAATATGTGGAATGGATTGTATTTTAAGTGGTAAAGAGATTAAAAGTTTGACTTTATTAATTGTTATATACAAAAATATGATTTAAAATTAAAATAATACAATGAAAAGATATTTACTTTTTATTAATTTGATCTCAGTACTTGTAAGAATTCACACATACGAATAAAGTTCTCTCCATTAAAAAAATTAATTTATTAAATAAAATTAATTTTATAATTAAGTAACGTAACATAGAAAATTTTAAATGAACAATTACCCCAAAACCAAGAAGAAATAGAAGTATAGATCCTTCTTATTTTTCTGCATTAATTACAATTTACCCCAAAATTATCTGACTAATTCCTTTTTACCCCAGACAAGCGCATATGTCCGACATTTAACTGGTACTATAACTGAAATCATTATAGATTCCGGAGTCGAGACTGATTTACTTTATTGTACAGCTAGCTGCCCGAAATCCGAAACTGAAAGCGACAGCGGAATTACTCTGGCAGCTATATTTCTTTAACTTTCCCGTACTTCTTTCTCCAGATTCATTGCTTCAACTCAACCTTACAACAGTTTTTCGGAAGAATTTAGAGAAAAGGGCGATCGTCAATCTTCTGGCTTTCATCATATTCACTTTTTACGGTAAGCGTTGCTAATGTTTGCATCCGTAATATAAATATTGGTTTGGGTTGGGTTCTGCTTGTTGATCCTTCCTATGAACAAGCTTAGATTATGCGCGTGTGTGCTTTTTTTTCCTTTTTTTTTTTTTTTTTCTTGTTCTGATTGAGGGATGGTTATTTTTTTGATTTCTTATTGTTTTTGGGTTCTGTTTTTTACTCAATAGTTCGTTGACTAAATTATAGCGTCTTAATTTGGTTCTGGGTTTTGGAAAGATCTGTTTTTTTTGTTTGTTTTTGTGGGTTTTGACTGTTTTAGTGAGGAAGCATGTAAAGTTGATGTCTTTCTAAATTAAGCAATTCTTGATGACAACTTTTATACGGTATGATTTGTTCAATTTCAAAGAAGTTCGGTATAGATTTAGGATGTTTGACGTGCAGATTGGAGGTGTGATTGGGTGGATTTATCTCCAAATTGTTGATAACAAACCCGAGTATGAGTCACTACTGTGGTATCCCTGTTTGAAGTTATATCTCAGAATGTGATGTGAATAATTTCTTGTTGCTATTTCTGTAGTTTGCTTATCATGTTTGATTGAAGTCTTAAATCAGGAAGTTCATTATTCAGCTGAAGAATGGGGCTATTTAACCTGGATTTATTGTTGATATGATTGTTCTCTTCTCTGTAAAATGAGGAGACTTTTTGTAGCCCCATCATTCCCTGGCCGGCACTCATGTCCTGATTGGGCTCATATTTGTTAGTGTTGTGGTGTATCATAAAATTGAAGTTAGTATGCTTTAAGTGCTGTCATAGTGAACAGAAAATCTATATGTAAAACAGAATGACTGTATTGCCAAAGCTAAATGTATACCAACCCTTTTTATAAATCTGGATGGAGAGATCTCGTTTGGCTAAATGTATACAATGCATCACCTTTATCCTTCTTTTCCGTTAAATTTATTTTCTGCTGCAATAAACCGTGAAATGTTGTGGTTTGTACTTATGAAGAAGAAGTATCAAACAACTGTTAGGAAATCGAATGGAAGGAACAGTGGTAATTTACTGTTTAAATTCTTGATTACACAGTAGTCATCTTTCAATGAAATCAGGAAACCAGAGGGTACTGATAGGTGCTTTTCTTTGCCTTTTCAAAACGATCTGTTGTGTGTGTGTGTGTGTGTGTGTGTGTGTGTTTGAAGGCTGAAATTATTGTTAACACTTATGGGATCACTCTGAGTAATATATTCTCGGTTAGAGGTCCAATGTATATATGCTTTTCTTCTGGAATCTGGAATCGTTTCATCTGAATCATGGTTTGCTTATATTTTGTTTGGTGCCATTAGAATGAAATTTTACTCCAAGTACACTTCTCCCGATAACTGAAACTATCTTGAAAACAGTATTTTTAGTGTTTAGCTGAAGGAGAAGCTCAGTCAGAGTTTTAGTGAACTAGAACTATGTATAGGAACATTTACTTGTATTTCTATAGTTTGATAGTGGAATATACTCAATATAAATACATAAGGTCATCATTGCAGATTGTTTCAGATGCTGATTATTGTACCTTGACTTCTTTGTGCCCTATATTTCTTGGTAACTAGCACATGACTTATTATGGATGGACTGTGAAGTTTATTTATTTTTTTAAGTTTCTGAATCTTGACGTATCATTCTTGCTTAGTAATCAGATAATGACAATTCTACGATTTTTTTCCTCAGCCCGTTTCTGTTATGAATTAAGCAAATTTATAATGGCCGGTTTGCCTAGACATGTGATGGCTTGCCTAGAGACTGGAAAGCTTGCTTCCTTGGCTATTTTAGTTTCAGCAGGGATTGTTTTGCAGATATTGGTAAGTTTTTCCATTTTTCCATTTCTCAAGTTATTGTTATTTGTATGCTTGTTCCCTTTTAAAGAGGCTGCAATATGCAACTGGAATTGCTATTTCAATTCTCATTGCTAATATAGATTCTGTTTAGATGAACATAATACATCATGTTTTCTTGCATCATGTTTCAGGCATGTGCTTTGTACAATAACTGGTGGCCAATGCTTACAGGTACTATGAATTTTTGGCTCAATGATGTTTACCTATTATTTTTACTTGGCTTTTATTTCATTTAGAAGACACATAATTCAGAATTTCTAAGCTCGGCCCGTGTCTATAATTATATTTTTTTCCCAAAATAATAGAAATTTTCTTCTGTCACTGACAAGTCTATGGTTGCAATGTCTTCTTTCAGTGATAATGTATGTTGTTCTACCTATGCCCCTAATTTTCTTTGCTGGATCAGATAGTTCCTCCCTCTTCTCTGAGTCTGACAACAGGTAGCCGTTTTCCTTCAGAACTTTTTGTTTGACGAAACTGCACAATATATTGAAATATATTATGGATAATCTGGGCTTACTTGTTCTTCAACCATTATTATGACGACAGTTGGGCGGATGTAACTAAATTCCTAACCGGAGCTTCGGTAGTTGGCAGCATAGCGATACCAATCATCTTAAAACATGCTGGAGTAATCGGATGGGGGGCGTTGGCGATGGAGCTCTCATCCTTTTTCATATTTATTTTAGCAATCATGTGTTTTATTGGAACGAATCAAGACGATGGTTACAGCACCTTCTGAAATCTGATCTTCAAAAGTTGGATTGTTTCTTTATTCGTGCAAACGATGTACAGTTTGAGGTTGTTTCCTGTTTGCCTGAGCAGTTTCTTTCATACTTTATGCTTTGTAAATATACAGAACAACTTCACTCTTAATGAATACATGAGTTATACATTTCATAAACCCTCTCTTACAGTTATTTCACAGAAATTATAGGTATTTACAAGTTACATGTATTTAACTATATTTAGAAGTAAAGTGATGACTTGGGATCTGGTTAAGATTTTTTTTTTCTCTGCAATTTTTAATATCCTGAGGAATTTTATGAAGGTCAGAGCACGCGTAAACTTGAGAATCAAGAAAGAAACAGTATGTTAATTTTATATTGGGCTGTCAAAAAACAGCCTTACATCTACCACAAAATAATAGGTAAGAGAAAAGAAGAAGCAAGTTTATATAGTAAGAATCAGCCGTTTCAGAAGAAATCAAGAAACAGGGAAAACAAAAAGAAGCAAGTTTATATATTAAGGATGAGAGGTGTTGAAGACATGTTCATGGAAACTCATAGTGACAGTGTTTCCATGGAAGACATCGAAGAATACGCTAGAACACTCGGGGTCGACCTTTCTGAAGTGGGCTTCGATTCCATCTCACTTTCGCCGGGATTCGATCATCAAGAATGCTTCAGCAGCATGATAAGGTACTTATGTTTCAGAACTAAGTGAATGGAAAGTTGTTCTAGCTTCTACTGTTGTTTATTTTGCTTTTCTTGATTGATTCTGGTTGTCAATTTTTATTTGCAGTGATGATGGAGATTGTGAAGATAAGGGCTTCAATGATTTTAGCAATATCATTGTTGTTGATAATCTTCCTGTAGTTGGACCTGAGAAATTCGAAAAACTTGAAGGCAAAGTTCGAAGAATCTATGATAAGATAAAGGCTGGTGTGATGAAGGAAGATGGTTTATGGATGCCAATTAATCCGGAGACTCAAGAAACAGTTGGTTATTGTTTTATTGAATTCAACACTCGAGAGGTACTGGTAACATCAAATTTGCAAGTTCTTCATATTGATTCACAAGAAGCATTGAACTACTAAATCGGTTGTAGAATTAGAATTCTAGTTGTCAATTTGGCTTCTCTTTGTTAAAGTTGTGTATTTTGTTTGGAAAGTGCCTTATTTTCTTGATGCTTGCCTCATTAGGAAGCAGAGCTTGCTAAAAAGAGAACTGATGGCTACAAACTGGATAAGCGGCACATGTTTGCTGTCACTTTGATGGAAGAATTTGATCGGCTCATCAACACGCCCGATGAGTTCATTGTTTCAGATCCTGAAGAAAAACCAAGTATTTGCCAAGTAATACTTCCATTCTTGATAACTTTTCATTAAAATCTTACTCACGTGCTACTTTCTTACATAACCTCTTTTGTGGCTTTTGTCTTTACAAAGGATGCATTGCAGATAATATGAAGTTAAGGTTTAGGTTCCTATTTCTTCTTGTACAAACCTTAATAAGTATTGTAGTTAGACTTGATGTCATGCCTCTTAACCTGCAAACTTCCTACTTTCTTGATTCTGTTTATTTTTGTGCCCTGATGTGATGTTCTTGTTCAGTATATTTTGACAACAAAATGTACACAGAAAGAGGTAAAAGTCAAAAAGACTGATCATATTGAGAGATTAATGCTCATATATGCTACAAATTTTCTTTCTCATCAATTAAACTTAGTTTCTTTTGGTTCATCCGATTTTCCAAATTTGATAATAGTTTGTGTGTTGTCTGAGGACCAAGTTGGAACCTGGACTTGGTTGATACTAAGACCAGCAGTTATTATGCCTTTTCTGTATGTGACATAACATTTTCACATCATTTAGGAAAATCTACAGCATTGGCTTACTGATGAGAAAGCTCACGATCAATATTTTGTTCAAGCGGGATGCCAGGTAGAAGTTTACTGGAATGATCCAGGATTATCAAAGCCTGAGTTTTTCCAGAGTTTTGAGGTAAGAAACTCATGCATATGCAAAGCCTACATGGAAATCGAGAATCCTCTTTTGAATTTGCTCCAGAGTCTTCACTGAGTGGATATTTCTGTTTCATCCTCCTCCAGCTATTCCTAGTAAGCATGATTAAATTTTGGTCACATGTTCCAGATAACAAGCCTTGTGCAGTGGTCTCCAATGGGAACATACTTGGCTGTAGCAAATAAGCAAGGGGTCATTCTACATGCAGGTGCTGTTAACTTTGGCCCTCTTATTCATTGTGCTCATCCTCAGGTAAGATGTAATACTGTGTTTGTTTTAATATTCTGCTGCTTTGGCTATTGGAGCTATAAGAATCTTTTTGTTCATAAACCATTCTGTTGATTGCTTTTTAGGTTGAGCTATTTGATTTCTCTCCTGGAGAGAAATACCTGGTAACATACAGCATCAGCTCATCTTCAAGTCCCAGAAATGAACAGGTAAAATATCAATCAGAAGTTCCTGCATGGCTCATGAATTAGATTGGTCCGGGATACATTTTGTTTGAGTAATGATTCATTAAATTGTTTGTTTAGAGGGCCGAGCTGTGCATATTCGATGTCAAAACAGGAAGAGTAATCAGTAGTTTCAGGAAGAATAGAGGTTTTTCGGCACTTGGTGAGCTTCAAGGACTTCTATCAGGTTTCTTCTCCTTGCTATTGCCCTTTACAATCTTCAAAATAAGAACTTCCGAGATTCTTCTCGAACAAACGAGTTAGATGCCTCTGACTTTTGATCTTTGAATGAACAGATGGGGCGGTGGAAGGGATGACATGTACTTTGCTGCTACGGAGAATGATATCCTCCATGTTTATGAAACTGGAACTTTTCTAAAACTCAATGATTGCTCACTGAAGATGAAGAATGTTCAGAGCTTCAGTTGGTCACCTACTGATCCTATTCTTGCAGCTTTCATTCCAGAATCAAGTGACCAACCCGCAAAAGTGAGTAGAATTTATTTTGTGGACGTTAACTTCAGAGATAGGGCAAGTTTGCTGGTGTTGGCTGACTAGTTAAGTTGCTGATTTGCAGGTGATTCTTTTAGATGTTCAGAACAAACAAGAACTGAGGCAGAAGAACCTCTTCAATGTCAACATTTCCAATATGTATTGGCAGAAAAATGGTGATTATCTTGCCATTCAAGTTGAGCACAAAAGAAGAACAACAAAAGGCAATGAATCTGCTTTTCTTATCTTCTGGATCAAAGAGCAAGGTGTACCTGTTGAGGTTTTGGAACTAGAAACTGACAATGACAAAATTATCAATTTTTCTTGGGAGCCAAATGGTCATACATTTGGTGTTATTCATGGTGATCACCTCAGGCCTGACCTGAGTTTCTACTCCTTAAAGAAAAACAGAAATATATGCAAAGTCTTGAAGCTTCATACCTTGAGGAACAAGCAGGCAAATACCCTTCAATGGTCGCCTGCTGGGCGTTTTGTGGTAATCGCTGGCCTGAAAGATTTTTGTGGCAAATTCGAATTCTTTGATGCTCATGAGTTAAGGACTCTGGCAGTAACTGAACATTATCTGGCTACTGGTATCGAATGGGATCCAACTGGGAGGTAATAATACATCAGGTTCTTGATTACAAATACGTAGAATTGCCCAGTTTATCATCTTCTTTTCAAGAACTTTGATATAAAGACAAATTAAACTACAAGAAAATAATTTGCTGATTGTAACAGGTATGTTGCTACTTCAGTCTGCTGCAGCCATGAATATGAAAATGGATTCATAATCTGGTCTTTTCTTGGCAAGATGCTGTACCAGAAGCAAATGGATCAACTGCATCAGGTAAACTACTTGTTTCAACTGTTCAATCTAAACTGTTCTTTCCTTTCCCCTGAATTTCCTTACCTGAGCAAGCAAACATTCCAAGAACTTTGTCTAGTCTTTCCTTTGTTCCTTCTGTCTCTGGTGAATCCATTGAACACATCCCTATCTGTTCCATGCAGTTCCATTGGCGGCCGAGGCCTCGATCTCTACTCAGTGCAAAGAAAGAGCATGAAATACAACAAAACTTGAAAGAATACTCGCTCAAGTATGAAGCTGAGGAGCGCGGAACAATGGCTTATCTGACTGAGCAGAATGATCGACACCGGAAGGCGCTTATCGAGGAATGGCAGGAATGGGTGATGAAATGGAGACATTTGCAGGAAAAAGAGAAGATCTGGAGGTTGGAAATAAGTGGAGGATATGCATATGATGAGGAAGATGTGTTGGAAGTTGATGAGTTTGAAGAAGTATTGCAGATCAAAGAAGAAGTTGTTTACTTTTAGTTTGTAGTTTGGAAGCAACTCAGTTCATCTTCCCTAGTTTCTGCTTTGATTTAATAACAAACTGCTAAGTTGCCTAATCATTTTTCATATATAAACTTCCGTCCCAGAATACGATTAAATATGAGAAAAAAAAAAAAAAAAAAAAAACAAAACACAAGAATAATTTTAAAATATAAATAAAAAAAATTAAAAAAAAATACACTGCTACTAAGTAAGGGTTAAATATATATATATAATATTTATATTTGATGATAAAACAAAATAAAACAAATTTTGTTGGTATCATCTAAGCATTTAACGTAAAATTATTTTTAGTTCACATAAAATAATGTAGTCAATAGAATCGACAATAAAACCAGGTGATCTAAGTTGGTTCTTGATGCATTGTGCTAAATACTCCAACCGTAATAACGGAATCAGTGAACGATGCGTGGACGAAGGCGTGACTGCTAATGTGTTCACAAAGCACGCTTTTTGACCCGCCATATTAGAAAGCGCCGGAGTTGACGACATTTGCTGAGGACATGCTTTTTCCTTTTTCCCTCTATACATTCAGTTGAACGCATCAGAGTATCAGGCCTCCGTTGAACTCACGCCTGCCAGATTTTCTCTGCCATTTCTACAGCAATCTTCATGGCTTCGATAAGCGATCAACAGCGGTCTCTCCTGCTCAATATCTCCTCATGTTTCTCACCTCCCAAAGGTCTTCCCCGCAACTTTTTGTTTTCAGAATTCAATTAATTGTTCTTTTTATTTTTGATGATTTTCAATTGTTTTTTCCTCTAATTTAGGTGTGAAATTATCATATGGAACGTCGGGGTTTAGGGCGGATGCATCATTGTTGGAATCGACGGTGTATAGAGTTGGAATATTGGCGGCGCTGAGATCACTTAAGACTGGGGCTATCACCGGACTGATGATCACTGCATCGCACAATCAGGTTTCCGACAATGGAGTCAAAGTGGCGGACCCCAGCGGCGGAATGTTGACTCAGGATTGGGAACCATTTGCTGATTCAATAGCCAATGCTCCTGATTCTAATACCCTAGTTCAGGTATCTTAAGAATTTTTGAGCCTTCATTTAGCTTCTGAAGGGTCCCTAGGGGGACGGGAGGGGTTATGTACTTACTTGTAAATTAAGTTGGAAGGAAAGTTTGATCGATAAGTCATGGTAATCATGCTATATTTTCCTTGGAATTGGTTACTCTGAATTAAGGGTTAGAAATTATACTTTACTGTTTAGTTCCTAATTTTAGTTTCCCACCAGTCCGTCTGGAGAAATGCTAGTAATTGTACTTTTGTGGGTATGTATATGGAAAATGTACTTTGAGTAGATTTTTGTGCGCATTGAGGATTTTTACATTCCTTTCAATGTCTGTAAGTACAGTACATAGATCATATTGGTGCCATGAGATTCACTATTTCATAAATGTTTTCGATATCTTTTAGTCAAGTTCTGTTACACCATTTCATATAGATTAGTTGCTAGTTTTAGTTTATTGCCAATCTGTCCGAAGAAATGCACGTGAATTGCATTTGTGTGTGTATATATATTGAAAATGTCCTTCAAGGAGATTTTTGTGCGCATTGAGGATTTTTACATTCCTTTTAATGTCTGTATGTACAATACATATAGCACATAGGTTGGTTTGGTACCATGTGATTCACCATTTCATAAATGTTCGCGATATCTTTTAGTCAAGTTCTGTTACAGCTAAGATACTGCATCTATGCTCTTTACTAACTGTAATATGTGAGAGAGGATGCAGGGTGATTAAATGTTTGTTTCCCATCTTGAAACAGCTTATAGAAGATTTTGCAAAGAAGGAAAACATTCCGCTTGATGGAAGAAATGAAGCTGCTGTTTTTTTGGGAAGAGATACAAGGCCCAGTGGAGAGTCTCTCCTTAAGGCTGCAAAACAGGTACTGCTTTCTGTTCACCCTAGAGAGATATGTTTGAGCTTACCACTTCTTCAAAATTTGGAATTATACCTTCTGCAGAAAAATTTTGCTAATTGATGAAACATTAAATTAGATATCATTTCATATGCTTCAGTAGACAGTACGCAAAGCTACCCTTGTCTCTGCCACTGTTATCTTGTTTTAAGGGATATGCCTTGTGGATACTCCTTTCAGTCGAAGAAATTGTTTTCACTTAATTTTCTGCTACCTAGGGCCCTGTCTGTTCATGTCACTTAATATTAACATATCAGAGCTCCCAGTGTTATGATGTTAAAAAGATTAAGATGCACACACCCACTTTGCTAAGAAGATCCACCCTGTTCAAGAGATTGGTGTTTTATATGCATTGATCAATGCGCTGAAATTGGTTTTAGGGGGTTGCTTCAATTGTTGAAGCCAAAGCTATTGATATGGGGGTTCTGACGACACCACAACTGCATTGGATGGTTCGTGAGGAAAATAAGGGCATGAAATCATCTGAAGATAACTATTACAACAAGCTCTCAAGCTCTTTCAGGTTTTAAAGCATTATGCATACAATTGCTAATTAGCTTTGCCATAATGTCTGTTTCTTTCATGTCTCAAATAGTTTGTTTCTTTATGACGATATCTACATAACTGGTCCATGTAATTCTTTAGGTGCTTGTTGGAATTGGTTCCCCAAGGAACTAGAACAACTAGTGCTGATGATAAATTGGTTGTTGATGGTTCAGATGGTATTGGTGGAGAAGCGATTGAAAAATTGAAGAGAGAGTTATATGATATTCCCATAGAAGTTCGTAATTCTGGTAGTGGTGTGCTCAATGATGGTGTGGGTGCTGACTATGTGCAGAAAGAGAAGGTAGTCCCTCGGGGATTTGGTCCTTCTGATGTTGGAATCAGGTTTGCAACCTGCTAATTATAATTTTGGCTTGTGTATCTTTCGGTCTTATTGGGCCTGTAAAGAGGTCCACTCTATTAGAGTATCTAGCAACACAGTGGTCGCAATACATCTATGTGTGAACTTGGTTAATAACCCTCAAATCTTATGTATTCAGTTTTAGTCTACTATCAGTGGTCAAAGTTTGCCATGAGCAACACTTTTTTAATCACCATATTTTGCCTGCAAGGGAGTTAATTTTTCCAGCAGAGCTTATAAAGTAGGATTTGAAGTAGTTTGTCTCCATGACATTTGTACAGTCTATATTCTGTTCAAATATAGTTGGCCAGCTTTTGGTTGGATGTTGGAACTGATTAATTAACTATGAATTGTTTCAGGTGTGCCAGCTTGGATGGGGATGCTGATCGGCTGGTGTATTTCTTTGTTGAACCAAATGGTACCAGAATTCAACTTGTTGATGGGGACAAGATAATGGCCTTGTTTGCTCTATTCATTCAGGAGCAATTGAACATTCTGAACCGAAGTGAAGATTTGACAGTTAATACGCCTCATCAAGCGCGTATAGGTATAGTACAAACGGCTTATGCAAATGGCGCATCCACTCATTACCTAAAGCAGTTGGGTCTAGACGTAGAGTTCACTCCTACTGGGGTCAAGCACTTGCATGAGAAAGCTGCTGAATATGATATTGGGATATACTTTGAAGCAAATGGGCATGGAACCATCTTGTTCTCTGAAACTTACATAAATTCTTTAGAGGATTTGAGTGATCTTTTATCATCTTCTAGAGGTACCTCATCACATTCTCTTTCTTTATATCTGTTATTAGTTATCCAAAATTTAGTGAACTGCAACTTGTTTGCTGCTTGTTCCAGGGTCTGAAATGGATAAGGCAGTTTTAAGACTTTTGTCTGTCTATAAATTGATCAATCAGGCTGTAGGAGATGCCATTAGCGGGCTGCTCTTGGTTGAAGCTATTCTAAAGCATTTCGGCTGGTCCATCCACAAATGGAATGAGCTTTATGAGGACTTACCCAGCAGGCAACTTAAGGTAGGTTTTTGTTTGAATGAATTCTGTCCGTGCTTCAGATTTTAATCATCAGAGCAATACACAGTTTGGTTTGGATGTTAGTATTTACTTTTCAAATGCTTCTATATCAGTTACTTTGTGAATATACATGCGCATGATTTTAGCTTGGTACAATCCACTAGTACGATTTGAGTTGTCCAACTTGCTAGTTACTTCCATGTTTAGCCTCATTGGACAATATTGTAGTCTTGTACGCCCCAGAACTGAAAGAAATAGATCTATGGAGAAGTTTGTGAACAGGAACATAACCATCTGATGTTGATCTTACGTAGCCTTAGTATTTGACTCATAAAAATTGGGGATCCACTCATGTTCTTACTTCTCAATGAAAGTTAATCGTTGAACTTGTGTGTCTCTCTGCAGGTTAAAGTGGCAGACAGATCAGCAGTTGTCACAGCAAATGCCGAAACAGTAGTTGTCAAGCCTCTTGGTCTTCAAGAAATCATAGACAGTGAAATAGGTAAATTGAATAATTTCTCATTTCCAACTGATATATATTCAGTTATCCATAAGAAACTTTCAGGATGATCACCATCTTAGGCCTGTTTTTCATCTTCAAACTCACTGCAACTGCTAAACAATTAAGGTGATCGCTTTCCTTGAAATTATTCTCTGCAGAAAAATACGTCCAAGGTAGATGCTTTATACGACCTTCTGGGACAGAGGATGTGGTCAGAGTGTATGCCGAAGCTACCACGCAAACATCAGCAGATGCTCTGGCTAACTCAGTGGCGGAATTGGTGAAAAATTTCCTTGGGTCTGGGCTTGCTTAGTCAATTCCGTTCATCACTTATAGAGAGACATTCAAGTTCCTGCTAAACACCCGGGATTGCGACGGTGGTTTTTACCCAATACATTGTTCCTGTTGTATTTCCTAACATTGTTGAAACGATACATAGAAGTAAGAGCATACGTTGCATTCTGGATAAACTAGGTCCTTGGAGGCTGTTGTTCTCATTACATTTGCTGATAAACCTTGCATAGTTATTTTACTCTTGAAGTTAAATACAATTGGTTACAGTTCCCTGATTGTTACCTTTGCATGTTGAATTACTTAGAATCATATTTCTCATCTGCAGCACTTTTACAATATATTAGTTGAGTACTATAGGGATTATCTCAGTGCAAGTAATTCATACAAAGTAAAGCTAGTTTTGAGGATGATCTGGTCCAGAAAAGAAATCCTAATGAATAAGAGATCTATCTTCTACCTTCCAAAATCTCTGAAAGGGAGGGAAAATTTAAAAATGCAAATGTTACTCTATATGTCATATCACAGGATAAAATAACAAAACATGCAGCTGAAATTTCTGGAGAAATTACAATCTAAGAAGAGAAATATATGGCATGAGAAAAAACAGCATTGGATCCCTAAAACTTTTACATTTAGGAAGAGAAATAACTGTATTCGGGAACTACCTTCCTTGACATGAAAGACAGGTTAAAATGGGAATAATTTCATATTGAATTTCTTAACTGCTAGAATCACCTTTGCTTTGATGAAACAATGGAGTGTAGGAAAGACATTCACAGCTAAAACTTAAGACAGTTCCACTGATAACTATGGCAACATGATCTCAAATCAAGCCATCCAATCACTGGCTGCGGCCTGTCTAAATAACAGGTGAACACTGCAGATAGGTCTCTCAAAATACTAAAGACTGAAAATGAACCGTGCAATATGACCTCAATCTTCATCAATGGCCGTGCAATAGTACACTTACTGTAATTTCAGCGCATCAAAGAGATTTCAAGCAGAAGATAACTCATTCAAAATACTTAAAAATACTCTTTTAAGCATTATCTATTGAATTATTTAACAGAATACAGAGACTGATGCTCATGCAATGAACGTATAAGAGTTTCTCATCACTAAACTCTTAATAGGCCAGAAAGACTGAATATGCTAGGATATTATTCTCAATAAGAACTTCAATAAGTAGATGGTATGATTCAGTTTGAGAACAAGATTTACCAAGAACTATTACAGCATCTGCATATGCATCTCAATGTTCTTCGTTAGTCTGAATTGGGTTAAGCATACTGTTTATGCAAAAACACTGTTCCCAAGTATCCAACAACTTTTAAACCAAATTTCTTCTTGTATTCACAAAAGGTTCATCAGTCAGCATTCTAATGTAGAAATGCAACCCAACGAAAGATCTTATATCAAGAAGCAAGCACAAAAAATACAAAGGTTTACCAACTATGCTTAAACACTCCATGCCCGCCTAGTCCTCATTCGGTCAATTCTAACCAACATAAAGTAGTTTCATCCTAAGTTCAATACTACTACTTCAACCTTCTGCATTGCAGTTAAAGATTTCTCCAAGTGTTTCCTTTCCTCTAAACATCATAGTCCACCTCAGCATTTGGCTCCTCTATAAGTGATGGAATGAGCTGTACCATGAATTGTTCAACAACAACAACAAACAAACAAACAAACAAACAAACAAACAAACAAACAAATTAAGCACTAAAAGTTGAATTGTCTAACAGCATCCTCTCCCTAAAAACATATAAACTAAAGAAGATAGTCTGCCCAAAAAAAAGTTGATTTATTTTACATAAAGCCAAGCTTTTGCATTACAAGATAAATCCTAAATTCTGACAGCAGTAATTGTTTCTAAGCTAAAAACCACATTAAACTATGATACTAAATCCAGAGGACACAAAAAAGAATGTCTCAACATGAGAGCAAAGCCTAAGTACATAAGTATAATTATCAGAACCAATTTTTTACTCAACATTTTATATGATTCTCCTAGTATTGCAAAATTGATTACCTACTGCATAAGAAAATTACTCATAAGATTAGAAAGATAACAGTAAATAAACAAGTTTTTTTTTTTTTTTTTTATGGCAATATCACGTTACATAAGATGAGTACAAGGAGAAAAGAGGTTCTTTTAGATATGATTAAACCCATAAGGGTTTTCACTCTTCTTACCATTTGTGCTACCTAAGCTCAAAATCCTCTCTGGACTAATTTTTTTTAAAAAAAATTTATTTATATCAAAAGACAACGCGGAATTGAGGGGCCTCGGAACCACTCGCCGGCCGAATCTCCCAGCGGCAAGGTTCGAGCTCGTCGGAAACGGGGCAGTAGCCGGCGAGAGTAACCTTATCGGTTGATGCAGCGACGGAACCGAATTCGAAAACGGTGATATCCGCGGGTGGATTGGGGCGACGAACCTCCACAGCTCCGTTCATGCCGGGGACTTCAGAAGCCGACTGGACCTTGGATTCGGATTTTTGGCCGGCCGTGGGTATGGACTTGCCGGAGTCTCTGTCGCCTCCCTTAAACCAAGACAAAATCCCCATGGCTAAGTGCTGGCTAAGTTGAGAAGTTGATTGCCCCTTTTTGTTAGAGTGGAATTTAGGCTACTGTTTACTTGTATCCTGCCCTTCTTTATTTGGATGATGAAATGAGTTTAAATGACAAAAATGCCCTATTTGTATCCTCCACATTCATTGATAACAAAAAATTGTTTTGGATCAATTTTGCATCTCTCACAATATTCTATTTATTTATTAATAAATATAGTTGAAAAAATTCTTTCTAATAAATAATCAAGGAGATAAATATAAAAAAATAGTTAAAATATTTTTCCAAAATCTAAAACACCTTTTATTTCATATGTGTAGAAAATTTTTAGGAAAAAATCACAATTGGTCCTATATAGTGACCATGTTACACAATTAGTCATATATATTTGAAACTCGATAAATTTGGTCTTAAACATTTTAATTAACGGATTTAACACCAATTAACCGTTGAATCAACAGCCGTCAAATTTAATACCACATGACACTAATGTGACTGTCACGTGTGGCTGCTGATTCAGCCGTTAAGTTGGTGTTAAATCCGTTAATTGAAACTTTTACGACAAAATTTGTCGAGTTCTAAATGTGTAGGACCAATTATGTCACAGGACATTATATAATTCCAATTGTGTATTTCTTCCAATTTTTTAAAACAAACTTTTACTATGGAAATGAGGAAGGAGCATATTACAAATTAAGCGATAGAGTATCTATTCATCTCGATTTGTGTATGTCATCATTGCAAAGGCTAATCTTCTTTGTATCTATTCAATTTATTTGCTGCATGTGGTGTATCTATTCATGGGGAATTAAGGGCTACTCCTCTATGCTTCAACTTACTAGCAATGATCAAGAGGGCTTCACAAACGATCAACAACACATCTTGACTAGCATTTTTGAGTTCTTTTGGTTCTTCTTTTTTCATTTCTTCGAAGCCGTCCTCACAATCGCCAGGGCCGATATAAGCGGAAGTTGCTCGAATGGGGAGGTCGTCATAGTGCCCAGATTTGAGCAGTTCCGAGCAAGTGCCAAGGTCATCAATGGTACCCCGGTATTGTTCCAAGCAAAAATCATAGATGCCCACCAGTATCCTATCTTTTGCCTCGCTTCTGAGACGCTTCACCAACTGCAGTGTTGGCGTAGCTGCCTTTGTGGTGAGATCTATGGAGACTTGTCCCAGAGTCTTGAGATCTGCAGTTGAAGATCTAGGATCCTTTTGCAATGATTTGATACAGAGAGGAGGGTTCAATGATTCAGAACATATTTCTTTAATGAGGGGAAGATCATTAGTACTGCTGGCCTGTGTTTGTTGTGCTGCCATTGCCATTGTATTTGGAGGCAGCAAACATTCCAGGCCAAGAAACACAACAACAGCTATTATCCTCATTATCTTCATAGACAACATTTTCTCTGCTTCACAATCTCTTATTCTGCCAGGATTCATCAAATGTAATACTGATATAAATAGGAGCCCAGTGTGCATTTATTTTTGCATTGTTTGTTAAGTTAGTCAATAACAGTATGTATTTATTCTTATTCAGCCAAAAAAGGAGAGCAGTACCAGTACCAGTACGAAACCCCTCCATTTCAAAATTGGTTGTTTTCCTAAATTGGGAGACCGTTAAAATATAAGTACTTATTTACCATTATAATTTTACTCTTTATTAGTCTTATTTATTTAGAATTTTATTAGGATTTATCTTTCTCAATCTCTATCATTGATTGAACATGAGTAATTACCGTCATAACAGGTGAATTTATTATGAGTATAATAAAATTTATAAATAAAATATATGGAGATATCGACAAAAGAATTATAGTATAGTGATTGACACTGTCTACTTAAAACTAAGGTTTTTAGTTTGAGTCATCTAGATTTTGACAAATAAATACTGGCTTAGTATATGTACTATCAACAACCAATATGTGAGGATATGTACCAAATAAATGTGGCTTAATAACGGTACATGGTCAACAAGGATATGTAACAAATAAATGCTGACTTAGTATATATTTTTAAACGCTTCTAATTTAACTTTTGAGCATGTAACATGATTAAAAAAACAAGGAAAATAAGAAAAGAAGTGAAAACTATGTTCTCAAATTTTACAACTTCAATCCACATTTTATATTGGAGCATGAAAATAAAAAAAATGAAAAGAAGGGGTATCTATTCCTAAAATATAGTTTTTATTTCTTTGGGAAATATAAGAACTTGATTGCAAAATGTGAAACAAAAGTTATTCTAATTTTTTTTAGCAAAGTTATTCTAATTCTTGAATTTTCTTTTTATTTATTAGTTCACTATTTTAGGTTTCTTTTAAAATATTTTAGAAGGTCGGTGGATTTATTTTTTTATGAGAAATGATTTAAAGTTTCAATTCAACTTTTAGTTTCGTAATCCTAATTGTTTTTTTTTTTTTTTAAGCAAAAGGGAAATTTCATTGATAATACTGAGAATCCAGCAATAGTTGAGAGAGAAAATCGGACAGACAAGGTCAGTGGTTACAAGATCTTTTACAAAGCTCGCCACACTGTGGACATATATCCGCCAGACAGATTTCAATGGCATTAGGATCTTTTTTGACGGGGCAATTTCACAGTTTAGGCGAGGAGTGGCTACGGGGGTGTATGTTGAAGATGGAGACGGCACTTTCATTCGCTGCTATGGAAGTTTTGTTCCCTCCATCGTTGATTCAGATGTTGCAGAGTTTCTGGCATTCAGAGATACTCTATATCTATGCCACAAACTTCACCTCCAAATGGTATCCTTCATGGGTGATTCATCAAGTGTGGCTTTAGCCGCCAGGGGTTTAGATAATAGCCCTCACACTTGTATTCCCATAATTGAAGAATGTAGGCAGCTGATAACTGTTGAAATGTTGCCTACAATTTCATGGATACCTCGCTCCCAAAACATAAGAGGTATGAAACTGGCTTGGTGGGGAGCATCCAAAACCAACTTCGCCGACTGATATGAATGAAGAACAGTCGCTGCCTTTAAAGAGACCTCAATGGGTCGCAACAGAATCCCTTCATTAATTTTTCGATTCCGTGCAAACCAGATCGACGAGAGGACGATCGTAACCTTCTCCGAGTCCTGTCTCGTGAGTTGGAGCAACATCTTCCTAGTCTAGTTTTCCACTTGATCTTCTTGAAAAGAAAATGGAACACCCATGATCTAAAAATAATTCCAGACCTCCCGCGAGTATAAACATGAGAAAAACACATGGGAAAGTGATCCACTATTATTCTGGCAAAAGGGGCATAGATCAACAACTACCACTTGGCGCTTAAGTAGATTTTCAACAAATGGTAGCCTGTTGGTGAGAATTCTCCATAGATGGTGTATAATTCTAGGAGGGATCTTCAAATTCCACATCTTTTTCCAAATAGATTGTGTGCCTTGTATATTAGGAGCATCTGCATGTAAGAGAAGGCCCGGATTCCTTGATTGGTATAGAAGATAGTAGGCTGACTTAACGGTGAAAATGTCTTTGTTGTGTCCATGCCAATACCATCTATCATTGCCTTCTAAATTTCACAGCGAAATTAATAGAATTGCAGTTGCTTCATCCTTTGGGAATACATTTTGAATTAGTTCCTCCCTCCATGAGCGTGTGGATGGTGAGATCAGGTCCTAATTGTTCTTACTCCATGGTAATGGTAGAGTTTTAACACGGGACAAGAGATCTTTTTTGGGGGAGAAATAGTGTAATAGAAGTGAAGTAAACGGTGTATACATAACTTCCGCGAAAATAAGGACCATCGATTTTTACTGGGAAAGTGAGGAGTAGGGACGATTTTGTTTTCAAGGATTTTTTTTAAAAAAACAAGTACTATATTTTAATTCTCTTGGATTTGATTAAATTCACGTCTGAAATTGATATTGATTTATACAAAACCCTTTTCCATAATCGATAATTTTTTGGTATTAGAGTGGTGCCCTTAGTATATGGATCAAATAAATGGATTTCGAATTTATAAATCGTGTCAAATCTTACAAGTATTTTAAAATCAAAATATAAGTGTGATGAAAGGATTTCAACTTAATCAATCGTCTATATATTCTCCTACCTTAATAGAAAATAGTCCAACTTTTACAAACAAGAGCTTTAAAATTAGATGCAATAAAATTGATGGATGAATCTAGTATTCATGGATTAATTGAATTAGTTTCTAGGTAAATTATATTTTCAAGTAATGACAATGCAAATATTGGATTAATTGAATTATTTTCCAGCCTCCTCAGGATAAGTCGACGCCCTCTCTCTTCTCTGCACCAAAGCCGATTAAAGTCGTAAATGGCCTCATATACGAGTCGGAAGAAATTGACAGACTAGTTAACCCTCATCGATTAAAGTTGGTTGGAAGGAATTTGATAAACTCAAAGGAGGACGAAAATGACAGAGTTGAGGAAGGAATTTGATAAACTCGGCTTCCATGGACAGTATGACATAGGTTTTCTCAATCCACGACACATTCTGTTCCGTTTTCATCTTGAATTGGATTACCAGAGGTGTTAGATGAGGGGAACTTGGTTGATAGGAGGGTTCTCGATGAGAATGCTCAAGTGGACACCTTATTTCTAATTCCAGGAAGATCCCCCAATAACCCTATCTCGATTTTGTTGCACGCTCTTCTACTGGAATACTTGAATCCCCAGTCACTTTACTCCATTGCTTACGCTATCGGGAAACCTATTTGGATTGGGCAGATGATGCTTCCTCTTTTGACCATGATGATTATCATTTTTCCTAGGAAAGGCTTGGTGCGTTGCAAAAAAAAATCAACTAAAGAAAATGTTAGGTACCTTACTTTTGAGTCCAATTCGTCGATTCAATTTTTAATTCGTTAATATTGAGTAGTTATTTGTTTTTTATGCATGTTTGGTTTAGATACATTTTGACTCTGTATTGGAGGCTTGCACGGTAGCATAGCATGGGCTTGCACTGTAATATGGGGTTTTGAACCCTTGGATCCTTTTGTCTCTTAAAGGTTAGCCATTCCCGGAATTCCAATTAAAAAAAAAAAAGAAAATATTGGATGAAATTAATGTCTTAATTAATCAAACAAAGCTACCATTTTCATATAATACAAACTTTCTATTTAACAAATCAATTTAATAACTGAATCCCATTTAAAATACACATCCTTTCATAATTTCATATGCAACAATTCTTTAACAATTATGCAGGCCACCATTGTTATGCCAGCAAAACCGGGTAGGGTATCTTCAATTTCAATATTCTCAAAAAGTCAACTTAAGGTAAACTGTTATGCCATTAAAAAACTGTATAGGGCATCTTCAATTTCAGTATTCCAAAAAGTTAACTTAACAAAAGAACATATTAGTTGGAAAGTACTTACAAAATAAGCAAAAGCGTGTTAGGTGAGACCTTATGAACTTTCTTTGTATTGTTTACGAACTGGAAGGTTTTGGTCTTTGGTTATTTATGGAGTTGGAGGGCAGAATAATTTGTCACATATCCTGATATCCTCTTCTCCTGGTTTTGTTTAACTCTAAGAGGAAGAGAGGAGTAAATAAAAATGGCAGAAGTATTGATTATTCTGAGATTTGCATCTGAAAAACTCTCTAAATTTCTGAACGAAGAGGGAAGGTTCCTGGGAGGACTCCGAGAGGATGTCCGTCGCATGAGTGATGAGTTTGGTCATATGAAGGCTTTCCTCCAGAAGATGGAAGATTTTGATCAAGAAGTTGATGATCCCCAGCTCACTGAATGGATCAGGCAAGTCAGGCAAGTTTCTTACGATACTGAAGATATAATTGATGAATTTATGCTTCTCTTTGCTGAACATCGTCCCCGAGGATTCAACGGCTATATCCAATGGAATTTCAAGTCCCTCAAGAATTTGCCAGCTCGTCATCGCCTTGCTTCCAAATTGCAAACAATCAAGGCCAGAACCATCAACATTTCTGAAGCACGGCTCAGATATGTATCCCACTATGCCAATAATCTCTCTAGAGACCCTGGCCGTCTTGTAGCAAACAATGCATGGAGATGGAGGCATAATAAAGATGATGATGCACTTCTCGCAGAAGAATCTCAACTGGTGGGCATCAATGAGACGAAGCAGCTCCTGATTTCTCAGCTCC
The DNA here is from genome assembly GCA_030378225.1 of Knoxia roxburghii. Classification (NCBI taxonomy): domain Eukaryota; kingdom Viridiplantae; phylum Streptophyta; class Magnoliopsida; order Gentianales; family Rubiaceae; genus Knoxia; species Knoxia roxburghii. Next base: position 38,643,262 of record CM059423.1, read on the forward strand.
TTCACGTTGACTACCAACTTAACCAACTTAAAGTTATTGCGGTGCTCGGTATGGGTGGACTTGGAAAAACTACCCTAGTTAAACAAGTCCATGATGATGTTGCAGTGAAACGTCATTTCCAGATCGGTGCATGGGTTACTATCTCTAAAACGTGTGACTTTCAGAAGGTGCTCAAAGGATTAATTCAACAAGTACTGGCCCAATTCAACGAACCAGTCCCAGCAGTAATTGATACAATGGATATTTATGAGATGAAAGCACTTTTGAAGGACGTTCTTCAACGAGGAAGGTACGTAATTGTGTTGGATGATGTGTGGGACACAGAGTTCTGGGATGCATTCAAATTTGTGCTTCCTGAGAATAGCCATGGTGGCAATCGTGTAATGCTCACGACAAGGAAAGCTGATGTCGCCTCTGCCTCTAGCACTTCTGGCTATGTTCATGAAATGGGGTGCCTAAACTTTGAAGACTCATGGACTCTATTTTGTCGGAAGACATTCAAGGACAGGGGTTGTCCAACCCACCTAAAAAATGTTGCAGGAAGTATAGTTGCAAAGTGCGGAGGCTTGCCTTTGGCAATTATCGCAATTGGTGGCCTCTTGGTTACCAAAGACTTGAGCAGAACAAATGAATGGGAGCTAGTTCAGAGAAGGCTTGGAGATGAATTTGAGGGATCTGGAAAGCTTGATAGAGTTAAGAGGATACTTTCTCTGAGTTACAATGATCTATCTTCAACACTCAAGACTTATCTTCTGTAAACTAGCATTTTTCCAGAAGACTATACAATACCATGCCTGTATCTCATCAATTTGTGGGTCGCTGAACAATTCGTGGAAGATAGAGAAGGACAGACTGCAGAAGAAATTGCATGGAATAATCTCAAAGAACTTGCAAACAGGAGCCTAATCCAACTGAATCAGGTACGCTATAATGGCTTATACGCGTATGCTCATATTCATGATGTTCTGCGAGAATTTATAGCCTCTAAGTCAAGGGAGCAAAACATGGTGGCCATAATTAATACCACGAAGCAGATAAGAAGGGGGTGTTCGTCGGGGGAGGTGATTCGTAGACTTGTATTTCATCATAATCTTCCTGAAATTATTAGTCCAGAAACCCATATTTCCAATGTTCGAGCCATAGTTAATTTTGGCCGGAAAAAGTCACCATCTAAAGCCCTACTAACCAAGCTTTTAACCAGCAAGTTGTTTACAGTACTTGATCTAAGAGGAATCGAATTGGAAGAAATTCCAGAAGAGATTTTCAGATTATTTCACCTTAAGTACTTAGGCATAACTGGGAAGAGGATTAAAAAAATGTCAAAATCCATCCAAGGGCTCCAAAATCTAGAGTGTTTAATTCTGAAGGAGACTAATATAAAGGAATTACCAGTGGAAATCAAAAAGCTTCACAGGCTTCGTCATCTTTTTGCATATCAGCTACCTGCTGAAGCAGAATTTATGTATGATGGATTTAAAGCTCCACGTGGAATGGGAGAGCTTCTTGAGTTACAAGCATTATCCGTTGTCGATGCAGCAGACAGTGATAAGACCAGAGTAGTGAGCGAGATAGGAAAGCTAGTTCAATTAAAAAGGCTATGTATTAAAAACCTAAGAAGAGAAGATGGAAAGGAACTCTGCTCCTCACTTGAGAAGCTAACTAATCTGCAGGAATTAGTTATGGCTTCTTCAGCTGGAAAAAATGAGGCAATTACATTGGATCTAAATCATCCAGTTTCAGCCTCTTTTATTCAATCTGTTCGTTTGCTCGATATGTTTGGCCGCTTAGAAAAGTTCCCACCATGGATAAGAAATCTTCAAGGTTTGGAACGAATATCATTGAATTTGAGCAATTTATTGAATGATCCACTTGAAACTCTTCAACTTCTTCCCAACTTGTTGGAACTAAGTCTTTTTGAAGCTTACCAAGGAGAAGGTTTATGTTTCAAGGCTGGAGGTTTTCTAAAGCTCACGAAGTTGTCTCTGAAGCTAATGAATGGATTGAGATGGGTGAGAGTGGAGAAGGGTACAATGCCTGGCATCAGTAAAATAACTATGGAAGATCTTCCATTGATAGAGGAGATACCTTGTGGAATTGAACACTTGGGACAGCTTCAGAAGCTGGAATTATGGGGTATGAGTTGTAAACTCACAGACAAGTTAGAGAATGCCGCTGACTATGAAGAAGAAAGTGACGATTGCATAAGAATCTCACACATTCCTCAGGTGATCATCGGTTTCAAGATAGATGGGCGATGGAGATCTCGCCGGCTATCTCCAAGGAAGAACCTATCGGAGTTGAAAGAGGAGCAGCAGAGACTTACAATGTGGCCCTCTTTTGGGGCCTTTAATCATCTCCTAAGCCAAGTCATGCAAACTTTGAATGCTCAAGTTGATCCTGAATTTGGCTGTGGCTTTGGTACCCTCCTATTTGCACTTGTTCTCCTAGTTGTCTGTGTTGTTCATATCACAGTCCTCACTTCAACAAGTGTTCCATTTCCCCCATATTTCACAGTCATGCTCTCTCTGTTGTTTCTGGTATTCATTATCTCTGTTCTCCATTTTTGCATTCGGAAGCACCCTTGATTTTTAGTCTCTTTTCCTTATCTCTGATTGGGAAAACAATAGAAGCCACTGCATTTCTGCAGTTGATAACTCTTCTTGTATATGTTGTAAGACTCTTTCTCCTCTGTATATGATAGAACAAATGCAGTTTATAAAAGACCTACCTGATTAAATGCAGTTGTTATTGGCAATAGATATGGAAATTCCTGTATTCTTTTTGTTTTGAATTACTCTAGGGAAGTTGCTGCGTAGCCAAACAGAGGTCTTTTCTATTCAAAAAACACAAAATGTTGGCCTTTCTCATTTTCGCAGTAATTTACCCATAAATGATTTAGTGCTAATTTTGTATAGATGGAAATCATGAATCGACCCACCTGATTTTTTCTCAACCTACACCATCCTACCCCTACAATATCATGACCGGAGGATCCATCACCCTATAGTATCCTTTATATTGGCTTGCAGCCAGTGCTCCCAAGCAATCAGCCATATTAATTACCTTATAAATCTTACTTGTTATCGTCTTACTTTTTATTTTTATCGTCTCAATTTTAAGACTAAAATACTCTTTACAATATCTTCTCTTTTATCTTATTTTTATTAAAAAAATAATTTTATCAAAATTTATGAATTACCTTTAAAAAAATCCAGACGGTAACTAGTAACTCCTTACCTTATGTGGACATGATTTCAGTTTACCTGCCACTCCTGAGATAGCAGCTCTTCTATAGCTCGCACCAGTGATCCTTGGAGGCCTGCGTGCCCTTGTGTCTCTTTCACCATCAATACTACATTTTCATTGTCTACTTTCGCAACTATTCACCATTGTCCCACTTCCTACGCTGTTCATAGACCCTAGTATAGGTTTCATAGCTCAGCTCCCATTATATACGTTTGCCAATGTTCGTCATAAAACCATCCACCCATTACCCTTGAGAATTCCACAATAAACCTCCCGCTGTAGCATATCACAAACTAGTTGTGAGAACTCCATCAGAATTCATCTTAACCCATCCCACTCAAGGAGGGTTCCATCGAATCCATCTTTGCTCCTTACCAAAACCGGTCACCCCTACCTTCCTATAAGCCACTTTTGCCTCCTTAATACTCAGGACTTTGGCCTCAATTTCTTTCACAATTTGCGCCAAAGATGTGTTGGCTGCTGTAAATACCAGGGCATTTCGTTCCTTCCAGATTCGCCACAAAGACACTGCAAAGGTGCAGTCCCAATCCGCCACATCCGTTGCCGAATCATTGGATACATTCCCCTCAGTCCATTGCCTCAGCTCTATCCAGAAAAATGACCCCTTTAGGTTCTTGGGAATTAGATGACTCTAAATCTATGATGCTAAATCAAGTTTGCCTAAAAAATAAAACTTGATTAAATTATTAATTACTGTTCTCCCTGGAAAAGAGTGAAAAGCATCTATTATCTGTAGATCGAGGGAGTACAATTTCATTGGGATTTGGCAAAGCAATTACTTCCTCAGTTGGAGAAGGTCCTTGTGATTGGTTACAAACAACCCTTAGTTGATCCTTAAAGCATATAGGAGTAGTCATATGAGTTCCTTATTTTCATTGTTATTTCTCTAAACAAACAAACAGTTAGTGTAATGGTTTGCTAGAAACAATCTAGCAGCTGTGGATGAACGTCAAGTAGCATGTCACATTTGTTATGTCAAAAACTTTGCCCGACTCTTCCTGTTTGTTAGTGAAAATATTTGGAGTATTATCAGAGAATGACACGTTTGGTTTTGCAATTGCTGCTTTAGATGGGATTTTATGAATACTGTTAATTACATTATAACTCACGAGTTGCTTCACCCTCGCTACAGGATCAAAAAATCATGGAAAAAAATGCATCATTTGCTGCATTTGGTGTATCTATTCATGGGGAAATAAGGGCTTCTCCTCCTTGCTTCAACTTACCAGCAATGGTCAAGAGGGCTTCACAAACGACCGACACATCTTGACTAGCCTTTTTGAGTTCTTTTGGTTCTTCCTTTTTCATTTCTTCGAAGACGTCCTCACAATCGCCAAGGCCAATAAAAGCGGAAGTTGCTCGAACGGGGAGGTCTTCATAGTTCCCAGATTTGAGCAGCTCCGTGAAAAGGCCAAGGTCATCAATGGTACCCTGGTAGAAATCCAAGCAATCATTAAAGATGCCCGCCAGTATCTTATCTTTTTCCTTACTTCTGAGACGCTTGAGCAACTGCTGTGTTTGTGCAGCTGCCTTTGTGGTGACATCTATGGAGACTTGTCCCAGAGTCTTGAGATCTGCAGTTGCAGATCTAGGATCATTTTTCAGTGATTTGATGCAGAGAGGAGGGTTCGATGATTCAGAACAGATTTCTTTAATGAGGCCAAGGTCATTAGTACTGCTGGCCAGTGTTTGTTATGCAGCCATTGCCATTGTATTTGGAGGCAGCAAGCATTCCAGTCCAAGAAACACAACAACTATTGCCATCATCATCTTCATAGACAACATTTTCTCTGTTTCACAATTCAGCCCAGGATTCATCAAATGTAATACCAACATAAACAGGAGCCCAGTGTGTATTTATTTGCATTGATTGTTCAGTTAGTTAGTATGTATTTATTCTTATTCAGCCAAAAATAGTATTCCCTCTGTCCACAACACCTAAAACGTCTATTAATTGTACACGGAGGGAGGGAGGGAGGGAGTATCTATTTATTCTTAACAAGATTTCATAGATTACATAGATTACAGCTCAAAAAAATAAGTCTGCCCAAGATTTTATATATAAACTTACATCTTATAATATTCGCTAAATTATTCAATGGTATACTTTTGGCGAGCAAATTATTTTTGCTTGACTAAGCACCCACTTATCTTTAAATATAAAATATTAATGGTCATTTCGTTAATTTTTCCTATTTATATTAACAGATTTAGGCACAAATATGACAATTGACATGTTTATCATTTTGGAAAGATTAAATTTTACCCCCTTAATTTTGGTTCTAAAAATTACAAAAAAAAAAAACCCTTACACCCCTCCAAACCCTTCAATTCTATTAGATTTGAGGATGATAGTAGGAACCTAAGTTCCAGATTCTATTTATCCAACAGCGGTGGAGGTCTTCATCAAAGAAAAATTCTTAGAAGCACATCCATTTGTCTGCAATGTTCACGCAAGAAGTCAAACTTTAGTCTGTCTTTTGAGAATTTGGAGAATTTGCCGACGAGGGACAGTTTGAGCGGCGGTGACGACCATTGTTAGAAAGGAGGAGAAGAAGAAGACTAGGGATTTGTTATAATTTTATTAAAATTGCAATTTTAGTCCCTAAAGTTATAGTTTTACTTGTAAAATACTTTAATTAATTTGCTACTAAAATAGTTATCCAAATACATATTTATTAATTAAAATAATTTACCAAAATTTCCTAGTATTTTGTAAAACCTGTCCAAAGGAACCTCACTTATCTACTTTTAGGAAAACACTCTGTTACCCTTATTTAAATACTCTCTCCATCAACATATATTAGTTGAGAGTGTCTTTTATTAATTGATGTTATAGGGTTTTATTTTTTAATTTTTATTGTTTTAATTTCCTCAAAATTTGTTAGTGTATTGAAATTTATCACCCAACTACTCGTTTTACTATTTTAGTAGTAATTTCCTTTTCAATTTGAGTGATAAAGAAAATTTACTTAACTAAATTATTAATTATTACTTCTTTTGATATTAGTGAAAAGTGTAAAATATTTATATAATAGTGAAAAGTGTAAAATATTTATTATTTGTAGGCCGAGGGAATACAATTGCATTGGGATTGCAAATCAATTACTTCCTCAGTTGGAGGAGGTCCTTGTGATTGATTACAAACTAACCTTAGTTGATCCTTAAGCATATAGGAGTAGTCATATGAGTTGCTTGTTTTCATTGTTATTGGTATTACTAGTTATCGCCTCAATTTTAAGTATTATCATCATATTTTTGACAAAATTATCTTTTAACTTAAAAAATGGGAAAGAGAGGATAAAGTATGGGGCATTTTAATCCAAATTAAGTCAGTATAGAATAAAATTAGGACGATAACTAATAAATGTTTTGCTATTTCTAACAAACAAACAGTTATTAGTGTAATGGTTTGCTATAAACAATCTAGTACCTGTGGATAACTCAAGTAGCATGGCACATTTATCATGTCAAAAACTTTCCGGACTCTTCAATTTGTTAGTAAAAAATTTCGAGTATTATCACAAAATGGCACGTTTGGTTTTGCAGTTGCTGCTTTCGATGGGATTTTATTAATACTGTTAGTTACATTATAAACTCATGAGTTGCTGCACCCTCGCTACAGGATCAAAAAATCATGGACAAGAAATGCATCATTTGCTGCATTTGGTGTATCTATTCATGGGGAAATAAGGGCTTCTCCTCCTATCATCAACTTACCAGCAATGATCAAGAGGGCTTCACAAACGATCAACACATATTGACTAGCATTTTTGAGTTCTTTTGGTTCTTCTTTTTTCAGTTCTTCGAAGCGGTCCTCACAATCACCAGGGGAAAGAAAAGCGGAAGCTGCTCGAGTGGGGAGGTCCTTATAGTTCCCAGATTTGAGCAGCTCCGTGCAAAGGACAAGGTCATCAATGGTATCCTGGTAGAATTCCAAGCAAGAATCATAGATTCCCGCCAGTGTATTATCTTTTGCCTCGCTTCTAAGACGCTTGACCAACTGCAGTGTTTGTGTAGCTGCCTTGGTGCTGAGATCTATGGAGACTTGTCCCAGAGTCTTGAGATCTGCAGTTTTAGATCTAGGATCCTTTTTCAATGATTTGATGCAGAGAGGAGGGTTCAATGATTTACAACAGATTTCTTTAATGAGGCTTCTGGCATGTGTTTTTTGTGCTGCCATTGCCATTGTATTTGGAGGCAGCAAGCATTCCAGACCAAGAAACAGAACAACAACTATTGCCATCATCATCTTCATAGACAACATTTTCTCTGCGTCACAATCTCTTACTCAGCCCAGGATTCATCAGATGTAATACTAACATAAATAGGAGCCCACTGTGCATTTATTTGCATTGATTGTTCAGTTAGTCAGTAATAGTATGTATTTGTTCTTGTGGTAAATTATATTTACCTCCTCTGTAATTTGGTCAAACTATCGATACCCATATGATTTTAAAAATTGCGTATACTTCACTTGTCTTTAAAAACAACATATTAATGGTCCTTTGATTAATTTTTTCTATTTATATTAACGGATTTAGGCACAAAATGACTGTAATTTATATGGTGCTCCTATAGGACCACCATACAATTTTACTCCCACCACTGTAGCGCGCTACAGTAGCGCGTTACAGTACGCGCTACAGTTCCGCGCGCTACAGTAACACGCTACAGTACATTCCTTTCTTTTGTTTTTTTGCTATTTTTTTATTTTATTTTTTTGTCTTCCTCCTTGAGACTTTTTTCCGTCTATTTTTTTCTAAACAATTCAGTATTTTTTTAATGTTTTTGAATTTTATAAAAAAATTATTTTTAAATTATCATTTTATTTGTTTTATTATTAAATAATTTTAGATATTATGATACATATTATGACGTTTTTGTTGTACTGTTGATCTGATGTCAAGTATTCGCTGATCTGATGTCTATATAATCCTGATCTGATCTCTCTTGTTAAGTATGTTTTAGTTCTAGTGTATGATTTCTTTTATATTCTTGATATGATATCTATAGTATGTTGATCTGATGTCAAGTATTCGCTGATCTAATGTCTATATAATCCTGATCTGATCTCCATTGTTAAGTATGTTTTAGTTCTACTGTATGATTTCTTTTATATTCTTGATCTGATATCTATAGTCTGTTGATCTGATGTCTATATAATCCTGATCTGATCTCACTTGTTAAGTATGTTTTAGTTCTACTGTATAATTTTTTTTATATTCTTGATCTGATATCTATAGTTTGTTGATCTGATGTCTAGTATTCGCTGATCTGATATCTATATAATTCTGATGTGATCTCTCTTGTTAAGTATATTTTAGTTCTAGTGTATGATTTCTTTTATATTCTTGATCTGATATCTATAGTCTGTTGATCTGATGTCAAGTATTCGCTGATCTGATGTCTATATAATCCTGATCTGATCTCCATTGTTAAGTATGTTTTAGTTCTACTGTATGATTTCTTTTATATTCTTGATCTGATATCTATAGTCTGTTGATCTGATGTCTAGTATTCGCTGATCTGATGTCTATATAATCATGATCTGATCTCACTTGTTAAGTATGTTTTAGTTCTAGTGTATGATTTTTTTTATATTCTTGATCTGATATCTATAGTCTGTTGATCTGATGTTAAGTATTCTCTGATCTGATCTCCATTGTTAAGTGTATTTTTTTTTAAAAAAAAGTATTTTTTTTAAAAAGACTGTGCGTCAAAAAAAAAAATGTAGCGCGCAACTGTAGCTCGTTACTGTAGCGCGTTATTGTAGCGCGCTATAGTAAGTATGAGTAAAATTCACGATAGTCCTATAGTACTACCGTAATTGGACTCCAAAATGACAATTCACCTATTTATAATTTTGAGAAATTATATTTTACCCCCTTAATTTTTATTTAAATATGAAAACTACCTTAAAATTCTAAAAATTGCAAAAAAAAAAAAAAAAAATCTTACACCTCCCTGCGTTCATATCCCACTCCTCATCAATGGAGAAGTGATTGAATGATGTCATCCAATTTAATACTCCATCCGTCCCAAATTAATAAATATTTTAGGGGTTGAAAGTTGTCCCTTATTAATTGACACTTTACTATTATCAAAGTCATTTTTCTAATTTTTCTTGTTTTATCCTTCCTCAAAATTTGTGAGTGTAATGAAGTTTAATACCCAACTACCTATTTTATTAGTAATTACTTCTTCAAGTGGGGGTAAAAGAGGAAAATTTACCTGACTAAATCATTAATTACTACTTTTCTTTAACAGTGAAATCTCTAAAATGTCTATTAATTTGGGACGGACAGAGTAGATGAATAGACTCTAGTCTTAGATTAAAATACCCCTCCTACCAAATACAAACTATTTTTTCAAATGTTTTCTATTTTTAACATATCTTAAAATATTTTTTTCCTTTTATTTTATGCTTTCAAATTTTTTTTTTCACTCTTTCATTTCTCATTTTTTAAAATTTAAAATAAATTTGATTTTTTTTTACACTTTTTATTCTCTTGTTTTTATTTTCCAATAAAACTCTATTTTCAATTTTTATTTCTCCATTCTATCTCAGTTGGGTGATGCATGGAGTTGTGTCTTGTTTTTGTTTTTTTTTGTTTTTTTTCAATTTTTAGAATTTTAAGACATTTTAGTATTTTAACTAAAGTTAAGGGATAAAATGTAATTCAACCAAACTTATAAATAGGTGAATTTTGAAGTTTGCCTATAAATTCGTTAGTATAAATAGAAAAAATTAATAGGATGATCATTAATATGTTATTTTTAAATTGGGTAGGTAATTTTTTTTTGAAGCAAAATGGGTAGGTAATTAGTCAAGAAAAAAATTTAATGACAAAAATTATATTATTGAATAAATTTAGTCACTTATCAAATTTTTAACCTTTTAATAAATGAAACGATGATATAGTATATATTTTTAAACGCTTCTGATATAAATTTTCAGCATTTAACATGATTAAAAAAAATAAAAATAAGAAAAGAAGTGAAATCTATGCTCTCAATTTTTTAATCTTTTTACAAATTCAATCCACATTTTATATTGGAGCACGATAATAAAAAGGGTATTACTAGTTATCGCATCAATTTTAAGCATTGTCATTCTAATTTTGACAAAATTATCACTTTGCTTAAAAGGGGAGGAGAGATGGTATTGTAGAGAATGATGTTTTAGTTCAAATTGAAACGGTAGATGGTAAAATTTATAGCGGTAACTAGTAAAATTTTAATTTAAAAAGTAAAAGAACGTGTGTCTATTCATAAATATAGTTTTGGGTGGGGTGGTATCAACGAGCCGGTATGACGGGTATTGGGTAGGTATAAAATAGGTATTTAATTTAAGGGTATTACTGGTTCTTACCTACATAGTTAATGAGTTTAAATAGACGAGTTTAAATGAGTAATGAGTATTTTAGGGTATTCTTGAGTACCTTATATTATCTATTATTAAAAACATATTGAGTATTTATATTTTTTTAAATTTTATTTATTCTTTATATATTTGTTTTGACCCCTGATTTAACCATTTTTTTAAAATAAATTTCATTCATGTGTATTGAGTCGATTAATTCTAATTAGATTGACCCGTTTCGAGCTGGATCGACTCATTTCATAAATTTTGAATTTTCATCATTTTAATGCAAATTTAATTTTATATGCGTTTTTATAATCACACACGCCTATTTCAACCCGGGTTGACCTGTTTCGAATTGGATTTAATACAAAATTATTTTTTACATCTATTTAAAATCACATAAACTTATTTCAAACAGGGTTGGGTAGTTTCGAGTTGGGTCAACCGTTTCCAACTGGAGAAATGATTACCAGAAACAACAGAGAGAGCATGACTGTGAAATATGGTGGAAGCAGAGCACTTGTTGAAGTGAGGACTAGGAGAACAAGTGCAAATAGGAGGCTGCCAAAGCCCCAGCTGAATCAACTTGGATAGGGAGTTGATCTATATCCTTCTTAGCTTGAGCTTTCTTCCTTGGAGATAGCTGGCGATATCTCCATTGCCCATCTTTCTTGAAACCGACCATCACCTGAGGAATGTGTGAGATTCTTACGCAATCTTCACTTTCTTCTTCATTGTCAGCGGCATTCTCTAACTTGTCTGTGAGTTTACAACTCATACCCCATAATTCCAGCTTCTGAAGCTGTCTCAAGTGTTCAATTCCACAAGGTATCTCCTCTATCAATGGAAGATCTTCCATAGTTATTTTACTGATGACAGGCATTGTACCCTTCTCCACTCTCACCCATCTCAATCCATTCATTAGCTTCAGAGACAACTTCGTGAGCTTTAGAAAACCTCCTGCCTTGAAACATAAACCTTCTCCTTGGTAAGCTTCAAAAAGACTTAGTTCCAACAAGTTGGGAAGAAGTTGAAGAGTTTCAAGTGGATCATTCAATAAATTGCTCAAATTCAAAGATATTTGTTCCAAACATTGAAGATTTCTTATCCATGGTGGGAACTTTTCTAAGCGGCCAAACATATCGAACAAACGAACAGATTGAAGAAAAGAGGCTGAAACAGGATGATTTAGATCCAATGTAATTGCCTCATTTTTTCCAGCTGAAGAAGCCATAACTAATTCCTGCAGATTAGTTAGCTTCTCAAGTGAGGAGCAGAGTTCCTTTCCATCTTCTCTTCTTAGGTTTTTAATACATAACTTTTTTAATTGAACTAGCTTTCCTATCTCGCTCACTATTTTGGTCTTATCACTGTCTGCTGCATCGACAACGGATAATGTTTGTAACTCAAGAAGCTCTCCCATTCCACGTGGAGCTTTAAATCCATCATACATAAATTCTGCTTCAGCAGGTAGCTGATATGCAAAAAGATGACGAAGCCTGTGAAGCTTTTTGATTTCCACTGGTAATTCCTTTATATTAGTCTCCTTCAGAATTAAACACTCTAGATTTTGGAGCCCTTGGATGGATTTTGACATTTTTTTAATCCTCTTCCCAGTTATGCCTAAGTACTTAAGGTGAAATAATCTGAAAATCTCTTCTGGAATTTCTTCCAATTCGATTCCTCTTAGATCAAGTACTGTAAACAACTTGCTGGTTAAAAGCTTGGTTAGTAGGGCTTTAGATGGTGACTTTTTCCGGCCAAAATTAACTATGGCTCGAACATTGGAAATATGGGTTTCTGGACTAATAATTTCAGGAAGATTATGATGAAATACAAGTCTACGAATCACCTCCCCCGACGAACACCCCCTTCTTATTTGCTTCGTGGTATTAATTATGGCCACCATGTTTTGCTCCCTTGACTTAGAGGCTATAAATTCTCGCAGAACATCATGAATATGAGCATACGCGTATAAGCCATTATAGCGTACCTGATTCAGTTGGATTAGGCTCCTGTTTGCAAGTTCTTTGAGATTATTCCATGCAATTTCTTCTGCAGTCTGTCCTTCTCTGTCTTCCACGAATTGTTCAGCGACCCACAAATTGATGAGATACAGGCATGGTATTGTATAGTCTTCTGGAAAAATGCTAGTGTACAGAAGACAAGTCTTGAGTGTTGAAGATAGATCATTGTAACTCAGAGAAAGTATCCTCTTAACTCTATCAAGCTTTCCAGATCCCTCAAATTCATCTCCAAGCCTTCTTTGGACTAGCTCCCATTCATTTGTTCTGTTCAAGTCTTTCGTAACCAAGAGGCCACCAATTGCGATAATTGCCAAAGGCAAGCCTCCGCACTTTGCAACTATACTTCCTGCAACATTTTTTAGGTGGGTTGGACAACCCCTGTGCCTGAATGTCTTCCGACAAAATAGAGTCCATGAGTCTTCAAAGTTTAGGTACCCCATTTCATGAACATAGCCAGAAGTGCTAGAGGCAGAGGCGACATCAGCTTTCCTTGTCGTGAGCATTACACGATTGCCACCATGGCTATTCTCAGGAAGCACAAATTTGAATGCATCCCAGAACTCTGTGTCCCACACATCATCCAACACAATTACGTACCTTCCTCGTTGAAGAAAGTCCTTCAAAAGTGATTTCATCTCATAAATATCCATTGTATCAATTACTGCTGGGACTGGTTGGTTGAATTGGGCCAGTACTTGTTGAATTAATCCTTTGAGCACCTTCTGAAAGTCACACGTTTGAGAGATAGTAACCCATGCACGGATCTGGAAATGACTTTTCACTGCAACATCATCATGGACTTGTTTAACTAGGGTAGTTTTTCCAAGTCCACCCATACCGAGCACCGCAATAACTTTAAGTTGGTAGTCAAAGTGAAGGAGCTGAGAAATGAGGAGCTGCTTCGGCTCATTGATGCCCACCAGTTGAGATTCTTCTGCGAGAAGTGCATCATCATCTTTATTATGTCTCCATCTCCATGCATTGTTTGCTACAAGACGGCCAGGGTCTCTAGAGAGATTATTGGCATAGTAGGATTCATATCTGAGCCGTGCTTCAGAAATGTTGATGGTTCTGGCCTTGATTGTTTGCAATTTGGAAGCAAGGCGATGACGAGCTGGCAAATTCTTGAGGGACTTGAAATTCCATTGGATATAGCCGTTGAATCCTCGGGGACGATGTTCAGCAAAAAGAAGTATAAATTCATCAACAATATCTTGAGTTTCATAAGAAACTTCCCTGACTTGCCTGATCCATTCAGTGAGCTGGGGATCATCAACTTCTTGATCAAAATCTTCCATCTTCTGGAGGAAAGCCTTCATATGACCAAACTCATCACTCATGCGACGAACATCCTCTCGGAGTCCTCCCAGGAATCTTCCCTCTTCATTCAGAAATGTTGAGAGTTTTTCAGATGCAAATCTCAGAATAATCAATACTTCTGCCATTTTGATTTACTCCTCTCTTCCTCTTTGAGTTAAAGAAAACCAGGCGAAGAGGATATCTGAAAAATTATTCTGCCCCATAACTCTATAAATAACCAAAGACCAAAACCTTACATGGCTTTGCTTACTTTGTAAGTCCTTATCGACAAATGCCCCACACGGTTGCTGATATAACAGTGGTGGCACTTCCCCTGGTAATTTGTAAACGGGTTATTAAATATCTTTTTTATTTATTACTTTTTAAATTATCAAAGTAATAATAAGATATTTTTGATAATTAGGGGGGACAAAACGATAATAAGATCGTAGGTAACCACTCCCGCTGGTGTTGAAGCTAAAAATTTTGATCAAAGAACTTCTAGAAGAAGGAGACTACAAAGCTAAAGTACTCGGCCATCCTGAAAATTCAAAAGGAGCTAAAATTTCAAAATTTATCTAGATGAATTTAAGAAAGTTTAACTCACCCCAGGAGTGAAAGTCAAGTGGCACAATGCTAAGTCAGCCCGTTGTTCATCTTGTGCATCCAACAAAGCGCTAGCCGTTTCCATCGAACAGAAGCAACAAAAGAAGGTCAATGGCACACAAATTCAGCGCCACCAGTTTCATTAAAGGAGATTCTTGGGTGCCAAAGACCGGCGTTTCATACACTTCTGGTTTATGAGGAATATTCATGACTTCGATTCTCCGACGTTGTCACGCCATTGGATACAGAGAGGTTCTTTATAATATTGGGGGTAGTATCAACAAAAGAACCCTTTCAACAATGTGTTATTAATCAGGGCATTATCCTAGGGGAAAGGGGAACTTGATATCTGCAGATTCTGTTGATGAGTTTATTGGGTACAGACAGAGAGATTGTTTAGTTTTTTAGTTTTGCATATTAAAATTATGTTTGATGGAGTGTTAGAAAAGATTTCTCACTTTGGAAATTATTAGTTAATAAAGATATTGAAACGAGAAAAGGGTTGTAACACAAGGTTAGATTTTGAGTTGGAGTAATTGCTATAGTCTCTTTTTTGTAACAAAAATAAATAAAGATATTTTAAACTCTCAAATAAAAAAAATAATAAGTCAAAGTAGGACTTTTCAAAGAGTGGTAAAATATTCAAGAAATTTCTAGAAGTTTGAAGAGACTCATATCTAACATACGGAAAAGCAAGCACGTCAGTCATAACCAAACCGTACAACCGCCTAGAAAGTAGAGCAATATGCTCCTATATACAAGATCTTCCCAACGAATCAGGAGTCATGGTGCCTATTTATTTATTTATTTATTTATTTTCCTCAAGTCTCACCTTTTTTTTAATTTGACTTCAGCGAGCCAGCGCATTAGTGAGTTTGAGTATTCTTTTATTACTATCAATCTAAAAAAAAAAAAAATTACAACGGGCAGTGCTTCTGCACCTACAAGTAATCAAATGAAGATGAACATAACGTGATCTCACACTCAAATTTCTATATTTTATAATTTTATAGATCTCTATATTTGATAGTTTTACATTAACTCATTTCTAACATAAATCTCTATATTTTTACAATTTTAATAATATTTTAGATATTTTTTTTATAAATTATTTTATATTATTTTTATTATTATATAAATATATTTAATTATCTTAAATCTTAATATATTTTTTAAAAATTTATATCTAATAAATGAGATTAATAAATTAAATATAATATAATTTAAAAATATATTATTTTTATATAACATAATCTTAATGCGTATGTATTTTTTCGTTTAAAATACTTCACAATGTAATATTAATTAGTAAATTATATTTTAATATTATTAAATGAAAAATTATTTTAAACACTTTAATAAAATAATTACAATAACAAAAAATAAAAAATAAATAACATGTGAGGAAAAAAATAAATATATAGAATAAAATATATATATATATGTAGGAAAAGAAATAAAAAAATAAATATTTCAGTAGGTCTCACACATTAAAATATTATAATGATATATTGTAATACGTCTTTATTTTAAAAATGATTTTAAAAATAAATTAACATTTTCAAATTTTGAATATCTAACCCATGAAAATATGTGATTGGGTTGAAGTTGACCTAATCTAGATGTTAAAGTCATCAGCTAATATCTTGGAGCAGTTGAAGCAAACACATCGCATGATACGACAAATAGTATTTGCCAGCTCGAGATGACAAAAATGGGCAGGACATTGTCATATCTTCCTATTTCAATTGTCTAATTTGGTTTAATACCTGTTATTCTATGAAGTGATAAGAGTATTCCTTCCTAAATATGTCAATTTGGCAGAAGTGGTATTTTGGTCCCTTATAAATGGGGATGTTGCTGTTTTGGTCCCAAATAAAACTACGATTACTGTTTTGGTCCCTTATCAATTTTTTATTAGCGATTTTAGTCTCTTTTTACGAAAAAGTTTAGAAGATTACGAATTATCTCATTTGATCGCTAGTCAAACCTAATTTTTTCTTCAAAATGATTTATACCATAATGTTTTCAATCCATTTTATGACTCTGTTCTTCATGAATGTTCAACCCATTTAGATCGACTCACAATCCGAAATAACGGCCGAAACCCTAAATGGGTTGAACATTCATGAAGAACCGAGTCATAAAATGGATTGAAAACATCATTGTACAAATCATTTTAAAGAAAAAAATTAAGTTTGACTAGCGATCAAATGAGTTAATCCGTAATCTTCTAAATTTTTTCGTAAAAATGGACTAAAATCGCTAATAAAAAATTAATAAGGGACCAAAACAGCAATCGTAATTTTATTTGGGACCAAAATAGCAATACCCCCATTTATAAGAGACCAAAATACCAATTCGGCCTTTTTTAATTATATAGTTAACCCTGAGGAATTCATAGTTATTTGTCTCTTTATTTCTAATTAATTTTTAAAATATTTTAGAAAGTGCGTGAATTTAATTTTTTATGAGATGTTTTAAAATTTCAATTTAACTTTTCGTTTCACAATCCTACTTGTTCTTACTCCATGGTAATGGTAGAGTTTTAATGAAAGAAAGAGCGTTTTTGGTTTGGGGAAGCATGGTGTAATAAACGAAAAGAAAAAGTAATGCTTTTTTTCATATCTGTTGATCGGATTTTGCATTAATCTGGAATCAATTCATAACATACGGATTTGAAATTTTTTTATTCATAATTATCTGGTTTTTATTCCGTATTTAATCCACTTCGAACAATCCTGATTGACAATCTTGTATTCTGCATCTTCTTCTTTTGTGTATCAATCTTTTTTTTTTTTTTTCAACAATCTACTTTTCCTAATCAAGTTTTTTTATACAAGCTGAAGTCCAACATTGATCAAAAGGATTAATTGAACCTGGATACTAATGTTAAAATGGAACACACCTTACCAACACTAATTTTAAATTTTAATGACATTAAACATCAAATATTAATATATATACATATAAACTAATATTATTATTAACTAAATATATATACGGATCGGATTGATGACCCGTTTTTTAAGATAAATTTAGAATTCGATTCAAAATGATCGATTTTTAATTTTTGAATCTGTTGGATTAAAAATTAAAATAAAATCCATCCATGAATCCAATCCGCAAGTCGGGTTGATCGGATCAATCCAATTCATGAAAACCCCTGCCATATACAACAAGAGTTATCAACTGCAGAAATGCAAAAATGAATTAAGAAAAGAGACTAAAAATCATAGGTGCTTTCGAATGTAAAAATGAAGGAGAGAGATAACAACAGAGTACATGAGTGTGAAATATAGGAAAAAGGGAACACTTGTTGAAGTGAGGACTGTGACATGAACAACACAGACGACTTGGAGAACAAGTGCAAATAGGAGGGTGCCAGAGCCCCATTACAGTCCAAAGTCTCCCATACCTGCTTTGCCGTTTTGTAATTCTCATATACAGAATATAGGAAATCCTGCAACCCATTCAGAATGTATTGCGACAGAGGAAATTGGAGTACTCCTATGCCTCAACGGCAATTACAATCGAAGCATCACTATTTCCTTCTAGGACTTTTGGGGGATCATCTTTCAAGAATCTTGCAAAACCCAAAATCGTTAGGTAAAATAACACCTTCTGTTGCCATCTTTTTGAAAAAAGTGGCAACCCCTTGAAACTTTTCGGGTTTCTCGTAGTGGCTTCTTGGCATATTAGAGATAGCCACGACAGGGGTAGAAATCAAACCCATATTTGAGGTGACAACAGGATTACCCTCGGAATTTGAGTTGAGATCACTTGAACTAGCCATTGAGAAATAAGAAAAATCTGTTTTAAGATTGTTAGAAAATTAAGGCTTGTGTAACACATAATTTTCTTAAAACAGATTTGCCCCCTCTACGAATGTGCAAGAGGTTACGTGAGCAAAATGTTTCCCAGGATACAATGGAAACCGTAAAGTTGGTTTGCACAAAACCGCCTTACCAACGAACTAGAACAATTGTTGAACACTTGAGGAAATTTTGGTAAGAAATTGGGAGAATTTTTCTTCAGAGAGAGAGGAGCAGAATTTTGAATGGGAAAAGGGATTCTGAGAGAAGGAGAATTTCCAAAGAGAGGTGTGTTCTCAACAGATTTGTAAAAATGCTATTTATAGACATCACTAGTTTTCAATATTCATTTATCAAGTGTGCAGATAAATCCTTGGCCATTCATGATTAATACCAATGTTAATCCATTAATCTGCCACCTTAATTTTGGCTGCTCAAAATCAACAAGGAAACCATACATCTTCCTTGAATTGAAGTAGCCAAACCATTTCTTTAATTACTTTGCTGCTACTATTGATAATTATTCAAAAACTTAATCATTATTCTAATCTGGATTAGACCAGCAAATTAATAAACATAGTTATCCGTTGAAAACTAAAGAGTCAATCCTAATCTGTATTAAATTTGAGAATTGGGGAACCTCGATTCTGGAACGAATCAAAACGCGGGTTGATCAGGCCCAACGTTTTCCCAAACATTCTCATTCACACCTTTTCAACTCTTCCTTCCAACAGATGTTTCTTGAGGCTTGTACCATTGGCTAAATCTCTGCAGCAATTACCAAAATCGGATTGGAAAAATTGCAATTTTAGTCTGTTACATCTGACGAATTTTTGCTTTTGGTCCAACATGTTTAGAACTTTCCAAAATTACATTACGTTTTAAAACTCCCTACACATACTATTACGTTTTAAATTTTAAGCAAATTTTACTGTTACAGGGCTCGAACATGTTGAACCAAAAGTGAAATTTTGTCAAACTTAACGGGATCAAAATAAAAATAAAAAATAAGAGTAATTCTAAAGAAAAAGAATGAAAGAATTTCCGTATATATTGGAAATAACAACTGCATTTAATCAGGTTTCTTTTATACTCCATTTAATCATATACAGAGGAGAAAGAGTTTTACTAGTGTTACTGTATATACAAGATGAGTTATCAAATGCAGAAAATGCAGTGGCTCCTATTCTTTCCCGATCAAGATAAGGAAAAGAGAATAAAAATCATGGGTGCTTTGGAATGTAAACATGAAGAAGACGACTAATGAATACCAGAAACAACAGAGAGAGCATGACTGTGAAATATGGTGGAAATGGAACACTTGTTCAAATGAGGACCGTGACATTAACAACACAGACGACTTGAAGAACAAGTGCAAATAGGAGGCTGCCAAATTCAGGATCAACTTAAGCAACCATAGTTTGTTCGACTTGGATTTGGAGTTGATCAGTTTCCTTCTTCGCTTCAGCTTTCTTCCTTGGAGATAGCTGGCAAGATCTCCATCGCCCATCTATCTTGAAACCCAAGATCACCTGAGGAATGTGTGAGATTCTTATGCGATCTTCACTTTCTTCTTCATTGTCAGTGGCATTCTCTAACTTGTCTGTGAGTTTATAACTCATACCCCATAATTCCAACTTCTCAAGCTGTCTCAAGTGTTTAATTCCAGAAGGTATCTCCTCTAACAATGGAAGACCTTGCATAGTTATTTGGCTCATACCAGGCATTGCACCCTTCTCCACTCTCAGCCATCTCAATCCATTCATTAGCTTCAGGGACAACTTCTTCAGCTTTAGAAAACCTCCAGCATTGAAACATAAACCTTCTCCTTGGTAAGCTTCAAACCATAATTCGAACAAATTTGGAAGAAGTTGAAGGGTTTCGAGCGGATCATTCAGTAAATTGCTCAAAATCAATGTTATACGTTCCAAACCTTGAAGATTTCTTATCCATGGTGGGGACTTTACTGAGCGGCCAAACATTTTGAGCCAATGAACAGATTGAAGAAAAGAGGCTGAAACAGGATGATCCAGATCCAATGTAACTGCCTCATCTTTTCCAGCTGAAGAACCGACAGTTAATTCCTGCAGATTAGTTAGCTTCTCAAGTGATGAGCAGAGTTCTTTTCCATCTTCTATTCTTAGGTTATTAATCCATAACTTTCTTAATTGAACTAGCTTTCCTATCTCGCTCACTACTCTGGTCTTATCACTGTCTGCTAGATCGACAGAGCATAATGTTTGTAACTCACGAAGCTGTCCCATTCCAGGTGGAGCTTTAAATCCACTACATAAGAACCCTCCTTCTAAAGTATCAACAGGTAGATCATAGAATAAAAGATGACGAAGCTTGTGAAGCCTTTTGATTTCCATGGGTAATTCCATTATATTAGTATCCTTCAGAGTTAAACACTCTAGATTTTGGAGCCCTTTGATGGATTTTGAGATTTTTTTAATCCTCTTCCCAGTAAGGCCTAAATACTTAAGGTGAAATAATCTGAAAACCTCTTCTGGAATTTCTTCCAATTCGATTCCTGTCATATCAAGTACCGTTAACAACTTCCTGGTTAAAAGTTTGGTTAGTAGGGCTTTAGATGGTGACATTTTCTGGCCAAAACTAAATATAGCTCGAACATTGGAAATATTGCTTTCTGGACTAATGATTTCAGGCAGATTATGATGAAATACGAGTCTACGAATCACCTCCCCCGAAGGACACCCCCTTCTTATCTGCTTTGTGGTATTAATTATGGCCACCATGTTTTGCTCCCTTGACTTGGACGCTATAAATTCTCGCAGAACATCATGAATGTGAACAAAAGAGTATAAGCCATTATAGAGTACCTGATTCAGTTGGATTAGGCTCCTGTTTGCAAGTTCTTTGAGATGATTCCATGCAATCTCTTCAGCAGTCTGTCCTTCTCTGTCTTGCACAAAATGTTCAGCGACCCACAAATTGATGAGAAACAGGCATGGTATCCTATAGTCTTCGGGAAAAATGCTAGTGTAGAGAAAACAAGCCTTGAGTGTGGAAGATAGATCATTATAACTCAGAGAAAGTATACTCTTAACTCTATCAAGCATTCGGGATCCGTCAAATTCATCTCCTAGCCTTCTTTGAACTAGCTCCCATTCATTTGTTCTGCTCGAGTCTTTCGTAACCATGAGGCCGCTAATTGCGACAATCGCCAACGGCAAGCCTCCGCACTTTACCACTATACTTCTTGCAACATTTTTTAGGTGGGTTGGACAACCCCTGTCCTTGAATGTCTTCCGACAAAATAGAGTCCATGAGTCTTCAAAGTTTAGGCACCCCATCTTATGAACATAGCCATTAGATTCTATGCTTGAGGCAGAGGCTACATCAGCTTTCCGTGTCGTGAGCATTACACGATTGCCACCGTGACTATTCTCAGGAAGCACAAATTTGAATGCATCCCAGAACTCTGTGTCCCACACATCATCCAACACAATTGCGTACCTTCCTCTTTGAAGAAAGTCCTTCAAAAGTGCTTTCATCTCATAAATATCCATTGTATCCATCATTGCTGGAACTGGTTCGTTGAATTGGGCCAGTATTTGTTGAATCAATCCTTTGAGGAGCTTCTGAAAGTCACACGTTTGAGAGATAGTAACCCAGGCACGGATTTGGAAATGATTTTTCACTGCAACATCATCGTAGACTTGTTTAACTAGGGTAGTTTTCCAAGTCCACCCATACCAAGCACCGCAATAACTTTAAGTTGGTACTCAACATTAAGGAGCTGAGAAATGAGGAGCTGTTTGGGCTTGTTGATGCCCACCAGTTGAGCTTCTTCTGCGAGAAGTGCATCATCATCCTTATTATGCCTCCATCTCCATTGATTGTTTGCAGCAAGACGCCTTGGGTCTCTAGAGAGATTATTGGCATAGTGAGATTCATATCTAAGCCGTGCTTCAGAAATGTTGATGGTTCTGGCTTTGATGGTTTGCAATTTGGAAGCAAGGCCATGACGAGCTGGCAAATTCTTGAGGGACTTGAAATTCCACTGGATATAGCCGAAGAATCCATGGGGGCGATGACCAGCAAAGAGAAGCATAAATTCATCAAGAATATCTCCAGTATTGTAAGAAACTTCCCTGACTTGCTTGATCCATTCAGTGAGCTGGGGATCAACATCTTCTTGATCCAATCTTCCATCTTCTGGAGAAAAGCTTTCATATGACCAAACTCATCACTCATGCGCCGGACATCCTCTTGAAGTCCTCCTAGGAATCTTCCCTCTTCATTCAGAAATGTTGAGAGTTTTTCAGATGCAAATCTCAGAATAGTCAATACTTCTGCCATTTTGATTTACTCCTCTCTCTCTTCCTCTTTCAGTTAAACAAAACCAGGAGAAGAGGATATCAGGATGTGTGACAAATTATTCTGCCCTCCAACTTCATAAATAATCAAAGACCACAACCCTTCAGGTTGTAAACAATACAAGAAAATTCATATGGTATCACCTCCTTTGTTAAGTTGACTTTTTGGAATACTGAAATTGAAGATGCCCTATACAGTTTTTTAATGGCATAACAGTTTACCTTAAGTTGACTTTTTGGGAATGTTGAAATTGAAGATACCCTACACGGTTTTGCTGGTATAACAGTGGTGGCTGCATAATTGTTAAAGAATTGTTGCATATGAAATTATGAAAGAAGAATGTTTATTTTACATGGGATTCAGTTATTAGATTGATTTGGTCTAGAGAAAGTTTGTATTATATGAGAAAGGTAGCTTTCAGAATTGCTATTTTGACGACCGTTTTACTAGTTGTTGCCACCTTCAAACGGTTTTGCCCTTGTTCAATATAATATGTATGACAATCTGCCAAATGTTCTTGATCAACTGCAACAAAATTCTTCAAATGTTCAATATCAATAGGTATCTCCTCTAGCAATGGAAGTTCTTACATGCTTAGTTGGTGATCTTTATGTTCTTGATCATAATCAGCCATCTTATGGAGGAAAGCCTTCGTCTAACCAAATTCATCACTCATGAGCCGGATGTCTCTAGGAGTCTTCCCTGTTCGTTCAGAAATGTTGATAGCTTTTGTGATGCAAATCACTGGAAAGTCAAGTACTTCTTGTTGGAAGATAACATTTAAAGTGAAAAAAAAAAAAAAAAAAAAGTGAATGAAAAATTGATTGGACTAAGAAAATGTGACAAACTGTCTAAAATAACTTGAATTATTGTGAGATCATATCCCTGCACCAGGGAAATTATATTGTACAACTAGAGTATGTCCTCCTAATAGTATTAGACGTAATAGAAATAAATCAGTTAATGCAGTTGCCCACTGAATTTGTGTCGTTTTCCCCCTTAACTAATGTTTCCTTGTCATTTGTTAAAAATGGACATTATAATGTACTCCATATCTAGTTATACTATGTAACAACTGGAGACTAACATGGTTAAGTTATGATGAATCCTTTCTTGAAGTATGAATAGCAGATTTCTGTAACTGTACAGGACTCAAAATCCAATTCCTGAATATCTGTAGTTCACGTAGATGATTCTATGAAGTACAACTTCAACACCTTAGAGGGAAGGACAGACTAAATCACAAACTTCGTTATGCAATAAAAATGAAGAGACATATGAAGAAGAAAAACAAAAACAAGAGATAAAGTTTGAATGCTGAAAATGAAGGCAAAGAAGAGTACTGAGCAAATGCAAACCAGAGTTTGGGAGATTCAGAGACGGCAACGATGGGAGTAGCAGCCTGAGTTTGTGTAACTTGTGTTTTCTTCTTCTGAAATAGTAAGCGGGAACTCCATCTCCCATCTCTCAGGAAACCAATCAGAACCTGAGGAATGTGGGCGATTTTTTCGTATTCTTCACATTCTTCAAATGCCTCAGATTCCAGCTTCATTGTGAGTTGAGAACTCATATCCCAGAGTTCCAGTTCTTCAAGCTGGCTCAAGTGTTCAATACCTGAAGGTAACTCCTCTAGCAATGGAAGTTCTTGCAGAACTAGTCGTTTGACATGAGGCATTGCACCTTCCTCCACTTTTACCCATATCAATCCTTTCATGTTCCTCAAATACAGTTTCTTGAGCTTTCGAAAACCTCCAGCCTTGAAACACAAACTTTCTCCTTCATACACTTGAATGAGAGTAACTTCGATCAAGTTTGGTAAATGTTGAAGGGACTCGAGTGGATCATCCGTTAAACCACTCCAAGTCAGCTTTATACTTCCCAACCTTTCAAGATTTCTTATCCATGGTGGCATTCTCTCTAAGCGGCCCCTCAAAGAAAGACAGCAAACAGATTGAAGAGATGATGCAAGAAGGCAATGATTCAGATCCAGTAGGATGTCATCCTTTTCGATTGAAGAAGTGAGGCGTAATTCCCTCAAATTGGTAAGCTTCTCAAGTGAGGAACAGAGCTCCTTTCCATCTTTTGTTCTCAGATTAGTAATCCCCAAGGTTCTTAACCGGACCAGCTTTCCTATCTCATTCAATATTCTTGTCTTATCATTCTCTGATGCATCTATTCTTTCTAATGTTTGTAACTCAAGAAGCTGTCCCATTTTACAAGGACCTCTAAATCCATAGCATCCCAGATCTTTATCAAAGGAATCAACAAGTTGATTCACAAAAATATGACGAAGCTTCTGTAGCTTTAGGATTTCCCTAGGTAATGCTCTCACATCAGTTCCCCTGAGATCTAAACATTCCAGATTTCGGAGGTTTTTAACAGACTTGGGAACTACTTTAACTTTCGTGTTAGTCAGGCTTAAATACTTAAGATGAAATAAGCTGAAAATCTCTTTTGGAATATCTTCCAAAGGAACACCTTCCAAATCAAGAACCTTCAAAAACTTACTGGATATAAGCTCGATTAGCAGTGCCTTGGACAGTGGTTCTTTGCATCCCAATGTGATTAAGGACCGGAGATTGTTGAAGTGGCCTTGGCTCTCTGGGGTGGTGTCATCAAGAGGGTTACTGTGGAACACAAGACGCCGTACTACCTTCTCAGAGGTCCACATTAACTGCTGTGTAGTACTGACTATGGTCATCATATTTTGCTCTCTTGACTCAGAGATAATAACTTCTCGCAAAAGATCATGGATACGAATAACAAAAGGTGATCCAACATAGCTTACACCACTCACTTGGATTAAGCTCCTATTGGCGAGTTCTTTGAAATAGTCCCACGCAACTTCTTCAGCAGTCAGTCCCGCTCTCCCTTCCACAAATCTTTCACCAATCCACAACCGGATCAGATGATCGCATCCTATTTGGTAGTCTTCAGGGTAAATGCTAATGTACAGCAGGCAAGTCTTCAGAGTTGAAGGTAGATCATCATAACTCAGACGAAGTATTTTCTTAGCTCTCTCCAACTTTCCTGTGCCCTCAAAATCATCCACAAGCCTGTTTCCCACACGCTCCCATTCATCTATCCTGCTTAAATCTTTTGTAGCCAAAAGCCCACTGATTGTAACAATCGCCAGTGGCAAGCCTTCGCACTTTCCCACAATACCTTGTACAACCTTTTCTAAATGCGCAGGACAAAGTTTATCAACGAAGGTGTCACGGCAAAAAAGTGTCCACGACTCTTCAAAAGTCAAGTGCTCCATCTTGTAAAGATAGTCTTCAGATTCTTTGCAAGCTGCAAACGCTACTTCAGCAATTCGTGTAGTCAGCATTACACAATTGCCACCGAAGCTATTCTCAGGAAGTACATGCTTGAAAGCATCCCAGAATTCTCTGTCCCACAGATCATCAAACACAATTGCATACCTTGCTCGTTGAAGAAAGTCTTTTACAATTGCTTTCAACTCATAGATATCCATGGAGTCCATTACCGGCAGGATGGGTTCATTGAAAGCAGCCTGTAGTTGGCGGATCAAACCTTTGAGGAGCTTCTCAAAGTCACAAGTTTGAGAGACAGTAACCCAAGCACGGATTTGGAAATTATTTTTGACACTTGCATCGTCATGGACTTTCTTGACTAGGGTGGTTTTTCCCAATCCTCCCATTCCCAGCACGGCAACAACTTTGAGTTGGGAGTCACCTTCAAGAACCCGAGAAATGAGGTGTTTCTTGGGCTTTTCTATACCTACCAATTGAGCTTCTGTAGCAAGAAGTGCATCATCATCTTTACTATGCCTCCATGAATCGTTTGCAACAAGACGGCTTGATGCCTGAGCTTGATTGGCATAGTGTGATTCATACCTAAGCCGCGCTTCAGAAATGTTTTTAATTCTGTCTTTGAGGCTCTGTAATTTGGTGGCAAGTTGATGACGAGCGGGCAAGCTTTTGATGGAGTTGAAGTTCCAAAGAACAGAACCATGGAATCCGAGAGGGCGCTGGTGATCAAACAGAAGCATAAACTCATCAAGAACATCTTCAGTGTCATAAGCAGATTCTCTTACTTGCCTGATCCATTCCTTGAGCTGGGGATCAGATCCTTCACCTTTGGACTCTGCTATTTTCTGCAGGAAAGCTTTCATATAACCAAACTCGTCGTTGATGAGCTGGATCTCTTGTCGAAGCCCTCCGAAGACTCTCCGCTCTTCATTCAGAAAGGTTAACAGCCTACCTGAAATGAATGCCAGAACATTTAAAACTTCATCTGCCATTCTTACTCCTCTATTGATTGGATTCTGAGTTCTGGGATGATAATAATTGTTTAAAAGAACTTGTCCATCAATCTGCTCTTATTAGTTGATAGGAAGAATGAGTATTTTACACGGTATTCAGTTATCAAATTGATTTTGTACAGAGAATATTTGTATTATTATATGGCAAAAGGAGCTTGGCTTTCATCGTAATGTTATAGATCATCTTGTCATTATATGCTCCTACCTTCATCCTAGAATAATACTGTTATTTTAATTCAATATACACAACTAAGAAAGAGTCGTATAATATATTAAGAATCAACACAAGTAATTTTTTATTCATGAAAACCAAATGGTCTTCTTCCTCACTTTCCCAGTAATTTACCCATAAATAAGTTATACTTTCTTATAGAAGTAAATGGTCCTCAACTCCACATTATGAAATTATGGAAGAGAAGTTGCTGTTGAATCAAACAGAGCCTACTGCCTTTAGACCAGTTTAACTTTGAAAGAGCAATAATCATAAGAAAATTAAACTGAAGTAGGAGCTTGGAATTTTTCACAGCAGAAAGAACAAAAGTTTACCTAGGAATGATGTTGTCGGTGTTGTCTCCCGCACTAAAAGACAACAGATATGTGGTGTTGGAGGTGGATCAGAGTTAGGCTATTCAGATCAGAACGGAGGACTATGAGGTACAAAATTGCCTAACTCTCATCCGAAAAATAAAGAATCTGAGGAATCGTCAATGGGAGGTACAGTTACAACTGATTAGAAAGAATACAACACAAATAGTAGGCGAGATGGCCCACATTCGATACAACACAATAAAAAATCTTTTGTTTTTTTTTTTCGGGAAGAGTTTGTACAGGCTGCAATGAGAAGAGGACAGACACTTGTTCTAGTTAGTATTTTTTAAGCTTTTTAGCTCCAACGTATGTCAAAAACAAAAAGAACCAAAAAAGACAGGAAAGTGATCTAAGAAGTCTTGATCCAAGGAGTTATATTTGATTAAGTCTGAGACTGGAGGATTGGCTCTGTTAGTGAAGATCATGAACTATTCTTTCAATTTCGGTATAGAAAAGAAGAATGGTTTCACATATCTTGTTTTGCTAATGAAACCTGGCGCTAGAATGCATGTCTGTGTTAACTGGACTCAGATTAAACTCAAAGATGAAAAAAGTAGGACATTTAATGCAATTACATAATCAAATTGCTAATATAAGTAAATCACTGTCAGTAATATATGGCTTCACTGGAAGTTTTCATTGATAACATAAAGAACTTATCTTGAGAGCCTTTGCTTTACCTGGTAGAATTCAAGAGTTCCTGGTACCAACCAAGCCAAGCCGAAGGAATGACATTGCTGATCTCCAAATCAACATATTCTTAGAAACAGTAACCTTTGGCCCCAGAGTTGTTCACTAGAAGAGCTGGAAGTTTCACATAGGTGAGACAATTGCAGTATAACACATGATTGGTAAGTGACAATGGACAGAAATCTCTCTGAAATCAACATTAGAAACAGTAATCTTTGGCTCCAGAGTTGTTCACTGGAAGAGCTGGATGTTTCACATAGGTGAGACAATTGCGATATGACACATGATTGGTGAGTGACAATGGACAGAAACCTCTCTGAAACCTACATTAGAAACAGTAATATTTGGCTCCAAAGTTGTTCAGCAGAAGAGCTGGAAGTTTCACATTGGTTAGACAATTGCAATATAACACACGATTGGTAAGTGACAATCAACATAAATCTCTCTGAAATCGAAATACTTCTTCCAATGATATTAGGTCTAGACACTAAAGCAAATGTTTTCGTATCTTCCTGTAATCAAAACTGCAATATCAGGTTGTCTTTTAGACTCTAATCCTGTTACCTACTTAGTTTTGCAGTAGTGAAGATTTGAAAACTGATGATTTTCAAGAGCCAAATTTTATACTAAGAAGTGAACAAAACATGACAGGGGTCACAGCTTATCTATGCTATTTGACATTAATAATAGAGACAGGAATTCAGTGAAGCAGATAGGAATATCTCCTGGACTGACTACTCAAGGCTTAACTCCGAAGTATCAATAGTCTTAACATTATGATAGTAATCAGTCTCTCGCATCAAATACACCATGCAGGCTCAGAGTACAAATATAAATGGTCAGCAAAGACTTTGAAAATCTAAATCAATAAAATAAATCGTGAAATCATCAAATAACACGGTTAATAATGTCGTTATTCATACAAATTACAATGATAAAACTGAATTCCTAGCCATTGATAAATTATCAGTTCTTTCTGGAAGTATGAGTGTGTGATTTCTGTAACTGGACCCAAGTCCAGGATCAAAACCCTATTCCTCAAAATATATCTCAAGAATTTGTGTATAAAATCGTAACTGTGTAATACATAAGTTACCAATATTCAATGATCATTCCCTTTGTTCTAAGCATTACCAGGAGCAGCCTTAGAACTCCTGAAATCCTTCTTCAACTCTGACACTCTCTTCATACAAGCTGCCTTAGTCTTTCCTGGCACAGCAGCTTCAATCTTCTCCCACCTCATAGCTACATCCTTTGGAAATGCCTTCAAAGCATTGAGCAATGCTAAATCATCACCAGGAGTCCATCCAACACTCTCTCCCTTCGCTTCCAAATTCCCCAATCCTCCAACATCATTGTCATTCCCTGCTTCAATTCGTTTATCCATTGCCTTCCTATCTTTCAAGAACCTCTTATAACTATCTTCATCGCTCATTTTCCTTTCTCCCATTTCCTTTGATCTCTTAATCACACTATCCACACTATGCCTCCCGTTAAACCCCTGAGCTATCGCCTCCCACCGCCCTGGCTTCCCAACAGGATGCTTCCCCATTAATTTCTTCAACAATTCCTCGTCCACCTCATCCCACTCCGCTTCCTTTTTCACAACCTTCCCCTCACTCTTCTCAAATTTTACCGCCGACCCATTTCCATTAACCAAAAGCCCATTTTTTCCCACCTCTTCCCGACCATCGCCGGGAACTGATGACCCGGATCCATATCCTGGCCCATCGAGTTGCCTTGCAGATTTTGCTGATCTTCTATTGTTTCGTTTACCATTGTCGTCAGATGTTTCGGTTTCTTCAACAGGTTCTGGAAGGGGCGGGCCAAGGCCAACACGGATATCGCCGCCGGTGAGGGAGTTCGGGGCGAATGGTCCAACGAGGAGGGATAGAGAGAACCAAATTAGTAGGGATTGGAAGGGCTCCGAGGTCAAGTAAATGACTGCGAGAGTGAACAAAAGGGTAGAAAGAGTGAGGGAAATAAAGAGCGTTGGTTTATGGAGAGCATTCGATTCCGGCGAAGATTGGGCTGGTTCCGGCGTGGCTTTAGATTGGAGGACGAATCTCGGTCGGACATCCTCGTCGAAAAACTCCATTGTCAAACGGCGGCCTCCAACTCAAGGTTGAAGACGGGTGAAGTGGAAGAAAACAGTTTTGTCGGCTTACTATTCGGATCTGAACGCTTTCACTTCCTCAAAGTATCGACTTCGTCACTAATTACTACCCTTTGGTTCTCCACTATTTACGACAGCATCGGAAATTCGATTAAATTAAGTTAATTTAATGAATGAGTTGATTTGGGGATCTTTTCAGTTCATATAAATTCCTAATGATACTTAATCCATTAGCTTAATTTTCTGGGTTAAATAAATTTGCCAAATTGAGAATATATTTTGAGAGATAAAATTAATTTTGTTGTTCAAATATATAAGCAGAAGTTTTTGAATAATATTGTGAGTATAAAAATTTGAAATACCATTTTTGTTCGAGTTGCTATTTAACAAGCACCTGTGATCAAAATTTGAGGCAAAAATGGTGACATGTACCACGTAATGTACTACTATAGAAGTTTTTTAAACAATATTGTGAATACAAAATTTTAAAATATCTAACCGTATATGATGAGACAAAAGTTTTTGTTTGAGTTATGCGGGGATTACGAGAGTGAATATAAATGGTTAGCAATGCTCTGGCTCAGTCGCATTTAGAACGTAAAAATACTGGTGATTATCTCCATGTGGATGATGTAGAAAAGGGTACTCGGCAAGATTCTGGTGCTACCGAATGTGGTGATGAACAAGATAAGCATGTCATATCATTCGATTTGGTCTGTTTCACAATTAAAGATGGTTGGCGTTATTGTGTCGTCGCGGCAATTTTTTTTTTATCTTTTTATCATAGTAGGCATTGCTCCTACGCCACACCATGTGGGAGTGTTACAATACTAACAATGATGATTTTCACGCAAATGACGAAAGGGCATTTGGTAAAATTTTGATTTTGAAATTTTTTTACCTGTTGTATCTGTTTAAAGTTAAAATGCACAGGATGCATGACGAAATATCTTTAATACATTTCATTTGTAGGGAAATTACTAATGTTATTATTATTTGATTTGATCATTAAAAAAAAATGTGCATGCTAAGTGCATGTGCATGTTACGTGATTGAAATTGTAGTAAAATTTTAACAGTATTTAAAAAGTGTAAATTTGATTTTGTAAAAGGTAATATTTAAGTTTAGAAATGAGTTAAATATATTTACAATTTATAAAAGTATGATATTTATATTAGGTCCAATTTATATCTCTAACCAAAAACCAATGAAATATAAAAAAGAAAGATTTCTTCTTTTTGTTTTTTGTTTATTATAAATAGAGATGGTTGAACTACTTTCGGGACAAATCATTTTAGTACCATTAAACTGAACATGTCAATCTTTGATAACGCAAGGAAAGAACATTTATACCTTGGTCTTTGTTGCGTGGCTATCCAACAAGTTAGTTGGTTTACTGTCTCATAGCCAAAAGAAGGAGAAAAAGAATGCAATATTTAATAAAAAATATCAAATTCACATTAAAATTAAAATATTTACGTGTTTGTGCTTGTGCACATTTCGTAATTAAATTTATTTTGAAATATATAATGCAAAAATCTTTCAGTAGTTACAATTTCTTTTCAAAGGGGTTTTTTTTTTTTTTTTTTTTTTCTTTCCAAACTTATTAAAATTTTGTCACAAGTGAATGATTTCAGGCTATTTTTCTTTTGTAGACTTACATTTGTATAAGGGTCGACAACATTATACGCAAAAGAGTATTTTTATGAGTTTAATGGCCCTCCACATGCCGTCGATTTAGGGCTAAACTTATCAAAGTGTAAAATATTATCTTACAGTGAAAGATGCTGAACATGCAGCTGCAAAAGTTGTT
Organism: Knoxia roxburghii; assembly: GCA_030378225.1. Lineage (NCBI taxonomy): Eukaryota > Viridiplantae > Streptophyta > Magnoliopsida > Gentianales > Rubiaceae > Knoxia > Knoxia roxburghii. The sequence continues at coordinate 38,675,484 of CM059423.1, forward strand.
TAGAATCTTTGTTTGTTGAAATTTCAGAGGTCAGTCCATTGATCTCTGAATATTTGTATGATTTTTTATATATATTTTTTATTTTTCCTCTTCTTCTTTAATGATTGTGTTCTATTTGTTTGAGAATTGTTGCAGAATGAAGGTTTATTGGAGACACTACTGCAAGAATGGACCAAAAGAAAGGCTTACCATTTCTAGTTTATTATTACTCAAAATTAATAATTTGAGTAAAAAAAAAAAAAGCTAAAAACCATGGGAAGGAATTGAAGGGAAAAAAGATAAAAATCAAACCCCTCAATTTTATTTTAATATATATAGTTATAAGTTTTAGATTGTAGATAGATATTTTTTTTACTTCAACCACAAAAATTGAAGCAATGACTTTATATCCACAAAAATTGTCAGCGGTCGACACCACCATCATAATTCATCAATACTATTATAAAATAACCGAATAAAAAAATAGAAAATAGTTATATTTTTAATATTAAAAAAAAACAAGCATACGCACGCACGTGATATGCTCATAATCAAATATTGCACGTAGTATGGTTATTGAGGTTATGAATTTTTTTTCCATCACACAAAAAAAAAAGGTTATGGACTTTTTTACCAAGCTTAATTACAATCATAAGCACATCAAGGTTCTATTCTGTTCAATGAGAATATGATGTGTTGGCAAAATAATGTTACTTATATGTACATACATCTTTCCACACATTTCAAAAACTCACAAACACATAAATAATTTGCACTAATAAGATTCATTTTACATAGGCCTTTCTAACCACTGCGGTACCATGACCGACCATCTTTCCTAGTACAAAGATATGCTTCCCTCACCTTATGATTTGAGTCACGAAAGATTATCTTTTTTGGAAGATGAAAGTTGTGATCCTTGATAACCATTTTTAGAATATACAATTTGTATTGCATCTGGTCCCATTAACTTCACTTCAAAGATATTGCCACCATTATACTAGAAGAAAAACAAATCCTAAGATAAAGTTAAAATTTTATAAAAAAATTATTTTAAGTTTTTTTTTTATTTTACATTAGTAATATATTATAGATAAATACGTTTTTATTAATTAAGTATATTAATTTATTTGGAACAACTTACAATAAAAGACATATATATCCAAAAATTTTATACAATTAGTATGTGATTTATCTCAATTGCAAGGTAAGAAATTTGCAGCCATGTTTGGGAACACTGTGAATGGAGTTAACAGCAATCATCATGGGCAGAATGTATTTGAGGGAAGGAGAACTGAATGGGGTAACAGTCCAGTTCAAAATGGAAATGGAAACATCTGGAATTCCATTAGAAATGTTGAGCCAAACCGTTGAATTGTTGAAGATGTGATGAATGAGTTGTAGAGTAAAATTAGGCCAAGGAATGCTGGAATTGAAATTAGAAATGCTGAGAATGGGAACAACAACAACCATAATCAGCTGAATCCTGAAGAGGTGGAAGCTATGGTCGATGATCTTCTAAATGACAGTGAAAAATGGGAATGTTGAGAATGAGAATAGCAACTACCATAGCCAGCCAAGCCCTCAAGAAATGGAGGACTGGATCAATCAAGTTCTCAACTAATAGCTTATGAGTATGTCATTTTAATATTTATGCTAGACTTTATGACAATTAATCTTATAGACTTGCATTCATACGAGTTCAAAACTCGTATCCACTACTTCTTTTGTAACCAAACGAGTTAAGAACTCGTATCCAGTACTTGTTCCATTACTGTAAAACTTTATGCTCCTCATAACTACTTCTCAACCATTTTGTCATAATTATTCGTCTTTGAATCTTTAAAAAAAAAAAAAAAGAAATTTGATATATTTAAAATTATTTAAGATAATTTTTACATCTATCTTTCTAAGGCTTGCATGATTGAATTGAGGTGATGATTCATAGAAAAATTCGTTGTTAACCAAGACTAAAATCAAAGTAATGAAATTATCAAAATGCAAGGTTATTCATTTTATTTTTAATAGTTTAGTGTGAATGCTTGCGTGCGTGCAAAAATAATGAACTTATTCTCGGGCTAAATAACTATACTCGGTGAACTATTTAAATTTAAATTAAATTTTAGAATGACATGAAGGGCGAAATAAAATTCACAACAAAATTAAAATATTTACGGGTCTTTGCTTGCCGTTTTCGTAATAAAATAAAATTTATTTTAAAATATATGATGCAGGAATCTTTCATTCTAATATTTGTTACTATTTATTTTTAAAGTTTTTTTTTCAACCTTGTTAAAATTTTATTACAATTTTAGTGACGGAACATTTACCTCAATAGCACGCACGTGACACGTGGCACCCACAAATATTGTATGTTGTTTTGGTCAGAATTAAAACAGATTAATTTAATAATAAAATCATTTGAAAATCTAAAAGATAAAAGGTTTTTGTTTAAGTGGAAAATAAACTCTTAACCTTCAGATTTATATTAAGTGTGTAGATAGTGTTATGATTTTGTAATTATGCTTACGAAATTTTTTGAATTTATCTTAATAATGATTTTTATGTCCATTTCATTTCAATTTAAACCCTTAAACTGAATAATTAAAATATATTTTTTATTAAGAATAATTCCAAATCAATTCCTTGTTTTTTCAGAACAATTCCAGCGTCAACAACCATGATGCACTTATTTTTTATTGTTTCTTAGTTTTGCACTCCTTGCCTCTATAAATTTTACCACTCGCTTTGACACGAGACACAAAAGTCTCTGCATTCTTGCAGTGCTGTCTTCAATTGGCGAGTTAAAATTGAAATAGTAATTAGTAATATTTTTTGGAAAGTTCGTGATCTTTGATAACTATTTTTAGAATTAAAATTTAATAAAATAATTATTTTAAGTTTTTTTATTTTACTTTATTAATATGTTATAAATATAGATAAATACATTTATATTTTTATTTTTTGAGGGAATAAATACATTTATATTAATTAAGTATATTAATTAGTTTTAAATGAATTAAGTATATTAATTTATTTGTAGCCACTTAAAATAAAAGACATATATATTCAAAAATTTTATATAATTAGATTGTGATTTATCTCAATTTAAACATAAGATAAGAAATTTGATTTATTTGAATTATTCAAGATAATTTTTACATCTATCTTTTTTAAAACTTGCATGATTGCATTTTTCTTTTTAAATATTTCCATTGAATAAACACAAAAGTAAAAATAATAATGGCCAAAAAAAAAAAACTTTGATAAAATAATAAAATAAGGAGATAAAAAAAAAAAAAAATTGTACCTTCTCGTTGTGCATGGGATGCGCTAAAGATGCAGATTTTGTGTGTGTAAGAGGAAATAAAGCCTTTTGCACAAAATGCATGAAAACTATCATGATTGAAAACAAGGATACAGGAACTAGGAAATGGTACGGGTCTGTATTATCATAGGATATTTTATTCATGTACGTGCATTTTTTTAAAAAAATATTTCCATTGAATAAAACAAAAGTAAAAATAATAATGGCCACTGAAGGAGAAAATTTCTTTTGAAAGGAGTACAGGGCTCTTGTAGAGATATGCCTTTTTGTTAGACAGAGCTAATCAAATATTCGTTTTATTCCAAGGGAGGGTAACGCCCCAGCGGAATTCATGGCAAAACTTGGTTCTCGAGGCTATGTTCTCAAGATCAGAAAAATAGAGGAAGCTCCATCAAGGCTGCGTGGCCTTATAGCATTAGATGCTACTTATACACCGTCATTACGTATTAGACAGGAAGTCTCACTCACCTCTTGATACTTTGCATATAGTGAACTGGGTCTCACTCACCTCTTGATACTTTGCATATAGTGAACTGGTAGTAGTAGGTTGTCTAACATACCTCCACATCCCTATTTTGTTCAGTTAGCTTCAGGGGAAGAATTGATCACGGTATGTTTTTTGTCTATGCTCAGGTTCTATAACTTTAATGAATCAATGGAAGGGTGTCAACCCAGAAGGTTCCTTCAGTCCAATGCGGACTGAGGAACTGTTTGCTTAAAACATAATAATAATAATAATGGCCAAACAAAAAAATTTTGATAATGATTTTAACCTAGATTAGTTACGAATTTTTCCATATATCAATCATGCAAATTTAAAAAAAAGATAGCTATAAAAATTATCTCGCTTGAAGAGTGTTTTGCTATATCAATGTGATTTAGTCAAATTTACCTAACAAAACTATTAGATTTAAAGGGTCAAATTTACATATTTTCAACACTATTAAAATTTTACTACCATTTCAATTGCTAATCAAACACGCACACGCACAATCTTAGAACTCATCTGCACGCATCTTGCCCAACTGCAAATCAAATTATGTGATTGTCATTTTTATTTTTGTTTATTTTTTTAAATTATAATTAATCGTGAAAGTTAAAAATCAGAAATTTTGTGATAGATAAATTTAAATATGAAAAATATATGGGGTGAATTATATTTTACCCCCTAAGAATTGGTTAAAATACGAAAATCCCTATAAAGTTCTAAAAATTACAAAAACCCCCCTTACTATTTGATAGTCTCTTTTTGCCCCTTAAACAGATGATATCATTCAATTTATTAAGTAAATGGACAATAATACCTTTATAAATTATGAAAAAAAATAAAATTATGATGTAAAAAAGTGAATCATAATTTTTATTTTTTCTCATAATTTATAAGGGTATTATTATCCATTTACTTAATAAATTAAATGACATCATGTGTTTTAAGGGTAAAAATAGATTATCAAATAGTACATGGAGAGTTTTATAATTTTTAGAACTTTAGGAGGATTTTTTTATTTTGACCAAATTTTAGCGGGTAAAATGTAATTCACCCATATCATAACCTACCTTCAAATTTACTACTGTAAAATATTAAAATATTTTAATATAAAATAAGACAAAAGTTTCAGTTTAATATTATGTTATAGATAAATATATGGAGGAAGGATTGGTTCTTTGAAATTTAATTTGGAGGATGAGGAAATGGGAGAAGAAGAAGAAGTAAACCAAACATTTGCCTCAACCGCATGCACGTAACACTTGCCTCGCACGTAGCATCCACACATATTATTTGTTGTTTTGGTCACAATTAAACAATATTAACTTAATAATAACATCATTTAAGAATTTAAAAGATAAAAAGATTTTTATTTTAGGTGAAAAATAAACTCATAACATCCAGATTTATATTAACTGTGTGGATATGTTATGATTTGGTAATTATACCTAGGAAATTTTTTGTATTTATTTTAATAATATTTTTATGCCTATTTTTTTTTTCAATTTAAACCCTTAAAATGGATAATTAAAATAATTTTTTTTAGAATAATTCCAAATCAGTTCCTTTTTTTTCATGCTTTAAAGAAAAAAAAAATTCCTTGTTTGTATACTTACATTTTATAAGAGTCGACTACAACATTATACCCAAAACAATAGTCTTTCTGTTCCTAAATATTCTTGTGAGTTTGATGGTCCTCCTCATGCCCTTTAGTTTAGAGTTAGAGTAATAATTAATGAAATAACTTATCAAAGTGCAAAATATTATCTTACAATGAAATATGCTTGACATGCAGCTGCAAAAGCTGCTTTAGGGTGCCGACTTTTGTGTCTGGCGTGGGTGGTAAAATCTATGCAGGCAAGGAGTGCAAAACTAGGAAACAATCAGAAATGAGTGCTGCTAAGGTTGCTTAGGACCAATTAATAGTAGACCAACGTTCTATCACCCCTTCGCCTGCTAACTACGGGAAGGAACCCTTAGAATCGTCCTCCAAGTTTCCTATAGTCCAGGAGAACCCAGTTGCAGAAGTTGGAGGACAAATGGATGGCTATGAGGGTGAGATAATCAAGATCAGCTGCTATAGTGATGATGATGTCTATGTAGTTTCCATGCTCTTAATTATCCGCCATTTTCATTAAAAAGACAAAAGATATTTTGTTAAAATTTTTAGTCTCAATGGGAATATATTTTTCATATTTATATTTAAATGTAGCAAATTTTTCGATTTTTTGGTTCCATGTTTGATTATAATTTAAAAGAAAATAAAAAGGGCAAGCGCATAGTTTGCAGAGCGTGCGTGTGCGTGCGTTTTTCGTGAGCATAGTTTTACAAGCATAAGTATAAACTATACTTAATTTTTTTTTATTTCTAATTTACTACAATAAAATATTATAATTCAAAATTCTTTCTTTTCGACAGTTTCGTCAAATTTTTCCGCTGCAGTTAGGTGAACAAATTCTTCCAACAATTGGCTTTGGGATGATCAGGACTGTAGTGTGATATGCTCAGTGCCAAAAGAATCATGCGGCGAGAGTTGGAGGCTACATTTTGGATGGGTGCCAGGAGTACATGGCCGTAGAGGAAGGTGGTGCTCCAAACGGTGCAACATTGGCTTGCAGCTGTTGTGGCTGTCACAAAGACTTCCATCACAGGATGGAAAAATCAGGTGGTGATTGTCCTCGATTGTTGTCATCTCAATCTTGAGAAGAAATGTTTGAGTTTGTTTCCTAAGTGTTTGTCCTCTTGAAAAGGTTCTAGAAAACCTAGGAAAAATGAGTAACAGTTCTTATATATTTAGTTTTATGTTCCTTTTTCTTACCTTAATTTGAGTTGTTAAGAATTTCTTTGGGATGTTCATGAAGTACGATTATGGAGATGAATTTACCAGGTTCACTTTTTCCTTTAATCGGTTTGATTTTATCTAAAAATCTGTGTTTCAATACAATTACAATTTTTTTCTTGTTATAAATAGTTTTTATTAGTTGATTTGAGTATATAAATAAACTCCTAAATGATCATTTAATAATAAGATTCAACCGTTCATATTAAGATTTTTTTTCATATTACCAAGCTTATTTACACAAAAATATGTTAATCTTTCTTGCGCTTCTTTGGCTAAATTAATTCTGGGAAGAATACAAGACACTGGAGGAGATTAAACTCCATATTCAGAGCAGCAACTCTCGGATCTACCACATCCCCCGAGAAGGAAACATCCCAGCCGATTTTTTGGCTAAGATGGCATCAAGTGGACACTCAATTGCATACAGAAACACCAGAGTGTTGCCTGTCAGATTGCGAGGATTACTAGCCCTTGATGCCAGTGGAATCCCCTCTTTGCGCAATAATAATTGAAGTGGAACAACAAAACTGTGCAGCTCTTGTCATGAAAGCACGCTTGTTAATCTCAGAAGACTTAACCCCGACAACCTCTACTGGAATTTAGCTCAGTATCAGATCAACTTTCTCCTCATCTGCCAACATTTTAGTTTAGAAATTTTTGTATAGAAGCACATGAAGGCTTTTGGTAAACAAATCAACTCTTTGTACAAGATTATAGGAGCCGCTTCTCTCCTATCTAACCTAAATATCAATGACAGGACGTCAAGTCCGCCGGTCTAACCTATTTCGGTAGACTGTTATTTAAAAAAAAAAATTCTGGGAAGAACCTATAGACACCTTGCTTGTTTGAGGGTGTAGTATCGAATCCCAAACGTTTTCAACATCCTACCAATTAATTTTGAGTAAACCTCTGATTTCTTTAGGCTCTAAAAGTAGATATATAAAATCAATGGTGGACCGAACGTGTAATTAATCGGGTGCATAATTTAAAAGAAGGGAAGATGACTCAGTGGCGTATGCAGGATTTTTATCAACATGGGGCGGAAATTTTTGTTTTGCCGTCATCGTTTGCAAATATCTAACATAAAATATACTAATAATATTAAAATATAACAGTATAGAGAAAAAAATATGAATTGCATAATATTAAACAATATATTACATATCTAATAAATCCATAATACATGTACTAAATAGGCGGAAGTAAAATTCTACGAGTAGCCATTCTTTGAAAACGTTGTAAAATTTTTTCATCATCAATCGAATTAAAAACATCCTTCTCAATGTAGCACACTAGCATATCATGCATCCAATCGTCACTCATCCGATTCCGCAAATCGGTTTTGATAATATTCATAGCTGTGTGATTTCTTTTAAAATCTTGATCTGATGTCTATAGTCTGTTGATCTGATGTCAATTATGAGTTGATCTGATGTCTATATAATCCTGATCTGATCTCCTTTGTTAAGTATATTTTAGTTCTGCTGTGTGATTTCTTTTAAAATCTTGATCTGATGTCTATAGTCTGTTGATCTGATGTCAAGTATACGCTGATCTGATGTCTATAGTCTGTTGATCTGATCTCCCTTTTTAAGTATGTTTTAGTTCTACTGTATGATTTCTTTTAAAATCTTGATCTGATGTCTATAGTCTGTTGATCTGATGTCAATTATGAGTTGATCTGATGTCTATATAATCCTGATCTGATCTCCTTTGTTAAGTATGTTTTAGTTCTGCTGTGTGATTTCTTTTAAAATCTTGATCTGATGTTTATAGTCTGTTGATCTGATGTCAAGTATGAGTTGATCTGATGTCTATATAATGACGTCATTTTGATGAAATGCCAAAAAAAAAAAAATAAAAAAAAATAACCCCTGCTATTCCTTCTCCATCTTCAACCTTCTGCCCGTACTTCATCTTCAACCTCCTTCCTTTCGCCGGCGGTGATGGTGGGGCGGCCAAATCGGCAAACCAAATTTCATACCCCCTACTCCTTAAAAATTCCGCATCAACGTGGGGCGACCGCCTTACCTTCTCTCCACGTAAATCCGCCCCTGAGATGACTGACTGTTGTGTGAGAAAAAAGAAAATGGAAAAAAGGGCTAGAGAGGAAAGGGGAGATGATTGTCCGGTAAGGAGAAAGGAAAGAAGGGGAGAAAGAAAAGAAAGAAGAAAAATAAATGGACCATTCAAAAGACAAAGCAACAGTTATAAATATATTTTACTAGTTAATTTGAGTAACAAATTAACCCACGAAAAGACATGAAATAATAAGATTCAAACCATACTTTTCAATGTCTTTGTGTCTTTCTATTACAACCATCTCGTCCCATTAACGTCACTTCAAAAAAATATTGCAACCATTATAGTAGAAGAAAAACAAATCCTAAGATATAGGTTTCCTAGAATTAAAATTTAATAAAAGAATTATTTTAAGTTTTTTTCTCAATTTTACATTAATAATATGTTATAAATAAATACATTTTTATTAATTAAGTATATTAATTTATTTGGAGCAACTTAATAAAAGAAATATATATCCAAAAATTTTATATAATTAGATTGTGATTTATCTCAATTGAAAGATAGGATAAGAAATTTGATATATATGAAATTATTTAAGTAATTTTTACATTATTTCAAAAAAAAAAAAAAGTAATTTTTACATCTATCTTTTTAAAGAATTGCATGATTGAATTGATGATCTATTTTAACCGAGGTTAAAATCAAAGTAATGACATTAAGGTTACTTTTCCTACTGAACAAAATGGGTTGGGAATAAGACAGATAAGTGCTATTTTAGAGAGCCTTTGGGCTAAGCTTTGGTGGAAGTGGAAAAACAATGATGGCATCTGGGCTGAATTTTTGAATTCCCTTTCTCATTCTGCTAGATTAAAAACCTCGTGGAGGAGGCTATGGAAACAATCTCAGAAACTAACAACAATGTCAAAGAGGATAGTAATGGATGGCTCTTCCCTTTTTTGGTTTGAGAACTGGTGCGATCTGGGTGTTCTCTGGAACTCGACTTGTCAACCACCACTACCTCATCTCACAGTCAGGGAATTCTTTGAAAACAAGGAGCAATTAGTGGTTCAGTTGAAAGACCATCTGGAGGATACATATATTGATCATTTAAAGGATTTGGAGATAAATTTCACGGACCTCCCTGACAAGCTGGTTTGGTGTTCATCAGCAACGGGAAATTTCAGTGCAGCTGTTGCTTATAAAGCACTTTGTAAGTCACAACAGATTTCAAACATTGCTAGGTCCTTCTGGAAACCAACTCTTCCTCCCAAAATGGCCATCTTAATATGGAGACTCCATAATGGATATGTGGCATTCCCAGAGGTACTATGCAGGAAAGCAGGTATCACTGCGCTCCCCTCAAGGTGCTGTTTCTGCAGGTCTAATTATGAAACAATCACTCATTGTTTTTTCAACTGTCCAATGATTAAAAAGATATGGGATAGGCTTTTTGCAGCTGCAGGAATTGGTATTTCGAGGATCAAGGGGTGGAACATATGGCACATGTGGAATTCGGCCATAAAAAAAGTCAAAGCAACAACTTTCTGGGACCTTGTTCCAGGTGTATTCATATGGCAAATATGGAATATGAGGAATGCAGCTCACTTTGAAGGAATCCAGCCGCAAATGGGAGACCAACTGCAACAGATAAAAAAGGAAACTATGATCATCATCTCGGCTTACAGGTATTCACACAGGAAACTGAGAAGAGAAGTGCAGGAAATAATTTGGAAAAATTTTTGCTCCTCAAACTTAGTGGTCAATACAGACGGTTCTAAATGTTCTTCGGGAGCTGCTGGTTTTGGCTTCCTTATTCGAAAAAGCACTGGGGAATTCATTTATGGAGCTGCGGGAGCTACAGAGGCAGAATCAGCAATCCAAACAGAAATTCAAGTACTGGATGCAGCAATGCAGTTTTGCAGAAGCAAGGGATTTCAAGGAGTTCTCTTCCTATCCGACTGTGATTGGTTGGTTAAAATGGTAGCACGGGGAGAAGGTTTTTTTTGGAAAGAATACACAACCCTTGTAGAGATCTGCAACTTTTTGCGTCAGAGTTCATCGGAGATTAAATACATTCCTAGAGAAGGCAACGCTACTGCAGATTTTCTGGCGAAACTAGGATCAATGGGCACAACAACTGCTTTCAGAAACATCGGAGAAACCCCGACTAGACTACAAGGTCTCATCGCCTTAGATGCACTTTCAACACCAGCTTTGCGTGTCAGGGAGAAAACATGTCATTAACTAATAGAGTAGAAAGGTATATATCTAGATAATGCTAGATAGCATGTCATATATCTAACAAACCCCTTTTCTTTTGTTCATAACTTGATGGGGGTTAATGCGGGATGAGGCAGAAATGCCATTGTACTGAATCCTTTGTTTTGGTGGAATATATGGAAGGGTCACCCTCCACTGTTTATTAAAAAAAAAAAAAATCAAAGTAATGACATTATCAAAATGCAAGGGTTATTCATTTTGTTTTTTTTTAACAATTTAGTGTGCATTGTGCGTGCGTGAATTGTTTTTTAAATATTCCCATTAAATAAAACAAAAGTAAAAATAATAATGAGCAAACAAAAAAACTTTGATAAAATAATAAAATAAGGAGATAAAAAAATTAGTTATATTCTTAATTTGTTTTTTTAAAAAACAGGCGCACTTGAACGCACGCACATGCACACTAAAATAGATCATCAATTCAATCATGGCGAATATACAGTTTTTGACTGGCTGCAAGGGAGTACTCATGGCGAATATTATTTCATATCACTACAATGGTGAGGATGAAGAAAATGCAGTCATAATCGTCCAAAAAAAAAAAAAAAAAATCTAATATTAAAGAATAAACTCGATTTCTTTTTACAAGGGAGATACTAGTAGGGTGGTGACGTCAAAATCTAAATTACGACATATTATTATAAAATAACAAAATAAAAAGATAGAAAATAGTTATATTTTCAATGTATAAAAAAAAAAAAAAAAAACACACACACGCACGTGATTAATCTAATATTGCATGTATCGTTATTGAGGTTTTGGACTTTTCTGCCAAGCTTAAGTACATGCATACTTAATTTCTTTTTAGTTTCTAATTTATTATGATAAAAGATGAATATTTAACATAAAATAAGATAAAGGTTTTTTTTACGGTAAATATGTTATGTAAATAATTCTTTCAAAATTTATTCAAATCAAACAAAATATCCATGTTGCTAAAAATTCTAATTAATGCACATCAAGGTTCTCTTCTGTTAGGTTGTATGTACATACCCTTTACACACATTTCAAGAACTCACAAACACAAAATTAGTTGATTTCTTTCTTATTATCTCCAACTACTTCTTTTTCTTCCTCATCATTTACATTTGTATCTTTATCTTTGTTTATGTCTTTGTCTTCCTTCTCCATTCACTCGCCCTCCCTTTGTTGTTCTTTTTCTTATTGTTTATTTGCATCTTTAACTTTGTCAATATTTTTATCTTTCTCCTTTTCAATTTGTACATAACACATCCAACATTTTCTTATTACAATCATCTCGTCTATTAACTTCACTTGAAAGATATTTTCTCGATTTTACTTTAGTAATATGTTATATAAGATAAATACATTTTTATTAATTAAATATATTAATTTATTTGGAGCAATTAAACTAAAAGACATATATATCCAAAAATTTTATATATTAGAATGTGATTTATTTCAGTTGAGAGATAAGAAAAGAAATTTGATAAAATTGAAACAATACAGAGAATATTAGCATGTCCCTGTACAAGGATGACATGCACAATTTGAAAAAATGGTCCAAATTTTTTGCTTCAAAAATATAAGAAATTTGATATATCTAAAATTATTTAAGATAATTTTTACATTTATCTTTTTAAATTGCATGATTGAATTATTTATTATTATTTTTCAACAATTTAGTGTGAATCATGCGTGCGTGCATTTTTTTTTTAATATTCTTACTGAATAAAACAAAAGTAAAAATAATAATGACCTAATTCGACGACACAGTAAACAAAACCAATCAAAGCCTGAATTTCTGAGATAAATCTTAACTCGTCAGTCTAAATAATTATAATCTGGTGAATTATTTAAATTTAAATTAAATTTCAGAATGATTTGAAGGGCGAAAAATTCCCTTCATCTAAAGAATCTTGTTTAATAGTGGGCAGAAGAACAAATAATATTTGTGGAAGATTCATTATATATTTCGAAATAATTTTATTATAAAATGAACAGACTTCAAGATAGTTTAATTATTTTCGTATATAAAAAAAGCAAATTCTCCAAATGTTTACTTCTATTTTTTACCAAAATGCTGTATGTGATTGTGCTCATCTCGTAATAAAATTTATTTTAAAATATATGATACATGAATCTTTCACTATAATATTTGTTACTTACTACTATTGTACAAAATTGGGGTATTGTAGTCTTATAACTTAAATTAAAACAAAAGACATACATATACCAAGAAAAAAGAAATTTGATTTATCAACATAACGATAAGATAACAAATTTGATATTTTAAAAAGTAATTTAGTATTTGAAATAATTTTTATAACTATATGATGTATGGCAGAATCCGTAACTAACCTAGGTTAAATCATTTATTTAGTGTGCCAAAAAAAATTATTTATTTGTTATGAAAGATGAAATCATGAGAAAATGATAAGGGTTAAATCATTATGCGTGCGTGCACGTGCGACTTATTTTTTTTTAAAAAAATGAGAATATAACTAAACCGTAGCTAGGGTTAGGCTACACCCAACTCCAAAACTAAACTTCACAGTTTCCTCATTCATAGATTCTCCCCTGTCTAGTGGACTACCAAAATCCCTCTTGCCAAATTATTTTTTCACCAGAGTCGATAACTCTATGGCTTACAAATCTAAGCTGCTGGAGTTCTGTCACAAGAATTCTTAGCATTTTTCGGTGCATACGACTGAAAAGGATGGGCTTGATCATTGTCCTAGCTTCACTGCCACTGTGATGGTTAATGGGATGCCATTTCAGTGGCCACTTCCTCCATCCAAGTCTCCAAACGAAGCTCAGAACAGAGGAGCTCAACACGCCTTAGAGTATCTCTCCTCTGCTAAGAATGCCCCATTCTTGTTTACTCCACCTCCCACTCTCCCACCACCTAACTACAACATTATACGTAAAAAATAATCCTTCTCTTACTGAATATTCTTTTTAAGTTAAAATCATTTATTTGTTGTGAAAGAGAAAGTAATTAAATAATTTATTTGTATGATTGACGTGCGTGTCCTTTTTTATATAAAAAATCTAAAATTTAACTAATTTTTTATATTTTTATTCTATTAATAATAATGGCCTTGTTGAGAAGACCGATAATGTTAGAATTCCCGATTCAAATCTTTACTTCTGTAATTTGATCAACTATTTAAATTTAAATTAAAATATTAATATTTGCTTAAAACACCACGATTTGTCAAAAAAAACACAATCTTACAATGGACGCACGCATGAGATTGACACGATTGACATTAATTTTTTTTTATTTTTTATTTTTTTCAAAATCGAAACTCTAGCCCATCATACACTTTGTGGGAGTTAAAATGGTCCAACATTTTTTCGAGTTAAAGTTTGACCTTTATTTTTCTAAAACTGGGGATTATGATGTTACTCGAACTTTCAGTCATTTATACATTGAAAAGGAGAAAAAGAAGGAAAACTTTCAGTCATTTATTCGAATATGCTGCTAATTACCCTTTTTGACCAATTCATGCCGGAAATTGAAGGCCGGAACTGATGTGATTGGTTGTTGGGCATTCCTTGTTTTTTCATGCTTAAAAAAATAAAAAATCTTATTTTTTCAGAACAATTCCACCGTCAACAACCATGATGCACTTCAATAATTTGAAATCAAATTTCAATTTTTTAAATCAATCTTTCAAATGAATATCAGACAAAAAAAGAAAATCAAAGCAAGACATATAAATTTCTCTCTTTGTTTTTCTAATCCTTCCCCTCAATTTTATTTTAATATATATGGTTATAAGTTATTGATTATCGGTAGATATTTTTTTGCTTCAACTATAAGAATTGAAGCAATGATTTTATATCTTCAAAATCCATATTTCAGATGGAGAAATTGTCAGCGGCCGAGATCATCAGCGTCATCATAATGCAATACTATTATAAAATAACAAAATAAAAAGATAAAAAATAGTTATAATGCCAATATTTAAAAAAAAAAAAAAAAAAGCACACATACGCACGCACGTGAATAAACTCGAATTTCTTTTACAAGGGAGATACTATTAGGGTGGTGACATTAAAATCTAAATTAATGAAAAATAGAAAATAGTTATATTTTCAATGTTTTTTTTTTTAAAAAAAAATGAGCACACATACACACGGACGTGATAGGCTCATAATCTAATATTGCAGCTATCGTTATTGAGGTTTTGGGCTTTTCTGCCAAGCTTAATTACATGCATACTTAATTTCTTTTTAGTTTCTAATTTACTACGATAAAAGATAAATATTTTAACATGAAATAAGACCCTTTTATGCCTTTCTGCCTCTTCATTTTCATTTGTATTTTTATCTTTGTTTATGTCTTTGTCTTCATTCTCCATTCGCTCGCGCTCCCCTTATTGTTCTTTTTTTTCTTTTTATTTGTATCTTCAACTTTGTCAACATTTTCATCTTTCTTCCTCACTTTGTATATATAACATCCCACACTTTTTTTATTATAACCATCTCGTTCCATTAAATTCACTTCAAAGATATTTTCTCGATTTTATTTTAGTAATATGTTATAGATAGAAGATAAATACATTTTTCTTCTTTAAAGCAATAAATATATTTTTATTAATTAAGTGTATTAATTTATTTGGAGCAATTAAAATAAAAGACATATATATCAAAAACTTTTATATAATTAGAATGTGATTTATTTCAATTGAAAGATAAGATAAAAAATTTGATATATTCAAGATAATTTTTACATCTATCTTTTTAAGATTACATGATTGAATTCAGTGATGATCTATAGAAAATTTCCGAATCGTGCGTGCGTGCATTTTTTTTTTAATATTACCATTGAATAAAACAAAAGTAAAAAATAATAATGGCTTATTCGTCACAAAAATCAAAACTAATCAAGGCCTAAATTTGTGAGATAAATCTTAACTTGCCCGTCTAAATAATTATAATCTGGTGAACTATTTAAATTTAAATTAAATTTCAGAATGATTTGAAGATTCATTATATATTTCGAAATAATTTTTATTATGAAATGAACAGACGTTGAAGATAATTTAATTTGTTCGTATAAAAAAGAAAATTCTCCAAATGTTTACCAAAGATTTTTTTTTTTCCAAACAATGTGAATTATATTATAATATATTTTTCATTTTAAATGTAATTTTTTGATTCCAGTCCTAAATTATCCTATTTAATGATAAAATTTTAAAAAAATATTTTTTAAAAAATAGTTGTAATAAAACATATCATTGTATTAGCTTTTAAATCAAATAATAATTAGTGTGTGAATAATTTTAAACAAAAAAAAAGTATCATTCTATTATCTTCTTTAAAAAAATTATTATATAAATATAAAATAAAATATGAAAAAATAGATTGAGGGTTATCTTAGCTGCTTTTACCACTGTTCTTGGGTTTGCTTCCTGTTTCCAAGTAGTTTAGGACCTCTACCTTTGATCGGAATCTTTGCCGGGATGGTGGCGCCGGGATGCTGTATGAGTGGTTTCGGCTTCTGTTGCTTCCCCCTCCTTCTACCCAGGGTAGACACTAAGGTTCTGGTGCTAACTTTGTTGTCACCTCTGTCCGCGCACCGAATGTGGAGATGACAAAGATAAGCATGCTATGCCATTTGGTTTAGTCTGTTTCTATTGAAGATGGTTGGCGTTGTTGTGTCATGGCGCCAATTTTTTTTTTATCGTAGTAGCCATTGCTCCTATTTTATTTCAATTTAAACCCTTAAATTGAAAAGTTTAAATATATTTTTTTCAGAATAGTTCCAAATCAGTTACTTGTTTTTTCAAACAAATTCCGGGGTCAACAACAATGATGCACCTCAATAATTTGAAATCAAATTTCAATTTTTCATAGAAAAATTCTTTATTAACCAAGGTTGAAATCAAAGTAATGAAATTATTAAAATGCAAGGTTATTCATTTATTTTTTTCCAACAATTTAATACGAATCGTGCCTGCGTGCATTTTTTTAAAAATATTCCCATGGAATAAAACAAAATAAAAATAATAATGGCGAAACGCACAATCTTAGAACTAATCTGCACAGATTTTGCCCAACTACAAATTATGTGATTGTCATTTTTATTTTTTTTATTTTTTAAAAATTATAATTAATCATGAAAGTTAAAAATTGAGAATTTTGGGATAGATAAATTTAAATATAAAAAATAAATATCATAACCTAGTTTGAAATTTACTAAGGTAAAATATTATAATATTTTAATATAAAATAAGATAAATGTTTCACTTTAATAATATGTTATAGATAAATATATGGAGGAAGGAGTTGGTTCTTGAAGTTTAATTTGGAGGATGATGAAATGGAAAAAGAAGAAGAAGTTTAATAGAACTCAAAAGTTCAATTGTCCCATGTCGAAAACATAGCCATTGAGAGTGCTGATTCCCCTGCTGTGATGTATGGCGTTGTTTCATTAAATCTGGATGCTGAAAATAGGGCACTGTGGCATTTTGTCCAACGTAGGAAGACAACTCTTGCTTGGCGAGGCTAAGAGTATGTTGGAGTTGTGTGAGCTTCTCCTCGAGGCTGTAAATCACTCCGACGCGCAGCCGTACACAGGATCACGGCGGCGATACTCGGCTTCGTACGACAGTGTGAATTGGCTGCAGCTTCTCTCTGGCAGATTGGGAGTTCACTCAGAAGATTCTTTACCGTTAGTAGCCCCAAAAGTTTCGTTGACGTGCATAAATTTCTGGGGCTGATCCGCCGGGAAATAGGGTGCAAGAACACACCCAGGCTGACACTTCCGCCTCAGATGTTTGCAGGCAGCACAGGCACTTGAAGATGGCATCTTTCGCTCTTCTTTCGAATCGTCGGAGGAAGGGCATCTTTTATGTCTTTTATTTTAATTTAAATTTGTCCAAATAAATTAATATATAACATATTACTGAAGTAAAATCGAAAAACACTTAAATAATTATTGAACCCACAATGGAAATAACTTTTTTTTTTTTTTTGTTTAAGCACGTTAAATGATCTTATTTAAAGTAAGGAAGAAAAAAAAATTAACTATATACAATTTCAATCACGGACTTAGCACGCAAGACAACTCAAACTAAAACTAAAATCTCATCATCTCAAGACATTTATTAACCACTTCCCTAACAAACAAACAAGCCTACTTCCAAAATACCACTCCTAAAATCTTGGGTCAACTGGTCCAGGCAAATTTAAAGAGATCATCTGCACGGGTCTTGCCCATCTGCACATTTTTATTTTTTATTTATTATTATTGTTATTAATTTTTATTTCTTTTGTGAACATATGAATCTTTTTCTGCCCACGTGCACATTATGTACTGGCCATTTGTATTTTTCTTTATTTTCTTTCAAATTATAATTAAGGGGTTATTAATTACCGCCTTAATTTTTAGGACGGTAATTCATAAGTTTTGACAAAATTATTCTTTTACTTAAAATGAGGAGAAGATATAGGATATTGTAAGAGACATTTTAATTCAAATTGGAGCGATAAAAAAATAAGAAGTGGGACGGTAACTAATAAAATTTTATAATTAATTATGAAAGTTAAAAATCCTATCTAATGAAACACAGGTGGTTACGAAGAGAGCCGACACCATGGCTCAGCCTGCATTATCACCATGACAGAAGTCAAAAACTTGAACAACAGCTTTATGATCATGAGGAAAGTGACGAATCTGATGTAGTAAAAATGAAAGATTTTTTTTTTATTTTTATTTTTTTTATAAATAGAGATCGTTTAACTACTTTGGGGATAAATCGTTTTAGTACTATTGAAATGAACATGTCAATCTTTGATAAAAACGCAAGAAAACAACATTCATATTTTGGTTTTTGGTCATTGTTGCATGATATACGTAGGGAGTTAGTATATATATTGTTGCCCTCACATGCTCCGCTTAGCATATGCATCTTCTAGATAATATCTCTTTTTATCATGTATGATTTTGCACATATTTGACAGGAGTTCAATGCCCATTTTTATAGTATTTAATTTATAATATGATTATAAATTTACAATTGGTTGCATATTACATAATGCCTCCTATATTTCGAAAATAATTTTTATCACGAAATATACACAAATACGAATAAAAAGAAATATTATTTTTTTATTCAAAAAATGTAAGTTTTAAAAAATAAATTCTTAATATTACATTTTTTTATTTATCACCCTTAATTATTATTTTATTATATATTAAATAAAAAATAATAAAAATATTTTAATAAACATAGAAGACGGTAAACCACCCCACCCAACCCCACCATTATTATATATGCTGGGTTAGGGGTAAAACTGGGAAGTACTCCATTCATTATCCAACAAGCTAGTTGGTTTACTGTCTCATAGCCGAAAGAAGGAGAAACAGAAGGCGATATTTAATTAAAAAATAAAATTCACATTAAAATCACACTATTTACGTGTATGTGTTTGTGCGCATTTCGTAATAAATTTTATTTAAAATATATGATGCATGAATCTTTCAGTATAATATTTGTTACTATTTGTCATTTCTCAAAATAATAATTGTATTTAATATTATTTTAATTTAACAAATAAAAAAAAAAATTTGTTACTATTTATTTTTGAAGGATTTTTTTTTTTTTTTCTTTCCAACCTTGTTAAAATTTTGCCACAATCAACACTTGCCTCAATCGCAAGCAGATAACACTTCTCAATTGCATGCACATAACACGTAGCACCCACAAATATTGTTTGTTATTTTAGTCACAATTAAACAAAGATTAATTTAATAATAACATCATTTACAAATCTAAACGATAAAAAGGTTTTTGTTTTATGTGGAAAATAAACTCATAACATTCATATTTATATTAACTGTGTGGATAGTGTTATGATTTTGTAATTATACCTAGGAATTTTTTTTTTATTTATCTTAATAGTGATTTTTATGCCTGTTTTATTTTAATTTAAAGACAATTAAAATATTTTTTGTTTAGAATAATTCCAAATCAATTCCTTGTTTTTTCAAAACAATTCCGGGTCAACAACAATGATGCACCCCAATAATTTGAAATCAAATTTCAATTTTCCAAACAATAAAATAAGGAGATAAAAAATTAGTTAGGGCACGTGAACCATACACGCATTATGATTTTAACCCATAGCATTTTCATGATTTTATGATACATCAACCATGCAAGTTTTAAAAAGATACATATAAAAATTATCTCAATTACTATCTAATACTTGAAGAGTGTTTTGCTAATGTGATTTAATTAAATTTACCTAACACAACTACTTAGATTTAAATAGTCAAATTTACATATTTTTAACACTAATAAAATTTTACTACCATTTCAATTGCTAATTAAACAAGAACACGCACAATCTTAGAATTCATATGCACGGATCTTGCCCAACTAAAATATTATAATAGTTTAATATAAAATAAGATAAAGGAGGTTTCACTTCAGTAATATGTTATAGAAAAATATATGGAGGAAGAGTTGGTTTTTGAAGTTTAATTTGGAGGATGCGGAAATAGGAGAAGAAGTAGACCAAGAATGTACAGTTTCTGATAGGGTTGCAAGGAGGTACTCCAGTGCCAAGGGCAAGCATGAAGCTGCTTCTAATGCTCAGAGCAAAAGGAATGCAAACTTTTCAAATGTAGAAGAGTAGAAATAGTTGTCCGTGTAGATTTTGTGTAAAAATGGAGGCTTATCTTGTTACATTGCACATATTCCCTCATTCATATTTTTGTAAAATTTATGAAATGAATAACTCAATTACAAAGTATTTAATTGTTTCTAAATCCTGAGTATATATAGAAGGAAGATAATTTTATACATTGGAAATGTGATGAAATGGTTGATCTTTAATTTTTGTGAACAAAAATAAAATAGGAACAAGCATCTGTTCTTTTGCAAGGATTTCACTCCAGAGATGAATCCTCTCGTGAATTACTGTGAGGTTGTCCAAAGAATCAGCCTTGATCACGAGGGTCATCTTGTTACCATTGCCGCCAACTAATAATAAATATTTTATTTGAATGGTAATAATTCAAAATAAATATTTATTTATCCAAATATAACAATATTGGACAGATAAATACAAGGTGTTGTTACTAGAGATTTCTGCCTAGCATGAGATTTCTCACAAATTTTTTTTTTTTAAAAAAAAGGCGCACAATGTTTTTAATCCTTAGCATTGTCATGATTTCATTATTTTAACAAATAAATAATTTTAACTTTTTTTTTGAAGCAAAAATAATTTTAACCTAGATTAATAATTCATAACAAATAAATAATTTTAACCTAGATTAATTACGAATTTTCCATACTCATGCAAGTCTCAACTTCAGTGCCCACTTCTACAGCCATATCAACCAGAAGGCAACTTTTCATCCTTTCCTCATTCCTCTCCCTGATACCCCAACTCTCCCCATGCATTCCCCTGCTGGCAAATTATACCATGTAACTAGTGTACATATACCTATTACTATATTTAATCATCATTTTATATTCTAAATATAATAATAGGTACATGTATGCCAGGAAAAATGCCAGTTTCAAACAACAAAATTTCCGGCCACGGTTTCAAAGCCCTTTCCGGATGCCTCAGTAGACGCCACTGCCGAATGTGCCGGTTGTGAGATTTGGGAGTGAAGTTCACGACGATGAGTGTATGCACTATGCAGAAATGTAACGGATTTAGAAAATCAGAAACTAGGTTTTGATTTTTGAACCCACAATGGAATGAATTTATTTAAGTTAGGGAAGGGAAAAAAAAAACTATATATAATTTCAATCACGCACTTAGCACGCACATATATTATAATTGGAAATTTTTTGAAACCAAATAGATAGAGAAAGTTTTTGCTAATCAAAGGGCCTCCACAACAACTCAAACTAAAAATTATCTTATCATCTCAAACATTCATCAACCACTCCCCCAAATTTATGAATAACAAAATCCCCAACTTCAAACATGCACACGCAAATAACAAAAACTTCTATCTCATCATCTCAAAAAATCAATATTTATGAATAACAAAATTCCTTCTTTTACTGCACCACAGAAATGGATGAGGGGCAAAGGACGAGTAACTATCCAGTTCGGGTAAAATCATTCTCGATGATTTAACAATTTGATAGTTAACTTTAAAAAATTAATTATATTATATAAAAAGTTTAAAAATATATTAAAATGTTTTGAATAATAATTATTAGGTGCCATTTGGACGGACTCGTTGTTTTTTTTTTTTTTTTTAATTATTTAGTACTATTATAAAACAGCAAAATAAGAAAATAAAAAATAATTATATCCTCAGTATTAGGAAAAAAAAGAAAAAAACACGCACCAAAATAGCACGCTGAGACGTGATCTTTTAGGCTAGTGAATTAGCATGGCTTAGGTTTTGATTTATGTATATGAAAATTTGATATAATTAAAATTTAATTTATCTCAACAGAAAGATACGATAACAAATTTGATATATCTAAAACTAGTTAAGTATTTAAAATAATTTTTATAGTTATCTGATATATGGAAAAATAAAATTCGCAACTAACCTATAGGTTAAAATCATTTATTTGGTATACCAAAAAAAAAAAAATCATTTATTTGTTATGAAAGATGAAATCATGAAAATGATAAAGGTTAAATAATGAGGATGGGCTTGATCATTTATTTGTATCATTTACGTGCGTCCTTTTTTTTTAAAAAAAAAACTAAAATTTAATTAATTTTTTATATCTTTATTTTATTAATAATAATAATGGCCAAATTAACAAGAGTGACAAGGTTGGAATTCCTGATACAAATTTTTACTTGTATAGTTTGTAAAAAAAAAAAAAAAAAAAACTTGGAAAAAAATTAGGACGGAAAAAAGTGTACGATAGACGCACACACGCATGACATTGACACCATTGATACAAGACCACAATTCTATGAGTGAATACTTTTTTTTTGTTAAAAAGAAGTGAATAATCTTACATTTTCATAATTTTATTACTTCTTCTTTTACCACATATAAATAATTTTAGGAATTTTGCCATGCAACATCACCTAAATTCAATCATACAAGTCTTAAACAATAGTTATAAAAGTTATTTCAAATACTAAATTATTTTAGGATATATTAAATTTATCTATTTAAGTGGATCAATGTATTTTGGAGTTTTTTTGCGGGGCAACGTCCGTGCGTGCGTGCGTGTAAGTGGGGTTTTTTTTTAATATTAAAAATATAACTATTTTCTTTATATCTTCTCATATTTTATAGTTTATTATAATAAATACTAAATACGAGTTATCTAATAATTATTATTTAAAATATTTTAAGTTTTTATACAATACAATTAAAAATGTTTAAGTTAATTACGAAATTGTTAAATCATGATAATTTTAATTTTTAATATGAATTTAAATTGATAAAAATAAAGAGGAATTAAATTTATGTCAATAAAAGATACTACAAGATAAAATAACAAATACATTTTGATTGGTTTTAAATTTATAAAAAATTTTAAAAAGGACCCTTAGAATTGTGGTCCTATATTATTTTAGTTATCCAGTTTAAAGTTTGAATTGAAATAAAATAAGCATAAAAATCATTATTAAAATAAATAGAAAAATTTTAAGTAGCTATTAATGTAGTTACAAAATCATAATACTATTTACACAATTAATCTAAATTTGAATGTTATGAAAAAAATAAAAATTAAATTAAAAATTATTTTTAAATATGATTCAAAATTTTTGAAAAAATTCAATGTGGCATAAAACTAAGATGTCCTATGAAATTAGCCGAATAATCAAAGGTCAAAACAGTTCAAGACCCCTCAGATAGTATGGGAGAGAGAGCAGGTTACCCTCCTCCTCAATGCTGGTGGTTACTGCTTAGGTTGGCTGAGTCCAACGGGGAATGTCGAGCCAGTATGTCCTAAATTCTGCGATGATGAGCTGTACGGGGCTGTGCGACTGCAAGCCCTTATGTTCTATATCTAGCGATGACGAGCTGTACCATGGCTGCCAGTTGTTATGCCCCATGTTCTGTGATGAGTCGCTGGTGTTATTAGGTGCTGAAGTTTGTGAAGAGTTGATTAAAAACTGCTAAAGCATGACATTCATAGTTGGGTCATTCATAATTGGTAGGTAGCCAGTTAGGGTCTTCACTGCGAATTCAGAAGTATGAGTTTGCCCAGAAGTCTGGAGAAGGAGAGTCCTGGACGGGATATACTGCCAAAATTGAGGATGACACTTGATTTATGGTACTACTCTGTGTTTCATATTTTTGGAGAAATTATAGATATACTTCTAAGTTTATTTTTCATTCCAAATAAAAAAATTTTCATCTTTTAAATTTTTAAATAATTTTATTATTAAGTTAATCTTGTTTAATGGTGACCAAAAGAACAAACAATATTTGTGGTGCTACGTGATGAACAAGCACAGAGTCGCAACAAGAACCGTTAGACATTCAAGCCGTTCAAACATTTAATTTAAATTTGAATAGTTAATCATATTATAGTTATTTAGACTCGCAAGTCAAGATTTCAATTCTTTCAATAAAGAAATAATGAATTTGAAAAGTCAACACCCTATTATTTTAATATTATTTATTTCTATTTCAAATTTTTACAATCTCAAGTAGATGAATATGAATAAGAATATTGAGAAAGCCTTTTATTTATATATTTATATTTATTTGTTTATCAGTAGCCTTGATCGGTTTTGTTTCTTGTGGTGAATAAGGTAATTATTATTTTTAGTTTTATTTTAATGGGGATTTTTTTTTTTATACAAAGACATGCAGGCACGATGCATATTGATAAATTAAATTTCAATTTATATATATATATTTTTTTTAAATTGCTCCAAATAAATTAATATAATTATTTAATTAAAATATATTTATCTATAACATATTATAAAGTAAAATGTAAAAAAAATCTTAAAATAATTCTTTTATTAAATATTAATTTTATGAAATCTTTATCTTATTTTATATTAAAATATCTTAATCTTTTACTCTAGTAAATTATAAACTAGGTTTTGATTTTTTAACCTAGATTTTTTTGGGTACAGGAATGAACTTATTTAAGCCAAAAAGGAAATTAACTCATACTTTATGCTTATGCTTGTGATTTTGTGTCATACCATTATTGAAAATTTGATCAGGAAAAAACCATCAAACTAATCAAAGCCCACATTATCAGCGCCATATTCTCAATATATATATATATATATATATATATATTTTTAAATCACGCCTTCGCACCAACATGATAGGCTCATAATCTAATATTGTATGCTTTTGGGCCAAGCTTAATTACAATCCTACTTAATTTTTTTTAGTTTCTAATTTACTACGGCAAAAGATTAGAATATTTTAATATAAAATAACATAAAAGTTTTTGGAGGGGAAAAAAATCAAACAAAACATATAAATTTCTGTTTTTTTTTTTCATCCTTCTCCTCAATTTTATTTAAATATATATAGTTATAAATTATAAATTATAGATTGATATTTTTTTACTTCAACCACAAGAACTGAATCTTCAAAATCCTTATATATGGAGGAATTGTCACGGACGCCATCATCAGCGCCATCATATTTCAATACTATTATAAAATAATAAAATAAAAAGATAAAAAATAGTTATATTCTCAATATTTAAAATTTAAAAAAAAAAACACGCATTCGCACGCACTTGATAGGCTCATAATCTAATATTGCACACTTTTTGGTCAAGCTTAATTACAAGCGTACTTATTTTTTTAAGTTTATAATTTATTATGGTAAAAGATTAGAATATTTTAACATAAAATAAGATAAAGTTTTTTTTTTTCAACTCCATTATGTTATATATATATATATAATTCTTTCAAAATTCTTTCTTTCTGACTGTGTTATCAAATTTTCCCGCTGCAGTTAGGCGAAATTTTTTTTTCAACAATTGGCTTTGGAATGATCAAGACTGTTGTGCAATATGCTCAGTGCCAAAGGAATCATGCTGCAAGAGTTTGAGGCTACATTTTAGATGGGTGCCAGGAGTACATGGCCGTAGAGGAAGATGGTGCTCCAAACGGTGCAACATTGGCTTGCGGCTGTTGTGGCTGTCACAGAGACTTCTATCGCAGGGTGAAAAATCAGGTGGTGATTGTCCCGGATTGTTCTTCTCCAACGTCATCTCAATCTTGAGAAGAAATGTTTAAGTTTATTTCCTCAAGTGTTTGCCCTAAAAGAGTTCTAGAAAACCTAGGAATAATGAGTAACAGTTGTTATATATTTAGTTTTATGTTCCTTTTTCTTACCTTAATTTGAGTTGTTAAGAATTTGTTTGGGATGTTCATATTAAGATTTTTTTTTTCTTTTTCATATTACCAAACTTATTTACACAAAAATATGTTAATATTTCTTGCACTTCTTTGGCTAAATTAATTATGGGAAAAAGAGGAGGGAAGATGAGAAAGGAAAGAAGGGGAGAAAGAAAAGAAAGAAGAAAGAAAAATGGACCAGTAAAAAAACAAAGGAACGATTATAAATAGTTTTTGAGTATATAACAAAATTTCTAAATGATCATTTAATTTAATTTAATGGAACAAAGTGACGATTTTACATTGCATCATCATATTCTTCAAATGGTAAACCACCTTCAAACAAATTAACCCCACGAAAAGACATGAAATAATAAGATCCAAACAGTATCTTTCAAATCAAACAAAATATGCATATTACACCAAAAAAAATTTTAATTAATGCACATTAAAATTCTCTTATGTTCTGTAGTGTTTGCGCAGCTACTGGATCGTCTTCCTCCTTGGTGTTCTCGTCCCTCAGCTCAGAACTCCCGGCCTCTGGCTGTCCACAAAGGTTCAGCACCACCTTGGAAGACCTTTGATGTCTCACACCTGCCGGCCGTCCACCTTACGAGGCTTTCCTCTCTCTCGGTAACTACACCGCCACTCTCGGAAGAAGAGAAGTCACGAAGACTAAGAGAGCACAAAGTGGGAGAGCGGCCGCTTGAAGAGAGCAGAAGACAGAAAAATAAAAATGAGCGGCCACTACACAAAACCCTTAGGGCAACACAACTAATAAGGGCAGCAATGAGCTGGGCTGGGGTTGCTGGGCTGGGTGTGAGACGGGTCCAGGAGAATACACCATATTGGGCCACACTTGGGCCACTTATTCAGTAACATTCTCCACCTTATGTGATCCAAGGTGGCGTAAACCTGAAGGAAGAAATTAGGGCCGTATGGAGAATCATCATCGCTGATTTTGCCTGTCACATCACAAAGACAACAAAGGCACACAAAGTAGAATCACAAAGAAACTGGTTACAAACAGAACACACAGTTCAGAAACACATGATGTAGATAACAAACACATAGTAAGTTACTACAGGCAGCAAACAAGCATAGATAAGTAATCAGCCAGGATTAATATTCAATATGCGTTTGCAAGAGAGAAGCTTTTCAACGGGAAGGCACTTAGTTCCCATATCAGCTGGGTTAAACTGTGAAGGGATCTTTTCTAACTTAATGTCACCAGTCTCAACAATATTCCTAATGAAATGAAACCTAACATATATATGTTTAGTTCTATCATGGAACACAGGATTTTTGCACAACTGAATGGCAGACTGACTGTCAGAAAATACAGTGACATGACCTTTTAGAAAACCAATTTCAGACACAACACGTTTGAGCCAAATGGCTTCCTTAAAAGCTTCAGTGGCAGCAATGTATTCAGATTCAGTAGTGGATAATGCAACAACAGACTGCAGTTGAGATTTCCAGCTAATGCAAGAGTCACACAAAGTAAACACATAGGAAGTAGTAGATTTCCTATTGTCTCTATCATTAGCGAAGTTAGAGTCAACATAACCAGCAAGCTGAACACCTTGAGCACTTTTAGAGAAAAGTAAACCATGGTTCACAGAAGATTTCAGATATCTAAGTAACCATTTAAGAGCATTCCAGTGAGGCAATCCAGGGTTCGACATATATCTACTTAAGCAACTGACAGCATAAGCAATGTCAGGTCGGGTGCTTACCATGAGATACATAACTGACCCAATAGCACTAGAATAAGGCACATTTTTCATTTTCTCAATTTCAGAATCAGTTTTAGGGGACTGATCCTTACTTAACACAAAGTGGGAAGCTAAAGGTACATTCACAGGAGCAGCACTATGCATGTTAAATTTACTCAATACTTTTTCAACATAAGAAGTCTGATTTAGCGTTAGAGTAGACTTACTCCTATCCCTCACAATATTAATGCCTAGGATTCTTTTAGCATCTCCTAGGTCTTTCATGGCAAAATTCTCACTTAGACATTTTTGCACCTTAACAATAGCATTCAAAGAAGGACTGATAATTAACATGTCATCAACATAAATTAACAAGAAAACATGTTCAGTTGAAGTGTCCTTAAAATACAGACAATGATCACACATAGATTTCTGGAATTTTAAGGAAGACATGCACTTATCAAATTTTATATTCCACTGTCTAGGGGACTGTTTAAGTCCATACAGTGCTTTCCTAAGCAAACACACATAATCAGGTTTCTTAGGATCTATAAATCCTTCAGGCTGTTTCATATAAATTTTCTTATCTAAATCACCATGTAAAAAGGCAGTAGTAACATCCATTTGCTTCATCTCCCAATTATGATGAGCAACCAGAGCAAGCATCATTCTAATAGTGGTGAATTTAACAACAGGGGCAAATATTTCAGAATAATCTACACCTTCCTTTTGTGTGAAACCCTTGGCAACTAACCTAGCCTTAAACCTAACATTATTAGGTTCTTCTTTAACCTTAAATAGCCATTTACATTCTACCACAGAACAGTTAGTTGGCAGAGGCACTAAAGTCCAGGTTTGATTAACCTTCAAGGAGTCCATTTCACTCTTCATGGCACTGAGCCATTGTTGGGACTCCTTGGACTTAAGGGCCTCTTGGTAGGTTTTAGGTTCATTTAATTCCAAGGTTTCAAACACAGAAAATGCAAAGAGAGAAGTATTATGCACATGAAAGGCAAAATCAGGCATACTATCAGCAGTTCTCTTGATAGTTCTTCTACTTCTATCTCTAGCTAGTTGGTAGTTATTCAAATCAGGTGAATTATGCTCCATGTCATGTTCATATGATTCACTATTACTATGGGATTCAGATTCAGCAGACCTATCAGAAAATTCAGGTTCATTTTCTTGATTATTAAGACGCTCCACCTCACTGTGAGGGGTACTACGGTCATGCTCTGTTGATTCAGATTCAGACAGCACATTATCATCAGCATTATCAGAATTTTCAGTCAGCAAATTCTCAGAGTTATCAGAATGGACAGGCAAAGAATTAGTAACAACAGTCCTGGACTCCACCTCAAAAGGAGTGTTCTCAGGAACAGACTCAGGCACAGAACTGTTTAAACAAGGAAAATCAGATTCATTAAAAATGACATCCCTGCTAATTATTACCTTAAAACCTATCTGGCTTCTATCCCACAACCTATACCCTTTTACCCCCTCAGGATATCCTAAGAAAACACATTTCTTAGACCTAGGGTTCAGTTTATCAGTTTGTTGGTGCACATATGCTGCACATCCAAACACCCTAAGGTTGGACAGATCCAGTGGTTTCCCAGAAAACACTGATTCAGGACATTTCCCTCCTAAGGGAACTGAAGGTGACCTATTTACTAGATAGGCAGCGGTATGAACGGCTTCACCCCAAAATTTTTTGGACAGACCTGAGGTAGCTAACATGCTCCTAACCTTGTCTAAGAGTGTCCTGTTCATTCTTTCAGCAACTCCATTTTGCTGGGGATTATAGGGCACAGTTTTGTGCCTTCTAATCCCACTATTAACACACAACTGGTCCATTTCTCTATTACAAAATTCCAGTCCATTATCGGTTCTAAGGGTTTTAACCTTACAATTTGTCTGGTTTTCAACTAAGGTTTTCCATTCCCTAAACTTGGCACAGACTTCAGATTTATGTTCTAAGAGACATATCCAGACTTTCCTAAAGAAGTCATCAATGATAGACAGGAAATATCTCTTCCCACCATGGGAAGGGATACTTGCTGGACCCCACACATCAGCATGCACATATTCTAGCACAGAGGAACACTTAGTCATTTTAGGGTATGCAGAAACAGGAAAGCTTACCTTATGCTGTTTTCCTAACACACAGGCTTCACAGAAAGGTACAGAAGACACAGAGTCCTTACCAAAATAACCAGATTTCTGCATGATATCTAGACCTCTATTGCTCATATGTCCTAGTCTATTATGCCACAAAGTAGTCATGTCATTGCACACAGCATTCAAGGATTCAGAAAAAGGGACAGCATGGCAAATATACAAATTATTTACTTTCTGAGCTTTAAACAAAACAAGCGAATTTTTCAGAATTTTCATGCACCCATTTCCCCATTTCCCTTCCAGACCACTACTTTCTAATGCAGCAACAGAAAACAGGTTATGACACAAATCAGGAACATGTCTCACATTTTCATGGTAAAAACAGTACCATTCTCAAATTTAAGACACACATCACCAACCCCATGCACCTTACACTTTTTACTATCAGCCAATGAGACATAACCAGCATCACAGTTCTCATAAGAAGCAAACAGGTTCTTAAAAGGAGTCATATGGTAAGTACAGCCAGAATCAATCAACCATTCATGTTCAGGCATCTTGTTTAACACAGAGTTAACAGCATCACAAACCATAAAGACACTTTCATGCACATTCTTTTCAGAGACAACATTGGCAAGTTCAGGTTTCTTAGGGTTTGGGCATTCCTTAATAAAATGTCCAGGATTACCACAATTGTAACAGACTCTCTTCTTGGACTTATGCCTATTCTTTTTAGCTGGTTTTCCAGATTTATCTTGGTTATCTTTCTTGGAGTGTCTAGACCTACTTTTAGATCTACCACGAACAAACAGGGCTTCTCCTGAGTCCTTACTATGACTACTACTACTCTTATTGTGTTTTAAGTCCAGTTCCTTACTTTTCAAACCATTTACAACAATGTCAAGGGTAATCTCATCTCTACCATACTTAATAGCAGATTTGACATCATTATAAGAATCAGGTATGGCATTAAGCAACACAATAGGAGTATAGTCATCAATGTGTTTGTCACCAGCTGCTTTAATATTCTGAACCAGTTTATTAAAGGCATCCAGGTTTTCATCCATATCCTTAGATAAATCCAGTTTAAAGCGAAAGAATTTTTCAAGCAAAAACAACTTTCCAGGAAGAGAAGTATCAGTATACAATTCATTTAGTTTATCCCATAATTCCTTTGCAGATTCTAAAATACCTACTTTTCTAAGCACAGAGTCAGACAAGTTCAAGTATATGGTAGAGCATGCAGTTTAATTCATTTCATCCTGTACATTTTTATCCTCGGTATCAAGAAATTTACCAGTCACTGCTCTAAACACTTTTTGCTGTATTAAAACACATTTAATCTTTTGTTTCCAAATGTCAAAATCAGTTTTACCATTGAAAGGTAACAAACCATACTGATTAGCATATTGAGTGGCAGCCATCACAGACCGCAATGCACACACAGGCACACACTAAGGGAAACTAGAAGAGCCACACAGTTCCGAGGTCACTTCTGTGACTGGCAGGGGTCTCTTCTAGCCCTGGACTCAATTTACTGACTATTAAATACAATCAGGTTTTGGAAACACAACAGCACACTAAGTTCAGAGCTCAGATTCAGTGAAAACAAATTCACAAAAACAGGTAAAATTCACTGAGATGCACAGAATCAGGCAAGTACAATACACAATCCCAGAACACACTGAACACACTGTTTTTGCTACCAATCTCAACCCTAAGCCAGCAAGCTCAGCACCACACACAAAGAGTGCAGGGGTCGTACCTGGGGGGTTATCGGGTAATCCCGACAGCCAGCCCTGCTGGGTCAGTGACAAAAACAGAATACACCAAATAAAATCCGGTGGCACTCCGGTACTCCAGAAAATAACCAGTCAAGACAGTTTCAACAAATCACAACAGTCAAGACAAAATCCAGAGAAAATTAAATCCGGTGGCACTCCGGTACTCCAGGATGTTCAGAGATACTACCTGAGCGGGGATAACCTCCTTGGTATCCCAATACACAGAATAATATATGAGAAATAAATCCGGTGGCACTCCGGTACACCAGGATGTTCAGAGATCTATACCTGAGCGGGAACCAACTTATGGTTTCCCGACTTACCAACCTGTACGGACGGTCGGTTTTCCGGCGAGCGCGGTCGGCTCTCGCTGTCGGCGAGTGCGGTCGGAGATCGCGGTCGGGAAAAAACGCGATCGGAAAGCGCGATCGGAAAGACGTGGTCGGAACGACACGGTCGGAAAGGCGTGGTCGGAACGACGCGGTCGGAAAGACGCGGTCGGCGAGGGTGGAGGCGCTCCAAGCTCTGATACCACTGTAGTGTTTGCGCAGCTACTGGATCGTCTTTCTCCTTGGTGTTCTCGTCCCTCAGCTCAGAACTCCCGGCCTCTGGCTGTCCACAAAGGTTCAGCACCACCTTGGAAGACCTTTGATGTCTCACACCTGCCGGCCGTCCACCTTACCAGGCTTTCCTCTCTCTCGGTAACTACACCGCCACTCTCGGAAGAAGAGAAGTCACGAAGACTAAGAGAGCACAAAGTGGGAGAGCGGCCGCTTGAAGAGAGCAGAAGACAGAAAAATAAAAATGAGCGGCCACTACACAAAACCCTTAGGGCAACACAACTAATAAGGGCAGCAATGAGCTGGGCTGGGTGTGAGACGGGTCCAGGAGAATACACCATATTGGGCCACACTTGGGCCACTTATTCAGTAACATGTTCAATGAGTGGGTTAGCGAAATAAGGATCACTTGTATGTACTTACTTCTTTCTGATTATCTCCAACTACTTCTTTTTCTTCCTCATCATTTATATGATGTTTATAATCATTCTTGTTTAGTTACTTTTGCTCTCGTCCCCCTTTTATGTATATCTTCATTTGTATATTTATCTTTGTTTATGTCTTTGTCTCTTTCTTATTACAACCATCTTGTCCATTAACTTCACTTCAAAAATATTACCACTTTATACTAGAAAAAATAATATTAAGATAAAGGTTTCATAGAATTAAAATTTAATAAAAGAATTATTTTAAGTTTTTTTCTCGATTTTACTTTAGTAATATGTTATAGAAACAAAATCTCCATATGTTTACTAAAGATTTTTTTCTAAAAAATGTGAATTATATTATAATATATTTTTCATTTTAAATGTAATTTTTTTATTCTAGTCCTAAATTACCCTATTTAATCATAACATTTTAATAAAATACTTTTTAAAAAATAGTTGTACTAAAACATATCATTGTGTTAGCTTTTAAATAAAATAATTTTTTTGAATAAGTAAAATCAAATAATGATTAGTCCTAATTTGTATGAATAATTTAAAACCAAAAATATCATTGTATTATCTTCTATAAAACAAATTATGTCTTACGAGACTTTTCTTTTTTCTTTTTTAATTACAATTTTAATCACGCACTTAGCAAGCACATTCGTAGCCACAATTAAACAAAATTAACTTAATAATTAGATTATTTCAAATCCTAACGGATATAGATTTTTTGCTAATCAATCCAAAAAAAACTTCTATCTTATCATCTCAAGAAATTTATCAACAACAAAATCCCCAACTACAAACATGCACACGCAAGTAGCACGCACATATATTATTTGTTCTTGTTACCACAATTAAACAATAAAATTAACTTAATAATATAATTATTTGAAACTGCCTTCGCAACAACTCGAACAAAAACTTCTATCTCATCATCTCAAGAAATCGGTATTTATCAATAACAAAAATCCTAGTTAGGACGCACTTTTACTGCACGACAGCTGCATTGTCAATATCTATGATGCCCTTGCCAGTTGGATCTGTTCTTGTGCAGAATGGTAATGGAGCTGATGTCGCTAAGCATTGTGTGCTTGCTGTTCCCTCAAAAAGAATTTCAATTATATTCAGGAAAATGATGAACTTGTGTTCGCAGCTGGCTATGGAACAAAGAAGTTAAGTCTGCTTAATCTTCTTACCAGTGAAACTAGGGCCTTTAACGTCAATGACGCTCAAAAAGAAGAAGTGCTGGACATGGTGCCGATGATTGAGAGCTTGGTCCTGCTCGAGCCAAAGACCAAATTCATGGGAATCGTTGGCCCTCAGAGGAATAAACTGATCAAGAGGAGAATACACAATAAAAATCAACCCAAGACATTTTCTATTCTATATATATGAGGCAGGTTGATTGAAGAATCCATCCAAGATGATGGCCCATTAGAGTTGAAACTTAATTAAGTAAAAGCCTATAGTTTACAACTGGTGCTTTATTTCGTATTGTAATTCTCATCTTTTTCATTTTATAACTCCATTTGCTTTTAAACGTTTTCCTTATATTAAGAAATTATTGATCTTCAAAAGTGCGTAAAGAATACCTTCAGCAGTTATAATCTTTCGATAATCACGATGATAAAGATCATTTGTTTCAGCAATGAGGAAACTGATGAACTCAGTTGTGCATTCTTGGATTAAATCCTTCGTCTCCTCAAAAACCATTGCATGAGCACGGAAGGATCTCGTCGGTTAGGGATCTCATCATTATTCTGGTTATTGTCATCATTTTCATTGTTGATGACGTTTTGGGTGTTAGCTGGCTCATTTTCAGCCGGTGCTATTCAAAGGAGAAAAACAATATTAACATTAAATAGTGTAATAAAAATGGCAGAAGATGATGGATGGAATGCCATTTTAGTAAGCTTTTCATTTCATCTATGTTTCATATGTATAATTTAGTCACAAAATGTAATTTATCATGCTTAAAATATGACAACTTTGAATTACTTGTGTTGTAATTAGAATATGAGGGTCCTCTTGAATTTTAAATTGATAAAAAAATAAAGAATGAAGATAAAATATTTTCATCTTTTAAATTTTTAAATGATTTTATTATTAAGTTAATTTTGTTTATTAAATAGTTAGAAGAACGTACAATACTTGGGGACGCTACGTGCTACGTGCGTGAGTAAGGTAACAAAAATTACACTCAAATATTCCCTTCATCATATATTTTGAAATAATTTTTATTTTATTACGAGATGGGTAGACATTCAACATAATTTAATCATTTGGTATTAAAGAAACAAAATCTCCAAATGTTTTATCTGCTATAAAAAAAAATTATGTCTCTTATAATTCCTTGCTTTTTAGTCAAAGTGCAAATTGCACACAATATAAATATCATGCTTTTTATAAAATTGTAATTATATTTAACTCATTCCTAAACTTAATTTAATTAATTATAATTATGCATCATGTAATCCTAACATGAATATCGATGTGATTTAGTCAAATTTACTAAACACACATATTAAGATTTAAAGAGTCAAATTTATACACTGTTAAAATTTTACTACAATTTCAATTAGCACGCATATAATTTAATAATTGGATTATTTCAAATCCTAACAGATAGAGTTTTTGCTAATCAAAACTACCTCACAACAATCGAAATTTATCAACAACAAAATCCCGAACTATAAACATGCACACGCAAGTAGCACGCACATATATTATTTGTTATTGTAGCCACAATTAAACAAAATTAACTATATAATATGATATGCACATATATTATTTGTTATTGTAGTCACAATTAAACAAAATTAACTATATAATATGATATGATTATTTGAAACTGCACAACCTTGGGACGAGAAAAAGAGAAATATGAAAATAATGAATTGATAACAGCACAATCTTAGAACAGAAAAAGAGAAAGATCTGAAAGCAGTGAATTGATGACAGCACAACCTTGGGACGGAGAAAGAGAGAAATCTGAAAGCAGTGAATTGATGACAGCACAACCTTGAGAGAGAGAAAAAGAGATATCTGAAAGCAGTGAATTGATGACAGCACAACCTTGAGACGGAGAAAGAGAGAAATCTGAAAGCAGTAATTTGATGACAGCACAACGTCGGGAGGGAGAGAAAGAGAAATCCCAAAGTAGTGGGACGGAGAAAAAGATAAATCTGAAAGCAGTGAATTGATGACAGCACAACCTTGAGAACAGATAGCACGCACATATATTATTTGTTCTTGTAGTCACAATTAAATAAAATTAATTTAATAATATAATTATTTGAAACCGCACAACTTGGGACAAGAAAAAAAAAATCTAAAAACAGTGAATTAATGAATCGGTGAGTTGAAGGACAGTGAAGCCGTTTGATCGGCATTCATTTTAAGTTTTAATTTGTAAACCAAAACTTTTACAAGAGTTAATGTCATACATTGAAATTGATAGTATTAAAAAAAAAAGTATTTCATATTTTTGTACTCATAATATTATTTCAAAAACTTTTACGATAATATATTTATTTTATTTTTTTAAACTTCTACAATAATATATTAGGTATCCAACAGTAAATTTTGTTGGTGCTATTTTTATTTTGTTTATTTTCTTTCAAATTATAATCAATGTGTTTGGGAAATTAGGAGCTCGTGCCGAATCCGTGGGGACTGTTTTTGTTTTTTAAAAAAATATTTATTAAACAGTACAAAGATTGCACGGGCCTTAAGCACGCAGATAGCACGGTGCACCCACAAATATAGTTGATTTTTTGCCACTATTTTTTTTTTTTTTTTGGCCACTATCATTGTCCTACCCAACCAAAAATTACCAGTACGCCTCTGTTTTCTTCTAATCGGAGCCTTCCGTTCTTTTTTAAGACTTGCATGATTGAATTTAGGTATTGATCCATGAAAATATTCTGATTAACTTAGGTTAAAATTGTTTATTTGTTGTGAAAGAGAAAGTAATGAAATTATTTATTTGTATTATTTACGTGTGTCTTTTTTTAGATTTTTTTTGAAAATTTAATTAATATTTTATATCTTTATTTTATTAATAATAATGGCCTTGTCAACAAGACTGATAAAATTAGAATTCCTGAGACAAATCTTTATTTTCATGTATAAATAATGTAATTTGGTGAATTATTTCTGGAATAGATAATGTAATTTGGTGAATTATTAAATTTAAATTAAATTATGAATTGTGCTTGTTCATCGGGATAATATCATTCTCGATGTTGAACCATTGGGGGTAAAATCATTATCGATGATTTAACAGTTTGATAGTTAACTTTAAAATATTTAATTATATTATATAAAAAGTTTTAAAATATATTAAAATGTTTTAATAATAATTATTAGGTGCCATCTACTTGGATGAAAAAAAAATTTTGAAGCAGAAAAAAAAATTAGTACTATTATAAAACAACAAAATAAGAAAATAAAAAATAATTATATCCTCAATATTAGAGAGAGAATTAAAAAAAAAAAAAAAAAGCACGCTGGGACGTGATTTTTAGGGTAGTGAATTAGCATGGCTAGGTTTTGATTTATATATATGAAAATTTTATATAATTGAAATTTGATTTATCTTAACAGAAAAATAAGATAACAAATTTGATATATTTAAAAATAGGTTAGTATTTAAAATAATTTTTATATCTATCTGATGTATGGCACAAAAATCGGAACTAACCTAAGTTAAAGTACCAAAAAAATTCATTTAATTTGTTATGAAAGATGAAATGATGAAAATGATAAGGGTTAAATCATTATGTGTGCGTCCAACGTGCCCCTTTTGTGTTTTCAAAATGATAAATTATGCAAATATAACTATTTTATTTTTTTATTTTTTAACGCACGGTGTACTCATCCAGCTGAACATCCCAAGCATGCAGTAATGGTCCCCGAACGGGAATGGTTCTCGGATTCCGGCCGTTCGTAGGGTTAGGCTACACCCAACTCCAAAACTAAACTTCACTGTTTCCTCATTCATAGATTTTCCCCTGTCTAGTGGACTACCAAAATCCCTCTTGCCAAATTATTTTTTCACCAGTCGATAACTCTATGGCTTACAAATCAAAGTGCAGGAGTTCTGTCACAAGAATTCTTGGCATTTTCCGGTGTGTACGACTCAGAAGGATGGATTTTACCATTGTCCTAGCTTCACTGCCACTGTGATGGATGGTTAATGGGATGGTTAATGGGATGCCATTTCAGTCGCCCCTCCCTCCATCCAAGTCTTCAAAAGAAGCTCAGAACAGAGCAGCTCAGCACGCCTTGGAGTATCTCTCCTCTGCTAACAATGCCCCATTGCCGTTTACTCCTCCACCTCCCACTCTCCCATCACCTGACTTATATTTATATAAGGGTCGTATTTTTTGTGATATTAAAATCATTTATTTGTTGTGAAAGAGAAAGTAATGAAATCATTTATTTGTATCATTCATGTGCGTCTTTGTTTTGTTAAACAAAAAATCTAATACGTATTTAACTAATTTTTTATATCTTTATTTTATTATAATAATGGCCTAGTTAACAAGATCGACAAATCTGGAATTTTTGATACACGGCCGAAAAAATACTTACAATGGACGCACGCATAACATTGACATCATTGATACAAAACCACAATTCTATGAGTGAATACTTTTTTTTAAAAAAAAAGAAGTGAATAATCTTATATTTTCATAATTTTATTACTTCTTCTTTTACCACATATAAATAATTTTAACCTAAATTAATTAAGAATTTTGCCATGCAACATTTCCTAAATTCAATCATACAAGTCTTAAAAAGATATTTATAAAAGTTATTTCAAATACTACATTATTTTAAGATATATTAAATGTATTTATTTAAGCGGGATCAATGTATTTTTGAGTTTTTTTGCGGGGCAACGTACGTGCGTGCGTGTAAGTGGGTTTTTTTTTAATATTAAAAAATATAACTATTTTCTTTATATCTTCTCATATTTTGTAGTTTATTATAATAAGTACTAAATACGAGTTACCTAATAATTATTATTTAAAATATTTTAAATTTTTTATACAATATAATTAAAAATTTTAAGTTAACTATGAAATTGTTAAATCATGATAGTTTTAATTTTTAATAAGAATTTAAATTGATAAAAATAAAGAATGAATTAAATTTATGTCAATAAAAGATACTACAAGATAAAATAACAAATACATTTTAATTGGTTTAAATTTATAAAGAATTTTAAAAAAGGCCCATAGAATTGTGGTCATATATTAATTTAATTATCCAGTTTAAAGTTTGAATTGAAACAAAATAAGCATAAAAATCATTATTAAAATAAATACAAAAATTTCGTAAGTAGCCATTAATGTAGTTACAAAATCATAATACTATTTACACAATTAATCTAAATTTTAATGTTAAGAAAAAAATAAAAATTAAATTAAAAATCTTTTTTTAAATATGATTCAAAATTTTTTAAAAAATTCGATGTGGCATAAAACTAAGCATTACCACTTTATTTTTATCTATAACTTTTTATCTTAGAAAATATACATATATACAATCTTTATTATTATAGTTTTTTTTACCTTATTTTGGTTGTCCTTCCTCCAAGGCTGAAATTTTCCCCAAAGACCTATTCAAATACGTCCTAAGGCTATGAAATTAGCCCAATAATCAAACGTCAAAACAGTTCAAGATTTGTCTCAACAATTCAATTGTTTCAATAAAGAAAGAATGAATTTGAAAAGGCAATAATTCTATTATTTTTATATTATTTATTTCTATTTCAAATTTTTAGAATGTCAAGTAGATGAATATGAATAAAAATCTTGAGAAAGCCTTTTATTTATATATTTATATTTATTTGTTTATTATTAGCCTTGATCAGTTTTGTTTCTTGTGGTGACTAAGGTAATTATTATTTTTACTTTTGTTTCATTCAATGGAGATTTTTTTTTTAAACAAAGACATGCAGGCACGATGCACTTGAGATAAATTAAATTTCAATATATATATATATATATATATATCTTTTATTTCAAATTGCTCTAAATAAATTAATATAGTTATTTAATTAAAATGTATTTATCTATAACATATTATAAAGTAAAATCTAAAAAAAAACTTAAAATAATTCTTTTATTAAATATTAATTTTATAAAATCTTTATCTTATTTTATATTAAAATATTTTAATCTTTTTATCTAGTAAATTATAAACTAGGTTTTGATTTTTGAACCTAGATTGTTTTGGGTACAGGAATGAACTTATTTAAGCCAAAAAGGAAATTAACTCATACTTTATGATTATGCTTGTGATTTTGTGTCATACCATTATTGAAATTGGATCAGGAAAAAACCATCAAACTAAACAAAGCCCACATAATCTCAATATTTT
This sequence comes from Knoxia roxburghii, assembly GCA_030378225.1. Lineage (NCBI taxonomy): Eukaryota > Viridiplantae > Streptophyta > Magnoliopsida > Gentianales > Rubiaceae > Knoxia > Knoxia roxburghii. The sequence continues at coordinate 38,715,698 of CM059423.1, forward strand.
CTTTAAAAAAAAAAAACACGCATTCGCACGCACGTGATAGGCTCATAATTTAATATTGCACGTTTTTGGGCCAAACTTAGTTACAAGCCTACTTAATTTTTTTTAGAAAAATTAGAATATTTTAATATAAAATAAGATAAAGGTTTTTGGAGGAGAAAAAAAATCAAAGCAAGACATAAATTTCTGTTTTTTTTAATCCTTCTCCTCAATTTTATTTAAATATATAGTTATAAATTATAAATTATAGATTGATATTTTTTACTTCAACCAGAAGAATTGAAGCAATGACTTTATATCTTCAAAATTCTTATATATGGAGGAATTGTCACGGCCGACATCATCAGCGCCATCATATTTCAATACTATTATAAAATAATAAAATAAAAAAATAGAAAATAGTTATATTCTCAATATTTAAAATAAAAAAAACACATATTCACACGCACTAGATAGGCTCATAATCTAATATTGCACGCTTTTTGGTTAAGCTGAATTACAAGCGTACTTATTTTTTTAGTTTCTAATTTATTACCGTAAAAGATTAGAATATTTTAACATAAAATAAGATAATTTTTTTTTCAACTCGAATATGTTATGTATATAATTCTTTCAAAATTCTTTCTTTTCGACTGTGTTATCAAATTTTTCCGCTGCAGTTAGGCGAAAAATTTCTTCCAACAATTGACTTTGGGATGATCATGACTGTCTGGCGATATGCTCAGTGCCAAAAGAATCACGCGGCAAGAGTTGGAGGCTACATTTTGGATGGGTGCTAGGATTACATGGCCGTAGAGGAAGGTGGTGCTCCAAACGGTGCAACATTGGCTTGTGGCTGTTGTGGCTGTCACAGAGACTTCCATGGCAAGGTGGAAAATTAGGCGGTGATTGTCCCCAATTGTTTTTTCCCAACGTCATCTCAATCTTGAGAAGAAATGTTTAAGTTTGTTTCCTAAGTGCTGTCCTATTGAAAGGAATCAAAAAAACCTGGGAATAATGAGTAACAGTTCTAATATATTTAGTTTTAAGTTCATTTTTTCTTACCTTAATTTGAGTTGTTAAGAATTTCTTTGGGATGTTCATGAAGTATGATTATGTAGATGAATTCACCAGGTTGACTTTTTTCCTTTAATCGGCTTTATTTTATTATAAAATCTGTGTTTCAATACAATGAAAATTTTTTACTTGTTATAAATAATTTTTATTAGCTGATTTGATATATGAAAAAACTCCTAAATGATCGTTTATGAAGATTTTTTTTTCTTTCATATTACCAAGTTTATTTACACAAAAATATGTTAATCTTTCTTAAGCGATAGACACCTTGCTTGTTTGAGAGGGTAGTATCGAATTGTTGGATCGTGTCAAGTGTTGAGAGGGGGGGGGTGAATCAACACTCTATCAATTTTTCTTTCAACTAAAGGATTCCCTCTCAAATGTTAGCTCAGTTAGAGCTTATTGTTGAACTCACGTTTTGGCTTAGATGGACTGTTGGCAGATCAGATCAACCAAGGAAGACATCAGATCATCCAAGGAAGAGATCAGATCAATTCAATGAAGAGATCAGATCAATTCAATGAAGAGATCAGATCAATTCAATCACTCGAGGAGGTTCACTACCAGTCAAGACACACACTCAAAGCAGTAAATGTGCACAGAGAATTTTTACGTGGTTCGATCAAATGATCTACATCCACGGACAGATTCACTCCTGTCAATCTTCACTATCACAGAATCCTTCAGCTCTGGCCTCACTGACCATAAGCAACATAAACAAGAGCTCACTGCTCAACACATTGAGGTTCACTACCTCTACAGGTTCATCAACTAAAACAACAACATTTAAATCTCTATTGTACTGCCTTTTCTACACAAATATCTTTCAAAATCACTTAATGAAAGACGTTTGATAGTGTTCTAGGCTTACCACCTGAAGCTGCAATCTCAGAGTCAGTTCTCCCGATTCTGCTCCTCCTCAGCTTCTTCTTCTTCTTGACTTCTGCCTCTCCAATGCTTCAGCTTCTCCTTGTGCAGCAGACTGTTTCTTTTTCTCTTGTATTTTTCATATCATCTTTTTCTGCTCTCACTCTTTTTCTCCTCCCTTTTCTCGGTTTCGTTCTGTTCAGCACACACCTTGGCTTCTGCTCATCTCACTCCCTCTTCTCGGTTTCGTTCTGTTCAGCACACACCTTGGCTTCTGCTCATCTCACTCCCTCTTCTCGGTTTCGTTCTGTTCAGCACACACCTTGGCTTCTGCTCATCTCACTCCCTCTTCTCGGTTTCGTTCTGTTCAGCACACACCTTGGCTTCTGCTCATCTCACTCCCTCTCTTTTTTTTTTTGTGCCTTCTCACTCTGGGTTTTTTTTTTTTTTTCTCAATATGGTGTATCCTGCATACTGCTGTTGTTGTACCTACTCCACCTACTCATATGCCCGGTTTTTCATTTTCCCAGAAGAAAAACTGTGCCCTACGTGCGGTGTGTCAGCATATCTTGCATGGAAGGCGGCTCAAGATTCATATAATCCATTTTCAACCTTTTTAAATTGCAACTTGCTTGCCATGTCATATTGTTGACTGTACTCCATATTTCTCAAGTAGCTTGACCAAGATATTTTGGAACAGCAGAAGTGATCTGATCTTAGCTTATAGCTGATCTGATGTACGCGGCATTTGATCTGATGTCAGCTTGCAGTTGATCTGATGTTAACCTCCGGTTGATCTGATGTTGGCTTGCAGTTGATCTGATGTTGGCCTCCGGTTGATCTGATGTTAGCTTGCAGCTGATCTGATGTTAGCCTGCAGCTGATCTGATGTTAGCTTGCAGTTGATCTGATGTTAGCCTTCATGTCACAACGTTCTGTCCAGCAACTCAGAACCATCCATGTAGCTCCTGCAGTTCTTCTGATCGGGCACTTCTTGATTCTTTTGTATTTCTGCTCGCTCACAGGATTGCTAGATACTTCAACATGATGCTCCTGCGTCTTCTGAATCTTTGAGAGACTTTTAGAGTCGCGCGTTTGAGGTGTGATTCACTAGCCGTCCTTGACTTCAGCTTCTTAGGTGTCTGCTCCAGCTCTCCAGCCTTGAGTTGTTCTCTTCTGCTGCAAATATGTTTTGTTGCTGACTTGCCTTGCTTCTGTGAAACCAAGCTGCTGAGCAATCCCTTGAGAATTTGATCTGATCTTTACTTCCGTTGATCTGATACGCACTATCCTTTGATCTGATGCGCACTGCATTTGATCTGATCTTCACTTCGTTTGATCTGATACGCACTGTCCTTTGATCTGATGCGCACTGTCCTTTGATCTGATGTGCGCGTAACTTGATCTGATCTGTGCAGCCTTTGATCTGATGTGCGCGTAACTTGTCTGTGCAGCCTTTGATCTGATGTGCGCGTAACTTGTCTGTGCAGCCTTTGATCTGATGTGCGCGTAACTTGATCTGATCTGTGTAGCCTTTGATCTGATGTACCAACAGTACACTTCCTTCTCATTTTGGCACTTCAGTTTATTCATCGGCTTCTTGCTGAGATTTTGTCCAGACAATCCTCATGAACTCAGTCCATTATTGCCTTAGTAATTCACAGATTTGTCACAATGTGGTTGCAACAATTACAACACAACATTGGACTTTAATAAAGGCTAAGAAAGCTTCATTGTAGCAGCTCCAATGGCTCAACAATCTCCCCCTTTGGAATTGTTGGCAACCACATTTGCAGCCAATCAGTCAACTCAGTGCTAAGCTCCCCCTGAACCTTATTCTTCTACATAGTAAGCTCCCCCTGCATGCTGCGACTATCTCTCCCCCTTTGACAACCAATTTCAAAGGGATTTGGGGATGCTCAACTGATTCAGCATGAGAAGGAGGACTGCACTCCCATTTGCATCCTCAAAATTTCAAACATCTCGGCTGGAAGAGGCTTTGTCATTACATCAGCTATTTGTTTAGCTGTGGGAACATACTCTAGCATAATTTCTCCTTTCTCAACCTTGTCCTTTATGAAGTGATACTTGATTTCTATATGTTTGGCTCTCGAGTGCTGGACTGAATTCTTTGACAAATCAATGGCACTTTTGTTGTCACAAAGAATTATCAGTGGCAGGGGAACTTCTTCTTTAAGATTTTGCAGTTCAGATCTCATCCATATAGCTTGAGTGCATGCCTTGGTTGCTGCTATGTACTCAGCTTCAGCAGTGCTTAAGGCTATACTTTCTTGCTTCTTGCTTAACCAGCTCACACATCTATTACCAAGAAAGAATACTCCTCCTGAAGTGGATCTCCTATCATCAACATTTCCTGCCCAATCAGCATCAGTGAAGCTTCTTAATCCCAAGCTTCCTTTCCTTGCATACCACAGACCATAATCTACTGTCCCTTGCAAGTATCTTAGCACCCTCTTTAGTGCAATCATATGAGAACTCTTTGGATTTGCCTGGTATCTAGCAGCTTGGCAGACAGCAAAGGTAATATCAGGCCTTGTTGCTGTTAAGTACAATAAGCTTCCTATCATGCTCCTGTATAGACTTTGATCAGCTTCAGCTCCTTTTTCATCCTTGCTCAGCTTGCAGTTAGTTGCCATGGGTGTAGACATTGGCTTAGCATCAGTCATACCAAATTTCTTCAGCACTTCTTTGGTATACTTGGTTTGAGAGATAAAAATTCCAGTTGCTTTTTGATGAATCTGTAATCCAAGGAAAAATGATAGCTCTCCTATCATGGACATTTCAAACTCTTCTTGCATCTTTCTAGCAAATTCATGGCACAGCTGCTCCTTATCTCCTCCAAATATTATGTCATCAACATAGACTATGGCTATTAACTGTCCACCCTTTCCATCAAGAACATATAAATTGCTATTTATGCAACTTTTTCTGAAATTCAGATTCTTCAGGTAGCTGTCCAGCCTTGAGTACCATGCTCTTGGGGCTTGTTTTAATCCATACAGTGCCTTTTTGAGCCTGCACACCTTGTTTTCATCTTCACAAACTAGAAAACCATCCGGTTGCTCAATGTACACTTCTTCTTCCAGATTTCCATTCAAGAAGGCAGATTTAACATCCATTTGGAAGACCTTGTAACTCCTTGCTGAAGCCACTGCCAAAAACATTCTTATGGCTTCAAGCCTTGCTACTGGGGCAAAGGTTTCATCCACATCTACTCCTTCAATTTGAGAGTATCCTTTGCACACAAGCCTTGCCTTATTCTTTACAACCTTTCCTTCCTCATTCAACTTGTTCCTGAACACCCATTTTGTGCCTATCACATTTTTGTTTGCTGGCCTATTCACGAGCTCCCAAGTTTGGTTTTTCTCAATTTGATCCAGCTCTTCATTCATGGCTTGCATCCATGACTGGTCTTCCAGGGCTTCCTCTATTGACCTTGGCTCAACTTGAGACAATAGGGCAGTTGCAACCATACTTTTCAGTTGCCTTCTTGTTCTTACTGGAGCTTTGGGGTCTCCAATGATAGGCATCTTCTCAATTCTCTTGTTGTACTTTCTTTTTGCTCTTTCCTGGCCTTCTTTAACTTCTGTCTCTGATTCTTCTGCATCAGTCTTCTCAGTAGTTGATTTCAGCTCCAGGTCTGCCTCATCTTGGCTCTCCAAGTCATCTAAGTGATCCAGAAAATTTTCAGGATCAGTGGCTTTCATCTTGACTTCCTCAACCACTTTCACATCATAACTTTCCATAATCTTATCCAGCCTCTTGTTATAAACCTTGTAAGCCTTGCTCTTATTTGAGTAACCAAGAAAAATGCCCTCATCAGCCCTCTCTTCAAATTTTCCAATGCTTTGCTCCTTGTTCTTGATGAAGCATTTGCTGCCAAAAACTCTAAAGTACTTCACATTTGGCTTGTGACCATACCAAAGTTCATATGGTGTCTTTTCAGTGTTTGGCCTCAACATGGTTCTATTTTGTACATGCACAGCTGCCATTGTGGCTTCCTTCCAGAAGTGCTTTGGAGTATTGTGCTCCAACAGCATGGTTCTTGCCATCTCAATCACACTCCTATTTTTCCTCTCTACAACTCCATTTTGCTGAGGAGTGTGAGGACTTGAGACTTGATGTTTGATTCCCATTTCCTCCAAGTATTCTTCAAATTCCTGCGAGGTAAACTCTCCTCCATTATCTGATCTCAAAACTTTGATCTTCCTTCCATGCTGGTTTTCTGCCAGTTTTTGAAATCTTTTGAAGCAGTTGAAGGCTTCACTCTTTTGCTTCATGTGCATGATGCACATCATCCTAGTGTAGTCATCCACAAACAGAATGAAATACATCTCTTTACCTGTACCTTTTCTTTTCATTGGTCCACATACATCAGTGTGAACTAGCTCCAATGGCTTAGAGGTTCTATGCTCCTTGGACTTGTGAGAAAGCTTTGCAAATTTCCCTTTTTGGCATGAGTCACAAGTGCTGTTGTCCCTCTTTAGTACCGGGAGGTTTAACACTGCATTGCACTTCACCAGGCTTCTCATGCTCTTTTGATTTAAATGTCCAAGCCTGCAATGCCAAAGAGTATTTTCATCCGTCTTGCTTAGCATGCACAACTTTTCCTTCACATCTCCAGAGTGCCTTCCTCCAGCAATTTGCTGCATAGTGACCTGATTCTCCACAGGTGAAACATACTCCAGCAATCAGTTTTCTACTTTTGAGCAAGCTTCTTTGATACATAGATTGTCTCCCCCTCAGCTCGTGCAGTCTTTCATTTTGCTCAGTAGACTTTCTTGATCCATTAGAAATTTCCATCTTCTTAGCATCAACAAAGCTAGTTCCTGCCTTTACATCAGCAACACAAATTGAACCTTCTTTGACAAAGGTAACAGTCTTCTTGGTTGTTGCAGCTGGTTGTCCTTCTAATTTTTGATCTCCTTCATAGCCAAGACCTTTCTTCCCTTCTGAATAAGATCTCTGCTTGCTGAGGCACTCATCTAACTTCCTTGTAGCTTCTTCAGTTTTTGCAGCCACTTCTTTGCTCCTTGAGAATTCACCAGGCTCAGTTTTGCTTGACTGAAACTCCAGCTTTCCTTTCAATTTTGATCCTACAGTAGTTCCATCAGTCATTTCTTCAGCTTTGAACACAGTTTGTTGATACAGCAGATCTTCTATCTTTCTTGTTGCATCCTCTAGTTCGGCAGTGGTGGCATCTAGCTTTTCTACCAAGGTTTCACATGTCTTTTGAAGTTCCATCTTTTCTCTTGTACAATTCTTGTGAACCTCAGCTTCATTTTGCATGAGAATCAGTTCCTGCTCCAATTCAGTTACTCTATTCTCCAGTATTGAGTTTTCTTCTTGACTGCTCAAGATGACCTTTTCCATCTCCTTCATTGTCTTCATTGTCTTCTTGTGCAATCTCTTCTGCTCCTCTATCTTGTTGTATGCAAACTCCAGTTCTTCCTCTAGATCCACTTCTTCATCATCAGCTGATTGGTTCTCTAGTTCAGCATCCTCCTTCAATGAAACAGTTGAAGATTTCATCACCATGAGGGTCTCCTCTTCAGCTTCAGACTCATCTTCACTGTCTGAGATATCAGTCTCTTCATCCTCCTCAGAGCTATCATTCTTCTTCTTGCTCAGGTAGCTCCGTTTTCTGTAAGGTTTCCCTTTTCTTGATTTGAAGCCCATCTTCTTCTTTCCTTTCTGCTCAGGCCATCTGTCTGATGGCTTGTCAGCTTCCTCATCTTCTGTTCTCTTGTTCTTCATGAAGCACTTGCTTGCAAAGTGGCCTATTTTGCCACAATTGAAGCATTTTAAGGGCAACTTTCCCTTGTACTTTCCAGTCTGACCTCTGAAACTCCTTGAAATCAGCACCATCATTCTTTCAAGATCACTGTCTGCTGCTTCATCTTCACTGCTTTCCTCCTTTAGCTTCCTTGAGTGTTTTGCTTTAAATGCTATCTCCTTGACTGCCTTTGACGTCTCCTCCTTTGAATTTGAAATCCTCATTTCATATGCTACAAGAGTGCTTTGTAGCTCATCTAATGTCACTTTATCTAGGTCCCTCTCCTCTATAGCAGAGACCTTAGAATCATATCTTGCTGGTAGAGATCTAAGAACCTTTTTAACTATATTGGAATCTCCAACACTCTCACCCAGACCCCTCATTGAGCTAACTAATTCAACAACTCTGTTTAGAAAGTCCTCAATGTTTTCACCTTCTCCCATCTTAAGACCTTCAAACTTACTTCTAAGAACCTGCAATTTTGCCTCCTTAACCTTGATGTCTCCCTCATGAATGTTAATCAGTTTAATCCATATTTCATGAGCAGTAACACAGTCTATAACTTTAAAGTTCTCTTTTTCTGACAGAGCTGCATATAGAGCATTCCTTGCCTTTCCATCAGCTTCTAAGTTTCTAATTTCTGCACCTGTAGGATTCTCCTCATCTACAGTTGGTGTAAATCCATGCAAGACTACTCTTTGTACTTGTAGGCCTTGTGCTAAGAGATAAGCACTCATTCTCTTTTTCCATAACTGGAAATTTTGGCCACTGAAATAAGGAACTCCCTTAACAGTTGTTGCTTGATTCTCCATTTCTACTGCTGGTTCTAAGTTTCAACAATCACTTGACAAAAGTAAACCTTGCTCTGATACCAATTGTTGGATCGTGTCAAGTGTTGAGAGGGGGGGGGTGAATCAACACTCTATCAATTTTTCTTTCAACTAAAGGATTCCCTCTCAAATGTTAGCTCAGTTAGAGCTTATTGTTGAACTCACGTTTTGGCTTAGATGGACTGTTGGCAGATCAGATCAACCAAGGAAGACATCAGATCATCCAAGGAAGAGATCAGATCAATTCAATGAAGAGATCAGATCAATTCAATGAAGAGATCAGATCAATTCAATCACTCGAGGAGGTTCACTACCAGTCAAGACACACACTCAAAGCAGTAAATGTGCACAGAGAATTTTTACGTGGTTCGATCAAATGATCTACATCCACGGACAGATTCACTCCTGTCAATCTTCACTATCACAGAATCCTTCAGCTCTGGCCTCACTGACCATAAGCAACATAAACAAGAGCTCACTGCTCAACACATTGAGGTTCACTACCTCTACAGGTTCATCAACTAAAACAACAACATTTAAATCTCTATTGTACTGCCTTTTCTACACAAATATCTTTCAAAATCACTTAATGAAAGACGTTTGATAGTGTTCTAGGCTTACCACCTGAAGCTGCAATCTCAGAGTCAGTTCTCCCGATTCTGCTCCTCCTCAGCTTCTTCTTCTTCTTGACTTCTGCCTCTCCAATGCTTCAGCTTCTCCTTGTGCAGCAGACTGTTTCTTTTTCTCTTGTATTTTTCATATCATCTTTTTCTGCTCTCACTCTTTTTCTCCTCCCTTTTCTCGGTTTCGTTCTGTTCAGCACACACCTTGGCTTCTGCTCATCTCACTCCCTCTTCTCGGTTTCGTTCTGTTCAGCACACACCTTGGCTTCTGCTCATCTCACTCCCTCTTCTCGGTTTCGTTCTGTTCAGCACACACCTTGGCTTCTGCTCATCTCACTCCCTCTTCTCGGTTTCGTTCTGTTCAGCACACACCTTGGCTTCTGCTCATCTCACTCCCTCTCTTTTTTTTTTGTGCCTTCTCACTCTGGGTTTTTTTTTTTTTTTCTCAATATGGTGTATCCTGCATACTGCTGTTGTTGTACCTACTCCACCTACTCATATGCCCGGTTTTTCATTTTCCCAGAAGAAAAACTGTGCCCTACGTGCGGTGTGTCAGCATATCTTGCATGGAAGGCGGCTCAAGATTCATATAATCCATTTTCAACCTTTTTAAATTGCAACTTGCTTGCCATGTCATATTGTTGACTGTACTCCATATTTCTCAAGTAGCTTGACCAAGATATTTTGGAACAGCAGAAGTGATCTGATCTTAGCTTATAGCTGATCTGATGTACGCGGCATTTGATCTGATGTCAGCTTGCAGTTGATCTGATGTTAACCTCCGGTTGATCTGATGTTGGCTTGCAGTTGATCTGATGTTGGCCTCCGGTTGATCTGATGTTAGCTTGCAGCTGATCTGATGTTAGCCTGCAGCTGATCTGATGTTAGCTTGCAGTTGATCTGATGTTAGCCTTCATGTCACAACGTTCTGTCCAGCAACTCAGAACCATCCATGTAGCTCCTGCAGTTCTTCTGATCGGGCACTTCTTGATTCTTTTGTATTTCTGCTCGCTCACAGGATTGCTAGATACTTCAACATGATGCTCCTGCGTCTTCTGAATCTTTGAGAGACTTTTAGAGTCGCGCGTTTGAGGTGTGATTCACTAGCCGTCCTTGACTTCAGCTTCTTAGGTGTCTGCTCCAGCTCTCCAGCCTTGAGTTGTTCTCTTCTGCTGCAAATATGTTTTGTTGCTGACTTGCCTTGCTTCTGTGAAACCAAGCTGCTGAGCAATCCCTTGAGAATTTGATCTGATCTTTACTTCCGTTGATCTGATACGCACTATCCTTTGATCTGATGCGCACTGCATTTGATCTGATCTTCACTTCGTTTGATCTGATACGCACTGTCCTTTGATCTGATGCGCACTGTCCTTTGATCTGATGTGCGCGTAACTTGATCTGATCTGTGCAGCCTTTGATCTGATGTGCGCGTAACTTGTCTGTGCAGCCTTTGATCTGATGTGCGCGTAACTTGTCTGTGCAGCCTTTGATCTGATGTGCGCGTAACTTGATCTGATCTGTGTAGCCTTTGATCTGATGTACCAACAGTACACTTCCTTCTCATTTTGGCACTTCAGTTTATTCATCGGCTTCTTGCTGAGATTTTGTCCAGACAATCCTCATGAACTCAGTCCATTATTGCCTTAGTAATTCACAGATTTGTCACAATGTGGTTGCAACAATTACAACACAACATTGGACTTTAATAAAGGCTAAGAAAGCTTCATTGTAGCAGCTCCAATGGCTCAACACGAATCCCAAGTGTTTTCAACATCCTATGCCAAGGGAGTTACTAGTTATCGTCTCACTTTTTAAGATGGTAGATCATAGATTTTGATAAAAATATCTTTTTACATAAAAGGACAAAGAAAAAAAGTATTATAAAAGATATTTTAATCCAAATTAAAGTGATAAAAAAAATACTAGAACGATAACTAGTAATTCCTTTTAAGAATTTTGTTATATACTCAAGTTAACTAGTAAAAACTATTTATAACTGTTCGCTTTGTGTTTTTGTCTTGTCCATTTTTCTTTTTCTCTCTTCTTTCTTTTCTTTCTCCCCTTCTTTCCTTTCTTCTCACCGGACACTTAATCATCTCTCCTCTCATCTCTAGCCCCTTTTTTCCCTTTTTCTCACACAACAGACACTCATTCATCTTCTTTTCTCTTAAATTATGCACTCTATTAATTACAAGTTAGGAATTATTAGTTATCGCCTCAGTACTTTTTTTTTATCATTTCAATTTGGACGAAAATGTCTCCCTCCTATAATACCCTCTCTCTTTCCACTTCCCCTTTTATGTAAAAAGACATTTTTGTCAAAACTTATAGATTACCGCTTCAAAAAGTGGGGCGGTAGCTAGTAAACCCCATTCCTAAATGACCATTTAATTTAATGGAACAAAGTAAAACGGTTTTACAGTGCACCATCATATTCTTCAAATGGTAAACCAACTTCAAACAAATTAACCCTACGAAAAGACATGAAATAATAAGATCCAAACAGTATCTTTTAAATCAAAAAAAATATTCATATTACACAAAAATTCTAATGGGGGTTACTAGTTACACAAAATTTCCAATGGGGGTTAATGCATATTAAGGTTCTCTTTTGTTCAAGAGGGTTACTAGGTACCGTCTCACTTTTTTGGGCAGTAATGTATAAATTTTGACAAAAATGTCATTTTACATAAAAGGAAGGGAAGAGAGAGGGTATTATAGGAGGAACATTTTCGTCCAAATTGAAACGATAAAAAAAAAAAATATTTGGGTGATAACTAGTAATTCCTTTTGTTCAATGAGGATCTAATGGTTTGGGCGAAATGATGTTCACTTGTATGTATATACCTCTTTACGCATATTTCTTTATGGTTATCTCTAACTACTTCTTTTTCTTTCTCATCATTTATATGATGTTTATAATCATTCTTGTTTAGGTGCTTTTCCGCCCATCCCCCTCTTACGCCTCTTCATCTTCATTTGTATCTTTATCTCCCATTAACTTTGCTTCAAAAGTATTGCCACCATTATACTAGAAGAAAAACAAATCCTAAGATAAAGGTTTCATAGAATTAGAATTTAATAAAAGAATTATTTTAACTTTTTTTTCTCGATTTTATTTTAATAATATGTTATAAATAAATGCATTTTTATTAATTATGTATATTAATTTATTTGGAACAACTAAAAATAAAAGACATACTATTTCTTGATTAGTGCGTGTCATCCTTGCGCAGGGCCATACTAATCTTCTCTGTATCGTTCCAATTTTATCGAATGTTCCCAAATGGACATTTAAAATAGAAGACATATATATCAAAAAATTTTATACAATTAGATTGTGATTTATCTCAATTGAAAATAATATAAGAAATTTGGTATATATGAAATTATTTAAGATAATTTTTACATCTATATTTTTCAAGAATTGCATGATTGAATTCAGGTGATGATCCGTAGAAAAATTAATGACATTATCAAAATGCAAGGGTTATTCATTTTTTTTTAAAAAAAATTGTGAATTGTGCGTGCGTGCATTTTCATGATTTCATTATTTTCTATTTCGTAACAAATAAATGATTTTAACCCAGATTAGTTACAAATTTTGCCATCCATCAATCATGCAAGTTTGAACCCACACATATTATTGTTTGTTGTTTTGGTCAAAATTAAATAATACGTATTCACTTAATAATAACATCATTTAAAAATCTAAAAGATAAAAAGTTTTTGTTTCAGGTGAAAAATAAATTCATAACATTTAGATTTATATTAAATGTGTGGATAGTGTTATGATTTTGTAATTATACTATAAAATTTTTTGTATTTATCTTAATAGTGATTTTTATGCCTATTTTATTTCAATTTAAACCCTTAAATTGGATATTCCTTGTGTTTTCAGAACAATTCCAGTGTCAACAACAGTGATGCACCTCAATAATTTGAAATCAAATTTCAATTTTCTAAATCAATCTTTTCCAATGAATATCAGACCAAGCACAAAACTAGGGAAAAAAATGAAGAATGAAAAGAAGTGGATGATTTCAGCATAGAATAACTTATCAAAGTGCAGACTATTATCTTACAGTGAAAGATGCTGAATCTGCTGCTGCAAAAGTGCTTTAGAGTCGTTGTTACTTGAAATTCCAAAGGTAGTCCATTGATTTCTGAATATTTGTTTATATATATATATTTTTTATTTGTCCTTTCTGCTTTAATGATTGTGTTTCTATTTGTTTGAGAATGGTTGGAGAATGAAGGTTTATTCAAGACACGAATGGGCCCAAAGGAAGGCTTACTATTTCCAAGCGAAGGTGCCGACTTTTGAGATCTACTGTCAATTTTGCAGATTCTTGGTTTCAGACATGCTGTGTTTTCAGTAATCCCTTTGTAAATCATTCCTGGGTTTTGCCCACAAATCCATGAGCTACCCAAGATTTACTCCAGATGCATGAAAGCCCATTGCTTCGTTTTCAATCTCAGCCACCTTGGCTAAGGAAGAGGAAAGAAGAATTGCCGGAGAAGATCACTGTTTCGACTTCAAGGCTTGGTTGAGAAGGCTGATTTGATCAATCAAGCTTCGGACGGTTCGGTTCCTGTCAAGGACCCAAAAACGATCCAGGCCATAACTTTTACATGTAAGATAATTTTTAAATGTACTTGCATGATTGAATTCAGTGATGATTCATAGAAAAATTCATTATTAAATGTAATGAAATTATCAAAATGCAAGGTTATTCATTTATTTTTTTTCAACAATTTAGTGTGAATTGAGCGTGCGTGCATTTTTTTTTTTTAAATATTCCCATTGAATAAAATAAAAAAATAATAATAATGGCCAAACAAAAAAACTTTGATAAAATAAAGAGATAAAAAAATTAGTTACGCACGCATGCCATACATCAATCATGCAAGTTTTAAATATAAAAATAATCTCAAATACACTCTTCAAGTGTTTTGCTAATGTGATTTAGTTAAATTTAGATTTAAAGAGTCAAATTTACATATTTTCAACACTATTAAAATTTTACTATCATTTCAATTGCTAATCAACCACGCACACGCAGCGCACGGATCTTGTCCAACTGCAAGTTAAAAATAGAGAATTTTGGAATATATATCATAACCTAGTTTCGAATTTACTAAGGTAAAATATTAGAATATTTTAATATAAAATAAGATAAAAGGTTTCACTTTAGTAATATATTATAGAATTATAGATAAATATATGGAGGAAGGAGTTGGTTCTTTGAAGTTTAATTTGAAGATAAGGAAATGGGAGAAGAAGAAGAAGAAGAAGAAGAAGTAGACCAAGAATATACAGATAGGACTGCAAGGGAGTACTCCAGGACCAAGGGCAAGCATGAAGCTGCTGCTAATGCTCAGAGCAAAAGGAATGCAAACTTTTCAAATGCAGAAGAGTAGAGAATCGTTGTTGGTGTAGATTTAATTTTCAACTAACCCTTATGCATTATTCAGACCCAATGAGATTGAAGAAAGAGAAGCAGCACGTTCTGATAATACTCTTCTAAAATCACTTATTGGATTGTTAGGTATTCTTGTATCATTGGCCGCTCTGCATGATTACTAAACATCATTTTTGCTCTTCTTAACTTCAGTGCCCACTTCTTCTACTGCCATATCAACCAGAAGGCAACTTTTCCCATGCATTCCCCTGCTACCATTCGCATCAGCCATTCGCTCAATTGGAAAAAAGACAGTTTCAGTTACATTTCTAGTTCGTTGCGGCTGAACTAAAAGCTGTGGACGAAGACAGGATGAGAAGCTCACGCGTATTGCACGCGTAATAATTTTTCAATCAAGCAAGTCTTAAGAACATAACTATATATGTTTTTTTTTTTTTTTTAATTTAAGTTGTTCAAATAAATTAATATCGTTAATTAATAAAAATATATCCATCTATAACATATTACTCAAGTAAAATAGGAAAAAAAAAAACTTACATAATTATTTTATTTAAGTTATGAGCAATTTAAACTTTAAAAGTTGAGCAGGCAATGAAATTAGTGACCATTAACAACATGATTTTGTGAATGTTGACCAACAGACGTTGAACATCAAGAGCATTCTCCTTGACCTCACTGATCAGAAGGTGGCGGACAAAACCGTGGAAAGGTTCGGTCCGACTCCCATGGAAACAAAAATATAACAATCTCCCTCAAACAAACCAAATAAAAAAAATTTAGATAAAATAATAAAATAAGAAGGAAAAAGAATTAATTATATTCTCAATATTTTTTTTAAAAAAAAATGCGCACTGGAGTAAATAATTTTAACCTAGATTGTTCAAAAGTGAATAAATAATTTTAACTTAGGTTAATCACAAAATTTGCCATACGTCATCATCTGAATTCAATCATGGATATAACAAATTTCTTATTTTCCCTTCCACTTGAGATAAATCAAATTGTCAAAATTCGGTATATATATATATATTATTTTAATTACTCAAAATAAATTAATATGGTTAACATTTTATTGGCACTACAGGATTGACACTAAATTATTAAAAATAAGTGAATAATCTTTTGTTAAAAATAAGTGAATAATTCTTATATTTTTATAACTTTATTTTTTTTTGAAATTTTTTTTACAAAATTATGCTCACAGAAAACGCACGCATGCACAATCTTAGAACTCATCTAACAAGGTATATGAAAATCCTCATCTTGAGTTTCTACTACAAAATGTTGGTAGAATACAAAGCTTACTGCCAAAGAAGTAAAATCATGTAACAAAATCCTTACAAGAGACATTGAGACAAAACCCTCTTCCCCCTCCCTCTCCTCTTCTGTCTCCAGATGCAACGTGCCGAAGATGGAAAGAACAACCAGCAAAAAAGCTGCAGTTACTGTGATTCCTACAGCCCTAGATTCCTGTTGTCTTCATCTATAGGAAACAAGCATGTACAATCAAGATTAATAGAACTAAAAAATCATAACTCAAATGTGATTTAGTCAAATTTAACAAACACAAATATTACGTTTTAAGGAGTCAAATTTACATATTCTTAACACTATTAAAATAATTTTATTGTAATTTTAATCACGTACTTAG
Source organism: Knoxia roxburghii (assembly GCA_030378225.1). Classification (NCBI taxonomy): domain Eukaryota; kingdom Viridiplantae; phylum Streptophyta; class Magnoliopsida; order Gentianales; family Rubiaceae; genus Knoxia; species Knoxia roxburghii. The sequence continues at coordinate 38,731,945 of CM059423.1, forward strand.
CACGCAAGTAGCACGCACAACAATCCTAACGACCTCACAACAAAATTAACTTAATAAGTGCATTATTTCAAATCCTAACTGATAGAGAAAGTTTTTGCTAATCAAACTACCTCACAACAATCGAACAAAAACTTCCAACACGCAAGTAGCACGCACATATATCTTGTAGCCACAATTAAACAAAATTAACTTAATAATATGATTATTTGAAACCGCACAACCTTGGGACAAGAAAAAGATAAATTTGAAAGCAGTGAATTGATGACAGCACAACCTTGGGACTGAAAAAAAGAGAAATATGAAAGCAGTGAATTGATCAAAATCCCCAACTACAAACATGCACATAGGCAAGTAGCACGCACACATATTATTTGTTCTTGTAGCCACAACTAAACAAAATTAACTTAATAATATGATTATTTGAAACCAACAACTCGAACAAAAACTTCTATCTCATCGTCTCAAAAAAAATCCATATTTATCAATAACAAAATTCCTTCTTTTACTGCACCACAGAAATGGATGAGGGGCAAAGGTCGAGTAACTATCCTGTTGGGTTGCTGTTACAATTATGCAACGGATAAAAATGGTAATCCCCCAGGTATCCCTTGCCAGTTGGATATGTTCTTGTGCTGAATGGTAATGTAGCTGATGTAGCTAAGTATTGTGTGCCTGCTGTTCCCTCAAAAAGAATTTCATGTTGTTGCCAAAACTTGGGTATTTCATATGTTTGTACACACAATATTATTTCAAAAACTTTTAAGATAATATATTTATTTTATTTTTTTAAACTTCTACAATAATATATTACGTGCCCAACAGTAAATCATTTTGTTGCCATTTTTATTTTGTTTATTTTCTTTCATATTAAAATTAATATGTTGGGGTTTTTTTGTGTAAAGAAATTAGGAGGTCGTGCCTAATCCATGGGACTGTTTTCTTTTTTTTTTCAAAAAAAAAAATTATTAAACAATACCGTAATATTTGTGCTTGGGGCGTGTAACCAATTGGTAATAAAAATTATTTCGAAATATATGATGCAAGAAATCTTTGAGTATAATGTTTATTACTATTTTTTACCAATGTTATTTTTTTAAAAAAAAAAAATTTACCACACTTTTAGGCAAAACATGGGCCTTAGGCACGCAGATAGCACGGAGCCCTCCGTTCTTTTTTAAGACTTGTATGATTGAATATAGGTGTTGATCCATGGAAATATTCTGATTAACTTAGGTTAAAATTATTTCTCATTAACATTGTTTATTCATCTGAAGGCTTACCAGTACACCATCCATCTTATCTTCTTGTGTATCAAGTTTTTTCTCCACCACAGGACTTTTCTCACTGGATTCATCAGCATTAATATTGTTTTCACTCTTGCCGACAAACTTCTGCGATCTGGAATGATCAGCAACTTTAATGATCCCTTCATCTACTTGTTGTGTCGGGTTATAAGGCTTCGTGGACGCCAGCAGAAGGTTCCCTATGATATCAATGAACCTTCTGCCTTGCTGCCTGCCGATGGGGACTGGAACATCTGCTTGATTATTGCTCCCAAGATGGTATTTTTGTGCTTCGTTTCAAGAAACTGCTGACATTGGAGCCCTGCCCACAGCCTCCTTCACCAGCAATTACTTACTTGAGTAACCACTCTTAGATAATTGTCTATTAACAGCAACCTTGAAAAACTCATGGATAGCAATTTCTTCGTTTCAAATAAATTCTTGGTTTGGTACCTAAAAAATAGTTATATCCTCAATATTAGAAAAAAATTAAAAAAAACACGCACCAAAATAGCACGCCGGGATCGTCCCGGGAGCACGCCGGGACGTGACCTTTTAGGGTAGTGAATTAGCATGGCTAGGTTTTGATTTTTCCTTAGATCAAGGCCAGGTTCATTCATGCCAGTAGATAAACAATAAAATAAGGATATAAAAAATAGTTATATTTTCAGTATTAAAAGATTAGATTATGAGGTGCCACTTTAATACTTATTATTAAAAAAATATTTTAATTTAAGATAGGATAAAGGGTTTAATAGAAATAAAATTTGATAAAAGAATTTTTTTAGATTTTCATTATTATAGATTTTTTTTGAAAGTGTCTAGTGTTCTTTTTAAAAAAAAATAAAATGATACTTTATTAAAATTTTCATTCTCAATCTGATTATATTTTTCATATTTATATTTATCTGTAGCAAAATTCTTAATTTTTTTGCTTCATGATTATTATAATTTGAAAGAAAATAAACAAAAATAAAAAACGGGGAAATTGGACATGATGAAAAAGAGTGCAAAGTGGGTAGAAATCCTTCTCTAAAAAAGGCTAGGGAGATAACAGATGGCAACGATGACAGTTTGGCTAAGCAAGTTCAGGAACAGTTGAAGGAAATAGAAGATCAAGGAAATATGGAGAAAAATCAAGGGAAAGCTGGGCCTTCTGGTTTATCTATTAAGGAAAAGGAGTTAATTCCAGTCCTTGCTGCACCCCAAAAGACGGCGAACTCTCGAATTGGAAACACAGGGGAACCCCCAAATACAAACAAAGCAAAATCGAAGGTAGTAGATAAGGCAAAGGAATCAGAATGGAAAATAAAAAACAGGGCTCAAGAGGAAAATTCCAAAGGCACAGAGGCAAATCCGGAATTCAAAGAGCAGACAAATGAGTCAGAATCAAATAATCTCCTTCCAATCCATGAAGAAACCGCAACTCCAGTGGCCATTCTGACTAGCCACGAGGATGATGAAGAAGAGGGTGAAAAGGCAGAATCCTTTGTATCAGATTCAACAATGGAGGGCATCACCGACTTCCAAAAAATGGCAGATGAGATTAACTTGGCGTTAGATAGCAGAGTTGCAATCCCTTTACAAAACCAAACTCGACTGATTCGGTCGACATCAGTTCCTCAAGATAAAGGCCAACTAATCATAGACTTCACAACATATTCCAGTGATCAGGAAGAAGGGGTAGTTTCAGACTCACCGCACTGGATGGAGGAATACCCGGATGATGAAGGTTTCACCATTGTGAGGAAAAAAAAGAGAAGAGGAAGACCCCCGAAATCAGAAGGAAATCGCCATTCTACAATTAAACGCCGATCAGAACGGCTTCAGGTCCGTAGTCTTACATCCTTTTAATATGTTAGCACACCTCATTTGGAATATTCGCGGGATCGCCAATATGGCATCTCTGCGAAGGCTGAAAGTTTTAATTGCTCGCTATAATATTTCGTGTATGTGTATAGTAGAACCAATGGTTAATATAGATAGGCTACGCAACTATGTTAAAATCTTACATTTTGATAATGCTGAAATTTCTGTAAATGGCAAGATATGTGTGATGTATAGAAAAGGCACTACGCTTAGGGTGCAGAAGAATACTGATCAATTATTATGCTGTGAGATATTTAATCCTGTGGTACCTACTCCTTTCTGGTTTTCTTGGATATATGCTAACACTTCCTACATCAAGCGACGTCAACTTTGGAAAGATCTGTTGGAATTCAGAGCTGCTCATCCAGGTACACCTTGGGCAGCTGGAGGTGACTGGAATGTCATACGGAGTATATCAGAATACAAGGGAGGATCTAACCCGGCTCAAACTCCTATCACCGACTTTAATGATTTCATTCATGCAGCTGATCTGCAAGACATCCCCATTGTTGGTCTTGAATACACTTGGGGAGGAAACAGAGCTTCAGGACATGTGCTAAAGAGGCTGGACAGAATCCTATTCTCAGAGGAATGGCTTTCTCTGTTTAAAGTATCCATAGTTCACAATCTTCCTAAAGCGGGCTCAGACCATAGCCCTCTGTTGTATCAAAGTGACCTAGCTACCCATTCTGGTCCTAAACCCTTTCGATTTCAGGAGATGTGGTTGCGCAGACCTGGATTTTTGAAGCTTGTCAAGGACTCATGGTCTCAACCATGCATGGGGGGAGGTATGCATGCCTTGGCAATCAAACTGAAAAGACTGAAGATGACACTCAAAGAATGGAATTTACAAGTCTTTGGAGACGTTTTTAAAAACGTAAAGCATAGTGAAGAGGAAATGATTGAGAAAGAGAAGGAATTCCAGAGACAGCCGTCAGACTCCACTCGCCAAGCTTACTCCAAAGCACAAGCGGCTTATTTCAATCGTCTTATGGAACAAGATGTTTTCTTGCGGCAAAAATCCAGGCTGAAGTGGCTCAAAGATGGAGACCGTAATACAGCACTCTTCCATGCGGCGATAAAAGATAGACCATTTCGTCACAGCATCCTCAAGATCAAAAATAACAATTCATGGATCACAGACAGAGTTGAGATTGAGGCTAAAGCAGTGGAGTTCTATAACAAGCTTTTATCTTCCGAAGGAGAACCAGATCCACAGACAATACGGACTCTGCTACAACCTATTCCTCAAGCCCTCAGTTCTGAAGACAGGGACAATCTTTTGTCCCCTCTACGTGAAGAGGAAGTTAAGGAGGCTGTTTTCAGTCTCTCTCCAGACAGCGCTCCGGGCCCGGACGGATTTTCGGGAGCATTCTTTAGATCAGCGTGGGAGATAATCAAGGGAGATCTTTTTTCTGCATGTGCTGAATTCTTCAGAGGGGTCCCCATGCCAAGGGAACTGGGCAGCAGTTTCATTTGTCTCATTCCCAAAAAACAATCGGCTTCAACATTCTCCGACTACAGGCCTATAAGCTTATGCTCATTCACAAGCAAGGTGATCTCAACTACTCTAAAAAATCGTCTGCAGACTCTCCTCCCAAAGATAATATCCCCTGAGCAGACAGGATTTATGAAAGGCAAGGAAATTATCGACAACGTTCTCCTTGCTCAAGACCTCACTCAGTTCATGGAAAGTAAAATCGCTGGCCTCAACCTGATGATAAAATTGGATATGGAGAAGGCTTTCGACAGGGTGTCCTGGAGCTTCTTGGAACAGATTCTGGGAAAAATGGGCTTCCCCATTCGGTTCACTGATTTATTGTTAAACGTTTTGAGAGGTGGCTGGTTTTCAATTCTGTTAAATGGTACTCCGGCCGGATTTTTCAGAGCCTCCCGAGGTCTCAAACAGGGAGATCCCTTGTCTCCCCTCTTATTCATCATTGCTGCAGAGGCCCTGTCAAGAGGTCTAAAGGAAAGGGTCAGAGAAGGAAAAATAGCTCCATATCATTCACCCCCAGGCTCCAACATCATAACTCATCTTAGCTTCGCTGATGATATTATGATTTTCACCAGGGGTACTCAGAAATCGCTTAAGAACTTGAAGGAATTTTTGAGGCATTATGAAAAAGGATCAGGACAAAAGGTGAATTTTTCAAAGAGCGCAATCCTTTTCCCTAAGCGGTGTTCTCCTGCGAGAAGAGAAAAAATTCTCAACATATTAAGGATGCAGACTGGTTCATTTCCCTTCCCTTATCTTGGCTGCCAATTATTTGTAGGAAGATCAAAAAGAGAATATTTCAGGCCGCTGCTGGAATCAGTTGAATCCAAGATCAAAAGTTGGGAAAATAAGTTCCTAACTCAAGCGGGGAGGGTAATGCTGATAAAATCTGTTATTCTCTCAATCCCAATCCACACTGCCTCCAGCTATTGGTTGCCAAAATCTGTAATTCAGGAGCTAGAGAAGAAATGCCAAAGATTTTTGTGGGGAAACACGACGAAGGAAACACGGAGACATTGGCGCGCTTGGAACCGTCTTACGTATCCTACGGCTCAAAACGGATTGGGAATTAGACAGATTCAGGCCATTGTGGAGAGTCTTTGGGCAAAGCTTTGGTGGAAATGGAAGAAGGGCGAAGGTCTATGGGCTAGGTTCTCGGCTTCACTCTCCCACACTGCAAGAATGAAGACTTCATGGAGAAGAATATTGTTGCTCTCCCAAAAGCTAAACCCTCTGGCCAAAACAATAATCATGGATGGCACCTCACTCTTTTGGTTTGAAAACTGGTGTGATCATGGGGTAATATGGAATTCTACCGCGCTTCCACCTTTCCCGAATCTCACAGTCAAGGAATTCTACATCAATAGGAGCCAATACTTAGAGCAATTACAGGGGGTCATTCATGAGCCTCTATCCACCCTGCTTCAAAATCTAGAAATGGATTTCATAGACTGCCCAGACAAGTTGATATGGCGGTCATCTCCAAATGGCAATTTCAGTGTGTCGCAAGCCTACAAGGATATTTCTAAGTCCCAGGAAACCTTCCCCATGGCTCCCAAAATCTGGAATCCGAATTATCCTCCAAAAATAGCCCTTTTCTTGTGGCGTCTTCACAATCAACTCCTGGCCTTCCCAGATGTTCTTAGCAGGATTGGAGGTAAGTGTGCTTACCCGTCGAGATGTTGCTTTTGTTTAAATCATATGGAAACATTGGAACACTGTTTTTTTGATTGTCTGAAAATAAGAGCCATTTGGGACCGGATTTCAGCAGCATCTGGAATAGGCTTGTCAAGGCTTTCAGGTTGGAATATCTGGAGAAATTGGCACACAGGGACAAATAGAACAGTGGACAGATTCTGGATTCTGGTACCGGCTATTCTCCTATGGTTGATATGGAAATTAAGGAATGCGGCTTTTTTTGAGGGCACCAAGCCAAATTTGGAAGATTTGCTGAAAATGATAAAACAAGAAATCCTTCTCATCATTTCTGCAGCCGACCTCCCCCGCTCCAGGATGAGAGGCAAAGTTCAACAGATTAACTGGAAGGATTATTGCTCCTCAAACTTGATGGTAAACTCAGATGGATCCAAATCCTCTATGGGAACAGCTGGCATAGGTTTCTTGATTAGGAACAGTTCAGGAAGATTTATTTATGGGGAGACAGGTCAGATTGAAGCAGAAAGTGCAGTTCAAACAGAAATTCGAGCTCTTCATGCGGCAACAAAATTTTGCAAACTCTCAGATTTTAGGGAAATAACTTTTCTTACAGATAATGAAGGGCTGGTCAAAATGGTCACTCAAGGAGAAAATTTCTTTTGGAAGGAGTACAGGGCTCTTGTAGAGATATGTCTTTTTGTTAGACAGAGCTCCTCAAATATTCGCTTTATCCCAAGGGAAGGCAACGCCCCAGCAGACTTCATGGCAAAACTTGGTTCTCGAGGCTATGTTCTCAAGCTCAGAAATATAGAGGAAGCGCCATCAAGGCTTCGTGGCCTTATAGCATTAGATGCTACTTATACATCGGCATTACGTATTAGACAGTAAGTCTCACTCCTCTTGATACTCTACATAAGATGGTCTGGTAGTAGTAGGTTGTCTAACATAGCTCCGCACCCCTATTTTGTTCAGTTAGCTTTAGGGGACGAATTGATTAGGGTATGTTTTTTGTCTCTGATCATGTACTGAAACTTCAATGAATCAATGGAAGGGTGTCAACCCAGAAGGTTCCTTCAGTCCGCATCGGACTGAGGAACTGTTTCCAAAAAAAAAAAAAAAAAAAAAAAAAAAATAAAAATAAAAAAACAGTTGAACCATCTCGAACATTTCAAATGACCCAAAAATAATAATAATATTACTATTGTACAAAATTGGGGTATTGTAGTCTGATATTTTTTTTTTAAAGTAAAAGACATGTATATATGTACCAAAAAGAAGAATATATATATATATATATATATATATGAAAATTTCATATAATTGAAATTTGATTTATTTCTAACAGAAAGATAAGATAACAAATTTGATATATTCAAAAAATAGTTTAGTATTTGAAATAATTTTTATACCTATGTGATGTATGGAAAAATACGTAACTAACCTTGGTTAAAATTATTTTTTTGGTGTAAAAAAAAATTCATTTATTTGTTATGAAAGATGAAATCATGAAAATGATAAAGGTTAAATTGCGTCCACGTGCGCCTTTTTCTTTTAAGAAAAAAGAAAGAAATTATGAGAGTATAACTATTTTTTTAATTATATTTTTTTTAACGCACACAGTACTCATCAAGCTGAACATCCCAAGCATCCAGAAATGGTCCCCGGAATGGTTCTTTGATTCTGGCCGTCGCTAGGGTTAGGCTACACCCAACTCCAAAACTAAGTTTCACAGTTTCCTCATTCCTAGATTCTCCCCTATCTAGTGGTCTACCAAAATCCCTCTTGCAAGCTACTGGAGTTTTGTCAGAAGAATTCTTGGCATTTTCCGGTGTATACGACTCAGAAGGATAGGCTTCATCATTGTCTAGCTTCACTGCCACTGTGACGATGGTTAATGGGATGCCATTTCAGTCGCCCCTCCCTCCATCCATCCAAGTCTTCAAAAGAAGCTCAGAACAGAGCACCTCAGCACGCCTTGGAGTATCTCTCCTCTGCTAACAATGCCCCATTGCCGTTTACTCCTCCACCTCCCACTCTCCCACCACCTGACTTACATTTGTATGAGAGTCGACTACAACATTATACGTACAAGAATAGTTTGTTCTCTTCGTGAGTATTTGTGAGGTTAAAATTATTTATTTGTTGTGAAAGGGGAAGTAATAAAATCATTTATTTGTATCATACCCGCATTTTAAAAAAAAATCTAAAATTTAATTAATTTTTTATATTTTATTTTATTAATAATAATGGCCTCATTAACCAGATCGACAAAACTGAAATTCCTATATAAATCTTTATTTATGTATAAATAATTGTAATCTAAGTGAACTATTCAACTTTAAATTAAAATGCAAACAGAATATGTCAAAAAAATAAAAACTTGAAAAAAAATTAGGACTCCCATAGAAACAAAAAGACAATAATCTTCCTCAAACAAACAAACCAAACAAAAGATAAGGAGATAAAAGAATTAGTTATATTCTCAATATTTTTTTTTTAAAAAAAAATTGCATCCATAATGCATAAGATGAATGCGAACGACATTGACACGATTGACATTAAATTTTTTTTTTCAAAATCGAAACTCTACCCCATGAAGTTTGACTTTTGTTTTTCTAAAACTGAGGATTATGATGTTACTTCAACTTTCAGTCATTTGTACATGATAAGGAGAACAGAAGGAAAACTTATACCTCTTCTACATCTAAGTTTTCTTCAGATATGTGCCAATTACCCTTTTGACCAATTCATGCCGGAAATTGAACACCGAAACCGATGTGATTGGTTATTGGAGATACCCCAAGAAGGTAAAAACAGCGGTGTTCAGTAAGCTGGGAGATGACCCAAGCCCGAACAGTGATCTACGTAGATGAAGACTGTGGACTAGTAGATGTAAATGATGGCAGCTATCATGGCGCTTACGTGGAGCGAAAATTTACAGCCACTCGCATTTTGAGAGTCGGCAAAATCCAGATGAGAGTAACTTGTTGAACATAATATAAATTGCCGTTGAACATATAACTAAGCAAAATTCAGAAATAATTAAATGACATTTTTATCAAAATTATAAATTACTGTCCCAAAAAGTAAGGCGGTAACTAATAACTCATATTTAAAAATAAAAATAAAATCACATGCACGGAGGATTCACACTAAATTTTAAAAATAAGTTTGTTAAAAGAAGTAAATAATCCTTATATTTTCATAATTTTATTACTTCTTCTTTTACAACATATAAATAATTTTAACCTAAATTAATTAGGAATTTTGCCATGCATCACCACTTGAATTTAATCATACAAGTCTTAAAAAATAGTTATAAATAAAAGTTATCTCAAATACTAAATTATTTTAGGATATATTAAATGTATCTATCCAAGCGGGATCGCTGTAATTTGGAGTTTTTTTGCGGGGCAACGTGCGTGCGTGTAAGTGGTTTTTTCTTTTAATATTAAAAATATAACTATTTTTTTATCTTCTCATATTTTATATTTTATTATAATAAGTACTAAATATGAGTTACATAATAATTATTATTTAAAATATTTTTATATATTTTTATTTTTTATACAATATAATTAAAAAATTTTAAGTTAATTATGAAATTGTTAAATCATGATAATTTTATTTTTTAATATAAATTTTAAATTGATAAAAATAAGGAAAGAATTAAATTTATGAACTACAAGATATTGTACCCAAAAAAAAACATACTACAAGATAAAATAACAAATACATTTTGATTGGTTTAAATTTATAAAAAAATTTAAAAAGGACCATAGAATTGTGGTGATATATTATTTTAATTATCCAATTTAAAGGTTGAATTACAATAAAATAGGGATAAAAATCATTATTAAAATAAATGCAAAAATTTTGTAAGTATCTATTTATGTACAAAATCATAATAGTATTCACACAATTCATCTAAATTTGCTTCAAAATGTAAAAATTAAAATTATTTTTTAAACATGATTCAAAATTTTTGAAAAAAAAATTCGGTGTGGCATAAAACTAGGCATTACCTCTTTGTTTTTATCTACAACTTTTTATTTTAGAAAATATACATATATACAACCTTTATTATTATATTTTTTAACCTTATTTTGGTTGTCCCTCCCTCGAAGGCCGAGATTTTTCCCAAATACCAATTCAAATATGTCCTAAGGCTATGAAGTTAGTGGAATAATCAAAGGTCAAAACAGTCCAAGACCCCGGTTACCCTCCTCCTCAATGTTGTTGGCTTACTGCTTAGGTTGGGAGCTGCTATGCACCATGTTCTGTGATGATGAGTCCCGGGCGGCATTAGGTGTTGAAGTTGGTAAAGAGTTGATTGAAGACTGCTGAAGCATGACATTAAGGGTGAGAACGGGACGAGATTTGATCATATTTTGTAAATCCCGTTTCATTTCGTTCGAGACGAAATTTTATCGAGATCGGGATCGGAACGACGGGACTGGGATTTCGGGATCAGGATTACGGATATGTAAAAAAATTGATTTTTGTATTTTATTTATTAATTATTGTCATACTTTTAACTAAATAATTCAAAATTTTATTTATTAAATAAATGAATACAAAAATGGTTTACTAAACTTCAAACGTATCTAAAAAAGTGAATTAGAAAAAATAAATAGATCTGAAAAATTTGTACCCACAACATTTACTACCTAATTAACTTATTTATAGTAAGGAAAATATATGCAAATAAAAATTAAACATATAATGAATAATAAAATTTAATTTTTTCACAAAACTAATAATTATTAAAAAAATATGTATTGTTCGGGACGAGATCGAGACGGGATCGGGATATTTGTTACTATATCCCGGTCCCGTCCAGAATGTCACGTGATTGGGACGAGACGAAATCTGGATCTACTCGGGATCGGGATCATCGGGACTAGATAGCGGGACGGGTTCTGGAAAGTTTCGGCATCTCGAAAAATTTGCACACCCCTACATGACATCCATAGTTGGGTCATTCATAATTGGTAAGTCGCAAGTTAGGGTCTTCACTGCGAACTCGAAGCATGGGTCTGCCCAGAAGTCCGGAGAATGGAAGTCCTAGCAAGGATCTGCCGCCAAAATTGAAGATGGCACTTGATTTATGGTACTACTCTGTGTTTCATCTTCAAATTTTGTTTCTTATTTTTGGAGAAATTATAGATATACTTCTAAGTTTATTTTCAATTAGTAACAAAAACTTTTTCATCTTTTAAATTTTTAAATGATGAAAAAGTTAATCTTATTTAATAGTGACCAAAACAACAAATAATATTTGTGGTGCTAACAAGCTGCTCAAGATGAACAAGCAAGTCAAGATTTGTCTCAGCAATTCAGCCTTGATCGGTTTTGTTTCTTGTGGTGAATATGGTACTGTAATTATTATTTTTAATTTCGTTTTATTCAATGGGAAATTTTTTTATTTTTAAAACAACATGCACGCACAATTAACACATGGCACCATTGACACTAAATTATTAAAAAAAAGTGAATAACGAATTTAATCATGAAAATCTTAAATAGATAAATATAAAAGTGATCCCAATTATTACTAAACTATTTTTCGATATATGAAATTTCTTATCAGATCTTTCACTTGAGATAAATCAAATTTATATGTATCTTTTATTTTAAATTGCACCAAATAAATTAATACAGTTATTTAATAAATCTATAATATATTATAAAGTAAAATAGATTAAAAAATTTAAAATAATTATTTTATTAAATTTTAATTTATGAAATCTTTATCTCATTTTATATTAAAATATTTTAATCATTTACGATAGTAAATTATAAACTAAGTTTTGATTTTTTAACCTAGAATGGAATGAATTGTTTTTTGGTACAGGAATGAACTTATTTACGCGCAAAAAAGGAAATTAACTCATACCTTATGCTTATGCTTGTAATTTTGTGTCAGGAAAAAAACATCAAACTAAACGCACGAAGTACCCAAAATACATTTGAGGAGTAATTGTTCGCATTTCTTACAAGCGCAGGCACGACCACAGCATCATATTCGCCATCAATTTCCCCCAAGCTTTACACACACGCCTAATCGATTCCACAGCGATTCCACGTCCTCTTGATCTTCCTGATTCCCATCGAAGCAACCACCAGACTCAAATTTCCCTAACATGATTGACTCTTGAAGCTGACCTATCAACAAATCCGTTAAGTTATTTAAAAACTGTACCATCTTTTTAAGCGAATTTATCTCCTTGTTGAGCATGATCTCGTTCCACTTCATGTGCGTGCATGCGCATTCTCTTTGGTTTTTTTTTAATATTCAAAATATAACTATTTTCTATGTTCTTATTTTGTTATTTTATAATAGGACTAAATTATGAGTAGCTAACCTAATAATTATTATTTAAAATATTTTTAATTTGTATAAAATATAATTAAAATTTAGATTGTTTTGCCATGGCTGTTATCTAAAATATTTTAAACTAAAGCATGTGCCTTTTTATTTTTCCAAGTTTTTCTGTCAGGTGATTCTGATGTTTGCGTTTCTTGGCATCCGTCTTTTGAAACCTGGTGGAAGAACGATCAATAGAAAGGCAAATTCAAGACAACAAATTGGGAGTTTTATTGGTTGCAATATGGTACAATTTAACATAAAATTTGTTGTGACGTGACCAGAAAAACAATTGGACTTGAATCAAAGATAATAAATAAATAAAATATATTATACAAACATTATTGTCACTTTTTTTAAATTATAAGTTATTTATTTATTTTATATTTTGAAATTGTTTACGATTAAAAATAATAATTAATCTTTTTTATTGAATTGTAAAAATCTTTAAAAAGTGAAACACATAACTCCTTTCAAAAACCTAATTTATTCCTAAAAAATTACAAAAAAAAAAAAAAAAATTAAACAACATTCGTTGTCCTCAATAATAATATAGCTAAGATAGATTGACTACAACCTAATAACATGGTAGTGCTATTGTCCACCAGATTCAACTATAATGATTTATTCAAGTTTTACAAATCAACGCAATCTGTTTTTATTTTTTGTTTTTACAGTGTTTTTAACTTTGAAGTCTCAACCAGCCAGCCGCCTTTAACTTTTTCTCTTTTTTTTCAACTTTGGCTTATTATATATATTTATATATTTTCTCAACCCTCTGTAATTTTTAAAATAAAAATATAAAGTTTCGATAGAACGTTTTTGTTAGTTATATTGATATATGACACAAAGAGTCTATTTTTTTCTTTAATTTATTTTTTCTATGATAATTCTTTTGTGCTCAATATAATAAAATAATTTTCTATTTTGGGAGGAAGGAATAAGATCCTATAGGTATAAGCAGGAAAAATCAGTAATCAAGTTTGTTCTGCACCTTCAAATGAACCACGAAACTGGTATATATACCAATGTTAAATTTCAATGGAGAAACTCTTCTGAAATTTGAACAATGTTTTGTGCTAAAAGACCTAATTGATGGACAGATTGAGATTTTCAATTACAAGCAAATTTGAATTGTTGGCCAATTGGTTTAGGACCTGCAAAACTTTCTAAACCCAACTTGATATCGCTAATTAGGTCGTGTTTTATATTTACAAATTTAAGAGCCACAAACTAACAATCTATCAAGTGAAGTTGATAATAAGTATTCCAAAGTTGTAATTTTTAAGTCGTGTTCGTATTGTATCGAAAATAGATAGATTGTATTTATACCATGTTACTTGATTAATTTTTTTTGAATGAATTCTGTTTTGTGTATTGGTAAAGTATAAAAAGTAACACAATCAGTCTAAAGTATGACATTACAACTGTAATCATTGCTAACCAAGAATTCATAAATTGAGAAAATGTCCATTCATACCCAACAACTTTGAATGGAATCATTGACATTGTATCACCATATTTCCTCAGTTTCATACGTTGTTTTCCACATTTTGAATGTTGCAGAAGATAAGAATGAAGATAAAGCAGGCTATGTTAAGACAATGCTTAGGCCTAACAGACTGGTTGCTGAGAAACAACGTTAGCAGAATGCAGTGGATCAATCAATAATATCGTACTATTTGAACCCTATCAAGAATGTCAAAAGTTGCAAGTTTTACCAAAAATTTATGTACATTTTTGCAGTTTCAATTCTATAAATACCGAAGAGATGATCCACCTACCTCGCAACCACAACTGTTTATAAGTGTGATATGTTTCTCTTGCATTTGCAACCTAATCCCTATCATGTCATTTCTAAGATGTCTCTTAATCTTTTTGGCTTGTTCTCTTTTCTTGCAAACTTTTGGGAATGCTCAGATATGTTCTGATTGTTTCAACCATTCCAGAGCAACTTACTACCCGAATTCCGACGAAAAAGGAACAGAAGGTAAATAACAACCAGGTTGCAGAACACAAAAGCACTATTATATCATCAGTATCAGGTAAAGACTAACCAGCTTATGCACTCACTACCTATGTAACTGCAGTTGGGAATTGTGGCTATGGAGCATTTGGAGCAACCATCAACGGAGGAGATGTCGCGGCTGCATCCAATCTGTACCGAGGAGGTGTTGGATGTGGTGCCTGTTATCAGGTGACTGATTACATTAGATGCAATGCAAATAGACATTAGTTTGTTACAGAATATGAAGATTAGATTTCTTTTACAGTTAATGGAACCGATAAATTGTCTTGATTTATATGCCTTACCTGTTCTCATATCATATGGATCTTCATCACTTATCAGGTAAGATGCACAAATAGCTACTACTGCTCGGATAAAGGAGTGACAATAGTTATAACTGACCACGGAAGCGGTGGCGATACAGACTTCATTCTGAGCAGGCGAGCATTTAGTCAAATGGCGCAGAATACAGATTCAGCAACCTATCTACTAGCAAGTGGAGTCGTTGATATTGAATACAGAAGGTAATTAAGGTTCATGTTTTAACAAGATATCTTCAAGACATGCAATTGTTGAGGGCACAAAAATTTAACAGCTAAATTTGACCATATGCATGTATGACACACATTATCTTGATTGAGTTTGGGCAAAACTTTGAAGTTTACAGTATTTGGATTCCATGGAAAGTAATCTAAGTCGTTCTTAGTTATGAACTGACCACTTATGATTACGCAACAACAGTTACAACTCTGTCTTTCTTCCATTAAATCACTTATGATGTTAGTATCCCATGATTAGTATCTGAGCTATGCTTCATTGCATTGAAAAGAACACCTAAAAAGACACATTTCAACATCTGACCAATTCATTGGATCTCTCTGTCTCACAGGGTTCCATGCAGCTATCCAAACAGAAACATCACATTCAAGATCGATGAACGCAGCAACAACCCTTACTACCTGGCTTTTGTGATATGGTACCAGCAAGGACAGAATGACATTACTGCTGTGCAGCTCTGTGAGGTAATCAATCACTATATTTCTTCGCCTACGATTATATTGATTTTTCAAGCTCCTAATGTATAAGTTCTTCTTCTATACACGTGCAGACACAGAACTTTGAATGTAAGCTGTTGGACAGGAGTTATGGAGCAGTGTGGACAACTACTTCACCTCCAAGTGGACCATTGTCCATAAGGATGCTATTCAGTGCTAATGAAGGAGATGAAAAATGGGTAGTCCCTTCAAATACTGTCCCTGGAAACTGGAAACCTGGAGATATATATGACTCGGGAGTACAAGTAGATGCTTAGCTAAACAGCTGATTTAACCTTAATATCAATCTGGGATTACTAGAAGATTCTAGTTTATTTATGTTCATTTATTTTGTCAACAATTCAGCTATGGTTGGTAGATGGTGTACTTGCAGATTGCAGGTCACTAATTTATCATTTGGACAAATGGGAGAATAGAGATGAATAAGGTCACAATAAGATTGACTCATACTGAGGTTGTTTTGATTTGTCTTTCACCATTAAACTAATAATTTGATGTATTTCAAACCTTCCAGTCAAAAATTTTAGCTGCTTCTCATTATATTAAGCTATTGTTTATGACTACCTCTGCCATCAAATCAGCTATGAATTTTCAAAGTCTTTCAATTTAACAAAATTAAAAATTTTATTCAAAAACTACAGTATATGAAAAGTGAATTTATAAACTTTTCCATATATATCAAGCACAAAGCATCTGTTAGTTACTCCATTGAGAGAAAATGAGAGGAATGAAATGACAACTTCTTGAAGCAGAGAAGAAAATTTAAAAGATGGAGCTTATCAGAAGAAGATACACTAAGAACTGGTGTTGAAAAAGTACAGAAGAGAGGAAACCAGAAGGTTATTGTGAAGCAGCTTAAATTTAGTAACAAACTGGGATTCAACAACAGTATCTGTCTCATTTAAATGCAAGCAGAGATGGAACAAAAAATGCATTTTGATATTCAATGTAGATGGCAGAGCTGAACAACGTTAGAAACAAAGAAATGCTCACTGTTTTCTGGGCATGAATAACTTCCAGGATATATTTTCTTCTGTGAGGAAGCTGTCTTCCTTCAATCCTTCTAACCATGGAGGGTAATCCACAAACTACCATTCTCCAATGTCTTAGGGCACCTTTAACTTAGTACCCATTTCACTCAACATAGAATACAACATGGATAAGAGATTGGTCATAAGCAACACATCCGGCTTGATACTTGAACTACGTTTTATGTATGAATGAATCCATTTACCTCTATCAAGCTTCCCCATATATGCACAGGATGTTAAAACACTCACAAGGGTAGCCTCATTGGGTTGAAGATCCCCTTGTTCCATCATACTATCAAACAATCTCAAGCATTCGTCATAATCCTTCAACCTTGCGTAAAGAGCCAACATGGTGTTCCAAGAAACCACATTCCGGTATTCCATTTGATCAAACAGAAATCTTGCTCCATCTTTGTCTCCAGCCCTTGCATACCCTTCAAGCATACAATTCTAAGAAACAACATCCCGAAATGACATCACCTCAAATAATTCCTTTGCTGCCATCATGTTTCCAACCTCCAGGTATCCTGAAATCATTGAGTTCCAACTGAAAACATCCCTTTCTTGCATCCTATCAAAAATTTGCCGTGCAATCTTCACTTCTCCGTTCTTCACATACCCATCAATCATAGTATTCCACGTTACCAAATTTAGATTTAAAAGTAAAATCATATGAATTAATAGTAAAAATATTTTTAAAAAAGTATTTTGAGACAAAAAAAAAAATTGAAACATCTATGAGATATAATTTTCTTTATAATTTTTTTTTATACGAGTTTGATAAAATTCTTATAGATAATACAGTGATATTTTTAATACAATTATTTTTTAAAAAATAATTTATTAAAATATTATCATTAAATAGGGGTAATTTAAGACTAAAATTTAAAAAATTACATTTAAAATGAAAATATATTATAAAATTATTCACATTTTATGAAAAAAAAAATCTTTCTTAAAATTTTGGAGATTTTTTTTAATACCAAAAAAATTAAATTATCTTGAGCTAGTGCCCATATCTTAATAAAAATTATTGACGAAATAAACGATTTACCTATGCACGCACATAGCACCACAAGAAATCAGCCATTCATTAATTAGGAGTGAGTATGATTTAATCATGTCATTAATTGATTTATGTTACAGTTAAGGAGAACTAAACACTTACAATTTTACTTAAATAACAATTTTAAAAACTTTTGCATTATTTTATTTCTAGTTCTTTTTTAAGTATAATAAAACTGTTTATTCATACTTAAAAGGTAAAAAAAAAAAAAAAAAACTGGGGAGGGAGAGTAGTTATTTAGCCAGTACCAGAAACACCTAAATCTTGCTTGTTTTCTTCTTCAGGGCCAGCGCCGAAAACAGGGCCGCCTAAGCCCGCCGCATCCTCCACCTTCTCATCAAGCTTCTCGACATGGATTCCGGCCTCGTCTTCCTTGGAGTAGAGATCCATCTTCCTCGTCTTGCTTAATGTATGAACTCAAAGTCTTTAGAACTTTTTTTTCCTCTGAAATACTTCTAGATGCTTTTGGGTGTCCAACTCAGCATGATAATGCTTCGTGAAGAATGTTTCTGGGTTCTTCTTTGTCTCTTTAGCTTCCATCCAACAGTTAGTCGCCAAGGTACTAATCCCCTTTATTCCCTCCACTCTTTATCATATTCCTCTCTTACTGGCCCATATAAATAAAAAATCATCTTCCCAGCTTATTGGCACTTATGTTTGGATTTTAGTTTTTCTCCAGCTTGTTGCTTGTTTTTTGTTGTTTGGTTCTTATCCATCTTTATCTTTGAGTACAAGTCACCTGAAAATAAGGTAAGGCCATATCTGAAGCAATCATCAATACTGCACAATTTTCCCAATTTTGATTAAAGGTTCTTCCTTTAATTAGGTCAGTATTTGCGTATTAGTTTCAAGAAAAAAGAAAGCATAGTGTTTGTCGATGACGGTTTGATTTTGCAGCTGAAGTGCTAATCTTAGTGGTTCTCAAATTCCTGAATGATGGGTTCTTCCAACAAGGTAGAAATTATCCTTCTGGTAGATTTGAACTACATTTAGCATATATTAGTTAAGCCAAGAATCGAGTTCTTACTAGCCACTGTTGTGCATAATTCTTGTTTTGCTTCATTCATATTGCTTGGAGCTGTTTCTATAGAACTTCATTGCTTAAGTAAAGGTTCATATAATATTGATCTATCTAAGCAGAGTGCTATGATTTCTGAGCGACTTTAGTTTAGGTACTGGCTAGTTGGATTCAAAGGTAAACCAGTTGTAATTAGAAAAAGTGCTATAATGTTTTAAGGGAAGAGAGTTTCTTGTTATAATGTTTTCCTTACCTAGAACCAGCAAGAATCATTTCATTCTCTAATCGTTGAAGGATTAAATGACACAGGAAGTTGATGAAGGCTTGCAAATGCAGAAGAAGGTCGAAGTTGTTTTTGTCTTAGGTGAGTGTTTAGACTTCGATTCGCTGCTCCTTTTCCCATTATGCATGAGATCTTATGAGGTTTTAAACTAGTTCTTCGGCTGTTTCATCATTTCAACCTAATATCCAGAGTCATTCACATGGTTTTTTCAATAAATCAAGATTCTGACTGTACTTTTCTGCTTAGAGCTGAATAATCTTTGTATCCATGTAATGTTTTATGCTAATATTTCTCATAAGTTAGTGACAGTAGAGAATTGATTCAGGTGGTCCAGGCAGTGGAAAAGGGACGCAGTGTGCTAAAATTGTTCAACAATTTGGGTACACTCACCTTAGTGCTGGTGAACTTCTCCGAGATGAAATCAAAGCTGGTTCCGAAAATGGGTAAATTCCCTGTCGTTCTTAAGTTAGCACTTTGAGTTGAACAACTCTTGATTTTACAAAATAAGACATGGAATTGGCGTAACATTATGCAGCTGAAACGGAACCTAATTCCATCAGTTATATAAAAATGTCTTGCATTTTTGGTTAGTGCTTTCTGATTGTGACTTGACACCTCGAATATTATGCCATATATCTGTTGTTGATTGCTGCAGTACCATGATCCAGAATCTGATGAATGAGGGGAAACTTGTCCCTTCTGATGTAATAGTTAGGCTGCTTCTAAAAGCTATGCAAGAAACTGATAATGACAAATTCCTCATTGATGGCTTCCCTAGAAATGAAGAGAACTTGGAAGCATTTCAGAAAATTGTATGTTCTTTCATCTCTTAGTTTTAGCTGATCAACTCATTCTTCCTTGCCAAGTTTGTTTTAGATTGGACTCAAATCTTTTCTTACTGTAACTTAACAGTGGAAAATCTATTCTGTAGACAAAGATTGAACCAAAATTCGTACTATTTCTGGATTGCTCTGAAGAGGAGATGATAAAGCGCCTTCTGTCCAGGAATCAGGTAAACGAATTGTTTGTTGTCATTCCAGACATTTCTGCTTTCAAAAATACTTGCTTGAACAGTTAATTTGATTCAATTCATAAATGGCAACAACATAGGGCAGAGAAGATGATAACATTGCGACGATACAGAAAAGGTTTCGAGTTTTTCAAGAGTCAACACTTCCTCTGGTTGATTATTATGCTTCAAAGGGGAAGTTACGAAAGGTAAGAAAATTTGATCTTCATATCTATGTTCATCTATTAGTCTATCCCTACCGCTCTTTACAGCCACCATCTTCTGTATCACCAGGTAGATGCTGCACAGTCCGTTGAAGAGGTTTTCGAGTCAGTTAAAACCATTTTCTCTGCAACAAAAGAAGATGCAAGGCCTTGTGGATGTTTTAACTGTTTATGTAAGTATTCATCTGCAACTTCTTTTATACCAAAGTAAGAATAACATTGAACTGAATGTTGTATTCCTTTTCTTTCGCCATGGCGAATAATAAATGAGTAAACCTCTGTCAAACACATCCATGTTCTTGAAACTTGGAAACTGCCCAGTTGGTATTTTGATCAATCCAGTGGAAAAAGTGGAGTCAAGTTTAGATACATTGTCCAGCTGATTCATTCTTGTGTTCTGCATTGCAGGGTTCTTCAAGAGCTTTTGGAAATAGGATCAGCCCTCCAGCCATTCCTTCTAGCTAAATAAGATAAATGAGTTTTTCTGAATCAATCTATATATGTGGCAATACAACAACAAACTAGCCAGTTTGAACTTTGAAACTGTGAACTTTAGGAACATGTTAAAGCTGTCTTTGAGTGTTTAAGAACATAAGCTCTGCTCCTTAATTTAGTTTGGCAGAATTTAGAATGAGAAGTTCCTTAATTATGGTAGTGTTGTTGAAATGGAGTGCTAGACTTTGGAATTGGAAATGCAAATACTTCCCTTATGCAATGTTGTTTTTTTATCTTTTTTTGGAAGTGAGCTTTTCGGATATTGTTGATAGATGACAATTCTGATTTATTGAAATAAATTGCCGACATATCAAATTTTGTCATAAATAATCGCCTGAATTACTCTCAAATCTGCTCACTATTTTATAAATTCAAATTTTGATTTTTTTACTCATCACGTTCAGTAGATTTTTATCTAAGATTGACATATTCAATAGTTTTAAAAGGATTTCCTCAGAACCTGATTTTTCTAAGGTTTTTCTAAGTACCACTCGCACATATGATCTGTTCTTTTAGTCACAATTAAATAAAATTAACTTATTAAAAATTTAAAAGATAAAAAATTTTGGTTTCGGATGGAAAATAAACTTTTTTTTTCTTTTCTTTTTTCTTTTTTTTTTTGAGGATGGAAAATAAACATATAACTATATCTACAATTTCTCCATATATAGGGAACAAGATTTTGAAGAAATGTCATTGTTTCAATCTTGTGGTTGATGTCAAAAAAATGCATCTATCTATAATCTACCGTTATAATCGATAATTATATATTAAAATAAAATCAGGAAAAGATCTAAAACAGAAAACATATATATTTACATGCCTTGCTTTTTTTTTTTTTTTTTTTCCCTCCAATTCCTTCCTATGGTTTTTAGTTTTTTTACGCAAATTATTATCTTTTAGTTTTTTTAAAAACAAATTATTATCTTTTACTAGTTTATATTCCACTTTATATTTTTATATTTTTATCTAATTTTAAATATTTTTGAATTTGATTATAGTTGTATCTTCTCTCCCCACATAAATTATTATTTTTTCTTATTTTTGATGATTCATATATTAAAATATTTTTTAAATAATTATTAGATCGGTGAAAAAGGGGTTCATGATCATAATTCAGCGCTGTTATAACAACAAAATAAGAAGATAAAATTATTTTTAAGAAAATAAGAAGATAGAAAATAATTATCTTTCAATATTAAAAAAAATAATAAAAAGCACGGATACACACGTGTACGCACGGTCACGCACGCGTACGCACGGACGTTGTCTTTTACGGTAGTAAATTAAAATAAGAATGCCAAATAATCTAATATCGCAAGTGTGGGCGTTGAGGTTTTGAATTTTTTTTTTTTTTTTTTTTTTTTTTTTTTTTGCCAAGCTTAATTACAGTACAAGCATAAGGATAAAGTAGAGTTAATTTCTTTTTTTTTTTTTTCACCCTGCTTGATTAAGTTCATCCATCAAAAATCAAAACTTAGTTTCTTAATATACAATAAGATAAATGTTTTATAAAAATAAAATTTAATAAAAAAAATTATTTTAAATATTTAATTATAATAATTTTAGTAATGAGTTTATATCAAATAAAACATATGAATTTTATATATACCCCATATATTTAGAGAGCTGCCTAATGGTGAGGCAGTGAATGAATGGATGAATAAGCTGAAATTAATTTACTCAACCCATTAGATCTGCATGGGATCTTGACACGAACTTCATAAGCCAAGGGGCTTTCCAAAAACAGTCGCGGGATAATATAATTTTGGTGAACTATTAAAATTAAATTTCTGGATGACTTGAATGTCCAAGCGTTCATCCACGTCTTTCTAATAAGATCTAAGAGTTGTATAAATTGAAAATTTTCATCCACGTCTATATGTTTGTTACTTAAATTTGCTTTTGGTTCTAGGTATTGGAGCACGTTTTTGTTAATTACTGCGAGGTGATAAATTTGAACATATTTATTTTGAATATTCACAATTCAAATAAAATATTTATTATTGTTTATTATTTATAATTTTATATAATTTTATATTTTATTAGAAATTACACAAAAAATAATACATAATCAAAATTATTTATATTCAAAATTAAAATATATGAATTAATAGTAAAAATATAAAAAATAAGTATTTTGAGACAAAAAAGTTTGAAACACGACTATTAATATAAGATAGAATAAGTAAAGTTTTTTTGAGACAACAAAAGTTCTTTTCCATTCACATAGTCATTTAGCTAAATTTATTTTATTTGTTCATAATTTATTTTATATTTTTATAATAATTTTTTAAAGATAACATACAATGATAGTTTTTTGTTTAAAATTATTCATACAAATGAGGGATTAATCATTGTTTCATTTAAAAAATAATACAATAATATTTTTTGTTACAACTATTTTTAGAAAATATTTCACTTTTTATTAAAATTTTATTATTAAATTGAGATAATTTTGGACTATAATTTTTTTTTTTTTTGATGATTTTTTTGTTGATTGGAGTCCCTATATATATATCCCAAACTAAAATGAGTTGAACCAAGACCTATTGGTTTTAACGGGAGTGACAATCACTGATTTACTACCTTTTTGTGCGAGAATTTTTTTTAATACTAAAAGATTAAATTATCTTTTTTTAAAAAAAATGAAAGATTAAATTATCTTGATCAAACAATAACATTTAAGAAAATTATGAATAATATATATTGAAATTTATACTTTTTTGGATAATAAAAAACAAAATTCACTTTAAGATCAAAATATTTATGTGTGTGCGACAAGAGGTTGTAATCTAGTAATTTGGCACTCCCTACTTAAAACAATAGATTTTCAATTCGAGTCATTTAAGTTATGCCATTTCTTTATAAAATTTTTTTTTGACGTGTATGGGCTTTGTGTGTGCGCATTTTGTAATAAAAATTATTACGAAATATATGAGGTAGAGAATCTTTTAGTATAATATTTATTTTTCAAAATTATTTTTTCCTACCTTGTTAAAATTTTATCACAAATTCATTCACAAAACGTAGGTCTTACGCACGCACGGAACACGTAGCACCCATCATTTTTGTTTATTCTACATAAGCCCCCAAGGAAGAAATGAAATTCAGTTTGAGTATCAAAATCTGTTTTAACATTGAAGAGGTCATAATTAAGGAAGACATTGTGTATATATATACATGAAGTCACCATTCTAAAATCCAGTACAATCCCATTTGGGATCTTCCATGGGGGTTTAGCCTTTTGCAAGATCTTCCATTACAAATCATCATCACATTCCTCAATATGCTTCCTGTGCAAAGCTTGGTTGCTCTGATGCATGCCTCCAAAACAGTAGCGGAATTACCTTGAGGTTGATGGGTGCTGAAGTATCTTCATCGGCTCCAAACTCTTCCTCCTCTCGCTTTCTTTCCTTCCTTCTCCTTATCTTCCTTCTCCTTCTCTTCCTCTTCCTCTTCCTCCCAATACTTCTCCTCTCTCTAGTACCCTCATTCAAATTTTTCTAATTCCGCTACTACTCTAAAACATGGTACTCTTTCATTGGAAGTCGTGAATTCATGAACTACATACCATTGTAAAAAATGGATCTCAAAATCCTGAATGATGGGTTATTCCAACAAGGTAGAAATTATCCATCTGGAAGATTTGAACTACATATTAGTATATATATTTGTTAAGCTAAGAATCGAGTTCTTAGTAGCCACTGATCTGCATAAATCTTGTTTTTTTTCCCTCCAATTCCTTCCTATGGTTTTTAGTTTTTTTTACACAAATTATTATCTTTTACTTTTTTTTACACTAATTATTATCTTTTACTAGTTTATATTCTACTTTATATTTTTATTCTTTATCTAATTTTTAATATTTTTAAATTTTATTATAGTTCTATCTTCTCTTCCCACATAAATTGTTATTTTTTCTTATTTTTGGTAATTCATATATTAAAATTTTTTTAAATAATTATTAGGTCGGTAAAAAGGGACTCATGATCATAATTCAGCACTATTATAACAACAAGGTAAGAAGATAAAATTATTTTTTTAAAAAAATAAGAAGATAGAAAATAATTATCTTCTCAATATTAGAAAAAACTAAAAAACGCACGGATACACACGTGTACGCACGGACACGCACGCGTACGCACGGACGTAGTCTTTTACGGTAGTAAATTAGAATTGGAATGCCTAATAATCTGATATCGCAAGTGTGAGTGTTGAGGTTTTGATTTTTTTTTTTTTTTTTTTTTTTTTTGCCAAGCTTAATTACCTTACAAGCGTAAGGATAAAGTAGAGTTAATTTCTTTTTTTTTTTTTTACCCTGCTTAATTAAGTTCATCCATTCCATTGTGGGTTCAAAAATCAAAACTTAGTTTCTTAATATAAAATAAGATAAAGGTTTTATAAAAATAAAATTTAATAAAAGAGTTATTTTAAATTTTTTATTATAATATTTTTTATTATAATAATTTCAATAATGAATTTATATCAAATAAAACATATCAATTTTATATATACAGTGTATATCTAGAGAGCTGCCTAATGATTGGCGGGTGAATGAATGGATGAATGAGTTGAAATCCATTTAGATCTGCATGGGATATTCACACGAACTTCATAAGGGAGGGGACTTTCCAAAAGAGTCATCGGCTACTTTTCTACTCCAGACTTTTGGGCAGACCCTTAACTGGCGACTTATCAATTATGAATAAACTAATTATGAATGTCATGCTTCACTAGTTTTCAATAAACTCTTCACAAATTTCAACACCTAATGCCACCAACGACTCATCACAGAACATAAGCATCGCATCTCACAGCCATCGTACAGCTCTTCATCGCTAGATATATAACATAATTAAGAGCATGCGAACTACATAGACATCATCACCATAGCAGCTTATGTTGATTAGATCTCACCCTCAAAGCCATCCATTTGTCCTCCAACTTCTGCAACTGGGTTCTCCTGGACCATAGGAAACTTGGAGGACGATTGTTTCTTAGTTTTGCACTCAATAAGAGGGTTGTAATCTATTAGGCACCGTAAACATGAGTTTTAAGATTGTGAGAGTTTCGGCCTCCTTCTTTTTTTATTTTTATTTTTTTGATTTAACAGTCTAACAAGCCGAGTTTGGCTTGTAGACCGGCGGGGGTATCCCTGTATTGCGAAACGAGGCAGCAATCATACAAAAGAGCTTGGTGCCTTTCCCGACAAAGGCCACCGCATCCTACCTTACCCCAGCTATACCAAAAAACTTCCTAAACACCAAGAATTTACATTACTCAAAAGGATCCTAATCGTAATTTTGTTGCATATTTACAATGTAAGCCCACCACCTTTGCCCGAAACCTAAATTAGTCTGGTGCGGAGGATTGGAATCAATTCCTTATCAATCCGGAATAAATTTATGAGGATTGCATTCATGGACTCCAAGCTGTCAAAAGACCTTGCCTGTTCTGTGCAAGCCATCTTCACCATATAATCTGCTGGGGCGTTGATTTCTCTTGGTATATGATATATCTTATGCTTCCTCTTGTTGATCTCCTCTTTGATTTCCTTGAGAGCAATGTAGTTTCTCCAACAAAAATGATCTTCCCCTTGATGTAGCATGTTTACCAGTTGCAGACAGTCACTGAACATTACACAATCAACAATATTGATAGATTGACAGTACCTCACTCCCTTAAGAAGAGCTCTGATTTCAGCTTGTATTGGTGTTTCTGCATGAACTTTGAACATTTCTACATGCATTATGTCACCTTCCTTGGATCGTAGAATCAGGCTGCCTCCACTCTCTCCACTTTGTCTCCAGGCTCCGTCCGTGTGTAGGATAAGGTCTGCTCTTAGGGTCAGTTTCTTCCATGTTAGAATCTGAGGAATTGGGGGGCTTTTCCTTGGCATCCAGCATCCAAAGGTTTTGAAAATGTATTGCTGATCTGTCTTGTTTACTGCTGGGTAGAAAGCTAAGACGGTGTCTCTCAGTGCCGAATGAAATTCTTCGAATAACCATTTGTTGTCCAGCCTCTCATTGTCATACCCAATTTTATTTTTTGCCTTCCATATTTTCCATAGTAGAAGGGAGGGAATTAGTCTCTTTAGTCTGGGTACTGCCTTTTTGCCCTGGTATCTCTGCCACCATTTTTGCACCAAGACCTTGCCCAACAGCAGCCATGAGGATGTGATCGATTTGGGAGTCCAGAATTTCCAAGCAGGAACGATTTTTGGACATGAAAAGAAGACATGTTTTGCTGATTCAGTTGCTTCTTTACAAAATGGACACCTTGAGGGGAATGCACTTATTCCTATTTTGCAGAGATTTTCTGGGAAAGGCAGCAGAGAGTTCCATAATCTCCAAAGAAAAACCGAAACTTTTGGTGGACACCATGAATCCCACATTGCTTTCCTATACTTTTCTACAGATTGTACCTTCCTCAATGCATTATATGCAGACTTGAAAGTGAACTCCCCATTGCTTTCTGGTTGCCAGATCAGTGAATTCGGGCAGGGCAGCAGGTTAATTTCCATTCCAGCAAGCTGATGGACCAAATTCTCGGGCAGTTTTGTGGAGATCTTTTCCATTGTAGCTTCTCTGTTATTGACAAAATTACTTACAGTGAGATTTTGGGCAGGAGGCTTTTCTTTACTTTTCCAGAGGCAACCAAGATCAGACCAATTATCATACCAGAACATACACGAACCATCTCCAATCCTTATTTTTGTCAAACTTACAATCTTAGGTGCAATCCGTTGTGCTCGTTTCCATGAACTTCTTAGCCGGGCTGTAATTGACAAAGATTGAACAAAGCGAGCCCATAAACCTTGTTGTTTCCTCCAAGACCACCACATTTTCGCTTCCAGACATTGCACCATAACTCTTAAGTCTCTTAATCCCACTCCATTTTCTTCAATCGGGTATGCCATTTTTGACCATGCTCTCCAATGCTTTCTTGTACCCTCTATGCTTGTGCCCCATAAAAAATATTGACATTTCTTTTCAATCTCCTTCAGTAAGGCTATTGGAGGGTCCAATGCTGCCCAGGTGTGAATTGGAATTGCTAGTAAAACTGATTTGATGAAATTTAGTCTGCCAGCCCAACTAAGAAGCCTATTCTGCCATGCCCCTATTTTCTTCTCCAGTTTCTCCAGAATGTTATTGAAATGATTGATTTTACTTCTTCCTTTGTATAGTTTGCAGCCTAGATACTCCAGTGGCCAATTACCTTCGGGGATATTCAGAATTCCTTGCATTCTTTGCCTTGCATTGTGAGATGCTTTGTCTGAGGTTAGGAAGAAGCTTTTGTTCTTGTTCACTTTCTGCCCTGATACTCGTTCATATTCTTCAAAAAACTGAGCTAGATTCCTGAGAGATTTGGAGTTCCCCCTAGTGAAGATCATAAGGTCGTCTGCGTATACCAGGTGAGTGATGATCAGGGCACCTGCTGCAGTGTGGAAAGAGGAAATACGTCCACTGGTAGATAGGGAGATAAGTGCTCTTGACATTGATTCTGAGACTATGTTGAAAAAAAAAGGGGAAAGTGGATCTCCTTGCTTCAATCCCCTAGTTGTCGGGAAAAAACCTGCAGCACCTCCATTAATCAGGATAGAAAACATACTGCTGCCTAGTATATTTAATATCAGCCTTATAAAATGCAGAGGGAATCCGAATTTGGCCATGATAGCTTCCAGGAAATACCAAGACACTCTGTCAAAAGCCTTTAACATGCCCACTTTGAGTACCAGATTGTATCCTGGAGCTTTGACATCCAGATAAGGAATGAGATCTTTTGCTAGGATGATGTTATCAGCAATCTGCCGACCAGGGAGGAAACCAGTTTGCTCCTGTGAGATTAGAGAATTCATTATCGGCATCATACGAATCTTCAGAATTTCAGAAAAAGCTTTTCCAATGAAGTTGCAGAGGCTGATTGGTCTGAAATCTGCAAAAGAGGCTGTGACTTTTTTCTTTGGAATAAGAACAATGAGGGCACTAGCAATTGCTCTTGGAACCGGAACACCCGCAAAAAAGTCCTGACATGCTGAGAAGACGTCTTCCTTGACAATATCCCAGGCCTTATGGAAGAAAATTCCAAGAAATCCATCCGGACCTGCTGCACTATCCGGATTTAGTGTAAAAATTGCCTTTTGTACCTCTTCCATAGTGATTTCTTTCACTAGCTGGGCCTTTTGCTCTTCCTTTATGAGCTCAGGAATGTGTTGAAGCAGCTTGTTCATCTCATGTTCCTCTCTTGAACTCTGCTCCTCTGCCAAAAGTTTAGAAAAGTATAGAATTGCCTCCTGTTCTATCTCTTCTAATTTTGTTACCCAATTTCCTCTTTCTGTTCTAATTTGTGCAATCTGTAGAGTGTTCCTCTGCTCCTTGAGAGAAGCGTGGAAATAGCCTGAGTTTCTGTCCCCCTTAGCAATCCAACGGATCCTAGCTTTTTGCTCTAAGAAATCCTCCCTTTCTTTCAATCTTCTGGTCAGTTTTGCTTGAGCCAAGGAGGCTGCTGCCCTAGATACCGAGGTTGGATTATTTTCATGTGCTGATTCTGCCCTGATTGCTTCCTCTTCCGCTTCTTTCCAGTTTTTATGAACATCGCCAAAAATTTCTTTATTCTAGACTTTGAGAGCCATCTTCAACCTTCTCAGTTTGATCGATAGAGCCAACATACCAAACATGCCCGTAGGTTGGGTCCAATTGTACTTCACTACTTCTAAAAAATCCTTCCTATTTAGCCACATTTTCTGAAAAATGAATCTTTTCGGCCTCGATTCCTGATTTCTGCTCAGCTGAAGAAGAAGTGGGGAGTGGTCTGATGAGTTTCTACAGAGCACGTGTACTACAGAGACTGGAAAGATTGCTGAAAATTCTTGAGAGAACAAGAATCTGTCTAGTCTTTTGCTCACCCAGCCATTTGTTCTATTTCCACCCCATGTGAATGTCCTTGAGACTGTGACCGATTCATGTAGGTTGAGAGTGTTTATGCATTCATTGAATTCTTGCATTGCTTTCCTATTTGGAACCGCCAATCCTTTATACTCGTTTTGTTCTCTGATCACATTGAAGTCGCCACCCAGTGCCCAAGGACTGTTTTGGTGCTTTCTCCTGAATTCTTCAAGTTCCACCCAGAGATTTCTCCTTCCCACTTGTCCAGAACTAGCATAAACGAAAGACAAGAAGCAACTATAGTCCATAGCTTCATTAGTTGCCCTGAAATGTACCACCTGTTCGTGAACTTTCAACAATTCTAGCTCTACCTCTTTTCTTGCAAAAACCCAAATTTTACCAGCACTTGATGCCCAAGCCCGATTAAAGCCTAACTTCATACTATACTCCTGAATTTTATTTACAGCCACCATAGGTTCTAATATTGCTAGGATAGAAACTTTTCTAAAATTCACAAGAAAACGTAAACGTCTAAGCGAGGGGGCATTCGCTATTCCCCTAATATTCCATGCCATAATATTAATCATTAAAATGAGGAATTTTGACGAACCTGAATTCTCAAGGAACGTCTATTAGACCCATGGTTGGTGATTTCTCCTTTGCGGCGTCTGCCTCTTTTTCTCCTGACAGGAATAAACTCATCTTCATAGGATTTTGTTTCCATTTCCGATACTGTAAAATTGCCGTCTGATGAGTAGTAATCTGCCGAGTCTTGATTCTGCTCCATGAGAGCCATATCCATTATGGTTGTATTAGCATCCAAAACAGAATGGGAAGTTTGCCTGGGACTTAAACTAGCTGACCGATCTTCCACTTCCAGCCTATCTGTCTCATCCAGACTGTTCTTGAGCCTTTGCATTACTTTCTTTACTGCCACTTCTTTTTCCTCCCTCAGTCCAACCAAATCAATAGAAATTGACGGTTTTCCCATTGAGATAATTTCCTCCTGTTGTCTTTCTTTTTCTCCTGATGGTTCTCCAATCTCCCCTTCTTCTATCTCTGTCAATGAATTGATCCTCACCGAACTCTGTTTTTGGGCCGCTTTATTCTCTGCCTGCTTAGCCTGAATATTCCCCAAAATGTGTTCTGAACATGGAGCCTTTGAGCTAGTCTGTATTTCCTTCTTGCATTCTGCTCTTTTATGCCCGATTTTCCTACAGAAACTGCAGTAAGAAGGTACATGTTCATAAGAGAATTTCTGTTCCACTGTGTTACCTCTCACCCCGATCTCAATGCTGTTGGGAAGATCCTCTAGCAAGTTTATCTCCACGCAGAATCTAGCAACCGAGGGTCTTGACTGGTTCCTTGTCAGGGCATCTACCTGGAGAGGGGTTTCGATTGAAGTTGCTATGGAGTATAAAGTTTTGTGGTTCTGGTATTCCAAGGGCAATCTATGGAGCGAAACCCAAATTGGGGCAATCGGAGGTTCTTCATCAAACTGGAAGTTCGGCGTCCAACGAAGCATCCTCATCTGGAAACCCTTGATGGTCCATCTTGTCTTCAGCCAACATTTTTGGTAATCGGCATCCAACTGGAAGCGGAAAAGTACATGGCGGGGGTCGAGTAAGCTGATTTCCAGCTGTCCCAGAAGCCCTAGTTTGTCAAAATCCGCTCTGATTTCATGTATTTTGGGACGGCCATAGGAGAATTTTCCGACTAGACAGAGTTTGTGTGGTTCCGCTAGCCGATCTAGCTCCTCTTGTTCATAGAAGAGGTGGGGTTTTCCATTTATAAATTCTATCGGTTTTGCTTGTGGAAGATTTGGTTTCGAAGAATTATCTGTGAGAAGGCTAGCGAATATCCTGGCGGTGGAGTAATTTTGTTGTGGGCATTGGTTTGGACTGGGGTAATTTTGTTGCAGAGGTTGGGTTGGACCACCGGAAAGATCCGGTGGCACCATCTGACCGGTAACACACCATCTAGCTCCTCTTTTTTTATATTTATATTTAAGTTCTCAATTTTTATGCTTAAAAAAAAGGTCTCAATTTTTAATTGATTATAATGCGAAAGAAAATAAACAAAATAAAAATAGCAAGAACATAATTTGTTGTTGGACACCGTGCGGATGAGTTCTAAAACTATGAAAATGTAAGATTATTCACTTATGAAAATGGAAATTTGATTGAATTCAGATGATTACCTATGACAAATTTCGTAATTAACCTATCTTAAAATTATTTATTTTCTCCTTTTTAACACCTAGGTTAAAATTATTTATTTACTCATTTTGAACAACTTAGGTTAAAATTATCAACCGTGTCATTTTGAACAATTTAATATCAACCGTGTCAATCTCGTGCGTGCGTCCACGTGCAAATTTTTTTTAAAAAAATTATTGAGAATATAACTAATTCTTTTATCTATTTATTTTACTATTTTATCTAAATATTTTTTGAACCCCCATTTCCAACCCCACCTACCTTCAGCCCCTTCTTAGATTTCTTGGCTGACTTTGTCACCCCAAACAGTTTGCAGAGTTTATCATCTGGAATTTCATGTCATCAAACAGTTCTATTTTTATTAGTTATCGTTTCAATTTTTACCCAATATCGTTTTAAAACGATAACTCCCACCAGTGAGTTCTTCCTTGGCCATCAACAGAAACAGCATCAAGGTGCTCTCTCCCATTCCTTGGTCGATGTTCAATTGTCCAACCAGCTTCCATAAGAGACAATTTGGTATTTCAGCAACCGTTTTTGGCCCTCTTAAGGTAGCATATTACTAAAGTGGAACTTTTATCTTATTTTATATTAAAATATTTTAATATTTTACCTAGTAAATTTGAAACTAGGTTATAATATATATTTTTTATATTTAAATTTATGTATTCCAAAATTCTCGATTTTTTACTTTCATGATTAATTATAATTTGAAAAAAATAAACAAAACTAAAAATAATAATCACATAATCAGCAGTTGGGCAAGATCTGTGCAATGAGTGCTCGGCAATGTAAATTTGACTCTTTAAATCTAATAGCGTTCAAAATGTATTTGTTATTTTATCATGGAGTACTTTTATTGACATAAATTTCATTCATTCTTTCTTTTTTATCAATTAAAATTCAAACTAAAAAATATTATCTTATAAATAAATACATTTAATATATCCGAGAATAGTTTACTATTTCAGATAATTTTTATAATTATCTTTTTAAGATTTTATGATTGAATTAGGTGCTGATGTATGGTGAAATTCTAAGTAACTTAGGGTTAAAATGATTTATTTGTCGTGGAAAAAAAAAATAATGAAATCATGAAAATTGTGCGAGCGTGCATGTGCGCTTTTTTTTTTAAATAAATATTGAAAATATAACTAATTTTTTAATATCTTTATTTTATTATTTTATCTAAACTTTTTTTTTGTTTTTTATACCATCGATTCCAAGTCCTATCAAACAACTATAATTGTCATATTTTGATAAAGAAATATTTATTTTGAATCATTTACAAATCAAATAAAATATTTTGTTATTATATTTTTATTTATAAACTTTTTTTTGAAAACGTTTATAAATTTTATTTTTTTATAAACTACACAAAAATAATTTATATAATAAAATTATTTAGATTTAAAAGTAAAATCATATGAATTAATAGTAAAAATATTTTTAAAAAAGTATTTTGAGACAAATATATGAATTTATAGTAAAAATATAAACGATAAGTATTTTGAGACAAAAAAGTTTGAAACACGACTATTAATATAAGATAGAATAAGTAAAGTTTTTTTGAGACAACAAAAGTTCTTTTCCATTCACATAGTCATTTAGCTAAATTTATTTTATTTGTTCATAATTTATTTTATATTTATATAATAATTTTTTTAAAGATAACATACAATGATATTTTTTTATTTAAAGTTATTCATACAAATGAAGGACTAATCATTTTTTTAAAAGATAATACAATAATATTTTTTGTTACAACTATTTTTAGAAAATATTTCACTATTTATTAAAATTTTATTATTAAATTAAGATAATTTTGGACTATAATTTTTTTTTGATGATTTTTTTTTTTTTGGATTGGAGTCCTATATATATATATTTCCAAACTAAAAATGAGTTGAACCAAGACCTATTAGTTTTAACGGGAGTGTCAATCACTGATTTACTACCTTTTTGTTCGAGATTTTTTTTTTTAATACTAAAGATTAAATTATCTTTTTTTTAAACAAAAGATTAAATTATCTTGATCAAACAATAACATTTAAGAAAATTATGAATAGTATATATTGAAATTTATACTTTTTTGGGTAATAAAAAACAAAATTCTATTTGAGTTCAAAGTATTTATGTGTGTGGGATAAGAGGTTGTAGTCGAGTGATTTGTCATTTTTCACTTAAAATAATAGATTTCAATTCAAGTTAGGTAAGTTAGTACCTTCCTTTGAAAAAAAAAAAAAAAAAAAAAAAAACTGATGTGTATGTGCTTTGTGTGTGCGTATTTTGTAATAAAAATTATTACGAAATATATAGTTTAGGTCTTATATACGCACGGAACACGTAGCACCCATCATTTTTGTTTATTCTACATAAGCAGTCAAGGAAGAAATGAAATTCAGTTTGAGATTATCGAAATCTGTTTTAACAGTGAAGAGGTCGTAATTAAGGAAGACTTTATTAAAAAATTGTGTATATATACATGAAGTCACCATTCTAAAATCCAGTACAATCCCATTTGGGATCTTCCATGGGGGTTTAGCCTTTTGCAAGATCTTCCATTACAAATCATCATCACATTCCTCACTATGCTTCCTGTGCAAAGCTTGGTTGCTCTTATGCATGCCTCCAAAACAGTAGCGGAATTAGCTTGAGGTTGATGGGTGCTGAAGTATCTTCATCGGCTCCAAACTCTTCCTCCTCTCGCTTTCTTTCCTTCCTTCTCCTTATCTTCCTTCTCCTTCTCTTCCTCTTCCTCTTCCTCCCAATACTTCTCCTCTCTCTAGTACCCTCATTCAAATTTTTCTAATTCCGCTACTACTCTAAAACATGGTACTCTTTCATTGGAAGTCGCGAATTCATGAACTACATACCATTGTAAAAAATGGATCTCAAAATCCTGAATGATGGGTTATTCCAACAAGGTAGAAATTATCCATATGGAAGATTTGAACTACATATTAGTATATATATTAGTTAAGCTAAGAATCGAGTTCTTAGTAGCCACTGATCTGCATAAATCTTGTTTTTTTTCCCTCCAATTCCTTCCTATGGTTTTTAGTTTTTTTTTTACACAAATTATTATCTTTTACTTTTTTTTACACTAATTATTATCTTTTACTAGTTTATATTCTACTTTATATTTTTATTCTTTATCTAATTTTTAATATTTTTAAATTTTATTATACTTCTATCTTCTCTTCCCACATAAATTGTTATTTTTTCTTATTTTTGGTAATTCATATATTAAAATTTTTTAAAATAATTATTAGGTCGGTGAAAAAGGGACTCATGATCATAATTCAGCACTATTATAACAACAAGGTAAGAAGATAAAATTATTTTTTTAAAAAAATAAGAAGATAGAAAATAATTATCTTCTCAATATTAGAAAAAACTAAAAAACGCACGGATACACACGTGTACGCACGGACACGCACGCGTACGCACGGACGTAGTCTTTTACGGTAGTAAATTAGAATTGGAATGCCTAATAATCTAATATCGCAAGTGTGAGTGTTGAGGTTTTGATTTTTTTTTTTTTTTTTTTTTTTTGCCAAGCTTAGTTACCGTACAAGCGTAAGGATAAAGTAGAGTTAATTTCTTTTTTTTTTTTTTTCACCCTGCTTAATTAAGTTCATCCATTCCATTGTGGGTTCAAAAATCAAAACTTAGTTTCTTAATATAAAATAAGATAAAGGTTTTATAAAAATAAAATTTAATAAAAGAATTATTTTAAATTTTTTATTATAATAATTTCAATAATAAATTTATATCAAATAAAACATATGAATTTTATGTATACACTGTATATCTAGAGAGCTGCCTAATGATGGGCGTGTGAATGAATGGATGAATGAGTTGAAATCCATTAGATCTGCATGGGATATTCACACGAACTTCATGAGGGAGGGGGCTTTCCAAAAGAGTCATCGGCTACTTTTCTACTCCAGACTTCTGGGTATACCTTTAATTGGCGACTTACCAATTATGAATGAACTAACTATGGATGTTATGCTTCATTAGTCTTCAATAAACTCTTCACAAATTTCATAACTTAATGTCACCAGCGACTCATCACAGAACATGGGCATAACATCTCGCAGCAATCGTACAGCTCGTCATCGCTAGATATAGAACATAATTAAGAGCATGTGAACTACATAGACATCATCACCATAGCAGCTTATGTTGATTAGATCTCACCCTCAAAGCCATCCATTTGTCCTCCAACTTCTGCAACTGGGTTCTCCTGGACCATAGGAAACTTGGAGGACGATTGTTTCTTAGTTTTGCACTCCATAAGATGGTTGTAATCTATTAGGCACCCTACACATGAGTTTTAAGATTGTGAGAGTTTCGGCCTCCTTCGTTTTTCATGTTTATATTTAAGTTCTCAATTTTTATGCTTAAAAAAAAGTCTCAATTTTTAAGTTCGTAATTGATTATATAATGTGAAAGAAAATAAACAAAATAAAAATAGCAAGAACATAATTTGTTGTTGGATATCGTGCGGATGAGTTCTAAAACTATGAAAATGTAAGATTATTCACTTATGAAAATGGAAATTTGATTGAATTCAGATGATTACCTATGACAAATTTCGTAATTAACCTATCTTAAAATTATTTATTTTCTCCTTTTTAACACTTAGGTTAAAATTATTTATTTATTCCTTTTGAACAACTTAGGTTAAAATTATTTACTCACTCCTTTTTAACACCTAGTTTAAAATTATTTATTCACTCATTTTGAACAATTTAATATCAATCGTGTCAATCTCGTGCGTGCGTCCAAGTGCAAATTTTTTTTTTTAAATATTGAGAATATAACTAATTCTTTTATCTATTTATTTTACTATTTTATCTAAATATTTTTTGAACCCCCATTTCCAATCCCACCTACCTTCAGCCCCTTCTTAGATTTCTTGGCTGACTTTGTCACCCCAAACAGTTTGCAGAGTTTATCATCTGGAATTTCACGTCACTGACTTACTACCTTTTTGTCCGATATTTTTTTAATACTAAAAGATTAAATTATCTTTTTTTTTCAACAAAAGATTAAATTATCTTGATCAAACAATAACATAAGAAAATTATGAATAGTATATATTGAAATTTATACTTTTTTGGATAATAGAAAACAAAATTCAATTTTAGATCAAAGTATTTATGTGTGTGAGATAAGAGGTTATAGTCCAGTGATTTGGTACTTTTCACTTCAAATAATAGGTTTTCAATTCCAGTCAGGTAAGTTATGACATTTCTTTGTAAAAAAATAAAATAAAATTGATGTGTATGTGCTTTGTGTGTGCGCATTTTGTAATAAAAATTATTAGCCGAGGAAGAAATGAAATTCAGTTTGAGATTATCGAAATCTGTTTTAACATTGAAGAGGTCGTAATTAAGGAAGACTTTGTTAAAAAATTGTGTATATATATATACATGAAGTCACCATTCTAAAATCCAGTACAATCCCATTTGCGATCTTCCATGGGGTTTAGCTTTTTGCAAGATCTTCCATTACAAATCATCATCACATTCCTCAATATTCTTCCTGTGCAAAGCTTGGTTGCTCTGATGCATGCCTCCAAAACCGTAGCGGAATTAGCTTGAGGTTGATGGGTGCTGAAGTATCTTCATCAGCTCCAAACTCTTCCTCCTCTTGCTTTCTTTCCTTCCTTCTCCTTATCTTCCTTCTCCTTCTCTTCCTCTTCCTCTTCCTCTTCCTCCCAATACTTCTCCTCTCTCTAGTACCCTCATTCAAATTTTTCTAATTCCGCTACTACTCTAAAACATGGTATTCTTTCATTGAAAGTCGTGAATTCATGAACTACGTACCATTGTAAAAAATGGATCTCAAAATCCTGAATGATGGGTTCTTCCAACAAGGTAGAAATTATCCATCTGGTAGATTTGAACTACATATTAGTATATATATTAGTTAAGCTAAGAATTGAGTTCTTTGTAGCCACTGATCTGCATAATTCTTTTTTTTTTTTTTTCCTCTAATTCCTTCCTATGGTTTTTAGGTTTTTTACGCAAATTATTATCTTTTACTTTTCTTTTAAAACTAATTATTATCTTTTACTAGTTTTTTTTTTTTTTGAAGAATTATCTTTTATTAGTTTATATTCCACTTTATATTTTTTTTATCTAATTTTTAATATTTTTAAATTTTATTATCGTTCTATCTTCTCTCTCCACATAAATTATTATTTGTTCTTATTTTTGGTATTTCATATATTAAAATATTTTTTAAATAATTATTAGGTCGGTGAAAAATGGGCTCGTGATCATCATTCAGCGCTATTATAACAACAAGATAAGAAGATAAAATTATCTAAAAGAAATAAGAAGATAGAAAATAATTATCTTTTAATATTAGAAAAATAAAAATAAAAAAAAAAACGCACGGATACACACACGTGTACGCACGGACACGCACGCGTACGCACGGACGCTGTCTTTTACGGTAGTAAATTAAAATTAGAATGCCTAATAATCTAATATCGCAAGTGTGGGTATTGAGGTTTTGATTTTTTTTTTTTTTTTTTTTTTTGCCAAGCTTAATTACAGTACAAGCATAAGCATAAAGTAGAGTTAATTTTTTTTTTTCTTTCCACCCTGCTTAACTAAGTTCATCCATTTCATTGTGGTTCAAAAATCAAAACTTAGTTTCTTAATATACAATAAAATAAAGGTTTTATAAAAAATAAAATATAATAAAAGAATTATTTTAAATATTAATTATAATAATTTTAGTAATGAGTTTATATCAAATAAAATATATAAATTTTATATATACATTTAGCTGTCTAATGATGAGCCAGTGAATGAATGGATGACTGGCTATTTTCTTCTTCAGACTTCTGGGCAGACCCATCTTCGAATTCTTAATAAAGACTCTAACTAGCGACTTACCAATTCTGAATGAACCAACTATGGATGCCATGTTTCAACAGTTTTCAATAAACTCTTCACAAACTTCAGCACCTAATGCCACCAGCAACTCATTACAGAACATGAAAATAGCATCTCGTAAACTACATAGACATCATCACTATAGCAGCTGATCTTGATTAGATCTCACCATCCAAGCCATCCATTTGTCCTCCAACTTCTGCAGCCGGTCCACTTCACCCTCTATTAATTGCTCCTAAGCAACCTTAGCAGCACTCACTTCTGATTGTTTCTTAGTTTTGCACTCCATATGAGGGTTGTAATCTATTAGGCACCCTACACCTGAGTTCTAAGATTGTGGTAGTTTCGGCCTCCTTCTTTTTACATATTTATATTTAAGTTCTCAATTTTTATACTTAAAAAAAATTCTCAATTTTTAGGTTCATAATTGATTATAATTTGAAAGAAAATAAACAAAATAAAAATAGAAAGAACATAATTTGTTGTTGGACACCATGCCCATGAGTTGTGCGTTTTCCGTGAGCATAATTTCACAAAAAATTTTCCCATTAAAAGTAATAAAATTATGAAAATGTTAGATTATTCACTTCTTTTTAACAAAAAAATTATTCACTTATGTTTAATAATTTAGCGTCAATCCTGTAGTGTCAATCACTTGTTAACCATATTAATGTATTTGGTGGAAATTTGATTTATCTCAATCGAAAGATAATATCAGAAATTTGTTATATTTCAAAATAGTTTAATATTTAAAATAACTTTTATAGGTAGCATGATTGAATTGATATGATGACCAATGAAAAATTTCGTAATTAACCTAGCTTAAAATTATTTACTCACTCCTTTTTAACACCTAGGTTAAAATTATTTATTCACTCATTTTGAACAATTTAGGTTAAAATTATTTACTCACTCCTTTTTAATTAAAATTATTTATTCACTCATTTTAAATAATTTAATGTCAACCGTGTGCGTCCACGTGCAAATTTTTCTTTAAAAAAATTATTGAGAATATAACTAATTCTTTTATTTATTTATTTTACTATTTTATCTAATTTTTTTTTTGTTTTATTTGTTTGTTTGAGGAGGATTGTTGTCTTTTTGTTTTCATGGGAGTCGCAAGCCTTGATTTTGAACCCCCATTTCCAATCCCACATACCTTCAGCCCCTGCATAGATTTCTTGGCTGACTTTGTCACCCTAAACAGTTTCCAGAGTTTATCATCTGAAATTTCACGTCATCTGTAGTTTATTTTTATTAGTTACCATTTTAATTTTTACTTTTTATCATTCTAATTTAGACTAAATTCTCCCCTAAATAAAAGAAATTTTTGAGATGATAATATTTAAAATTGAGACAAAAACTACTTAAGCGTGTTTTGTATGCCAAGGTGACCGACCAGTGAGTTCTTCCATGGCCATCTACATAAACAGCATCAACAAGGTACTCTCTCCCATTCCTTGGTCGATGTTCAATTGTCCAACCAGCTTCCATAAGAGACAATTTGGTATTTCAGCAACCGTTTTTGTTCTTTAGGTCTCATGTCCCCTTCCTTCTTATCAATCCTATTTTCCTTTCAAGTAGTTTTCATTTTTCTCTTACGCAACTTCAATTCTTGATGACTCTTCAACACTTTTGCCCAACTTTTTACTAGAATTCATAACATATTACTAAAGTGTTATATTATTTTATATTAAAATATTCTAATATTTTACCTAGTAAATTTGAAAGTGGGTTATGATATATATTTTTTATATTTAAATTTATCTATTTTAAAATTCTCGATTTTTAATTTTCATGATTAATTATAATTTGAAAAAAATAAAAAAATAAAATATAAATGATAATCACATAATTTGCAGTTGGGCAAGATCCGTACAATGAGTGTGCGAGCAATTAAAATGGTAGTAAAATTTTAATAGTGTTGAAATATGTAAATTTGACTCTTTAAATCTAATAGTGTTCAAAATTGTAATTGTTATTTTATCATGGAGATTGACATAAATTTCATTCATTCTCTATTTTTTATTTTTTATGAATTAAAATTCAAATTAAAAAAATATTATCTTATAAATAAATACATTTAATATATCCGAAAATAGTTTACTATTTCAGATAATTTTTATAATTATCTTTTTAAGATTTTATGATTGAATTAGGTGTTGATGTATAGTGAAATTCTAAGTAACTTAAGTTAAAATGATTTATTTGTCGTGGAAAAAAAATAATGAAATCATGAAAATTGTGCGTGCGTGCGTGCGTGCGTGCATGTGCTCTTTTGTTTTTAAATAAATATTAAAAATATAACTATTTTTTAATCTCTTTATTTTATTATTTTATACAAACTTTTTTGTTTTTATGCCATCGACTCCAAGTCCTATCAAACAACTATAATTGTCATATTTTGATAAAGAAAATATTTATTTTGAATCATGTACAAATCAAATAAAATATTTATTATTATATTTTTTATTTATAAATTTTTTTTGAAAACGTTTATAAATTTTATTTTGTTATAAACTACACAACCATAATATATATAGTAAAATTATTTAGATTTAAAAGTAAAATCATACGAATTAATAGTAAAAATATTTTTTAAAAAAAGTATTTTGAGACAAAAAAAAAAAATTGAAACATCTATGAGATATAATTTTTTTTTGTGATACGAGTTTGATAAAATTCTTATAGATAATACAGTGATATTTTTATTACAATTATTTTTTAAAAAATATTTTATTAAAATATTATCATTAAATAGGGGTAATTTAAGACTAAAATTTTAAAAATTACATTTAAAATGAAAATATATTATAAAATTATTCACATTTTATGAAAAAAAAAATCTTTCTTAAAATTTTGGAGATTTTTTTTTAATACCAAAAAATTAAATTATCTTGAGCTAGTGCCCATATCTTAATAAAAATTATTGACGAAATATACGATTTACCTATGCACGCACATAGCACCACAAGTATTGTTTATTGTTTTTGTAAAAAAAAAAACATTACTATTTATCGTCTCAATACTTTTCTTTTACCGTTTCAATTTAAATTAAAATATTTATTTATATTTTTGTCAAAATTTATAGATTATTGCCCCTAAAAGTGTGACGGTATTTTTCTGATATTGAAGCTATGATACTTGAGATGGACTAAGATCCTGATTATCAAGACACACAAAGAGCGAAGTTTGTCTCCAGATATGAGTCACAAGAATAAAAAAGGAGCATCATAAGGCTAGAACAATGTGCCAAAATCATGTCTGCAAAGAGCCATGACATCTCTGGGTGCTTTTACCATTTTCTATGGTCGCCATTTGAGGCATTACGTTAGAAAAACTGACGTTATTCTTGGAAGATCAACTGATGATGCTGAAGTTGATATTGATCTGAGAAAAGAAGAGCGTGCTAGCAGGCAGTTGTTAAGATTGAAGCAAATGGGTCTTTCTACCTGAAAAATCTTGGGAGGAGTTACCACTTTAATTTTTATCTTTTATCATTTCAATTTAGAGTAAAATACATTCATTTCATATTTCCAGTTGTTTGATTGAGATAAGGGGAATGAGTTTTGCTTTTGAGACCAACCAAAAATTTATCACACAGTACGTGAATCTGTCTCAGAAAAGCAAAGGGAAGTGACAAGATCACGCTTTTGTTAATTCCTGGGTCACATCCCAAAGTAAAAAGCGGAATTATATTTGTTACGAGGAGTATACATTGAAAATTATATTTTTTGGATCAGAACAAAATAAAATTCACATTCAAATAATATATAACACAATTCTATGGGTCCTTTTTAATTTTTTTTTATAAATTTAAGCAAATCAAAATATATTTTTTAATTTAAATTAAAAAATAATATTATCATGAAAATAATTTAACAATTTCGTGTTAACTTTAAAAATTTAAAATATATTAAAAATTTTTTAACAATAATTATTATGGACGGACTCATAATTTAATACTGTTAGAAGATAAAAAATAAGTATATTTTTTTAAAGCAAAAAATAATTATATTTTTAATATTAAAAAAAAGAAAACATGCACCTATACGCACGCACGTGGCTCTTGTTTATGTTGTTGGGACAAAGAGAGCATGCGGGAGTAGAGTAGTGGTGGAGGAAGGCAGCGGCAGCGGCGGCGGCAGCCAGAATAATTCCGATAAGAATGTGGCGAAGTTAAGGACCATGTTCAACATCCAGAATGACTTTTCCCCGGACGAAGAAGCACAGATCCGGGAGGAGAACGCTTGGGCATTCAAGTGATTCCCTGAAAATATTGTTCCTTTTCCTTTTGCTTTTCCTTTGTTGTTCCTTAACAAAGTTGAGAGCAAGTCCCTTCACAGCTCTAATTTTTGGGCAAATATTGTTCAATCAAATTCCTGAAAAAATTATTTTAAATTTCTGTTTTTAGATTTTTTTAATAATATGTTATATATTATAGATAAATATTCTTATATTAAGTTTCAAAAGTCTGGAATATTCACTTAAAAAATATATATATATTTTTTGTTAAAAATTTTAGCCTCAATATGATTATATTTTTTTCATATTTATATTTATGTGTCGCAAATTTTCAATTTTTAGGTTCCATAATTAATTATAATTTGAAAGAAAATCAATAAAATAAAAATTACAACAACATTTTTTCTTTATTGAAATAACGTCTATTATCTCAGCATCCCATTTTCACCACAAAGACCAAAGTAAGGACGTACTCCATGACAAGAACATAATTTGTTGCTGTGCAAAATTATTATGAAAATTTTAGAAGGAGAAATGTGCATATGAGTTCTAAGATTATGCGTGCGTACGTGTGCATTTTCCGTGAGCATAATTTTATAAAACATTTTAGAGAAAAAAAAAAAAAGGCAGCAAATTTCTGCAGCTCTTGGACCTTGGCCTTGCCGCCACAGCTCCATGATCACCACCATCATAACGAGTTTTCAAAGATTAGAATTGTTTTAGTTTTTTTTTTTTTTTTTTTTTGCAATTTTACTTTTTTTTGCACAAATTCATAATTAATTCAATTAATTCATGTTAAAATTATTTATGTGTTGTGAAAGAAGAAGTAATAAAATTATGAAAATATAAGGATTATTCACTTTCTTTTAACAAAAGATTATTCACTTATTTTTAGTGTCAATCGGCGTGCAGGTGGGTTTTTTTTTTTTTTTTAATTTAAACATTGATGTTTTAGACTTTTTTACCTAGTTTTTTTTTTTTTTTTGGTCAAAATAAGGAAATTGTATTAAAGGGAGAATGAAATCCAAGAGTAGATTACAGACTCTTGCCCCCTATTCTCTAAACAACTCCCAGCATTAGTCTAAAGCTAAACTACAAATTAGCCTACTAGTTTAGAGTACCAGATTAGCCATTACAAGGCATTTTACAAGCTAATACATGGCATTTTATAAAAAATCTGGCTAT
Organism: Knoxia roxburghii; assembly: GCA_030378225.1. Classification (NCBI taxonomy): domain Eukaryota; kingdom Viridiplantae; phylum Streptophyta; class Magnoliopsida; order Gentianales; family Rubiaceae; genus Knoxia; species Knoxia roxburghii. The sequence goes on from CM059423.1 coordinate 38,776,273, forward strand.
TTCACAAAAATCACACTATATTTGCTGCTGCACAAAAACTTTGAATTTCTATCTATACTCTCAACATTGGCACTGCTGATCTTTCTAAGTTTAGTAGGCCACGCACCTTTACTGGAAGTAACTCAAAAGAGTTGAAGCTACAAGAAAGACCAGATGAAGCCTTTTTTGCTAAGAGATCTGTTGGGGTGTTTCCTTCCCTAAAAATATGAGCTACCACATGTCTGCCTGTGAGAACTTTGTTGCGGATTTCCTTTAGCTATTGATGATACTTCCAGAGGAATGCCTTTTCACCTTCTTGAATCATCTGGACTAGCTGCTTGCAATCACAAAGGATTCTTACATGGTCCATGTTTCTTGAGTTACAAAAAGACACAGCCTTTAACATTGCAGCAATTTCAGCTTGTATAGGCATTGAAGCCTCCGAAGCTTGATAGACAATGAGATCATTCCAAAACTCCCAGTTGGGACAACCCAATTTTCTTTCACTAGGTTGATAAATTCACTTCTTCTGGTCCACATGCGTTGGAATACAAATCTGCGAGGCTTGGAGACAGATAACCAGTTCATTTGAAGGAGGAGTGGGCAATGATCTGAGGTTGACTTGTTGAGCACATGAGTTACTGTGATTGGGTATTTTTCCTGCCATTCTTGCGAGACAAGAATCCTATCAAGCTTTTTGCTGACCCACCCTGACGATCTGCAACCACCCCAAGTAAATGTCCTGCCAACAGTATTGGTTTCATACAGCTCCATATCCTGAATACAGTTGTTAAAGTCCCTGATTGCCGTTTGATTTGGACTGGAAAAGCCCCTATACTCAGAAAGTCCTCTTATGACGTTGAAGTCACCTCCAATAGCCCAAGGAGAATTTGGATGCTGTCTTCTGAAGTCAATAAGGAATTCCACAAGCCTCGTCGGATTTTATAATTTGAGCTAGCATATACAAAAGAGAGAAGAGAGCTTCCATTTACGGCAGAGATATTTAATTCACAGTGAACTACCTGTCCCATGTCTTCTATGCTAGAAACAGACAAGCCATCCCTAGCGAAAATCCAGATTTTACCAGATTTTGAGGACCAACAGAAATCAAATCCTAACTTAATACAGAAATAATTTATTTTATCTTCAGAAGCAAAAGGTTCTAGAATGCACAGAAATGAAATTCCATGTGATCTAGCTAAATATTTTAAACGACGCAGAGAAGGGGCATTACAGATTACCCTAATATTCCAAATAAGGATTTTTATCATTGATGTTTAGAGAGATAGCGAACCTGGGTTCTTAAAGGCTTTTTGGAGGAGGCTGCTGTCATGATGAGAGAAGATCCTCTTATGTTGCATATCTTCGGCCGGCCACGCCGCTTCTTTACTGGAACAAAGCCTTCTTCCTCCGAGTATATTTCACTTTCTTCCAAGCTGTATTCCCCTTCAGAAGGCAGTGGCGAAACTTCATTCTCTGAGTTAAGATCAATGCCTGCCTTGGCTTCATTTAAATAATCGATTGGGGAAATTTTGGGAATTTTTTTCTCGCTACAACTCGGTACTGGCGGTGCTTCAGTTGCCAATGCAACTATAGCTTCAGATTGGCTGGGTGGAAGGAGATTATCTTCATAACTAATTCCAAGAACCACAATTAGGGGTGAGCTCGGTTTTTGGTGGGTCTCCAAATTCTCCAGGATTGGCACTTCTGGGTTTGCATATACTTCTTCCAATTGTTTGACAGAATTCAGGGGTTCCGCCAAATGAAGATCCGGCAACATTTCTAGACTTGGTGTTGAGATTTTATTCTCCTTTTGGATGACCATACATGAAGGGCCGTCCTTAAGGGTATCTGGTATAGGGAAATTCAAGTCAGTTTTCCTTGATGGGGCTTTGGGGGGATTGGAGTTTCCTTTCTTGCAGTCTGACTGATTATGTCCTATCTTCCGGCAACTAACACAATACTTAGGGATATGCTCATAAACATACTTCTGATCCACCGTTCTTCCATTCTTCCCGATGGCAATACTGTCAGGCAGTTCTGCTTGTAAATCCACCTCAACACAAAATCTAATGCACGAGAGACGGGAAAGAAGCTTTGTTGGAGCGTCGATTTGGAGAGGGGTGCCCACTGCTGAGGCTATGGAGTAGATCGTCTGAGCATCAGTATATTGCAGAGGCATCTCTTGAATTGAAACCCAAATAGGAGCATAGGGAGGGTCTTCCTCAAATTGAAATTCAGGCGTCCATTTGAGAACTCTCATTTGGAATCCAGCTATCAAACATGTTGGCCTTAACCGGAAACGTTGGTAGACTGCCTCATTCTTGCATCTGATCAGAACATGACGTGGGTTCAGGTGCCCTAATTCATATTGATCCTTAAAGCCAACTCTGTCGAGTTCCTTTCGGATGTCGATCATTTTGGGGCGACCAAAGGAGAATTTGCCAATTAGGGAGAGTCGATGTGGAGCCGCGAGTTTTTCGATCTCATCATCTTCAAATATCAGTTGGGGTTTTCCGTTAACAAAGGTGATGGGTTTTGGTTTGGGGAGTGGAGGTGGAGCTGTTTGGTCATGGAAGAGACTCGCAAAGGTATGGGTTCTTTGTTGGGGTTTATTTTGGGGACCACCGGAAGATTCCGGTGGCTCCATCGATGACAGACGCCGGAAAAAAAATTTTCTCAAAGATTGGGAGGCTCATCCATCACTTCAAGTGGAGGATATTAAAGATCTTTGAGAGGTGGGTTTTGTTCTATGAGATGTAGGGAAGATTTCCGGGGTTTTGGGTGGCCGGGAAAGAAGCCAGACGGCCGGGAATGGGGGTGGCGGTCCGGTGGACAGTAGACCAGCGGCGGCGAGCAGGGCGGGCTGGGATAAGCATATAGTTAATTTCCTTTTTGCTTCCCCGTATTACCACAGTAAAATATTAGAATATTTTAATATAAAATAAGATAAAGGTTTCATATGAATAAAATTTAATAAAAGAATTATTTGAGGTTTTTTTTTTTTTTTTGGATTTTGCCTTAGTTAAATGTTATAAATATAGATTTATATTTTTGAAGCAAAATATACATTTATATTAATTAACATGGATATATATCGAAAATTATATTTTTTTATGAGAAAAAATAAAATTTATTTTAATACGGGGAATTTTCAACATGGAATCTTTCAGTATAATGTTTATTACTATTTAATGAATTATAAGTTGCCTCAAAAATTTCAGTGACGAAATATGTACCTTACGTAGCACAAGATGGAAGGTGCTGCTATATGGGTAGGAAAAAACTATCCAGAGCCTCATTCCTGTGATGACCGCTCGTCTAGATGGGAAAAACTACCATTCTTGGGTGCATTTGATGGAATTCTTTCTAAATCAGTTAAAGGTTGGATATGTACTCAAGCAGCCATGTCCAAGCGTTTCTGCGGAAGAAATGAGTTTTGAAGAAGTTATTAAAACCAAAGCTTCTATACGGAAATGGGTTGATGATGAGTATATATGCCGCCACTATGTCTGTGCGCAATCTGTTCAGTCAATACTGGAAGAAGGGTTATAGTGCCAAGGGGCTCTGGGAAGAACTTAAGTCAGTTTATGATGAGGACTTTGGTACTGTGAAGTTTCTGGTAAGCAAATACATCCATTTTGAGATGGTTGATGGCGTTTCCGTCCTGGATCAGGTTCAAGAACAATATCATGGCTTCTGGAATTTGGGTTGCTGAAAATTTCCATGTTTGTGCCATCATGGAATGACTACCGTTCAAAATTGATGCACGGGGATGGAATTTTACCATACAATGTGTTGATGCATCAGCTGAAGCTTGAAGAAGAGTCGCCGAAGGAATCAGTGCATGAAAGAGAGTTTGTCCAGATAGGAAGCTGGAAACTCATGGGAGGAAGAAGGAAAATCAAACTGTCCAGGCTGTTGCAGATGTCATCAGGGAGGAACAATCTTCTTCCAGCTGATTTAGTTGATTCATAAGTTTAAACCTCAACCATTAATCAGTAGTTAGGTTGATAAATGATAAGCAAATCAGGTTGGACTTAGAGTCTTGAAAACCTTTTGTCATCAAAGAGGAACAATGATCTTTTTTACATAAGTTTTAAGTTTTACAAGTCACGACCCCACTTCTTATCATATTCACTTTTAATTTGGACTAAAATATACCTCTATAATACACTCTTTTCTCAATGATAATTTTGTCAAATTTTATGAACTATCTCCAAAAAATTGAAACGGTAACTAGTAACTCCTAAGTTTAAAAAAAAAAAATTACATTAATGTGTGAATAGGGTAAATTATATAGCAGTACCATATCACTACAATCCTACTCCAATTTGTACTTTCCATATGTACTGCACGTTTTTCTTTTTCTTTTTCTCAATTTTTAATTAATCATTTTTCTTTTTTTTTTGCCTTCAATTTTTTTAGAAAATAAATTTATTCATTTATTTATTTTATTTCAAAATAAAAAATTTTAGATTTTTATATAAATATAAAATTAATTAATTATTTAAAATGTAAAATTATATTGAATTTTTTAAAAGATATGTTCAAAGGATTTCTTTCAAAACTGGTTTTACAACGTTGTTAAAATTTTACTGCACGCAAAGAGCACACGTGCATATGGTTTGTTCGTTAAACAAGATTAACTTAATAATAAAATCATTTGTAAATCTAAAATATGAAAAGTTATCTATATAATATATATATATATATAAAACAATTGTTATACCATATACCTACTAGGTAATGAAATATATATTAAAATAAAATGAAAGAAAAAGGATCTAAAATAATATATAATATTATAAAAAACAATATATATATATATATATTTATCTGTATGTTTTGGAATTTCAATAGAAATGTGAAGTCAAATCGTTGAACTGTTGAAGATGTGATGAATGAGTTGTTGGGTAAAATTAAGCCAAGGAATACTGGAAATGGAGTTAGGAATGCTGAAAATGGGAACAACTACAACGATAAGAAATGGAAGCTGTGGTCGATGATCTTTTAAATGATGATGAAAATGGGAATGTTGAGAATGGGAATAGCAACTCCCATAACCAGCCAAGCCCTGAAGAAATGGAGGAATGGATAAATCAAGTTCTCAACTAATAGCCGGAAGTGATGCAGTTAAATATGGGTAATTTATTTTTTGCCAATTGTTGAACCCCTTGTTTGTATTGTTTATATATATATATATATATGAAAATTCAATGAAAATGTAATTTTTAACCATTTGCTGCGTGTAAATACCTACTAGGTAATGAAATATACATTAAATAAAATGAAATAAAAGGATCTAAAACAATATATATTATAAAAAAAACTATATATATATATATTTACTTTTGTTGCTCTCATCTCTTTTTTTTTACAAAGAATAAAAAAGACACAAGCATGCACACGCACGCACGCTGAACGGCTCATAAGCTACTATCGTATGTATGGGTGTTGAGGTTTTGGACTTTTTTTTTGTGGAGGTGTTAATTTTTTTTTTCGTCTTCCCTAACTTAAACAACTCCATTCCATTGGGGGGTTCAAAAATCAAAACCTAATTTATAATTTACTACAGTAAAAGATTAAAATATTTAATATAAAATAAGATAAAGGTTTCATAGAATTAAAATTAAATAAAAGAATTATTTAAAAAAAAATTTCTCCATTTTACTCAGATCACTGAAACAGAAATGAAAAACTTAAGAATAGTTAGTGTTGTACTACTAAGAAAATTTTATCAGACATTGGAGTTTCAACTTCCCACTCAGATTAATCCATCATTAATGAAGCCAAAGTTGTATAAATGCATTAAATTTTACAACAAAAACGAAAACAGTTTTGTACCAAATCTGGGCAAAGATACATCATGCCACGAGAACATGGTTATATGAGATAAGCTATTTCTGATGCTACTATGGTGTAAAGGTAGCATTTTCAATAACTGAATTTCTGACATTTACTTAGAAAAATTTAGCAATTCTTCTTCAAAATTCTGGATGAGGATTTCAGCAACGATGAGTATATGAATGTAGCATAAGTGAAATGAATTTAGACCGACTAATCCTCCTTTCGATTGTTCTGTCGTTTTCCCAAGAAAAGAAAAAATTTAAAAAATAATGTTATTTTATTAATTAACTATATTAATTTAGTTGGAGCAAGTTAAAATAAAAGATATATATATTTATAAAAAAAAATTTGATATATTTGGAATTTGATTTATCTCAATTGAAAGATAAGATAAGAAATATGATATATCTAAAAATAGTTTAGTAGTATTTGAGATTATTTTTATATTTATCTATTTAAGATAATTGAATTCAATTATTCACTTTTTTTCAACAATTTAGTGTCAATCGTGCGTGTGTTAATCATGCGTGCATGTCTTTTTCTTAAAAAAAAAAATATCATTGAATAAAACGAGTGAAAATAATAATTGTCTTATTCACCATAACAGACAAAACGGATGAAGGCCTGAATTCCTGAGACAAATATTGACTATAGTTATAGTTTTAATATTTAAAAAAACACATATCTAGCACGTACTATATTTTTTCATATTTATATTTAATTGATGATTGATTATAATTTGAAATATAATAAAAAAATAAAAATAGCAAGTAATTTTAGGAGGAGAACCGTGTTGATGAGCTATAAGATTGTGCGTGCGTGCGTGTGCATTTTTTGTGCATGTGCGTTTTTGGTGAGCATAATTTTACAAAAAAAAAAAAAAAATTAGGAAAAAAAAGAAGAAATGGGCAGAAAAATTCTGCAGCCTTGCCCTTATCTGTTGGCGAACGCACGCAGCACCTAGCCCCGCAAATATTGTTTGTTCATTTGGTCACTATTAAACAAGATTAATCTAACAATAAAATTTAAATGATAAAACTTTTTGTTTCGAATGAAAAATAAACTTAGAAGTATATTTATAATTTCTCAAAAAATATGAAACAAATTTTGAAGATGAGACACAGAGTAGTAGCATAAATCAAGTGTCATCCTCAAATTTGACGGTAAATCCCGGTCCTCCAGACTTCTGGGCAGATCTATGCTTCCAGTTCACAATGAAAACCTTAACTGGATGCCATGCTTCAATTATGAATTATGAATGACCCAACTATGGATGTCATGCTTCAGCAGTCTTCAATCAACTCTTCACAAACTTCAACATCTAATGTCACCAGCGACTTATCACATAACATGGGGCATAGCAGCTCGCAGCCATCGTACAGCTCATCATCGCTAGATATAGGACACAACGGCTCGCATTCGCACCAGCCCCATACGCTCATCATCGCACAATTTAGCTGAATCAGGAGGTAAAAAGTATAATAATAAATGCTACATGTTGGTTAAAAAATCAAAACCTAGTTTCTAATCTCCAGAGTAAAAAATTAAAATATTTTATGATAAAGGTTTATAGAAGTAAAATTTAATAAAATAATTAATTTAAGGCTTTTCCTTGATTTTGCTTTTTTTTTTTTTTTTTTTGAAGCATTTTTGGATTTTGCCTTTTATTTTTTTAAGGAATTCTAAATTTTGCCTTAGTTATATGTTATAATATAAATATATACATATCCCAAAATTTGATATAATGAGAATTTAATTTATCTCAATCCAGAGATAGGATAAGAGATTTGATTATATTCGAAAATAGTTTAGTATTTAAAATTATTTTTATAACTATAGCATGATTAATTCAGATGATGATATATGGTAAAATTCGTAATTAACTTAGGCTAAAATTTATTTATTTAGTTCTTTTAATCATTTAATGTCAATCGTGTCAATTTGTGCGTTCACGTGCGCATTTTATTTTTAACAAATATTGAAAATATAACTAATTCTTTTATCTCCTTTGCTTTAAAAAAAAAAATAAAATCTTTTATCTCCTTATTTTATTATTTTGGACTTTACCCTGCAGAACTTGCTGCTGTGGTATTTTTTACTTCCAACAACTGAGAAGTGGCCTAACATCATAGCTGCCACAAAAAATGGCGTTGCATTAGCTGCTGCTGCTATGGGAAACGCTGGGCAGCCATCGGGTCAGTAGACATTGGTGAATCTGATGATGAATTTCTCTTTCGTGTCTTACTTCCTGTGTTGTTAGAGATGCAAATGTTTTGACCTGTGTTGTTTAACCTTCAAAAGTCTCATCGTATTTGTCTGATAGGCTCGTATTTTGAATTTTTGTTGTCTCCCACAAAACATGTAAAAGATTATAATATTTTAATATCAATTAATATTTCTGGCCTTTAAAAGTAACAAATCCAGCACCACCATAGTCTTTATGGTTGAAGAATTCAAAAGGAGGGATCACAGCATCACGACCAAACCTTGCCCCAGGACCAAACCCGGATGAATTTGGATCAAGAGCCATAGACACTTGAAATTTGGATTCTAGAGTTGTCATGTACGGAAGTTGCACGTTAAATTTGAATATTTTAATATAAAATAAGTTAAATTTTAATTCGAATCAAAATTTAATAAAAGAATTATTTAAGTTTTTTTAAATTTTACTTCAGGAATATGTTATAGATAGATACATTTTTATTCATTAAAGATATAAATTTATTTGGACAATTTAAATTAAAAAATTTCTAAACATAGTTTAGTATTTGAGATAATTTTTATAGCTATCTTTTTAAGACTTGTATGCTTTAGGCGTGAGCCTCTCTTTTAACTTTGTTCACAAAAATTATAGATTAATCATTTCAATACCCTCTGATTCAGTTATTCATTTCATAAATTTTGCAGAAATATGAACGAGGGATTGTAAGCAGGATAGCCTCCATTTTTACACAAAATCTACACGACAACGATTCTCTACTCTTCTTTTCTGCACTTCCTGTTTGCTCAAATCCTCCCCATAACAATTTTATCCAGTTTGTTTCAAAGTGTAAGCGTCTATCATTTCCCAACAATCCCTTACCGAAGGTGCTCTTTTGTGTTCGCGACGGGCGCAGATGAAGGCCCAGGCAGGCGGCCAAAGCGAGTAAGGAATCCAAGAAAGCTTTGGATGTATTTTATGAATTGACCATGCCTAACCTTCATCCATATGGGCGATGATGATGATGATTCCATTCAAAATTATTGAGTATAAATGGACATTTTTTCAATTTATGAATTCTTGGTTAACAATGTTTACAGTTGTAATGTCATACTTTAGACTAGTGGTATTACTTTCTTTTACTATACAAATACGTGATAGAGAGTTTATTTTAAAAGATTAACTTAAATTTTATCAAGAAGCAGACAATTTATTTATTTCTAATATACAGGTACGGCTCAAGAATTATAACTTTTGAAAACTTATTATCAATTTTACTTGATAGATTACTAGTTTTTCACTTTTAAATTTGTAAATATAAAACATGACCTAATTGACGTTCTTAAATTTGTAAACATAAAACACGAACTAATTAAGGATATTACAAACTAGGCTTAGAAAGCTTTGCAGGTCCTCTACCATTTAGTCAACAGTTCAAATTTGCTTGTAATTGAAAATTGAACCCGTCCATCAATTAGGTCTTTCAGCACCAAACATTGTTCAAATTTCTGAATAGTTTCTCCATTGAAGGTCAACATTGGCGTATATACGAGTTTCGTGGTTAAGGTGCGAAACAAACTTGATTAATGATTTTTCCCACTTATGCCTATAAGATTTTATTCATTCGTCCCAAAGTAGAAAATTATTTTTATTATATTGAGAACAAAAGAATTTCCATAGATAAAATAAATTAATGAAAGAGTAGATTTTTTGTGTCCGATCAAATATAAGATGTAAAATTTACAACACAATAGGCACAAGTTTAAACCTCTGTTATTGTACAACTAAAGAATGATTTATTGAAATTTACCATTAATGTCTTAAAGTGAGGCGGTAATTAGTAACTTTTTATGACTCAAAGCCTAAACAACAATTTAATTAACATCAAACCCAAAACAATTTGCTATGAAAGATTGGGTCTTATTGGCAGCAATTGCAAATATCATCCCACTCTGTCTTTGGCTTGCTCTGCTTTTGGTTGTCCTCTGGCTATTTATTTGATCATAATAGATGTTCCAATTGCCATTTCCCATCTCTCTCCAACCAAATCTTAACAGTAGGAATGTGGGCTATTCTTCTATAATCTTGGCTCTCTTTCAACTCCTTAGTCTCCCACAACTTCTTTCTAAGTTGAGAATTCATCACCTCAAATTCAAGCAATTGAAACTCTTTCAAGTGTTCAATACCCAAAGGTAAATCCTCCATCAATGGAAGTTTATACAGGTATAATTCTCTGATATTAGGCATTGCACCCTCTTCCACTCTCACCCATTTCAATCCTTCCATATTCTGTAGGACCAACTTCTTCAATTTCAGAAAACCTCCAGGTTTAAAATACAAATCTTCTCCTTGGTAAGCTCCATCAAAATAAACTTCCATTAAATTGGGCAAATGTTGAAGCGACTCTAATGGATCATCCTCTATACTACTCCCAACCAAATTTACGAGTCTCAAATTCTGAAGATTTCTTATCCATGGCGGCATCTTTTCTAAGCAGCCAACCAATTCTATATAATTAACATATTGCAGAGACAAAACAGAAAAAGAATGATTCAAATCCAATATAGTAATTAGATCTTGTTTTCCATCTGAACAATCAATCGATAATACCTCCAGATTTGTGAGCTTCTCAAGTGAGGAGCAAAACTCCTTCCCATCTTCTCTTCTTAGATTTGCAATTTGCAAAGTTTTTAACTTTAACAGTTTTCCTATCTCCCTGATTATTCCTGTCTCATCACTGTCCCCTACATCAATGCAACGAAGTCTTTCTAGTGAAAGAAGAGATCTCATATTACATGGAGCTTTGAATCCAATATCTCGAGAATTACCACATTTTTGATGTACATAAAGGGAACGGAGTTTTCGTAACATTAGAATTTCCACATGCAACTCCCTCACATCAGTTTCGCCTAAATTTAAATACTCTAGATTTTGAAGTTTTTTTATGGATTTTGATATTTTTTTAACTCTAGCACCAAATAAATTTAAATGAGTGAGATGATATAATTTGAACACCTCATTTGGAATTCCTTCCAACCGCATACCACCAAAATCAACAGCTTTCAAACATTTATTAGACAAAAGTTGAACTAACCATGCTTTCGGTAATGGTTTTGTGCATCCAACAGTGATTATGGATCGGAGATGGCTAAAGGAATAAGGACTTTCTGTCGCACCATAGCTCCCAAAGAAATCAGTTTGATGAATTACGAGACGACGCACCACCTTCTCTGGAGGCCACTGCATGCTTGTCTGTTGTGTAGTACTACCAACTAAGGTAATCAAGTTTTTCTCCCTCGACTCACACAAAATTATTTCTCCAATAAGATCATGGATGTGAACAAACAAAGGAAGGCCATGATATCCCTCCCCATCCAGTTGGATTAAGCTCCTTTCAGCAAGTTCTTTCATGTAATTCCACCCAACTTCTTCAATAGTGAGTCCCTCCATTTCTTCCAGAAATCTCTCAGCACTCCACAATTGAATTAGATAAAGGCAACTTATCCGAAAATCTTCAGGAAAAATGCTAGTGTACAACAAACAAGTTTTGAGAGTAGGGGGTAGATCATTGTAACTCAACCAAAGTATCTTCTTTGCTCTATCAAGCTTTCCAGTGCCTTCAGATTCACCCCCCAATCTATGTAGAACCTGCTCCCACTAATCTATTTTGCTCAAGTCTTTTACCGCCAAAGCACCACTAATTGCAACAATTGATAATGGCAACCCTTCACACTTCTCCACAATCCCTTTTACAACATCTTTTAGATGGTCAGGACAACAACTGTTTTTAAATGTCTTGCGACAAAACAGAGTCATCGAATCTTCAAATGACAAGTATTCCATTCTGTATACGTAGTCGTGGGAGTTAATATTGCATGAGGCAGAGGCAACATCAGCAATTCGTGTTGTTAACAACACACAATTGCCTCCATGGCTATTCTCAGGAAATGCAAATTTCAATGCATCCCAAAAGTCTCTGTCCCACACATCATCAAACACGACAAAGTACCTTTTTCGTTGGAGAAAGTCTCTGATGCGTGCTTGCAAATCAGCAATATTCATGAACTCCACTGGTGGAGATGGTTCCTTGAAACCCTTGTGTAATTCTCGAATCAAGACTCTGAGGAGTTCCTTAAAGTCATATGTTTGAGAGACAGTAATCCAAACGCGGATCTGGAAATGATTTTCCACAGATGTGTCAGAATAAACTTTTCTGACAAGGGTGGTTTTCCCAACACCTCCCATACCCAGAACTGCGATTACTTTTACTTGAGATTCATGACCTTGAAAGAGCTCAGAAATGATGCTTTGCTTAGGCATTTGAATGCCTACCAACTCGGATTCTTTTGCATAAAGTGCTTCATCATCTTTGCTGTACCTCCAAGTGTTGTTTGCTGTGAGACGGTCAAGGATTTCTGCAGGTATATTGTTTCCATATTGTGATTCGTATTTGAGACGAGCTTCAGAAATAGTTTTGATTTGGGATTTGATGCTTTGCAATTGGGTAGCAAGCCGATGTCTAGCCCGCAAATTTTTTATGGAGTTGAAACTTGACTGCAGATAGCCAAAGAATCCACGTTGACGATGGCGAGCAAAGTGGAAGTTGAATTCATCAAGAGCATCTTCAGTGTCATAAGCAACTTCCCTCACCTGCCCAATCCATACTTGCAGCTGGGGATGATATTCTTTCTTGTATTCTGCCACTGTCAGGAAGGCTTTCATCTGATCAAATTCGTGGCTGATGAGTTGGATCTCTTGGCGAAGCCCTCCCAAGAGTTTTGCCTCTTCAGTCATCATGGTTAAGAGCGTATTTGACACAACACTCAACACTTGATCAGCCATCCTAATCACTCTGTTTTCTCTCTTCTTTCAATTCAAAAGCTAAGTTTTTTTCTTTAGTTTTTGTTTATTTTCAAGAATTGGGTGATGAAAATTGAATGGAGGAACTTGGGATTGAACAAGTAAATCTGCTATGTGAGTTCATGAGGAATTGATGGCCCTCTAATTTATGGATTTCGTTTCCCAGTTAAGTTTCTTTCTTTAAGATTGGTATGAATGCTCAATAAAATAATTCAAATCTTTGGCAAACAACTCCTTACCTTCTGAAAGATTCTGGTTTTGCAACTGAAGTCTCCTCTAAAGTAGATTCTGGTCTTGCAACTGAAGTTTCCTCTAAAGTTAAGAACAAATTATGAGTGCGGAATCGTTCCTTGCTTTGGTTGGAGGAGAGAATCATTTATTTTATATTGAGCAAATAATAGTTGGAAGCTGCAGATTTGCTTTCCAAAAGAAAAGAATAAGCTGAAGTGCAGGCTGAATGCGGCAAGAAAGGAATCAATTCTTGCAGAATCTGTTTTTTTTTTTTTTTTTTTTTGAGCAATTATTGCAGAATCTGTTGGTTATATTTCGTCCAGTATGGAATGGAATGATGCGTAGAACTCCTTTAAAATTACATTCTCATTTTCTTCATCAAATAAAATTTGACCAAAATACTCAAAACTGCAAATCTGAACTCAGAATATTACTCAAAGCTTAAACATGAACATCATCAACATTACACAGTCCATGGCAGTGAACATGAACTTTATTAAAAAGGGAAGAAAAAGGATGGACGTAATACACTATTTAACAGCGATAGTTGATTAAGCCGTTCCGGTTACACCCGGATCCTGCTTCTCTTCGCCTTCTTGCTGATCCTTCCTAGAACCGAAAGCGGGTGTGCCCAGGGGATCCTCAACTTTATCCTGAACCTTCTCAATCTGGATACCTCCCTCATCTTCCTTGGAATGGATATCGGTCCTGGTTCTGTTCTCTCCTTCTGGTTTTGATTCGTAAGTGGTCGCCGTGTAAGAATCCTTGGGTTTTGCTCCTTGCGCACCTGACATCTTTGGTTATCTCTCTGTGGGCTCCGGCCAAAAAACAGTTCTTGGCTGCTGCTTGTTGTTCAAACGTTGTTCCGATGATCAAAATCCGGCCGGCCAGGAAGGGAACCGAGAGTATTATATTTAAGGTTTTATAATTGCATGCTTTCATTTTTTCTGCCATCTTTATTTTACTCCACGTTTCATTTGTTCGTCATACATACGTGTCGACTACAACCCTGTTCTACGTGTACTATGTTCATGCATATATGCGTACTTAGCTTTTATGAATCATCTAGTTTTGTTAATTGGGATGTGAGTCAAAGGGATTTGGGATCTACATAATAGAATTTAATAGTTAAAGATGCCATAATTTATATGTTTATATATAAATATTTGAATCTTTTTAATTTAATTTTAAATTCAAGTCAATAATTTGCTTCAAAAAAATTTAGTAAATAATTTAATATTCAAAATTTTTAAACTATCAACAAAAGAACAAGAGAAATGTCCGAATAACAAAAAGATAACAAGATTATGAGAAAATAAAACAAAAGTAATTTATTTTTATTTTATTGTTATGTGAGTATTAATTTTTTATTTTTAAGATGGGTAGTTTTACTTTTATCTTAAATTGGAAAAGAGATAATCTTTCATAAAAGTAATGAAATTGTGGAGTTTGTAGAAGATTTAAGGGGGGTTTGAACCAAGTAAAGTATTCTTGCCACGTAGCTGTATAAAGATTGAACTTAAACTTGTTTAAAGAAAAGAGGAATTTCTAGTTATCGTCCTGGTATTTTTTTTCGATCGCTCTAATTTGAATTAAAATATTTTTTTATAATATTTTTTTTTCCTCTTTTAAATAAAAAATAATTTTATCAAAACTTATGAATTACTGTCCTAAAAAATGAGGCGATAACTAATAACTCCCAAGAAAAAAAAAAAAGGGAAGACAGATGAGGAAAGAGGAAAAAGAAATTTTTAATTAATTATCGTTATCAAATTATTATATAATAAAATATTAAAAATACAATATTACCCTATAGTACTATTATATAATTATATAATTTTTTTTATTCGGTAGTGATCACTTTATTTTTTATATTATTTTATTTTTTTTCACATATTATATGAGACCACCGGATTCAAATCTATTTTTGATCACTTTTAAAAGGAATTATTCTGATTTTAATTTTTCTTTTATTTAAATTACTAATACTAGTACCACCTAATGGGGAAAATAAGTATGCCGATAGAACACATTATAAAACAAAAGAAAAATATCCTTCATATTGAATAGTATTCCCTCTATTTTTTTATTAAATGAAGTTTTAAAATAATTGTAAAATTTATTTTTATTTGACGATTCCAATATTTTACGTATAATTTTCTAATTTTACCCACATGAATTACCCTCCCTCTTCAGACTTAATTTTTAACTTCTACTTCGTCACTTCTTTTATCGTTTCATGGCATAAATCTAAATCCTCCATATCCTCATCTCAAATTTTGCAAAAGAAAAATTGAAGAAAGAAGAAGAACTAAAAAAGGAGGTTAATGAAAAATCTCATTTTTAAACTCGCTAGTGAAAGTTGTGAGTAAATAAGAGTAATTTAGTATAGGCCGAATTACTTTTTTATCCCTCTTAATAGGGGCAGTTGTATTTTTTATCCTAAATAATATTACAGGTGCATTATTAGTATCTTATCTTTTATTATTAACGTTTTTAGTCTTTTTTTCCGAAAATACCACTTGTCTAACGGTTGACTAACCTTCAAAACCCTAATTATTTGATCACCATCCCGTTACCACTATTATCGTCCTGCTGCCACCACCATCCACCCATCTCGCTGCCGGCACCACCTAGTGATGGGTCGTCAACCAATCAAAAATAATTATCTACTCTACACAGAATAAAATAGCAAGCAGTGAGTAGGATCGTCTCCACAGGAAGCAGGATAGTGAATTAATTAAATCAGAAACTGGTAACCAAAAGGGGGGTTTTTGAGAATTTAATCTACTTAAATAAACTTCAATTAAAACTAATAAAGAAAACAAGAATTGGCTTAAATCAAATTTAGGAAATGATCTAGTCAAAGGAATTGTTTCCACCCTGATGTGATAAATTGATCCTCGATGCACAAATTTTCCCAATTAACCTTAATTATATTGGTTTTCCCTGTTGGAACCTCCTAACAGTTCAGTCCTATAAATTTAACCCAGCAATTAAGGAACCTCCGTTAACTGCATCTATAATCGAATATATGTCCTGGAACCTCCTAGAACATTGATTTCGATAGTCTAGGACCCAATTCAATTTGCAATTAATCAAACCTTGTTTAATTACATGTTGATTAATTATTCCCTTCAAAACGCTAACCTACGTACCACGTGATTAGTTGAATTGAAACTCTTAGGAATACCGAACCTCGTGTATTCGAATTGACTAGACTACCTAGGAAGAATTGAATGCTACCAGCTATTCAATTAATGCTAAATAATCTAACAATCAAAGCGGAGAATAATTAAATAATCAAAACTCAATTAATATTAAGAACAAATTGATCTCACAATTTAATTCACATCTAGGGTGTAATTCCTCTGACTAGAATTAAAGATTTAGCTACTCATAATCGAATTAAAAACAAAACTAATAATAATAAACAATTTATCCATGAACAATAAAGAAGGAGAAATAGTACTGTAGCCGCAAGAAGCCTTCGCCCAAAATTTTGACCAAGTCTGCCGTTTTTTTCCTCCAGCAAAATTCTCCAACCAAAAGTGGCCAAAGGAAAGAGAACTCTCCTCAAAGGCTGCTGACTCCTTTATACTTCCCGAAGTCAACTCTCCAGACTCCAGAACCCAAAAACATAACATGAGTCTGCCTCCTCTAAAACCTAATTCAACTCCCTCTTTTACTCATTGGGCCCACATTCTTTTGTTGCCAAATTAAAACCAAATTAAATATTAAAACACAATCCTAATTAACTTTGGAAATTCCCTTTCACACAAATTAAATATGGGTCTCAATATAAAGCCCTAATCCTTTTGTTCTCTTCCTTCTTAATTTCTTCAATCCAGCCCAATTAGATTTTCTTCTTCTCTGCTCCCAACTTCTTCCAAAATCTGTCCAAAATCTCTTTTCTTTGCTCTCCTTTATGAAATCTCCCCTGCAAGTAAAATTAGCCTATTAGCTCATTAAATCTCTCAAAACAGCCCTCAAATTGCACTCAATCCACCACTTAAATTCCAGCTTATCACCTAGCCACTATCGCCGCCCCGCCATCATCACCGTTATTTTTTTAATTTCAAAAATAGTTTATGCATTTTTACTATTAATAAATATTATTTTATTTTTTAAAATTTAATAATTTTTTAAAAAATTTAATAGTCAAAAAGCATATAGTAAACTATTTTTAAATTAAAAAAATGATGATGACGACATAGCGACGATAGTGGTGACAGTGGGGTGGTAGGTGGTGGTGGCGGGGCGGGGCCGAGGGGTAAGGGTGGTGGTGTCCCCGGGGGCAGGATGGTGGTAGTGGCGAGGCAGTGGTGGCGACAGCAAGGCGGGTGGGTGGTGGCAGCGAGATGATAATTGCGGTAATGGTTCGATAGTCAAACAACCGTTAATGAAAATGTATTTTCGTTAAAAAATATTAAAAATACTAATAAAAAAATATATCAATGATGCAATCATAATATTATTTGGGACCAACAGTACAATTAGATAGCTATACAGCGGGTGAACCAAAAAAAACCATTCGGCCTTTAGTATTATTACTGTTAATTTGTCCAAAAATTGATAAAACGTCATTTAATAATAAAAAAAAAAAGGAAGGAGTACGAAATTAAAATGGTTTACACCGATATCTTTTCTTTGAACATTATTTATAGATTATGGTTCAAGATCATAACAATTAATATAAATAAAAATATTTTTCACCTAATACAGTAATGGATATACGAACTCAGTTCCATATTTCGTCGAGTATAGAATGGAATGATGCGTAGAACTCCATTAATATTACATTCTCATCTCCGTTTGTGAGCTTCATCAAATAAAATTTCCCCAAAATACTCAAAACTGCAAATCTGAACTCAGAATATTACTCAAAGCTTTTACACGACTGATTAAACATGAACATCATCAACATTACAAAGTCCATGGCAGTGAACATGAACTTTACTAAAAAGGTAGAAAAATGATGGTTCCGGTTATAGCCGGGTCCTCCTTCTCTTCTTCTCCTTGCTGGTCCATCCTAGAACCGAAATAAGGTGTGCCCAGAGGATCCTCAACTTTATTATCCTGAATCTTCTCAATCTGGATACCACCCACGTCTTCCTTGGAATGGAGATCGGTCCTGGTTCTGTTCTCTCCTTCTGGTTTTGATTCGTATGTGGTGGCCGTATATGAATCCTTGGGTTTTTCTCCTTGTGCACCTGACATCTTTCTGGGCTCCGGCCAAAAACAGTTCTTGACTTCTTGTTGTTCAAACGTTGTTCCGATGATCAAAACGCAGGCAGTCGGGACAAAGATCCGGCCGGTCAGGAACGGAACTGAGAGTAGTATATTTAAGTTTTTATAATTGCATGCTTTCATTTGTTGACATCTTTATTCCACGTTTCATTTCTTCGTCATAGGTGTCGACCGCAACCCTGTTCTACGTGTACTATGTTCATGCATATATGCGTACTTACCTTTCATGAATCTTCTAGTCTTTCTAATTGGGATGCGACCAATCTACATATGGGAGGTGCTAGCTAGCATAAAGCACAAATGACTGGCTAAATTGATGGACTCCATATATATCTGATATGGGTACCCTTGCTTCGACCCGATTCATATTTAAAGAGAGAGGGAAAGATGGATTCGATTTGTAATGTTCCACCGACTGAAGCACATTTTTTTTTTTTTAACAAAGATGATTTGACTTCAAGACATATCGTCTTAAGCGAAAAACGCCTATTATTGAGTTACATCGCTCTTATCTGAAGCACACTTATCTGTGGTTTAATGAAATTACTCATACCGCTTTTAGGTTCTGAAAATAACGTATACTCCTTTTGACTATTCAAATGAATAACATTAACTCCCTTATTTAACAGAAAGAACAAGCAAAAATGTTGACATAAGTATTATTATTGTGTTGAAAAATAAAATTAACATTATTTAATAATTTCATTTTAATAAAATATCATTAAATTTTTTTACTTTTTAACATTGTTTGATGTTTGACTTTGGTAAGGGGTATTGGTAATTATCAAAAATTTCGAGATAATTGATAGTTTGATCAAATCGCAAGAGAAGAAAATGTATTTCACCAAAAATCTTTTATAAGGTATCATTGTTAATTCGTCCATAACAATAGTTATTTTGAATAAAGTATTTTTTTTATTTTAAACCAAGTATAACTCATATAAAATTTTTATTAATTTTTTTTCAAATATAATTTTATATTTTAGTTAGAAACTGCATAAAAGTTATATATAATTTTTATTAATTTGAATTCTAAAATAAAATAATAACTATAGATAATGAAAATAACAAAATTAAACTATTTCGGTAGGATAAAACTAGTGTTTTTTAACAAGATTAGTAATGGTTAAAATTGCAGAAACAGGTTTAGAGTCAATTGTTTTGTTGTACTTTAGTATTATAGGTTACAATATAGACCTCTCTCCTAATATTTTCCCTTGTCCAACTTATTTTCCCGCCGGTTAGATAGGTCGTTGTCGCACCTTTTGGTGTATTAGGGACTGTTTAGTGACAGGTAGTTAGGACTCTTTCGAACAGTATTAGAGAATGTATAGTTTACAGGTGGAGGTTTCTGATTAGTTGGCTACACGGTAAGTGGGTCTTATACTGTCTCGATGTAATTCTTTAATTGTTTATTGCTATAATATAAGGGTATTCACGCCGATCTTCCTCGTCCGTTAAAAACTTTGAAAAGTTAGGCCAGATTCATGTTTATATCATGAAAACTCATCTCTTGGTTTTTTTTTTATTGTAGACGATATTTCTGTGTCAAAAAATAATAATTCTGTTTATTTGTTGAATAAAAATAATATAATAAATTAGATTACTAGTTTAATATTTTTTTAAAAAAATATAATAAATATATATTTTAATATTCTCTTTGGTAACTCAAACTCATAACATAATAAATTTAAGTGAAAAGTGGAAAGTTCTTTTCTATTCTTCTCTTCTTAGATTTGTAATTCCTAAGTATGTCAACTTTTGCATTTTTTTATCTCTTTGATTATACTTGTGTGGTCATTCTCCCCTACATCTACATGCGAAATTTCTTCAAGTGAAA
This sequence comes from Knoxia roxburghii, assembly GCA_030378225.1. Classification (NCBI taxonomy): domain Eukaryota; kingdom Viridiplantae; phylum Streptophyta; class Magnoliopsida; order Gentianales; family Rubiaceae; genus Knoxia; species Knoxia roxburghii. The sequence goes on from CM059423.1 coordinate 38,796,483, forward strand.
ATAGAAATTCTGTATTAAATGGAGCTCTAAATCCACAAAATCGCATATAGTCAACTAAAACTTTCACCAGATATACATGCAAAATACGAAGTTTTCGTAACTCTAGGATTTTCACAGGCAACTCCTTTACATCAGTGTCCCCTAAATGAAAGAACTCTAGATTTTGAAATCTTTTGATAAATTTTGGAACTTTTTTAACTCTAATACCCCTTAAATATAAATAATTGAGGTGATATAAGTTGAAGATCTGTTTTGGAATTTCTTCCAACTGCATACCCTTAAAATCAACTACTTTCAAACACTTACTCAACAAAAATTTAGCTAACCATGCTTTCGAAAATGGTTCTGTACATCCAAAAGTGATTATGGATCGAAGATGGCCAAAGCAATAGCGCCTTTCAGGTGCGACACAATTCTGAAGGAAATCATTCCGATGAATTGACAGACAACGCACCACCTTCTCAGGAGACCACCGCATGTTTGTCTGTTGTGCAGTACCAACTAAGGTAATCAAATTTTTCTCCCTGCACTCACACAAAATTACTTCTTGCATAAGATCATGGATACAAACAGAGGTCGCCCATCATACGCCTTCTCATCTAGTTGGATAAAGCTCCTATTGGCAAGTCCTTTCAAATAATTCCACCCAACTTCTTCAATGGTGAGTCCCTCTATCTGTTCCAAAAATCTTTCACCAATCCACAATTGAATTAGATCAATGCAATCTATCCTAACATCTTCAGGAAAAATGCTAGTGGACAACAAACATGTCTTGAGAGTGGGAGGTAAATCGTTATAACTCATTAAAAGTATCTTCTTGACCCTATCTTGCATTCCAATACCTTCATATTCATCTGCCAACAATCTACCTTGAACTCGCTCCCACTCATCTATTTTGCTCAAGTCTTTTGAAACCAAAACCCCAGTAGTGGCAACAATTGCCAATGGCAAACCACCACACTTCTCCACGATTCCTTTTACAACATCTTTTAAATGGTCAGGACAACAACCGTCTTTAAAAGTCTTACGGCAAAACAAAGTCATGGAATCTTGAAATTTTCAGTATTCCGTTCTGTAAATGTAGGCGTGGGAGTCAGTAGTACACGAGGCAGATGCTACATCGGCAATTCGTGTTGTTATCATTACACAATTGCCTCCGTATCTATTCTCCAGAAATACAAATTTAAATGCATCCCAGAAACATCTATCCCACACATCATCAAACACAACAACGTACATGGCTCGTTGGAGGAAATCTTGGATAAGTGCTTTCAATTCATCAGCATCCATCAACTCTGTGCCAAGTGGAGTTGGTTCTTTCATACCTATGTATAATTTTGGAATCAAGCCTCTGAGGAGCTCCTTAAAGTCGTATGTTTGAGAGACAATAACCCAGACACGGATTTGGAAATGAGTTTCCAAAGACGCATCAGAATAAACTTTTTTGACAAGAATGGTTTTCCCAATACCTCCCATACTCAGGACTGCGATTACTTTTACTTGGGAGTCATGACCTTGAAAGAGCTTGGAACTGAGGTGTTGAATTCATCAAGAGCATCTTCAGTGTCATGAGCAACTTTCCTCACTTGCCCAATCCATACTCCGAGCTGGGGATGGTCTTCCTTTTTTGGATTCTGCCACTGTCAGGAAGGCTTTCATTTTATCAAATTGATCGGTGATGAGTTCCATCTCTTGGCGAAGCCCTCCCAGGAGTTTTGCTTATTGAGTCATCAAGGTTAAGAGTGCATTTGACACAACACTCAACACTTGATCTACCATTCTAATCGCTCTGTTTTCTTTCAATGCAACAGCTGCTGGAACGATTTGTTTTCCTGCTAAGTTTCTTTCTTTTGTTTTTATTATTTTGAGAAATTGGGTGATGAAAATTGAATGGAGGAATTTGAGATGGAAAAAGTAAATCTGCAGTGTGAGTTTATGAGAATTGATGGCCCTCTAATTTATAGATTTATTTCCCCAATTAAGTTTCTTTCTTTAAGCGTGGTATCCTTGAGGAATGCTTTGAACAATCAAATGATTCAAACAACTCCTTACCTTCTCAAATATTCTGGTCTTGCAACTGAAGCTTGCTCTAATGTTATGAACAAATTATGAGTGCGAATTTGTTCCTTGCTTTGGTTAGAGGAGAGAATCATTTATTATATAGAATAGAGCAAATAATTATTGGAAGTTGCTGATTTGGTTCCCAAAAGAAAAGAATAAGCCGAATGAAGGCAAGGAAGGGATCAATTCTTGGGTCCTTCCCAACAAAATAGGCTAAATGGGAAGAAGTGAACATGGTAAAACTTGGATAAGGTATTGAAGAATCTCTTGATGAGGAAACATTGGTAAAACTTGGATCAGGACCTCATTTAGCTGAAAGCAATTGCTTTCGTAGAAACAGGACTTAGTCATATACTGCTGAAGTTGTGGCACGACTCGCTCGAACTGGCAACTAAAGTAGTGTGCCGCCGACCCGCTTTCTGAATGCAGACAGTTTCCAGCCCGTCGAATACTTTTGAGAAGTTCCAAATGCTTCCCAAATGTTTGATTAAAATACGGAAATAACATAATTCAAAACCTCAAAAACTCGAACTAATCAAATGATATGATTCGGACTTCCCAACAAACCCACATTTTTTAATTACAAAGCCCCCCTAATGAATCCAAAACTAATTACAAATCCCCCCTAATGAATCCAAAACAAAAGTTGAGGAATCCATTAATCAAATTCTCAAATAAAGGCTCATACATGCTTAGATGCTCAGTTTACAATCTGTTTGTTTGAATCCCAAGAATCCCAGGCTTCATCACAGAGTATTCAATCTTCAAGATGCGGACATTGGAGAGTACTTCATATATGGAAATTAGAGGTCAGCTCTATCAAGCTCCCTGCTTTTTTGTTTCTATTCTGTTTTCAACTTGTTATGTACTTACAAATTACAGTCCTTTCTTCAAAGTTGAAAATTTTATCTTTCACATGATTATTGTAGATCCCTTCTTCAATTTGACAGCAATTAATGGTGAGATCAAAAGAACTATGACTATCAAATGTAGCAACAGAATTAGGGCCCTTAAGATTAGATTGTCATCTTTGTTTTCTTGGCTAAGGTGGCATTTGAAGTTCTTGAGTGTGTGTTCTTAGAATGCACCCAAAGTGTTTGATTGTTTTCTTAAATTGATAACCACGTACCATTGCATCATTCTACTAGACGAAGACGAGGAATTGAACTTGCAGAAGAGCTTAAACAGTCCCAATCATATGCAACTCCCAAGGCTCAAAAACTACGTATACAAGTGGCGGTTTCAAGTATTCCTGTACATTACTTTCCTTCTTGTTGGTCAATCTGCTGCTACTCTCTTGAGTAGATTTTACTATGATAATGGTGGCCACAGCAAATGGATTGTAACACTCGTTCAATCAGCTGGCTTTCCAATCTTGATACCTTTCCTGTTCTACTTCCCGCGATCCACGAATTCTACAAAGATCAATACATCTTCAAGAACAAATGATCCCCCAAGAAATCTTTCTGCATTCAGTCTTTTGTTGCTCTTTCTTACCTATGGTATACTTATAACAGCTGGAGATTTGATGTATTCATATGGGCTTGCATACCTTCCTGTCTCAACCTATTCTCTGATATGTGCCACTCAGTTAGCATTCAATGCAGTCTTTTCCTTCCTACTCAACTCTCAAAAATTCACCTTCTTGATCCTCAACTCGCTTCTCCTCCTCACTGTCTCAGCCTCACTTCTTGCAGTCCATCCAGATACAGATGACTCAAGCGATCACTCAACGACGACGACGATGCCAGTCACGAAAGTGAATTACATCATTGGATTTCTGTGCACACTTTCTGCATCAGCCATGTATTCACTTGGCCTTTCTCTGGTTGAACTATCATTCAAGAAACTACTCAAAAGAGAAACATCATTTGAGGCTGTTTTGGAAGTTCAAGTTTATCCATCCTTTGTTGCAACTTGTGGTTGTGTTTTGGGGCTATTTCTAAGTGGAGAATGGAGAACTTTGGCAGATGAGATTGAGAATTATGAAAAGGGCAGGGTGTCCTATGTGATGACCTTGTTCTGGACTGCAATTTTATGGCAAATTTCTTCATTGGGTTTGTTTGGATTGATATCAGAGGTGTCCTCCCTGTTTTCAAATGTGATTAGCACAATTGCACTCCCAATTGTTCCAATTCTTGGGGCCATTTTCTTCCATGACAAAATGGATGGGGTGAAAGTCATTGCTTTGCTTCTTGCTATTTGGGGTTTCCTTTCTTATGTTTACCAGCATTATCTTGATGATCCAAATTCAAGAAAATCCCTCCCTAATGGAGAGGCCTCTGCTTAAGTACAGCCTTTCAAATTGAATGATTGGCCTTCACTGGTTATTGGATTATTTAAGTGATTGGGTATTGCTATTTGTGCCACCTAAAATTGCTATTTCCAAACAGAGTTAACTTCCAAACTTGAAAGCCGCATTTCAGAATTTTCACAAAATTTATCAACATTCGGCGTTTTGATCCCACAAGAATCAAATAAAATAGTAAGTTTTCCACAAATTTTTTTTTTAGTGTTTGAAATTTAAATTTCATTTTCTAATCATCGAGAGCATGAAATTAGGCATTTTCACTTTCGCCCAAACCCAATACAAAATGCACCCGAACCCAATACAACGTTTTCTACGAGGATATTGTTGAAAGTTTGTGCCATCCAAATAATATATATACATTTTTATTGTAGTTTACCATTTTAATTTTATTCACTATTTTCATTCCAAATAATTCTTTTACTATACTATTTTAATTCAATAACTGGAACAACATAGAGGATGAAGTGAGTATGATTTAATCATGTCATTAATTGATTTATGTTACAGTTAAGGAGAACTAAACACTTACAATTTTACTTAAATAACAATTTTAAAAACTTTTGCATTATTTTATTTCTAATTCTTTTTTAAGTAGCATAATAAAACTGTTTATTCATACTTAAAAGTTAAAAAAAAAAACTGGGGAGGGAGAGTAGTTATTTAGCCAGTACCAGAAACACCTAAATCTTGCTTGTTTTCTTCTTCAGGGCCAGCGCCGAAAACAGGGCCGCCTAAGCCCGCCGCATCCTCCACCTTCTCATCAAGCTTCTCGACATGGATTCCGGCCTCGTCTTCCTTGGAGTAGAGATCCATCTTCCTCGTCTTGCTTATGCTTTCCGCTTCTGCTGAATGTTGTTTCGATTCGTACGTGGTGGCCGTGAAACTCTCCTTCGGTTGTGCTCCCTGGGCACCCGACATCTTTTCCGATTGATTTCTTCCAAATAAGTTTACTTTTACGGCGTCCTCTTCTTTCTTGTTCTTGATTTTGAATTGAACCCAAATCAAAGAGGAGGAAGAAAAGATAAAAGATAAAAAGAATAAGGACTTGTGTGCTTCGATTTTGGTCTGTTTGTGACACGTTTCGTGCCCAGTTGGTGTTTATTTGTTCTACGTGTTACTCATTCTTGCATCCTACGATTTTCAGAACAGTCTCGCCCCTTCTATTCTAATATATTTTGGCGCCATAGAGTAACGCTAAATATCCAAAAAAAAAAAAAAAAAAAGGAAATCCAAATGAGGCTTTTATTGATTATTTCATTTTAATAAAAGGTAACCAAGTGATGTGGGTGGGACAACTTAGGTAAAGAGCGTGTGGATATGAGGGGTTAGATTCATACCTCTTCTTTTGTATCGAAAAAAATAGAAGGTAATTAAATTTTTTTGTTTGTCTTGTTCGTGGAGCTTACGAAAGTTTTTTTTTTTTTTTAAATGTATTAAGCCTAATTAGGCTAAAAAAAAAACCATGAATCAGGATAATGAGTGGTAGGTCTAATGCATTAATATACTTTTTTTAATTAATCACGCCAATGGTTCCTAAACATGAATCTTTCATTTTTCAATATTTTGTTTTTCAAATTGAAAATTTTTTAGTTTCATTCTAAATATTCTGATTTTTCTTTTACTTAAATCTAACTGGCCAAATTGAAAGTCACATGTTCCGCACCATTTTGTGCCCAATGGCAACTTTGAAATTAAAATTGAATTCCAATTGCTATTTGTATCATGAATTTGCTATTTGTATCACAAAAAAAAATAAAAATATTAATAAAATGACCCAAATGCCCCTAAGATCAAAAAAACTAAAAAATTGACAGATTTTATGTGAAAAAAGGGGTGAAAATTGCGTTTTAATCTCAAAAAAACGCAACGAAAAAACGTTTTGGACATACAAAATTTATCCAAAATTGCGTTTTTATATGTAAAAAACGCAAATCGGGTGCGTTTTTTGAATATGAAAAACGCCAAATGTCTGCGTTATTGCATATAAAAAACGCAAAAATGTTATGTTTCAACCATGGTTCGCTCGTTAAAATATTGCGTTTTTTACACAATAAACGTCAAAATTTGAAGTTTCCACCATGGTTCGCTCGTTAAAATGTTGCGTTTATGACATGTACAGAAGTTAAAAAACGTTTACATACATTCATGTGAATTGGCTGAAAAATTCATACACAACAACTACCCTAAAATCAAATCCAGATAAATTCTTAACTTAAAAACATTGTTGGATCATTCAGTTGGCGGCGAAAGAATATTTAGCACGCGAATCATCACGATATGGTAAGTTTCCGTACCTTATAGTTATATAAGTTTTTTTAAAAATATTGTATGTCGAAACACGCTAAAATAACGTTTAGGAATCGGTCAAACGTCCCTTTTTAGCGTTTCTGATTGTAGAAAAAGTGGCTTTTTAGTGTTTCCGACATGCATTATATAAAAAGTGTTGCGTTTTTGACATGCATTATATAAAAAGTGTTGCGTTTTTTACATGCATTATATAAAAAGTGTTGCGTTTTTGACATGAATTATATGAAAAGAGCTGCGTTTTTGACATGCATTATATAAAAAGTTCTGCGTTTTAGGTTGCTGAAAACCACATCTGGTTGCGTTTTTTTATGTACGAAACGCACCCTTATTACGTTTTTGCAGACAAAAACGCACATTTGTAGCGTTTTTATCTGCAAAAACGCAAAAATGGTGCGTTTCATGCATTAAAAAACTTTAAATTGTTGCGTTTTTTGATTGGAAGAATCATAACTGTGCTGTAATTTTAATTAATCTGTGTATTCATCTACAGGCTGACAATGATGATTACGATGAGGATGAGTTGTATGATGATGATGAGGAGGCGGAGAACGAAGAGGAGGATGACGATGAAGATGAGGATGTAAATGACAATGAGGCGGATAATACTCATGGGGAGCCGGTGGAACTTGAACCTGGCGCAGATTTGAGTGGATATTTCAAGATTGACAGAGAGTTTCGAACTATTGGCAAGGCTTTGAAATATTGCCAGAAAATAGCTAAGAGGCTGAAGTTTGTGATTACAAAGAGGGGAGGTAACCAAGGATTTGCGACGTACTACTTCTCGTGCAAGCGATGGAGAGATCCTGCCAAAGCCCCTATCCCAACTAGACGGAAGAATACAAGAAGGAGCGGCACTAATTGCCCCTTTAGGTTGACTTGTAAGCGGATTGATTTAGGACGGCACAAGGTTTATACAAACCCAGGAGCAGCGTCAACTCACAATCACACTGGTATTTCATTATTTGCGCATAATATTAATTAAGTTGATTGATGTGTTGTATGTATTAATTGTTGTTATAATTACATGTGATTTACAGGTATAATGCATCCATATGGTCACAGACAGTTGAGCCATTTTACAAAGGATTCAAAGGCTGTTGCTGAATTTATGCTGCGTTCGAATGTAAAGCCAAAGTGTGTTTGGGAAGCTGTTAATAAACAGTTTCCCGATTCCCAGGTACCAATCAAGTCTGTGTACAATTTGAAAGGAGAGATGAAAACCGCCGGATTGGAAGGTAGGAATATTGGGCAGCAATTTATTCATTTGGCTGAGGAGAAGCAGTACTATCTGAAGATTCTGAAGGATGCGAACACTGATGAGATCACACATGTGTTCTTTGCACATCCAACATCAATTCAGATGTTCAACAGATGGTATTGGGTGGTTGGGATTGATTCTACCTACAAGACGAACAAGTACCAAATGCCTGTCGTCGAGATGGTAGGTATGACTCCTACAAATAAGAATTTCAATATTGCATTTGCTATTGTCAGGAATGAGAAACAGGATACATATGACTGGGTTATGAGGAACTTGAGATTTTTGCTGCCGGCTAGTTTGTCACCTAGTGTGATTGTGACAGATAGGGAGTTGGGCTTGTTACAGCCGATTAAGGATCATTTTCCCGCTTCACATCACTTGTTATGTTTGTGGCATATTGGGCGTGATGTGAACGCGTGGTTGGAAAAAAATGTTGGGAGGAGGAACAAAAATTTAGCATGTGATATTCATGACAACTGGTGGAAGAAAATCATTAAGGCTCCGACAGTAGAGGAATTTAATCGTATATTGCAGAATTTCAAGGTTAAGTACACTCTCCTTGAGCCGTTGGCTGTTGAATATCTAGAGACTACATGGCTCATTCACAAGGAGAAATTTGTTCGAGCCTGGACCAATCAATTTCTCCACTTTGGTAATACTTCCACTAACAGAGTAGAGGCTTCGCATGCTGCTATGAAAGATTGGCTTAATTCTTCCACCAATTCCCTTGACACTTTGTTCACAAAGATTGACTCTCACCTCAGCCACTTGTACCCTCACATCGGGTTAGTTTTCTTATTTAATTGTTTATAGCTGATGTTGTTTAATGTCTTTGAATTTAATTTGTTGGTATGCTTCTATTTATTTAGATAATTCGATTAATTTTATTTTTAATTGACATTATTATAGAGGCTCCCTTGAGGCTTCCATCTCCACGACTCAAACAAGTATGCAGGGATATCCATACTGTTATTTGAACAAGTACGTGTCACACCATTGTTTGAAGTTGGTTAGGAAAGAAGTTCGGCGGAAGGATAAGTTGGGAGGCCTTGTACTTGAGCGATGTGGATGTGTGCCCAAGGTGACACGTGGTATTCCCTGTGCGTGTGACATATTCAAGGCACAGTCATTGCCTGAATATCCCTTACTTCCACACGTGCATGAGTTTTGGAAGAGGCTGACCATTGTGCCATCACATGGGGATGCGAATTACATTGATGAGGACATCAGGTGCGAATTTCAATTATGACATTTAATATTATGCAATTGAATTGACAATTTTTTTTGTTTTGAAGAAATATTTGGAGTTGATATATATGTTTGTTAAGGTATTTCAACGAGGAAGTAGTCCCCACCGTATCTACCAGTCCGTCTTTTTTGGCCCGGCTGTTGAATAGGGCGTACGTAGAGCAGATGTACCCTGACATGGCCAGTGTTGGAGAGCCAGGTACATCGGGACCCCAAAGGGGGCGACCACCAAATAGATTACATCATTCTGTTATGCGCGAGTGGAGCTCACGCGAAAGAGCTACACGTGGCCGGCGTGGCAGGTGCCGTTCAGGGTCATCAGGTCGATCAACCGGTAGATCACACCGCATTCATACAGGTTTTGATGGTGGATCTCCATTTAGGACATGTAAATAAGTCCTTTATTTTAGTGTGATTGTGAATAGATTACATGTTGAAGGTTTGTTTATTTACTGTAACGTAATTACTTAACAGGGTCTGGTGGAGACATTCAGTGTGTGCCAGCATTTTTTCAGCCTTATTGTACAGGGTGGTCAGATGTAAATGGGGATGGCCATTGTGGGTTCCGAGTAATTTCTACGTACCTTTTTGGCCACGAGAAATATTGGAGGTTAGCTCGCAGGTCATTGAGTGGAGAGATTACGAGCCACCCGGACAGGTACAGAGGCGTATTCGAAGCATTAGAGTTGCGTCCGGCCGATGGAGATTTTGTGGCCATGGTACTTAGGCGACTAAATTTCGAAGGCACTGATTGTGGTGAGCAGCATTGGATGGCTACACCTACGGATTTGTTCCCTCTCGCCACTTATGCGAATGCACTGGTAATACAGTTTGATCGTACTCGTTCAGATGGAAATTATTCTGTACTACCTTTGTATTGCTCGACTGGCGACACCCAACCGGAAAGGGTTATAGCGCTTGCCCTTGTGAATGGGAATCATTATGTACGCGTAGATGTGGTCGATGACTGCCCTATCCCGCCGCTGAGCTTCGTTTGGCACCATCAGCGTCATGCTGAAAGTGTAGGTGAGTGGCCACAAAATTTAGAAGCTAGATTTAATGCTTGGAATGCACTACGTGATGGCTAGGATGTATATTGTAAGGAGTCTATTGAAAGGATTATATTCTGATTGATGGATATTAATGCATTGATAAGCAAATCTACTCCATAGTTAATGCTGCATCTGTTTCACAGTATCCCCATTTTTTCTTCTTTTTCATTTCCCGAGTTATTGTTACTTCAGATTCCAACGTTTCAAACTAGGGGTTTATTGCCATGTGACATATGTTTTATTATTATTATCTTGTGCCTACCACCACTTATTCTGGGTTTTGAAGAAATATACGTAACAAAATACAACATATATATGAAGAAGACAATAAAATATAATCAGCGTAATAATAATACAATATTCAGAAAATGTATACAAAAATAGTCCAATCCAAAGATCATATGGAACGCTCGAACTCATCCTCTAGCTCTGCAGTACGAGGTGCGAACTGATCGTACAAATCAGGAACGCTCTCCCGCACTACATCTAATAATGCATGATGTAGCGCTCCATACTGACCCATCCACTGCAAACATATAAACAATATATTAGATTCCTCTGAACATAATTTAACATATAAACTATATTACATTAATTAATATGAATACTTACAAACTCTGAGGCCGCGCGACGTGGTCGAGGTGGCTCGATAGCAGCATGGGGATCCGGGGGAAGCACGCGCGGACGTGATCGGGGACGAAACCAATCTAAGTAGCCGTCGACCGCAGCACTCCGAGGAACAGCGCCACCTGTCCGCTGGCGGCCAGCTAGGGAAATACCCATGGAAGCCGTGCCGAACTCCTCCCACGCAGACTCTGCATACTCGACGGCGTGTCGGACCACGTATGATCTCCCTGAGTATCCGCGGTAGGTGTCCCGGCCCGGACGGATGAAGCGCGAGGGAATCCACTGTACATACCCAATCTGGCGGACGCATCGGTCTGGCATGTACGGCTCGATGTAGTCCCTGTACGCAATAAGTCCACGGTACAGGGTCCTCGGCGTCCGCGAAACGGCGTCCCGTCCGTAAGGCATCCAAGTAACCTTTGAAACGTAGTTAAAGATTATGAATAATAATTTATATAAAATAATTTAAATCAAAATATATTTGAAGAAGACATTTATAACTATTTACTAACCATGTCGGCTGTCATCTCGTCCAGCGCATGTCGTATGGCGGCCAAGCGCTGCTCTGTGGTAGCGTGGTGGTCGATGGCCCATCTCGCTGCACGTGGCTGAGCGGCGTGCAATGGTAGGGGCCGAGGGTGGGGTCTGAAATCCGGAAAGTGCTCGTATATCCATGACTGTAGTAGAGTCATGCATCCAGCAACCGCAGCACTCCCATGACGACTCGCGCACCCTAGATGGTAATACAAGTACGCGAGTGTCGCGGTACCCCAAGCCTCCTGGCCAATCTGATCCAGCCCATGCCTAACCTGTACAACAGGGGCTGGCATAAACTTATTGGAACTTTTGTCTGTAAACAGACAAGTCCCAATAAGGCTCCATACTAACACGGCAACGTCCGAATCATCCCTCCGCCGCGCCATACACCGCTCGATCACCCGCTGCGTAGAAAACCCGCCATTCCTGTACAGCTCCCCCTCTATCCGCTCCTCAGGAGGAATCTCTAGCAAACCCCTCGACCATGACAGTACGGTAGACGACGGTGTCACCTCGGTGATGAGTCGACCATCGACCGGAATCCTCAAAATCTCCCACACATCGTGTAGGAGGATGGTCATCTCGCCGAAGGGGAGGTGGAACGAATTCGTATCCGGCTGCCACCTCTCCAAAAATGCATTGATGAGAGGCTCATCAATGCTCCGGTGCATAATACGGGGCAGGTGTCCAAGGCCTGTCCCGCTCAGTATCTGCGCACCCTCGACCGTCATCGAGCCGATCCACCTCTCAAAAAGGTCGTACGAGCTACCTCTATTGTGGACTCTAATGTGGTATCTAGTAGGCACACCCTCCTGCCAATATCTAGATACCACGTGCCCTAAAAAGCTAGGGATAAGGCTATCATCTATAGGGCCCCCCTCAATGGGCCCTGTAACTATCCAACTACGATCATCCCGCGGGCGCTTCCTAGGGGGAGCTATATCGACAATATATACATATAAAAATATATAAGTAAATTAATTGTAAAACGTACAAAAAACACGTAATTAAATAAAGCTAATTAAAAATAAGTACACATAATTAAAAAAAATCAAGAAAAACATACATAAGTAAAGAAAAAGTGCACAATTTTAATATAAGTCAATCAATACCAAATTCTCATAATATGAACAACTAAAATAAATCAATTATTTTTTAGAAATAATAATACAATTAAATTAAGACGCGTACCTGCAGAAGGATCCACCTCCTCGAACTGTCCGTGGTCCGGATTCCTATACCGGATCGTCCGCTCAGCATGTGGGTGAGAAGGGTCACCTCCGTAGGTAAACCCCTCACACTGGTCCTCTAGTGGACGTCCACTCCCACTAGCGTCCCCCTGCCGTGACTGCTCATGGGGATGCCCAGACTCATCATCGTGGCCAAACTGCTCCCCCTCGCTCGAATCAGTGTCATCGGAATCAGTAGTATCGTAATACTCATCCCTCAACTGAAATGAGGAGTCACGACCTCCCCGTCCTCCCTCGGATATAACGATCCCGCCTCCCCGTCTACCTCCACCTCCTCGTCTACCACCACCCCTAACAACTGGCACCTTCTGCCTCCTAGCAGAAGCTGTGGGAGCCGGCCTCTCGCCTCGTGGCAATAACTTAGCGCCACCCTAAATAAATAAACGAATAATTGCATAAATAAATAGATAAATAAATAAAACGAGGCAATAAATAAATAGATAAATAAATAAAACGCAAAACGCAGTTGGACGGCGTTTTTACTCAAAACGCCGACCAACTGCGTTTTGCGTCTTCCAAAACGCAGTTGGACTGCGTTTTGAGATCTCAAAACGCAGTTGGACTGCGTTTTGAGATCTCAAAACGCAATCCAACCGCGTTTTGAGACTCAAAACGCAATCGGACCGCGTTTTGAGAACTCAAAACGCGGTCCGATTGCGTTTTGAGTCTCTCAAAACGACCGGCGACCGGCGTTTTGAGATCTCAAAACCGCCGGCGGTCGGCGGTTTGAGATCTCAAAACGCCGGCGGTCGGCGGTTTGAGATCTCAAAACGCCGGCGGTCGGCGGTTTGAGATCTCAAAACGCCGGCCGATGGCGTTTTGAGACCCCAAAACGCCGGCGGCCGGCTATTCCGGCGGCAAAAATCCACCTAATTCATACCAATTAGCGTTTCTACATATCTAAACTCACATAAACAACGATTTCTAACAAAATAAACGCAATATAAACGTAAAAAATTGCAGAAAAACTCATATTCATATAGATGTTTACCCGGTTAATCAGTGGACCTTTGCCCGCTCCGTGCCTTCGTGGTTGTTCGCCATCTCCTCCGTCCATGATTTGCGTTTTTGGCTGACAAAATCTAAGCAAATTTGCGTTTTTGGTGTGAATTTTGGAGAAAAATAGGGCAAATGGTTCGGCTGCCAATTTGTGGGCTTTTATCCGAATTTCTGGCCGGAAACGCACCCTTTCAGCGAGCGAACCATGGACGAAACGCCTGATTTTTGCGTTTCGTCCATGGTGAAAACGCAAATAATTTGCGTTTAATATGATCTAAAAACGCAAATTTTCGGCGTTAGTACTGTTAAAAACGTGCCATTTTTGCGTTTTATGCCATTCTAAACGCGATCTTCGTTAGTTTTTACATGTACAAAACGTTTTTTTCATGCGTTTATCAGCATGACAAAAACGCATTTTTTGTGCGTTTTTGTCCCCCACTTAGTATTTTTTTCAAAAGTTTCACCATAAGGGCATTGTGGTCATTTTATTATTATTTTTATTTTTTTTTGTGATACAAATAGCAAATTCATGATGCAAATAGCAATCCAGATATGAAAATCACCTTGATAAGGTCATCGCATGAGAATTCTCATTCTACCCTACTTGTATCGTCTTGTTGTCTCCTTTGCTCTCTTTTGTGTTTGATTTTTCATCTTAATGTAGTCTAAAATGCTCAAATTTTTGAAAAATTTGTTATTCATAAGAAAGAAATAAAGGATGAAGAGAGAGAAATTTTTTGTTTTGGAATTTAGGGGTTAGGAGAGGTAATACAGTTTAGGATGCTGAGACTAGTAGAAAGAGAGTGAGAATTAATGATCAGTTAATTAATTTATTTATTTAAAAAAATAAAAATAATTTAATATTGTAATCCTATAGGAGCAACCCTGTAGCGCTATCAGTGACACGTTGTAGCTATAGTGACACGTATCACTATAGGTTTTTTTTTTTTTACTATACCAAATTTTCTTTTTAAAAAAAAAAAAATTTTGTTTTCCCATTCAACACATTTTTTTTTTCTATTTCACTTTTTTTCAATTAATATTTTTTTAATCAATATTATAACATATTTTATCACATGACAGAAAATATCATATCAGCATATAACAAATATCACATTACAAGACAAAAGATATCATATCAGCATATAACAGATATCGTATAAGCATATAACAGATATCATATCACATGACAAAAGATATCATATCAGTATATAACAGATATCACATCACAAGACAAAAGATATCATATCAACAGACAACAGAAATCATGTCACTAGACAAAAAATGGAGTAGATATCAAAGGTTATAAGATATCATATCAGTATATAACAGATATTATATTACAAGACAGTAGATATCATATCACAACTATAAAAGAAATCATCTCATAGAACTAAAACATACTTAACAAGGAGGGGTCAAATCATGATTATATAGACATCATATCACAAAATAGTAGACATCAGATCATCGAAAAACAGATATCATATCACAAATATAAAAGAAATCATACAATAGAACTAAATCATATTTAACAGGGATATAAAATCATGCATTCTATAGACATCATATCTCAAGAAAGTAGACATCAGATCAGCGGACAATAGATATCATATCACAACTATAAAAGAATTCATTTCATAGAACTAAAACATACTTAACAGGGGGATCAAGTCATGATTCTATAGATATCATATCTCAAGACAGTAGACATCAGATCAGCGGACAACAGATATCATATCAATAATATAAAAGAAATCATCTCATATAAATAAAACATACTTAACATGGGTATAAAATTATGCATTTTATAGACATCATATCTCAAGACAGTAGGCATCAGATCATCGGACAACAGATATCACATTACAATTATAAAAGAAATCATCTTATAGAACTAAAACATACTTAACAGGGGGATCAAATCATGCATTCTATAAACATCATATCACAAGCCAATAGACATCAGATCAGCGGACAATAGATATCATATCAAGAATATAAAAGAAATCATATCATACAATCAAAAATGGCCATAACATGTATTCGTATCTGCAGATTTCACATATTATATCACAATACAAAAGAAATCATATCGCAATATATAAAATTATTTAATTAGCAATATATAAAATTATTTAATTATAAAATAAATAAAATAATAATTAAAAATTATTTTTTATCATTTAAAAAAATTTAAAAATTTACTAAATTATTTTTAAAAAAACAGACCAAAAAAAAAGTCTCCAGGAAGAAGGAAAAAAAATGATCCATACTAATGGGAAGAGGGAGAAAAAGAAAAAAGGCTCCTTGAAAAAAAAAAAAAAAAAAAAAAAACTGGTGACTGACGCACGTCAATCCGTGTCAGCTCCTATAGGAGCAATTTTACTCCTATAAGAGCATGGTATAATTTACCGTGAAAAATTAGATAAAAAGAAAGAATGAGCAAATTTAGATATGCATATAAGATTGTATACAAAAATGTTAAACTGAATTTAATGAGTAATCCAAAACAACTATCATTATCTTCCATTAGCCTCCATTTGTTGAAAATCTCAATGGATGAATCATAGATGCCGATTGCCATTCTCCATCTGTGTCCAACCAAATCTTAACAGAAGGAATATGAGCTATTCTTTTATAATCTTGGCTTTCTCTCAAGTCCTTACCCTCCATAAACTTCTTTCTCATTTCATAACTCACCACATCCGTTTCTAGCAACTGAAGCTCCTTCAAGTGTTCAATACCCAAAGGTAAATCCTCCATCAATGGAAGTCTACCAAAATCTAATTCTCTTATATTAGGCATCGCACCCTCCTCCACTCTCACCCATCTCAATCTTTCCATATTATTCAAATACAACCTCTTCAGTTTCAAAAGCCCTCCTGTTTTAAAACTCAAACTTTCTCCTTTGTAAGCTTTCCAAAGAGTAATCTCAATCAAGTGGGGCAAATGTTGAAGTAACTCTAATGGATCATCCTCTAGATTACTCCCAAGCAAATTTATGAGTCCCAAATTTTGAAGATTTCTTATCCATGGCGGCATCTTTTCTAAGTGCCCAACCAATTCTAGATAGTTAATGTATTGCAGAGACGAAACAGAAATAGTATAATTCAAATCCAATACACCAACTGCCTTATCATTTCTATCAGAACAATCAACCGATAATTCCCTTAGATTTGTGAGCTTCTCAAGTGAGGAGCAGAACTCTTTACCATCTTTTTTTCTTAGATTTTTAATTCTTAATTTTCTTAAATTTGGCATCTTTCCTATCTCTTTGATTATAGTTGTCTTGTCATTCTCCCCTACATCGAAAGCTCTAATTACTTCTATTGAAAGAAGAGATCCCATATTAAATGGAGCTTCAAATCCAGAATACTATTTAACGTTGTCTGATAGTTCCTCCTGATATACATAAAGCAGACGAAGTTTTTGTAACTTTACGATTTCCTTAGGCAACTCCGTCACATCACTTCCATCGAAAAATAAAAATTCTAGATTTTCAAGCCTTTTGATGGATTTTGGGACCTTTTTAACTCTTGAACCATGTTGTTAAGTCTTGAATTAATGGTTGGATTTATTGTAAATTGAATGCCAATTAAATGAATTTTATGACTTAATGGGTTGTATTTTGCATGTAGGAAGGGATAGAGTTCATTGAAGCTGAATATGCATTTTAGGCCATGTTTTGGAGGAAATCAAGAGTTTTGGACAGATTGAAGAAATATCAAATTGGACTTGCGAGAAGAATTCTTCATGAAGAAAATAAATATTCAATAGAGGTTTATGTTTAGACCCAAAGTTATATTTAGTTAATGAATTTATAATCAGTATACTACTATTATATCATTATTAGAAATTAGTTTAAGATTAAAATTAGTTTTGTATATATTATAATAATACAGGCCGCCTGATGTTAGTATATATAGTAGTATACGTAGGTTTTAGTGGAAGTTTTGGACCCAGAAAGTCGGCGGCCACTTCTTGGTTTGGGATTTTGGCTAAGTTTCTTTTTCTCTTTTCTTTTAGTTTTTAATTATTTTTTTTAATTAGATTTGATAGTACTTGGATTAGATGAACTCATAAATTATTTAATTTCATAGTATGATTATGTGTTAAATATTTTTGGATATTTATTGTGATTTATGCTATTTTGTTTATATTACAGTCAAATAATTTGCCTAGAGCTTTTAAGTTTGATATAATATAATTCCAATTAGGATAATCCGTAAAGGCTTACGAATTTGCCAATTAGAGTTGAAGAGGTTAAAAATGTGGAACCTTTTAAAGCCTAGAACACTAATAAGGTAATGATTTGTAGCAATACATAGGTTGAATTAATTAATGTGATGAAGTGACTCATAAAGTCGGTGAATTCAATGTATTTGAATTGAGCCTACTAATTGGTGAGATGATGACATGTTGATTCGATTTGCATATTTGCATCTAAATATCTTTAACTGTTGGTTTGTAAAACACTATAAAATTAAAGAGTTTATGAGAGATTCTTATCTAAGTACTACGTTAGGAATTTTATTATTTTCGTTATTTTTATTTATGTTGGTTAGTTTAATTAGTTAATTAATTCTCAAAAAACTTCGTTTCTTGACTAGATAGTAGAAAAGAGGTTACTCCTAATACATAGTCCCTGAGAAGACGATCATACTCACTGCTGTGCTGCTAAAACCCTTTAGAGTAGGTCTTTTATATTTTTGGTTTGACACCCATCAAATTTTGGCGCCGTTTCCGGGGAACTAAAGATATTAGAAAAACCTTGATTTTATTATTCTAGTTTTTATATTTTATTATTTATATATATTTTTTGTTATTTTTCTTTTTTTTTTTTTTTTGTATTACATTATTTTCCATATTTTTTGTTTAGGAAGCTTGCAAGAACAAAGATGGATGAGCACAATTATTCATGGCAAGGCCACAAAGCATTCGGTGCAAGTTACCAGCATGGCTATGAGGGAGAGTACCAAAATATGCCCACTTGGCAAGTTCGTTCAGAAGATACATCATATGGACAAGATTTAGCAAGTCAAATACGCAGATTGAGCAATGAAACAATGGAGAGACAAGCACCAAATATGCAGATTGAGTAATGTGAAAGGTCTTGCAAATGCGAAAGTAGATTTTTTAAATTGGAGACTCGACTTACCCAAATGAAAGAAACAATGGACCTAGTGCTGCAAAAATTGTCACAACCACAATGTCAAGGCGCGTGTTACGTGCAAGAGAAAGAGCCAGTTGATCAACAACCAAAGGATAAGGGCAAGAAGTTAAATTTTGAAAAGGAGGTGCTCAAATACTTAGAAAAGGAAAGTGCAAGGTGGAACAAGCATCTAAAGGTTCAAGACAAGATAGTTCAAAGAGAGTATGTCCAAGAATAACAATTGTTGAAAGTGGAATCACAGATTAAACAATTGAACTCCGCGGTCAAGGATGCTTGTATTCATCTACTTGAGAAGGAAAGTGTTCAGATGCTCGCTGCAAAGACTGACATCAACAATGGTGGGATCGTTCCAAAAAGTCATGCCAAGGGGGGAACATATGGCAGAGAAATTAGTGGGAATGAGCAAATCAATGACTCTCATTAAACGATGTACACATATCCTGATGATACTAGCGAGGAAGAGCATGAAGTCATAGAAAAAATTTTATCGCGTGACCACGCTATGGCATTTGAGGTTCACAATCTCATTCCAGAAGAAGACATGACGCCTCAAATTGCCAGAATAGACACCAAGAAAAAGTGCATCCATAATAAGAAGAGTAAGAGACGGTTAAAGAAAGAAAAGGCTAAGATAGAGGGAAAAAGATTCAAAGAAAGACTAACCGTTTTGCAGAATCTGTTGGTGAGGAAACATTGTTAAATACTTAGCTGTTAATTGCATGAATGGATGAAATCAGGAATCCACATTTTATAATTACAAATCCTCCCTAATGAATCCAAAACAAAAGTTGAGGAATCCATTAATCAAAACCTCAAACAAAGGCTAAGTTTACAATCTGCGGTTTCAATCTCAGAAATTCCAGGCTTCATAACTGACTCGTCAATCTGTGATAATAAAGGTAGGATAAGTAAAATCGAAAACAAGTTAGGAAACATCTAAAAAATTTCTAAAAATATTTTGTGATTGCCTATTTTTGAAGGGTTTAAGAGCCTTTTCAGGACATAACTTAGTAAGGTTCTTGTCGGGTTAACTCATTGTGTTGGCGTAATATATTCAAAATAGGGTAAATTTAGTATTTTGGGTTATTTTTTTAACTCTTTTTTATTCAAATTTAATAATACGTTTTTTTTTTTTTTTTTTAGTTTGTTGGGTTTTTCAGATTGCCTATTTAGTATGTTTGTGTTTTACCTATTACAATTAACTTTAAACTTTTTTATCCCTCATGTATTCCAAAAAGTATATAAGACTCCTTCTTTTGTTGTTTGAATTTAATAATTTTAGACTAATAATATATTAATACGAATTTATCTAACCATATTTATAATACCCACCAACAATTCTCACTTAAATTACCAATACAAATACTCAACTAATTTGAGATTATGGGTATTTCAATAATTTTATTTAATAAAATGAACGATATTTAATAAAAAAAAATTGATCATATTTAACCATTCACTAAAAAATAATCTATGATTGCCTTATTCTATAAGTAGCACAAAACTAAAAATATCCAAATTTAAGCACGCATTTGTATTAAGCCTGTCTAATTAGGCTAAAAAAAGGATGAATCATGATAATAAAATAAGTGGCAGGTCTAGTGCAAGAGTTGACTAGCCTCATTGCTGAACCTATTCGTGTTCAAATAGCGAGAGATACTCAAACCCAACCCGGTCTTCTCTCTTCTTTACCCTCATTCCCCTACTCTGTAATCGAATCAAGCTCTTTGATCAATAAGTTTCCAATCGTTCTTAAGAAAAAAAAAAACTCTTTCCCGCAACTTATTCCACAAACTCCAACTATTAAAAAGGCTGAAATTGAACTGAAACACAAAAGGCACAAGCACTAAACTGCTTTGTTTGCATGGAATTTATTATATAATCATATTATGAATGCTGGCATAATAGACTCTATTCACCTTTGTCTATACACGAATCGGGAATGGAAGACGCCAATCCCCTGCTAACGTACTTATAAAAAAAACAGTCGTTAGCCGCTGGTAGCTTATAGACCGGTGGAATTTGATACTCTTATCATTAAATCAAGATAATATAATAAGGCAGTACATCAACTCCACTTTCCCTACTACAATTATAGAAATACAAATGTTAAAAACTATTTATGTGGAATAACTTTCAAAGTTAGCACAACCTCCATATCTAAATATAATAATCCTCGTAATCGAATAGGCATCTCATCTACGAGGTCAAAAGTGTGATTAAGGCCCTTCGAAACCAAAGCAACTAGAAAATCAATCAAAAAAATTAGCTTCACGATGAACATGAATTATAGTCCCCGAAAGATCTCCGACAAATTTCTACAAGTTCAGCCCAATGGGGCCATAAAAATTTCGTATGGCCAAGACACAATTGAACCAATATTAGATTATCACACATGACTTGGAGCCCATGTACATTAAGCAATCTGCAACACCTCAATCCATGTAGCAATCTGCAATTTCAGAAACCCTGTTAACGTACTTTTGTTCAATGAGAAATGGATTAAATTCTAGAATCGTTATAATTATTTTATTTGATATTATGAGTTTGAACTTAGGTTTAAAAAAGTGTTGTGGATTAATAAATTATTTTTAGTAATGGTTCCTAAACACAGATCTTTGATTTTAAAATACTTTGTTTCTTTTGAAAAAGTTCCAATTTCATTCCAAATGCTCTGATTTTTAATTAATTTATATTTTTTTGAAAACGGACGTTTAGAATTAGGCTGAAGAGATAAAATGGGCCCAAATGGAATTAGGGCTTCAGGTATGGACTACTTTTAATTATTCCAAGAATCTAAAGAGCATCTTACTAGAGGAGTCACTTCACCAAGAATCTAAGGAGCATCTTTGAGGTAGGTATCACTTTAAATATATATAAATACATTTTCATATATTTTTTTATATCACGTTTATTATTTCATATTTATTTGATATTAAACTCTCTTAACAAAGTACAAGTAAATAAACGTGGAGTATCCTTGAATTGACACGTGACAAAATATTTTTTTTTATAAATAATGTTTGGAAAAGAGAATTTTTTGTTGACTAAACAAGCTGTTATATTCCTTGATTCCTTGAAGGGAAGGAGTATTCAAAATGAAATTTCCTTTGGCTTAGAATTCCCATTTTTTCTAAAGTGGGAGACAGCCAATAGTGAGTTGTGGAATAAGGTGATGCTTTGTTTTGGAATAATTATAGGCAAATCATTCCTGAATTTACATTAAATTAAGAACTATATTTCCTTGTACTTAAATAATTTTTTATTTATTAAATATCATGAAATTTAAAAGTAAATAGATTTTTTTTTTGTTTAAGAAATATAAACTATTAAATGATGATGAATGTTATGAAAAATTAAAAAAATCTAAATAAGTGACGGAGATTAATAGTAAGAGTGTGATATTTGATAATAGGAAATATAAACATGCAGACGTTAATAGAAATTCTCGTGCAATTAATGATTTAACGAGAAGGGAGTAACATGTAAAGTTAAATCATATTTATCGAAAAAGAAATAATGTGACGGATTATTTCAATTCGTTTACAGTACATCAGTCATGAGATATTTATAAGATGATAAAATCACATTAAAGATTAAAAGCGGGTTAAGATATAATATTTTAAGACCGGTTGGAAGTATTCATATGGTTCTCCATCTATAAATAGGACTATGAATTTTAGGTAATTTGGTCCGATTGATTCAAATTAAATCTATGTTGAAACGGATTAAAATGGGTCAATTTAGAATTCATACGTGGAAAATTTTTATTTATTTTTTTCTTTTTTGAAAAATATTTTTGCTTGACCAACTGTCCACACAAGCTATCACGAGTAGGCAAGCAGGACCTGTAGCCATGGCGCCCAAGGACATTGAAATGACAATGGAAGAAGAAGATGCCACCTGCCATTTTGTAGGAGTTTATATAAGTAATAAACAAATAATTAATATGACCATATTCAGAAAAGGCAACGGCAACACATTTTGCGGTTCTCTCGCGTTACATTTTCCTTGATTCCCCAGAACATTCTCTGCCCTCTCCCCTCGTTGCGCGTCTCTGCTATTTCATCACACCGACAACCGATCCCTCTTCAACTATTAGAAAGATTAAGAAAAAGAATACTAGCCAAACAGATTAATCAACACAGCCCAGTGTAAGAAAGATTTTGCTCCATCATGACGGTTTCTGCTTCTGAAAACTCTTCCTCCAGGTGATTTTCTATCTGGGTTTCCGTTTTTTTGTTCTCTTTTGCTGTACTTTTGAATTCGGAGACATCCAAGTTTGTTCATTCACAGTGTGGTATGCCGGAAGAAATCTTCATTGTATACAATTGACAGCTTCACATTGCATCTTACAGAATGCTTTAATTTGTTCCATTTGTTTGTTTATTGGGAGGAATTTTCACTCTTTCTGGATTGCATTTTATTTAATCACTTTGGTTTATGAGAATCCTGGCCATGCTATGACATGTTGTAGAAATAGAGTAGTTCTTGTTTTTCTGTGGTTAATTTTTCTGGTAATCTTTGGCCAATTCTTCATTTAATGGAGATGATCGAAATGATGAACTTAGTTTCTTCCCCAAAATTCCTTTCTGGGAATTTTTCTTGTCTTTCGTTCTTTGGTTCTTGTGAATTTGTGCTCGTGATTTCTATTTCTAGTGATTGATTTGGTAGATACTATTTGATTGTTGGTATATTGGTAGAATAGAATCGTTTGGGAAAAAAAATTATACATTTCAGTAGGAATGGAACCAATATTTGTCTACTAAATGGTCATAACTCCAAGAAAGAGTACCTTTCTTGAGCTGAGATGTTGAATGGTTTAGAAGATGGAACTGCTGATTCTGGATACTAGTTCATACTAATCGCTACTTTTCCTCTTACTAAACCTGTAATTTTATTGCGTGAAAGAAATTTTTTTGCGAGGAAGATTATTTGAACATCAATTGTGGTTATTTATGTTTATAGGGATTGTCGTCGACAAAGAGCTCCAATTGATAGTGAAGAATTTACGTGTTCGCAACTTCTTTGTATGCCTCTGTTTGATCTGGAAACTGTTTAGATCCGTTTTCATTTTCTATTTTGGGAAAATGAATATCATACGAGGAAGAATCATTCTTTTATGTTATATTCAGTGACCTTTAATGATCCTGTACATAATCTGTTAGTTTAGTTGCAGTTATCATACTTTGAAGCTAGGAAGTGATTACTTTGAACCATTTGATGTTGGTGTTTGTGTTCATATTTCGATGTTCTGGTTCAACATACTAAACAATTGCTTGGATTTCTTTTCTGTTAACAGCAGTTCCTCACTTGCTCACCTTGCTCCTCTTCAAGCAGTGCTATTTGATGTTGATGGAACCCTTTGTGATTCTGACCCCCTCCATCATCATGCTTTTCGCGAAATGCTTCAAGAGGTGAGTTAGGGGGTCTGTCTACATTATAATGGTTTTCTGTTCATCGTGGCCTAACAACTTATGCTCAGAATTGTCCATTTATTACACCTAAATGCATCAGTATCTGTTTGAGTGAGGTTTATTGTTAGTGTACATCTTTTGTCCTGCACTTAAGGGTCTTTTAGCTTGAGTGAGGTGCGTTTTCTTTGCCGTACAGTAACAAGTGCATGGATGTGTTTAACAGATAGGATTCAATGGTGGTGTTCCAATTACTGAACAGTTCTTCATTGAAAATATTGCGGGGAAGCACAACGATGACATTGCTGATGTTCTTTTCCCCGGTGATCACGAAAGGGGCTTAAAATTCTGTGAGGACAAGGAAGCTATGTTTAGAAAGTTAGTACCATAAACTCGATTCCTGTCACATTTCATCTTTCACCTCACGAAACGCATTTCTTTAGCTGGCCTGATCATCCCCATCTGACTTATTCTCTTGCATGACTGATGTATAGGTTGGCAAAGGAGCAGCTGAAACCCATTGATGGCCTATACAAATTACGGAAATGGATTGAAGATCGTGGTTTGAGACGGGCTGCAGTTACCAATGCCCCAAAGCCTAATGCTGAACTGATGATTTCATTACTTGGCCTCTCTGATTTTTTCGAAGCTGTCATTCTTGGGAGCGACTGCGATCACCCAAAACCATCCCCTGATCCCTACTTGAAGGCACTTGAAGTACTCCAGGTGTCTAAGGATCACACTGTAGTATTTGAGGTTTGACATCGTTTTACCTTATCTGTGTTAGACTGTCAGTAGATATGGTTATCTGTACCCAAACAAGTTCATTTGAGTTCATTTCTGTTTCAATAGGACTCTGTTTCTGGAATCAAAGCTGGAGTTGCAGCTGGGATGCCTGTTGTTGGTTTAACAACAAGAAATCCAGAGCATCTATTAATGCAAGCAAAGCCTACAATTCTGATAAAAGATTATGAAGATCCAAAACTCTGGGCAGCTTTGGAAGAGGTCGATAAGAAATCCGGTAAAGTAACCGATGCTGCTTGAGTCATGATACACCATTTGCTCCTAACTCATGTAGATTTTTGCAATAATGCTAAGACTCAGAAAAAACAATAACCAAGAGGGCATTTTTATGGTATCATCTTCAGTAATGCAAGTAAAATTGCCATTCTTACAAATGATTGTATTGCTTTAGAGCAGCACCTCAGTGTGAGGCATAAACTTGGAGGAATGTATTCATTAGGGTCAATGTTAACCCCCTTAGTTCTATATTTGGAAACTACTACTAGTCAATTATAGCTCACATTGGCATAGTTGATGAATTTTCTATGTGATGCAATTTTGTTTGCTCTATTATATACTGTTGTCAATGTGAAATACATAGATGAATAATAACCACAGTAATAATATTGAAGTGATAAATAACCAATCCTGTTATAAAATGTCACTTGTGAGTCCACTCTAAACTCTAATCCTATCCACTGGTTTGTAATGTTGTATAAGTGTTTAGGGTTTTTGTTTTTTTGTTTTGTTTTCTTCACTGTTGTGGGTTATTCAATTATAAATTGGGTGGATTCTTAAATACTGCATCATTTTTCTTATTTATCGTCTTTTGAATTGTCATTTCACTCCTCATTTGATAATGAAAATGTCTTTATTATTTTTTAATTAAAAAATAATAATAATATTTTGAAAATTTGAGGCGGTAAATAAAAAAATTGAAGGATATTTAATAATTTATAAATTGATGAAGATCTTCCCTTTAGTCATAGGAATTTTATTCAGTAACTATGAAAGATTTCAATTTTATTTTACACATTAAGAATAAACAAATCTCCAAAGTTGGAAAAATAAAAACAATCAAAAACATTACTCCCTTCATTTTAAAATATAAGTAGTTTTGTCTACTTCCATAAAACAATTCATTATTTTATTCTATTATCCCTATTTAATTTATAATTTCATTAGAATTTATTTTTGTCATGACTATTCAAAATAATAGCACTATTATAAAAAATACATTGAATAAGGGTATAATAAGTTAAATTATTAAAAATTATAGGAATTTTTAAAAATTAATTATAGTCTTAATATTTATGTTTTGGTCAAAACAACCTATATATTAAAATGAGTAAATATTTATAATAAATACAAGGATTTACTTGATCCGATTAATATATCTTACAAGTACGACCATAACAAAGTCAAACTTCAATAAATACAAGGAAACTTAATTTGCAATTTAGACCCATTTTTTTATGCAGATTAAGTTGGAAGGTAAAACAATTTGGTACAAGAAAATTCATAAAATGTTCCTACTTACAATGTGCGAGGGTTAAAGATGTATTGGTACCGTCCATTTTCTTATTTATCCCTTTTATTTTTATTAAATTGTTCTTATTATTTTTTAAATATTTTGGTAAAAATTGAGAGGTAAAGTAATAATTTAGAGATAGTGTATAAGAAAAAATATATTATATTTAAGAATCCACTTTTATTTGCATAATTAGGGGTTTTGTGTAAGCATCAAATGTGGCAGCCAGCATACTTACTTGAGGATGAAACCCATGGTATTCTAACCTTTATGAAATTGTACTGCAAGGATATTTGTATAATTTATATTTCCAATAATAAATTTTAATGTGATACTTTTTCGAATGATATTATAACTTTTACTCTCAATTTTAAAAAATAAGTCTCTTTAGATTTAGAAGAATATATTAAAATATAAAGTGAATTAATGTTAGTATTTTAAAAATACTCACCAATTAAATATTTAGAGAAAGTATAAAAATTATATATAATTAATTAAGAATATAAAAAAAGAATTGCCATTTAAATATTTTTAAAAAATACATCAAATGATTATAAAAAGACAAAATTTGAGAGGGAGGGAGTAGCCTTAAATCAAACTAATAACTAATAACTAATTTGTAATAAAATGATGATGTGGCTTACAAAATTATATTCAAAGTAGGTATGATGCAAAGCAAAAGTAATGGGACAAAAAGGTAAAATAATTTCGATTGTTACCTTTTTTTTTATTGGTAAAGTAAAAGTTGAAGTAATCAAATTACTTTAATAAAATAATAAAATTATTTTAATAAAATAATCAAATTTTTTTAATGAATGTCCTGCTAATTTAACAAACGAGTCAAAGGTGATCAGATTCCTTTAATAATTATTGAGTTAATAAAATTTCGATTGCTTCATTGTCTTTGTCTTGCATCAAACGCACCCAAAGTGTCTCTTGTCTAATACATTCGACAAAATAAGCACAACATCTACTCAATGGGGGACAATGGGTTGCCTAAATAAAGAAGTTTCAGCTCAACCAACGCATCAAATTTGAAGGTCTCCACTTAAGTACAGAAAACAAAGCCAAGGAGGAAGAATTTTCAATTTAGAATTATTAGCCAACCAAAACAAAATCTAGGATTAAAATCAATCATAGTTTTCTGCTAACATTTCCTTGCTGGGAACTTAATGAAACAAACTTACATTATTCTCATCTTGTCCACAGCACTGCATCTATTTCATCCCTTGCAGCCTTGTATAACTCCAACCTCTTTGAACATTGCTGCCTCCTCTCCCATAATGCTCGATCTTCATCCAGCAATTGGCTAAGCTGATCAGCCTACAAGATGATGGAATCAGCAAAAATACTATATTGAAGCTTTTGCAAGATCTTACCCTTTTCTGAATAAACAGCAACTTCAAATGCATAAGGTTTATACAAGGAACGGATGGAGTAAATTTGAATAGCATCTTAATGAAGCAGAAGTATGAAACATTTCAATCCAACATATATGAATCTTCCTACAAGATTGTTTGACGTGTACATAATATGTATGACTAGTATTATAAAGTAAGTTAATGTATGCTGCATCGTCTCAATATAACGTCTGTTATTGATAATATCAAATGCAATTTTGTTGTAAGTCATGAATTAGCTCAGTGTATAATGTATTGTATTGTCATTAGCTTGTGCTTATCTTCTGTTTAGTATTTGTCACTTCTAATATTGCACTATTTGATCATTATATGAAAACAATTAATGTCAGAGAAGGATATTACCTCCTTTTTCCCAACTTGTGTGTAGAAGTGATCCAGCAAAGATCGCTTTGCCTCTCGAACTTGACAATAAACTACAGCCTTCGGGATTGAATTCCTGAGATTCTCAGAAACCATGTTAATGTATGAGGAAACATTTGAACCTATCCTTCTGAAGTGCCCCTCGTCGTAACGATCTGCAGAAGAGGCATTTGGATTTCCACCTTTTTCTGCTTCTTGTGGGAGTTTCCGAAAGAAATCTGGAGTCAGGTATGAAGACTCCATGTCCACCATCCGCAAAACTGTTTTCTTGCTATCGCTACGAAACCTCTCTAATGCTTCAAGTGCTGAGGCTGAAATGTATTTTTGCAGAGTTGGAAAGCGTGACAACTCCTGACCATCAGAGATTTTTTAGTTTAGAATTTAATCGATGAAAATTTAGATAATAAGAGAATCTGAAAATAAAGTCAAGCCTTTAAACCTGCGTTTCTCCAATTGACTTCCGCACAAGTTCCTTCAAGATTGAGTGGACCTACATGATCATTTGAAGATTTTAAGTAGAAATATAGCAAGCATTTAGTTGTAAGAATCATTTGCTTCTTCCGTGGACTAAAATGAAATTTTTCACAGTATGAGAGATCTAGATTGAAGCACTAACTGCATCAACAGAAGCTTCAGCTGGAACTCTGAGATAATTAAGAGAAGTTTCAATCAAGCGTCTGTAACCTAGCTCAGGTGCTATGAGATGCGGTTGATAACCATCAGCTTGTGAGACCACTTTCCTAACATTTTGCAGCGAAAGATGTCGGTCAAAAGGAATCTTCCCCAAAGCACCAGGGAGCTGGTAGTTGAAAACCCCATAAATTTGTTCTCCACCTGGTCGCCTGCAAAGAGTGAAATCGAAATATGATAGCAATTAGGTTCTAAACTTTCAAGAACAAAAGAGACACAGAAAACAAAAATTTGCACAGTACAAGGGAACCAAATCCTTTTGTTAACACCTGTTAACTTAGGTTCATCAAATTAATCCAATGAGATGACTCATTCTAGGCGATGAGTTTACTTAAACATGACAGCAAAAGAACCTTACCAGGGAAAAATGTATCCAAAAGTGTACGCTCTGGTGTAATTCATACGATACATCAAGCTTTTGAGACCAAGATTTTACTTGTTTCTAACTACATTAGCTTAATTTTCTTTTGTCATTTCCCTTTTGATGATAGAAAAATATAAATTCTAACTGTCTTTCAACAACGAATGGAAGGTTTGAGAGCTGAGGGTATTCCACCATAATTTGATGGGAGATACAAGCATACCCTCCTTCAAGGTGCTCCTTAAATACTCGGTCAAATGCTCGGCAGAGCTCCAAGATTGTGTATAACTGGGCCTGCTAAAATGAGAAACTGCTGAACACATGCAACTAACAAATCTGTTTAGGAGAGGTGTCAAAAACAAAAAAAATTAATATTCTCACCCCTGCATCTATGGCAACAGGTTTCCCAAGGTGGCTAAGCTCCAATTCAAGTTCATCAGCAGTTTTGATAATCAACGACATAATAGCAGGTATGCGGGCCTTTATAACAGATTCTAGGTTCTGAAATTACGCAATTTCAGCATAAAGTTCAGCCATCGATCTCCAAATTCTTCTAAGTAATGATAATTTTTTGGTGGCATCTTGAAGTGCAAGTTAAATTGTACCTTTGAAAGCAGTTTAGCAAGATACTCTGAACCCATTCGGCTGGCCAGGTGCCTATATTCCGGATTTGTGGCAAAGAATTCCCGTTCGCTGCGCCTTGCAGTAATCATATCAACATTTCTATTTATGTCAGCTTGTGAACGATTCACGATTCCAACCCAAGGTTGTTGCAGTCGATAAGATCTTCCTTCAAGTACCTAAATTAAGGAAAAATGCCAAGTGAGGGGAAGCATGTGGTAGTTCAAAACATATCAGATGCATTACAGTAAAAAGGATGCTTGTCATTAAGTAAGTAGTTTAGATTCTAATTCATGAAACAATGATGTGGTCCAACATCTTGGATTGGACAAATAGAACTATAGGCTGGAGTAGCACATATGAATTTGGAGCATGCTCACACAATTCTTATGCAGAAGAATTATCACAGAGAAATATTTTATGAATGAACAATATGGCATACTGATTCCGCAACTAACCAACTAAACTCAGTTTCGATCAAACCTCTAGTTTCCACTCAAAAGAAAATGTTGAATATCGACAGGGATAAGCTCTATGCAAAATCATATGCTCATTTAGGCGGATTTGCAAGAAATGATCAGAAACATACTTTCTTGTAATAATATATTGAAGCTGGTAAATCAAGAACTTACCTTTTTAACTTTAAAAAAGTGGTTAAAAAGCAGAAAAGAAAGAGATAATTACCTACAACTACGTTCATGATATAACCACAAGGCACAGGAAAGTAAACACAATGTCACTTTGCTTTAGAAAGATGAATCAGGTAAGCAATTTTTTCCAGTAGACTCTCATCCTATCTCACTTAGATGTCTTGCATAAATCAGGAAACACTTACATCCAATGCATTCGTTCCTTTGTCCATCAAATCAAGTTTTGTCAACACACCAAAGGTCCGCTCACCTGCATACAGGTGCATTAATTTGGTGAAACTTGATAGGACTGTACTGTCTACATTCTACCAATAGAAAATACCTGCTGGATCAACTTCTCTTGTAATCTTGATAGCGTCAGACGTCGCAAGATCTTGATTGGCAGGAGTTATGGCTAAAATGATTGTATTTGGCTACATACAAGAACCAAACATTCAGCTATCAAACCAACATCAAACTGCAACTATTCAAAATCCAAGAATTTCAAAAATAAATTTTGTCCAAAGGTTTGCTATATCTTGGAACAAATACAAACCACCAAATAAAAATGCTGTATTAAATTGTCACAGAACTTCAAACCTTTTCCCCATTCATAGCTAGAGCTTTAACATACCTTCTCCACATATGAGCGAACCATGTTCTCAATTTCTTGGACTACGCTGTCAGGTTGTCCCTCTGTTATGTATACAACAATTTTGAAATATAAAAATTGTGATCACGAAGAAAAGGAAGGTTATGTAACATGTAAGGGGGATGCCATACCTACAGCAACTTTAGTTAAACCAGGTAAATCCACCAAAGTTAGATTTACAACTGCAAGTAACACAAAACAAGAATTTGTTATGGAAAGGATAAGGCAGAATATTGTACAAAACACCAGATCTAGGATCGCCAAATGGTTCCTTTGACCTTAAATCATTACAGTTAAAGAATAAAGAAAAGCGGAAAGTTAAAAGGATCCTGAGAAGGAGGTTATATTGAAACCTATAACAGCAGCCATATGGAAAATGGTTTCTATAACCAACTTAAACACCAGGAATTGCAAACATAGTAATTCAGGAGTGAATGACACCCATTGATGAAACTAGGGAGTGATAGAATAAACAGATATTTGTGCACCACAAAGAAAGGAGAGGACATACCATTTTTGGAGTAGATACTGAGATTGATTGGTAGGGGCGATATCTGCTTTGTTCTCCCAGTCACCTTGTCAGTTTCATCCTGAATTTCTTTCCGAACCAGTGCTTCATAACAAAACCACAAAGTGAGTCGGGCAGCAGAAGGTATCATAGGTGCAATTTTACACTTTGCTTCAAGAAGGGAAAGAGAGTAGTAAAGAATTATAACTTAGAAACCATATTTAGCCAAGAGTGAAAGCAATTAAATTACAACATGCTGGATATTCTGATTTGTAGATAACAATCTAACAACCAAGAATCGAAGAAAAATCTCACTAGAAATCAGAATAACTAATGTTCCTTCTTTTCATCTCAATTTCATAAAGTAATGCTTTTGCAGTTTCAGAACCTAAAGTACTAATTGCAGGCAGGTATACACCTATTCCGTAGAGGCTGCTTCTGTTTAACATGTATGGTACACAGAAGCAGGGTCACTAGGCATTAATGAAGTTCATGTAATAAACAGTAACATGACTTACAGAAATCTGTATATTTTTTATCACCAGTATGAAGAAATTGGGCATAATCCTCTAATCCTGAATCTGTTTTGTAAAGCTGCAACACCAAAGGCCTTCTTGTTACAATTCCTACAAGCATTATCAAACAGAGGTTTTTATATGGTGCCTGTGAAAAAGACTAGGAACATATTAATCATTTGTTAAAACAAAAAGAGAAAATGGAGCCAAAGAATATTATCCAATTTATCTAATTTCTAACTTAATATCAGATGCATCAATCAAATTTGTTTTGCGCAAATCATGCAGCAAGATAGATTTGAATACAGATAGAAACTTTCAGATTCAATATACTTAAACTTTGGTAACCAACTTCTAATTAATGAGAAAAGATAAAATACAAAACCAACTGTAATGCATTAACAAAGCCTTGTCCGGCCAAACTGAATTCAGGCCACTGGAATAGAAGAAAATAGTGATATAGCTCTTCATATGATAATTATGCTTACTAACAAAAATATAGAACCAATCAAACGCCGCCAACTTATTATATCATAACTCATAACTTCATCCAAATTACTACGAAATTTCCATATTTCTTTCTTTCATCCATTTCCCAATTCGAGGATCAAGAAGTCCAATGGAAGATAAGAAACTCTGCATCGATTAATCCAGACCATGGAAGCAACCCCACAATAACGCCAACCATTCAATAAATGTCTTATTGCAACATAATTTATCAACTAATCATTTGGCTAACAAGCCTCATTGAACAATCGCCCTAGCACTCGCACAAACAAAATCAACAGAAGAAGGCTATACCGAATCCCCTAGGCAGAAAATCACGGCCAACAATGCTCTCCAACACGGACGACTTCCCGGAACTCTGTACGTCATCATAATTATTATAAAAAAAAATCAAATTCCTCTCCTGAAATTAACAAATCCAACTCACAAAATAAACCAAAACGTGCAAACAAATCCAACAAACTGGAAAAATGTTATGCATGCACATTATAAGCAACCTCATTCACGTTTCCAAATTCTAAACCAAAAAAAGGGAAAATAAACCGCCCACACGCAGCTAGCGCGTTTCCGTTACGTATAAAAACGGCACAAACCTGACCACCGAGGACAACGATGGTGGGGAGAGCATCCCAGAGAGTAGGCAGAGAGTGACCACGATCATCGCCATAATCGCCGAGGAGCGTACAAGCTTTCTGAAGTCTGTTCACGAGTCCAATTAGACTATCCATCCCTCCGCCACAAGAAGCAGACCTGTCTTCCGGTTTGGGAGTTCCAGTTCCGATGGTCGGAAACTCGCCGGCGCCGGGAGGAGGTAAACGATGGAGCAGTAACACCAGTAAAAGAGGAAGCAACAAAGTAGAGAAAAAGAGAAGAAATGGTAAAAGAACAGCGGAACCTATTTTTATATTATTATATTTTGACTTCCAAATTGAGAATTCAACAGCAATTTTACTATTCTGACTAGAAAAGGCGTTACGAAATGCAGATTTTATGCAGTAAAAGAAAAAAAGATTTTGTTGACTTAATTAGTAGGAATTAAGAATTGACTCGTTAGAGAGAGGATGGGGAGGAGGAGGAGGAGGCGGGTGGTGAAGAGCGGCGGTTTCAGGTGGTGGTGGAACCGTAGAGGGAGGAAACGTGTGCCACGTGTCACGTTATATGCATGGGTAGTGGGGAAGGTAGTGAGTAGGAGAGGTGTGGTGGGGTTTGAATGTTTTTGAAAATTCATTGCGGCGGGATCTTCTTGGTGAAGATTTCGTGTTCATTTGAAAATGATTTTTTTTTTTTTTTTTGGACTTTGGAAAATATATTGATAGTGTTTTCTTATTGTATTAATGTTGATTTTTGGTTAAAACTAAAAAGTACCAATTTTAAAAAATATTTGGAAAATCAACAAAAAAAACAAATTAAAAATAAATACAATATTAAAAAAAACACAAATAAATACAATTCTAATGTGTGGTTTTCTTTTAAAATATAAATTCTCCCCATGCCGACGAAAATTAGTAGTACTTAATTTATAAATTATTTATATTTTCTACAATTACATATGTGACTTCTACGCAGCGATTGTAATTTTATACGATTATTTCTACATTCATAATTAACTAAATATACTAGTATATTTATAAAGATATATATTTTTTAAAAAAATTATAGGTTTCGTAATTTAAAGATATATAACGGAAGTATTAATTGTAATTGATAGTGAGCTCTTATGATTGTGTCCAACTAAGATGTAATTATGCAACTTATCCCGGTTAAAATTAGGGCAATTTTTGTACCTATAATTATAAATTTTGTTGGTATGAAAAAGTAGAATAGCTAGCCAAACACAAAAAATTTTCACGAAAAAATTTAGCTGGTATTAGAAACTAGCCGTTCAATATAACGGTGAACGGTGCTAAAAGAAAAATATAGAAAGATTAACACAATAAATTCATCAAGTGTTAAAAGACAAAAGGAGTCAATAGTCTTAATTGATTTAATGTGTCACATGATTTCAATTTTTAAACAGAGCATTGTCGTAGTTCATGCTAGAACAATGACATAGCTAACAAAAAAATGTTTACTTTGTAAATCCTAAAGAGTGTGTTTTATGATCAACCGATAACATGACTAAAAGTGTTATATAGTGGTCACGTTCTAATCTAATTTATATAAAAGTCGAGAGTCAAACATTAGGAGGTTGTATTTAAGATAATATGCTATTTGAGGGAAAATTTAGATGAGGTTTGGTGATTTGTTCGAAATGTGAACTTCAACGAACATTTATTGAAACTCAACTAAAATTAAATATTGGTTAATAACAATCACGACTTGTGAGTGATTGAAGGGATTGTTGTCTTTCCTTAGGATGCATCACTCTGGTCTAATGTTCATTCTTATGATAATTACACAACAAAACACATTATTTCATCCCATACTTCACGAACAAATAAAACAAATTGAAATTGAATGTTATTTCGTCACTCTAGTATAATATTTATTTCTTATGATAGTCACAAAACAAAACACAACGAATAAAACAAATTGAAATTAAGTGTTATTTTGTCACTCTAGTCTAATATTCATTTCTTATGATAGTCAGACAACAAAACACATTATTGCATCCAATATTTCATGAAGGGATAAAACAAATTGGAGTTGAGTATTATTTTGTGAGAGTGAATTCATCAAAGATGCATTGTCACGAGTTATGTATAGAATTTGGAACAGTTTGGTTGATATTTTCACAAAAGACACCAATACTAATAATATAAACATCCACTCGACAGATAAAATATTTAAAACTCTCACGATTTGACCTGATGACAGATTAAACTGAAAGTATATATTATAATTGATATTAAACTTTTATGGAAAATATTATAACAAATTTTGCACATATACAAAAATATTTTATTGATATCAAAGGCTGCTCAAACAATCAAAAATAGAAAATTTCTGATAACATTTTATAATACACAAATATGCATGCACTCTCTTGCGTTAAAATTAAGAATATAGTGATAATACATAACTATGATTTTTGAATGAAAGTTATAATCTTACAAGAAAATCAATTTTTCTTTAACCAATATTATCTAAATTAAGTGCAATTCATTTGATTGTTAAGAAAAAAAAAATTTAAAAATAAAATTATTCATAAATTTATACCGAATAGTAATCTATAATAGTATTAATATTTTATTGAGCTAGGATTGGCCAGTAGTTAGCGGTCGTCCTGCATAGGCTTTGTAGCAGTCAGTCTACACCGCGGGCAGTTCCATATTTGACGGCGAGTGGAGAAAGTTTAAGCAGACTGCATGCGGCCATGGTGGGAGATATAGTGAATGTTTCTACGGGTGAGGCTGGATTTTTCAGACCAAGGGTGGGCTGAAAATTGAGCTTGCAAAAATGTTTCATTGCCCTGTGTTACGTACGAAATACCGCCCAAATGTTAAATATTGTCAAAACGATCAATACTCTATTTTTATCAAAATATTTTTATTATTAATAATTTAAGAAACGATAAATAAAAAAAATTATTCAAGAAAAGTAGTTCACTTTTTTAAAATGGTAAAGGTGGATAAGTGGTTTTTGGTTGAAAATTCTTATAACTTAGTTAGATTCCTTTCTTACTATTCTCTCCCCTTTTTATTAGTTTCTTCCCTGTGGATTAAAATTAAACAGCCAAAAAGTGTGAGTCCAAAGAGAAGTTTCAATTTTGACGTGGTGTTGGTGTTATGAGACGTGGTGGGCTGTCTTTGTGAAAAAATGTTTTAGACGTTTCTTAACGTGGTGCTAGTTATTTTTGACGTGGTTCTTGTGTTCCGAGACGTGGTGTGCCGTTTTCGTGAAAAAAATAGCTTAAATTCACATGCATGGATATAGACGTTTCTGAACGTGGTGCTAGTTGTTTTTGACGTGGTGTTGGTGTTATGAGACGTGATGAGCTCTCTTTGTGATAAAATAGCTTGAATTCACATGCATGGATGTAGACGTTTCTGAACGTGGTGCTAGTTATTTTTGACGTGTTTCTTGTGTTCTGAGACGTGGTGGGCTGTCTTTGTGAAAAAATGTATGATTTCTTTTATATTTTTTATTTGATATCTATAGTCTGTTGATATGATGTCAAGTATTCGCTGATCTGATGTCTATATAATCCTGATCTGATCTCCCTTGTTAAGTATGTTTTAGTTATACTGTATGATTTCTTTTATATTCTTGATCTGAAATCTATAGTCTTTTGATCTGATGTCAAGTATACGCTGATCTGATGTCTATATAATCCTGATCTGATCTCCCTTTTTAAGTATGTTTTAGTTCTATTGTATGATTTCTTTTATATTCTTGATGTGATATCTATAGTCTGTTGATCTGATATATACTGTATTATTATTTTTTTAAAAAAAATTCGTTCATAATATGTATCATAATATCTAAAATTATTTAATTATAAAACAAATAAAATGATAATTTAAAAATATTTTTTTTTATAAAATTCAAAAACATTAAAAAAATACTGAATTGTTTAGAAAAAACGGACGGAAAAAAGTCTCAAGGAGGAAGGCAAAAAAAAAAAAAAGCCAAAAATAACAAAAGAAAGGAAGACAACTGTAGTGCGTTACTGTAGCGCGTTACTGTAGCTCAGAATGACATAAATGCCCTCACAAAAAGGCTCCGTTAAGAGGGTTAACGTCCATATTGGACGGAGTGACCTTTTTTGAAAATAAAATGAAAGTATGATGACCTTAAAAATAGTTTTGAAAGTATGATGACCAAAACTGAAAACTGACCATAGTATGATGACCAATTTTGAAATTTACTCTATTATTAATATAAGGCTCTCAAATCCCACGGTCTCCAGGAAGACTATTTTGGACCAAAAAAAAAAAAATTCAAAATCTGTTTTTTTTCTTCTTTTCTTTCCCCTTTTTACTCTCCCTTGTCGTTCACGTTTGGCCGTCGCACCGTATTTACTACTAATATCTCTCAAATTTTAAAAATTACGCATATCATATTGACTATTTAAATTAATAACTCCTAAGTTAAAAAAAAAAAGAAGCAAAAATACTAATGTAAACATTGTTATTGTGATAAAAGAAAAAATTAATATCATTTAATAACTTTCTTTTTGTCGAAAATCATCAAATTTTTATTTTTTGATATTTTTTAATATTTAATTAGGTCAAAAGAAATAAATGTAATTTCTGAGAACTTCGAGTGCGATTGGTAATTTAATAAAATCATATGAGAGTAAATGTAATTCATCCAAGATAAAAAAAAAAAATTGTTCCCAAACCAAATATATTGAAACGACAACAATTAAGTAAAAAAATATTCATTGGGTGATGTCTTTATATTTTCTATATTAAATCCAATAAATTTGACTACTACAAAGAAAAAAATATATTAAAAATTTAATCATTTACCGAATAATAATCTAACAATATTAATATAGTACATTTTTAACCACTCCATCATTAAATTGAAGTCATCAAAGCCTACGGAGCTAAGGTAAGCCCGAGTTTGAAGTTATTCTTCCAGTTGGCAACGTGAAAACAGCAGATTTCATAGGGAAACAGAACAATGATTGGCATGCAACGAAGCTGATAGGGCTCTTGATTTTGGAAATTGAAGAAGTGAAATTATTCAGAGGATTTTTCACCATATTTACAAGCGAAGGTTGCATTGGAATGGATGATTTTCTCCGCCTGAGGCAGCAAAGTTTGTTGAAAAATGGAAGAAATTCCTCATGCATGAGCTAGGATTGGCCGTAGTTGGCGGTTCTTAGAAAATGAGCTTTCAAAAATGTTTCATTGCCCCATGTTTATTAGTTTCATCTGTCCATGGACAAAAAGAATTCAATAAAAAAGGATGGGTCGTTCCCAAAAAGTTTTATTACTCCCTCCCTCCCGTACCGATTTATCTGTCAATTTAAAATTTTCACAATTTTTAAAAATTTCATTTAATGAATCAGTTTATTTCATAAACTATTTTTTTTACTCCTAATTAAATAGGTTTACTAGTATTTTCAATGAGAGATTGTACTCTTACCAATGACCGTAATTAATACTTTAGTGCATGCAATTAATACTATTGTTTTGAATTTGTTAATATCAATAAAAAATTCAGAGTTTAATGAGGGTTAAAATATGAATAGTAACCCAATTTTACCTCGTTTGTTTAAAAGTGTCAGATAAATTGGATTAAAAATCAAATCTTAAAATGACAGATAAATCGGGATGGAAAGAGTAGTTACCATCTCATTTCTTATCTTCTATTGTTCTAATTTAAACTAAAATATCCCCTTTTAATACTCTTTTCTCTCATTTTTAATAAAAAATAATTTTATCATATATGAACTACGTTTTAAAAATTAAGGCGGTAACTAGTGAAAGGAAGAGAAGTCTCAATTATAGACCAGTTAAACGTTCATTTGACCGTTAATGACCATCGGACTAGATTTTTAAATGATCCGACCACAACAAAAACTAAAGTCTTGAACCAAAAATGATCCGACCACAATAAAATTTAAAATTTTGAGCTATCAAAACATAAGTTATTCGTTTGTTTCTTAAGCCTCTTGTATGAGCAAAGGGGTAGGGCTATAAATGTTTAAGGGCAAAAGAGTTGATATTTAGGAATCTAACTTTATAATCTTACTTATTATTATGCCTGATTTCTCTACTAGTAAATAAAAATATCACTTTTTTTATTTATTGTCTTATTTTTTACTAAAATATTTTATTATAATTTACACTTCCTTCATCACATATTTAGCGGTAAATAAAAAACTAGCAGTATATTTTTTTTGAAACTAAACTAGCAGTATTTAAACGTACACCACAAATAAATTAAGATCTGAAATAATATTATAATCAAAACTAATAAA
This sequence comes from Knoxia roxburghii, assembly GCA_030378225.1. Classification (NCBI taxonomy): domain Eukaryota; kingdom Viridiplantae; phylum Streptophyta; class Magnoliopsida; order Gentianales; family Rubiaceae; genus Knoxia; species Knoxia roxburghii. The sequence goes on from CM059423.1 coordinate 38,836,184, forward strand.
CAAAAAAAAAATATCCTTCAAACCAAGTTCACGTTGATTTAAACCAAGCCACTGTTAGACCATTGAAAAAATTGTAATTTTAATGTATTATTTATGATAAAATTTTGTTTTTGTCTAACACCTTTCAAAAATACTTTTATATTTGAAATTTTAATCAATTTTGATCTCAATTATGTCAACAGTAATTTGAGTCGAAATATAAATTTTAATAAATATTTAGAGATACTTTAGAATTTTAAAAAATACTTTTTTTTTCTTTCTTCTTCTCGCGTCGCGGACGAACGGCGGAGGGCCTATGATACCGCCTTCTCAGTAACTGGAGCAATTTGTCCCTTCAGTGCCATTTCCTGACTGTTTTTAGCCTCCCCCAGAATCCATCTACTTTTATCAAAAAGTAATATTATTTATTACCATTTTTTTCTTAAAAATATTTAAAACTTCATTATTAAATATAAACAATCTAAAACTAAAAATTAAAGGACTAAAATGTTTTATAAAAGAAAATATTTTGAGTTGTTTAATATTTGAATATTAAATAAAAATATACACCAGCCCTCGGCTTCCCAGGGGCATTTTTCCTTCTCTTTTACTTAATTTTGGACAGACTTGATTTTGTTATTCCATTATTACATTTTATTGGAAAATTGGACAAAATAATAATTGAGAAGTCATAAAAAAAAAAAAAAAAGACAAAAGACAATATTTAGGCATCCATACAAGTTAATACTAGAATTTTGAGTCATAGTGCAACTTGTAAATGACATGATCATTCCACATTCAGAAAATTACCTTAATGTAGCATAGATCTAAATGCTTATCTAAGTTACAATAGAAAACATAGTTCAGTAAAAATATTTAATTTCATCTAGAAATAAAATTTGGTTGTCCGGAAATTCTCCCAAGTTCGAACTTGAACATCCAATTTCCACCCGAATTCTTAACTTTTAGCATGTCTTTCACAGTGTACAATCCATGGTAGAAGAAAACAAGAGAATTCGAAACTTTTCGTGTCTTAATCACTCGCACTGGCGTGTTTGCTTCCTTGCTGTTGTACAATGCACGATTTCCCTTGTCGAGTTTTTGATCTTCGGCCAACTTTCCACGTTGATCGTGTCCTCCATGCCCACAATAGATCAGCGTTTCCGGATCCCTCATGCAGTTGTCATATCCTCCCGAATCAACAATGCTGATAGCAATTTTCCTCCCTCCATAATCCATGCAATCTATCCCACCTTGTGGAGGTCGATGCAAAGATAAAAGATGCAGCTCCATCCTGTATTTGAACACATCTCCAATCTCTATACCAGGAACTTCTCCAAACAATGGCTCAAGTTTTAGAAGATAACCGTATTTTCTTTTAACCTCATTTGCTGCTGCAAGATCGACCCTCCGTTCGCCTTCCTCCTGTAGACGATTGCAAACTGTTTGAAAAAAGGAAAGGATCTGCTTCACTTCCCTCCTAGCTCGACTCTGTGTACTCTGCCCGTGAGTTGAATCAGTAGTATTTTCTTGTTCAGGAAATAGGGAATTCGGGTTACTGTTGATAATCAAACATCTTCTCTTGCTATCTTCAACCTTCACAGTAGATGATGATGCTTCCTTATTACCTCCTCCTGTAATATTACTAGCACTATTACGATTCCTTTCCTCCCGATCAATATTCTTCTTGAAGACTCCACGAGGCCCGGCTGGGTACACCGTGACAGTCGGGGGCTGCTTATTCCGACCAGAATAATCCGCGTCAAATCGGAAACCGTGATCAGAATCCTTGTCCGGACGCTTCTTGTGCCTTCCTACTGGGAAAGGCTCCAGCGATGAAGTCGCGCTCCAATGCTCCATTTCCTCGGACAGGATGGAAGTCTTTTGATGCGAAGAAGATAAACAGAAAGCTCAACACCGGAAGCAGATGATGGTGCAATTGCGAAAATCCGCCAGAAATGAAGAAAGCGTAAAGGAAAGGAAAGCAACACAATAACAAAAACAACAGAATCTGGACAGAGAGGCAGTTTTCAGAGATTTGAAATTGAATTCTGATGGTGGTAAAATAAAAGTTTGGAAAAACAAATGGGGATCTCAGCCCAGCACAGAACGAAGTAAGAATGGGGAAATGGCGTTCGGACTGAAGTACGAAGAAGAAGGGTAAGATGATTTCAGAAACTTGCAGAGTATGGAGAAGAGAGGGGTGTGCTGTGAAAGAAAGAAAATGGGAAGAAATTGTGGTGTGTTCTTCCTTCTTATTCCTTACCATCTTTTTGCCGTTGTTGACTAACAGTTGAAAAGCAAACTGCACTAACTGACCAAAAAAAAAAAAAAAAAAAAACCATTACTATTAAGTACATTATATTTTTGTTATTTATCTTTTTAAATTATTATTCTATTTTTATTATCAAAATGTAATTTTTAAAAAAATAATAATTACATTTGATAAGTTACTGATAATTAAAAAAAATGACGCCAAAAAAATTTCCTACCAATTCGAGGGGTATTTTTTTTTTTTTTTTTGAGAATAAAGGCATTTCAATTCGAGGGTTTTTGTTTTGTTTCTTTCATCATGATTTAGCAACTAGAATTCATTTTCACCCCAAAATTTCACATTATCATAATAAAAAATTCTATTTAAACAAATTTGCAAGATAATTTAATAAATAATAATTTATCTAATGTTTATTTCAGAAACATTCTCTCCATATTCTTTTACATATTATTTTATGTTATAATTATTTTTCAACATATTTAATTATTTAAATCCTTAATGTATATATATTCTAATTTGAAATATACATATATAAATAAATGTAGTAAATAAATGTTTAATAATGGATCAAGGGAACGCAATAAAACAAAACTAAATTGACCTAAAAAAATTAACATTACCTCCATTTTAAAATAATAGAGATATTTATTATATAATTTTAATTTAAAAATGAAATAATATAATTTGAGAAAGAATTCAAGGAATATTAAAGTATCAATTCAAAAATTAAAAAAAAGTGTCCATTAAAAATTTTATTCCAAATATGGTGGCAGAGATACAATGGCAAATCGGCAGTCCACAGATTAAAGAGACTCACCCCATCCCTTCTACTATGGGGAATATGGAAGGCAAAAAACAGAATTGTGTATGAAAATATTGGTCTGGACAGGAAATGATTTTTTGAAGAAGTGCGCATGACACTAAGAGAAACTGTCTTAGCTTTCAACCCTGCTGTAAGCAAGAAAGATCAGCAATATCTCTTCAAAAACTTTGGATGTTGGCTGCCGAAGAAAATCTCCTTAGTCCCTCAAATTCTAACATGGAAGAATCATATTCAAAGTGCTGGCCTTATCCTAAACACGGACGGAGCATGGAGACAAAACGAAGAGAGTGGGGGAAGCCTGATTCTTCGATCCGGGGAAGGTGGAGTAATTCACGCGGAGCTGTTCAAAGTCCAAGCAGAATCACCAATCCAGGCTGAAATCAGAGCACTACTCAAGGGAGTTAGGTACTGCCAATCTCTCAATATTTTTGGTTGTGAAATGTTTAGTGACTGTCTGCAATTGGTAAACATGCTGCAAAAAGGGGAAGAACATTTCTATTGGAGGAACTACAATGCTCTAAAGGAAATCATGGAGGAGATGAGCAAGAGGAAGCACAGGATATCTCACATTCCAAAAGAAATCAATGCCCCAGCAGACCTAATGGCAAAGATGGTATGCACAGAACAAGATAGCTCTTTTGAAAACTTAGAGTCCATGAATGAAAACCTCAAAGGGTTATTCCGGATGGACACGAAATCGATTCTAATACTTCGCACCAGATTTGGTCAGGTCACTTCCAAAGGCTGTGGGCTTCTATTGTGAATACTCCTTATATCTATGGTTAGGGTCTTCTTTTGTACTGTAAATTGATGGCTTTTAGTGGAGCTTTTTGCTTAACTAGTGTAGTCTAGGCTGAGGTGGTCTTCTTTTTGCTCAAGGCACCAAGCTCTTCTGTGTAATCTAATTTTCGATTATCAATACAGGGATTCCTCCCGTCGGTCGTCAAGCCAAATTTGGCTTGTTGGACTGTTCAACTAAAAAAAAAAAAAAAAAAAGTAACACGCAACTCCAAAATAAGTAGTAATGATTAAAAAGGTTCAAATTTCCAAATATAGGAATATATTTTAACCACTATAATAAGTATACCTTAAATTCACAATTTGATTGAGAGATTTGAGAGCAATTTCTACTGACTTGACTTTCCCTGTTAGTTTAATATAATTTTTTTTTTAACCAGCCAAAATTTACTACCTATTATTAATTAATTAAAGAAAAGAAAATAACATAGGCCTACTTTTTAATTTATGTCGTATTCTTTTACAATTTTACCTTTTAAAATATTTATTTATCCTTCCAATTAAAAAAAAAAAAAAACCAAAAACACAAAACATGCCAAGCAAGACCAACTCATTCCCAAATAAAGGATTTTCAAGCGGTTGAATATGTTTTTACAATTATAACAAATACAGTTAAAAATATCAATTTGATTGGGAGAGATTTGAGAGGTCCTTCTTCGAACTTTCCCCTTCTTAATTTGATTTTGGCAGAGTCTTATTTTTCATCTTTTATATTTTAGTTAAGTAAAACTTTGCTGTTTTATATTTTAAAATAATTTTACGTGACTTTCCTGAACAAAAAATAGAGCAGTCTAAATTATCCATCTAATTATTAAAATACTCAAAATTTAAAATTACTATCCAAAATCTTACTAAATAAAGGGACGTAATTTTAAAATTTCACTTTTTAATGTTCAGACAGATATTCAAACTATTTGTATATAGTTCATTTGGAAAGATCTCGTGGGTTGCATGGAGGAGCTGAAATTGATATAATTTAGATGGAATATAATATTAAAGGACAAAAATATACACTTTTGAAATGTAAAAGATCAAAAAAAATCTTTAAAAAATATAACTGCTACAAAATTGTCTGATAATGATACTAAAACATATATTTTAAATTAAATATTAAAACTTTTCACCATAATGACAAGAGGGAATTGACATATAATGATGAGAGGAAATTGATCTAATGGTTGGTCTCCTCACTTAGTACCAGGAGATCTGAGTTCGAGTCATACCAGAAACATTTTAAATTAATAAGCTAGATAAATTGTAACAAAAATATATTAGAGGTCTCTTTAAAATATCTCAATAGAAAAGTTCTAAAATCACTCATGACACATTTTATTATGACAACAAATGTCTCTACAAGTCATAAAACCACCCCACTTTTTATTATTTAAGAGCTATGAATGAACCTAAAAATATATTATGACATATACAAATATCTTTAAAAATAACCTTTTATCATAATTTAAGATGTTATGAAAATATATTAATTTCTGAAATTTGATAGTGTGAATTGAATCCAAGAAATGAAAAAATTAATGACTGAAAATGACTTGATTTGAACTTGGAGGGTAACATTCAAGCACTCTAATTCTTAATCCCTGTCTGGCTTTTAAATTGCTGTGCCATGTCCAGAATCTACGTAGGATTTTGCCGCAATTTGACTTATTAACTTAATACAAAATAAAATCAATTCAACATAAGAATTTTTTACCAAAATAATCCTAAAAAGTAAATTGTGGACGGAAAAATATGAAATTCCCAAATATGGATGGAAATAGAGTTTTCAGATTTTCAAAATCCGAAATTAGGTAAATTCAAATTTTAAAAATTCAAATCATGACGAAACCCGAATAAATTAGCCACTAATTAGGTTAATTAATTAGATTAATGAAATTTAGATTTCATAAATCTGAATTTTAACTAAAAAATAAAAAGAATTAAAAAATAAAATTTTCAAAATTGAATAATATTTAAAAAAGATTCGGATTTACAAAATTCGGATTTTTAAAAATAAAAAGTAAATCCGAATCTTTGGTCATTTTATCTAAAATTCGGATTTTTTAAATTGAATTTAGTTGAAATATAATAAAAAAAATTATACATAGAAAAAAAGGAAAAAGAGTTGATTTGATCTGTTAGCAACAATGAAATTAGAAATTCCAAATGTCAAAAAATTGAATGTAAATACACTACGAAAGAACATTCATATTAAATTGAACAATAATATATAAAAAAAATCTGAAATGTTAAATTATGATAAATATTATAAAATCAAAATATCAAAACATCCAATGGAAAAACTAAATATATAACTAAATATATATTTTCTAGTTGGAGACGCATTTCTTCTACCCATTCTCTTAGCAATAGGGCATGTACTCGAACCAGCACCTCGTGAACCTCCAACTCCACCTCCACCTGGACCCTGTGGACCTTCACCATATGGCGGCTGTTGGGATTGATGGCATGAATATCAAGATCGCAGCGGAAATTCTTCTTAAATTTTCATGCCTATTTCGATTTAGTGTTAAATTAAATCCTAGATTTAAAACATTTAATGTTTACCCTTGTAGCGTAATCGGTTTCCGTGCCGGGATCCTAATTGATGTTCGTCCGGGAATTTGGATCACCATCAAAGCATTTCCCCAGGAGATGCTCTATACTCTCAAGCACCAGATCTCTCACAAAATTGGTGCTAGCCTGTTCTTCTGCAGAGAAAATATTTGGGAATATTTGGTTTTTACAGAAAACGTGTGGTGTTCTCTGTACCTGACTCAAAAAAATATCCCAGGGATATATGTTAGTCAGTTACACCAAATCAATAACTTAATATTTAATAATATTATTTTATTGATTTGGGTTTTACCAAAACCATAGATCAACCTATTGACCCATGGATCAGGCCGATGTGTCAAGAATCTCAATCGCAATTGGGTCCCTTGATTTGTTAGCCTATCCCAATTGTTCCTAGGTACTTAATTAACTCTTAATTAATATCACAGAACTTTTCAATAATATTTAATTAAAATATTTAATTAAATATTATTTATTTAAGTTCGTGCCTACAAGATTACTTATTAAGTATCATCGAACTCTCTTATGTGCGATCCTGTAAGCCTATTCCAAATTGGCAATGGATAATTAAATCTAATTAATCCATAAGTCATTAGTGGTCTCTAGCAAGACATAATGACTATCCAATTCAGAACAGAGGGTTGAATGGTGATTCAACACAACCTTCCGAACATACTATATACGATCCTCTACATTGATATCCCGTTTAGTATAAGGCATGCAACCATCATCCTTATTTAGCTAAATGTTTACTTGATCTCTTAGTGACATTGAATTTCATCGAGCAAATGATAACACTTATCATTACTTGGGTACGGCCATGCACTTCTCAGTTCACTATCAAGTGGCCAAGATGTCACCTCTCACTTTAGAGAGACGTGTAGTCTCATCACTTCACCTACATACTTTAGCGTGACAAATAGTGTACCCAATCATACATGTACTTGGAAACCTGTTACGACTCCGTTAGGCGTATGTCAAAACACACTACAATTCACCTAAGACCATGTAGTGATTTCTGGTCTAAGGATACTCATACGAATACTACTCAAAAGAATCACTCATGATCTAAGTAATCCATGGAGTGTTCCTTTTGCCGGATCTATTTCATGAATTCAAATATGCACAAGAATATTATATTCATGAAATTAACTTGTCTGATAAATCATCAAAATAAGACGAAAAATGTCTATATAGCCAATTAAAAAGGCACATACACCAACAAGGCGAACCTCCATCATCCTCGCTCGTCTCATCCTCTTCTTCATCTTCGCCCCCTAAATTTTCCACATCCAAATGCTCTCCTTCGACTGTTCTCCTTTTTCTGCCTCCTCCCTTTGCAAGAACGTTCCTTATTTGGCGAGTCGGATGTGGGGCCTGAGAGAATGTAGGTGGAACATCTCTGAGTATTTGGCTACCCTGGACTGCCTCAAAATTACCGCCACCAAATATGAGGACACTGTGGAAAGAGTTGGTCATCTCTTCGACGTACTGCTAGATGTCAGGGTCATCATCAATGTAATTAGCTTGGAATTCCATGCCCCTATTTTATGTGCCACTCACCACCTCCATCTACAAATAATTTTAAAAAATACAATAGTTATAAAAAAATTCGATAATCTTGGCAAAGATGTAAAAATCACATATAAGCTATTATATTGAACACTCACATATAGTCTCTCTCGGGTAGAACCACCTCGGTATCCCTCGACAAAATCAATGCTTGGATCATTGATTAGTTTGACCATATGGTGATTATACCACGTACAGTACTCATCGTCTGCTCTTGGAGGAACCTCTGATACAAAATCTTCTCCAATTAAATACCTCCTATTTTCCCAATCTCGCATGTATATGGAACCATCCTGCTTCGAGTCGGGTTGACCCAGATCTAAACGGGGGTGACCCAGCTCGAAACAGGTCAACCCAAGTTAAAATAGGTTTTCGTAATTATAAAAACGCATGTAAAAAATAATATTGCATTAAAAGGATGAAAATTCTAAATTTATAAAATGGGTCGACCCAACTCGAAACGGGTTGACCCGAATTGAAATAGGTTTTCGTGATTATAAAAACACATGTAAAAAATAATTTTGCATTAAAATGATGAAATTTTAAAATTTACGAAATGAACCTACCCAGCTCGAAACGGGTTAACCCATGTTGAAATAGGTTTCCGTGATTATAAAAACGCATGTAAAAAATAATTTTACATTGAAATGATAAAAATTTAAAATTTACGAAACGGGTGGACCCAACTCGATCCGGGTCGAAACGGGTTAATTCGGGTTGAAATAGGTTTCCGTGATTATAAAAACGCATGTAAAAAATACTTTTAAACTGAAAGGATGAAAATTCAAAATTTACGAAACGGGCCAACCCAGTTTGAAACGACTCAACCAAGTTCGAAACGGGTCAACCCGAGTTGAAATAGGTTTATGTTATTATAAAAACACATGTAAAAAATAATTTTGAATTGAAATGATAAAAATTCAAAATTTACTAAACGGGTTGACCCATATTGAAACGAACTAACTCAACTCGAAATGGGTCAACGCGAGTTAAAATAGAGTAATTTAGGACATTTTGTGGGCGGGGTTGGGAAAACCTGTTAGGGTACCATGTAGTTGGGCTTAGGGTACCCTAAAACCTGCCCAGTATGTTTTAGGAAAAAACTCGCCCAAACCTAAGAGGTTACCCGCCCACATTTTATTGGGATTGGGCGGGTAATGGGCTAGCGGGTTTTTTTGCCACGCCTCCTCCCAAGTCTAAATTTATGGTCCTTTTGGTTGAAAGTGTGAATGAAAAAATAGAAATTATTTTTTGAGAAGAATTAAAGAAAACAATAAATTTATATATGCATGAAATGAGGCCAAAAGCCTAATTTAACCGATACCTACACTTCTGATGTGCGCTACCCCTTTCACGTTGCGAGTCTAAAACATCTTTGGATTCCTTGGAAGCTAATTCCGCTAGACAATCTGTTACACGATTAGATTCCTTATACACATGAGAAATCTGAACTATCCATTCTTTGTCCAATACTCGTTGTATTATTAATTCATTATTCCTAAATTTGAATTAGCTTACGAACCACTAAAATATTCTCTTTATATTATTTTACATATTTTATATTATAATTACCTTTCAACATATTTAATTATTTAAATCATATATATTCTTTAAAAAAAAATCCTATATATATTCTAATTTAAAATATACATGTTTAAATGTAGTAAATAAATGTTTAGTAATGAATAAAATTAACATGAGATCTTGAGTTCAAATCACACCGGAGACAATTATGAACATGAAGGTTCTGAATTCGAGTGTCACTGTGGGGGTAGGAACATGGAGATCCTGAGTTCGCTTCACACCGGACGTAGATTAATAGGCTTAATAGACTTTATGCCTCCTTCTTTTTATCAAAAGAATAAATAAATAAATAAAGGAAACACAATATAATAAAACACATATTGACCTAAAAAAAATTAATAATACTTTCATAAAATAATAGTGATATTTTTTTATAATATTTTAATTAAACAAATAAAATTATTATTTTAAACAGAAATCAAGTAATATTAAAGTATTAATTAAAAAATTAACAAAAAAGTAAAAAGAAATAGTGTCCAAATTATAATTCAAAATTAAAAAAAAAAAAAAACAGAAAACATAACTCCAAAAGAAGTCACGGCGTTGGATTGGAGACCATCCAATTACAAATAAATGATTGTTTTTAATACAGAGGTGACTCGAAATCAAAATTTATTATCTTGAATAGTAGAGTGCATATCATTGGGCTACATCCTCTAGTCACAAATAAAGGATTTTGAACCCGTTGGATATGATTTTACCGTTATAATAAATTTAGCTAAAAATATCAAATTTGTTTGAGAGAGATTTGAGAGATCCTTCTTCCAACTTTCCCCTTCTTAATTTGATTTTGACATATTCTTATTTGTCATCTTTTATATTTAGTTAAATAATCTTTTTCAGTTTTATATTTTAAAGTGAAAGCTTATTTCGCACATCATATTTTGTTATTTTGCACCCCTTTTATACTCAAATTATTCCTAAAAATTTAGAAAATACCAACCATAATATTTAAATATAAAATATAATAATAGATTAAATTATCTAACTACTTTTAATCATTTTTTTAAAAAACTACCTTTAATCAATTTACTTAAAATATCAAAAAAAATTCATTTATAATTATGTTAATTTATGCTACTTTAATCATAATTTTTATAAATTTTTAATAGATTAAGAAGGGACTTATAAAATTTTTGGTAAATTGATTAAGAGCAATTAAGTAATAATATGATGGTAGAAGATAAGCATTATGAGGACGAAAAATAAAAATTAAGGGAGCGATATTTAAAAAAATTAAGGACTTTTTTGAAAAAAGGGGAATATGATATAAACTACCCTATTTTAAAACAATTTTAAAAAATAGAGCATTCTAACTATCCATCTAATTATTAAAATACTCAAAATTTAAAATTACTACCCAAAATCTTACTAAATAAAGGGAAGTGATTTTAAATTTTTACATTTGAATGTTTAGATTGATATTCAAATTTGTAAGTTGCATGGGGTGAAATGGAAGTAATTTAGGTGGAATAACATCAAAGACAAAGGTATACACTTTTGACATGTAAAAGATAACAAAATTCTTCAAACATATAAGTGCCACTGCTACAAAATTTCCCTCTAATGATACTAAAACATATATTTTAAAAATATTAAGGCTCCATTTTGACAAGCGTTATAAAAACATTTTAAGCATTTTAGAAGTTAAAAAAATTTATAAAATATGTTTGGACAAAAATATGTATTATTTTTAAAATTTATTTTATAAAAATAATGAAATATAAAAACACTTTTTAGAAAAAGAGTACGAGAAGTTTTGAGAATTTTTTTTAAAAAACAAATTCACGATAGATAACCGGGTTAAAATGATTCATATAATTATACGGGTTTTTTTTTTTTTTTTTTTTTTTCCATTTGCACAAAATTGCAGAAATCCTTCCCTATGAGCAGAGCCAATTTGCAGAACTTCTTCTCCAATTCACAGCTCTAAATCGCAGCCTTGACATATGTGATCTATGTTAATTATTTATTAGTATTGTGTGCTTGTAAACATGTTTGCATTTTTGGATTTCTGTAGCAATAAACATCTGGATTTTTTTAGATAAGCTAACCTATTGAGAATTGAGACTTGAAAACTTGTTGAATTTTATGAAACCTTCACAGCCATAACCATGAAACCTTGTTGAAGTCCCAAAATTTTCTAATTTCAAACCCTTAATTTTTTAAGAATTTTGTGATTTAGGGCTTTGTTTTTTAGTTAAATTGGATGAAGAATCCTTGAATTTTAGTTGCCATGCCTGAGAATTAAGGGTTTATAAAACACTTCTACAAAAGGGTTTTATGAGCTATGAATGAACCTCAAAAATATAATATGACATATACAAATACCTTTATAAATGATTTTTTATCATAATTTAAAATGTTATGAAAATATATTTTTAGATATTAATTTCTGAAATTTTATAGTGTCAATTGAATCCAAAAAAAGGAAAAATTAACAAGGGAGACTGACTGAAAATGACTTCATTTGAACTTGGAGGGTAACATTCAAGCATTCATACCAGAAATAACCAAAACTAAAAGCCTTCATAGAAAATCGATACAACCAAAACTAAAACCTTATATTGAAAATATGGACTCTTAAATATTATCAATTTTTTTCTTATTTATTGTTCAATAAATTATCATTTTGTCCTTTTTTTTAATTAAAATGTCCTTATACTTTTTTAAGAGTATTTTGATAAAAAAAATAAATATATAAAAAAGTATAGTATTTAATAACTTAATGAAAATTTTGGTTTTTCTGATGAGTGAGCATTATTTTCCGGAGAACATCTGATGATGATAAAGGGCCAATGTTGGACCTATTCAGCGGGTGTCCTACGGCAGCATCCGATGAGGTGGTGGAAATTAGTCTCTCCAATTATGGACGGCCATCTCTTTCTTAACGTTGAAAACTGGTGGAAAGCCTCATAGTTTTGGAGGGGTCGTCGAAGTAGAGAGCTCGAGCTTCTCCTCCACGGGAAGACTGAAGAATTCCTTAGCCACTCCCAGCGTTCTGTCCACCGCAACCTCCAATACTCCACGATGGATGGTGAACGTAGAACCAAGGAATCTAATGGTAAGAATAAATTAAGGGTTAAGAAGTTGATAGGTTAAGAAGTTGATAGGTCACTGAACTTGTTCAACATAATATTTTTTGTTAATAAATTTTTTTATTTGATTAATAGGCTATTAAATTTTTAAAACTGTATACTTTTTGCCACTAAACTTTTTTATTTGATTAATAGGCTATTAAATTCTTAAAACAGTATATTTTTGGCCACTAAACTTTATTATTTGACTAATAGGTCATTAAACTTTTAAAACGTATAACTTGTTTTATTTTTATCGGGATCCATATATGATCTGACAGAAATTAAATTTCTACAAAATCTGTTAGTTTTTAAAAGGCAAAAATAAAATATTACTTCTAAATTTTTTTTAGAAAATTTTTCGTTGGATCACATATGGATATCCGTTAAAAGTATAACAAGTTATACGTTTTAATAATTTAATTGCCTATTAATCAAGTAACAAAGTTTAATGGTTAAAAGTATACTATTTTAAAGTTTAATGACGTATTAGTCAAAAAAAATTTAATTACCAAAAATATATTATTAAATAAATTTAGTGATTTATTAAGTTTTTAACCCATAAATTAATGTTTGGGCACAGTCGATCTATGAAACTATGACGACAATTAGAAAGGGTTGGGATTGTGTATTGGCGGCCACATTAAAATTACCGAATAAAGTTGACATCCAACTCAACATCCACTGATTACGTGTTCGTAGGGTCAGTCAAATTGACCCGACACAATCAACCAAAAAAAAAAAAAAAAAAATTCTTACGTACTGCCTACTATTACTAATCATTAAAATCTACCCAAAAAAAGGGCCAAATCCAATCCAACAGAACGGGATGAATCCCACGGAGCTGCGCATTGTAACCAAATAACACCATCATTTCATAACGGAGGAAGCATAAGTTTGATTTTACTCAAATTTAAAGCTGAGCCAAATTAGACGGAATGAATGAATAAGCTGAAAAATGCAATTTTCATTCTATCGGGTTTCAGAATCTTAAAGCATCCGTCCTTATCAACATACAGAAACAACAACAAGACAGAATTAATACATACAATACAATCTCACACTTGATATTATATCTCTCTGAGTTTACCAATCCCACAATAACAACGTTATGTATATATGTGGTGTTCATGCATGGCCGAACCAAGTGCGTAGTGGAGTGACAGAGTAATAACTAAACAGATAAGCCAGAATGATGATGATGATTCCCATCAAGTAAACTGTGAGGGATGCAACCATGAACGGGGTGTGAAGGTTATGCACAAATGCCCACATGAAAGCTACGGATCCAAAGATAACCCCGACATTCAAGACCACAGTGGATGCTCGCTTGTTGATTGAACTGATATATGCTGAAACTACAAAAGCAGTTGAGGAGATTACCAGAGCCATATACACCATCTGCGACGTTTTAGTCATGGGGCCGGTAGTTTGGAGTAGTTGCAGAATAACACTAATAACTGCAAGAAAAACTGCAAATCTGGCTAACAGCAATTGCATGCACATCATCTGATTCTGAGCTTCACCGGCAACTCCACGGCCATTGTGGAGGGTCTCTTCATCGGCTGAAGCAGCACTATTGTTCTCCAGCAGTACAGCACCCGCGGCTGAGGCCGGTGCTAGTTTACCGCCGTCCATCCCAAGAATGAGCTTTCCCCTGACTATATTTAGGAAAGGTGGTAGGTACAATTAAGGTAAATAATTTGGATAAAGAGAGGTGGGATTTGGTTGGGTATATATAGAGTTTATTTTCACCGGTTGATGTGGTTTAACAGATTATGTAAAATTTTTGTCTCATTTAGACAAAAAAATAAGTTGACGAGAAATTCATATTTTGTAAAAATTCTCAAGCTGATTAATATATTGATCAAGATGAAGATGATGGCATTACGCATTATTTAACAATGAATTTTGGATGGGACAATGCCCACACCAATTAGACATTCATATTTTGTAAAAATTCTCAAGCTGATTAATATACAAATAAACTTAATGGTGATGACGATGATCAAGAAGATCAACGATGCCATAACCCATGATTTAACAATGAATTTTGGATGGGATAATGCCCACACCATTTAAGCACGCACGAGCACACCAAAAAAACTAATACTACTAGCGTGTGCACAGTTCGATTTGTTCGATTTCTTTACCGAACCACAAATTGAACTGTGAGTAATGGATTGGTGGTTTTAATAAACCAATCCGAATCGTCGACACTTTAAAGTCGAACTAATTCAAACCGCCATAAGCAGTTTGGTTCGGATTAGTCTCACGGTTTTGGCCAAATTTTTTGAGCCTATATTTTAGTTTGGACTTTTGAAAAAATGACACTCTTTATTTGATATGAACATAAACATGTTTTCGGAAACTAAGTATCAGGTTCTATTTTTCTAATTTAGGAAAATAATAATAATAATAAACTAATATACATATTACTTAATAAAATATAATATAAATATAAAAAATAAATATATTTAAATAAAATATACAGTTCGATTTTGTTTGAACCGCAATTTGAATTATCGCAAATAGCAAGCTGAACTGTTCAATCGATTTTTTAATTTTTAAAACCATTCGATTGTAAAATATTTTTAAAACCAACCAAAAATCAAATTATTGAACATATTAGATCAATTTTACATATTAAACCGAACCGTACACACCCCTACCTACTGCTAATAATTTTGCTATTCTTTTTTAATTAATCGACTTTTTCCATGAGTGTTGTCGCTCCCTATAATCCAAAGACTTGTCACTTAGTAAGGGATGAATATGGAGCCCTTCTCCATAGGTTTTTTCATACCCCCAACTTTGTGGAATTCATACCCTGCAATCTATTTTGGTTGTGCATTTAATCGCACACTTAGTAAAAATAAAATTATTATTTTCATAATATTATCTTTATATATTATTTCATTTCATTTCATTTTGAATTCGATTTCGATTCCGATTCTCTCAACCAACTAAACAATAAAAATGATAATAATTTCATACAACTAAATTCATACACATTTTCATTTTTATAATACTCATTCCGATGTCGATTTTCAATTGTTCTACCAAATGTCTTAAATGTTGGAATGTGTTTTTAAGGTTTTGGGGTGTGGAATCTAGGTTTTACAGGTGTCTTTATTGATCGAAATTTTGTATGAACATGAGTTTCAAAGGGACTATAGGCGACTTGGTCACAGCAAGATTGGCAAATTAGACTATAAATTATATTTATTGTTCATGTGATTTGGTTAATATAATTATAAAAAATTTGACGTGATATCCATAATTTAACAAAATTCAACTTCGTTTTATAAAAGGCTGCTCCAACAACCTGACCATCTTGCGCCAGCGCCCAGCTCCCAATCCAACGTCATTGCTTTGTTCCAATCCAAATCAATCCCCATCAAGAAGTTGTCGTCTATAAAACAAGCAGGCCTTTTGATGATGTGACCGGTACAATCGGGTGACACTTGTATGTTTAACATTGGTTTGTGTTGTTTTTTGTTTTTTTGATTTCTTGATTTCCCAGTCGCCAATTCCTCCCACCTTGAAGAACTTTTGGTTAGGTGAGTGAGATGTCATCTTTGTGGCTCTTTTGTTGGTTGAGTGCTTAACTCCACTTTAACATTTGTCCACTCTCACGTCCCGACTTTAATTAACTTTCACCAAACCCTTAATTTTCTTCGAAAAAAATTGCACAATTTTCTCACTTGTTCTATCTCACACATCTTTCACTTAAATTCAAAATAATGCATAATTATCTAGTAAAATTCATAAAAATATCCTCCAGTCAAAATAAAATAAATCATCAATTATGGACTTATTAATGCACTTGATGTGTGTACAACTGAGTTTACCTTACTTTTGAGGAGCAATTATTGGAGTTATCGGTTTATAATTTTTTGTTGAAGGGTCGTGAGAATAAATTACAAGAGTACGAGGGAGTCATCGACTTATAATTTTTTTTTTTGAAGGGTCGTGAAAGTAAATTACAAGAGTTTGAGGGAGTAATCGGCTTATAATTTTTTGTTGAAGGGTCGTCAGAGTAAATTACAAAAGTATGAGGGAGTCGTCGGCTTATAATTTTTTGTTGAAGGTTCATGAGAATAAATTACAAGAGTATGAGAGAGTCGGGGCACAGTCAGACCAACCCGCTGCTTTCCAGGGGGAAACGAAGCAGTTTCTTTCTGTTTTCCTTAATTTTGGACAGACTTGCTTTTGATAATTCTATTACTGTTCCGCTGCATATATGAGACGTTTTAAAGGGTAATTTATATAGGACTACCATGAATTTTACTCCTACCCCGCTACAGTTTCGCGCGCTACAGTAAACGCGCTACAGTACCTTCATTTCTTTTGTTATTTTTGGCTATTTTTTATTTTTATTTTTTTGCCTTCCTCTTTGAGATTTTTTTTCGTCCTTTTTTTTTCTAAACAATTCAGTATTTTTTTTAATGTTTTTGAATTTTATAAAAAAATTATTTTTAAATTATCATTTTATTTGTTTTATAATTAAATAATTTTAGATATTATGATACATATTATGGACGTTTTTGTTGTATGATATGATTTCTTTTATATTTTTGATCTGATATCTAAATTCTGTTGATCTGATGTCTGCTATTTTGTGATCTGATGTCTATATAATCATGATTTGATCTACCTTGTTAAGTATATTTTAGTTCTACTGTATGATTTCTTTTATATTTTTGATCTGATATCTATAGTCTGTTGATCTGATGTCTTGTATTCTCTGATCTGATGTCTATATAATCATGATTTGATCTACCTTGTTAAGTATATTTTAGTTCTACTGTATGATTTCTTTTATATTCTTGATCTGATATCTATAGTCTGTTGATCTGATGTTAAGTATGAGTTGATCTGATGTCTATATAATCCTGATCTGATCTCCTTTGTTAAGTATGTTTTAGTTCTGTTGTGTGATTTCTTTTAAAATCTTGATCTGATGTCTATAGTCTGTTGATCTGATGTCAATTATGAGTTGATCTGATCTCCTTTGTTAAGTATGTTTTAGTTCTGCTGTGTGATTTCTTTTAAAATCTTGATCTGATGTCTATAGTCTGTTGATCTGATGTCAAGTATACGTTGATCTGATGTATATAGTCTGTTGATCTGATCTCCCTTTTTAAGTATGTTTTAGTTCTACTGTATGATTTCTTTTAAAATCTTGATCTGATGTCTATAGTCTGTTGATCTGATGTCAAGTATGAGTTGATCTGATGTCTATATAATCCTGATCTGATCTCCTTTGTTAAGTATGTTTTAGTTCTGCTGTGTTAAGTATGTTTTAGTTCTGCTGTGTGATTTCTTTTAAAATCTTGATATGATGTCTATAGTCTGTTGATCTGATGTCAAGTATGAGTTGATCTGATGTCTATATAATCCTGATCTGATCTCCTTTGTTAAGTATGTTTTAGTTCTGCTGTGTGATTTCTTTTAAAATCTTGATCTGATGTCTATAGTCTGTTGATCTGATGTCAAGTATACACTGATCTGATGTCTATAGTCTGTTGATCTGATCTCCCTTTTTAAGTATGTTTTAGTTCTACTGTATGATTTCTTTTATATTCTTGATCTGATATCTATAGTCTGTTGATCTGATGTCAAGTATTCGCTGATCTGATGTCTATATAATCCTGATCTGATCTCTCTTGTTAATTATATTTTAGTTCTACTGTATGATTTCTTTTATATTCTTGATCTGATATCTATAGTCTGTTGATCTGATCTCTTGTATTCTCTCATCTGATGTCTATATAATCCTGATCTGATTTCCCTTGTTAAAAAAAGTATTTAAAAAAAAAAGATTTTTTTTTTTAAAAAAGGTATTTTTTTTTAAAAGTTTGTGCGTCAAAAAAAAAAAAAAACTGTAGCGCGAAACTATAGCGCTACTGCGCGCTACTGTAGCGCGCTACAGTAAGTAGGAGTAAAATTCATCCTACTCCTATAATACCACCGTAAACGAACTCGTTTTAAAGATAGAAATTTTTTTTATTAATTCACGCTTTATTTTTATTTAAATAATTTTATAAAATTTTCTTATTTTATTCTTTCTTAAAATTTATATCTTTATTAAACTCTGTTTGCTTTTCTTCAAAAATTATTAATTTCCTCTTTAAGTTGAAGGTAAAAAAAAAAACTTATTAATTAGACACCAATTATTATTATTTTTCTTAATAACAGTAATTATCCTAAAACGTCTATTATTACAGACGAAGAGAGTATTATATTTAAGGTTTAATGAAAATGGTTGCATGAGAAAAATAGAGTTGAATTTTTTAAAAATAAAAATGCATTGAAATATAAAAATTGAGCTAAAATATAAAATCAAAATTAAATTAGCAACCCCAAATAAACACGTTATGGCATATTTTAGAATGTACATGTCACAAATTTTCGTATTATATGTAAATATTACATTTATCAATAAGACCTAACAAGTTTTAAAAATTTTGATTTTCATATCAAAATTGTAATTTTAGATTTAATTTAAATTGTATTTGAGCCCGGTAAAAAATTGACAAAAACAATAAATAAAAATAAAAGTTTTAACTAGTTTAAAGTAAGGGTAATGTTATATCGCGCTTCCCTTTTTGTTATTGAACGCGTCTCTTTTTCTCAAAAAATTATTTATTTTGTTAAGTATTGCCCTCTTAATTCTTATTTCTCGCACCCTTAATGTTTATTTTTTGTCCCTCCTATTATTACTTAATTGCCCTTAATTAATTTACGAAAAATTTTATAAGTCTCTTTTTGATCTACCAAAAATTTATAAAAATTATGATTAAAGTAGCATAGATAAGCAAAATTATAAATAAAATTTTTTTGGTATTTTTAGTAAATTGATTAAGAGTATTTAGGTAATTTAATATATTATTATATTTTTATATTTAAATATTATGATTGATATTTTTTAATTTTTCAAGAATAATTTAGACATAAAAAGAAGACGAAATAACAAAATAGGGGCATTGGAGATCCTGGAATCGCATGTGTTATCCGGAGGAGGAAAATGGACTTGGTATTCGTCAAACCAAAACAGTGATAGAAACTTTCTCCCTCAAGTTATGGTGGAAGTGGAGGAATGGTATTGGGCTATGGGCGAAATTCATGAAAACACTATCATACTCCACCCGAATGAAGACATCATGGACTAGAGTTTCAAAGGTTCTGGAGACTGCAGCATCCCTTTCCAAAATAATATTGGAGAATGGTTCAAGTTCCTTTTGGTATGATAACTGGAGCGAAAGAGGAAACATATGGAAGGGCCGTGTAAAACCTCCAAATCCAGAACTAACAATCTCTGAATTCTACAACAATAGAGACTCCCTTCTTCTATCCTTTGCAGGTCTGCTAGATGAGGAATGGACTGATTTCCTTCTCTTCACAACACCTTACTTCTCTCAAGAACAGGACAAATTATTTTGGAAGCCATGTCCGAGAGGAACCTTCAATTTCAAACTTACTTACTTGGCAATAAGACAAGAAGGAAGCCTGCAGGAATTCAGAAAGGCCTTTTGGGTCCCCTGGTGCCCCCCCAAAATTTCAACTTTTTTATGGAAGCTCTGGAACTCGCTTCTCCCTTTCCCGGATCTTCTGCAAACAATTGGAATCTATTGCCAACCTTCCAGATGTTATTTTTGTGGGGTAGAGGCTGAAAGCTTGCAACATGTATTCTTCACATGTCGGGAAGTTCAATTCAGTTGGGCTCACTGGATGAATTTTTTCAGCCTTCAATTCAGACAAACAGTTGGGAAAGGACTTATTCAAACCTGGTGGGAGTCGAGTAAAGGTAATTCTATTTCACAAAAATTGTGCATGCTTCTTCCTGCGGTATTGCTGTGGTCTATTTGGGTTGCAAGAAACAAATGCTTATGGGAAGGAAAATCACTCCAAAAGAAATGGTTGATAGAAGATCTTCATGGTAAACTAATTGAGGTTCTGCATGGTTTTAGGCCTAATCCAAAAACAGTACAGGAGAAAAACTGGTTAGCAGCAAATTTCTTTTTGGATCTCCCTATTTCTACTCATTCGCCCCCTATTCCAGTAATATGGAAGAGATACATCCAAGAGGAACACTGGATCATAAACATTGATGGTTCTTGGTCTCAAACAGGGCAAGCAGGAGGAGCATTCATTTTGAGAGACAGAGAAGGAATATTCAAGTATGCAGAAAACTTCCCACTTAAAGCAACATCAGCTATACAAGCAGAAATAAAAACAATGTTGAGGGCTATTAGATTCTGCAATACAAGAAATATAATGCAAGCAAGAATTCTTAGTGACTGCTCACAATTAGTCCAGATGGTACAACATGGAGAGCAATATTTCCTTTGGAAAGATTTCCAAAGGCTGAAGGAAATAGAAGAATTTGTGAACATGAAAAGGCATGCAGTAGCTCATGTATATAGAGAAGGAAACGGCCCGGCAGATTTTTTGGCAAGAATGGCTTCCTCTGGCCAGTATTGCGTTTTTAATTCTTTTGACTCGCTTCCTCAAAAAGTGAGGGGACTTCTGAACTTAGAATCAAGATCAATTCCAATGTTGCGAGTATAATTAGGAAAAACTTTCTTTTGTGCAGTAGTCTTGGGAGCTTAGTTTCATATGTAAATGTCTTGCATGGCTAAGTAGGGAGAACTTTTGTTAGACGACTAGTCTAGGGGGTTGTTTATCAAAAATAGGGGGTAAGAGATTGTGTTTCTGCTCTACGGCTCTATTTTAATCAATACAATATCCCCTTTTGCCAAAAAAAAAAAAAAAAGGGCGCAAAATAACTTTCACTAAAAGTAATTGAACCATCAATATAAAACCTAAGGCACAAACAAAATGGGCTATTGCAGGCCCTAATTAATTGGAGTAATCAATTCAGGATCTGAATTGCTATTTGTATAACAAAATTACTATTTGTATAACAAAAAATGTCCAAAATACCCCTGGTATGAAAGAAAGGATCAATTCATGAATAAAAATGGGGTAAAAACGCTACGATTTGCAGAAAATAAGGGAAAAAAACGCTAAAATTGAACGTGCAAAGTAAATAAAAATGCTAAAACGTGACTGTGAAATAAATCTAAAACGCTATGACGCAGCGTTTTGAGGACCACAAACGCTAATATACAGCGTTTCCGATAGAACAAAACGCTAAAATCATGCGTTTTTGATAATCCGAAACGCTAAAAAACAGCGTTTTTTCCACACTCGCTCGCTAATGTGTAGCGTTTTGGAGCCGTCCGAATTTTAAAAAGAAAAGGAGACCAATATCGCTGCCAAATCCTCATTTTGTGCATACCAAACGCAACTCCCTTCCAAACTTGCGAAAACAGTAGAGATTTTTCCCAAAAATCAACCAAATTCAGCGAAATGGACGGCGGTGGAGAAGAATCTTCGAGAGGCCATGGCGCGGGCAAAGGTCTCTTTATTCGGGTAAGAAATCATTGAAAGTTTTAATCGTTTTTGCATTATTTTCGCAATCTCGGCGGCGTTTTTTGTGTTGAATACGCTTCCGATTAGCGTTTGTTAGGCTAGAAACGCTAATCGAAAGCGTTTTGGTGATTTTGAATCGGCTGATTACTGCGATTTGCTGCGAAAAAACGCAAAACAGGTGCGTTGTAAGTCGCCGATTCGCAGTTCGGCGGCGTTCTGGAGCGTCGAAAACGCAGATCCATTGCGTTTTCGTCGCTCCAGAACGCTGCATTGTAGCGTTTGGCATATAGGCAAACGCTAGGTTGCAGCGTTAGTCTTGAAGTCAAACGCTGGGTCTCAGCGTTTGACTCTAAGTCAAACGCTACATGATAGCGTTTGACTCACAGTCAAACGCTATTTAATAGCGCTTGACCGTTGGTCAAATGCTTGTAATTCAATTTGTATATGCATTTTAAATATTTATGTCATATAAATGTCTGTTTATTAATATATTTTAATTACATTTTTCAGGGTGGCGGTAAGGTTAAACCGCGGGTTCCTCCTTCCACCGTTGAAGAGAGACAGAGGCCCACAGTTTCTGCCAGAAGGCAGAAGATGGCAGCCAGGAGACCTCGAACTCGAGGTGGCCGATCCAGTGGTGGCGGTCAAGGGATTGGCGGGGAGTCGGCGTTCCATCTGAGGGACGAGGACGATGCCACGCCGAGCGACGAGGACGATCGGTCAGAGGAGGAGGAGGCTCACGAGGAGCCTCCGAGATCGAGCCATCAGCGGCAGTCTGGTATGCAGCAGCAGCAGCGGGCGGAGCCCTCTGCAGGTACGCGATATTGATTTATTAATTACGTTTATTTAATTGATCTATTTGTCTAATTTGTGAATTATGTACATTATGTATTATTTGTTAATACTATTATTAACTAAGTAAATATTTAAATTATTATTTAATTGTTAATTTATTTGGTAATATGATTACTTAGTTAAATTATGTTATATTGTTTTATAAATTGAAATATTTATTGAGTTATTTACTTTCTGATGAATTTGTTTATTTATTTGCTAGTTTGGCTAGTTAGTGAAAATATGTTATATTTGTTTATATATGTTATTAATTTGTCTTTTTTGTTTATTCATTGGGTAAATTGTTAAAATATTTATGAATGTTTCATTTATTGTATAACATGAGTAATTATTAAATTATGTTTTATTTGTTTATTTTGTTAATTAGTTAAATTAATTATATATATTATATTTGATAAATATAGCGATTCCTAAAAAGCGGAAGAAGGATGACAAGAGCTGGTTAGTCACTGGACCAGTCGAGGGTGGTCCGATCGATGCGACGGTGATTCCTAGTTTTTTAGGACACGTCGTATCTAGGTTTAGTGAGACGGGGGGTAGAGCCCCTATTAGGTGTCACAATAGGGGGTTGATGTACGATTCTTTAGTTACTTGGGTGCGCGGTATGTCACCCCTAGGGGCTCAGATACTTAGCCAGACAGGGCTGGGACATATTCCCAGCATTTTGTTTAGGCATATAGACGCGCCACTGATATGCGCTTTTTTGGAGAGGTGGCAGCCGGACACCAATACCTTCCATCTACCCTTCGGTGAGATGACGATACTTCTCCACGACGTGTGGGAGATTATGCGTCTACCGATAGAGGGTCGGTTGATTACCCAGTCCGCTGATACCGCCACCCTATTAGCGTTGGCTAGAGATTTGCTCGAGATACCTCCGGACCAGCACATCGACAAGGAGTTATTCGAGAATGGGGCATTCTCGACCGAGCGGGTGATAGATCTCTGTAGGCGTAGACCCCGGCCCGACTCGGACGTTGCAGTTTTTCTATGGGCTACTATTGGGACCTGTCTGTTTACAGACAAGAGTTCCAATAAGTTCCAGCCAGGCCCTGTTCTGGAGCTGCGGGGCGGGATGGCTCAGGTGGGCGAGTACGCGTGGGGCACGGCGACGCTAGCGTTTCTGTATAGACACTTAGGTGCTGCTAGTCGTCATGGCACGTCGAGCGTTGCGGGTTGCTTGACGTTGCTACAGGCCTGGATCTACGAGCATTTTTCATCTTTTAGAAGTAATGCCAGGCCTCTGTCAGTGCACCCCGAGCGGCCGCGGGCCAGCAGATGGACGGTCGACGCACCCCGCAACAAGGATGACAGACTGGCGCTTTTCCGGGAGGCACTGGATGCCTTGTCGCCGGACGATGTAAGTAAATCAAAATTAATTTACTTAAATGTATATATAAAAAACATAGGAAATGTAATTGGAAAATTTTTTTATAGGTTGTATGGATGCCATACGGTCGCGCTGCCGTCACGCGCACTCCGAGGACCCAGTACCGCGGACTCATTGCGTACCGGGAGGATATAGAGCCGTACATGCCAGACCGGTGTGCGCGTCAGTTGGGGTACGTGCAGTGGATCCCCAGACCGTTCATTCCGGCCACGGATGGGACGTACAGGGGATACGGGGGTAGTGGGTACGTAGGCACCACCCACGGACATATGCGGAGTCCGAGTGGGACGCGTATCCGGCTACCGGGCCTATATATTTTGTGCACCGTGCACAGACAGGGCACGGCGTCCGATATAGTGCCTGCGTGGACGGATATCTGGAGTGGTTCGTACCCCGCTCCCATCCGTACGTCATAGGGCCCCCACCGGATCAGCCACAGCCACGCCGATCGTCATCGGAATACGTAAGTATTTTTGTTTATCAAATGTGTAATATATTTTATTATATTGTTCAACATGAATAATTGATGTAATTGTGTGTATTTTTTGTAGTGGGTTAGCGATGTGCTGGGCGTGCAGCACCGGTTGTTGGATCAGCTGCGAGATCGAGCACCGGACCTGCACGACGAGTATTCTGGTCTGATTGCGGATTTTGAGCAGAGATTTGACCTGGCCGATTGAGCCCCTTTGTATTTTTATATGGTTGACATTTTGTTTACATTTGTATAATTTTTTTATGACATCAGCACCATTTCTATATCAGTATTTTATGCATTACATTTATTGTTTGTGTTTGTTTAGTTATATGTCATGAATGTGAATTCAAGTTAATACAAAGCAAACAATCATATAATATCAAACTTCCTTCCTAAAAAAATCACAGTACACTAAAGCCGCTAAGCATCACGACGATTTACCCATAGCCTAAAACGCATTCTGAAACTATTAGGCCAACGTCCAACGGTCGCTTGGTTGCAGTGATCGCGCCAAACAACGTGCAGTGGAGGAAGGGGACAATCATCAAGAACATCAACACGAACGTAATGATTACCACCCACGTGAGCAATTGCTATCTGTCTCTCAGGGCGGGTTTCGTCCTCTCCAGCATCCAAGGGTAATATGGTATAATTCGCCATCGGCTCCGAACGGCTGAGGTGCAGTACCACGGCATTAGCATGCGTTGCAAGTGGGAACAAGTCCGTGGGTGTGGCCATCCAGTAGGCTTCAGAACAACTTCTACCTTGATAACGTAAACGCCGGAGCACGGCACCCAAATGATCACCGTCAGCAGGTCTCTCCTCCACAACTGCAAACAAACCTGCATACCTTTGTGGATCACGAACTATCTCCCCAACAAGCGCTCTACGCGACAATTTCCAGTTGTGCTGTCCGCCTGAAAGGTAACTAGCAATCACTCTGAACCCACAATTTCCATCTCCAATGACATCCGACCATCCAGTACAGTAATGCCGAAAAAACACTGGTACGCATGGTACATCTTGTCCAAATCCTAAAGTGTTAAATAGAATAGAATGAACATACTTGAATTAACTTTGTAAATAAATAAATTCGTGCAACATCACTAACAATATTTACCTTCACGTAATGGAGACTCACTAGAGGAGTCCGTCGTATTGTTTGATGTGCGCCCAGTTGATCTTCCACTTGAATTTGACCGACCCCTACCACGTGATCCACGTGTCGCTCTCTCGCGTCCACTCCACTCACGCATAACTGAATGGTGCAGTCTACTCGGCGGCCTTCCCCTATGAGTACCCTCAACCGATGGCTCAGCTGCACTAGACATATCAGCGTGCATCTCTTCCACATAAGCCATATTAAGTAGACGAGCCAAGAATGACGGACTTGTGTTAACTGCAGGAATGACTTCCTCATTGAAAAACCTTGATGAAACATTATTTTCAATCAGCATCCAAATGTAAAATTACAAAAAATAAAACAAATTTAATATAACTAACAAACATAAGTAAAATGTACCTGATGTCCTCATTCAGATTATTCGAATCCCTTTGGGAGGGTACAATTGTCAATCTCTGCCAGAACTCGTGGACTAATGGGAGCAATTGATATGCGGTCGATTCCTGTGCCTTGTATATATCACATGCACAAGGAATCCCAAGCGTCACCTTGCACACGCATCCACACCTATCTATAACTTCGCCTGCCAACCTATCCTTTTTTTCAACTTGTTTGCTTACCAAATTCAGGCAGTGATGCGAAACGTATTTGTTCAAGTAACAGTATGGAAACCCCATCCTACTGGTTTGTGTCGTGGCAGTAGAAGACTCGAGCGACCCACTGTTATTGTTTTAACATACAATAAAATTATAATAAAATTATGACATTAAATAAATAATCGAATGCGGTTATTGCACTTACGCGATGTGAGGAAACAGATGCGTGAGATGAGAGTCGATCTTCATGAGCAACGTGTCGAGAGAATTGGTGGAAGAATGAAGCCAATCTTTCAATGCAGCATGGGAAGCCTCAACCCTGTTAGTTGCCGTATTCCCAAAGTGTTGAAATGTGTCCGTCCAGGCCCGGCAGAATTTCTCCTTATGAATGAACCACGTCCCCTCCAAATAATCAACAACTGCAGGCTCAACCATAGAGTATGTAACCTTGAATTGGACTAATAAGAGATTAAACCTTTCAACTGTGGGAGCCATGATAATTTTCTTCCACCAATTACTATATATATCAGTGGCCGTGTCCACATTCCTCCTACCAACATTTTTTTCCAACCAACTGGCAACATCACGGTCAATATGCCACCGACATAACAAGTGATTGCAAGATGGAAAGTGATCCTTAATAGGCTGCAACAAACCCAACTCCCTATCTGAGACAACAACACTTGGTTCCACATTACTAGGCAACAATTCCCTCAAGTTTTTCATTACCCAATCATATGTTTCTTTTGTCTCATCCTTAACAATGGCAAAAGCAATATTGAAGTTCTTATTGGTGGGAGTCATACCGATCATCTCAACGACGGGCATTTTGTACTTGTTGGTCTTGTAGGTTGAATCAACCACTACAACCCAATACCACCTGTTGAACATCTGAATTGATGTAGGATGAGCGATGAATGCATGTGTGATCGCATTAGTGGCCTCGTCAGTGATAATCCGAACAAAATATTTCTTCTCGCGAGCCAAATGCAAAAATTGCTGCCCAATATTCCTACCATCCAATCCATCTTTCTTCATATCTTCCTTCAAATTGTAGACCTGCCTTATCTGTACATTGTCTTCGGGAAACTGCTGATGAATAGCTTCCCAAACGCTTTTTGGTCTCACATTGAAAGAAAGCATGCGTTTAGCCTCAGCCTTTGCCTCTTTCGAGAAACCGCTCAACTGCCTGTGCCCATATGGATGCCTTATACCTACAAAAATTAGTAATAAGAATATAAGAAAATGCTAATTATAGGAAAAATAATATAACATATTCAATAGCGAAACATATTCATACCAGGATGATTATGTGTGGACGATACCCCTGGCGTAACAAGCACACTGTAACGCTCATTAACAACCTTCTTGACAGTCAACTTGAACGGACATTTACATCCGCATCTTTTCGTGTTCAACCGTATGGTGGGGAGAGGTTCCTTCAATGGATCTTTCCATCGACTGCACCTAAAATAATACGTCGAGCCACTTCCGCCTTGCTTCGAAAGCACAAACTGCAGGCTATTAGCTATAGGATAGCAAAACGTAAATGCATCCTCCACACTTGCAAAATCCATATCTATCCTAAAATATTCACTTAGATCTGCCCCAATGTCCTGTTCCTCACCCCCCTCGTCATCCTCATTATCCTGTTCCTGCTCGTAATCATCATGTGTACTCATATTCGAATCATCGTCCTGTATAGTCAGAAATTCGAATCCATATTGTTACAAACGCTATAAATTACACAATAGGACTATAAAAAACGCTTCACTTTACATATGCAATCTTAAAAAAACGCAACGTATTTCACATAACTATACAAACAAACGCTACACTTCACAAAAAATTTAACTAAAAACGCTACGGATTTCACATAAATACCCTAATTTCGCAACAATTTTCTTAAATAATAGGCATAAAACGCCACAATTTGGCGTTTTTTTAGACACAAAACGCCACATATTAGCGTTGATGGTGATTAAAACGCTAATAAGTGGCGTTTTACTTGACACAAAACGCCACATAATTGCGTTGATGGTGACTAAAACGCTAATAAGTGGCGTTTAAGGGCACAATAAACGCTGCAAACTACAAAAATACATAGCGGGTAGCAAACTTACCATTTCGTGAAGAATGTCAATCGAAAGTTGTACAATACGAATGGCAGATGGATATGATTCGACGAAACCTTCTTTCGATTGTCGATTTGAATTTGTTGTAAATATTGGTAAGGGAACCTTTTGTACAGAGAATGTACAAAGGTTATGATATGATATGATGTAATTTGTTGTGAATATTTGGTCTGTTCATATTAGTTCGGTCCGTTTTTTAACAAAAACCGTCACAAACGCTACTATTTAACGAGCGAGATATGTTTTTCGGGTATACTTTTGCGTTTTTTCTTGCATGAAACGCTATATTTTAGCGTTTATATAACTAAAAACGCTTCACTTTAGCGTTTTGCTTTAAATAAACGCTGCATTTCGGCGTTTTCATACACATTTTCGCTACGTTTTAGCGTTTTTTACTAATTTCCACAATACCTTCAAGCGTTTTTTTTGTTCATTTCCATACCAAATTTACGTTTTTTGCCCTTTGGTTCAGCAATGCGCAGCGTTTTTTATCCAAAAAAGATCTATTATTTCATATCGGGGGTAATTTGGACTTTTTTTGTTATACAAATAGTAATTTTGTTATACAAATAGTAAATCCCATTGAGGGAGGATTTAAGGCCCAAACAACCTTAAGACGCAAACAAAATGGGTTATTGCAGGCCCTAATTAATAACCTCCCACGCTTTTTTCATTTCTCTGGATTTTCCTCTAACGGAAAATATTGTTTGAACTCTCTTTAGATGTCTCTCTGTTATCTTCGCAACAGGGGAGAAGATGAAAGGAATGTACTAGAAATCTTGTTTGAGCTCTCTCTGTTATCTCCTTCGCTACGGAGAAGATGAAACGAGTGTATCTTGGAACAATTGAGAAAATGGAGCATTGGAGCAAGACTTCATCGGTGGACCCACAAGAAGCGGCCGGAGAAAGATTCGGATTCGGATTGTGGGTTCCGATTAAAGGGGGACTATTATCATGGGAAAAATTCGCCGTTAAATGTCTCGATTTGCTCGGCTTTTCGAGCTCCTGGTAGAGTTTGGAAGGAGAAAATGATGCGGAACGTGATCGTACTAGTGATACAAGCCGTGGGGAAGTTCAGTCACCGAAGTTCATCGTAAAAGTTGAAAATGACAAGAGAAGAAGATATTTCAGCAACAATCCTGACAGCCCGGGGCGATCGGAGCATGTAGATGACGGATCGAGTGGAACGGGTCGACGGAAGAAGCTGTTTGATAATCGGTTTTAGAGTTTGCCTGAACGTCATGGATGGATGAACAGAATCGGAGTCAAATTAAGGTTTTTTTGAAAATTTTTCGGACCTATTTGAATGAAATTAAAACTTCCCTACAAAATTTACGGAACTTGTTAATATGGAGACTAAAACTGCAATTGCGATAAAAATAACTAAAAACCATAAATCCTTTTCTTCTTCTTCGTTGCAAAAACCTCAGCCCCGCCTTTCTGATTCTATTTTTATGCCCCTGTTATCTGTTTTGTTTTAGAAAAAACAAGAACAAACACTTTTGCAGTTCCATCCATGGCATCCAGGCGAAACCTTCGACCGATTATCAACCACCTCCTCTTCTCCACAACAACCCATTCCACTCGATCGGTCACCTACATGGCCGGCGACGGAGCCCCCCGTGCTGTCACTCTTATCCCGGGAGACGGTATCGGTCCCTTGGTCACCGGCGCGGTCGAGCAGGTCATGGAAGCCATGCACGCCCCTGTGTATTTCGAGAGGTTCGATATTTACGGGAATATGAAGAGTGTACCTCAAGAGCTGCTGGATTCCATCAGGAAAAACAAGGTTTGCCTTAAAGGTGGACTGAAGACCCCCGTCGGTGGTGGCGTTCACTCTCTCAACGTCCAGATTCGGAAGGAGCTCGATCTCTACGCTTCCCTTGTCCACTGCTTTAATGTCAAGGGCCTTCCCACCCGTCATCAGAACGTCGACATTGTTGTCATTAGGGAGAACACTGAGGGAGAGTATTCCGGCCTTGAGCACGAGGTTGTTCCCGGTGTTGTTGAGAGCCTTAAGGTAATGCCCACATTTTAAAATACCTTCATAACTTTTCATTGGTTATTTTAAGCCCTTCTTGTTTGTAGCTTATAGGTGTTGTGGTTGTGAAAATACTCAATGGCAAAGTATGCTCTTATAGGTTAGGCTGAGTTGTTCTTGTGTTTATTTTGTATGAGCTTTTGGTTTGCTGGGCTAGGCTATTTGCAAGAATTTATTGAATCCTGCAAATTGTCCGGGGAGGCTTGAGTAGCCGTGGCACTACTTGATGTAACTGTGATATAATTAGGACTTGTGGATGGTCCCAGTTTGGAAATTCCTCTGCTGTTAGATATTGATGGTTGTAGGTTAGAGCATAGTGTTGCACTATAATTGGTTTATCACTCCTTACTTCAATATGTGTTGTATTTGCGGGCCGCTGTCTCATCTCTTATTTACTGGTGGTTGGGTACTTGGATGTGGAAACCTAAGATCCCCATCTGCTCATGTTGAATTTCGTAAATTCAGTGTTTATCTCTAAGTTTGATACAACTTCATATGACAATTTGATATAACTTTTTTCCTTGTTGTGTATCTATCTATGCCACAGCAACTATGAAAATTTCTTTCACAAAGTTAAGACTGGAGATATTTGTGTTAATGGTTGTGGCTGAACTAACATAAGGAATTGTAGTCTTGTAGAGTTTAATTGTATTTCTGTGTGCATATGCGATGCTCATTTACAGGACTTCGTGATAGGTTCAGGGGTGCAGAGGCGACGATAGTTGAGTAGCATCCTTTTGTCTTTCTTTAATGTGGCAGTCTGTCTTTGAATTTGATATCATTTATTTATTTTTTTGGTGGCATATCTCCTAGCATCAATGTAAAATTTAGAAGCATTGCTGTGTCTCATTTAAGCCCTTTTGGTAGGTGATGACAAAGTTCTGCTCAGAACGAATTGCAAAGTTTGCCTTTGAGTATGCTTATCTCAACAACCGGAAGAAGGTTACTGCTGTGCACAAAGCAAATATTATGAAACTTGCAGATGGTCTCTTTTTAGAATCTTGTCGAGAGGTTGCAAGTAAATATCCCAGCATCCAGTACAATGAGATCATCGTGGACAATTGCTGCATGCAACTTGTTTCCAAGCCTGAGCAGTTTGATGTTATGGTATTTTACTTTTTGAGCATTTCTAATTTGTATCTCCAGCTCTTTCCCTTCCAGCTTGTCTATGCTTGTTTAGTAATCTTTCTCTGAAGAATGGAAGATATTAACTTGATCTGGGAGGAAAGGAATATTAGTTAAAAGATTACTGGACAGACAATTGCTAGCAATCTTAGATTCTTCTTGTTCAACTTATTCACAAGTTTGAGGCACTCTCTTTCTGGTCAGTGAATTTGATTGTTTAGTTGTTATTTTGCTAACATCTTCTTATTTGAAACCAAAACTTAATCTGCATAGTGACATATCGTTAGAAGATGTTGAATTTAATGCTAGTCATATCGGGCGTGTGAGTTGTTTGACTGGATGTTAACATCGGGCTTCAATGGTGGTTGATCATTGGGAATTTGATTTTTGTAGGTCACTCCAAATCTTTATGGGAACCTTGTAGCTAATACAGCTGCAGGTATTGCTGGAGGAACTGGTGTCATGCCAGGAGGTATTCCTAGCACTTGGAGTCATTTTTGCTTGAGCTAGGATTGGAAGATGGGCTTATCTGTTTCTGATATCTCTGTTCAACTATGAATATAGGTAATGTCGGGGCAAACCATGCAGTTTTCGAACAAGGCGCATCGGCAGGAAACGTTGGGAATGAGAAGCTAGTAGAGCAAAAGAAGGCAAATCCTGTAGCTCTGCTTCTTTCATCAGTGATGATGTTGAGACACTTGCAGTTCCCCTCATTTGCTGATCGATTGGAAGCATCAGTAAAGAGTGTAATTGAAGAAGGTAAACACAGAACTAAGGATCTTGGAGGGGACAGTACGACCCAAGAAGTAGTAGATGCTGTGATTGCAAATCTGGACTAAAAAGAGTCTTGAAGCCAGCCTGAATTTTGAATGAAGCTTGAGTTTTCAAATTACATGGAATAAGATGGGAGGTAAAAGAAGTTTCTTTTCTTTTGCGTATTGATATTATATCTTAATTTGAATTTCATTTATAATTAGACAAATAAAAGAAATGAAAAATCTAATTGATTAGGTTGCTCTGTCAATTATCTAATTGATTAATGGCTTACTTTCATGCAATAAGAAAAAAAATTAAACTTTCAGATATCTCATTGAAAAGATGACAAAAAGTATCCACCCCCCACTCTTTTTAAATGATCCATATATGTTTACGTATTTCCTCCCTCATAAGTCAAATTCATAATCTATTTATTCTAAATTTATACTGCTTTTTGATTTTTTTTTATAATATTCTAATTTCAAATATAATTCCATCTCCATTTAATTGTTATAAGGTAGAATACTATTAGATTATGATATCATCATAATGTATAATAATAATTATTCAAAAATATTTTAATTATATTAAAATGTAATTTTAATTTGTAAAAAATAATTATATAATGCAGATCAATCCAAATAAAAATATCTAAATTATCAACTATTTATACTCAGGTGAAATATAAATAAGAAAAAATAATAATTTACGTAAAAATGGTGGGAAAGAATGAGGGAATGGGAGGAAACCTCCTTTCCCTGCTGGATTACTTCAGTTTCTTTCTCCCTTAAATTTTATTTTAGTATGTAGTTATGGGTTATGGATTATTCATTTCCCTCCAAAATAAAAAACACTTGGGTGGTTTTGTATTGTATTTATAGTCACTATTTTGACCTGAAGCGAAAATGAGCGTCAAAATGTAAACTCTGCTATTTTCGATTTTGTAAACTTTTTACCCACTCAGTTAATCTAACCACTTTTAACCCAGTCAAAATATGAAGGTAAAAATGATGAATTTAAATTGAATTGAATAAAACTTATATCGATGAAAAGACATTTTTATCCCTAAATAAAATACACGTGAGGCTGTACCCTTCAATGTTGGTCTGAGTTAGAAACTCCAATTGGGTCCAAAGGGGCAAAATACTTGGGCAGCTTCCCAACTATTCATATCAATTGGTCAATTTAACTCTTCAACCATAAATTGTTCGGTCACTCAACAATTTCAGTTGAACATTTTTTTGGTTTTAATCCTTCCGTTAATGTGTTTTATTAAAGATGACAAATTTAAATTGAAAGACGCTTGTACCCAACCACAAACAACTCATCATGAATAATTATCCAAGAAGTGTCTTTTCAATTAAAATTCCATCCCCAGAAGAACCAAAAATGATTCTCTGAAACAGTTGAAGCACCAAAAAGATTAAAAAAAAAATAGTCTTCAAAATCGCCCCCCAATTATTTTGACTCCTCCCACACGCCGCAATAACATGAAATGGGCATTATTAAATATGGTTATTTTTTATAAGTAGTATTATATGGCTCCCATTTTTCTTATTCATTGTTTTTTAAAAAAAAAAAATCCTTAATTTTTGAAATATCACCTTCTAAATTTTATATGTCTGTCATTTAATACTTATCTTTCATTCATCCTATTATTATCTAATTACTCATAATCAATTTATCTGAACGGAAGGAGACATGGATTTTTAATGA
Organism: Knoxia roxburghii; assembly: GCA_030378225.1. Taxonomy (NCBI): domain Eukaryota; kingdom Viridiplantae; phylum Streptophyta; class Magnoliopsida; order Gentianales; family Rubiaceae; genus Knoxia; species Knoxia roxburghii. Next base: position 38,870,519 of record CM059423.1, read on the forward strand.
GTATCTTTAATAAATTGATTAAGGACAGTGAGATAATTTAATATATTAATTTTATTTTATATTTAAATATTATGATTAATATTTTTTAATTTATTAAGGATAATTTAGACATTAAAAAAGCGATAAATAAAAAAATAAAGACGCAAAATAAACATTCACTTTTTTATTTATCCTTCCTAATTATTTTTAATTAAAAATAATGAGGATATTTTAATAATAAAATACAGTCAAAACTATAATTCAAGACTACTATCATGATATTGGTATGTTGGGTCATGTCATGTAAGAGCATACTGAGGAAGATGCAGGCAGCGCATATCAAAATCATGATAATAATAGATCCAAAAGTTGATGCTAAAATGGAAACAAAACATGGGCAGTTCTTCCTACATTCATTACTCCCCAAAAGATCTTTTTACATCTAAAAGTTCCAATTCCCCTAAAACCAACCCTAATATATTTACATTCCTGATCAATTTATCTCAATTGGATCCATCTACACTACCTTTTCCACCTGCAGATTCAGATTTTGTTCTTGATTCAACTACAGAAGCTCTGTGCTGGATAAAGATTTTTGCTGCAGCTCCTCATTTTTTGAAACATCTAATGAACTACAATAGCCCACCACAAGAGATAAATCAAGTTTACCAAACATGAAGATCCACCAAATAATGGTCAAAGATAATGTTGATGTTGAATTCAAGTACTGATTAGTTCAGAGGAAGCTAGTATGTACAGTGGAACAATACTAAGGTCTACAATCAGAACTGGGACCAGTAAACATCCACTATATTTCATTAAAATGATATGATACTTCATGGCTCTGTTTCACCTTTGACTAAATTAGCACTGCATTATCCCAATTGATGGTTAATTCATGATGTTGATTCAAGCAATGAAGTCAAATAAATAAAGCTATTTCAGCATCCAGCTAAGCAAATTACAAGAACCAACTGGGATTAAAGTTCAGAAGACATAGTAATAATCAAGAAAAATTACCTCTTCTTGGAGGGATAGGACTTGGTTGTCCTGGCATTCTCACCAACTCGAACTTGAATATCAGATTTCCTCCGGAATTCTTAGATCGCCACATATTTTCCACAGTGTACAATCCATCATAGAAGAAAACCTGGGATTTTGATACTCTCATAGCCCTAATCACCCTCACTGGATTTTTGGCTATAGCACTGTTCTTCATTGCAAGATTTCCCATAACCAGTTTCTGATCTTCAGCTAAGCTACCATGTTGTTCATTTCCTCCATGCCCACAATAAATCAACGTTTCTTGATTCCTCCTGTAGTTATCATAACCTCCAGAATCAACTACACTAATAGCAATCTTGCTCCCTTGATACACCATTGAATCTATCCCAGCTTGTGAAGGTCTATGTACACCTAAAACATGAAGTTCCATTCTGTATTTGAACTGGTCACCAATCTCTACACCAGGGACTGTTCCTAAAAATGGGTTCATTGGATACCCAAATTTTCTTTTAACCAGCTTTGCTGCTGGCAGATCAACCCTCTTCCTTTGGTCTGCCTCCAACAGATTATCGCAAACTTCTCGAAAATAACGCAGTGTCTTCTCCACTCTCTTCCGAGCGAGTCTCCATTTCTCTTGGCTCTGTGTGCTCTGCCCAGCCGTCGAATCGTCAATGTTTTCAGAAAAAGGGTAGGGGTTGTTGCTGAAACATCTTCTCTTGCCATTTTCCACATTTACTCCAGCTTTTGGAAGATCGGAGATCACTTTTCCGATGAACTTCGGAGACTCAACTTCCCCACGGCTTCTATAACTAGTATAACTAGTACGGTCATTTTCCTTCTTCCAAAGTCCAGCAGGGGCTCGAGAAACCGAGTAAACCGTGACATTTCGCGGCGAATTTTTCGGATGATAATAGTCTTCGTTTGATCGGAATCCACAATCCGAATCCTTCTCCGGCCGCTTCTTGTGTCTTCCGACGGGCAGCGGCTCCACCGAAGAAGTCTTGCTCCAATGCTCCATTTCCTCCATTCTTCCAACATACACTCCTTTCATCTTCTCCATTGGTATGGCCAAGAAAATAAACGAGAAATATAGAGAAGAACAGTTCAGACAATCTTTTTTTTCAGCACAGTCCGTTCATCTTCTCCATTGTTGCCGCGAGGAAGAAAGCAGAGAGATCTGGAGAGAAATGAAAAAAGCGTGGGAAGTTGGGCCGTTGAGGAAGAGAAAAAGAGCGTTCTGAAATTTGAAACCGAAATTATTGTTGTTATCAAAGCTGGCTGCGTTACTGAACTGAAGCAGTGAGAATAATGGAGGGTGGCTGTGAAAATGGGAACGAGGCGAGTTCGTGACTAAATTTTAGCAGGAAGTTGGGTGAAAATTTCGACCATTTAAAAAAAAAATAGCCATATAATTTTGTGAAATTATTCATCGCTCATTGAAGTTTTTGATAATTCAAATATTGAAAAATATTTAAGAAAATAAAAATTTAGTGTTTTTTAGTTGGATAGTTGCGATTGCGAATTTTTTTTTAATAATTATTGATTTAGTAATAATGCATTTTTACATTAATAATTTTGTTTTTTTTCAATGAATTTAAATAGTTCAAAAATAAATATAATTATTAAAAATTTTAGGAGGTAATTAGTAATTTCATAAATTTCAAGGGAGTAAATGTAATTTACCAAAATATAAATAACCGCCTGCTAGGTACTGACAAAACTGGCTCAACCAATGGGAGCGTTTTTCACTTTTTCTACTTTCCTCCTGCTTGAGTAGGGGTACTGTAGACTCCTAGTATTAAAATAGAAATAAAGAATAAAAAGTACAGAATTGAATAAAATAATATTAAAAATATACAAAATAAATCTTTTTAAAAAGACTTAAAATAAAGTAAAGTAGCGTTTTAGTATATTGACTAGAATTAAAATCAAAATTAATATAATAGAGTGAAAATAATATAAATTTAGTGAATTTAAAATCATTAATATTTTTAATACATAATTTATTAAAAGAATCAAAAATAAAATTTAATAATATTATAAAAATAATATATTTATTATAAATATATGTCAGTGAACAAATGTACGATGATATATTGACTTACGAAGAACTAAAATATTGAAATAATATTTGCATGACTAAAATCACGTATTTATTATTCCTAAATTCATAGCTTACGAATAATTAAAATATTGAGATAATATTTGCGTGATGTATTTATTATTTTTAAATTTCAAAAATAAACTTATTCTTTTATTTTTATACGACAACCAAACACCTTAAATCAGAATAATTTTTATTTTTTCATTCTCAAACTCCCAAACGGAACTGGCCCCTAAATTACAATTGGGACGTGGGTATACCGTGAGAGAATAAAGAAGACGAAGAAAATAGAAAAAAATGCCAATAAATGAAACTAATTCTTGGTAAACCCCTCTTCTTTCTCTTCTTCTTTTTCCTAAAATTAATAAAATTCCATATATTCTAACAACTTTGAAAATTTCTTAAAATATGATTTGACTCATTAAAGAAGTTTCTCTTTATAAACACTTTTTTGTCAATTTTTTTAAACGTAACCTTTTTACATGAGAAAAGATAGATTTAATTAATTATTTTTAATTAATTAATGGTTAATAAATGCACATAGTGTTGGAAATTGTAAAAAAGTAAATTTAAAATAATAAAATAATAATTAATTTTAAAATTAATTTTTTTGAACAACAAATTTTAGAATTATTTAAAGATGTGATTTTATAGGGACAATTTAAAATAAAAATCGTGGAGTATTTACTTTGACCGTTTGCATTCTAGTTTCCAAAATTAGTAGGTAATTTGGAAAAGTTGTGTATTTCTACTACTGGCTAAAGACGCATTTAAATTTGGACCTTTCGTTTTCTGTTTCATTTCTTACTTAATTAAATTGGTGAATATAAATTATATATATTTTAACATTTTCTTTACGATTTTTAAAAATATTAATAGTATAAATATTAACAAAAAATATAAAAAATTTATATAATTAATAAATGATAAAATAAAAATAATATCACACTAAAAGTGACATAAAACTTATAAGGTGTTTTTTTATTTATATAAATAGAAATAAAGCAATCCACAATTAATAAATTTAACATCAAATTAAGCATTGATGTGAATATTTTGATAGATTAAGAATACATTCATTAAAAAAAATCAAATTACTTTTGACTGAATTAATAAATTAAAAGTATTATTATTTTTCTTTTAATTAATAATTATATATTAAAAATTATTTTAACAAATAATCAAATTACCTAAATAATTTACCAGATATTTATGATAATTATCAAATTTGGATGATGCAAAAAGCTGATTTAATTGCTACTAGGGGTCCCCCTCTTTTGAACTATAGTTCAATGTGAGAGATATGAATCTGAAAGTAGTTAAATAATCCACTAGCCAGAGTTTAGGCCAATCATTCAATTTGGGTGGGGAGGCTAAACATGAATAGAGAGGCCTCTTCATTAGGGAGGGATTCCCTTAAATTTACATCATCAAGATAATGCTGGTAGATATAAGAAAGAAAACCCCAAACAGCAATGACTTTCACTCCATCCACTTGGTTATGGAAGAAAATCACCCCAAGAATTGGAATAATAGGCAGGGCAATTGTACTAATTACATTTGAAAATAGTGATGACACCTCAAAGATCAATCCAAACAAACCAAATGAAGAAATTTGCCATAAAATTGCAGTCCAGAACAAGGTCATCACATAGGACACCCTGCCCTTCTTATAATTTTGCATTTCATTTGGCAATGTTTTCCATTCTCCACTCAAAAACAGCCCCACCACACAACCACATGTTGCCACAAAGGATGGGTAAATTTGCATGTCCAAAACAGCATCAAATGGCTCTTTGTTGAGTTATTTCTTGAATGATAGTTCCAAAAGAGAGAGGCCAAGTGAGTACATTGCTGATGCACTAAGTGTGCAAAGAAATCCAATGATGTATTTCCCTTGGGTGACCGTTGTCGAGTTGTTCGAGTCGCGATGGATTGCGAGGAGCAAGGCTGAGACGGTGAGGATGAAGAGTGAATTGAAGATCAATGCAGTAAGTTTTTGAGAGTTAAGTAGGAAGGAAAAGACTGCATTAAAGGCTAACTGAGAGGCACATATCAGAGAAAAGGTTGAGAAAGGAAGGTATGAAAGGCCATATGAAAATAACAAATCGTCAGCTGCTAACAATATGCAAAGGAACAAAAAGAGCAACAGATGACTGTGTGTAGATTGATGTGTTGGAGGATCATCACTAAAGTTTGAAGTGGTGTTGATCGTCGGAGGATTAGTGGATCGAGAGATGAAAAACAGGAACGGCATCCAGATGGGAAAGCCGGCAGATTGAACGAATGCTGCAATCCATTTGCTGTTCCCACCATTATCATAGTAAAATCTGCCTAAAAGAGTACCACCAAATTGACCAACAATAAGAAAACTACCATATAGGAATACATGAGACCACCTCTTAGACTGTCCGAGACTACAATGTTGTAGTTGATTGCCACTGTTTGAGCTCTTTTGCAAGTTTAATTCCTCATCATCCACTACAACAATGATTCAGACAACAAACAATCATACAAAGTCACGTAGTTAGTTTTCAATTTAGGGAACAATCATCCACTTGATCACAATGCTCGATACGTGATAACAAACATAAACTGTAGTCATTTGATAACAAACATAAACTGTAGTGATAACAAACACAAGATCTGCTCATGAATTCAAACACCTTCCAGGTCCCTAACACATTACTTAGTCCTTTGATTGGTCTTGACTTGAAATTTGGGGTAACAACATAAGAACTCACTACTTTACTCCAAGAACTTGTCATTTTCAAATCATAACCATGATTTTACTTTGACACACGCGTATTAAACATATAAGAGCAACACAAAACTCATCTATACTAGCATTTAAGAGCAGACCTTCCTAATTCATATGGATTTGGGGAAACTCTTTAGGATTAAGTTGCCTTTGAATAAATGCCTTCAGGCCTTAATAAGGGTCACGATTTCATCCATCTATCCTAAACCTATCTATATTTAGAACTATCACACCAATGAGTTATCCCCAACACTAGTTAAACTAGAAGATTTGGTGAGATAACCAGTTTCAATTCTTAATACTCTTTCTGATAACCAGCTTTGACTCAGCATTTTGCAATATAGGACACGTGTTGGATGAATTCACATGTAAGTTAACCTTAACAAATCAACAAAGAATCAAACATGCCATCAGACATTAACGGCCAACACAAGTTCTGTCCACACCATAGAACAAGAAAAGCATAGAATTTGCAAGACAAGATTAAGAAACTTGTTCTTCCACTGCGCCATTAATAGAAACTCCTCATTTTCAATGAAATTTCCACCGCAGAATGCAAATTATGAACAACCCTCGTTTCTTTTTCATGTTGCTTTATACCTAATACAACAGCAATGCTGTCAAATTGCAAAGGGATCCATTTAATTGAATAGGCTATTATTTTTACTAAATTATGACAAACCCAAAAACTTTGAACTTTTCCAAGATTACTAAGAGGGCATCCAGAACAGGAAAACTGTTATGAGTAATTATCAAGAGCGATAAAGAAGTCAAAAGAAGAAGCTAAATTAAAGCGAGGAGTTTGATTTCTGACCTCTAATTTTCCTATATAGAGTAGCCTACATCATGAAGAAGACTCAATTACAGCCCATCAGAGAAAGAATTTCTCTTCCTTCTTGATTGATGGTTTGGGATTCAAAATTGTAAACTGACCATCATTTCTTATGGAGCTTTTGAGGGTTTGATTCACGATGAATTCTCAAGCGGTGTTGTGGATGAAGTTGACGAGATTTTTCTTTTAAATTAAAAAAATAAATCAGGCGGAAAGCTTAAATTAAGATTTGGAGACTCATTTTATTGCTTCAAAATTTGTGGAGTTATGTTTGTTGATGGACAAAATTCATTTTTTATCCCTTAACTATAACCCCACCCAAACTTATTTTTAAAAATTAGTATGTTTCAAAATAGTCATTTTTTTTATATTTTAAATCTCTTATTACTTATCACTATTTCTTTTCTTATATTTTCATCATCTTTTTTAAAATTGTCCTTATTTTCTTATTTATCGTCTTAATTTTTTTATTCTCCTTCTCCTATTCTCCACTCATCCTTTTGCCGTCGTCGCTGGGCTTTGTCACCATACTCCTTTGTCTTCACCGTCGATATCCCGCCGTCGATCTCATCACCACCGCCGCTTCTTCTTCTTCTCCCTATCTCTCGATCGGATGATGAGATCGATGGCGTGATATCGGTGATGAAGACGAGAATCTGGCGGCAGAGTCCAGCAGCGACGACAAAAGGACGGGCAGAGAATAAGGGACGATAAATAAAAAAAGTAAGGTGGTAAATAAAAAAATAAAGATAATTTTGAAAAAAGTGATAAAAAAAATTAAGAAAAGAATGAGACGGTAAGTATGAAAAGATTTAAAATATAAACGAAAATGACTAATTTTAGAACACACAAATTTTTAGGGACTAAATTTAGATGGGGTTATAGCTAAGAGACCAAATAAATTTTGCCTTGTTGATATATGTTTTATTATGTTTTTTAGGATAAAAATGGAAAAAATGAACGTTAAGAAATGGAAGAATATTAAAATTGCAAAATATATTGATAGAGTAAATTGTAAAATTGATGATTATACTATTGCGAATTTCAATTTTGGATGAATTTTTATATCTTTGTCTTCAAAAAATATCACCCTTACACTTAACCGTCCACTTTAATGGACCAATAAGAGTAAAAAATAACAATTTTACAATTCACTATTTTAAATTTGAAAAGATATGTTTAGAAGTATTTTCGTCAATTTTTAGATGGATTAATTACTCTGTTTCTAAATACATGTGACAATTTTTGACTATATATTTTTATTTGCACTTTAGAATTTTAGAATATACTAGAATAATACGAGTCCGTTTACGGTGGTACTATAGGAGTAGGATGAATTTTACTCCTACAGTAGCGCGCGCTACAGTAGCGCTACAGTGACGCGCTATAGTTTCGCGCTACAGTAACGCGCTACAGTTTTTTTTTTTTTTACGCACAAACTTTTTTAAAAAAATACATTTTTAAAAAAAAATTCTTTAAAAAAAAAAATACTTTCTTTAACAAGGGAAATCAGATCAGGATTATATAGACATCAGATGAGAGAATACAAGAGATCAGATCAACAGACTATAGATATCAGATTAAGAATATAAAAGAAATCATACAGTAGAACTAAAATATAATTAACAAGAGAGATCAGATCAGGATTATATAGACATCAGATCAGCGAATACTTGACATCAGATCAACAGACTATAGATATCAGATCAAGAATATAAAAGAAATCATACAGTAGAACTAAAACATACTTAAAAAGGGAGATCAGATCAGCAGACTATAGACATCAGATCAGTGTATATTTGACATCAGATCAACAGACTATAGACATCAGATCAAAATTTTAAAAGAAATCATACAGCAGAACTAAAACATACTTAACAAAGGAGATCAGATCAGGATTATATAGACATCAGATCAACTCATACTTGACATCAGATCAATAGACTATAGACATCAGATCAAGATTTTAAAAGAAATCACACAGCAAAACTAAAACATACTTAACAAAGGAGATCAGATCAGGATTATATAGACATCAGATCAACTCATACTTGACATCAGATCAACAGACTATAGACATCAGATCAAGATTTTAAAAGAAATCATACAGTAAAACTAAAACATACTTAAAAAGGGAGATCAGATCAACAGACTATAGACATCAGATCAGCGTATACTTGACATCAGATCAACAGACTATAGACATCAGATCAAGATTTTAAAAGAAATCACACAGCAGAACTAAAACATACTTAACAAAGGAGATCAGATCAGGATTATATAGACATCAGATCAACTCATAATTGACATCAGATCAACAGACTATAGACATCAGATCAAGATTTTAAAAGAAATCACACAGCAGAACTAAAACATACTTAACAAAGGAGATCAGATCAGGATTACATAGACATCAGATCAACTCATACTTAACATCAGATCAACAGACTATAGATATCAGATCAAGAATATAAAAGAAATCATACAGTAGAACTAAAATATACTTAACAAGGTAGATCAAATCATGATTATATAGACATCAGATCAGAGAATACAAGACATCAGATCAACAGACTATAGATATCAGATCAAAAATATAAAAGAAATCATACAGTAGAACTAAAATATACTTAACAAGGTAGATCAAATCATGATTATATAGACATCAGATCACAAAATAGCAGACATCAGATCAACAGAATTTAGATATCAGATCAAAAATATAAAAGAAATCATATCATACAACAAAAACGTCCATAATATGTATCATAATATCTAAAATTATTTAATTATAAAACAAATAAAATGATAATTTAAAAATAATTTTTTTATAAAATTCAAAAACATTAAAAAAAATACTGAATTGTTTAGAAAAAAAACGGACGAAAAAAAATCTCAAAGAAGAAGGCAAAAAAAAAAAAAAAAAAAAAGCCAAAAATAACAAAAGAAATGAAGGTACTGTAGCGCGTTTACTGTAGCGCGCGTGGAACTGTAGCGGGGTAGGAGTAAAGGACCACCATATAAATTACCGAATAATACATATGGCTGGCTTTAGATTTTTTTATTATGTATATTTACTTGTTACTTTAGAATTCTAGAACATAATAATTAATATTTTATAATTTTTCCTTTTAATGTCCTTGTTACTTTAGAATTCTAGAATATAATGGTTAATATTTTATAATTTATCCTTTGGATCCTCCTTTTAATACGTAGTTACCCATTTTATTTAGGGTGCGTTTGATGTAAGGCAAAAGTAATGAGACAAAAGCAAAATAATTCCGATTACTACTTTTTTTAGTTAGTAAAGTAAAGACAAAGACAATCAAATTACTTTAATGAAGCGATCAAATTACTTTAATGAAATAATCAAATTCTTTTAATGAATGTCTGCTAATTTATCAAACGAATCAAACGCGATCAGATTCCTTTAATAATTATTGAGTTAATAAAATTTCGATTGCTTCATTGCCTTTGCCTTACATCAAACGCACCCTTAGAGTTAATTTCATGTCAAAAGTCTATGTAGGCTGGTGGAAGGAGAAGTTTAAAGAAAATCACATGTGCTATCACTCTTCTCACCGATTGATTTTGAGTGGAATTATATGTGAACTTATATTAAGATTTTAAGTTGATATTAGAGTGGATTTTTTGACCTGCGGAGTTGTGGGCATATGTTTTGTTGGAATCTCAGTGCTATTCCCTTACATCAATCAAGTTTTGGATTGCTTGGAGCCTTGACCACTTTTATTTCCATGTGCAGATGTTCATTGTCCAAAGAAAGATCGACGCTTGGACCAAAAACTGGATTTTCTTCAGATTTTTAATCTCTTTTGTTTGCTATATCAGTTATGAGCCTTATTGGATCAATTCAAGGACTCACAAATGCCAGACTTAGCTAAAGAACTGGTAATATTAATTATCAGTTGTATAGAACTGGTAATATTATCCAATGTAATGCCACTTAATTCATAATTCTTGTTGAAAAGAAATTTAAAATCATTCTTTCTATGTTTTCCTTTCATCTTTATAATCATCTAAATTACAGATTGGGTTTTCATTTTCTTCCCATTTTTGTATCGAATTATGTTCAACTTAAGAATTCCATCTCTGAATTTCCAAGTTAGCAAAACGGTACCTGTTGAAGGTCCTTACAAGCCTGCCTGCTCACTATAGGTACTGAGGGATGAAAATGATGTTGGCAGCAGCTTATTTTGACGACATGGATTTTTTTTTTTTTTTTTTCCTTATATAGCGGTGGTAGTTTTATCTTTAGGCTTTGTAGTTTTTTAAATTTAAGAGGTGTTTTGGGAAAAAGCTTATGGTCTCAGCTTCGTTGAAGACCAAGAAACGTTGAATGAAAGGGCATGTATGAATGCAACCGTACTGTGAAAGTAGCTAACGCCGAATTTGTTTGTCCTGTGTGTTATGGCGGTTTCTAACACCGAATCCTACAGCCATCTTCCACGGCCACCACCGCCACAACCAATTACACGTCCATCACCCTCCAGATTACGCACAACAGGTATTCGTATTCCACCACCAAGATCGCCGCCGCTAATACCGCCGTGGATGTCTAACACCTCCAACCGGAGAGCTCATCCTCTTCCGCTGCCACCATTACAAAGGTACCCCCACTTCCACCCTCAACCTTTCCCTCTACCGCGTCCGCCTCCGCCACCACCTCCAGTGACACGAATCCGACCAAGCTATCCCATCCGACCATCTTCACTACCAGTACCCTCCTCTCTAATTAGCAACGGGGGTTACATTGATCCGGAAGTTAGACTACGGAAGAGGGATTCGGCGGCGAAGGAGAAGCTCATGATATTGGATAGGAAGATGACGAGAGAGTTAATGAGTAGTAGTACTAGTTCGCCATGCGCGGTTTGTTTAGAGAACTTGGAATTGGATCAAACAGTGAAGAAGATGCCATGCAAACACATCTTCCATTCTGGTTGCATATCCACTTGGTGGATTCTCATCATACCTGCCTTGTTTGCCGCTATAAATTGTAGCCGCCGCCACTGATCTCTGAAAAAATTAGATGAATTTCTTTTCTTCATTTTACTTTCTAATTTCTAATATTAGATAGGGTCTCATATATTTCATAGAATAATGTCTAATTAGTTTCACAATATAAATCAAAATACTACTCCATCCCACTTTCACAGGTATATTATGAAAATAATCATTAACATATTTCTCTTTTTATATCCTATACTATGGTACTAGGACCTTGGTTCATTGATTTAATACGGCCATTTACGATTTTTCTTTGATTTAATACAATTATGATTTTGTTACGATTTTTCTTTGATTCAATATAATTATTTACGATTTTTCATTGATTCAATACGATTTATTACGATACTATGTGCATGAATTTTGGTAGATTTTTAATGGTAAAATTTAATTTTCTTCCTTTTTGAGGTTTTAGGCTGAAGATTGATGTTTGATTTGATTACATCTCAAATTTTTAATAGGTGAGTCAAACTCCTCAATTATTTGAAAAATATAATTATAATTGTTGAAAATACAATTATATGATGCTGAAAATAAAATCTAAAAACTATTTGATAATGGTGGAAACACATGTATGGACTATTGGAAAATTAACTGAGATTGTAAATTAAGATTACTAAATATATATATATATATATAAAACGTTGAAAATTTTTTGACATTGCTGAAAACATAATTGTGAAAACCGAAAACGTAGATGGAAAAATTAAAAAAAAAATTCTACCACAACAAAAATCGAAAATATGAGACATTGTAACAGCAAAAAATAATGCAAAAATCACTCTACACAACTGGCTAAATGTGTGTTGAATGTTTAGTAAAAATGACAATTATTCTTTCAACATAAGTGTACAAAAATAATTAGAAAATTTTGAGAAGAATACAAAAATGGCAATTATTCTTTTTTTAAGAGGAATTTTAAGAAAGAATAAAAAAAATTCTTAAATACAGTTATAAAAATATTATATAAGACAAATTTAGAGATATAATGCTATATGCCTCGAAAATGTATAAGATATTTTAGAGAGACTAGTAATAGATTTTATATCATAGTGAAAAGAGTTTTAATATCTCTGATGTCATGATATATAATATTTTAAAATATATGTTTTAGTATTATTAGAAGAAAATCTCTTTGGAAAAATCGTACATTTCGTATACATGATTATGGGAAGTAAATTTAAAATCATACTTATCAAAAATTGCATGAGTGATAGTTTCATGGACGATTGAGAACTATCACTCATGACGATTGTGATGCTTCATATTAACTAGGAAGCTATAAATATTGTCAAACACATTTGTTGGTAAAACTTACCCATTAAAGGTAAGTCCACCATTAGTGCTCTTTGAAGATACTGCTAGAGTTTCAACTTTGAAGATACTGATATTCTTGAAGATGGAAACACAATCAAGCTTTTAAAAGGAAGGGGCATAAGAAGATTCTTGTACCAACAGATTTGGTTGTAGCAACATACCGTTAGAAAGGAATAGATATAAAAGAAGTTGATACTGTCATTAACTATGACATGCCAAATTCTTTTGACACTTATTTGGAAATGGTAGATTGATGTGTTTCTTTTAGGTTGCTGAACTGGTAGATTTGGCACGATAGGGCTTGCCATCACATTTGTAGGGTCTGCGTCTGTATCTGATTCACTTTGAATCAGCAGATTATTATTTTGGGGGTGGTTTTATTGGATTAGTGTCGTAAATTTAAATCCTTTTATGATTGGTGGTTCTGTAGGTGAAGAAGATATTTAAAGATGATATAAAGGAGTTGCCTGAGAAGATTGATACCTCTGAGTAGAAGATTGATACCTTAGTCTGCTCGATCTCGGCTCGACTTAAAATAATAGAGATATGTATTATATAATTTTAATTTAATAAATGAAATAATATAATTTGAGAAGGAATTTAGTTGCAGTTCTTATATCATAGGACTAGGAGTATAAGAAATTACGGTACACCTAGTCAAAAAAAAAAAAAAAAAGGGAAAAAACTGAGAAGCTAAACGGTGTTCCAAACGCGCCTACCCACCTCGCCTAATCAGCCGACCTATCCCCTCTAGTTTACATCAAATCCAATCCCGTGGATCACATTAAAATAAAAATTCAAATTTTTGTTGGGCTCCGAGTTGTATGGACTTTACACAAAGGTAAAACAAAAGGAATGGAAACAGGCGGGTTGAGATTTTATTTTTCATTCTAAGAAGCTGCAGCCCTTTTGAACCTCTTCACTCGACCCACGACGTCTGCAGAAATAGCAAGCATTAAGAGCGTTCGATCAACTTGAACGGTAGAAGACTATTATAAAACATATATCCAGCGGAAGGCGATTCGACATTTTTTTTGAGTGGGGGATGAAAAAAAATTTACATCAAACCGTACAAAAATAGTTAGGGTTAAGCACGTTACAAGTGAAGCAGAAGCAAAAAAAATTGAAAGCAGCATGAAAGGTATATTTATAACAAATGTTGGACTCATATTTGCAGTTTAGGGTTACTTGATGTTATTCATAATGGTCGTACTTTCTTTTTTTAGTGTAAAAAGGCAACACATTTAGGAGCACGGTAAATATTGTTGGTGTAAAGAGACCGAGGAAAAAAATTGGCGGCGAAAAATCAGATAAACAAGTGACAGAGAGTAAGTTTTTTTTAGTTCTTCGTTTTGATCTCTTTGTGTAAAGTTGTGGTTGTTTATGTAAAGTGCTCATAATTTGTGTAAAGTAGTGTTTGCTGCGTTAAAATGATGCAGAATGTTTTAAAATCATCGTTCTGATATGCTTGTGTAAAGTACTAGTTGTTTATGTAAAGTGCTGACAGTTTGTGTAAAGTATTGTTGTCTTATATAAAGTCTCGCTTTTTTGTTGTAAAATACTGTTTCTAAGAGTAGAATGTTCATAATTCGTGTAAATTAATGTTTTCTGCGTTAAAATGATATAGAATGTTTTCAAATCATCATCTGATATGCTTGTGTAAAGTATTGGTTGTTTATGTAAAGTACTGACAGTTTGTGTGAAGTACTGTTGTCTTATGTAAAGTCTCCTTTTTTGGTTTTATAATGGATACCACAATGCTCGAATTTTCAAAATTTGAAACACGCTGAAGAAGAACATGATGATATATACCAAATTTGAATCTTGAATATCACCGTCCGTCATCATTATTTGTCCGCTGGGCAAAAAAATGGAGGAAAAAGTCATCATTTCAAGGATGCAAAACACGGCTCCAGTCTTGTCGAACGTGAGTGAAGAAGGCTCCTGGCAAAACAAGGCTCAATAAACGCGCGTGAACCATTCTTTTCCTTTAGGTGCATTCACAATTTTTTTCTAATTTTTTGCCATTAATCTGGTTTTTTAGCAAAAACCGAGTGAGTATATAAATGGGTCTTTACACCTAGTCCTACAATATAATTTACCCTTTTTAATTGGAAGGGTAGGCAGAAATTTGAGGCTGATGACTACTTTAATAGAAAGAAACACCATATATTAAACTAAATTAATATCATTCATATATTAAACAGTAATAATAATTCAACTCATCTACTCCTATTAATATCATAGGATTAAACTATATGAGGTTAATCCACCTCCTCATCTACTACTACTAATATGATATGGATTAAACTAATATAGGTTAAATTACTACGAAATCAAATTGTGAATTTAGGCTATACTAATGATTCATATAATTCGAACTATACATCAATATGTCTCTAAAATTTCATATATTTCCTATTTACAAAATCTAAAATTCAACATTATATACACTCAAAATAATATATGGATACCATAAGTATGTGGGAGTCATATGAGTTGCTTTTTGAGATTTTAATAGCCACACAGGTTATATGCAGAAGTTTCATATGAAATTCTGTAATCGTATTCTAAGCTGTTACAAATTTATTTCGTTCTCCCAAAATCATCAACAAAATAAACGATAAGAACTGAGTTTATTGTATTATCTCAAAAGACAAGAAATTAGGGTTTCATGGCACTAATATAAGACCATAATGACTGTTTATAAATGTAGGTAATGTTAATTTTATGACTGGTAGTAGAGACATCTAGTAAGACATAAAATGGTCAAAAGTGATTTTAGACATTTTCTAATAGAGAGACTTACTTATAATATATTTTCCGTTACACTTTATCTATCATAATAAAAGAGTTTTAATATTTCTAATGTCATAATATTTCTAATGTCATAATGAAACAGTTTGGTAATTTATATGGTGGTCCTATAGGACTATCATTCAATTTTACTCCTACCTCAAAAATAGTAAATTTTTTCGGACGGGCTATTTATAGAAAAAAGGCGGACGAGTGGTGCGGGTGTAATTTTTTCGGCCCCCAGTGAGACGCGCTCAGCGGAGATCTCTATTTTTAAACAATTCCTTCAAGAGATTTTGCTACAATTCCTTTTTCCTTTCTTTTGTTATTTTTGGCTATTTTTTTTTTTATTTTTTCCTTCCTCTTTGAGACTTTTTGTCCATCCATTTTTTTTTCTAAACAATTCAGTATTTTTTAAATATTTTTGAATTTTATAAAAAAATATTTTTAAATTATCATTTTAATTGTTTTATAATTAAATAATTTTAGATATTGTGATGCATATTATGGACGTTTTTGTTATATGATATGATTTCTTTTTATATTCTTGATCTGATAACTATAGTCTGTTGATCTGATGTCTACTATTTTATGATCTGATGTCTATATAATCATGATTTGATCTCCCTTGTTAAGTATATTTTAGTTCTATTTTATGATTTATTTTATATTATTGATCTGATATTTATTGTCTGTTGATCTGATGTATAATATTTTGTGATCTGATGTCTATATAATCATGATGTGATCTCCCTTGTTAAGTATGTTTTAGTTCTATTGTATGATTTCTTTTATATTATTTATCTGATATCTATAGTCTGTTGATCTGATGTCTAGTATTATGTGATATGATGTCAATATAATCATGGTGTGATCTCCTTTGTTAAGTATGTTTTAGTTCTATTATATGATTTTTTTTATATTCTTGATCTGATATCTATAATCTGTTGATCTGATGTCTAGTATTCTCTGATCTGATGTCTATATAATTATGATGTGATCTCCCTTGTTAAGTATGTTTTAGTTATATTGTATGATTTCTTTTATATTCTTGATGTGATATCTATAGTCTGTTGATCTGATGTCTAGTATTATCTGATCTGATGTCTATACAATCATGATGTGATCTCCCTTCTTAAGTATGTTTTAGTTCTATTGTATGATTTTTTTTATATTCTTGATCTGATATCTATAGTCTGTTGATCTGATGTCTAGTATTCTTTGATCTGATGTCTATACAATCATGATGTGATCTCCCTTCTTAAGTATGTTTTAGTTTTATTGTATGATTTCTTTTATATTCTTGATCTGATATCTATAGTCTATTGATTTGATATTTACTGTCGTATTATTATTTTTTTTAAAAATAATTTTTTTTTAAAAAAGGTTGTGCGTCAAAAAAAAATGTAGCGCGCATAATTGTAGCGTGCTATAGTAGGAATAAAATTCACGGTAATCATATAGGTCTACCGTATACGAACTCAAAGAGTTTTATATTATTTAAAAAAATATATCTTTAAAATATTATTTGTTTCTTACGACTTTTAAATTTAAAATTAACACAAAAGAATAATATTAAATATTTACTTTAAATTATACAGTGGGGAAGACTGTGGACTTTAATATTGACTTTTGAGAATTCTTTTTCCGAGCTTGGCATATACTCCTCTAGATTATGGATTTGTGTTTGACTGATAGTCGCTTGTCAAGCTGTAGCTGTATTTATTTTGTACCTTAAAAAGGTGAAGCTCATTTTTCTTTTCTTTTTTACAGAATAACTATTCAAATAATCATCAATAATTCAAAACTCAAAAGTTTTTATTTGCTCCAATATTTTTTTCACTCACAATTTCGTTTTTAAAAAAATTTCCTTCAATCCACTATTTTCCTTTCCCTTTAATTCACTCCAAATAAATTTTTACTAGTTACCGCCCTGACTTTTATCCTATACCTCAGTTTAGATTAAAACACCACCTTGGCTATGATATTCTCTTTCTTCTCCCTTTTGAAGTAAAAAAAAAAAAAATTTATTGAAATGGGTAATAGTTAAAACTGAGACGGTAGCTAATAATATCCATTCAAATATCATTCATTTACCAAGATATCCGGATCATTTATTTTTACTAACCTTAAAGAAAAACAAGAATCAGAATTATTTTGTCATTACCCAAAACAAACACACTTTAATTTATTTATAACTCTTTAAAAAAAATTATTTGTATTTTATTTTTGGTAAGCACTTGATATTCACTGTCGCACCTTCACATGAATTAGAGTCAGCATTCTGAATGCAAACAGCCAGCGCGCCAAAATATTTCCCCAAAGTTTGGTTAATCCAAATATGGAAAGCTAAAATATAGTTTGGATTGGACCTCCCGCCCTGATGTTTTATTTTTCAATCCCACTACAAGAATTGAGGGTTTATCATTCAATCAAAACCACCAAAGAATCGCCAGAATTTCATATTCCCACCGCATCTTCTTCTTCTTTCTTACTGCAGGTCATTTCACAATCGATTGTTTGAATCCCAAATCCTTGTGATGCAAGAAGAGAAATTCTTTCACATAGAGCGTACTCCATTCATGGAAATCAGAGCTTGACAGTGTTTGTATTCAGGAAAATTTTTATCTTCCAGTTTATGTTTGTTGCCTGGCACTTATACCAAGCATATGTTTGTTTCTTAACGGAAGACTAACTAAATTGCATTGTATGATTGTTTGGGATCGAATCATTGTACTAGTGGAAGACGATGAGTTAAACTCGCTGAACTGCCCGAATAGTACCTACCAACTGCAACTTCCAAGACTCAAACACTACAATTGGCGGCGCAAAGTATTGTTATACATAAGTTTACTTCTTGTTGGTGAATCTGCTGGTATTCTTTTAAGCAGATTTAACTATGCTAATGGTGGAAATAGCCAATGGATTGCGTCATTCGTTCAATCAGCGGGCTTCCCCATCTGGATATACCATTCATTTTTTTCTTCCCGCGATCCACTAATCCTCCAATGATCAACACTTGTTCATATTTTTGTTCCTTGGCATATTGTTAGCAGCTGACAATTTGTTATTTTCATATGGCCTTTCATACCTTCCTGTCTCAACCTTTTCTCTGATATGTGCCACTCAGTTAGCCTTTAATGCAGTCTTTTCCTTCCTACTTAACTCTCAAAAACTTACTGCATTGATCATCAATTCGATTTTCCTCCTCAGTGCCTCGACCTCACTTACTGCAGTCTATACAGGTTCAGATATCTCAACAAAAGCCTCCAGTGGGAAATACATGATCTGATTTATTTCTACAGTTGCTGCATCAGCTACACATTCTCTGTATCTTCCCTGCAGGAACTATCTTTCAAGAAAATACTCAAGAGAGGAACATTTGATGCTGTTTTGGACATGCAAATCTATCCAGCATTAATTTCGACTTGTGCTTGTGTGGTGGGACTTTTTCGAAATGGAGAATGGAAAACTTTGCAAAATGAAATGCAAGACCATAAGGGTAGGGTATCCTATGTGATGACCTTGTTCTGGACTGTAGTTTCATGGCAAATTTCAACATTGGGTTCATATGGTTTGATCTTTGAGGTGTCCTCCCTGTTTGCAAATGTCATTGGTACAATGGTCCTGCCAATTGTTCCAATTCTTGGGGTGATTTTCTTCCATGACACAATGGATTGGGTGAAGGTTCTTGCTCTGATATTTGGTATTTGGGGATTTCTCTCTTATATCTATCAGCATTATCTTGATGACACAAAATCAAAATCTGCTGTGGATGAATGAGCATCTTGTTAATTGGAAATGGAATTATTGGTCTTCATTAGTTGCTTGATTCAAGTGTAAATGAAGCTTCATCTTTCATTAAATTTGGATTGATGCTTAAAACATAGTAACATATTTAAATTTATTCTTTTAATGAACTACTCTTAATTTACCAAACAAAATAAAAACAATCACATTATTTTAATCAATATTTTAGCGTTAAAGACAATTACATTGTCAATTGCTCTATTTTCATCCCGGGCACCAAACACATGTAATTAAGTTTGAATTGAAATAGAAAATAAGTTGAGAATTTATTGAATATGAGTAAATAAAATAAGATTAAGCGGAAACAATTGCCATTTGACAAATTTTCAAAAGCTAGTTTATTAGTAGACAAAAATTTAAAGGAAAAATGACAAACATTCTGCTAGTAAAAACTAGAGATTTGAGCAGAAACAAACTAAACTGAAATCCTATTACATAAATGTCAATGTTGAATGCTTTCAACATCATAGAAATTATAATAGACAATAACTTTTGCCATAAGAAGCTATATCTTTTAAGAACACCGCAACTGAGGAACAATGGATTTGATCAAATATTGAGACATGAACTTGTAGGCTTGTTGAGTCATATGAATTCCATCCCAACTCAGATGATTGTCTGGATTTGAACAAGTAGTAGTAACTCCCGGCATCCCACACAATTTGTCCACCGAGAAGTTATACTTCCCACCACTCCCGCAACAAGCTTTTTGTGTTTCCTCCAAACCAATCTTTTTAGCATTCGATAAGAGAGACAAAAATGCATTGTAATAATCACCATAAATAATCGAAACACTTGGGTATTCTTGTTTCAATTGTTTAATGGCTTCTTGCAAAGCTTCATTGTAGGCGGCAGCAAAATCATTCAACTCCTTCAAACAGTTGTTTGAATCGTATGCTTTTGGATCATCAGTTTGAAAGATATTAAGATAAATTGGATGACAACCAATTGAAAAATTTCCAGGAACGATGATTCTAGTTGCTCCAAAACGGACTACACTTCTGACTGTTGTTGCAATACCTTGAACAACATTTGGGATCAATGTGTATAATTCGTCTATACCCTTGTTTGCCACAAGTGCATAGTTGACGTCATTGCCTCCTACCTCTCCAACCATGAAGAGGGATTTTCTGAGCTGGGTTTTGCGGGCTTTTTCAGTGGGAAAAATTGAGTTGAAATAAGATTCCATCCATCCCAATTGTACTTTTAGTGAACTATTGGTTACTGAATTCGGTGGAAAGCCCATAGACATCAATGTCTCCGATGACAAAACGGTGGCACCAGCAACGGCAAAATTTACGCCATTGTTGAAGTTTGCGGTTGCTTCCTTGTAAGGATTCAAATATGGAAGCCCAGATGATGAAGCAAAGTAATCGATCATTAGGAGTCCATTAGAGCAACGACCGGTGGCAGAACCTAAGGTTTTTCCATAGGGCAATTTGCTAAACAAAAACCCACCGCCATATGGGCTCTCTCTAACAAGATTTCCAGTATCCGAGATTGAATCACCGAGCTGGTAAATCTGGTTAAAGCGACAACTTTTCAAGGAGGGGTCGGTTTCAAGCAGGAGTTTTCTAGCAGTGATAACGGATGGACAGAGAATTAGAAAAACAAACAATAAAACAGTGCGCAGATTCTTGATCGCCATTGGTAGGAAAATTGCAGACTAATGTCAAAAGAAAGAAAATCAACAAAGCTGGCGGCAAAAGAAACAACAATGGAGAAAGCTGGATTTCGATGAGAGAATTATGAATGCTTGGTCTGTATATATAGACCAATATGATAATCAAATCCTAGCATGAATGGAATTCAGTTTTGACGATTAGTTTCCATAAATGACTTTTTCTGTTTTTTATATAACTCGATTTGATGCATACAAAATTTAAAACGATCAGGATTTGGATGGCATGATAATCAAATCCGAACAGGTTTAGAATTCAGTTTTGACAATTAGTTTCTGTAAATAACTTCTCTTTTTTTCCTTTTGTGATTCGATTTAAAGTTAAAGAAATTCTAAAACGATCAGGATTTGGATGACCAAGTTGATATAAAAATTTTCTTTCCCCAAAAAAAAAAAAAAAAAAAAAAAAAGTTGATATAAAAATTTCATTATTCGGACTCTAAATGTTTACTTAATTATGACCTCATTTGTTAGGAAATACACGAAGACTTTAAAGGAATTACTAGTTGTCGTCCAAGTACTTTCTCATTACCGTCCCAATTTGGACTAAAATATCCCTCTACAATCCTCCCTTCCCCCTTTATGTGAAAGGATATTTTTGTCAAAATCTATGGACTATTACACTAAAAAGTGAAACGGTAACTAGTAACCCCAAGACGCGTTCCACCGCCTCCATCTGCAGCACGCTTTTGTATTATATTTAGTTACCTCTGTCTCCAGTTTCCTGGAATCTCTTCTACATTGAAGACTCTGGCTATACCATTTTTAACAGCAGAAATTGGGAAGGAAGAAATATGCATAGCGTGACTGGCGAAGGTTGAAAATGCAGCTGCGGTTGCCTAGGAGAAAGCTGATATCTTCAAAGCCAAAGCTCAAGAGAAGGTAACTTTTGTTGTTTTGGAATCAGGGCCTGATACAACTTTTGGATTATCATGGATCATGTTCTTGAATCCTTTTTGCTAATTTGTAGGCAGAGAAGGCTGTGGCGAGAACCAAGGATGAAAGAATGCTAGCAGAAAGCGGATGAAAGTGAAGAGAACGAAACTAAGATGCAGCTACACCAAAAGAAAGCAGAGATCATAGAAGATAAAATGATGCATCATCAAGGTCGTTGATCCATTATAACTCACAATTTTCTAAATTGTAATTGATCATTATACAATAGGATGGGCAATGTTATTAACAATAATTGTAATAATTGATGTTTAAGTTTTTTTTTTTTTTTACCCCAAATTATTGCAATAATTATTTTCGGTAGTCAAATAATAAATAAAAGTAAAAACTTAAAATTTTAGATAAGTAAGAAGTTAAATTAACAATTATCCAAAATTGATTAAAAAAAACTAATATACGATGGATTAAACTCAATTTATTTTTTTAATCACATTTTACCTCTGTTAGTAAAAGTAATTTTCTTTAACGAGAAAAGTATCATGGTTTGGTTGGTAAAATTTAATATTCTTATCAAGTTTGAGGAGGGTAAAACATGATTAATTTAAAAATTCATTTGGTAATTGTAAAAATGACTATTAATAAAATCCACATAAATCTCTTCAACGTCTATGAATAACCCTCGTATATGCTATAATCTTAAATTTTATTGTTGCAATTTATTATAATAAAATTAAATGATGATCTGACCTTATACCTGTTTGTTGTACACTAGCATTTTTCATGAAGATTCTATGATACATTGTGTTTTTCTAGTTTAATTGTGGATTTTTGAAAGAGTTTTTAAACATATTGAGGGGCTCACTATTGAAGAAGTTGGGTGGAATTATTTGAGAGGTCTTGCTAATAGGAGTTTAATCCAACTGGATGAGGTTGCACAAAACCACTTCCAAAAGTATAATCACTTTTCGATGCACAAAACCATTTCCAAAAGCATGGTTAGTTGTGTTTTTGTCTAGTAAGAGTTTGAAAGTAATTAATTTGAGAGGTATGCAGTTGGAAGAAATTCCAAAGGAGATCTTCAACTTATATCACCTCACTCATTTAGATTTAAGTGACGGTAGAATTAAAAAAGGTCCCAAAATTCATAAAAAAAGACTTCAAATTTTAGAATTTTTATATTAGGCTTTACTGATGTGAGGTAGTTGCCTGTAGAAATCCTAAAGTTACAAAAAGGCTTTGTGTTTTTGGGGAGGAACAAATAGATGGAACTATGAGGTATTGTGGATTTAGAGCTGTATTTAACATGGGATCTTTTCTTCACTAGAATCAATTAGGCTTATAGACGTAGGAGACAATGAAAAGACTAGTATAATTAAAGAGATAGGAAAGATGATAAACTTAAGAGATTTAGGAATTTCAAATCAAAGAAGAGAAGATGGAAAGGGGTTTTGCTAGTCACTTGAAAAGCTCACAAATCTAAGAATTATAGATTGGTTGATTCTGGATATGGAAAGAATGAGGTAATTACTATGTTAGATTTGAAAAGTCTTTTCAATTTGTTTATTATCTACAATTGTTTGGCGGCTTAGAAAAGATGTCCTCATGGATAAAAAATCTTCAAAATTTAGTAAGCATAGATTTGTTTGGGAGTTGTCTAGAGGATGATCCACTAGAATCACTTCAATACCTGCCCAACTTGATGGAGGTTGTTCTTTGGAGGGCTTACAAAGGAGAAAGTTTGTGTTTTAAAACAGGTGGATTTCTGAAATTTAACGAAATTAATCTTACAGAATATGGAATGATTGAGATGGGTGAGAGAGTGGAGGAGGGTGCAAAGAGAATTATTTATGGATACACTTCCATTGATGAGGGATTTACCTTTGGGTATTGAACACTGGAAGGAGTTTCGACAGCTAGAATATGTGCTGAGTTCTGAAATGAGAAAGAAGTTTATGGAGGGGAAGAAAGAATTGAGAGACAGCCAAGCTTATAAGAAAATAGCCCACATTCCTACTGTTAAGATTTGGTTTAGGAGAGATGGGGGAATGGCAGTTTAAGCATCTATAATCTATACCCCCATAAAATTTCAACTAAATTGTTTTGAGGATTTCATGTTGAAGCATGTGGTGTTTAATTGGAAGATAAGTATAGGGCCATAATCATGTTGCTTTTTTTGGGGTCCCTCATCAATTATGGACCAACCTTTTAAATTCTACTTAGTTTTATATATATATATATATATAATTTTTATTAATGTTTGTATTGTAATATCTATGTCATATTCATATTTATTTAATAAGCAACTTGCTCATTCTACCTTTATCCCATAATCATGTAGCTTTTTTTTGGGTTCCTCATCAATTATGGACCAACCTTTTAAATTCTACTTAGTTTTCTATATATATATATATAATTTTTATTCAAGCTTGTATTGTAATATCTATGTCATATTCATATTGATTTAATAAGCAACTTGCTCATTCTCCCTTTATTCCATAATCATGTTGCTTTTTTTGGGGTCCCTCATCAATTATGGACCAACCTTTTAAATTCTACTTAGTTTTTTTATATATATACAATTTTTATTCATGTATTGTAATATCTATGTCATATTCATATTTATTTAATAAGCAACTTGCTCATTCTCTCTTTATCCCTTATTTTTTTCTTCAAAGGATAAAATAAAAAAAATCCTTTTCTTCCCCTCAAAATACTTTTTTTCTCATTCTTGCGTTTATGCCACTTTAATTATTCCATTTGTTAAAATATTGCTTTTTAGTGTTATTTCTTTTTCATATATTAGGGAAGTATTTTTAGTTTCTTTAATTACTTTTACAAAATTTATTAAACAAAGCAAAGGTTAACATTTTATCTTTATTAAAAAAAAAGTCATAAAATATTTCAACTATGTGAACTCCAAATATATGAACAAGATTTTGGGGTTATTTATTAATTTATCTGAAGCTGAGAGGCTAAATGTGATTAATCCAAAATGAAATGCATCTTTTCTATTATTCCTTTTAACCTTTGAGTAATAATATACAAATCTGAATAAAACAATCCTAAATAGAATGAGTTGATGAAAAAGAAAAACAAAACTATTCATAAATGCAAACCAAGCCCGAATTTCTTGAGCATTGTGTTATAACTATCACAGATTTCAGACCTAAAACTTTTGTATGGAATGCTTTACAGTGCAAATCCCACATCATTCTTTCAAGGCTTTTCTACCCAAATTTTCAATACAAATTATATTGTATTGAAAAGAGGTGCGATATTTGCTACGAATGTCGCCGATCGCCGGCGATTTGCTCCATTATCGTCGGCGATCGGCGATTTTAACTAACAAAAACGCGAACCCAAGGCGATTTTGCTCAAATTTCAAAAGAAATTATACATTTTTTACCTGACCGAACAAGTCTTTCTCCCTCCCGGGATCCCGTGGTGGTTGAGCGTCGCCCGTATCTATTTTGCGATTTTTTTGAAGTTTTTTAGAAAATTTGAGAGATTTTTGAAGAGAAAATCTAAAATGTAGGTGAGTTTGTATGGATTCTCAAGTAAGTATATAAACAAAGTTGTAGACAAAAATCACCCCTACTAACCGATTTTTTTACACAAAAATACTATTACTTGGCGATTTTTGATGCTTAAATCGCCACACTTATCCGATATTTATTGCAAAAATCGCTCCCGGTTAGCGATTTTTGTATAATATATCGGATAAGTGTGACGATTTTTACCTGATTTAACACATGTTGTTGGTGATTTTTCCCATATCTTTCGCATTTTTTAAGCTGTTTTCTTCTTCAATATCGCAAATTACATGCGATTTTTAGTGCAAATTTCGATTTCGTGATTTTAAGGGCATTTTAGGTATTTCATTACTTTTTTGTGTTACAAATAATAAATTTGTGCTACAAATAGTTTTTCAGATAAGAAAAGGATGGGAAATAACGATTGTACATATAAAAAAATAGAGAACCCACCCGTTTAAACACCAAGGGAATATAAAATATTTTCAATATTTATTTTTATTTGATGAGTGATTAAAGAAAAATGAGTTTAACAAAGAGTTTAAAATGTTCAAGTTTACATTTAATGAATGCAAACAAAATGAAAGCAAATTTGTACAAGGGTTTCTGCGGATTCACATGGGATGATGGAGCCCATAACTGACGAGTTTGAATTTTCATCATTTGGCATTCAGAAAGAAAGCATCAAATTGATTAGTCACATTGACACAGTTGTGAGGTTCCACATCCATAATAATAGATGTGAGAAAAAATGAGCGGCATATTATGTCAAAGTTTCTTTTTGGAGGAATTATTTCATCTACTATTCTTTGTTCCTACTTTTTTCAATGTAGTCCGTTTTCGAATCTCCTACATTCCGAGATCATTTAGACACTTTTAACTAAATTGTATTTATTTACAAGGTGATTTGCTAATTTTATATATAATTAGTGGATAATAACTTATAATTTAATTACATTAATTAACTGTTTTAGTACAATTACGTATACTCACATTGTATACAGTATAATTTTTGAATTTTCAAGGCTGCATCATTGATTCTTTGGACATTTTTTGTTCGCAATATATGTGGATTACAATTAAATATAGATCGCAGAGGGAGAGCCCATGGTAAGAATGAAACACACATTTGAGTTGAATTTTGGTATAAGCGAATGGTTTTGCTGGATGAAAGATCTAAATTGAAAGTAAAATTTCATTAGTTACCGTCTCAATTTTTACTCTCTTTTTTTTATATAACGTGACTCGAACTTCAAATCTATTATTTTAAACAGGGAATGCTTATCACTGAGTTACAACCCTCTCGTCAAATCATTAAATGAATCTGATTACTTTGATATGTGTTAATAAGATATCTCCAAGTCATCCAATTCCCATTGATTTTACTTTTATCGTTTGAAAAAATAGTAATCGGAATCATTTTATTCCCATTCTATCCAAACAACATTTTTTAATAAAAAAATATTGAAGAGAGTAATAATTTTTAGTTTTTTTAAAAATATAAAATGAAGAGATGCTATTGAATCATATTTATATTTGAGAGGTTAGGTATTTTTTAAAAAATTATAATTAAAATGATATTTAAAAATATAAAAAATAATTGTGATAAGAAAAGATAATCAGTATATTTTAATTAGTTAAAAAATTACAATAAAAACTAAAAGAATGATACGTAAAATTTTAATAAGATGCTATATGAGAAATTATTCCAATTTTGTCTCTCCAATTTTATTTTAGCAAAAAAACTATCATAATCATAATAATCATAATAAATACTCCATGCTCCGTTAAACTATCATATTGATTTTTTATATATAATTTCAAAATAACCTACTATTTTTTTGAAATTACTAATTACTGCCTCAATACTTTCTTTTTACTGTCATAATTTAGACTAAAATATCTCTTACAATATCTTCTCTCTTCTCCCTTTTATGTAAAAGAATATTTTTATCAAAATTTATGGACTATCGCCCCAAAAAATGAAGCGATAACTAATAACCCCTGTTTTTTAATTTCCCTTGTTTAATATTTCACGTCGGATGTCTGGTAAACTAATTATTCTTTATTTAGTCATTGTTTAATATTTATGATCAAGTTATTGATGTACAGCTTTCTTTTGACCAAGTCAAAGCTACAATTATATACACTAAAATACTAATAATATATAAATAATGCAGCTTGAATAATGAGACAAAACCCAGTTAGGTACGACTTTTTTCCCTTCATTGACTATCTCTGTGTAGATATGTCTTTTTAAATAATAATCTAAATATCTCAGAGAAAGAAAAAAAATTATAAGATTAGTGGTTAATTGTTTTAAAGGACCTGCTTCAAAAAAATTGTTTTAACGGACCAAATCGATATAGTGAATGTATTACTGATAAAAAAAAGAAAAGAAAAGATAATATAACTAAGTTATTAAGATTTAAAGTAAATTTTTAAAAAGAAAATCACAATGATAATTAGAAGGCCGAGTTTAGTTCTTTATTACTAAAAATATGAAATGAATTGATTGGAATATTTGAAAATTATGTTAGAAATCTAAATAAAGAGTTAAAAGAAAATTTAGGGTCAAATTGTCATGAAATGTGTACATAAAAAAAAAATGACTCTTAAAACAATTTTAATACGAAAATTCTGATGAACCAAAGTAGTAGTAGGTAGGTGTGTCCCTGCGTGCCTTTCTCCCTGCCTTCATTGACTTTGTAACTATAAATTAGAGGCCATCAATTCACTCACTCACTCACATACACCAGATTTGCTTTCAAGTTTCTCAATTCAATTTTCATCTCAATTATCAAAACCCAATCTCCCTAACAAAACAGAAACTTAGCCCCAAAAATATATCATTCTGGCAGCTTGCTGTTGAATTGAAAGAAGAGAGAAACCAGAGTGATTAGGATGGCAGATCAAGTGTTGAGTGCTGTGTCAAATGCAATCATAACCATGGTGGCTGAAGAGGCAAAACTCTTGGGAGGCCTTCGCCAAGATATCGAATTCATCAGGGTCGAACTTGATCAAATGAAAGCATTCCTGACAGTGGCGGAATCCATAAAAGAAGACCATCCCCAGCTTGAAGTATGGATTGGGCAGGTGAGGGAAGTTGCTTATGACACTGAAGATGCTCTTGATGAATTCAACTTCCACTTTCCTCGTTATCGTCAACGTGGATTCTTTGGCTATCTACGTTCAAGTTTCAACTCCATCAAGAATTTGCCCGCTCGACATCGGCTTGCTACCCAATTACAAAGCATCAAATCCCGAATCAAAATTATTTCCGAAGCTCGTCTCAGATACGAATCACAATATGGCAACAATATCCCTGGCCATCTCACTACAAACAACGCTTGGAGGTTCTCCAAAGATGATGAAGCACTTTATGCAAAAGAATCTCAGTTGGTGGGCATCCAAATGCCTAAACAACACCTCATTTCTGAGCTCTTTAAATGTCATGACTCCCAAGTAAAAGTAATTGCGGTTCTGGGTATGGGAGGTCTTGGGAAATCGACCCTTGTTAAAAAAGTTCATTCTGATGCGTCTGTGGAAAATTATTTCCAAATTCGCGTCTGGGTTACTGTCTCCCAAACATACGACTTGAAGGAGCTCCTCAAAGTCTTGATTCGGAAATTATACGCGGGTAAGAAGGAACCAACTCCACTTGGCACAGAGTTGATGGATGCTGATGAATTGAAAGCACTTATTAGAGATTTCCTCCAAGGAGCAAGGTATGTTGTCGTGTTTGATGATGTGTGGGATAAAAATTTCTGGGATGCATTTAAATTTGTATTTCCTGAGAATAGCTACGGAGGCAATTGTGTAATGATAACAACACGAATTGCTGAAGTAGCCACTGCCTCATGTAATACTAACTTCCACGGCTATGTTTACAAAATGGAATTCTTGACATTTCAAGATTCCATGACTCTGTTTTGCCGTAAGACTTTTAAAGACAGTTGTTGTCCTGACCATCTAAATGATGTTGTAAAAGGAATTGTGGAGAAGTGTGGTGGTTTGCCATTGGCAATTGTTGCCATTAGTGGGGTTTTGGCTTCAAAAGAATTGAGCAGAATAGATGAGTGGAAGCGAGTTCAACGTAGATTGTTGGGGGATGAATATGAAGGTATTGGAATGCTAGAACGGGCTAAGAATATACTTTTATTGAGTTACAATGATTTACCTCCCACTCTCAAGACCTGTTTGTTGTACACTAGCATGTTTCCTGAAGATTATGAGATACCTTGCCTTCCTTTAATTGACTTGTGGATTGCTGAAAGATTTTTGGAACAGATAGAGGGACTCACTATTGAAGAAGTTGGGCGGAATCATGTGAAAGGACTTGCCAATAGGAGCTTAATCCAACTGGGTGAGGAGTCATATGCTGGGCAACCTAGGACTCTTCATATCCATGATCTTATGCGAGAAATAATTTTGCGCGAGTCAAAGGAGAAAAACTTGATTACCTTAGTTGGTACAGCCAATCAGACAAACATGTTGTGGCATCCTGATAAGTTGGCGCGACGACTGGTAATTCACGGCAATGATTTCCTTGAGAATTGTGGGGCACCAGAAAGTCGCAATTGCTTTAACCATGTTCGATCCATAATCACTTTTGGATGCAACAAATCATTACCGAAAGCATGGTTAGTTGAATTTTTGTCTAGCAAGTGTTTGAAAATTCTGAATTTCCGTGGTATGCAATTGGAAGAAATTCCAAAAGAGATTTTCAACTTATATCACCTCACTTATTTAAATTTGAGTGGTACTGGAATTAAAAAGGTCCCAAAATCCATCAAAAGGCTTCAAAATCTAGAGTATTTACTTTTACAAGAAACTGATGTGACGGAATTGCCAAAGGAGATTCTAAGGTTACAAAAACTTCGGGTACTTTATGCATATCAGGTTGAAAACTCAGATGGCATTAATTGGTATTTTGGATTTAGAGCTCCCTTTAATATAGTATCTCTTCGTTCAATAGAAGAAATATCGACTTTAGATGTAGGGGAGAATGACAAAACTAGTATAATCAAAGAGATAGGAAAGATGGCAAAATTAACAAAATTAGGAATTACAAATCTAAGAAGAGGAGACGGGAAAGAGCTTTGCTCCTCACTCGAGAAGCTCACAAATCTAAGGGAATTAATGGTTGATTGTTCAGATAGAAAAGATAAGTTCAATGGATTTGAATCATACTATTTCTGTTTCGTCTCTGCAATACATTAACTATCTACAATTGGTTGGATGCTTAGAAAAGATGCCATCATGGATAAGAAATCTTCAAAATTTGGGACTTATAAATTTGGTTGGGAGTAGTCTAGAGGATGATCCATTAGAGTCACTTCAACATTTGCCCAACTTGATTGAGGTTTTACTTTGGAAAGCTTACCAAGGAGAAAGTTTGAATTTTAAAACTGGAGGTTTTCTGAAATTGAAGAAGTTGGTCCTACAGAATATGGAAGGATTGAGATGGGTGAGAGTAGAGGAGGGTGCAATGCCTAATATTAGGAGACTATATCTGTGGAAACTTCCATTGATGGAGGATTTACCTTTGGGTATTGAACACTTGAAGGAGCTTCAATTGCTACAATCAAACGTGTTGAGTTCTGAAATAAGAAAGAAGGTGGTGGAGGAGAATAAGGACTGGAAAGAAAGCCAAGATTATAAAAGAATAGCTCACATTCCTACTGTTAGGTTTCGTTGCATGATAAATGGGAAATGGCAATGGAAATATCTATCAACTGGAGCGGAGGAAAGCCAAAATGGGTGAGGATGATAATCATGGTGTTCAATTGTTCAAACCCTATTGCTGTGTTGTTGGTGTCTCATTGAAGATAATCATTGTAAGGAAAGAAGTCGCTGAGTTCATTGAAGATAATGGGGTAAACAATTTTCCTTGAACTAGGTATTTCTGCTTTAATGCTTTACTTATCCTTCATTCTCACTTATTAAGATTTACCTTGTGTTGCCAGATATTGGTTCCTGTTACCTTGAAGAGACTGCAAACTGGGGACTTGATCTGCTGAAACATCTTTGCAAGTGTATGCCTGCCTGAATGCTTAGCCTCCAGTTATACTTTTCTTTCTTTGTTTCCTCCAATCCTGAAATGGTGATTCTTCTATTTTTGAAGGGCAAGTACATTCTGTTGTGTAATACCATACAATCATATGCAGAAAAGGGCGCTTCGAACATGAAGCGATTTCTGTTATGGCTTTTGCTGGAATGGTTATCTGATGGTAAACTTGCTTCAGAACACAGGGTATTCCACCTGAGGAGGACAATCTTCCCAGCTGAGGAGGATATGCCTGCAATTATGGCCAGTTTCAACCAGTTCAACGACGACTGATGATGATGGATGAACCCTATTTGTGTGCATATTGGCCTCAGCTACTAAAAGCTCTGCACATCTTTTCAATTGCTGTGGGAAATTCCTTTGAAATACGTTCCCCCTGACTTGATCTTCTTCACAATGTCTCCAATTTCATTCACTGCTTCACAGACCTTCAATGGCTTAGCCTGTTTCCATTATTAATGCTCTTACTAAATGAAACATCATCATGCTTTACTATGTTTCCTCTGAGCCTCTAACTTCATATGCTGCATTTGCTGTTGAAGGTGCAACCCTAATCTTTAATTGTGATATGAACGTCTTTCATGTCCATAATACTAACTAAAAATATTGATTATGTGATAATTACACTGTATTAACGAAACCATTTTAGGTTTACAATATTTCTTTCGGAATAAAATAATCCTTTCCCTCTAATTAATTAGAGGGGCCAAGAATAACCAAAAAAATAATTTGATCCAATGCAAGAAAGAAACAAATAGTTATATATGGGGTAAAGGGACGATAGTTTTAGAACTATATTGCAGGATAGTTCATTGACAAATAGCATGATTATATTAGTTAGACAGAAAATAATAAACATTTACGAGTCTCACAACATTGAAATGATTCTAAACTCCATACCCTTTGGTTGTACGGTATAATTTGCAGCTGTTTCATGGTATCAAGTGCAAGTCAAAATATGCTCAGATATTACCATTTACATCTCCTCCCTCTTTTCTGCTTCCATAGTTTTGTTATATGATCAGCTCCTTCTTTCAGAGTTGCTCTCCTTCCTGCTTTGGAATTCCACAGTTGAGGCACAGGATTCCTACCATTGTATTCGTTCATTTCGTTCAGAGCTTTGACAACAGCCTCATACACTTCATCTCCATGCTCAGCCTTCAGTCAAGTACTTCCTGAATGATAGACTTCATGAATTCAAAACCAATTTCAGTACAGCAAAAGAACAATGAGGATAGACAACATCAAATTTCAAGAGTTTATGGTTGATTTTGGGCCTAATCAAACTTCACACAAACTTGCAAGTTCAATTACCCACATTCACATTTGTGTGTAATCACTTGATTTCTTATAGTGATAGCTGTGAAGGAAATAAACAAATACCAGCATGTCTCTCTTCCTGCCTCAACCAAGCACAAATTTCAAGCATTTCAATTTTTCAAAAAATCATTCCATACTTGAGAGGTGTGGTGAGGGACAGGAATCTAATTTTGCCTCTAACAATTTAGACGAGTGTGACCAGGTACAACAAACAACAGTTCAGGAGATGTTAGCAAAAATAAGACGTGATAAAATTAAAATAGAAAGACTTGAGAACCGAAACAAAAAATCAGTCGATTAGGTCGAGCATGGAAGGAACAGTCAAGTCAGTCTCAAATAGTGTAGCAAAGAAGGTACAGTAAGTTTTAAGTGAACTTGCTAGTAAAAGCTAAATATACCTTATCATTTTCTCAATCAGAGATGACCTTGTAGGGATGCCAGCTTGGATCTCTAAGGCAATCATCCCCATAGAGAGATCAGTTCTTTAGCTTTCTTCTCTGCTTCTTTGCCAGAAAATTTTCTCTTTGCACCAATTAGGAATGGCTTCTCATCAAGCGCTCCCATTCTCTTCACACAAATAAATGCACGGCTATCTTTCAAACCCTATAGCCATACACAACAATAACAACTAAGGCTTTCTCCTCCACTATGTGGGTCACTACCAGGAATATAGTAAAAGAAAAATATGTAACTCAGTTATGTTTATGAAACAATACTCTTTGGCTCTGTTTTTTGCCTATGCAATCATAATCAAATAAATAATAACAATAATAATAATAAGGCTGAATTGGTATTTTGGTCCCTTATAAATGGGCGTGTTGCTCTTTTGGTCCCAAATAAAACTACGATTGTTGTTTTGGTCCCTTATCAATTTTTTATTAGCGTTTTTAGTCCTTTCTTACGAAAAAGTTTAAAAGATTACGGATTAACTCATTTGATCGCTAGTCAAACCTAATTTTTTCTTCAAAATAATTTATATCATGATGTTTTCAATCCATTTTATGACTCTGTTCTTCATGAATGTTTAACCTATTTATATCGACTCACAATCCGAAATAACGGCCGAAACCCTAAATGGGTTGAACATCCATGAGGAACCGAGTCATAAAATGGATTGAAAACATCATGGTACAAATCATTTAAAAAAAAAAATAGGTTTCACTAGCGATCAAATGAGTTAATCTGTAATCTTCTAAACTTTTTCGTAAAAAGGGACTAAAAATGCTAATAAAAAATTGATAAGGGACCAAAACAGCAATCGTAGTTTTATTTGGGACCAAAACAGCAACACCCCCATTTATAAGGGACCAAAATACCAATTCGGCCTAATAATAATAATTCATGATAAACTGCATACATCCTTCATATTGACGACACAAATATTGCACCCGACATCACAAAAACTTTACACTGGCAGCCATCATCTTCCAAGGTTTATCTGTAAGCCATTCACCATTCTAATATGGAAAATGAATCCTCATAATTCTTTGTGTTGGTAGGTCTATCCAGATCACCAGTTTTTGTTATCAACGACATTTGATAATTCCATCCTGCAGGGACTTGGGAATACCAAGTTAATCCAACAAAACTTAAATTAAGGAGGGTTAGGACAGTGTTTCAACCATAGTTATTTTATATCCTTTGAACAATAGTTCCAAATCATAAGAAGATGAAGTCAAATGTATGATCCAATCCTGTTGTACCCAAACCACAATTAGTTTTAGAAAGCTTTTCAATTTGTTTTGAACACTCTAGAGAATGACTTGCTTTGTAATTTAGATTATTCCGTGGCAGTAATTGCAACTCAATGGGAACTGTACTTGTGTAATACGTGGAACTCTTTGCTAAACAAATATAAACTTGATCTCAACTCTTAAAAAGACAAAGTGCAGCTATAAAATCTTCCGCAACTTCTTATCCAAACTGTTAGTATTTAACTAGAAAGCCCAGTAGCCTTAAAACAGACCAATTTATGGTCCTACTTCCTCAACATCTGAACTACTAAAGAGGAGAAAACCACAAAGCTGAGCAAAACTAGTAGTCTCCTCAAGTGTACCATCCAATTATTCTAATTGTATATCGGAAATACCAAAGAGGGCCGAATGTGAAGATTACCCCTGATTATGGCATGAAACCGATATGCAACAATATTGTTTCTTATTAAAAATAATGCTAAGCGCTTAAAAGTAATTCCGAAATCCCTTTCAAACAAAAAAAATCAAGAGAGGATTAAGAAATTTTTAAATGCAACAAAATGATGATCAATAAAAAATAAAAATAAATAAAAAAGTGGAGGAATCATTATTGGATTTGCAAGGCATTGGACAAAGCCAGTCTCTATTATCTTTTCAAAAAGATCTAAATGTAATTATCACAAGAAACAAAGTGCTGAAGAATTCAAATCTGAAATTGTATAATTAGTAAACGAAGGTCCATTCGATAATAATTTTATAATGGATAAACATGCAGCTGAGACTAACATAGCCTACCTAAATTCCCAGTAAAACTGTCAAGAAGATCTAGTTTAACATGACAACAGATGATTTATAAATACTATTCTATAGTGGTTCACAGTGCAATTCCATTATGAGTTATCTTAAGGAAGATAAAAGTATCTAAATGTCCTAAAAGGTTATATAAGTTCAAAATATATCCTATCCAGCACCTTAACATGTAAAAAGTACTGTTCTCCATGAGCAAAGAATACATATAAAAGTTCTGTAAGACAAGAACAATGTCCTTGTATATCCCAAATAGCATAAACGTTTCTAATATATCCTATCACCTTCCAAAAAGCAAATGCTCTACCTTGCTAAACTATAGAAGCATAAAATTTAGCATCCAACATATTGGATGAATCCTGGATAGAAGGGACCACCTTTATTGCAATCCAAATCATTCCCATCATCTTCATTATCCAATAGAGATAAATATTGTCCACTGGATGTGTACACAGGATGTGCCTTATTGTGTTCAGACTCAGATTAAGGAGAGAGCTAATACGGCACAATTCAAGAATGATTTGGTATGAAATAGACAGAACGATGAGTACAAGGTCCTTGACTCTCCTAAATGGTAACCTATCACCTTACCTTCCAAAAAGCAAAAACTCTACCTGACTTAACTCTACGAGCATAAAATGTAGCATCTAACACACTATGAGATAAGAAAGAAGAGGCCACCTTGATTGCAGTCCAAATAGCTGCCATAATCTTCAGTGTCCAACAAAAAATAAATATTTCTAACAAGGCTTGTACTCATGATGTGAAATTGATCGTGTCAAGATTCAGACTAAGGATAACGTCAAATATGGTGCAACTCAAGAATGATTGGCAAGAAATAGAAGAATGGTAAAAAAAAAAATTTGAAAGCAGATACCTGCATCAGCTCTTTGCGTGCTTCCTGTACTTCATCATTACTTTTTCTCTCTTTGATGGTGAGTGTTTGGTTTAAAGTCTCCAAACTTTCAAGTTCCTCTTGCTTTTCCTGGAGTTGTTCTTCAATCAACATCTTTTTCTTTACAGCTTCTTCATCACCAACCTCATCCATGTGTTG
Source organism: Knoxia roxburghii (assembly GCA_030378225.1). NCBI lineage: Eukaryota > Viridiplantae > Streptophyta > Magnoliopsida > Gentianales > Rubiaceae > Knoxia > Knoxia roxburghii. Next base: position 38,907,201 of record CM059423.1, read on the forward strand.
TATTACCTTTATGGCACCCTTCATGCGCTCTATCTCCAACTCTAATGCTTGCTTCAGGTCATGTTTCGACTCCAGATCTATAATTCTTTTGTGAAGATCCTCCTTTTGTCTCTGCCAGAATATGAAATCAATATTTAGTAAAATCCTAGGAGATTGTATGTCTTTTATACAAAAGCCTAAGGAACAAAAATAAATACAGCACCTTCTGATCTTCAGCTAGTTTCAACAGCTTTTCATCTGCATTTTGTTGCTCCCGAATCGCTTTCTCATTCTGCCAAATCAGTAACGATTTAAAATTTTCAATATTTAAAAACCCTTATCAGCAGCAAACAAGGGAAAAAGAAAGTACTTATTGCGAAGTCAATCTGGATTTCATTCCATAAGTACAAAGTCAATGTGGAAAGAAAAAACCAAGCCAATTTAAGCTTTCAGAACAAAGAAATAGTTTACAAAATTCAAGCTCGAACAAAACATCTGCAGTTTTATGGTCTAGGATCAAGTGATGTCAAGGTCAACATAGCTTTACAAGTCAAGGAAATTGTAAAAGATACAGAGCAATGGAGGAAGCCAAATGGATATGAATGTGTAGTCTGTTGCTCATGTCCAACTATTGTAGAATAGTAAAACCAATCAATACAATTAATTGGTCTGGAAGTATAAAGGAGAGCAGTATAGATGCATGCAAATGGTCAAATACCCTTTCTTTCTCCTGATCAAGCTTCCTTTTCTCACTTTCATTTAGAGCTTGAAGCTGCTTTAACTCTTTCTCACGCATCATAAGTTCCTGCTTTCTGGCTTCTAATTGCAAGTTACTTTCCTTGTGCTCATTCAGAACCTTTTGCAGCTGCTCATTTTGAATTCGGTGCATCTTTTTCAGCTCTGATCATCAAAACAAGAAAAAGGAAACTTCAGTTGACATTGTAGCACTACTCTAATGAAGTGGGATATGAAATCATATATTGCTAGTCAACAAAAACCAATTTCAGAAATCTAATTACAAGCCTGAACTTCTCAAGTGGATGAAAGCCATTAATAAACACAAACCTTTTTTATAACTTTCAACCATATCTTCCTTTTGCTTCATTACATTTCCCAAAAGAATGTCAGTTATACTGATTTTCCTTTGCATATCTTCACATTTCTTACTTCTAACCTCCAGCTCATTAGCCAACTTGCTCATGAGGAATGTGTCTTTCCTTTTATCTTCTATTTCTTTCCCTGAAATAGGTTTTAAATCACCATTCTTGCGAAGATATTCCCCAACAGTAGACTGTGAGAAAAAGTCTTCTTTACGGGCAAGCCAAGCATAGAGTTTATCTCCTTTTTCCCCTTCTCTTTCCCAATCTCTCTTTCCATGCCGATCAATTTCGAAATCCTTCTCAAATGTCATGGCATTTGTGAATCCAGTCCAATCGTTTTTGAACTCAACTATGGCAAACCCTGTGGGGGATGAACTTTTTGAGGGTTATATCCTTTTGCTACCCATTCATCTCGTACCCTGGAACCACTTTCACCAACATACCTGCGATTCTCATTCTGATAGACAACAGGAATATTCGCAACTACAGCCATCAAGGGCCAAACAATAAGCTCATCTCTGTGTCGACTTGTAGATGGTTCAGTATATTTTACAGGTCTCACTGGTTTTTCTATAACATTTATGTCAGTCTTAACGGACTCAGTTTTTCCAGCAGGCAAGATAACATCTTCAATTAAGTCATCAATCTCTCTATTATCTCTTCCAGACCAACTCTTGTCACCACTTTTCATTATCACCCAAAGGCTGAAGTTTCCTCACAGAGTTGGATGATGCAATCTTTCTATCTTTGCACTTGTCTTCCTTCTCTTGATCTCTACTGTTTGGTTCACTAAGCTTTTCCTCTCTATCTTCAAGCCTTTGCAAGTATTTAAGAAGTCCTAAATGCCTAGCTTTTTCTCCGAATGTAGAACTCTTGGACTCGCTACTGATGCGAGAAGAATGACGCATGAGCTCTTGGAACTCATATCCTCTCCTTCTCTGATCTGAACAGTATGGACAAAGAAGGAGCTTTCCAGAACTTTGAATTTTAACTTTTTCATCTCTTAGCTTCTTGTAATACTGGTATTTTAATTCTTCAAAATCAATCCTATCACTCCTGGCTTCTTTCGCCCTAGACATTTTTATCAAAGATGATTGCAACAAAAAACACACAACAAGAGAGCTAGGTACCTGCAGAAGACAACAACAACAACAATTCTTGCTTAGTTTGCCCACGCTATATAAGGATTTGAAATATCCAGTAGCTTGAGGTTCATGGTTTAATGGAGAAACAAGAAAACCAAGACCTACACACTTTCCCAATTTATGAACTCATTAGAGCAGTAATAATTCATGAAATCATGTGTGACATTCCCTAGAATAATAATAAACTCCACATCAACGAGAAACAATGAGATTGAATGAAACAATAAATAGATAATCTCACTCTAAACCGAAAAGGAAAAAGAAAGGGCTGGTGTGTTTTTTATAGAAAAAACAACATGACAGTTCACCAATCTCTACACCTGGGACTGTTCCTAAAAATGGGTTCATTGGATACCCAAATTTTCTTTTAACCAGCTTCGCTGCCGGCAGATCAACCCTCTTCCTTTGGTCTGCCTCCAACAGATTATCGCAAACTTCTCGAAAATAACGCAGTGTGTTCTCCACTCTCTTCCGAGCGAGTCTCCATTTCTCTTGGCTCTGTGTGCTCTGCCCAGCCGTCGAATCGTCAATGTTTTCAGAAAAAGGGTAGGGGTTGTTGCTGAAACATCTTCTCTTGCCATTTTCCACATTTACTCCAGCTTTTGGAAGATCGGAGATCACTTTTCCGATGAACTTCGGAGACTCAACTTCCCCACGGCTTCTATAACTAGTATAACTAGTACGGTCATTTTCCTTCTTCCAAAGTCCAGCTGGGGCTCGAGAAACCAAGTAAACAGTGACATTTCGCGGCGAATTTTTCGGATGATAATAGTCCTCGTTTGATCGGAATCCACAATCCGAATCCTTCTCCGGCCGCTTCTTGTGTCTTCCGACGGGCAGCGGCTCCACCGAAGAAGTCTTTCTCCAATGCTCCATTTCCTCCATTCTTCCAACATACACTCCTTTCATCTTCTCCATTGGTATGGCCAAGAAAATAAACGAGAAATATAGAGAAGAACAGTTCAGACAATCTTTTTTTTCAGCACAGTCCGTTCATCTTCTCCATTGTTGCCGCGAGGAAGAAAGCAGAGAGATCTGGAGAGAAATGAAAAAAGCGTGGGAAGTTGGGCCGTTGAGGAAGAGAAAAAGAGCGTTCTGAAATTTGAAACCGAAATTATTGTTGTTATCAAAGCTGGCTGCGTTACTGAACTGTGAAGAATTTTAGCAACATTTGATTAAAATGCTAAAACCCTAGAAGATGAATGAAGAAGAACTGAAGCAAGACATACGGAAGCTTTTCTCTGATTTTTGTATATCAAAAAACTGCTTACAACTGTTTCTGTACAAGTATATATATATATACCAAGACTAATAACCGCTTCAAACTAAGACTAATAACCGCTTCAAACTAACTTGCGTATTAAAGAAGCTAATTATTAGTCCAGCTCAGCATAAATAATACTAAAGCAACTAACAACACCAAATACATGTTCAGCCTGGATCTACGTTCATTAGTTGCTCCATGTCAGCACTACAAGGCTTAATCTGAACCCTTGATGTTACTAGAAATGCCACATCAGCTGGTACAGCTGCAAACATCCTTTGTTGCTGCTGCTGTAATCGAGCTGCTGAGCAAGTAATCTGATCTCCATACAAGTTGATCTGATCTCTTTGTAACTTGATCTGATCTCCTTGTAAGTTGATCTGATCTCCATGCAAGTTGATCTGATCTTCATGCAAATTGATCTGATCTCCTTGCAAGTTGATCTGATCTACGCTGAGGTTGATCTGATCCTCGCGCAACTTGATCTGATCTGCGCGTGACTTGATCTGATCTGCGCTAGAGTGAATCTGATCTTTGCTTCTTTCTCCCTGATATATCAACATCCCCCCCTCAAGTTCAGCCTCAAAAAGCTGCAACTTGGACACCAATCGGGAGAAAGAAGAAACAGGTAGTGGCTTAGTAAACAGATCAGCAACTTGTTCAGAAGAAGAAACATGCTGGAGAGAAAGAAATCCTGATTTATAAGCAGCACGCACCACATGACAATCAATGTCAATGTGTTTCGTGCGTTCATGGAAAACAGGATTTTCAGCTATATGAATGGCAGCTTTGTTGTCACACCAAAAATCAACTGGCAAAGAAGTTGGAATCCTCAAATCACCAAGAATATAATTAATCCATTGAAGCTCTCGGACAGTAGTAGCCATAGCCCGGTACTCAGCTTCAGCAGTTGAACAAGAGATTGTGGACTGCTTCTTAGCCTTCCAAGAAATCAAAGAAGAACCAAGGAAAATACAATAGCCTGTGATAGAACGCCTAGTGGTCTTACAGGAACCCCAATCAGCATCACTAAATGCTTGTAGCTGTAAAGAAGTCTGAGCTGAAAAGAAAAGTCCCTTACTGAAACTGCCTACAAGGTACCTGAGCAGATGGATAGCTGCATTCTAATGTGAATAATGAGGAGAGTGCACAAATTGACTTAATTGCTGCACAGGAAATGAAATATCAGGCCGAGTGAACCCTAAATAAAGTAATCGACCAATAAGCCTTCTGTATTGATCAGGCTGAGCAAGCAAAGGAGTGTCATCTGTATCAGCTGCAGAAAACTTAAGACTTGGAGGAAAAGGAGTAGAAGCAGCTGTACAATGCAACATATTGGCATCTTTTAAAAGATCCAAGATATATTTGCGCTGACTAACAAGAATTCCAGAATCAGACCTAGCAACTCCATCCCAAGGAAATACTTAGCATACCCCAAATCTTTAATAGTGAAAACCTGATCTAGAAACTGCTTGACCTTATTGATTTCATCTTCATCAGTTCCTGTGATGAGAACATCATCCACATAGACAAGGAGGAACAAGCTAAATGTAGAAGCATGTAAAACAAAAAGACAATGATCAAAGGCTGACTGAACAAAGCCATAACCAGTAAGCTTGGCTGTGAATTCCAAATTCCACTGCCTAGAAGCTTGTTTCAACCCATAAAGAGATTTCTTCAATCTACACACTTGTCCTGGTTGAGCTTTATCAAAACCAGGAGGCAACTTCATATAAACCTCCTCATCTAATGTACCATGGAGAAAGGCATTGTTGACATCCACTTGGCACAAAGGCCAACCTTTTGAAGCTGCAACAGCAATCAACAATCTAACAGTCACAACCTTAGCAACTGGTGAGAAAACTTCAGAATAATCCTCCCCTTCCTTTTGTGTAAAGCCTTTTGCTACCAACCGAGCTTTAAACCTATCAATACTGCCATCAGGATTACACTTGACCTTGTAAACCCATTTACAACCAATGGCTTTCTTTCCTGCAGGTAAAGAGGTTAATTCCCAAGTATCATTGTTCTCAAGAGCTATAATCTCTTGAGACATAGCATCTAACCACCTAATATCAGTACTTGCTTGATTATATGATGATGGTTCCTTAAAAGAAGCCAGATTAATAAGAAATTGATTATAATCTGTGGAAAAATTACAGCTGGAAATAGTGGACTCAGAAGCAAGGACAAAGTCCTGCATCCATTTTGGAGCAGTTCTAAGCCTGTTGCTGCATCTAACAGGCTGTGAAAAGTCATTAGAAGGAGCATTAGTCATTTCAGATAAAGAAGGACTGGTATGATCAAGAAGATCATGATCTGAAGGAGAAGGTAAATTGTGTTCAGAAGAACAATCCTGATTCGGAGCTGAAGGAGCAGAAGGAAAAGAATCAAAATCAAAAACATGAGAATGAGAATCACCTAAAACAGTAGGCTGATCAAGATTAGCAGAGGGAAAGTTCTGCTCATGAAAGATGACATCTCTGGAAACCACAGTTCTGTTTAAAGTAGGACAAAAAATCTTGTAACCTTTTTGACCTACTGGATAACCAACAAAAATACCTGCATAAGACCTGGGAGCAAACTTATCACAGGAAGGAGACTTATTTAATGCAAAAGCAAGACAACCGAAAACTTTCATCACAGAATAATCTGGAGTTCGGTTATGCAAGAGTTCATAAGGAGTGGACCAATTAATGACTGAGGAAGGAGTTCTATTAATCAGAAAAGTGGCTGTAAGAAGAGTTTCTCCCCAAAATCGGTTTGGTAATTTGGACTGAAACAGAAGAGACCTGGCCACCTGCACTAAATGCCTATGTTTCCTCTCAACTAATCCATTCTGCTGAGGAGTATAGGCACAAGATTTTTGATGAATGATGCCAAGGTCAGTGAAGAAATTCAGACATTCAGAATTGCAGAATTCTGAGCCATTATCAGTTTGAATTATCTTAACTGAAAATTCAAACTGTTTTTGAATCTGTTTAACAAAGGCTATGACAATTCCAGGAACTTCTGATTTGTGTTTCAACAGAAAAGTCCAAGTACTTCTACTGTATTCATCCACTACAGTAAGGAAAAACTGACAACCATTCAAGGAAGCAACTCTATAAGGACCCCATAGATCCATATGCAAAATTTGTAAAGGAGTAATCTGTTTAGGAGCAGAAACAGGAAAAGGCAACCTGTGTTGCTTAGACAAAGGACAAATCTCACAAGCCTTTATTGATTCATGATTATTTACAAAGGAATGAGGAAATTGAAATCTCTGCATTACATCAACTGCAGGATGTCCAAGTCTAAAATGCCAAACTACTGCATCATTCAAAGTATGAGAGACTGAAGCTGAAACATTCAGCAAAGAACTATTTGAACAATTATCACTAGTCATCTTTTTATATCTCTGAATAGTTTCGGAAAGGAAAGAAACTTTATTCAAGACATACAAGCCATTATTGATTGAGCCAACTGCTAAGATTGTTTTAGTCTTCAAATCCTGCAGTAGGCAACAATCAGGGAAAAAAGAGACAAAACATGATGAGTCATGTGCTAATTTCTGAACAGACAACAAATTATGCTTGAAGCTGGGAATCACCAACACATGCTTCAAGACTATAGAATGAGATAAATGCAAATTTCCAGAACTATGAACTACTTGGACACTACCATCAGGGAACATGACTGAGGAACCAAGACTTATAGGGTGAACATCAATAAGACAGGAAAGATTATAAGTCATATGACTTGTAGCTCCAGTATCAATAATCCAATACTCATCATCAATATAATCATTCTTAAGCATACTGATATTAGGAGAGTTAGAACTACCTGCAAAGTCATGATATCGAGCATAATTTGCAAAACTAGTCTCAGCTCCTCCTTTCCCTTTGTTCAACTTGTCCAGCTCTTTTTGAACTGCTGCTGCCAAGGCTTGATTCCAAGTATCATTCTCCTTGTGACCAGTATTCACAGATTCATTCACCACCTGAGCAGCATTCACTCTTTCTCCATTCTTCTTCTTGTTCTCCACCCACCAATCCGGGTATCCATGAAGTTTGAAGCAACCACTGACCAAATGCCCCTTCCTTTTGCAATGAGTACACATTAAGTGACTCTTGTCTACCTTCTGGTTCTTTCTTCCATCTTTCTTCTCATTCCCCTTCGAATTGATAGACATCATAGCGGCATTGTCAGACTTCATAAGCAGCATATTAGTACCAACCTGCCTATTGTTCTCAGCCTTAAGCATCATGGAATAGACTCTATTCAATGAAGGCAGTTCATCCATCATTAGGATATGATTATTCTCTGCTTCATAAACTTCATTAATCCCCATCAAAAACTCCATGCACCTCTCATCGGCAGCTATAATCTCCAATTCTCTTAAAACCATTTTCAGACATTCCTTGACTCCAGACATAAAAAGTGCTGGTCGTCGTTCCGTCTGAATCTCTCTAAGTACCTTTTCTCCCAATTGATTTGGCTTCAATTGATCTAATCTGTCCCTCAACTCTTTCACTTTGCCAAAATACTGAGTAATTTGCAAATTACCCTGCTGTACCATAGCAATTTCACGCTTAAGTTGATACCACAAAGACAGATGAGACATACCGAATCGCGCATTAATCTCCTCCCACAAATCACTTGCCAATTCAATATAGACGAATTGATCCACTAATTCAGCTGATATAGCTCCTTGAATCCATGAGACAACCATGGAATTCACTGTTATCCACCTCCTGTAATAAGGAGAATCAAATTCCGGCATAGGACACGAACCGTCAACAATCGCGAACTTGTTCTTCGAACGAAGTGCTTGCACCATCTTCATTCTCCAAATCAAGAAATTCGACTCCGTGAGAACTTTCGAAACCAGTAGAAGATTCGGATGATCAGCTCCATGAAGAGTAAGTTGCTCTTCAATCTCTTCGTTCGTAAGTTTTCTCCCCTCAATTGCAACCTCCAAATCGTCACATTCAGTACGATCTTCATCCATCAGACAGATCAATATCAACAACTTCAAAAATTAAACGAATCGCACACCTGAGCGCTCTGATACCATGAAGAATTTTAGCAACATTTGATTAAAATGCTAAAACCCTAGAAGATGAATGAAGAAGAACTGAAGCAAGACATACGGAAGCTTTTCTCTGATTTTTGTATATCAAAAAACTGCTTACAACTGTTTCTGTACAAGTATATATATACCAAGACTAATAACCGCTTCAAACTAACTTGCGTATTAAAGAAGCTAATTATTAGTCCAGCTCAGCATAAATAATACTAAAGCAACTAACAACACCAAATACATGTTCAGCCTGGATCTACGTTCATTAGTTGCTCCATGTCAGCACTACAAGGCTTAATCTGAACCCTTGATGTTACTAGAAATGCCACATCAGCTGGTACAGCTGCAAACATCCTTTGTTGCTGCTGCTGTAATCGAGCTGCTGAGCAAGTAATCTGATCTCCATACAAGTTGATCTGATCTCTTTGTAACTTGATCTGATCTCCTTGTAAGTTGATCTGATCTCCATGCAAGTTGATCTGATCTTCATGCAAATTGATCTGATCTCCTTGCAAGTTGATCAGATCTACGCTGAGGTTGATCTGATCCTCGCGCAACTTGATCTGATCTGCGCGTGACTTGATCTGATCTGCGCGTGACTTGATCTGATCTGCGCTAGAATGAATCTGATCTTTGCTTTTTTCTCCCTGATATATCAACAAACTGAAGCAGTGAGAATAATGGAGGGTGGCTGTGAAAATGGGAACGAGGCGAGTTCGTGACTAAATTTTAGCAGGAAATTGGGTGAAAATTTCGACCATTTAAAAAAAAAATAGCCATATAATTTTGTGAAATTATTCATCGCTCATTGAAGTTTTTGATAATTCAAATATTGAAAAATATTTAAGAAAATAAAAATTTAGTGTTTTTTAGTTGGATAGTTGCGATTGCGAATTTTTTTTTAATAATTATTGATTTAGTAATAATTTTTACATTAATAATTTTGTTTTTTTTTTCAATGAATTTAAATAGTTCAAAAATAAATATAATTATTAAAAATTTTAGGAGGTAATTAGTAATTTCATAAATTTCAAGGGAGTAAATGTAATTTACCAAAATATAAATAACCGCCTGCTAGGTACTGACAAAACTGGCTCAACCAATGGGAGCGTTTTTCACTTTTTCTACTTTCCTCCTGCTTGAGTAGGGGTACTGTAGACTCCTAGTATTAAAATAGAAATAAAGAATAAAAAGTACAGAATTGAATAAAATAATATTAAAAATATACAAAATAAATCTTTTTAAAAAGACTTAAAATAAAGTAAAGTAGCGTTTTAGTATATTGACTAGAATTAAAATCAAAATTAATATAATAGAGTGAAAATGAATATAAATTTAGTGAATTTAAAATCATTAATATTTTTAATACATAATTTATTAAAAGAATCGAAAATAAAATTTAATAATATTATAATTATAATATTATAAAAATAATATATTTATTATAAATATATATCAGTGAACAAATGTACGATGATATATTGACTTACGAAGAACTAAAATATTAAAATAATATTTGCGTGACTAAAATCACGTATTTATTATTCCTAAATTCATAGCTTACGAATAATTAAAATATTGAGATAATATTTGCATGATGTATTTATTATTTTTAAATTTCAAAAATAAACTTATTCTTTTATTTTTATACGACAACCAAACACCTTAAATCAGAATAATTTTTATTTTTTCATTCTCAAACTCCCAAACGGAACTGGACCCTAAATTTACAATTGGGAGGTGGGTATACCGTGAGAGAATAAAGAAGACGAAGAAAATAGAAAAAATGCCAATAAATGAAACTAATTCTTGGTAAACCCCTCTTCTTTCTCTTCTTCTTTTTCCTAAAATTAATAAAATTCCATCTATTCTAACAACTTTGAAAATTTCTTAAAATATGATTTGACTTATTAAAGAAGTTTCTCTTTATAAACACTTTTTGGTCAATTTTTTTAAACGTAACCTTTTTACATGAGAAAAGATAGATTTAATTAATGGTTAATAAATGCACAGAGTGTTGGAAATTGTATTATAAAAGTAAATTTAAAATAATAAAATAATAATTATTTTTTTGAACAACAAATTTTAGAATTATTTAAAGATGTGATTTTATAGGGACAATTTAAAATAAAAATCGTGGAGTATTTACTTTGACCGTTTGCATTCTAGTTTCCAAAATTAGTACTCCATTACTTTCAATATATAAGTCTTTGACCAAAACATAAATATTAAGACTGTAATTAATTTTTAAAAAGTCTCATAATTTTTAATGATTAAACCTGTTATACCTTTATTTAATGTATTTTTGATATTAGTGCTATAATTTGAAATAGTCATGACAAAAATAAGTCTCAATAAAATTATAAATTAAATAAGAATAATAGAATAAAAATAATAGATTATTTTTTAAAAGTAGACAAATAACTTATATTTTGATTGATTTTTTAACGAGTGAAAATGACTTATATTGAAATGAAGGGTGTAGGTAATTTGGAAAAGTTGTGTATTTCTACTACTGGCTATAGACGCATTTAAATTTGGACCTTTCGTTTACTGTTTCATTTCTTACTTAATTAAATTGGTGAATATAAATTATATATTTTAACATTTTCTTTACGATTTTTAAAAATATTAATAGTATAAATATTAACAAAAAATATAAAAAATTTATATAATTAATAAATGATAAAATAAAAACAATATCACACTAAAAGTGACATAAAACTTATAAGGTGTTTTTTTATTTATATAAATAGAAATAAAGCAATCCACAATTAATAAATTTAACATCAAATTTAGCATTGATGTGAATATTTTGATAGATTAAGAATACATTCATTAAAAAAAATCAAATTACTTTTGACTGAATGGATAAATTAAAAGTATTATTATTTTTCTTTTAATTAATAATTATATATTAAAAATTATTTTAACAAATAATCAAATTACCTAAATAATTTACCTGATATTTATGATAATTATCAAATTTGGATGATGCAAAAAGCTGATTTAATTGCTACTAGGGGTCCCCCTCTTTTGAACTAAAGTTCAATGTGAGAGATACGAATCTGAAAGTAGTTAAATAATCCACTAGCCAGAGTTTAGGCTAATCATTCAATTTGGGTGGGGAGGCTAAACATGAATAGAGAGGCCTCTTCATTAGGGAGGGATTCCCTTAAATTTACATAATCAAGATAATGCTGGTAGATATAAGAAAGAAAACCCCAAATAGCAATGACTTTCACTCCATCCACTTGGTTATGGAAGAAAATCACCCCAAGAATTGGAATAATAGGCAGGGCAATTGTACTAATTACATTTGAAAATAGTGATGACACCTCAAAGATCAATCCAAACAAACCAAATGAAGAAATTTGCCATAAAATTGCAGTCCAGAACAAGGTCATCACATAGGACACCCTGCCCTTCTTATAATTTTGCATTTCATTTGGCAATGTTTTCCATTCTCCACTCAAAAACAGCCCCACCACACAACCACATGTTGCCACAAAGGATGGGTAAATTTGCATGTCCAAAACAGCATCAAATGGCTCTTTGTTGAGTTATTTCTTGAATGATAGTTCCAAAAGAGAGAGGCCAAGTGAGTACATTGCTGATGCACTTAAGTGTGCAAAGAAATCCAATGATGTATTTCCCTTGGGTGACCGTTGTCGAGTTGTTTGAGTCGGGATGGATTGCGAGGAGCAAGGCTGAGACGGTGAGGATGAAGAGTGAATTGAAGATCAATGCAGTAAGTTTTTGAGAGTTAAGTAGGAAGGAAAAGACTGCATTAAAGGCTAACTGAGAGGCACATATCAGAGAAAAGGTTGAGAAAGGAAGGTATGAAAGGCCATATGAAAATAACAAATCGTCAGCTGCTAACAATATGCAAAGGAACAAAAAGAGCAACAGATGACTGTGTGTAGATTGATGTCTTGGAGGATCATCACTAAAGTTTGAAGTGGTGTTGATCGTCGGAGGATTAGTGGATCGAGAGATGAAAAACAGGAACGGCATCCAGATGGGAAAGCCAGCAGATTGAACGAATGCTGCAATCCATTTGCTGTTCCCACCATTATCATAGTAAAATCTGCCTAAAAGAGTACCACCAGATTGACCAACAATAAGAAAACTACCATATAGGAATACATGAGACCACCTCTTAGACTGTCCGAGACTACAATGTTGTAGTTGATTGCCACTGTTTGAGCTCTTTTGCAAGTTTAATTCCTCATCATCCACTACAACAATGATTCAGACAACAAACAATCATACAAAGTCACGTAGTTAGTTTTCAATTTAGGGAACAATCATCCACTTGATCACAATGCTCGATACGTGATAACAAACATAAACTGTAGTCATTTGATAACAAACATAAACTGTAGTGATAACAAACACAAGATCTGCTCATGAATTCAAACACCTTCCAGGTCCCTAACACATTACTTAGTCCTTTGATTGGTCTTGACTTGAAATTTGGGGTAACAACATAAGAACTCACTACTTTACTCCAAGAACTTGTCATTTTCAAATCATAACCATGATTTTACTTTGACACACGCGTATTAAACATATAAGAGCAACACAAAACTCATCTATAGTAGCATTTAAGAGCAGACCTTCCTAATTCATATGGAATTGGGGAAACTCTTTAGGATTAAGTTGCCTTTGAGTAAATGCCTTCAGGCCTTAATAAGGGTCATGATTTCATCCATCTATCCTAAACCTATCTATATTTAGAACTATCACACCAATCAGTTATCCCCAACACTAGTTAAACTAGAAGATTTGGTGAGATAACCAGTTTCAATTCTTAAAACTCTTTCTGATAACCATCTTTGACTCAGCATTTTGCAATATAGGACACGTGTTGGATGAATTCACATGTAAGTTAACCTTAACAAATCAACAAAGAATCAAACATGCCATCAGACATTAACGGCCAACACAAGTTCTGTCCACACCATAGAACAAGAAAAGCATAGAATTTGCAAGACAAGATTAAGAAACTTGTTCTTCCACTGCGCCATTAATAGAAACTCCTCATTTTCAATGAAATTTCCACCGCAGAATGCAAATTATGAACAACCCTCGTTTCTTTTTCATGTTGCTTTATACCTAATACAACAGCAATGCTGTCAAATTGCAAAGGGATCCATTTAATTGAATAGGCTATTATTTTTACTATATTATGACAAACCCAAAAACTTTGAACTTTTCCAAGATTACTAAGAGGGCATCCAGAACAGGAAAACTGTTATGAGTAATTATCAAGAGCGATAAAGAAGTCAAAAGAAGAAGCTAAATTAAAGCGAGGAGTTTGATTTCTGACCTCTAATTTTCCTATATAGAGTAGCCTACATCATGAAGAAGACTCAATTACAGCCCATCAGAGAAAGAATTTCTCTTCCTTCTTGATTGATGGTTTGGGATTCAAAATTGTAAACTGACCATCATTTCTTATGGAGCTTTTGAGGGTTTGATTCACGATGAATTCTCAAGCGGTGTTGTGGATGAAGTTGACGAGATTTTTCTTTTAAATTAAAAAAATAAATCAGGCGGAAAGCTTAAATTAAGATTTGGAGACTCATTTTATTGCTTCAAAATTTGTGGAGTTATGTTTGTTGATGGACAAAATTCATTTTTTATCCCTTAACTATAACCCCACCCAAACTTATTTTTAAAAATTAGTATGTTTCAATAGTCATTTTTTTATATTTTAAATCTCTTATTACTTATCACTATTTCTTTTCTTATATTTTCATCATCTTTTTTAAAATTGTCCTTATTTTCTTATTTATCGTCTTAATTTTTTTATTCACCTTCTCCTATTCTCCACTCATCCTTTTGCCGTCGTCGCTGGGCTTTGTCACCATACTCCTTTGTCTTCACCGTCGATATCCCGCCGTCGATCTCATCACCACTGCCGCTTCTTCTTCTTCTTCTCCCTATCTCTCGATCGGATGATGAGATCGATGGCGTGATATCGGTGATGAAGACGAGAATCTGGCGGCAGAGTCTAGCAGCGACGACAAAAGGACGGGCAGAGAATAGGGAACGATAAATAAAAAAAGTAAGATGGTAAATAAAAAAATAAAGATAATTTTGAAAAAAGTGATAAAAAAATTAAGAAAAGAATGAGACGGTAAGTATGAAAAGATTTAAAATATAAACGAAAATGACTAATTTTAGAACACATAATTTTTTAGGGATTAAATTTGGATGGGGTTATAGCTAAGAGACCAAATAAATTTTGCCTTGTTGATATATGTTTTATTATGTTTTTTAGCTTAAAAATGGAAAAAATTAACGTTAAGAAATGGAAGAATATTAAAATTGCAAAATATATTGATAGAGTAAATTGTAAAATTGATGATTATACTATTGCGAATTTCAATTTTGGATGAATTTTTATATCTTTGTCTTCAAAAAATATCACCCTTACACTTAACCGTCCACTTTAATGGACCAATAATGAATAAAAAATAACAATTTTACAATTCACTATTTTAAATTTGAAAAGATATGTTTAGAAGTATTTTCGTCAATTTTTAGATGGATTAATTACTCTGTTTCTAAATACATGTGACTTTTTTTTTTTTACTATATATTTTTATTTTTCACTTTAGAATTTTAGAATATACTAGAATAATACATATGGCTGGCTTTAGATTTTTTTATTATGTATATTTACTTGTTACTTTAGAATTCTAGAACATAATAATTAATATTTTATAATTTTTCCTTTTAATCTCCTTGTTACTTTAGAATTCTAGAATATAATGGTTAATATTTTATAATTTATCCTTTGGATCCTCCTTTTAATACGCTTCATACAGTAGTTACCCATTTTATTTAGGTTAGGGTGCGTTAGATGTAAGACAAAAGTAATGGGACAAAAGCAAAATAATTTCGATTGCTACATTTTTTTGTTAGTAAAGTAAAGACAAAGACAATTACTTTAATGAAGCGATCAAATTCCTTTAATGAAACAATCAAATTCTTTTAATGAAGGAGAATCAAGAAGGCATTGGAGTGCATGGAAAAAAATCACCTTTCCACTAAATCAAAACGGTCTGGATATAAGGCAACTTTCGGTGATGGTGGAAAGCCTCTGGGCCAAATTATGGTGGAAATGGAAAAACAAGGATGGACTTTGGGCGAACTTCATGGCATCCCTCTCCCACACAGCTAGGATGCGCACCTCTTGGAGTAGAGTATGGAAACTTTCTCCGAAATTCGCATCATTTTCAAAATCCATCATTTTCTGTGGAACATCATCTTTTTGGATGGATAATTGGGACGATCATGGAGTGCTTTGGAAAGAAGACTCCCTTCCTCCCTTTCCGGACCTCACGGTAAAGGATTTCTTCAGGAACAAAAATCAGTACCTTGACGGTTTGGAAGGCTACATTGAAACACATCATTTACAGAGGTTGAGTATAATGACCATTGATTTTGTTGCTTCCCCGGATGTCCTGGTTTGGTGCCCAACTCCAAGTGGAAAATTTTCAACAGCCTCAGCCTACAAGAGCCTCTGCCTCAACGGAGTCGAAAATAACATGGCGCAGCTGCTTTGGAACCGCCAGCTTCCCCCAAAAATCTCCTGCTTCTTATGGAGACTCTACAACAGGTATTTAGCATCTCCAGAAATCTTATGTGGCTTTGGAAATTTGTATATTCAGCCTTCAAGATGTTGTTTCTGTCGGAATAATTCTGAGACCATAAACCACTGTTTTTTTAATTGCCCGCCGGTTAAAAAATTGTGGGATTCTCTTTTAGCCTCGGCCGGGTTAGGCTTGACGAGGGAGATGGGATGGAATCAATTGTTGAACTGGTTCTCCACTCCTCTGTCAAAAACAAACCTTAACCCTTGGAGAAATGCTCCTCTAGTTCTATTATGGCTTATATGGAAAGAGAAAAACTCTTTTGTGTTTGAAGGAAAAAGTCCAAAGATAGGGGACCTGGCTGGAGCTCTTCGAAAGGAAACCTTGTTAATTGCCACTTCCTCCACTCCAAAAGCCAGCCGCATCAGGAAAATGAAAGCAATAATCTGGAAGGAGTACTGCAGCAGCTCTGTGATGGTAAATGTGGATGGCTCATGCAATAAGGAAGGGAAGGGGGGCTTCGGTTTCATTGTAAGAAGGAATACTGGGGAATTTATATATGGTGAAGCACAAGAGTTGGAGAATACTTATCCCCTGCAAGCAGAAGTTCGAGCAGCCTTGGAAGCCTCCAGATTCTGCAATGGAAAGAACCTCACAAATGTTACTTTCCTTACAGATAATTCATCCCTGGCAAATATGGTAACCAGGGGAAAGGATCTGTTATGGCGTGAATACAGGGCATTGCAGGAAATTTGTGCATTCATGGCTGGGAGTGCATCCACTATCAAACACATAGTCAGGGAGGGGAATCAACCGGCGGATTTCCTGGCCAGATTGGGGGCAAAAGGAACCTCAGTTGGATATACTTCACCTAGATCAATTCCTCAAAGGCTCAGAGGTCTCATCAATCTCGAAGCTGCAGCAATTCCAACTATAAGAATTAAGTAAAGGCAGATTACATCTCAATTTAACAGGTAGATTAGATGCATTTGTAGATAGTAACATCCACCCCTGTTTTTGCTAAGGGCGTCAACTTTTGTTTTTTGTAAAGGGGTAGAATATGGTAGGAAGCACTCTGATTTTGTATAATCTTTACCTCTGGCAATGAAAGGCTATGCCCAGGTCCATAGTTGGACTATTATCCAAAAAAAAAATGTCTACTAATTTATCAAACGAATCAAAGGCGATCAGATTCCTTTAAGAATTATTGAATTAATAAAATTTCGATTGCTTCATTGTCTTTGCCTTATATCAAACGCACCCTTAGAGTTAATTTTATGTCAAAAGTCTATGTGGGCTGGTGGAAGGAGAAGTTTAAAAAAAATCACATGTGCTATCACTCTTCTCACCGATTGATTTTGAGTGGAATTATATGTGAATTATATTAAGATTTTAAGTTGATATTAGAGTGGATTTTTTGACCTGGGGACTGGTGGGCATATGTTTTGTTGGAATCTCAGTGCTATTCCCTTACATCAATCAAGTTTTGGATTGCTTGGAGCCTTGAACACTTTTATTTCCATGTGCAGATGTTCATTGTCCAAAGAAAGATTGACGCTTGGACCAAAAACTGGATTTTCTTCAGATTTTCAATCTCTTTTGTTTGCTATATCAGTTATGAGCCTTATTGGATCAATTCAAGGACTCACAAATGCCAGACTTAGCTAAAGAACTGGTAATATTAATTATCAGTTGTATAGAACTGGTAATATTATCCAATGTAATGCCACTTAATTCATAATTCTTGTTGAAAAGAAATTTAAAATCATTCTTTCTATGTTTTCCTTTCATCTTTATAATCATCTAAATTACAGATTGGGTTTTCATTTTCTTCCCATTTTTGTATCGAATTATGTTCAACTTAAGAATTCCATCTCTGAATTACCAAGTTAGCAAAACGGTACCTGTTGAAGGTCCTTACAAGCCTGCCTGCTCACTATAGGTACTGAGGGATGAAAATGATGTTGGCAGCAGCTTATTTTGACGACATGGATTTTTTTTTTTTTTCCTTATATAGCGGTGGTAGTTTTATCTTTAGGCTTTGTAGTTTTTTAAATTTAAGAGGTGTTTTGGGAAAAAGCTTATGGTCTCAGCTTCGTTGAAGACCAAGAAACGTTGAATGAAAGGGCATGTATGAATGCAACCGTACTGTGAAAGTAGCTAACGCCGAATTTGTTTGTCCTGTGTGTTATGGCGGTTTCTAACACCGAATCCTACAGCCATCTTCCACGGCCACCACCGCCACAACCAATTACACGTCCATCACCCTCCAGATTACGCACAACAGGTATTCGTATTCCACCATCAAGATCGCGGCCGCTAATACCGCCGTGGATGTCTAACACCTCCAACCGGAGAGCTCATCCTCTTCCGCTGCCACCACTACAAAGGTACCCCCACTTCCACCCTCCACCTTTCCCTCTACCGCGTCCGCCTCCGCCACCACCTCCAGTGACACGAATCCGACCAAGCTATCCCATCCGACCATCTTCACTACCAGTACCCTCCTCTCTAATTAGCAACTGGGGTTACATTGATCCGGAAGTTAGACGACGGAAGAGGGATTCGGCGGCGAAGGAGAAGCTCATGATATTGGATAGGAAGATGACGAGAGAGTTAATGAGTAGTAGTACTAGTTCGCCATGCGCGGTTTGTTTAGAGAACTTGGAATTGGATCAAACAATGAAGAAGATGCCATGCAAACACATCTTCCATTCTGGTTGCATATCCACTTGCTTGGATTCTCATCATACCTGCCCTGTTTGCCGCTATAAATTGTAGCCGCCGCCACTGATCTCTGAAAAAATTAGATGAATTTCTTTTCTTCATTTTACTTTCTAATTTCTAATATTAGATAGGGTCTCATATATTTCATAGAATAATGTCTAATTAGTTTCACAATATAAATCAAAATACTACTCCATCCCACTTTCACAGGTATATTATGAAAATAATCATTAACATATTTCTCTTTTATATCCTATACTATGGTACTAGGACCTTGGTTCATTGATTTAATACGGCCATTTACGATTTTTCTTTGATTTAATACAATTATGATTTTGTTACGATTTTTCTTTGATTCAATATAATTATTTACGATTTTTCATTGATTCAATACGATTTATTACGATACTATGTGCATGAATTTTGGTAGATTTTTAATGGTAAAATTTAATTTTCTTCCTTTTTGAGGTTTTAGGCTGAAGATTGATGTTTGATTTGATTACATCTCAAATTTTTAATAGGTGAGTCAAACTCCTCAATTATTTGAAAAATATAATTATAATTGTTGAAAATACAATTATATGATGCTGAAAATAAAATCTAAAAACTATTTGATAATGGTGGAAACACATGTATGGACTATTGGAAAATTAACTGAGATTGTAAATTAAGATTACTAAATATATATATATATATATATATATATATAAACGGTTGAAAATTTTTTGACATTGCTGAAAACATAATTGTGAAAACCGAAAACGTAGATGGAAAAATTAAAAACAAAAAATTCTACCACAACAAAAATCGAAAATATGAAACATTGTAACAGCAAAAAATAATGCAAAAATCACTCTACACAACTGGCTAAATGTGTGTTGAATGTTTAGTAAAAATGACAATTATTCTTTCAACATAAGTGTACAAAAATAATTAGAAAATTTTGAGAAGAATACAAAAATGGCAATTATTCTTTTTTTAAGAGGAATTTTAAGAAAGAATAAAAAAAATTCTTAAATACAGTTATAAAAATATTATATAAGACAAATTTAGAGATATAATGCTATATGCCTCGAAAATGTATAAGATATTTTAGAGAGACTAGTAATAGATTTTATATCATAGTGAAAAGAGTTTTAATATCTCTGATGTCATGATATATAATATTTTAAAATATATGTTTTAGTATTATTAGAAGAAAATCTCTTTGGAAAAATCGTACATTTCGTATACATGATTATGGGAAGTAAATTTAAAATCATACTTATCAAAAATTGCATGAGTGATAGTTTCATGGACGATTGAGAACTATCACTCATGACGATTGTGATGCTTCATATTAACTAGGAAGTTATAAATATTGTCAAACACATTTGTTGGTAAAACTTACCCATTAAACGTAAGTCCACCATTAGTGCTCTTTGAAGGTACTGCTAGAGTTTCAACTTTGAAGATACTGATATTCTTGAAGATGGAAACACAATCAAGCTTTTAAAAGGAAGGGGCATAAGAAGATTCTTGTACCAACAGATTTGGTTGTAGCAACATACCGTTAGAAAGGAATAGATATAAAAGAAGTTGATACTGTCATTAACTATGACATGCCAAATTCTTTTGACACTTATTTGGAAATGGTAGATTGATGTGTTTCTTTTAGGTTGCTGAACTGGTAGATTTGGCACGATAGGGCTTGCCATCACATTTGTAGGGTCTGCGTCTGTATCTGATTCACTTTGAATCAGCAGATTATTATTTTGGGGGTGGTTTTATTGGATTAGTGTCGTAATTTAAATCCTTTTATGATGGGTGGTTCTGTAGGTGAAGAAGATATTTAAAGATGATATAAAGGAGTTGCCTGAGAAGATTGATACCTCTGAGTAGAAGATTGATACCTTAGTCTGCTCGATCTCGGCTCGACTTAAAATAATAGAGATATGTATTATATAATTTTAATTTAATAAATGAAATAATATAATTTGAGAAGGAATTTAGTTGCAGTTCTTATATCATAGGACTAGGAGTATAAGAAATTATGGTACACCTAGTCAAAAAAAAAAAAAAAAGGGAAAAAACTGAGAAGCTAAACGGTGTTCCAAACGCGCCTACCCACCTCGCCTAATCAGCCGGCCTATCCCCTCTAGTTTACATCAAATCCAATCCCGTGGATCACATTAAAATAAAAATTCAAATTTTTGTTGGGCTCCGAGTTGTATGGACTTTACACAAAGGTAAAACAAAAGGAATGGAAACAGGCGGGTTGAGATTTTATTTTTCATTCTAAGAAGCTGCAGCCCTTTTGAACCTCTTCACTCGACCCACGACGTCTGCAGAAATAGCAAGCATTAAGAGCGTTCGATCAACTTGAACGGTAGAAGACTATTATAAAACATATATCCAGCGGAAGGCGATTCGACATTTTTTTCGAGTGGGGGATGAAAAAAAATTTACATCAAACCGTACAAAAATAGTTAGGGTTAAGCACGTTACAAGTGAAGCAGAAGCAAAAAAAATTGAAAGCAGCATGAAAGGTATATTTATAACAAATGTTGGACTCATATTTGCAGTTTAGGGTTACTTGATGTTATTCATAATGGTCGTACTTTCTTTTTTTAGTGTAAAAAGGCAACACAGTTAGGAGCACGGTAAATATTGTTGGTGTAAAGAGACCGAGGAAAAAAATCGGCGGCGAAAAATCAGATAAACAAGTGACAGAGAGTAAGTTTTTTTTAGTTCTTCGTTTTGATCTCTTTGTGTAAAGTTGTGGTTGTTTATGTAAAGTGCTCATAATTTGTGTAAAGTAGTGTTTGCTGCGTTAAAATGATGCAGAATGTTTTAAAATCATCGTTCTGATATGCTTGTGTAAAGTACTAGTTGTTTATGTAAAGTGCTGACAGTTTGTGTAAAGTACTGTTGTCTTATATAAAGTCTCGCTTTTTTGTTGTAAAATACTGTTTCTAAGAGTAGAATGTTCATAATTCGTGTAAATTAATGTTTTCTGCGTTAAAATGATATAGAATGTTTTCAAATCATCGTCTAATATGCTTGTGTAAAGTATTGGTTGTTTATGTAAAGTGCTGACAGTTTGTGTGAAGTACTGTTGTCTTATGTAAAGTCTCCTTTTTTGGTTTTATAATGGATACCACAATGCTCGAATTTTCAAAATTTGAAACACGCTGAAGAAGAACATGATGATATATACCAAATTTGAATCTTGAATATCACCGTCCGTCATCATTATTTGTCCGCTGGGCAAAAAAATGGAGGAAAAAGTCATCATTTCAAGGATGCAAAACGCGGCTCCAGTCTTGTCGAACGTGAGTGAAGAAGGCTCCTGGCAAAACAAGGCTCAATAAACGCGCGTGAACCATTCTTTTCCTTTAGGTGCATTCACGATTTTTTTCTGATTTTTTGGCCATTAATCTGGTTTTTTAGCAAAAACCGAGTGAGTATATAAATGGGTCTTTACACCTAGTCCTACAATATAATTTACCCTTTTTAATTGGAAGGGTAGGCAGAAATTTGAGGCTGATGACTACTTTAATAGAAAGAAACACCATATATTAAACTAAATTAATATCATTCATATATTAAACAGTAATAATAATTCAACTCATCTACTCCTATTAATATCATAGGATTAAACTATATGAGGTTAATCCACCTCCTCATCTACTACTACTAATATGATATGGATTAAACTAATATAGGTTAAATTACTACGAAATCAAATTGTGAATTTAGGCTATACTAATGATTCATATAATTCGAACGATGCATCAATATGTCTCTAAAATTTCATATATTTCCTATTTACAAAATCTAAAATTCAACATTATATACCCTCAAAATAATATATGGATACCATAAGTCTGTGGGAGTCATATGAGTTGCTTTTTGAGATTTTAATAGCCACACAGGTTATATGCAGAAGTTTCATATGAAATTCTGTAATCGTATTCTAAGCTGTTACAAATTTATTTCGTTCTCCCAAAATCATCAACAAAATAAACGATAAGAACTGAGTTTATTGTATTATCTCAAAAGACAAGAAATTAGGGTTTCATGGCACTAATATAAGACCATAATGACTGTTTATAAATGTAGGTAATGTTAATTTTATGACTGGTAGTAGAGACATCTAGTAAGACATAAAATGGTCAAAAGTTATTTTAGACATTTTCTAATAGAGAGACTTACTTATAATATATTTTCCGTTACACTTTATCTATCATAATGAAAGAGTTTTAATATTTCTAATGTCATAATATTTCTAATGTCATAATGAAACAGTTTGGTAATTTATATGGTGGTCCTATAGAACTATCATTCAATTTTACTCATACCTCAAAAATAGTAAATTTTTTCGGACGGGCTATTTATAGAAAAAAGGCGGACGAGTGGCGCGGGTGTAATTTTTTTCGGCCCCCAGTGAGACGCGCTCAGCGGAGATCTCTATTTTTAAACAATTCCTTCAAGAGATTTTGCTACAATTCCTTTTTCCTTTCTTTTGTTATTTTTGGCTATTTTTTTTATTTTTTTCCTTCCTCTTTGAGACTTTTTGTCCATCCATTTTTTTTCTAAACAATTCAGTATTTTTTAAATATTTTTGAATTTTATAAAAAAATATTTTTAAATTATCATTTTAATTGTTTTATAATTAAATAATTTTAGATATTGTGATGCATATTATGGACGTTTTTGTTATATGATATGATTTCTTTTTATATTCTTGATCTGATAACTATAGTCTGTTGATCTGATGTCTACTATTTTATGATCTGATGTCTATATAATCATGATTTGATCTCCCTTGTTAAGTATATTTTAGTTCTATTTTATGATTTATTTTATATTATTGATCTGATATCTATTGTCTGTTGATCTGATGTATAGTATTTTGTGATCTGATGTCTATATAATCATGATGTGATCTCCCTTGTTAAGTATGTTTTAGTTCTATTGTATGATTTCTTTTATATTATATATCTGATATCTATAGTCTGTTGATCTGATGTCTAGTATTATGTGATATGATGTCAATATAATCATGGTGTGATCTCCCTTGTTAAGTATGTTTTAGTTCTATTATATGATTTCTTTTATATTCTTGATCTGATATCTAGAATCTGTTGATCTGATGTCTAGTATTCTCTGATCTGATGTCTATATAATTATGATGTGATCTCCCTTGTTAAGTATGTTTTAGTTATATTGTATGATTTCTTTTATATTCTTGATGTGATATCTATAGTCTGTTGATCTGATGTGTAGTATTCTCTGATCTGATGTCTATACAATCATGATGTGATCTCCCTTCTTAAGTATGTTTTAGTTCTATTGTATGATTTTTTTTATATTCTTGATCTGATATCTATAGTCTGTTGATCTGATGTCTAGTATTCTTTGATCTGATGTCTATACAATCATGATGTGATCTCCCTTCTTAAATATGTTTTAGTTTTATTGTATGATTTCTTTTATATTCTTGATCTGATATCTATAGTCTATTGATTTGATATTTACTGTCGTATTATTATTTTTTTTAAAAAATAATTTTTTTTAAAAAAAGGTTGTGCGTCAAAAAAAAAATGTAGCGCGCATCATTGTAGCGTGCTACAGTAGGAGTAAAATTCACGGTAATCCTATAGGTCTACCGTATACGAACTCAGAGAGTTTTATATTATTTAAAAAAATATATCTTTAAAATATTATTTGTTTCTTACGACTTTTAAATTTAAAATTAACACAAAAGAATAATATTAAATATTTACTTTAAATTATACAGTGGGGAAGACTGTGGACTTTAATATTAACTTTTGAGAATTCTTTTTCCGAGCTTGGCATATACTCCTCTAGATTATGGATTTGTGTTTGACTGATAGTCGCTTGTCAAGCTGTAGCTGTATTTATTTTGTACCTTAAAAAGGTGAAGCTCATTTTTCTTTTCTTTTTTACAGAATAACTATTCAAATAATCATCAATAATTCAAAACTCAAAAGTTTTTATTTGCTCCAATATTTTTTTCACTCACAATTTCGTTTTTAAAAAAATTTCCTTCAATCCACTATTTTCCTTTCCCTTTAATTCACTCCAAATAAATTTTTACTAGTTACCGCCCTGATTTTTATCCTATACCTCAATTTAGATTAAAACACCACCTTGGCTACGATATTCTCTTTCTTCTCCCTTTTGAAGTAAAAAAAAAAAAAAATTTATTGGAATGGGTAATAGTTAAAACTGAGACGGTAACTAATAATATTCATTCAAATATCATTCATTTACCAAGATATCCGGATCATTTATTTTTACTAACCTTAAAAAAAAACAAGAATCAGAATTATTTTGTCATTACCCAAAACAAACACACTTTAATTTATTTATAACTCTTTAAAAAAAATTATTTGTATTTTATTTTTGGTGAGCACTTGATATTCACTGTCGCACCTTCACATGAATTAGAGTCAGCATTCTGAATGCAAACAGCCAGCGCGCCAAAATATTTCCCCAAAGTTTGGTTAATCCAAATATGGAAAGCTAAAATATAGTTTGGATTGGACCTCCCGCCCTGATGTTTTATTTTTCAATCCCACTACAAGAATTGAGGGTTTATCATTCAATCAAAACCACCAAAGAATCGCCAGAATTTCATATTCCCACCGCATCTTCTTCTTCTTTCTTACTGCAGGTCATTTCACAATCGATTGTTTGAATCCCAAATCCTTGTGATGCAAGAAGAGAAATTCTTTCACATAGAGCGTACTCCATTCATGGAAATCAGAGCTTGACAGTGTTTGTATTCAGGAAAATTTTTATCTTCCAGTTTATGTTTGTTGCCTGGCACTTATACCAAGCATATGTTTGTTTCTTAACGGAAGACTAACTAAATTGCATTGTATGATTGTTTGGGATCGAATCATTGTACTAGTGGAAGACGATGAGTTAAACTCGCTGAACTGACCGAATAGTACCTACCAACTGCAACTTCCAAGACTCAAATGTAAGGAAATTAATTCCTAAGAACATTAAACCTTCAATCAATTATTGGGATAAACTGAAGCGGAAGCGTACCTTGATCCATAGTGATTGATTGATAGACCAAGCAACTGAATTGATGGTTGAATTAATCTCGTGATGAATCCCGGCAATGGTCTTCCAGGAGATTATCAGCCTTCTTTCCAGAGAGGTAGTTTCTCTAGAATTCTTCTTATTGATGGGGAATAAGAAAAACAGAAAGTCTTGATTCACCCGGGGACCATAACCTTTATTTATAATATCAGGATTTCCTAAATTACAGTTTCACCCATCGCAAAAAAGTAATTATAGGAATATACCGGTTTCTGCACAATAATATTCCATACTTAAAAGATACTTATGCCTTATTAAACTTAATTGATCACTTTAATTAGGCATAACTATATATAGACAACACTTTAATGTACAATAACCATATTTATATATTAACGTTAAGTCCAAAACCTTACAATCTCCCACTTGGACTAACGTAATATATATACCTTATAATTGTACATGAACTGAAGGAGTACTCTGAATTTGTTGTCATAACATATCTTTCACAATCCCGTCCATTAACTATATCAACATAGGATCAAAGAGGCTTTCGCTGCGACTAATGCGGCTAGACCCATCAATGGTCACATATGTCAACATAGCCAAATGACATGGATCAAGTATGGATGCACAGCATGAAAATTTCACGTGATGTGATCTTTAACGTGCCTAAATCCAACTGGTCCAACTGAACTTTAATGAGATCAATTTAATATGAAAATCAGAATATGAGCACAACTGAAAAATTGAAACTTTAAACTTTAACTTTATGGTTTACGCTGCAGCATTAAAACCAATCCAAAACTTAAACTGAAGTGTTCGAAACCACGAACAAACTGAAAAATTAAAAACTCCCACTAAACTGATACATCATCAGACAATAACACACCCATTTGAGCAACATGCTCAAGAAAGACCTTGGGTGGCAAACCCTTAGTAAAGGGATCCGCAATATTGGAGTCTGTCCTTATGTGCTCTATGGAAATCTGACCATTCTGAATTCTTTCTCTAACAACAAGATACTTGATCTCTATGTGTTTAGACTTAGAGGAACTTCTGTTATTGTTAGAGAATTCCACGGCAGCTGAATTGTCACAAAATAACCTAAGTGGTCTTTCAATACCATCGACAATTCGTAAGCCCGTGACTAAATTTCGCAGCCATATTGCATGATTGGATGTCTCAAAACATGCTATGTATTCAGCAGCCATTGTTGAAGTTGCTATCAGTGTCTGCTTGACACTTTTCCAAGATATAGCTCCTCCGGCAAGTGTGTAAACATAGCCTGAAGTGGATCTAAAATTATCTGGACATCCACTGTAGTCGGAGTCGGAATACCCAATGATCTCTAACTGATCCGACCTTCGATAAGTGAGCATATGATTTGTAGTTCCACGAAGATACCGCATGACCCTTTTGGCTGCTCCCCAATGTTCCATACCGGGATTACTTAAGTATCTGCCTAAAACTCCAACAATGAACGCAATATCTGGACGCGTACATACCTGAGCATACATTAGACTTCCCACAGCAGAAGCATAGGGAATCTTTTGCATTTCCTTTCTTTCGAAAGAGTTCTTGGGGCATTGATTGAGACTGAACTTGTCTCCCTTAGAAACTGGAGTAGCACATGGCTTGCAATCCTGCATTCCAAATCTTTTAAGGATTTTTTCGATATAGCTCTTTTGTGACAACTGTAATATACCTCGAGAGCGATCTCGAAATATCTGTATACCTAATACAAAAGAGGCGTCGCCAAGATCTTTCATCTCAAAATGATCTGAAAGAAATTTCTTGGTTTCGTGCAATAAGCCTATATCATTGCAGGCAAGCAGTATGTCATCAACATACAAAACCAGAAAAATATGTCTACTCCCACAGAACTTATGATATACACAATCATCCACTAAATTCACCTCAAAACCAAAAGAGATGATCACTTGATGGAATTTGCGATACCATTGACGGGAAGGTTGTTTGAGCCCATAGATGGATTTCTTTAGTTTGCACACCATCTGCTTTGAATGTTTAGAAACAAAGTTTTCAGGTTGCATCATATATATTGTTTCATCAATGTCTCCATTGAGAAACGCTGTCTTAACATCCATCTGATGAAGCTCAAGATCAAAATGAGCCACTAATGCCATTATGGTCCTAAAAGAGTCTTTCGATGATACTGGAGAGAAAGTCTCTGTATAGTCGATGCCTTCCCTTTGAGTAAATCCTTTTGCAACAAGACGTGCCTTATATCTTTCCACATTACCTTTTGAATCCCGTTTGGTTTTAAATATCCATTTGCAACCAATGGGTTTCACACCTTCAGGTAATGGGACAAGATCCCAAACGTCATTGTCTTTCATTGACTTGATTTCCTCATTCATGGCATCTATCCACTTTTGAGAGTTGGAACTTTCAATTGCCTGGTGGAAGTTGATTGGATCATCTCCCACCATTTCATTGGCTTCTTCATGTTTCATGAGAAACACTATATAGTCATCTGGAATAGCATTTCTCCTTTCTCTAGTGGATCTTCTTAATGACATTTGTTCTTGAGGCTGTTGAGTTTGTTCTTCATGATTTTGTTCTTGATGAGGAAAATCATCGACATTGTCTTGTAATTCTTGAACAACTTCAGGAATTACAACCGTAGGAAGAGAAACTGATTCCTCTTCAAGGATAAAGTCATTAACCTTATCTTCCCCTCCAAACTCAATATCCTCAAAGAATTGGGCATTTCCCGTCTCAAAGAAGGATCTGCTTTTGGGATCATAGAATTTGAATCCCCTAGACCTTTCAGCGTATCCAACAAAATAGCAACTTATGGTCCTGGAATCCAGTTTTCTTTCATTAGGCTTATAAGGCCTAGCTTCAGCTGGACAACCCCAAACATGAAAGTGCCTAATACTGGGTTTTCTGCCAGTCCATAGTTCATAAGGGGTTTTAACAGTTGCTTTAGTTGGAACTCTGTTAAGTATATAGGTTGCAGTCTTTAGTGCTTCACCCCAGAGTGTATTCGGTAAAGAAGTACGACTTATCATACTTCTTATCATATCTTTAATTGTCCTATTTCGCCTTTCAGCAACACCATTCATAGTAGGACTACCAGACATGGTGTACTGTGGGACAATGCCACACTCATCGAGGAATTTAGCAAATGGGCCCGGACGTTGTTCACCTGATCCATCATATCTACCGTAGTATTCACCACCACGATCAGATCTGACAGCCTTAATGCTTTTTCCAAGCTGATTTTCAACTTCAGCCTTAAAGCTTTTGGACACGTTTAGGGCTTGTGACTTCTCATGAATGAGATAAAGGTAACCATATCGTGAAAAATCATCTATGAACGTGATAAAATATGTTTGACCATTCCAAGAAGCCGTAGGGAATGGCCCACAAATATCTGTTTGTATCAGTTCTAAGACATCTTTAGATCTTTCAGCCTCAAATCTCCTTTTGTCTGTCTGTTTTCCCTTAATGCACTCAACACAAATTTGAGAATCTGTAGAGTCCAATGGATCAAGAATTCCATCTGACACAGGTCTTTCAATTCTCTGTCTAGAGATGTGACCTAAGCGCTTATGCCAAAGAGTAATAGAATTCTCATTGATTAATTTGCGTTTAGTACCACGTGTATCCACATGCAAGGTTTCATTGTATGAAACAATAGTATCAAGCAAATAAAGGTTATCATTACTAATTAAAGAGCCAGTTCCAACCTGCTTTGAATTAAATGAAAGACTAACTTTATTGTTTCCAAGAGGACAAAAGTAACCTGATTTGTCCAATAAAGAAACAGAAATTAAATTCCGTCTAAATGACGGAACAACATAAGTGTCTTCCAAATCCAAATAAAAACCAGTCTTTAATAACAACCTAAATGTGCCTATTGCCTCAACTTCAGCCGTCTCGCCATTCCCCACATAGATGATTCTTTCAGCATCAATTGGTTTGCGATAATGGAGGCAACCCTGCAAAGACACACTTATGTGAGCAGTAGCACCGGAATCTACCCACCAAGTATGTCTTGGTACTGAAACCAAATTAACCTCAGAACAAACATTAACAATGACCATACCTTTCTTGGCACGCCAACCATGATATTTGGTGCATTGTTTCTTTTAATGAGAAGTATCACGACAGAAGAAACAAGAGGATTCCTTAGTCTGTTTCTTTTGTGGTGCTGCAACTGCAACTTCCTTATCCTTCTTTTTCCTTTTGTTCTTGTTATTCTGTTTAGAGGTTGTTGCCAAATGAGCACTCTCAGTCTTTTCTTGCTTCAATCTTTCCTCTTCTTGCACACAGTGAGAAATGAGTTCGTTAAGATCCCATTTTTCCTTTTGGCAGTTATAACTGACTTTAAACTGCCCAAACTGTGCAGGAAGGGAAATAAGTACCAAATGCACCAACAAGTCATCAGACAAGTCTAATTCTAGTGCCCTTAATTTTGAAGCAACATTAGACATCTGCAAAATGTACTCCCTTATGTTCCCAGAACTCTTATACCTCATGGAAACAAGTTTACTCAAGAGAGTGCTTGTTTCCCCTTTATCACTTTTAACAAAAGACTTTTCGAGTTCTTGCAGGAACAAATTGGCATTGTTTTCCTCTTTAACAGTGCCCCTAAAGGTTTCCGGAATTGACCGCTTCATGATCATTAGACTCAGGCGATTTGATCGCTCCCACCGCTCCATGTTCCTTCTTTCCTCATAGGAACTAGTATCCGTAAGAGCAGGGGGGCAATCAGACCGAAGCGCAAGGTCTAGATCCATGCAACCAAGAACTATCAGAACATTGTCCTTCCAATTCTTGAAATTTGCACCATTAAGTGTTGGAATAGAATTAACATTGGCAGAAATAATTGCAGCAGAATCAACTGGAAAAACAAAATAACCAAACATAAGCTCACACTAAAAAAAATATGACGAAATTTAAATTGACATCCCCATCACAAGATATCTAGTGCAACATTGGGTTTAGTCTTTGGACAGAAACATCAATTTGCAAGTGATACTCTTGTTGCAGTAATCAAATATTGACAATACACTTCTGTCAAATAATAAGCCTTCCTTTGGGTCGACTTATTATTCACATGAAAAAAACCTAATATTGTCACATATTTATTACCGCAAGTATGTTTTAATTTCGGCCAAGTGAGGACCTTCCTTTGGGCCGATCGTCACCCGCATGAAATTAAAACACACACAATCACCTTGGTAATTTAAAATTGATCATCAAACACAAAAGAGGTTACTTTGGCAACTTTTTATGTCATCTAATCAACCAAAATATACTAGGTGTTACAAAACTTTATATTTTATGTCAAAATAAATCAATCATATTAATCTGTATTCCCAAGATCTGAACTAATTAAAGTTTTGAAAAAATTTTGAAACCAAATAAAATTTTTCCAAACTTAAATAGTTCAAAATATGATTTCTTTTAACTTTAGGGTTAAAATTACAATTTCCTAAAAGTTGTAGCTAAATCTGTAAGTTCTTTAATAATTTAGGGCCAGATAAGAAATCATAAAAGTTTCCGGACCTAACTGAATTATAACAAAATATGCAGGAATAATTTAAAGAACTAATTAACTTGAGGACTGAAATTGCAATTCTTAAAACTAAACCCTAAAATGTTCTTCTTCTTCAACCAAACCAGCAGCCGCCGCCGCCCGCTGCCCAACACCCGCCACCGCCCCACGTCGACTCGTTCACCGCCACCACCTCGAGACCTTCATCGCAAAACCGAAAACGGCGAAGAAAACGAAGATGATGGTGGCTGCAAAAAACGAGGACCGAAAAAAAAAAACTTGATGTATGTGAGCAGCGACCAACGGAACCGAACGGCGAGCCTCCGAAGCCGTGAATCTCAAAACCGAATAGAAAACGGCAGGACGGAGAACCAAAAACAGCGAAACCAAATCGATGACGGCGAAAATAAAGCCAAATCCCGAAGTTCGTAGCCGTAACCCAAAACGAACTGGAACGATGGCGATCGGAAAGCAAACATGATGGCGAAAAATGATGGGGTTGGAAGGTCTTGCGGCGACGAAGAAAACCAAACCCCAGCAAGAGAAAAGAAACCAAAAAATGAAGCAGCTGTGGTTGTCCAAAAAAATTTCTTTCCTTGCCGCAGTAAAATCGAAAAACGAAGAACTTGATCTTTAAAGCAAAATCAAAATTTCCGAAGGCAAATACCAGAGACCAAAAATTTGCAGATTGATTTTTTAAATAGCAAGAACCCTCGCGATTAATCCAAAACCGGAAAGACAACACAAAATAGTAAGGATTTAATTCACGCAAACCAAAATAAAACCAAATCCAAAAACTTGATTTAAACTAGCGTACTTAATCCAAACAGCCGATGGCATAATTATCTTAAAACAACCCAAATATTTATCAATCAATTCCAAATAAACCAAATAGGAATTAGGATTAATATAAATTAATTGATTCCCAAATAATTGATATGAAGGTGGCTCTGATACCACTTGTAAGGAAATTAATTCCTAAGAACATTAAACCTTCAATCAATTATTGGGATAAACTGAAGCGGAAGCGTACCTTGATCCATAGTGATTGATTGATAGACCAAGCAACTGAATTGATGGTTGAATTAATCTCGTGATGAATCCCGGCAATGGTCTTCCAGGTGATTATCAGCCTTCTTTCCAGAGAGGTAGTTTCTCTAGAATTCTTCTTATTGATGGGGAATAAGAAAAACAGAAAGTCTTGATTCACCCGGGGACCATAACCTTTATTAATAATATCGGGGTTTCCTAAATTACAGTTTCACCCATCGCAAAAAAGTAATTATAGGAATATACCGGTTTCTGCACAATAATATTCCATACTTAAAAGATACTTATGCCTTATTAAACTTAATTGATCACTTTAATTAGGCATAACTATATATAGACAACACTTTAATGTACAATAACCATATTTATATATTAACGTTAAGTCCAAAACCTTACATCAAACACTACAATTGGCGGTGCAAAGTATGGTTATACATAAGTTTACTTCTTGTTGGTGAATCTGCTGGTATTCTTTTAAGCAGATTTAACTATGCTAATGGTGGAAATAGCCAATGGATTGCGTCATTCGTTCAATCAGCTGGCTTCCCCATCTGGATATACCATTCATTTTTTTCTTCCCGCGATCCACTAATCCTCCAATGATCAACACTTGTTCATATTTTTGTTCCTTGGCATATTGTAAGCAGCTGACAATTTGTTATTTTCATATGGCCTTTCATACCTTCCTGTCTCAACCTTTTCTCTGATATGTGCCACTCAGTTAGCCTTTAATGCAGTCTTTTCCTTCCTACTTAACTCTCAAAAACTTACTGCATTGATCATCAATTCGATTTTCCTCCTCAGTGCCTCGACCTCACTTACTGCAGTCTATACAGGTTCAGATATCTCAACAAAAGCCTCCAGTGGGAAATACATGATCTGATTTATTTCTACAGTTGCTGCATCAGCTACACATTCTCTGTATCTTCCCTGCAGGAACTATCTTTCAAGAAAATACTCAAGAGAGGAACATTTGATGCTGTTTTGGACATGCAAATCTATCCAGCATTAATTTCGACTTGTGCTTGTGTGGTGGGACTTTTTCGAAATGGAGAATGGAAAACTTTGCAAAATGAAATGCAAGACCATAAGGGTAGGGTATCCTATGTGATGACCTTGTTCTGGACTGTAGTTTCATGGCAAATTTCAACATTGGGTTCATATGGTTTGATCTTTGAGGTGTCCTCCCTGTTTGCAAATGTCATTGGTACAATGGTCCTAACAATTGTTCCAATTCTTGGGGTGATTTTCTTCCATGACACAATGGATTGGGTGAAGGTTCTTGCTCTGATATTTGGTATTTGGGGATTTCTCTCTTATATCTATCAGCATTATCTTGATGACACAAAATCAAAATCTGCTGTGGATGAATGAGCATCTTGTTAATTGGAAATGGAATCATTGGTCTTCATTAGTTGCTTGATTCAAGTGTAAATGAAGCTTCATCTTTCATTAAATTTGGATTGATGCTTAAAACATAGTAACATATTTAAATTTATTCTTTTAATGAACTACTCTTAATTTACCAAACAAAATAAAAACAATCACATTATTTTAATCAATATTTTAGCGTTAAAGACAATTACATTGTCAATTGCTCTATTTTCATCCCGGGCACCAAACACATGTAATTAAGTTTGAATTGAAATAGAAAATAAGTTGAGAATTTATTGAATATGAGTAAATAAAATAAGATTAAGCGGAAACAATTGCCATTTGACAAATTTTCAAAAGCTAGTTTATTAGTAGACAAAAATTTAAAGGAAAAACGACAAACATTCTGCTAGTAAAAACTAGAGATTTGAGCAGAAACAAACTAAACTGAAATCCTATTACATAAATGTCAATGTTGAATGCTTTCAACATCATAGAAATTATAATAGACAATAACTTTTGCCATAAGAAGCTATATCTTTTAAGAACACCGCAACTGAGGAACAATGGATTTGATCAAATATTGAGACATGAACTTGTAGGCTTGTTGAGTCATATGAATTCCATCCCAACTCAGATGATTGTCTGGATTTGAACAAGTAGTAGTAACTCCCGGCATCCCACACAATTTGTCCACCGAGAAGTTATACTTCCCACCACTCCCGCAACAAGCTTTTTGTGTTTCCTCCAAACCAATCTTTTTAGCATTCGAGAAGAGAGACAAAAATGCATTGTAATAATCACCATAAACAATCGAAACACTTGGGTATTCTTGTTTCAATTGTTTAATGGCTTCTTGCAAAGCTTCATTGTAGGCGGCAGCAAAATCATTCAACTCCTTCAAACAGTTGTTTGAATCGTATGCTTTTGGATCATCAGTTTGGAAGATATTAAGATAAATTGGATGACAACCAATTGGAAAATTTCCAGGAACGATGATTCTAGTTGCTCCAAAACCGACTACACTTCTGACTGTTGTTGCAATACCTTGAACAACATTTGGGATCAATGTGTATAATTCGTCTATACCCTTGTTTGCCACAAGTGCATAGTTGACGTCATTGCCTCCTACCTCTCCAACCATGAAGAGGGATTTTCTGAGCTGGTTTTTGCGGGCTTTTTCAGTGGGAAAAATTGAGTTGAAATAAGATTCCATCCATCCCAATTGTACTTTTAGTGAACTATTGGTTACTGAATTCGGTGGAAAGCCCATAGACATCAATGTCTCCGATGACAAAACGGTGGCACCAGCAACGGCAAAATTTACGCCATTGTTGAAGTTTGCGGTTGCTTCCTTGTAAGGATTCAAATATGGAAGCCCAGATGATGAAGCAAAGTAATCGATCATTAGGAGTCCATTAGAGCAACGACCGGTGGCAGAACCTAAGGTTTTTCCATAGGGCAATTTGCTAAACAAAAACCCACCGCCATATGGGCTCTCTCTAACAAGATTTCCAGTATCCGAGATTGAATCACCGAGCTGGTAAATCTGGTTAAAGCGACAACTTTTCAAGGAGGGGTCGGTTTCAAGCAGGAGTTTTCTAGCAGTGATAACGGATGGACAGAGAATTAGAAAAACAAACAATAAAACAGTGCGCAGATTCTTGATCGCCATTGGTATGAAAATTGCAGACTAATGTCAAAAGAAAGAAAAACAACAAAGCTGGCGGCAAAAGAAACAACAATGGAGAAAGCTGGATTTCGATGAGAGAATTATGAATGCTTGGTCTGTATATATAGACCAATATGATAATCAAATCCTAGCATGAATGGAATTCAGTTTTGACGATTAGTTTCCATAAATGACTTTTTCTGTTTTTTATATAACTCGATTTGATGCATACAAAATTTAAAACGATCAGGATTTGGATGGCATGATAATCAAATCCGAACAGGTTTAGAATTCAGTTTTGACAATTAGTTTCTGTAAATAACTTCTCTTTTTTTCCTTTTGTGATTAGATTTAAAGTTTACGAAATTCTAAAACGATCAGGATTTGGATGACCAAGTTGATATAAAAATTTTCTTTCCCAAAAAAAAAAAAAAAAAAAAGTTGATATAAAAATTTCATTATTCGGACTCTAAATGTTTACTTAATTATGACCTCATTTGTTAGGAAAGACACGAAGACTTTAAAGGAATTGATAGTTTTCGCCCTAGTACTTTCTCATTACCGTCCTAATTTGGATTAAAATATCCCCTTACAATCCTCTCTCTTCCCCCTTTATGTAAAAAGATATTTTTGTCAAATCCTATGAACTACTACCCAAAAAAATGAAGCGGTAACTAGTAACCCCAGACGCGTTCCACCGCCTCCATCTGCAGCACGCTTTTGTATTATATTTAGTAACCTCTGTCTCCAGTTTCCTGGAATCTCTTCTACATTGAAGACTCTGGCTATACCATTTTTAACAGCAGAAATTGGGAAGGAAGAAATATGCATAGCGTGACTGGCGAAGATTGAAAATGCAGCTGCGGTTGCCGAGGAGAAAGCTGATATCTTCAAAGCCAAAGCTCAAGAGAAGGTAACTTTCGTTGTTTTGGAATCAGGGCCTGATACAACTTTTGGATTATCATGGATCATGTTCTTGAATCCTTTTTGCTAATTTGTAGGCAGAGAAGGCTGTGGCGAGAACCAAGGATGAAAGAATGCTAGCAGAAAGCGGATGAAAGTGACGAGAACGAAACAAAGATGCAGCTACACCAAAAGAAAGCAGAGATAATAGAAGATAAAATGATGCATCATCTCAAGTTGCATGAAGTGGTTGAAGATTCTGATGAACCAAAGTAGTAGTAGGTAGGTGTGTCATCAAGGTCGTTGATCCATCAAGGTCGTTGATCCATTATAACTCACAATTTTCTAAATTGTAATTGATCATTATACAATAGGATGGGCAATGTTATTAACAATAATTGTAATAATTGATGTTTAAGTTTTTTTTTACCCCAAATTATTGCAATAATTATTTTCGGTAGTCAAATAATAAATAAAAGTAAAAACTTAAAATTTTAGATAAGTAAGAAGTTAAATTAACAATTATCTAAAATTTATTAAAAAAAACTAATATACGATGAATTAAACTCAATTTATTTTTTTTAATCACATTTTACCTCTGTTAGTAAAAGTAATTTTCTTTAACGAGAAAAGTATCATGCATGGTTGGTAAAATTTAATATTCTTATCAAGTTTGAGGAGGGCAAAACATGATTAATTTAAAAATTCATTTGGTAATTGTAAAAATGACTATTAATAAAATCCACATAAATCTCTTCAATGTCTATGAATTACCCTCGTATATGCTATAATCTTAAATTTTATTCTTGCAATTTAATATAATAAAATTAAATGATGATCTGGCCTTATACCTGTTTGTTGTACACTAGCATTTTTCCTGAAGATTCTATGATACATTGTGTTTCTCTAGTTTAATTGTGGATTTCTGAAATATTTTTTAAACATATTGAGGGGCTCACTATTGAAGAAGTTGGGTGGAATTATTTGAGAGGTCTTGCTAATAGGAGTTTAATCCAACTGGATGAGGTTGCACAAAACCACTTCCAAAAGCATAATCACTTTTCGATGCACAAAACCATTTCCAAAAGCATGGTTAGTCGTGTTTTTGTCTAGTAAGAGTTTGAAAGTAATTAATTTGAGAGGTATGCACTTGGGAGAAATTCCAAAAGAGATCTTTAACTTATATCACCTCATTCATTTAGATTTAAGTGACAGTATAGTTAAAAAGGTACCAAAATCCATCAAAAAAGACTTCAAAATTTAGAATTTTTATATTAGGCTTTACTGATGTGAGGGAGTTGCCTGTGGAAAGTTACAAAAAGGCTTCGTGTTTTTGGGGAGGAACAAATAGATGGAATTATGAGGTATTGTGGATTTAGAGCTGTATTTGACATGGGATCCTTTCTTCACTAGAATCAATCAGGCTTATAGATGTAGGAGAGAATGAAAAAGACTAGTATAATTAAAGAGATAGGAAAGATGGTAAACTTAAGAGATTTAGGAATTTCTAATCTAAGAAGAGAAGATGGAAAGGGGTTTTGCTAGTCACTTGAAAAGCTCACAAATCTAAGAATTATAGGTTGGTTGATTCTTGATATGGAAAGAATGAGGTAATTACTATGTTAAATTTGAATCGTCTTTTCAATTTGTTTATTATCTACAATTGTTTGGCCGCTTAGAAAAGATGTCCCCATGGATAAAAAAATCTTCAAAATTTAGTAAGCATAGATTTGTTTGGGAGTAGTCTAGAGGATGATCCACTAGAATCACTTCAATATCTGCCCAACTTGATGGAGGTTGTTCTTTGGAGAGCTTACAAAGGAGAAAGTTTGTGTTTTAAAACAGGCGGGTTTATGAAATTTGACGAAATTAATCTTACAGAATATGGAATGATTGAGATGGGTGAGAGAGTGGAGGAGGGTGCAAAGAGAATTATTTATGGATACACTTCCATTGATGAGGGATTTACCTTTGGGTATTGAACACTGGAAGGAGTTTCAACGGCTAGAATATGTGCTGAGTTCTGAAATGAGAAAGAAGTTTATGGAGGGGAAGAAAGAGTTGAGAGACAGCCAAGCTTATAAGAAAATAGCCCACATTCCTACTGTTAAGATTTGGGGTTAAACAAAGCAAATGTTAACATTTTATCTTTATTAAAAAAAAAGTCATAAAATATTTCAACTATGTGAACTTCAAATATATGAACAAGATTTTGGGGTTATGTATTAATTTTTCTGAAGCTGAGAGGCTAAATGTGATTAATCCAAAATGAAATGCATCTTTTCTATTATTCCTTTTAAACTTTGAGTAATAATATACAAATCTGAATAAAACAATCCTAAATAGAATGAGTTGATGAAAAAGAAAAACAAAACTATTCATAAATGCAAACCAAGCCCGAATTTCTTGAGCATTGTGTTATAACTATCACAGATTTCAGACCTAAAACTTTTGTATGGAATGCTTTACAGTGCAAATCCCACATCATTCTTTCAAGGCTTTTCTCCCCAAATTTTCAACACAAATTATATTGTACACCATAGGTATACACCATTATACTAAAATATATATATAATTAGTGGATAATAACTTATAATTTAATTACATTAATTAACTGCTTTAGTACAATTACGTATGCTCACATTGTATACAGTATAATTTTTGAATTTTCAAGGCTGCATCATTGATTCTTTGGACATTTTTTGTTCGCAATATATGTGGATTAAAATTAAATATAGATCGCAGAGGGAGAACCCATGGTAAGAATGAAACACACATTTGAGTTGAATTTTGGTATAAGCTAATGGTTTTGCTGGAAGAAAGATCTAAATTGAAAGTAAAATTTCATTAGTTACCGTCCTAATTTTTACTCTTCTTTTTTTTTTTTTTTTTTATATAACGTGATTCGAACTTCAGATCTATTATTTTAAACAGGGAGTGCTTATCACTGAGTTACAACCCTCTCGTCAAATCATTAAATGAATCTGATTACTTTGATATGTGTTAATAAGATATCTCCAAGTCATCCAATTCCCATTGATTTTACTTTTATCGTTTAAAAAAAATAGTAATCAGAATCATTTTATTCCCATTCTATCCAAACAACAATTTTTAATAAAAAAATATCGAAGAGAGTAATAATTTTTAGTTTTATTAAAAATATAAAATGAAGAGATGCTATTGAATCATATTTATATTTGAGAGGTTAGGTATTTTTTAAAAAATTATAATTAAAATGATATTTAAAAATTAAAAAAAATAATTGTGATAAGAAAAGATAATCAGTATATTTTAATTAGTTAAAAAATTACAATAAAAACTAAAAGAATGATACGTAAAATTTTAATAAGATGCTATATGAGAAATTATTCCGATTTTGTCTCTCCAATTTTATTTTAGTAAATAACTATCATAATTATAATAATCATAATAAATACTCCATGCTCCGTTAAACTATCATATTGATTTTTTATATATAATTTCAAAATAGCCTATTTTTTGGGAATTACTAGTTACTGCCTCCAGTACTTTCTTTTTATTGCCTCAATTTGGACTAAAATACCTCCTACAATACTCTCTCTCTTTCTCATTTTATATAAAAAGATATTTTTATCAAAAGCTATGGACTACCAAACTAAAAAGTGAGGTGATAACTTGCAACCCCCTTTTCTAATTTCCGTTGTTTAATACTTCAAGTGGGATGTCTGGTAAACTAATTAATCTTTATTTAGTCATTGTTTAATATTTATGATCACGTTATTAATGCATGTATGTTGCTTATACAGCTTTCTTTTGACCAAGTCAAAGCTACAATTATATATACTAAAATACTAATAATATATAAATAATGCAGCTTGAATAATGAGACAAAACCCAAGCTTGAATAATGAGACAATACTAATAATATATAATTAGAAACTTGGCCTTCTTCGAAGGACTCAGACCAAATTGGTATGACTTGCTTCCTAAACTCAAGTTTGAAATCATGGCAACTTTCTCAGCAATCAGGAATTTTCAACAGGTTTGTTCACCTCTTTTGACCTCTGTTGTCTGAAAATCATACTGTATTAGATATATTGTGGTCAATATAGATGGTTCTAGTCGGATATCAGGCCTTTCTGGAGCAGGATTTATAGTAAGGAACAAGGAATGTGATTTTATTTTTGGTCAGTCCCTCTCCCTAGCGCCTATACCCTCTGTTCAAAGTGAAATTCAAGGATTACTGGCTGCTGTCCGTCATTGCAAACTCAAGGAATACTGTCACATTCAATTCCTCTCAGACAACTCCCTGCTTGTTAACACGATCTCGGATTCTAAAGGCTTTCTTTGGTGGGAATGTCTGTCTCTCACGGATATTGCGGAATTCATGGAAAATTCAAACTCTTGCCTTCAACACATCTATAGGGAAGAAAACTACCCTGGGGACTTCCTTGCGCGGCTTGGGACAGATGGTATCTCTGTTTCCTTTCTCTCTTTAGACGAAGCACCTGCAAGGTTGAAAGGACTGATCACCCTAGATGCAGCGTCCGTTGCGGATTTGCGAACACGTAGATAGAATTAACCCATTGAGAATCCTAAATCTCTGTATAGATAGAGTAGTTTTTATGTTACACGTTTCTCCCTCCTCTCAAGAATTTTTGTATATGGGCTAATGGTGATAGATGGCGGTCTTTTGGTTTTTATAGATTAAGGCCTAGTTATACAGATTGATTAGGATCATTCCTAATCAATGCTCACCACTATGTAACATTCTCAATTAGCAATGGAAAATGCTTCAGGTCCCTAAGTGGACTGTTTTAAAAATAAATAAATAAAAATAAATAA
The DNA here is from genome assembly GCA_030378225.1 of Knoxia roxburghii. Lineage (NCBI taxonomy): Eukaryota > Viridiplantae > Streptophyta > Magnoliopsida > Gentianales > Rubiaceae > Knoxia > Knoxia roxburghii. Next base: position 38,948,515 of record CM059423.1, read on the forward strand.
ATGAGACAAAACCCAGGTAGGTACGACTGACTTTACATTGCTACTACCTCAGTTAATTTCTACCAATTATTTTTGTATTTTGAAAAATATAATTATTTAAAGCAAATGGAGATTAAAAAAATAGAGCACTTGCTTTTCAAGTTCCAAACATATTGATACATCATAAAATAATAATTCGGTTTGTTGTATTTTAGTTTAATAATTAAATTATTATTTTAATGCGGTTAAATTCTTATATATAACAATAAAAATAGACAATTATTATAACAAGTAAAAAGTTTATATAAAAGGAGTAAATACGTCAAGTAATAGGCATATGCACGTGAAATTATTCTTAATTAACCACGTCGGATTTAATTAACTATCTCTGTGTAGATATGTCTTTTTAAATAATAATCTAAATATCTCAGAGAAAGAAAAAAAAATTATAGGATTAGTGGTTAATTGTGCTTCAAAAAAAGATTAGTGGTTAATTGTTTTAAAGGACATGCTTCAAAAAAAAAATTGTTTTAACGGACCAAACCGATATAGTGAATGTATTACTGATAAAAAAAAAAAAGAAAAGATAATATAACTAAGTTATTAAGATTTAAAGTAAAATTTTATAAAGAAAATCACAATGATAATTAGAAGGCCGAGTTTAGTTCTTTATTACTAAAAATATGAAATGAATTGATTGGAATATTTGAAAATTATGTTAGAAATCTAAATAAAGAGTTAAAAGAAAATTTAGGGTCAAATTGTTATGAAATGTGTACATAAAAATATATATATATATATATATGACTCTTAAAACAATTTTAAAACGAAAATTAAATCTGTGGAAAAAGAATTTAGCAGAAATAATAGAATGTGTGGAAATTCTACTTATGCTTACATTCATAATTCATGATAGTAAAGTAAATTTCAAGAACTTGGACTTCAAAATCTTTGTTTTTTTTTTTAAAGGAAAAGAAAGCTGACTCGGGTTTTGATGAATGAGTTTACCCATTTTTAAACCGGGTCAAAATGACCCATTCTGAATTTTAAAAACAGCGACAAAAAAACCAATTTCATTGGTAAGCGAGATTCTAATTTTAAAATTTTTTTTGTACAAATAATCTAATTTTAAATTTAACAGTCTCATTAATCATGTACTATAATATAAATAAATAAGGAAAAAAAAGTGATGATAAAAAACCATTTTGCGATCCAAGATAACTCTCAATAATCGAGTGAAAATTAATATAAATAATTCAAAATTTTCTTTATATATTATCAATTTATCAGTAAACTTCTTATTTTATACGATTACCTTACCTACTTATTAACGTTAGTTAAAGAACTAAAAAAATTTGGAGGAAAAGAAACAATAAGAATATACAGGAATTGAAAATATTTTGTTAATAATATATTAAAAAAATATAAAGTGAGACATAAATAAAAATAAATTTAGAATATGAATTGATTATTATATATAAACTTATCAAGTAATTATTTACGATTTCTTATGGGAGATATGTTATACAATGATGGAAATTTTTTTTTATAAAAGCTATACAAGCCTACGTTTAATTTTACCATAAAATTAATTGGTGAGAGAATAAGTAGCACATTAAATTTATATGGTGCTGTCCCAGTCTAAATTTTTTATTTTTTAGGTGGGTTAAATTAATATGGCGTTTTTTGATTATTTCAACACAAGCCAAATTCAGAGCTCGATTCAGACTAGAAATTCACCTAACATTAGTTTTGAGAGAACTCTTGCCAGAAACCTTACCTGGGCCTGGTTGTCAGCTTCTTTGTTCTTCATTAACAGTATTTGTTCAAAGGTTCCATCATTGAGTTTGTAACCAAAAATTAGAGGGGCATCAATTAATTAAGTTCAGTCACACTCACTCACACATCAGCTTCAATCAATAAATACACGAAATGAAGAAGAAAACGCTTCGGCATGAATAAATTTATATCTCAAGTTGCATGAAGTGGTTGAAGATTCTGATGAACCAAAGTAGTAGTAGGTAGGTGTGTCCCTGCGTGCCTTTCTCCCTGCCTTCATGACTTTGTAACTATAAATTAGAGGCCATCAATTCACTCACTCACTCACATACACCAGATTTGCTTTCAAGTTTCTCAATTCAATTTTCATCTCAATAATCAAAACCCAATCTCCCTAACAAAACAGAAACTTAGCCCCAAAAATATATCATTCTGGCAGCTTGCTGTTGAATTGAAAGAAGAGAGAAACCAGAGTGATTAGGATGGAATATCAAGTGCTGAGTGCTGTGTCAAATGCAATCATAACCACGGAGGCTGAAGAGGCAAAACTCTTGGGAGGCCTTCGCCAAGATATCGAATTCATCATGGTCGAACTTGATCAAATGAAAGCATTCCTGACAGTGGCCGAATCCATAAAAGAAGACCATCCCCAGCTTGAAGTATGGATTGGGCAGGTGAGGGAAGTTGCTTATGACACTGAAGATGCTCTTGATGAATTCAACTTCCACTTTCCTCGTTATCCTCAACGTGGATTCTTTGGTTATCTACGTTCAAGTTTCAACTCCATCAAGAATTTGCCCGCTCGACATCGGCTTGCTACCCAATTACAAAGCATCAAATCCCGAATCAAAATTATTTCCGAAGCTCGTCTCAGATACGAATCACAATATGGCAACAATATCCCTGGCCATCTCACTACAAACAACGCTTGGAGGTTCTCCAAAGATGATGAAGCACTTTATGCAAAAGAATCTCAGTTGGTGGGCATCCAAATGCCTAAACAACACCTCATTTCTGAGCTCTTTAAATGTCATGACTCCCAAGTAAAAGTAATTGCGGTTCTGGGTATGGGAGGTCTTGGGAAATCGACCCTTGTTAAAAAAGTTCATTCTGATGCGTCTGTGGAAAATTATTTCCAAATTCGTGTCTGGGTTACTGTCTCCCAAACAAACGACTTGAAGGAGCTCCTCAAAGTCTTGATTCGGAAATTATACGCTGGTAAGAAGGAACCAACTCCACTTGGCGCAGAGTTGATGGATGCTGATGAATTGAAAGCACTTATTAGAGATTTCCTCCAAGGAGCAAGGTATGTTGTCGTGTTTGATGATGTGTGGGATAAAAATTTCTGGGATGCATTTAAATTTGTATTTCCTGAGAATAGCTACGGAGGCAATTGTGTAATGATAACAACACGAATTGCTGAAGTAGCCACTACCTCCTGTAATACTAACTTCCACGGCTACGTTTACAAAATGGAATACTTGACATTTCAAGATTCCATGACTCTGTTTTGCCGTAAGACTTTTAAAGACAGTTGTTGTCCTGACCATCTAAATGATGTTGTAAAAGGAATTGTGGAGAAGTGTGGTGGTTTGCCATTGGCAATTGTTGCCATTAGTGGGGTTTTGGCTTCAAAAGAATTGAGCAGAATAGATGAGTGGAAGCGAGTTCAACGTAGATTGTTGGGGGATGAATATGAAGGTATTGGAATGCTAGAACGGGCTAAGAATATACTTTTATTGAGTTACAATGATTTACCTCCCTCTCTCAAGACATGTTTGTTGTACACTAGCATTTTTCCTGAAGATTATGAGATACAGTGTCTTTCTCTAATTAACTTGTGGATTGCTGAAAGATTTTTGGAACAGATAGAGGGACTCACTATTGAAGAAGTTGGGTGGAATCATGTGAAAGGACTTGCCAATAGGAGCTTAATCCAACTGGATGAGGAGGAGTCATATGATGCGCAACCTAGGACTTTTCATATCCATGATCTTATGCGAGAAATAATTTTGCGCGAGTCAAAGGAGAAAAACTTGATTACCTTAGTTGGTACAGCCAATCAGACAAACATGTTGTGGCATCCTAATAAGGTGGCGCGACGACTGGTATTTCACGGCAGTGATTTCCTTGAGAATTGTGTGGCACCAGAAAGTCGCAATTGCTTTAACAAAGTTCGATCCATAATCACTTTTGGATGCAACAAACCATTACCGAAAGCATGGTTAGTTGAATTTTTGTCTAGCAAGTGTTTGAAAATTCTGAATTTCCGTGATATGCAATTGGAAGAAATTCCAAAAGAGATTTTCAACTTATATCACCTCACTTATTTAAATTTGAATCGTACTGGAGTTAAAAAGGTCCCAAAATCCATCACAAGGCTTCAAAATCTAGAGTATTTACTTTTACAAAGAACTGATGTGACGGAATTGCCAAAGGAGATTCTAAGGTTACAAAAACTTCGGGTACTTCATGTATATCAGAAGAAATACTCAGATGGCATTTTTTGGTATTCTGGATTTAGAGCTCCCTTTAATATAGTATCTCTTCGTTCAATAGAAGAAATATTGACTTTAGATGTAGGAGAGAATGACAAAACTAGTATAATCAAAGAGATAGGAAAGATGGCAAAATTAACAAAATTAGGAATTACAAATCTAAGAAGAGGAGACGGGAAAGAGCTTTGCTCCTCACTCGAGAAGCTCACAAATCTAAGGGAATTAACGGTTGATTGTTCAGATAGAAAAGATAAGGCAGTTGGTGCAATGGATTTGAATCATACTATTTCTGTTTTTTCTCAGCAATATGTTACCTATCTAAAGTTGGTTGGATGCTTAGAAAAGATGCCATCATGGATAAGAAATCTTCAAAATTTGGGACTTATAAATTTGGTTGGGAGTAGTCTAGAGGATGATCCATTAGAGTCACTTCAACATTTGCCCAACTTGATTGAGGTTTTCCTTTGGAAAGCTTACCAAGGAGAAAGTTTGAATTTTAAAACTGGAGGTTTTCTGAAACTAAAGTGGTTGGATTTAGAGAATATGGAAGGATTGAGATGGGTGAGAGTGGAGGAGGGTGCAATGCCTAATATTAGGAGACTAACTCTGTGGGAACTTCCATTGATGGAGGATTTACCTTTGGGTATTGAACACTTGAAGGAGCTTCAATTGCTAGAATCAGACGTGTTGAGTTCTGAAATAAGAAAGAAGGTGGTGGAGGAGAATAAGGACTGGAAAGAAAGCCAAGCTTATAAAAGAATAGCTCACATTCCTACTGTTAGGTTTCGGTGCGAGATAAATGGGGAATGGCAATGGAAATATCTATCAACTGGAGCGGAGGAAAGCCAAAATGGGTGAGGATGATAATCATGGTGTTCAATTGTTCAAACCCTATTGCTGTGTTGTTGGTGTCTCATTGAAGATCATCATAGTTGTAAGGAAAGAAGTCGCTGAGTTCATTGAAGATAATGGGGTAAACAATTTTCCTTGAACTTGGTATTTCTGCTTTAATGCTTTACTTATCCTTCATTCTCACTTATTAAGATTTACCTTGTGTTGCCAGATATTGGTTCCTGTTACCTTGAAGAGACTGCAAACTGGGGACTTGATCTGCTGAAACATCTTTGCAAGTGTATGCCTGCCTGAATGCTTAGCCTCCAGTTATACTTTTCTTTCTTTGTTTCCTCCAATCCTGAAATGGCGATTCTTCTATTCTTAAAGGGCAAGTACATTCTGTTGTGTAATACCATACAATCATATGCAGAAAAGGGCGCTTCGAACATGAAGCGATTTCTGTTATGGCTTTTGCTGGAATGGTTATCTGATGGTAAACTTGCTTCAGAACACAGGGTATTCCACCTGAGGAGGACAATCTTCCCAGCTGAGGAGGATATGCCTGCAATTATGGCCAGTTTCAACAAGTTCAACGACGACTGATGATGATGGATGAACCCTATTTGTGTGCATATTGGCCTCAGCTACTAAAAGCTCTGCACATCTTTTCAACTGCTGTGGGAAATTCCTTTGAAATACATTCCCCCCTCACTTGATCTTCTGCACAATGTCTCCAATTTCATTCACTGCTTCACAGACCTTCAATGGCTTAGCCTGTTTCCATTATTAATGCTCTTCCTAAATGAAACATCATCATGCTTTAATATGTTTCCTCTGAGCCTCTAACTTCATATGCTGCATTTGCTGTTGAAGGTGCAATGCTAATCTTTAAGATTATGCACAGTTCACCTTACTTTCTTTCTTGTGATATGAACCTTTTTCATGTCCAACAGATTGTAGAATTTAATGGTTTTAACAACTCTCTTAACATTTTTTCTTTCGAGAAAAATAACTTATTGAAAAACTCGACACATCCCATTACAACTCCATGGATTGGTGGAGATAGAGATAGAAATGGACAATCTTTTATTTTTTGGGATTAACCAAAAAAAGCTTCACTTACAACACTTGTTTAATAGAAAAAATGCTTTTCATTTTGGGTTCATCGCATTTAGCCTCTCAGTTTCAGAAAAACTAATAAATAACCCCAAAATCTATGTTCATATATTTGAAGTTCATAAAGTGTGAGAGATTTTGAAGTTCACATAGTTGAAACATGTCATGAGCTTTCAAATAAATGGAGAATTAGGGTTTGAGAGAATGAGGGGGAGGCCAATTTTTTTTTTTTTTTTTTTTGCATAAGAGGCAACAAAAAAAAAATTTTACATAAAAATCCCAAAATTAACAATCAATTTTGGTCAAACCGTTAGTTGACCAGAATTTTCGTTAAGAGAGACTAAAAGACCCAATAAATTAAAGGTTGAGGACTAAAAATATTCTCGTAAAATTATAAAGGACCAAAAGTAAAATAATGCCAATTATAAGGGATAAAAAAGTATTTTGGCCTAAAATAATAAATAAATTTTGTTGATCTTAAAATAATATATAAAAATCAATAGTCAAAACTCAATTTTACTAGTCAAGTAATACAACTAATAGACTAGTAAACTTTTGAATGCGATTATTTCAATACCAACTACATAAACACTTTGGTATAGTTTCATCATTAAAATAGTCATGTGTGATGCACTATAAAAAGCTTATTAGTACTGCAGACAATTAGGAACCTAATTAGCACAGTTCAATAATAAATATATTAAGTTTAATTTGATCCAAAAATTTAAAGTAATGGCTCTTAGGTCCATATAATTTATTAAGTATTTTAATATTTTCTCTTTTTCAATTTGGGACAAATATAATAATACTCATAAATCTCAACAAATCCCCTTTCATTACATATGAGCACGTCTATATATCCAGTAAGTAAAAAATTTGACTTTAATACAAGTTTTGATAGAAATTTGACCATAATACTAACTAAAAATATTGAATTATGTGATAATTACACTGTATTAAAGAAACCATTTTAGGTTTACAATATTTCTTTCATAATAAAATAATCCTTCCCCTCTAATTAATTAGAGGGGCCAAGAATAACCAAAAAAATAATTTGATCCAATGCAAGAAAGAAACAAATGGTTATATATGGGGTAAAGGGACGATAGTTTTAGAACTATATTGCAGGATAGTTTATTGACAAATAGAATGATTATATTAGTTAGACGAAAAATAATAAAATTTACGAGTCTCACAACATTAAAGTGATTCTAAACTCCATACCCTTTGGTTGTACGATATAATTTGCAGCTGTTTCATGGTATCAAGTACAAGTCAAAATATGCTCAGATATTACCATTTACATCTCCTCCCTCTTTTCTGCTTCCATAGTTTTGTTATATGATCAGCTCCTTCTTTCAGAGTTGCTCTCCTTCCTGCTTTGGAATTCCACAGTTGAGGCACAGGATACCTACCATTGTATTCGTTCATTTCGTTCAGAGCTTTGACAACAGCCTCATACACTTCATCTCCATGCTCAGCCTTCAGTCAAGTACTTCCTGAATGATAGACTTCATGAATTCAAGACCAATTTCAGTACAGCAAAAGAACAATGAGGATAGACAACATCAAATTTCAAGAGTTTATGGTTGATTTTGGGCCTAATCAAACTTCACACAAACTTGCAAGTTCAATTACCCACATTCACATTTGTGTGTAATCACTTGATTTCTTATAGTGATAGCTGTGAAGGAAATAAACAAATACCAGCATGTCTCTCTTCCTGCCTCAACCAAGCACAAATTTCAAGCATTTCAATTTTTCAAAAAATCATTCCATACTTGAGAGGTGTGGTGAGGGACAGGAATCTAATTTTGCCTCTAACAATTTAGACGAGTGTGACCAGGTACAACAAACAACAGTTCAGGAGATGTTAGCAAAAATAAGACGTGATAAAAGTAAAATAGAAAGACTTGAGAACCGAAACAAAAAATCAGTCGATTAGGTCGAGCATGGAAGGAACAGTCAAGTCAGTCTCAAATGGTGTAGCAAAGAAGGTACATTCAGTTTTAAGTGAACTTGATAGTAAAATCTAAATATACCTTAGCATTTTCTCCATCAGTGATGACCTTGTAGGGATGCCAGCTTGGATCTCTAAGGCAATCATCCCAATAGAGAGATCAGTTCTTTAGCTTTCTTCTCTGCTTCTTTGCCAGAAAATTTTCTCTTTGCACCAATTCGGAATGGCTTCTCATCAAGCGCTCCCATTCTCTTGACACAAATAAATGCACGGCTATCTTTCAAACCCTATAGCCATACACAACAATAACAACTAAGGCTTTCTCCTCCACTATGTGGGTCACTACCAGGCATATAGTAAAAGAAAAATATGCAACTCAGTTATGTTTATGAAACACTACTCTTTGGCTCTGTTTTTTGCCTATGCAATCATAATCAAATAAATAATAACAATAATAATAATAATAAATCATGATAAACTGCATACATCCTTCATATTGACGACACAAATATTGCACCCAACATCACAAAAACTTTACACTGGCAGCCATCATCTTCCAAGGTTTATCTGTAAGCCATTCACCATTCTAATATGGAAAATGAATCCTCATAATTCTTTGTGTTGGTAGGTCTATCCAAATCACCAGTTTTTGTTATCAACGACATTTGATAATTCCATCCTGCAGGGACTTGGGAATACCAAGTTAATCCAACAAAATTTAAATTAAGGAGGGTTAGGACAGTGTTTCAACCATAGTTCTTTTATATCCTTTGAACAATTGTTCCAAATCATAAGAAGATGAAGTAAAATGTATGATCCAATCCTGTTGTACCCAAACCACAATTAGTTTTAGAAAGCTTTTCAATTTGTTTTGAACACTCTAGAGAATGACTTGCTTTGTAATTTAGATTATTCCGTGGCAGTAATTGCAACTCAATGGGAACTGTACTTGTGTAATACGTGGAACTCTTTGCTAAACAAATATAAACTTGATCTCAACTCTTAAAAAGACAAAGTGCAGCTATAAAATCTTCCGCAACTTCTTATCCAAACTGTTAGTATTTAACTAGAAAGCCCAGTAGCCTTAAAACAGACCAATTTATGGTCCTACTTCCTCAACATCTGAACTACTAAAGAGGAGAAAACCACAAAGCTGAGCAAAACTAGTAGTCTCCTCAAGTGTACCATCCAATTATTCTAATTGTATATCGGAAATACCAAAGAGGGCCGAATGTGAATATTACCGCTGATTATGGCTTGAAACCGATATGCAACAATATGGTTTCTTATTAAAAATAATGCTAAGCGCTTAAAAGTAATTCCGAAATCCCTTTCAAACAAAAAAAATCAAGAGAGGATTAAGAAATTTTTAAATGCAACAAAATGATGATCAATAAAAAATAAAAATAAATAAAAAAGTGGAGGAATCATTATTGGATTTGCAAGGCATTGGACAAAGCCAGTCTCTATTATCTTTTCAAAAAGATCTAAATGTAATTATCACAAGAAACAAAGTGCTGAAGAATTCAAATCTGAAATTGTATAGTTAGTAAACGAAAAAAACAAATTCTATCAAACCATACAAAAAATGGTTAGGCTTAAGCACGTTACAAGTGAAGCAGAAGCAAAAAAAATTGAAAGCAGGATGAAAGGTATGTTTATAACAAATGTTGGACTCATATTTGCAGTTTAGGGTTACTTGATGTTGTTCATAATGGTCGTACTTTCTTTTTTTGTGTAAAAAGGCAACACAGTTGAGAACACGGTAAATATTGTTGGTGTAAAGAGACCGAGGAAAAAAATCGGCGGCGAAAAATCATATAAACAAGTGACGGAGAGTAAGTTTTTTGTAGTTCTTCGTTCTGATCTCTTTGTGTAAAGTTGTGGTTATTTATGTAAAGTGTTCATAATTTGTGTAAAGTAGTGTTTGCTGTGTTAAAATGATGTAGAATGTTTTAATGTTTTAAAATCATCGTTCTGATATGCTTGTGTAAAGTACTAGTTGTTTATGTAAAGTGCTGACAGTTTGTGTAAAGTACTGTTGTCTCATGTAAAGTCCCATTTTTTGTTGTAAAATACTGTTCCTAAGAGTAAAATGCTCATAATCGTGTAAATTAATGTTTTCTGCGTTAAAATGATGTAGAATGTTTTAAAATCATCGTCTGATATGCTTGTGTAAAGTACTGGTTGTTTATGTAAAGTACTGACAGTTTGTGTAAGGTACTGTTGTCTTATGTAAAGTCCTGCTTTTGGTTGTATAATGGATACCACAATGCTCGGATTTTCAAAATTTAAAACACGCTGAAGATGAACATGATGATATATACCAAATTTGAATCTCGAATATCATTGCCCGTCATCATTATTTGTACGCTGGGCAAAAAAATAGAGCAAAAAATCATCATTTCAAGGATGCAAACCACGACTCCCGTCTTGTCGAACGTGAGTGAAGACGGCTCCCGGCAAAACACGACTCAATAAACGCGCGTGAACCTTTCTTTTCCTTCAGGCGCATTAAATGTGCATTTAATGCGCCTAAAAATGGAAAATAAGTAAAAATCACGATTTTTTTCTAGTTTTTTGGCCATTAATCAGATTTTTTAGCAAAAACCGGGTGAGTATATAAATGGGTATTTACACCTAGTCCTACAATATAATTTACCCTTTTTAATTGGAAGGGTAGGCAGAAATTTGAGGCTGATGACTACTTTAATAGAAAGAAACATCATATATTAAACGAAATTAATATCATTCATATATTAAACAGTAATAATAATTCAACTCATCTACTACTACTAATATCATAGGATTAAACTATATGAGCTTAATCCACCTCCTCATCTACTACTACTAAGATGTATGGATTAAAGTAATATAGGTTAAATTACTACGAAATCAAATTGTGAATTTAGGCTATACTTATGATTCATATAATTCGAACTATACATCAATATTTCTCTAAAATTTCATATATTTCTTATTTACAAAATCTAAAATTCAACATTAATATATGGATACCATAAGTCTTTGGGAGTCATATGAGTTGCTTTTTGAGATTTTAATAGCCACACAGGTTATATGCAGAAGTTTCATATGAAATTCTGTAATCGTATTCTAAGTTGTTACAAATTTATCTCGTTCTTCCAAAATTATCAACCAAATAAACGATAACAACTGAGTTTATTGCATTATCTCAAAAGACAAGAAATTAGGGTTTCATGGCACTAATATAAGACCATAATGACTGTTTATAAATGTAGGTAATGTTAATTTTATGACTGGTAGTAGAGACATCTAGTAAGACATGAAATGGTCTAAAGTGATTTTAGACCTTTTCTAATAGAGAGACTTGACTTGTAATATATTTTCCGTTACACTTTATCTATCATAATGAAAGGGTTTTAATATTTCTAATGTCATAATATTTAATATTTTAAAATATATATTCCGTATCATTAGAGAGAATTTGTAGTAGTGGCCTTACAATTTTGAAGGGTTTTTTTTGATTTTTACATTTCAAAAGTGTATATTTTTGTCCTGTGATATTATTCCATTTAAATTATATCAATTTCACCGCAACCCACAAAATATTTTCAAATGAACGATATATGAAAATTTTGAAATACTAATCTAAACATTAAAAAATAAAAATTTGAATTTTTCCTTTATTTAGTAAGATTTTGGGTAGTAATTTTAAATTTTGATTATTTTAATAATTAGATGGATAATTAGACTGCTCTATTTTTTTGTTTAGGAAAGTCACGTAAAATTGTTTAAAAATATAAAACAGGAAAAATAATATTTAACTAAATATAAAAGATGAAAAATAAGAATATTTCAAAATCAAATTAAGAATGAGAAAGTTCGAAGAAGGACCTCTCAAATCTCTCTCAATCAAATTGGTATTTTTAATGTATTTATTATAATGGTAAAAGCATATTCAACCGCTTGAAAATCCTTTATTTGGAATTGGATGGTCTCCAATCTAACGACACCGTTTTACTCTTGTGTTTTATTATTTTTATTTTGAATTATAATTTGGACACTATTTTTTTACCTTTTTTATTTTTTTAATTAATACTTTAATATCACTTGATTTCTTTATAAAATTATATTATTTCTCAATCTAAAATAATAATTTTATTTGTTTAATTAAAATAGTATAAAAATACCACTATTATTTTGAAATGAAAGTATTATTAATTTATTTTTTAGGTCAATATTCGTTTTGTTTTATTGCGTTCCCTTTATCAATTATTAAACATTTATTTACGACATTTATATATGTATATTTTAAATTAGAATATATATATATATTAAGGATTTAAATAATTAAATATATTGAGAAATAATTATAATATAAAATAATATGTACTAGAAGAATATAGAGAGAATATGCTCTGAAATAAACAGTAGATAAATTATTAATATATTGGAAAATTGTAAAAACAGAATTGTTTTTATTATAATAATGTAAAATTTTGGGTTGGAAATGAAGCCTTCTTGCAAAATCATGATGAAAGTAGCGAAAGAAAAACGCTGGGATTGGTCAGTCAGTTTTGTGTGCAATTTGTTTTAGAATTACTAATTATCCTCCCAGTATTTTTTTTACCTTTTAATTTAGACTAAAATAAACTCCTTACAATATTCTCTTTCTTTTTTTTTTTAACAAAATTTATAAGCTACCGCCAAAAAATAATATGATAACTAATAAGCTATTTGCTTTTCAGTCATTCATTCAGGAAGAAGAACTCACCACAATTTCTTCTTACCTTATTTGTATTATTTTTATCAAAATATCTTTTAATTATTTTTAATTTAATCTCTATTTTATATTACAAAATACTAAAAGAACCCAAAAAAAACCAATAAAAACACTTAAATTAAAATATTAGATGCCATTTTCTTAATTTTATATTTTTAAATAATTAAAAAATTTTAATTAGTTTTTTATATTATTTTAAAACAAATATCTTTAAAATATTATTTGTTTCTTACGACTTTTAAATTTAAAATTAACACAAAAGAATAATATTAAATATTTACTTGAAATTATACAGTGGTGAAGATTGTTGACTTTAATATTGACTTTTGAGAATTCTTTTTCCGAGCTTGGTATATACTCCTCTAGATTATGGATTTGTGTTTGACGGATAGTCCCTCGTCAAGCTGTAGCTCTATTTATTTTGCAGCTTAAAAAGGTGAAGCTCATTTTTCTTTTATTTTTTACAGAATAACTATTCAAATAATCATCAATAATTCAAAACTCAAAAGTTTTTATTTGCTCCAATATTTTTTTCACTCACAATTTCTTTTTAAAAAAAAATTCCTTCAATCCACTATTTTCCTTTCCTTTCAATTCACTCCAAATAAAATTTTATTAGTTACCGTCCCAATTTAAATTAAAACACCCCCTCCCCTATAATACCCTCTATCTTCTCCATTTTTAAATAAAAAGAAAATTTTATCAAAATTTAGACGAGTAATACTTAAAAGTGAGACGGTAACTCATATTCCTTCTTTTTTATTACCCTCCTCGCGTATGTATAAGACCGAATCCATTCGATTTATCAATTTCTAAAAGATTACTAATCTTTAACTTTTCGAGGAATCCTTCATCAGTGGTTGTGAATGACTGATTTTTTCAACATTTTCGACCTTGATTCCGTAAGAGCAAAGCGAGTAAAAAAGATTAAAAAATAAAATCATGTGATTTAATTCGTTCTCAATAGACATGAGATGATCGTCTTAGGGTGACTAGTAATATCCATTCAAATATCATTGATTTACCCCGGATCATTTATTTTTACTAACCTTTAAAAAATAATAATAATAAGAATCAGAATTATTTTGCCATTATTCTATTTTTACTCCCCAAAACAAACACACTTTAATTTATTTATAACTTTTTTAAAAAAAATTATTTGTATTTTATTATTTTTTATTAAATCTTTTTTTTTTTTTTGGTAAGCACTTGATATTCACTGTCACACCTTCACATGAATTAGAGTCAGCATTCTGAATGCAAACAGCCAGCGCGCCAAAATATTTCCCCAAAGTTTGGTTAATCCAAATATGGAACGCTAAAATATAGTTTGGATTGGACCTCCCGCCCTGATGATTTCTTTTTCAATCCCACTACAAGAATTGAGGGTTTATCATTCAATCAAAACCACCAAAGAATCGCCAGAATTTCATATTCCCACCGCATCTTCTTCTTCTTTCTTACTGCAGGTCATTTCACAATCGATTGTTTGAATCCCAAATCCTTGTGATGCAAGAAGAGAAATTCTTTCACATAGAGCGTACTCCATTCATGGAAATCAGAGCTTGACAGTGTTTGTATTCATGAAAATTTTTATCTTCCAGTTTGTGTTTGTTGCGTGGCACTTATACCAAGCATATGTTTGTTTCTTAACCGAAGACTAACTACATTGCATTGTATGATTGTTTGGGATCGAATCATCGTACTAGTGGAAGGCGATGAGTTAAACTCGCTGAACTGCCCGAATAGCACCAACCAACAGCAACTTCCAAGACTCAAACACTACAATTGGCGGTGCAAAGTATTGTTATACATAAGTTTACATCTTGTTGGTGAATCTGCTGGTATTCTTTTAAGCAGATTTTACTATGCTAATGGTGGAAATAGCCAATGGATTGCGTCATTCGTTCAATCAGCTGGCTTTCCCCATCTGAATATACAATTCCTTTTTTTCTTCCCGCGATCCACTAATCCTCCAATGATCAACACTTGTTGCTATTTTTGTTCCTTGGCATATTGTTAGCAGCTGACAATTTGTTATTTTCATATGGCCTTGCATACCTTCCTGTCTCAACCTTTTCTCTGATACGTGCCACTCAGTTAGCCTTTAATGCAGTCTTTTCCTTTCTACTTAACTCTCAAAATCCTACGGCATTGATCATCAATTCGATTTTCCTCCTCAGTGCCTCGGCCTCACTTATTGCAGTCTATACAGGTTCAGATATCTCAACAAAAGCCTCCAGTGGGAAATACATGACCTGATTTATTTCTACAGTTGCTGCATCAGCTACACATTCTCTGTATCTTTCCCTGCAGGAACTATCTTTCAAGAAAATACTCAAGAGAGGAACATTTGATGCTGTTTTGGACATGCAAATCTATGCAGCATTCGTTTCGACTTGTGCTTGTGTGGTGGGACTTTTTCTAAATGGAGAATGGAAAACTTTGCAAAATGAAATGCAAGACCATAAGAAGGGTAGGGTATCCTATGTGATGACCTTGTTCTGGACTGTAGTTTCATGGCAAATTTCAACATTGGGTTCATATGGTTTGATCTTTGAGGTGTCCTCCCTGTTTGCAAATGTCATTGGTACAATGGTCCTGCCAATTGTTCCAATTCTTGGGGTGATTTTCTTCCATGACACAATGGATGGGGTGAAGGTTCTTGCTCTGATATTTGGTATTTGGGGATTTCTCTCTTATATCTATCAGCATTATCTTGATGACACAAAATCAAAATCTGCTGTGGATGAATGAGCATCTTGTTAATTGGAAATGAAATTATTGTTCTTCATTAGTTGCTTGATTCAAGTGTAAATGAAGCTTCATCTTTCATTAAATTTGGATTGATGCTTAAAACATAGTAACATATTTAAATTTATTCTTTTAATGAACTATTGTTAATTTACCAAACAAAATAAAAACAATCACATTATTTTAATCAATATTTAGAAGACCTATCCATAATTGAGAGTGAAGAACCATCACCATCGACACCTCTCTGCTCGCCGCCGCTGGTCTACTGTCCACCGGACCGCCACCCCCATTCCTGGCCGTCTGGCTACTTTCCCGGCCATCCAAAACCCCGGAAATCTTCCCTACATCTCATAGAACAAAACCCACCTATCAAAGATCTTTAATATCCTTCACTTGAAGGGATGGATGAGCCTCCCAATCTTTGAAAAAAAAAAAAAAAAAAAAAAAAAAATATCTCCCGGCGTCTGTCATCGATGGAGCCGCCGGAATCTTCCGGTGGTCCCCAAAATAAACCCCAAGAAAGAACCCATACCTTTGCGAGTCTCTTCCATGACCAAACAGCTCCACCTCCACTCCCCAAACCAAAACCCATCACCTTTGTTAATGGAAAACCCCAACTGATATTTGAAGATGATGAGATCGAAAAACTCGCGGCTCCACATCGACTCTCCCTAATTGGCAAATTCTCCTTTGGTCGCCCCAAAATGATCGACATCCGAAAGGAACTTGACAGAGTTGGCTTTAAGGATCAATATGAATTAGGGCACCTGAACCCACGTCATGTTCTAATCAGATGCAAGAATGAGGCAGTCTACCAACGTTTCCGGTTAAGACCAACATGTTTGATAGCTGGATTCCAAATGAGAGTTCTCAAATGGACGCCTGAATTTCAATTTGAGGAAGACCCTCCCTATGCTCCTATTTGGGTTTCAATTCAAGAGATGCCTCTGCAATATACTGATGCTCAGACGATCTACTCCATAGCCTCAGCAGTGGGCACCCCTCTCCAAATCGACGCTCCAACAAAGCTTCTTTCCCGTCCCTCGTGCATTAGATTTTGTGTTGAGGTGGATTTACAAGCAGAACTGCCTGACAGTATTGCCATCGGGAAGAATGGAAGAACGGTGGATCAGAAGTATGTTTATGAGCATATCCCTAAGTATTGTGTTAGTTGCCGGAAGATAGGACATAATCAGTCGGACTGCAAGAAAGGAAACTCCAATCCCCCCAAAGCCCCATCAAGGAAAACTGACTTGAATTTCCCTATACCAGACACCCTTAAGGACGACCCTTCATGTATGGTCATCCAAAAGGAGAATAAAACCTCAACACCAAGTCTAGAAATATTGCCGGACCTTCATTTGGCGGAACCCCTGAATTCTGTCAAGCAATTGGAAGAAGTATATGCAAACCCGGAAGTGCCAATCCTGGAGAATTTGGAGACCCACCAAAAGCCGAGCTCACCCCTAATTGTGGTTCTTGGAATTAGTTCTGAAGATAATCTCCTTCCACCCAGCCAATCTGAAGCTATAGTTGCATTGGCAACTGAAGCACCGCCGGTACCGAGTTGTAGCGAGAAAAAAATTCCCAAAATTTCCCCAATCGATAATTTACATGAAGCCAAGGCAGGCATTGATCTTAACTCAGAAAATGAAGTTTCGCCTCTGCCTTCTGAAGGGGAATACAGCTTGGAAGAAAGTGAAATATACTCGGAGGAAGAAGGCTTTGTTCCAGTAAAGAAGCGGCGTGGCCGGCCGAAGATATGCAACATAAGAGGATCTTCTCTCATCATGACAGCAGCCTCCTCCAAAAAGCCTTCAAGAACCCAGGTTCGCTATCTCTCTAAACATCAATGATAAAAATTCTTATTTGGAATATTAGGGGAATCTGTAATGCCCCTTCTCTGCGTCGTTTAAAATATTTAGCTGGATCACATGGAATTTCATTTCTGTGCATTCTAGAACCTTTTGCTTCTGAAGATAAAATAAATTCTTTCTGTATTAAGTTAGGATTTGATTTCTGTTGGTCCTCAAAAACTGGTAAAATCTGGATTTTCGCTAGGGATGGCTTGTCTGTTTCTAGCATAGAAGACATGGGACAGGTAGTTCACTGTGAATTAAACATCTCTGCTGTAAATGGAAGCTCTCTTCTCTCTTTTGTATATGCTAGCTCAAATTATAAAATTCGACGAGGCTTGTGGAATTCCTTATTGACCTTCAGAAGACAGCATCCAAATTCTCCTTGGGCTATTGGAGGTGACTTCAACGTCATAAGAGGACTTTCTGAGTATAGGGGCTTTTCCAGTCCAAATCAAATGGCAATCAGGGACTTTAACAACTGTATTCAGGATATGGAGCTGTATGAAACCAATACTGTTGGCAGGACATTTACTTGGGGTGGTTGCAGATCGTCAGGGTGGGTCAGCAAAAAGCTTGATAGAATTCTTGTCTCGCAAGAATGGCAGGAAAAATACCCAATCACAGTAACTCATGTGCTCAACAAGTCAACCTCAGATCATTGCCCACTCCTCCTTCAAATGAACTGGTTAACTGTCTCCAAGCCTCGCAGATTTGTTTTCCAACGCATGTGGACCAGAAGAAGTGAATTTATCAACCTAGTAAAAGAAAATTGGATTGTCCCAACTGGGAGTTTTGGAATGATCTCATTGTCTATCAAGCTTCGGAGGCTGAAGGCTGCCTTGAAACTATGGAATAAGGAATCCTTTGGCAATGTCCATCAAAATCTTAGGGATGCAGAAGAAGAAGTGAATCAAAAAGAAAAGGAATTCGATGAAGACCCAAGTCCAAGTAGAAGATCCTCTGTCTCTCTTGCTCGAGCAAAGCTGCTTAAGAATCTGAAGGAAAGGGACGACTTCCTTGCCCAGAAATCGAGAATAAATTGGCTTAAGGATGGTGAAAGGAACTCTGCTTTCTTCCACGCCTCAATAAGAGAGAAAGCACATAGGAGCACAATACTGAAAATTAAGAAAAGGGACGGATCTTGGACTGCTGAGGCAGAGGCTATAGAAGAAGAAGCAGTTGGCTATTTTAGTGAACTTCTGACCGCTGACCAGGAGGCTCAAAACTTGGATTCTATCCATGAATTTCTAAATCATATTCCCCACTCAATATCAATTGAGGAAGCCAGAGAACTTATGAAGGAAATCAGTGAAGAAGAGGTGAAGCACGCTGTTTTCTCCCTAGATCCTGATAGTTCTGCGGGTCCAGATGGATACACTGGAATTTTCTTTAGGAAATTATGGGAGCATATAAAGGATGACATAATTGCTGCTTGCAAGGAATTCATGGCTGGAGTCCCTATTCCAAGGGCCATAGCCAGTTCTCTGATAGTTCTGATTCCAAAAAAGAAAGAAACTACTTCTTATTCGGACTTCCGCCCCATCAGCTTAGCCAATTTTGTCTGTAAAATCTTCTCCTGCATCCTTAAATCCAGAATGTCTGTTCTCATGCCTAGATTGATTTCAGATGAACAAGCAGGATTTCTTAAAGGCAAAGACATAATGGATAATATACTTTTGGCTAAAGATCTCATTGGTTTTTTGGATTCTAAGTCAGAGGGGCATAATTTATTCATAAAGGTAGACATGCTTAAAGCATTTGACAGGGTTTCATGGAGTTTCTTAGAAGCACTTCTACGTCAATTCGGTTTTCCACATGGCTTCATACGCCTGATTCTCAACACTATGCAGACAAATATGCTTTCTATAATGGTAAATGGTAATCCTGTGGGGTACTTCCGGCCATCAAGGGGTCTTAAACAAGGAGATCCCCTATCTCCATATTTGTTCATCTTGGCATCTGAGGTATTTTCTAGGCGGCTGAAATATTTAGTTGATATGGGACAAATATCTTGCTTTGGCACTCCAGCAGGATCCCTAAAGATCACACATCTTGCCTTTGCGGATGATCTTTTGATCTTTACAAAAGGGAAGATTCGGTCTCTACAAGCGTTGGTCAAATTTCTGCAAGATTTTGAAAAGGTGTCTGGACAGAAAGTGAATAAAGAGAAAAGCGTCTTCGTAATTTCATCAAGAGCTTCCCAATCAGTGAAAAATCGAGTTGCTAGTGTTCTCAACATCCAAGAAGGATCCCTTCCCTTGGAGTATTTGGGCTGTAGAATATTCAAAGGTAGAACAAAAACCAGCCACTTCATGCATGTAATTGACAGGATGGACAAAAAACTCAACAACTGGAAAAATAAATTCCTGGGTTTTGCTGGTCGTCTTGCATTGATCAAATCAGTTCTCCAATCCCTCCCTATGCATATGTTTGCAGCACTCAAGCCTCCGATAGGATTTATTAATCAATTTGAAAAAAAGTGCCAAAGCTTCCTTTGGGGATCTTCCACTGAATATAAAAGAAGACATTGGAGAGCCTGGAAGCGAGTATGCTATCCGATGGAGGAGAACGGTCTCGGCATCCGTCAACTACAACCAGTAATTGAGGCTTTCTCTCATAAGTTATGGTGGAAATGGAAAAATAATATTGGTTTGTGGTCAAAATTTGTTAAATCCTTATCCTTCTCCAACCGTATGAAAACTTCTTGGTTGAGAGTGTCAAAAATAATACATTCAGCTGCAGCTCTTTCTAACATTAATCTGGAAAATGGATCAAGTGCTTTTTGGTTTGACAACTGGAGTGAAAAGGGATGCATTTGGAAAGGACATTCTCGACCACCCTTCCCTGATCTCACGGTGGCAGAATTTTTTAGAAGGAAAGACTCTCTACTTTCTTCTTTTGCAGGTCATCTGGATGCTGAATGGAATGCATTTCTTACCTCTTCATCAGTAAGCTTCTCTCAAGAGCCTGACAAGATTTTCTGGAAACCAAGTCCCAGAGGTGATTTCAACTTTAAATTCACTTATCTGGCCTTAAGACATGAAGGAGAAACAGAAGGAAGTAGTAAGGCAAGTTGGGACTCTTGGTGTCCCCCAAAAATCTCTGTTCTTGTCTGGAGAATCTGGAATTCACTTCTCCCTTTTCCGGATCAGCTGCAAAAGTTTGGGATATTCTGTCAACCGTCCAGATGCCTCTTTTGTGGTAACAATACTGAAAGTCTCCATCATGTTTTCTTTACATGCTCTGCAATTCAATTCAGCTGGAACTTTTGGAAAAATTTTTTTGGACTTCATATTAGACAAATTGTTGGGAAAAGTTATGTCCAAGTCTGGTGGGAACTTAGTAAAGGCAATTCAGTCTTACAAAAATTGCAAAGGCTACTCCCAGCTTTTCTTTTCTGGTCTATTTGGTTGTCTCGAAACAGGTGCTATTGGGAAGGAAAAACTCTTCAGGAAAAGTGGCTCATTGAAGATGTGCATAACAACTTGATGGATGTCCTCCAAGGTTTTAGACCTTCACCAAAATCGATCCAAGAACGAAACTGGATGGCAGAAAATTTTCACTACACTCAGCCTCCTATCAGGCCGCCTATTCCCACCACTGTATTATGGAAAAATTATGTTCATGATGAACAATGGGTGTTGAATATAGATGGCTCGTGGAAGCAGTCCGGGAGTGCTGGAGGAGCTTTCATTCTCAGAACCAAAGAAGGCCAATTCAAATATGCCGAACACTTCATAGTGGAGGCTTCAATGCCTATACAAGCTGAAATTGCTGCAATGTTAAAGGCTGTGTCTTTTTGTAACTCAAGAAACTTGGACCATGTAAGAATCCTTTGTGATTGCAAGCAGCTAGTCCAGATGATTCAAGAAGGTGAAAAGGCATTCCTCTGGAAGTATCATCAACAGCTAAAGGAGATCTGCAACAAAGTTCTCACAGGCAGACATGTGGTAGCTCATATTTTTAGGGAAGGAAACATCCCAGCAGATTTCTTAGCAAAAAAGGCTTCATCTGGTCTTTCTTGTAGCTTCAACTCTTTTGAGTTACTTCCAGTAAAGGTGCGTGGCCTACTAAACTTAGAAAGATCAGCAGTGCCAATGTTGAGAGTATAGATAGAAACTCAAAGTTTTAGTGCAGCAAAAAAAAAAAAAAAAAAAAAAAAAAAAAAAAAAAAACTCTTGGTTGGTTGCTAATGAACTGGAAGTGGTCATAGCTGTTTTGCCTTGGTTCATTAACCTCAACTGATGCAGCAGGTAAGAAGCAGCATTTTTGAGGCTTCGGTTTGTATTGGAGTATTTGAATGGTTGTTTCCTAGAGGAGATAAAAACTGGCTTCTTCAAGGCTTTCTTAGGCTGGTAAACGTCACTCCAGTGCGGCGAAGGTAAAAAATAGATAGTAGAATCGCCTTTTTTGCATTTAGTAGCTCGCACAGAGCTAATAGGTGTAGAGAAGAGTTTTTTTTGTTTTTTTTTTGGTCGTTAGAAAGCTTGTATAGCTTTAGGCTGAGAAAGGCCTTCCTTTTGCCAAGCGCTTCATGCTCCTCTTTTGATCTGTAAGCTACTGCTAAATATCAATATATCTGGTTCCATTCCAAAAAAAAAAAAAAAAAAAATCAATATTTTAGCGTTAAAGGCAATTACATTGTCAATTGCTCTATTTTCATCCCGTGCACAAAACACATGTAATTAAGTTTGCATTGAAATAGAAAATAAGTTGAGAATTTATTGAATTTGAGTAAATAAAATAAGATTAAGCGGAAACAATTGCTAATTGACAAATTTTCAAAAGCAAGTTTATTAGTAGACAAAAATTTAAAGGAAAAACGACAAATATTCTGCTAGTAAAAACTAGAGATTTGAGCAGAAACAAACTAAACTGAAATCTTATTACATAAATGTCAATGTTGAATGCTTTCAACATCATAGAAATTAGAATAGACAATAACTTTTGCCATAAGAAGTTATATCTTTTAAGAACACCGCAACTGAGGAACAATAGATTTGATCAAATATTGAGACATGAACTTGTAGGCTTGTTGAGTCATATGAATTCCATCCCAACTCAGATGATTGTCTGGATTTGAACAAGCAGTAGTAACTCCCGGCATCCCACACAATTTGTCCACCGAGAAGTTATACTTCCCACCACTCCCGCAACAAGCTTTTTGTGTTTCCTCCAAACCAATCTTTTTAGCATTGGAGAAGAGGGACAAAAATGCATTGTAATAATCACCATAAACAATCGAAACACTTGGGTATTCTTGTTTCAATTGTTTAATGGCTTCTTGCAAAGCTTCATTGTAGGCGGCAGCAAAATCATTCAACCCCTTCAAACAGTTGTTTGAATCGTATGCTTTTGGATCATCAGTTTGAAAGATATTAAGATAAATTGGATGACAACCAATTGGAAAATTTCCAGGAACGATGATTCTAGTTGCTCCAAAACCGACTACACTTCTGACTGTTTTTGCAATACCTTAAACAACATTTGGGATCAATGTGTATAATTCGTCTATACCCTTGTTTGCCACAAGTGCATAGTTGACGTCATTGCCTCCTACCTCTCCAACCATGAAGAGGGATTTTCTGAGCTGGTTTTGGCGGGCTTTTTCAGTGGGAAAAATTGAGTTGAAATAAGATTCCATCCATCCCAATTGTACTTTTAGTGAACTATTGGTTACTGAATTCGGTGGAAAGCCCATAGACATCAATGTCTCCGATGACAAAACGGTGGCACCAGCAACGGCAAAATTTACGCCATTGTTGAAGTTTGCGGTTGCTTCCTTGTAAGGATTCAAATATGGAAGCCCAGATGATGAAGCAAAGTAATCGATCATTAGGAGTCCATTAGAGCAACGACCGGTGGCAGAACCTAAGGTTTTTCCATAGGGCAATTTGCTAAACAAAAACCCACCGCCATATGGGCTCTCTCTAACAAGATTTCCAGTATCCGAGATTGAATCACCGAGCTGGTAAATCTGGTTAAAGCCACAACTTTTCAAGGAGGGGTCGGTTTCAAGCAGGAGTTTTCTAGCAGTGATAACGGATGGACAGAGAATTAGAAAAACAAACAATAAAACAGTGCGCAGATTCTTGATCGCCATTGGTATGAAAATTGCAGACTAATGTCAAAAGAAAGAAAAACAACAAAGCTGGCGGCAAAAGAAACAACAATGGAGAAAGCTGGATTTCGATGAGAGAATTATGAATGCTTGGTCTGTATATATAGACCAATATGATAATCAAATCCTAGCATGAATGGAATTCAGTTTTGACGATTAGTTTCCATAAATGACTTTTTCTGTTTTTTATATAACTCGATTTGATGCATACAAAATTTAAAACGATCAGGATTTGGATGGCATGATAATCAAATCCGAACAGGTTTAGAATTCAGTTTTGACAATTAGTTTCTGTAAATAACTTCTCTTTTTTTCCTTTTGTGATTCGATTTAAAGTTAAAGAAATTCTAAAACGATCAGGATTTGGACTGTAAAAAAAAAAAGTTGATATAAAAATTTCATTATTCGGATGTTTACTTAATTATGACCTCATTTGTTAGGAAATACACGAAGACTTTAAAGGAATTACTAGTTGTCGTCCAAGTACTTTCTCATTACCGTCCTAATTTGGACTAAAATATCCCTCTACAATTCTCCCTTCCCCTTTATGTGAAAGGATATTTTTGTCAAAATCTATGGACTATTACACTAAAAAGTGAAACGGTAACTAGTAACCCCAAGACGCGTTCCACCGCCTCCATCTGCAGCACGCTTTTGTATTATATTTAGTAACCTCTGTCTCCAGTTTCCTGGAATCTCTTCTACATTGAAGACTCTGGCTATACCATTTTTAACAGCAGAAATTGGGAAGGAAGAAATATGCATAGCGTGACTGGCGAAGGTTGAAAATGCAGCTGCGGTTGCCTAGGAGAAAGCTGATATCTTCAAAGCCAAAGCTCAAGAGAAGGTAACTTTTGTTGTTTTGGAATCAGGGCCTGATACAACTTTTGGATTATCATGGATCATGTTCTTGAATCCTTTTTGCTAATTTGTAGGCAGAGAAGGCTGTGGCGAGAACCAAGGATGAAAGAATGCTAGCAGAAAGCGGATGAAAGTGAAGAGAACGAAACTAAGATGCAGCTACACCAAAAGAAAGCAGAGATCATAGAAGATAAAATGATGCATCATCAAGGTCGTTGATCCATTGTAACTCACAATTTTCTAAATTGTAATTGATCATTATACAATAGGATGGGCAATGTTATTAACAATAATTGTAATAATTGATGTTTAAGTTTTTTTTTTTTACCCCAAATTATTGCAATAATTATTTTCGGTAGTCAAATAATAAATAAAAGTAAAAACTTAAAATTTTAGATAAGTAAGAAGTTAAATTAACAATTAGCATGGATTAAACTCAATTTATTTTTTTAATCACATTTTACCTCTGTTAGTTAAAGTAATTTTCTTTAACGAGAAAAGTATCATGGTTGGTTGGAAAATTTTAATATTCTTATCAAGTTTGAGGAGGGTAAAACATGATTAATTTAAAAATTCATTAGGTAATTGTAAAAATGACTATTAATAAAATCCACATAAATCTCTTCAACGTCTATGAATAACCTTCGTATATGCTATAATCTTAAATTTTATTGTTGCAATTTATTATAATAAAATTAAATGATGATCTGGCCTTATACCTGTTTGTTGTACACTAGCATTTTTCCTGAAGATTCTATGATACACTGTGTTTCTCTAGTTTAATTGTGGATTTCTGAAAGATTTTTTAAACATATTGAGGGGCTCACTATTGTAGAAGTTGGGTGGAATTATTTGAGAGGTCTTGCTAATAGGAGTTTAATCCAACTGGATGAGGTTGCACAAAACCTCATCCAAAAGCATAATCACTTTTCGATGCACAAAACCATTTCCAAAAGCATGGTTAGTTGTGTTTTTGTCTAGTAAGAGTTTGTAAGTAATTAATTTGAGAGGTATGCAGTTGGAAGAAATTCCAAAAGAGATCTTCAACTTATATCACCTCACTCATTTAGATTTAAGTGACAGTATAGTTAAAAAGGTCCCAAAATCCATAAAAAAGACTTCAAAATTTAGAATTTTTATATTAGGCTTTACTGATGTGAGGGAGTTGCCTGTAGAAATCCTAAAATTACAAAAAGGCTTAGTGTTTTTGGGGAGGAACAAATAGATGGAACTATGAGGTATTGTGGATTTAAAGCTGTATTTAACATGGGATCTTTTCTTCACTAGAATCAATTAGGCTTATAGACGTATGAGACAATGAAAAGACTAGTATAATTAAAGAGATAGGAAAGATGATAAACTTAAGAGATTTAGGAATTTCAAATCTAAGAAGAGAAGAGGGAAAGGAGTTTTGCTAGTCACTTAAAAAACTCACAAATCTAAGAATTATCGGTTGGTGGATTTTTGATATGGAAAGAATGAGGTAATTACTATGTTAGATTTGAATCGTCTTTTCAATTTGTTTATTATCTACAATTGTTTGGTCGCTTAGAAAAGATGTCCCCATGGATAAAAAATCTTCAAAATTTAGTAAGCATAGATTTGTTTGGGAGTAGTCTAGAGGATGATCCAATAGAATCACTTCAATACCTGCCCAACTTGATGGAGGTTGTTCTTTGGAGAGCTTACAAAGGAGAAAGTTTGTGTTTTAAAACATGTGGGTTTCTGAAATTTGACGAAATTAATCTTACAGAATATGGAATGATTGAGATGGGTGAGAGAGTGGAGGAGGGTGCAAAGAGAATTATTTATGGATACACTTCCATTGATGAGGGATTTGCCTTTGGGTATTGAACACTGGAAGGAGTTTCAACGGCTAGAATATGTGCTGAGTTCTGAAATGAGAAAGAAGTTTATGGAGGGGAAGAAAGAGTTGAGAGACAGCCAAGCTTATAAGAAAATAGCCCACATTCCTACTGTTAAGATTTGGTTTAGGAGAGATGGGGGAATGGCAGTTTAAGCATCTATAATCTATACCCCCATAAAATTTCAACTAAATTGTTTTGAGGATTTCATGTTGAAGCATGTGGTGTTTAATTGGAAGATAAGTATAGGGCCATGATTCTGTTGCTTTTTTTGGGCTCCCTCATCAATTATGGACCAACCTTTTAAATTCTACTTAGTTTTTTTATATATATATATATACAATTTTTATTCATGCTTGTATTGTAATATCTATGTCATATTCATATTTATTTAATAAGCAACTTGCTCATTCTCCCTTTATCCCATAATCATGTTGCTTTTTTTGGGGTCCCTCATCAATTATGGACCAACCTTTTAAATTCTACTTAGTTTTATATATATATATATATATATATATACAATTTTTATTCATGCTTGTATTGTAATATCTATGTCATATTCATATTTATTTAATAAGCAACTTGCTCATTCTCTCTTTATCCCATAATCATGTTGCTTTTTTTGGGGTCCCTCATCAATTATGGACCAACCTTTTAAATTCTACTTAGTTTTTTTATATATATACAATTTTTATTCATGGATTGTAATATCTATGTCATATTCATATTTATTTAATAAGCAACTTGCTCATTCTCTCTTTATCCCTTATTTTTTTCTTCAAAGGATAAAATAAAAAAAATTCCTTTTCTTCCCCTCAAAATACGTTTTTTCTCATTCTTGCGTTTATGACACTTTAATTATTCCATTTGTTAAAATATTGCTTTTTAGTGTTATTTCTTTTTCATATATTAGGGAAGTATTTTTAGTTTCTTTAATTACTTTTACAAAATTTATTAAACAAAGCAAAGGTTAACATTTTATCTTTATTAAAAAAAAAAAAGTCATAAAATATTTCAACTATGTGAACTCCAAATATATGAACAAGATTTTGGGGTTATATATTAATTCTTCTGAAGCTGAGAGGCTAAATGTGATTAATCCAAAATGAAATGCATCTTTTCTATTATTCCTTTTAACCTTTGAGTAATAATATACAAATCTGAATAAAACAATCCTAAATAAAATGAGTTGATGAAAAAGAAAAACAAAACTATTCATAAATGCAAACCAAGCCCGAATTTCTTGAGCATTGTGTTATAACTATCACAGATTTCAGGCCTAAAACTTTTGCATGGAATGCTTTACATTGCAAATCCCACATCATTCATTCAAGGCTTTTCTCCCCAAATTTTCAATACAAATTATATTGTATTGAAAAGAGGTGCGATATTTGCTAAGAATGTCGCCGATCGCCGGCGATTTGCTCCATTATCGTCTGCGATTGGCGATTTTAACTAACAAAAATGCGAACCCTAGGCGATTTTGCTCAAATTTCAAAAGAAATTATACATTTTTTACCTGACCGTACAAGTCTTTCCCCTTCCCGGGACCCCGTGGTGGTTGAGCACCGCCCGCATCTATTTTGCGATTTTTTCGAAATTTTTTGGAAAGTTTGAGAGATTTTTGAAGAGAAAATCTGAAATGAATGGTGAGTTTGTATGGATTCACAAGCAAGTATATAAACAAAGTTGTAGACAAAAATCGCCCCTACTAACCGATTTTTTACACAAAAATACTATTACTTGGCGATTTTTGATGCTTAAATCGCCACATTTATCCGATATTTATTGCAAAAATCGCTCCCGGTTAGCGATTTTTGTATAATATATCGGATAAGTGTGACGATTTTTACCTGATTTAACACATGTTGTTGGTGATTTTTCCCATATCTTTCGCATTTTTTAAGCTATTTTGTTCTTCAATATCGCAAATTACATGCGATTTTTAGTGAAAATTTCGATTTTGTGTTTTTAAGGGCATTTTAGGTATTTCATTACTTTTTTTTGTGCTACGAATAGTTTTTTAGATAAGAAAAAGGATGGTAAATAACGATTGTAGATATAAAAAAATAGAGAACCCACTCGTTTAAACACCAAGGGAATATAAAATATTTTCAATATTTATTTTTATTTGATGAGTGATTAAAGAAAAATGAGTTTAACAAAGAGTTTAAAATTTTCAAGTTTACATTTAATGAATGCAAACAAAATGAAAGCAAATTTGTACAAGGGTTTCTGCGGATTCACATGGGATGATGGAGCCCATAACTGACGAGTTTGAATTTTGATCATTTGGCATTCAGAAAGAAAGCATCAAATTGATTAGTCACATTGACACAGTTGTGAGGTTCCACATCCATAATAATAGATGTGAGAAAAAATGAGCGGCCTATTATGTCAAAGTTTCTTTTTGGAGAAATTATTTCATCTACTATTCTTTGTTCCTACTTTTTTCAATGTAGTCCGTTTTCGAATCTCCCACATTCCAAGATCATTTAGACAATTTTAACTAAATTGTATTTATTTACAAGGTGATTTGCTAATTATATATATAATTAGTGGATAATAACTTATAATTTAATTACATTAATTAACTGTTTTAGTACAATTACGTATACTCACATTGTATACAGTATAATTTTTTAATTTTCAAGGCTGCATCATTGATTCTTTGGACATTTTTTGTTCGTAATATATGTGGATTACAATTAAATATAGATCGCAGAGGGAGAGCCCATGGTAAGAATGAAACACACATTTGAGTTGAATTTTGGTATAAGCGAATGGTTTTGCTGGATGAAAGATCTAAATTGAAAGTAAAATTTCATTAGTTATCGTTCCAATTTTTACTCTTTTTTTTTTTTATATAACATGATTCGAACTTCAGATCTATTATTTTAAACAGTGAGTGTTTATCACTGAGTTACAACCCTCTCGTCAAATCATTAAATGAATCTGATTAATTTGATATGTGTTAATAAGATATCTCCAAGTCATCCAATTCCCATTGATTTTACTTTTATCGTTTGAAAAAATAGTAATCGGAATCATTTTATTCCCATTCTATCCAAACAATATTTTTTAATAAAAAAATATTGAAGAGAGTAATAATTTTTAGTTTTTTTAAAAATATAAAATGAAGAGATGCTATTGAATCATATTTATATTTGAGAGGTTAGGTATTTTTTAAAAAATTATAATTAAAATGATATTTAAAAATATAAAAAATAATTGTGATAAGAAAAGATAATCAGTATATTTTAATTAGTTAAAAAATTACAATAAAAACTAAAAGAATGATACGTAAAATTTTAATAAGATGCTATATGAGAAATTATTCCAATTTTGTCTCTCCAATTTTATTTTAGCAAAAAAACTATCATAATCATAATAATCATAATAAATACTCCATGCTCCGTTAAACTATCATATTGATTTTTTATATATAATTTCAAAATAACCTACTATTTTTTTGAAATTACTAATTACTGCCTCAATACTTTCTTTTTACTGTCATAATTTAGACTAAAATATCTCTTACAATATCTTCTCTCCTCTCCCTTTTATGTAAAAGAATATTTTTATCAAAATTTATAGACTATCGCCCCAAAAAATGAAGCGATAACTAATAACCCCTTTTTTTAATTTCCCTTGTTTAATATTTCACGTCGGATGTCTGGTAAACTAATTATTCTTTATTTAGTCATTGTTTAATATTTATGATCAAGTTATTGATGTACAGCTTTCTTTTGACCAAGTCAAAGCTACAATTATATACACTAAAATACTAATAATATATAAATAATGCAGCTTGAATAATGAGACAAAACCCAGTTAGGTACGACTTTTTTCCCTTCATTGACTATCTCTGTGTAGATATGTCTTTTTAAATAATAATCTAAATATCTCAGAGAAAGAAAAAAAAATTATAAGATTAGTGGTTAATTGTTTTAAAGGACCTGCTTCAAAAAAATTGTTTTAACGGACCAAATCGATATAGTGAATGTATTACTGATAAAAAAAAGAAAAGAAAAGATAATATAACTAAGTTATTAAGATTTAAAGTAAATTTTTAAAAAGAAAATCACAATGATAATTAGAAGGCCGAGTTTAGTTCTTTATTACTAAAAATATGAAATGAATTGATTGGAATATTTGAAAATTATGTTAGAAATCTAAATAAAGAGTTAAAAGAAAATTTACGGTCAAATTGTCATGAAATGTGTACATAAAAAAAAAATAGACTCTTAAAACAATTTTAAAACGAAAATTCTGATGAACCAAAGTAGTAGTAGGTAGGTGTGTCCCTGCGTGCCTTTCTCCCTGCCTTCATTGACTTTGTAACTATAAATTAGAGGCCATCAATTCACTCACTCACTCACATACACCAGATTTGCTTTCAAGTTTCTCAATTCAATTTTCATCTCAATAATCAAAACCCAATCTCCCTAACAAAACAGAAACTTAGCCCCAAAAATATATCATTCTGGCAGCTTGCTGTTGAATTGAAAGAGAGAGAAACCAGAGTGATTAGGATGGAACATCAAGTGTTGAGTGCTGTGTCAAATGCAATCATAACCATGGTGGCTGAAGAGGCAAAACTCTTGGGAGGCCTTCGCCAAGATATCGAATTCATCAGGGTCGAACTTGATCAAATGAAAGCATTCCTGACAGTGGCCGAATCCATAAAAGAAGACCATCCCCAGCTTGAAGTATGGATTGGGCAGGTGAGGGAAGTTGCTTATGACACTGAAGATGCTCTTGATGAATTCAACTTCCACTTTCCTCGTTATCGTCAACGTGGATTCTTTGGCTATCTACGTTCAAGTTTCAACTCCATCAAGAATTTGCCCGCTCGACATCGGCTTGCTACCCAATTACAAAGCATCAAATCCCGAATCAAAATTATTTCCGAAGCTCGTCTCAGATACGAATCACAATATGGCAACAATATCCCTGGCCATCTCACTACAAATAACGCTTGGAGGTTCTCCAAAGATGATGAAGCACTTTATGCAAAAGAATCTCAGTTGGTGGGCATCCAAATGCCTAAACAACACCTCATTTCCGAGCTCTTTCAATGTCATGACTCCCAAGTAAAAGTAATTGCGGTTCTGGGTATGGGAGGTCTTGGGAAATCTACCCTTGTTAAAAAAGTTCATTCTGATGCGTCTGTGGAAAATTATTTCCAAATTCGTGTCTGGGTTACTGTCTCCCAAACATACGACTTGAAGGAGCTCCTCAAACTCTTGATTCGGAAATTATACGCGGGTAAGAGGGAACCAACTCCACTTGGCACAGAGGTGATGGATGCTGATGAATTGAAAGCACTTATTAGAGATTTCCTCCAAGGAGCAAGGTATGTTGTCGTGTTTGATGATGTGTGGGATAAAAATTTCTGGGATGCATTTAAATTTGTATTTCCTGAGAATAGCTACGGAGGCAATTGTGTAATGATAACAACAAGAATTGCTGAAGTAGCCACTACCTCCTGTAATACTAACTTCCACGGCTACGTTTACAAAATGGAATACTTGACATTTCAAGATTCCATGACTCTGTTTTGCCGTAAGACTTTTAAAGACAGTTGTTGTCCTGACCATCTAAATGATGTTGTAAAAGGAATTGTGGAGAAGTGTGGTGGTTTGCCATTGGCAATTGTTGCCATTAGTGGGATTTTGGCTTCAAAAGAATTGAGCAGAATAGATGAGTGGAAGCGAGTTCAACGTAGATTGTTGGGGGATGAATATGAAGGTATTGGAATGCTAGAACGGGCTAAGAATATACTTTTATTGAGTTACAATGATTTACCTCCCACTCTCAAGACCTGTTTGTTGTACACTAGCATATTTCCTGAAGATTATGAGATACGTTGCCGTTCTTTAATTAACTTGTGGATTGCTGAAAGATTTTTGGAACAGATAGAGGGACTCACTATTGAAGAAGTTGGGTGGAATCATGTGAAAGGACTTGCCAATAGGAGCTTAATCCAACTGGATGAGGAGGAGTCATATCATGGGCAACCTAGGACTTTTCATATCCATGATCTTATGCGAGAAATAATTTTGCGCGAGTCAAAGGAGAAAAACTTGATTACCTTAGTTGGTACAGCCAATCAGACAAGCTTGTTGTGGCATCCTGATAAGGTGGCGCGACGACTGGTATTTCACGGCAATGATTTCCTTGAGAATCGTGTGGCACCAGAAAGTCGCAATTGCTTTAACCATGTTCGATCCATAATCACTTTTGGATGCGACAAACCATTACCGAAAGCATGGTTAGTTGAATTTTTGTCTAGCAAGTGTTTGAAAATTCTGAATTTCCGTGGTATGCAATTGGAAGAAATTCCAAAAGAGATTTTCAACTTATATCACCTCACTTATTTAAATTTGAATCATACTGGAGTTAAAAAGGTCCCAAAATCCATCACAAGGCTTCCAAATCTAGAGTATTTACTTCTACAAACAACTGATGTGACGGAATTGCCAAAGGAGATTCTAAGGTTACAAAAACTTCGGGTACTTCATGTATATCAGAAGGAATACTCAGATGGCATTTTTTGGTATTCTGGATTTAGAGCTCCCTTTAATATAGTATCTCTTCGTTCAATAGAAAGATTATTGGCTTTAGATGTAGGGGAGAATGACAAAACTAGTATAATCAAAGAGATAGGAAAGATGGCAAAATTAACACACTTAGGAATTTCAAATCTAAGAAGAGGAGACGGGAAAGAGCTTTGCTCCTCACTCGAGAAGCTCACAAATCTAAGGGCATTAGTGGTTGATTGTTCAGATAGAAAAGATAGGGCAGTTGGTGCAATGGATTTGAATCATACTATTTCTGTTTTGTCTCAGCAATATGTTACCTATCTAAAGTTGGTTGGATGCTTAGAAAAGATGCCTTCGTGGATAAGAAATCTTCAAAATTTGGTATTTATAAATTTGGTTGGGAGTAGTCTAGAGGATGATCCATTAGAGTCACTTCAACATTTGCCCAACTTGACTGAGGTTTTACTTTGGAAAGCTTACCAAGGAGAAAGTTTGAATTTTAAAACTGGAGGTTTTCTGAAACTAAAGAGGATGTATTTAGAGAATATGGAAGGATTGAGATGGGTGAGAGTGGAGGAGGGTGCAATGCCTAATATTAGGAGACTATATCTGGGGGAACTTCCATTGATGGAGGATTTACCTTTGGGTATTGAACACTTGAAGGAGCTTCAATCGCTAGAAGCAGACGCGTTGAGTTCTGAAATAAGAAAGAAGGTGGTGGAGGAGAATAAGGACTGGAAAGAAAGCCAAGATTATAAAAGAATAGCTCACATTCCTAATGTTAGGTTTTGGTGCGAGATAAATGGGGAATGGCAATGGAAATATATATCAACTGGAGCGGAGGAAAGCCAAAATGGGTGAGGATGATAATCATGGTGTTCAATTGTTCAAACCCTATTGCTGTGTTGTTGGTGTCTCATTGAAGATAATCATAGTTGTAAGGAAAGAAGTCGCTGAGTTCATTGAAGATAATGGGGTAAACAATTTTCCTTGAACTAGATATTTCTGCTTTAATGCTTTACTTATCCTTCATTCTCACTTATTAAGATTTACCTTGTGTTGCCAGATATTGGTTCCTGTTACCTTCAAGAAACTGCAAACTGGGGACTTGATCTGCTGAAACATATTTGCAAGTGTATGCCTGCCTGAATGCTTAGCCTCCAGTTATACTTTTCTTTCTTTGTTTCCTCCAATCCTGAAATGGTGATTCTTCTATTCTTGAAGGGCAAGTACATTCTGTTGTGTAATACCATACAATCATATGCAGAAAAGGGCGCTTCGAACATGAAGCGATTTCTGTTATGGCTTTTGCTGGAATGGTTATCTGATGGTAAACTTGCTTCAGAACACAGGGTATTCCACCTGAGGAGGACAATCTTCCCAGCTGAGGAGGATATGCCTGCAATTATGGCCAGTTTCAACAAGTTCAACGACGACTGATGATGATGGATGAACCCAATTTGTGTGCATATTGGCCTCAGCTACAAAAAGCTCTGCACATCTTTTCAACTGCTGTGGGAAATTCCTTTGAAATACATTCCCCCCTGACTTGATCTTCTTCACAATGTCTCCAATTTCATTCACTGCTTCACAGACCTTCAATGGCTTAGCCTGTTTCCATTATTAATGCCCTTACTAAATGAAACATCATCATGCTTTACTATGTTTCCTCTGAGCCTCTAACTTCATATGCTGCATTTGCTGTTGAAGGTGCAACGCTAATCTTTAAGATTATGCATAGTTCACTTTACTTTCTTTCTTGTGATATGAACCTCTTTCATGTCCAACAGATCGTAGAATTTGATGAATTTAACAGCTCTCTTAATAGTTTTTCTTTCGAGAAAAATAATTTATTGACAAACTCGACACATCCCATTACAACTCCATATGAATTGGTGGAGGTAGAGATAGAAATGGACAATCTTTTACTCCTTGGGATTAACCAAAAAAAGCTTCACTTACAACACTTGTTTAATTAAAAAAAATGCTTTTCATTTTGGGTTCATCACATTTAGCTTCTCAGTTTCAGAAAAACTAATAAATAACCCCAAAATCTATGTTCATATATTTGAAGTTCATAAAGTGTGAGAGATTTTGAAGTTCACGTAGTTGAAACATGTCATGAGCTCTCAAATAAATGGAGAATTAGGGTTTCAGAGAATGAGGGGGAGGCCAAAATTTTTTTTTTTTTTTTTGCATAAGAGGCAACTAAAATAAAATTTTACATAAAAACCCCAAGATTAACAATCAATTTTGGTCAAACCGTTAGTTGACCAAAATTTCCGTTAAGATAGACTAAAAGGCCTAATAAATTAAAGGTTGTAGACTAAAAAGACTCCCTTAAAATTATAAGGAACCAAAAGTAAGATAATGTAAATTATAAGGGACAAAAAAATATTTTGGCCTAAAATAATAAATAAATTTTGTTGATCTTAAAATAATATATAAAAATCAATAGTCAAAACTCAATTTTATTAGTCAAGTACTACAACTAATAGACTTGTATACTTTTGAATGCTATTATTTCAATACCAACTACATAAACACTTGGGTATAGTTTGATCATTAAAATAGTCATGTGTGATGCACTACAAAAAGCTTATTAGTACTAAGGAAAATTAGGAACCTAATTAGAACAGTTCAATAATAAATATATTAAGTTTAATTTGATTCAAAAATTTAAAGTAATGGCTCTTAGGTCCATATAATTTATTAAGTATTTTAATATTTTCTCTTTTTCAATTTGGGACAAATATAATAATACTCATAAATCTCAACAAATTCCCTTTCATTTCATATGTGCACGTCTATATATCATATTAGAAATCGTATCCAGTAAGTAAAAAAGCCTCTTACATCATCATTGAGTAATTTGACTTTAATACAAGTTTTGATAGAAATTTGACCATAATACTAACTAAAAATATTGAATTATGTGATAATTACACTGTATTAAAGAAACCATTTTAGGTTTACAATATTTCTTTCAAATAATCCTTTCCCTCTAATTAATTAGAGGGGCCAAGAATAACCAAAAAAACAACTTCATCCAATGCAAGAAAGAAACAAATGGTTATATATGGGTAAAGGGACGATAGTTTTAGAACTATATTGCAGGACACTTCATTGACAAATAGCATAATTATATTAGTTAGACGGAAAATAATAAACATTCACGAGTCTCACAGCATTAAAGTGATTCTAAATTCTATATCCTTTGGTTGTACAGTATAATTTGCAGCTGTTTCATGGTATCAAGTGCAAGTCAAAATATGCTCAGATATTACCATTTACATCTCCTCCCTCTTTTCTGCTTCCATAGTTTCGTTATATGCTCAGCTCCTTCTTTCAGAGTTGCTCTCCTTCCTGCTTTGGAATTCCACAGTTGAGGCACAGGATACCTACCATTGTATTCGTTCATTTCGTTCAGAGCTTTGACAACAGCCTCATACACTTCATCTCCATGCTCAGCCTTCAGTCCTATCAGTTTTTCATCCTCTTCGTCGAGTACTTCCTGAGTGAAAGATTTCATGAATTCAAAACCAATTTCAGTACAGCAAAAGAACAATGAGGATAGACAACATCAAATTTCAAGAGTTTATGGTTGATTTTGGGCCTAATCAAATTTCACACAAGCTTGCAAGTTCAATTATCCACATTCACATTTGTGTGTAATCACTTGATTTCTTATAGTGATAGCTGTGAAGGAAATAAACAAATATCAGCATGTCTCTCTTCCTGCCTCAACCAAGCACAAATTTCAAGCATTTCAATTTTTCAAAAAATCATTCCATACTTGAGAGGTGTGGTGAGGGACAGGAATCTAATTTTGCCTCTAACAATTTAGACGAGTGTGACCAGGTACAACAAACAACAGTTCAGGAGATGTTAGCAAAAATAAGAAGTGATAAAAGTAATAGAAAGACTTGAGAACCGAAACAAAAAATCAGTCGATTAGGTCGAGCATGGAAGGAACAGTCAAGTCAGTCTCAAATAGTGTAGCAAAGAAGGTACATTAAAGTTTTAAGTGAACTTGCTAGTAAAAGCTAAATATACCTTAGCATTTTCTCCATCAGTGATGACCTTGTAGGGATGCCAGCTTGGATCTCTAAGGCAATCATCCCATAGAGAGATCAGTTCTTTAGCTTTCTTCTCTGCTTCTTTGCCAGAAAATTTTCTCTTTGCACCAATTCGGAATGGCTTCTCATCAAGAGCTCCCATTCTCTTGACACAAATAAATGCACGGCTATCTTTCAAACCCTATAGCCATACACAACAATAACAACTAAGGCTTTCTCCTCCACTATGTGGGTCACTACCAGGCATATGGTAAAAGAAAAATATGTAACTCAGTTATGTTTATGAAACACTACTCTTTGGCTCTGTTTTTTGCCTATGCAATCATAATCAAATAAATAATAATAATAATAATAATAATAATAATAATAATAATAATAATAATAATAATAATAATAATAATAATAATAATAATAATAATAATAAATCATGATAAACTGCATACATCCTTCATATTGACGACACAAATATTGTACCCAACATCACATAAACTTTACACTGGCAGCCATCATCTTCCAAGGTTTATAATATGGAAAATGAATCCTCATAATTCTTTGTGTTGGTAGGTCTATCCAAATCACCAGTTTTTGTTATCAATGACATTTGATAATTCCATCCTGCAGGGACTTGGGAATACCAAGTTAATCCAACAAAACTTAAATTAAGGAGGGTTAGGACAGTGTTTCAACCATAGTTCTTTTATATCCTTTTTTTTGTTCCTTTGAACAATTGTTCCAAATCATAAGAAGATGAAGTAAAATGTATGATCCAATCCTGCTGTACCCAAACCACAATTAGTTTTAGAAAGCTTTTCAATTTGTTTTGAACACTTGAGAATGACTTGCTTTGTAATTTAGATTATCCGTGGCAGTAATTGCAACTCAATGGGAACTGTACTTGTGTAATACGTGCAACTCTTCGCTAAACAAATATGAACTTGATCTCAACTCTTAAAAAGAACAAAGTGCAGCTATAAAATCTTCCGCAACTTCTCCAACCTGTCAGTATTTAACTAGAAAGCCCAGTAGCCTTAAAACAGACCAATTTATGGTCCTACTTCCTCAACATCTGAACTACTAAAGAGGAGAAAACCACAAAGCTGAGCAAAACTAGTGGTCTCCTCAAGTGTACCATCCAATTATTCTAATTGTATCTCAGAAATACCAAAGAGGGCCGAATGTGAAGATTACCACCGATTATGGCTTGAAACCGATATGCAACTATATGGTTTCTTATTAAAAATAATGCTAAGGGCTTAAAAGTAATTCCGAAATCCCTTTCAAACAAAAAAAATCAAGAGAGGATTAAGAAATTTTTAAATGCAACAAAATGATGATCAATAAAAAATAAAAATAAATAAAAAAGTGGAGGAATCATTATTGGATTTGCAAGGCATTGGACAAAGCCAGTCTCTATTATCTTTTCAAAAAGATCTAAATGTAATTATCACAAGAAACAAAGTGCTGAAGAATTCAAATCTGAAATTGTATAGTTAGTAAACGAAGGTCCATTCGATAATAATTTTACAATAGATAAACATGCAGCTGAGACTAACATAGCCTGCCTAAATTCCCTGTAAAACTGTCAAGAAGATCTAGTTTAACATGACAACAGATGATTTATAAATACTATTCTATAGTGGTTCACAGTGCAATTCCGTTATGAGTTATCTTAAGGAAGATAAAAGTATCTAAATGTCCTAAAAGGTTATATAAGTTCAAAATATATCCTATCCAGCACCTTAACATGTAAAAAGTACTGTTCTCCATGAGCAAAGAATGCATATAAAAGTTCTCTCAGACAAGAACAATGTCCTTGTATATCCCAAATAGCATAAACGTTTCAAATATATCCTATCACCTTCCAAAAAGCAAATGCTCTATCTTGCTAAACTATAGAAGATAAAATTTAGCATCCAACATACTGGATGAATCCTGGATAGAAGGGACCACCTTTATTGCAATCCAAATCATTCCCATCATCTTCATTATCCAATAGAGATAAATATTGTACACTGGATCCAGTGTACACAGGATGTGCCTTATTGTGTTCAGACTCAGATTAAGGAGAGAGTTAATACGGCACAATTCAAGAATGATTTGGTATGAAATAGACAGAACAATGAGTACAAGGTCCTTGACTCTCCTAAATGGTAACCTATCACCTTACCTTCTAAAAAGCAAAAACTCTACCTGACTTAACTCTACGAGCATAAAATGTAGCATCTAACACACTATGAGATAAGAAAGAAGAGGCTACCTTGATTGCAGTCCAAATAGCTGCCATTATCTTCAGTGTCCAACAAAAAATAAATATTCCTAACAAGGCTTGTACTCATGATGTGAAACTGATCGTGTCAAGATTCAGACTAAGGATAACGTCAAATATGGTGCAACTCAAGAATGATTGGCAAGAAATAGAAGAATGGTAAAAAACAAAAAAAAAAATTGAACGCAGATACCTGCATCAGCTCTTTACGTTCTTCCTGTACTTCATCATTGCTTTTTCTCTCTTTGATGGTGAGTGTTTGGTTTAACGTCTCCAAACTTTCAAGTTCCTCTTGCTTCTCCTGGAGTTGTTCTTCAATCAACATCTTTTTCTTTACAGCTTCTTCATCACCAACCTCATCCATGTGTTGTATTACCTTTATGACACCCTTCATGCGCTCTATCTCCAACTCTAATGCTTGCTTCAGGTCAAGTTTCGACTCCAGATCTATAATTCTTTTGTGAAGATCCTCCTTTTGTCTCTGCCAGAATATGAAATCAATATTTAGTAAAATCCTAGGAGATTGTTTGATTTTATACAAAAGCCTAAGGAACAAAAATAATACAGCACCTTCTGATCTTCAGCTAGTTTCAATAGCTTTTCATCTGCATTTTGTTGCTCCCGAATCGCTTTCTCATTCTGCCAAATCAGTAACGATTTAAAATTTTCAATATTTAAAAACCCTTCTCAGCACCAAACAAGGGAGAAAGAAAGTACTTACTGCGAAGTCAATCTGGATTTCATTCCATAAGTACATAGACAATGTGGAAAGAAAAAACCAAGCCAATTTAAGCTTTCAGAACAAAGAAATAGTTTACAAAATTCAGGCTCGAACAAAACATCTGCAGTTTTATGGTCTAGGATCAAGAGATGTCAAGGTCTACATAGCTTTACAAGTCAAGGAAATTGTAAAAGATACAGAGCAGTGGAGGAAGCCAAATGGATATGAATGTGTAGTCTGTTGCTCATGTCCAACTATTGTAGAATAGTAAAACCAATCAATACAATTAATTGGTCTGGAAGTATAAAGGAGAGCAGTATAGATGCATGCAAATGGTCAAATACCCTTTCTTTCTCCTGATCAAGCTTCCTTTTCTCACTTTCATTTAGAGCTTGAAGCTGCTTTAACTCTTTCTCACGCATCATAAGTTCCTGTTTTCTGGCTTCTAATTGCAAGTTACTTTCCTTGTGCTCATTCAGAACCTTTTGCAGCTGCTCATTTTGAATTCGCTGCATCTATTTCAGCTCTGATCATCAAAACAAGAAAAAGGAAACTTCAGTTAACATTGTAGCACTACTCTAATGAAGTGGGATATGAAATCATATATTGCTAGTCAACAAAAACCAATTTCAGAAATCTAATTACAAGCCTGAACTTCTCAAGTGGATGAAAGCCATTAATAAACACAAACCTTTTTTATAACCTTCAACCATATCTTCCTTTTGCTTCATTACATTTCCCAAAAGAACGTCAGTTATACTGATTTTCCTTTGCATATCTTCACATTTCTTACTTCTAACCTCCAGCTCATTAGCCAACTTGCTCATGAGGAATGTGTCTTTCCTTTTATCTTCTATTTCTTTCCCTGAAATAGTTTTAAATCACCATTCTTGCGAAGATATTCCCCAACAGTAGACTGTGAGAAAAAGTCTTCTTTACGGGCAAGCCAAGCATGGAGTTTATCCCCTTTTTCCCCTTCTCTTTCCCAATCTCTCTTTCCATGCCGATCAATTTTGAAATCCTTCTCAAATGTCATGGCATTTGTGAATCCAGTCCAATCGTTTTTGAACTCAACTATGGCAAACCCTGTGTGACCCCGGCGGAAATTCCATAGGGGATGAACTTTTACCCATTCATCTCGTACCCTGGAACCACTTTCATCAACATACCTGCGATTCTCATTCTGATAGACAACAGGAATATTCGCAACTACAGCCATCAAGGGCCAAACAATAAGCTCATCTCTGTGTCAGACTTGTAGATGGTTCACTATATTTTACAGGTCTCACTGGTTTTCCTATAACACTTATGTCAGTCTTAACGGACTCAGTTTTTCCAGCAGGCAAGATAACATCTTCAATTAAGTCATCAATCTCTCTATTATCTTTTCCAGACCAACTCTTGTCACCACTTTTCATTATCACCCAAAGGCTGAAGTTTCCTCACAGAGTTAGATGATGCAATCTTTCTATCTTTGCACTTGTCTTCCTTCTCTTGATCTCTACTGTTTGGTTCATTAAGCTTTTCCTCTCTATCTTCAAGCCTTTGCAAGTATTTAAGAAGGCTAAATGCCTAGCTTTTTCTCCGAATGTAGAACTCTTGGACTCTACTGATGCGAGAAGAATGACGCATGTGCTCTTGGACCTCATATCCTCTCCTTCTCTGATCTGAACAGTATGGATAAAGAAGGAGCTTTCCAAGACTTCGAATTTTAACTTTTTCATCTCTTAGCTTCTTGTAATACTGGTATTTTAATTCTTCAAAATCAATCCTATCACTGCTGGCTTCTTTTGCCCTAGACATTTTTATCAAAGATGATTGCAACAAAAAACACACAACAAGTGAGCTAGTTACCTGCAGAAGACAACAACAACAATTCTTGCTTAGTTTGCCCACACTATATAAGGATTTGAAATATCCAGTAGTTCGAGGTTCATGGTTTAATGGAGAAACAAGAAAACCAAGACCTACACACTTTCCCAATTTATGAACTCATTAGAGCAGTAATAATTCATGAAATCATGTGTGACATTCCATAGAATAATAATAAACTCCACATCAACGAGAAACAATGAGATTGAATGAAATAATAAATAGATAATCTCACTCTAAACCGAAAAGGAAAAAGAAAGGGCTGGTGTGTTTTTTATTAAAAACAACATGACAGTTCACCCATCTGGCCATTGCCCACTTAGAACTTCAAATAAATGTCATAAGAGTAATCAAAGACAATTTCTATAGCTCTAAAGTGTAAATTTGTTTAATGACTTGAATTCACTGACCCAATTAAATCCCGCCCAGAATTCAAAAAGGCAAATATTCAATTTTTTTTCCTTTGGCATGGAGATTCTCATACAATGGAAAAATATTACATTCCTGAAACACCAAAGACAATATTGCAGAATGCATTATACTTGGGCTTCTTTATGACTAAGAAAAATTGAAAACCCAACAACTTCAAAGCCATAGCATAGACACAGTATGTTTTTAATGGAAAATCCTCCAAACTAAAAGATTATAAAATTTTAAACAACAATAGCTTAATAATTTCAACTTCCGTTTCAACTACTTACCTCACAAATCAGCTAAAACCCAAATCCCAAATCCCAAATCCCAAATATTGAAAAGAACAAAATTTACCAAAAAAAGAAAAAAAAAAAACTCCATCATAGCAGAGTTTTGCTCTGTTTTCGTATGTTGAACCTCATTCATCACAACAGTAGTATTTTCATCTCCATCAAAAAAAGTATTATCTGAGTTCATAAAAAAACATCCATCAAGGGGAAAATGTACAAAAATATC
This sequence comes from Knoxia roxburghii, assembly GCA_030378225.1. Classification (NCBI taxonomy): domain Eukaryota; kingdom Viridiplantae; phylum Streptophyta; class Magnoliopsida; order Gentianales; family Rubiaceae; genus Knoxia; species Knoxia roxburghii. Next base: position 38,991,325 of record CM059423.1, read on the forward strand.
CACGTATTTAATAACAAGGTAAGCACTATACCCTGAACCTCTCAAAATTATATTAGGTGAAAAGGGTTGTGGAAATCCTTTCCGCAAATTATCATACACGAAGTAAAAGCATGAACGATCATCCCTGATTAACACACAAGATTTCCCTCAAGTTTAGTCCCACAACCAAACCCCAGCCCCCCAGCCTCTTTCGTTCTGTTGTCATTTATCTGGGTTTGTTTGAATGAAAAGGGGTAGTTTCAGTGGAATCAAGTTCTACCGCTCATGAAATTCTCAAGCATAACCACAACAATAAATTCTATCATAAAAGGTAAAACATTTTTTAAAAAACCCACCAAAAAGGTAAACATAAACTACGTTGCCAGGGTATGATCGATCTTACGCAAAATATAACCTTTCCTCTCAAACTAAAAACACTATTCAAAATTTTTAGATGGTTTTCACGGAACTTACTCGAATCACAAGTCTCGTGTAGGCAAGCAAGAACCAATTTTTCACCAAGCGTAGGAATTATCTAGGGGAAAAGTGCGTATTGTATGGGAAGCATGGGAAGCAAAACCGCCAAAACTTTGCCAAGAATGGAAATAAATAATTTTCTTTTTTTTTAAATGTTATTTGAAACAAGATCCTTTGTTTTCTGGATAATATCAAAAATTGCCATCAGAATTACTAATATATTAGCCGTCTAAATACTTTCAATTTTTTATTTGTATCGCTTTTTTAAATTACTATTTCGTTCATTTTTTTGAAAGGAGAGGGATATTGCCAGATTTTAATTTCCATAGCAAATTTTCCTTTCCTTTCCTATGTTACCCTTATTTTGTCAAACTCCTTTATTACTTTTTTTTTCTTTTTTTCCCTTTAAAAATATAATTTATAGTGATTAAAAACAATCCCCTTCCTGAATCGAATCTCACCACTCTTCGCTTTCTCCCTCGTCACTCTAGCTACCACCCCAAAGACCGCGAGCCAATCAAGAAGATAGAAAAAGAAATTTTCTAAAATGACAAACCTTGTTGCAACTCGAATAAATGGAGGGGAGCCTTTGAAGGGCTTTACAGATTGATCTTTCGTCTTATCCCTATCTACGTCAGGTTTGTCGTCGTCGGAGCCTTCGCCGGTGAAAGGGCAGTGGATTATGAGGTTAAGAAACTCTTTGAGATGAACAATGTTGGGAAACGTTACAAGTACATCCTAATCTTGAGAATGTCTTACTAAACAAAAACAGAGTGATTGAATAAAACTTATAGGAAGACTTGTGAATTGCATAATAAAGTGGATCATGCAGTGGCTCGACTAGAAAATCTGCAAAATAAAATGAGAAACAAGAAATGGTATTCTTGCTGGATTGAGAAACCCTTCCTAAATTATTTTCTGAACAAACTGCAAATCCTTCTGTAGGTTGTGAAGTTTACAACTTGGGAATTGGGAAGGGAACATCTGTGCTGGAAATGGTAGCAGCATTTGAGAAGGCATCTGGGAAGAAAATTCCATTGGTGATGGCTAGTCGCCGACCTGGAGATGCAGAAGTAGTATACGCATTGACAGAGAAAGCAAACGCGAATTGAAGTGGAAGGCGAAAAATGGAATCGACGAAATGTACAGAGATCAGTGGAGCTGGGCTAGCAAGAACCCGTCTGGCTATGGCTCGCCGGACTCTTCTTGATTGATTGAAGGCTAACATCATCATACACTTAGTCAATGGGTACAAGTAGAAGCTTATATTTATGGTAAATTCGCAGAAGCCTGGGGTATTAGTAGTCGTTGTCGTCAAAAGAATGTGCAGATTGGGGCGGGGGGTTGGTATTGGGATTGTGTTGATAAGATTTACACAACTTAAGATGATCTAAAAAGGGCAGCAGTGATATGCATATATTGTTTAACAAGAACTACCACCACTACTGATGATGATGATGCTGAATGTAAAAGATAACCTTATTATTACAGGTTCAAATGAATAAAATTTGGCTTAAGATTCTGAGCAACAACTAGTTTTTGTTACCTAAAAAAAAAAATGATTGAAATGGTTGGTACTTTTTTGTTACAGACTCTTGTTTTGATTTCTTCCCAAGATAAATTCTTTGTGTGAAGTTCTTGGTGAAGCCAATTTGCATTTAACAACATTGTTCATAAAAAGTTGAAATTAAGTGCAAATGATGCAAAACAATGCTGCAAAAAGATCCAAGTTTGTGCTCTATATCACGTATGTTAATAAAGACAACTAGCACCACCTCTATATCATGCATGTGAATTTAAGATATTTTTTTCACAAAGACAACTAGCACCACGTCTCAGAACAACTAACACCACGTCAAAAACAACTAGAACCACGTTCAGAAACGTCTATATCCATGCTTGTGAATTTATGTTATTTTTTTAATAAAAACAACCCACCACGTCTCAGAACAACTATAACCACGTAAAAAACAACTAGCACCACGTCCAAAAATGTCTACATCCATGCATGTGAATTTAAGCTATTTTTTTCACAAAGACAACTAGCCCCACGTCTGAGAACAACTAACACTACGTCAAAAAAACTAGCACCACGTCCAGAAACGTCTACATCCATGCGTGTGAATTTAAACTTATTTTTTTTTCACAAAAACACTCCACTAAGTCTCAGAACAACAATCACCATGTCAAAAACAACTATCACCACGTCTAGAAACGTCTACATTCATTCATGTGAACTTAAACTGATTTTTTTCACAAAAACAGCCCAATACGTCTCAGAACAACTAGCACAACGTCCAAAAACAACTAGCACCACGTCTAGAAACGTCTATATCCATTCATGTGAATTTAAACTAATTTTTTTACAAAGACAACCCACCACATCTCAGAACAACTAGCACCACATCCAAAAATAACTAGCACCACATCCAAAAACGTCTACATCCATGCATATGAATTTAAACTGATTTTTTTCAGAAAAACAGTCCACCACGTCTCAGAACAAATAACACCATGTTCAAAAACGTTTATATCCATGCATGTGAATTTAAGATGATTTTTTTACATAAAACATTCCACAATGTCTCCTAACAATACTGCAACGTCCACGTACGTCAAAAGAAAAAAGATTAATGTCAGAGACGAGACTCGAACCCTGGTCATTTTAGTCTTGTGACTTTCCAAAAAATGCAATTGCCATTAATCCTCTTAAAGTTTTATAAATTCAATTACACTTTTTTGTATATGTCATTTAAAAGATCACTATTGTCAATACTCCCATCTCCCAATACATAGGTCAGTAGAACTCCAGAGGAACAAGGTTTTCATGTAGAAAAATCATAAAAAACTATTTTTTATACATGTTAAATGTTTTGTCGAAAATTTAAAAACCCTTGAAATTATTAAAAATCTTTTAATATATGACGTTTTTTGGAGTTTTGAGTGGCCCAAACCGCCTACGACGTGAGGGAGAGAAAGGATGGAGGGAGGGAGGGAGGTGGAAAGAAAAGGCGTGATATCACGCGTTAACATTGCGACTGATGAAATGTTAAAAGTTAGGAACGGGGACAGAGGATAGGTACTACTATAGTAGTATGGTATAGGAGCTGCTATACGAGTCCCTTATACTCTCATTGATTTTTTCATTTAAAATTATTTATAAAATTTAAAAATAAATTAAAAAATAATTTTATTCTTTTTCTTTGCAAATTTTCCTCAAAAATAGATCTATTAAAATTTACCATTCAATAGGTGCATTTTAGACCCAATTCCATAAACCATATGGGTCAATCTCCGGTGAGCCCAATTCCCCAATACCTTTAAACCCTGAAAAAAACCCTACCCCTTTCGCCAAGTCTAGAACTTTCTACCATCTTCAATCTTCTGTCCTTTAAGCCCTCTTTACTTCATTTGCTCCCTTCTGCCCCCAAAACCCCAGACTTCGATCTACCCTCCGTTTACTCGATTGGGGAACATGGCGAAGCGTTTGTTTCCAACTCTCAACAGGGTTCTTGTTGAAAAGGTTGTGCAGCCCGCCAAGACCAACGCTGGAATTCTTCTTCCTGAGAAATCATCCAAGGTGAGTCTGATAATGTTCAAAACCTTGGTGTGAATTTTGTTTCTGCACTTCAGTTTGTAGAATATAGTATATAACTGTTGATTTGATTAGTGGTTTCTGGTTTAAAAGTCGTATACTCCATAAAACATTTTGTTGAAATTCGACTGGTCGGACCTTTTTGAAATTTGTTTCGAATGCAGCTTAACTCAGGCAAGGTGGTGGCAGTAGGGCCAGGGCTCCGTGATAAGTCCGGTGGTACTATTCCTGTTGCTGTTAAAGAAGGCGATACTGTTCTGTTGCCTGAATATGGTGGTACTCAAGTCAAATTGGGCGAAAAGGAGTAAGTTTTATACACTTTCATTAAGAAAATTTAGTAAAGAACAGATTTTGTTTTCTAGTATTTTTGTTTGATCTGTACTAAGAATGTTCGGGTTATTTTGTGCAGGTTTCATTTGTATAGGGATGAGGACATCTTGGGGATTCTTCACGAGTGATTGAGGGACAAGTAGAGGTCAATTGAACGTTAGGGTTTTGTTTGAGTTTGTGAGCTTCCAAGTGTAAACTCATTGGATTTTTTACTCTAATTAATGAAAAGACCATCCTTTTGCTGCTTTTCATGCCCTTTCTCCCATTCTTATATTGTGGTTTGAAATTTATGATTATAAGGTTTACTGAAATTGATAATGAATGGTGGAATTTTTGGTGTTTGTTTTAATCCACATTGAATTGCTTTGCTTGGCTTGGCTGAAGAATATGCAGTATTTCATCTTCAAGAGACATAGTTGCAATAAACAACAATTCATCTTCTTGCATAGTATAGGTTCACTAATATTATAGTTATGTAGTTCTTGTAGTAATCCACAATGGTCAGCTCGTATGGATATGTAGTTCATATTAAGAGCTGTGTGCTTAAGTTATACTATTTGTTAAGTAATTATATCTTGGAGTTCTGTCCTTCTGTTAGACTTTAATGGAGAAGCTGCAAAAGATGAAAGAATGTTTGTGCTGCGTAAGAAAAACCAGGAAGAGCTTTTGGCTTCAACTTTGAGGAAGCTGAAATAGAATTTTATATTTTGGTTGAGAAAGAATTTGGGAGAGTTGCAAACGAATGGTAACATTACCTGCAACTTAAAAAAGAGAGGGAATCAAAGTTCTAGCTATATCTAAAATATTAATAATTAGGGATCATAACACGCATCATCATCTTTAAATGTTTTTATTGGTGAAGACTTATCTGGACAGAACATGTTGAGGCTATTCTAGGCTCGTCGAAGTACTGGTATCAAGCCTTCATACAAAGGAGCAGCAGAACTTCCTCCCTGACATTGTCAATGGGATTTTACCTTGGTCATACATTTCTCGCAGCGATTTCCGGTTAAAGGTACAGTATTTTGATTCTTACACTACCAGAGAAAAATGAGAACCATAGAATAAGCAACGTCTCAGAACAATTAGCACTACGTCTAAAAATGTTTAGCACCACGTCTAAAAAAGTCTACATCCATACTTGTGCATTTAAATTGATTTTTTTTACAAAAAAGCTAATCACGTCTAAGTACAATTAGCATTACGTCCAAAAATAACTTGAATCACGTTCATAAACGTCTATCTCCATGCATATGAATTTAAGCTATTTTTTTAAAAAAGACAACCCATTATGTTTCAGAAGAATTATCACCACGTCAAAAACAACTAGCATTATGTCCAAAAAAGTCTACATCTATGCGTGTGAATTTAAACTATTTTTTTACAAAGACAATTCACTATGTTTCAGAAGAACTATCACCACGTCAAAAACAACTAGCATTATGTCCAAAAAAGTCTACATCTATGCGTGTGAATTTAAACTAATTTTTTTCACAAAGACAATCCACCAAGTATAAGAACAACTAGCACTACATCAAAAAAATCTAGCACCTTATCCAAAAACGTCTACATCCATTCATGTGAATTTAAACTGATTTTTTCACAAAAATAGTCAATCACGTCAAAAACAACTAGAAAAACGTCCAGAAACGTCTACATCCATGCGTGTGAATTTAAACTGATTTTTTTCACAAAGACAACACACGACGTCTAAGAACAACTAGCACCACGTCAAAAACAACGAGCACCACGTTCAGAAAAGTCTACATCTATGCTTGTCAATTTAAACTGATTTTTTTTCATAAAAACAGCTCACCACGTCTCAGAACAACTAGAACCATGTCCAAAAACGTCTACATCAATGTGTATGAATTTAACCTGATTTTTTGCACAAAGACAGTCCAACATGTCTCAGAACAACTAGCACCACTTCAAAAACAAATAGCACCACGTCCAGAAACATCTACATCCATGCATGTGAATTTAAGCTATTTTTTTCACGAAGACAACTCACCACGTTTCAGAACAACTAGCACCACGTCAAAAACAACTAGCATTACGTCCAAAAACGTCTAAATCCATGTTTTATGAATTTAAACTCATTTTTTTCACAAAGACAACCACCACGTCTCAGAACAACTAGCACAACGTCAAAAATAACTAGCACATCGTCTTGAAACGTCTACATCCATGCGTGTGAATTTAAGCTATTTTTATCACAAAAGGCAACACACCACGCCTTAGAACAACTAGAACCACGTCAAAAACAACTAGCACCACGTCAAAAAACATCTACATCCATTCAAAGAATTTAAACTGATTTTTTTTCACAAAAACAGCCAACCACGTCAAAAACAACAAGCACCACGTCCAGAAACTACAATCATGCATGTGAATTTAAGCTATTTTTTTCACAAAGGCAACCGACCACGCCTCAGAAAAACTAGCACAACGTCTAAAACAACTAACACCACTTCCTAAAACGTCTACATCCATGTGTGTGAATTTATACTGATTTTTTCTCACAAAGACAGTCCACCACGTCTCAGAACAACTTGCACCACGTCCAAAAACAAGTAGCACAACGTCCAGAAACATCTACATCATTCTTTTGAATTTAAACTGATTTTTTTCACAAAACAGCCCAACACGTCTCAGAACAACTAGCACCACGTCCAGAAACGTCTACATCCATTCTTGTGAATTTCAACTGATTTTTTTCACAAAACAGCCCTTCACGTCTCAGAACAACTATCACCACGTCCAGAAACGTCTACATCCATACATGTGAATTTAAGCTAATTTTTTCACAAACACAACCCACCACGTCTCAGAACAACTAGAACAACGTCCAAAAACGTCTATATCCATGAATGAGAATTTAAACAGATTTTTTCACAAAGACAGCTCTACCACGTCTCAGAACAACTAGAACCACATCAAAAACAACTAGCACCACATCAAAAACAACTAGCACCATGTCCAGAAACGTCTACATCCATACATGTGAATTTAAGCTATTTTTTTTCACAAACACAACCCACCACGTCCAAAAATAACTACCACACCATGTATACATCCAAACATGTGAATTTTAGCTGAATTTTTTACAAAACATAGTCTACCACATCTCGATACGTCCAAAACAACTAGTACCACGTCCAGCTACGTCCCTCTATGTCCAGCTACGTCCTTTACGTCCAGAACCAAAAGCTCGAAATATATATATATATATTACAAACCTTTCTGGTGCCTTTACTTCCATCTGGTAGTACCTCTCTCCCTCTCTCAGATTTGGTGAAAAAAGAACACAAGCTCACTGCTTTAAACTTTCTGCATAGCACATGAGGAGAAAGGGCGATTGGTGGTGGTGGTGGTGGACCGAGGTTGTCGTGGTGGTGATTGAGGGGTCGTCGACTCTAGGGTTTCATCAAGGAGAGGAGACAAACGAAGAGGGAAAGAAAGAAAGGGACGTGGTGCTAATTGTTTTTGGACGTGGTGCTAGTTGTTATGAGACGTGGTGAACTGTCTTTGTGAAAAAATCAGTTTAAATTCACACGCATAGATGAAGACGTTTCTAGACGTGGTGCTAGTTTTTTTTGTCGTGGTGCTTGTTTTTCTAAGACGTGGTGGACATGTCTGGATATAGACATTGCGACAGTTATTTTTTGGACGTTGCGGCAGTTGTTCTGAGACGTTGTGGATTCAGCGTCTTTGTGGACTCAGCGAGGAAAAAAAAAAAAGTCTCGCGCGTTGGTGAAACTTACTATATTTATATATGTACCACTGGTGCAGGATATACCTGCTGAATTTAATGACCTATTAGTCAAATAACAAATTTTAGTGGCCAAAAGTATACAGTTTTTAAGACTTTAATGGCCTATAAAACAGTTCAATAGCCAAAAATATATTGTTTTAAGAGTTTAATAACTTATTAATCAAGCAAAAAGGTTCAATGACAAAAAATATACCATTGAACAAGTTTAGTGACACATGGATTAGCCACATTCCTTCTAATTGAAAGAGAAAATTAGTTGAAGTTACTTATAAGTCTTATTCCGCTTAAAGAGACGAGCTGAGATTTTTAATGCCAACTCTTTGTTCAACCGTAAATAATTTAACTGAAAGGAAGATTTTTTTTTTTTTTTTTTTTTTTTTTTTCCAAAACCTGCTAGTATTAAAAATGTCACAAAATCTTCATTCAGAATTCTAAAACTGAAAAATATCACAGTTTGAAGTAACAAATGATTTAATACTGCTGCAATAACATCTTCCAGTCTCTGTAACTCTTCAAGAAGCCAAGGAACTCCTCCAATGAGAGATTATTTCTTCTTTCCAGCCTCAGCAGCATCTCCAGCCTTGGTCTTCTTTACACCACGAATCTTCTTGGCTTTGTTCTTCATTTCCTTAAGCTGCTTCGTAGATTTCTCTACATTGGTATCTAAACCATTCCTTATGAGCCGGTACTTAGGTTCATATTTCTTCGCATTCTCTACGGAATCATAGATTAACCCAAATCCAGTGGACTTGCTTCCTCCAATATGCGTCCTGAACTTGAACACAAAGATGGCATTTGTGTCCTTAACCTCATACATCCTTGCCAAATTCTCCTTTAACTCAGCCTTGGAAACATTAGGCCTTCCAGGATGCAGAATGGTTGAAATATCCAAACTTTAACCAAAATTGCAGTTACAACTTAGGCTACAAAACTCCAAAATTGCGGAATTAGAGTTTGTTAGTCTAATAATATATGAAGAAAGAAAAACAGCAAAGCGGCTATTCCACTCCGCTCGGCCGAAAATGATCACAAGTATTTAGCCAACCATGGTAGTTCTTTGCTGTCTTTGAGTGCAAAAGTCACATCATCGCTGCCATGGTTCAATGCATAAAATCAAATCAGCCAAGGTGATTTAGTTTCAAAACGCAGAGAGACAAACATCCACAAATGGAATGATATTGCGCCCAAAATAGTAGTTTTGTTTGTTGCATTATTCTAATTCAACAAACAAGGTTATTATTTAAGGACGGAATGACATTTTTGCCATATAATACGTTCTTGGTTAAGAATGCTAATGTAGATGATAAAAGGCCTGTCTTTCTTAACATAGTGAAGACCCTCATTTTCTTTTACGACTAAATAGCATTGAATATATCTGCAGAAAAGAGAGTTTCATATCTATGGAATCATGACTGAGACCTTACATCAGCTAATCTACTGATTTATCCTTTTAATTCATAGTAACCACAAACCACTTATGTTTTACTTCTATCTATTGGAGGAGCACTTGCATCACAAACTAAACCACCAAAGGTACCCAAGCTGGCTAAGTTTTCTGACTGGTTATCACATTGAAACAGAAGATACCCATTTTCTAGAACCCCAAATATCAGTCACAGCATGGAAATTTATTCTTCTTTTTTGCTGTTAATATATTTGAGAAATTTAGCTGAATCGAAAGGTATAATTTCACTACTTCTTGACCTCTAGAAGCACCCAATAACCTCCCAGCAAAAGCCCCCAGCTTGCAGAAAATACCTTAAGATATAAACCTTTTATTTTTTCCTTGGGTCTAAATATTATAATCGTTTTGTTGCAGTACATGGCAGCCTAAACTCTACCCGCCTTGGACCCCTTTCCATCCTATTATTCCAACTACAAAATTGCTATAAAGAAAGAATAAATGATAACTATAAGAATAGGATTTGGCAGTCCATGATATTCCACAGAAAACATGGTAGTCATATGTTCCTAAGTGGTCAAGGATGATATGAGGAGTACAGAGAGCAAACGAGAGTCCATTTGTTACCTCTTCAAAGCTGGTTTCACCCATGCCAGTTTTGTATAGCTCATGTACCATTGCAGCCAAGAATATTTTACTCAGTCTAGAACAGCTTCTCATCACCTACAAAAGATTAAAGACAAAAGCAGCTGCTTCACATAATTGACTAAGAATAAGGTGTAACATGGATCAGTCTTCAAGCATCTTGTCAAAAATTTCTTTGACACGTATTTTCTTCCCCTCCAGCACTACTGCAAGGAGAGTTCCCAAATGACAGTTTACATGTATGTTCATAAACTTACTTGAACGTGAGGAGCTTGGAACATTTCCTTTATAGCTGCTTCAATATCGGACATGCCTACTAGATGTTTCCCTGAACAAATTGCCAACATTTGAAGTTCGTCATCTAAAGCACAAGTTGTTTAGAATCAGTCACCATATTTAATAGAATGAAGGAGCCCCTCAAGCTAAATTATCTTGTTTACTCATGCTATAACAAGGATTGCCAAAGAAAAGGACTAAAAAAGAAGATGGTAGAACATCAAACAAATTTCAAAGTCATTTGGATATCCAAAAGATGGCAACCCCATAAGAAATTGTAAGTGCTTCATTAAGCTTAATAAACAGTATAAGAGTTAGTAACGCGTCAGCAACTTCATGTAACCCGATACCTACTCAATCATTTTGCTAATCCTTACTTGAGAAGGAAACACAGTTTGTTCTACTTAAACCCTCACTTTACTAGCGCATTTTGAAAGATGAAACTTTGAAATATTTCGATTCAAATAATTCTTTTAGAAACGTTAAATATAATCTGATTAAAAGCATTAATAATACTAAAGTTTCCATTGATTCATTTTTGCTACAGAAGGTTTAAGTTATTAGCGTCGTATTTATAGTTAATGCAAATTTGTGGCGACTTTCTTCAATAAGCTTCATTTCCTACTATACGTTTTAGTGTCTGTCTATTTTCATGTCCTTTTACTGCTTACTTTTGAAGCTGTGTAATACATACAGCAGGCCATTAAATAACATCAGCAGTGAACACTTAAATGCATCGGCCGACCTCCAAAAAAGGAAAACTTTACCACCAAGTAATGGCGATCTCAAACTCAGATAAATAACATTTTCCCAGTTCTTTAAAGAAAAAGGAATATGCATAAGAGCAATAGCTTAACACCTCTAGGTACTATGTTATTGTCTTGCATAAGATGCTTGCTATGCGTCTCCAAATAAAAAAGGTGCTTGCAATACATGCAAGTGACATCCTACCAAAATATGTCCAAATTTTATGGAAATGAAATTCCAAGATGTGAAAATGAGGATCACCTATAGCAGGACCTTCAGTAACTGGCTCTGATTTTTTGGAGCGATAATCTGCAAGTTCTGCAGCTCGCCTACATATCTCTAGGGCACGACGAGCATCTCCAGAAACAGCAACAACCCATGTACAGAAGCATAAGCATTGATGATGACGAAGTTATAGAAGGGGTGAACTGTATTTCTGATCTAGTAGTTCTCAGAAAGTATCAACAAACTGAGTTACTGTAATTGAACCTTTCTTGACGCAAATTCAATTGCTGGCTTTTCAAAAGCATCAATTCCTTTGATGCGACTATGTATGATTTCTTGAAGCTGCTGGTAGTTATAGGGCCCAAAGCAAAGTCTTTGTATACCCATACGACTCGAGATGCGTGGGAGCAACTTTTCTGGAAGGTCCATGGTATTTGCTATTCCTGGATTGGATATTTCAAATGCAGAAACTCAACATCAGTTTCTCCATTTCTTGTCACCCTATGCATAGCATTTAAAAAGTTGGCTGCCTACCTATCACGATCAGTTTTGAATGTGCCTTCGTTGGCCAATCAATAATATTGTAGAGAACCTGTGGTTAGCCAGCCAAGATGCATATAAGAAGCCATATTTAAGAAGCTGACATGAATTTTCCTAATCACAAAGCTCCTGATAATTACCGATTGGTTTCTGGTAACCAAAAGATCGAGTTCATCAATAAGTAGAATGCAAGGCTGGTTATCCTCTTTCCACATTTTGTCCCATTTGAAAATCGTTCGTTCAAGAATTGTAGAGCCTTTTTCCAACTAACTCTGTGTCCAGTTAATGCTTCATAAATAACCTAAAAAGAACAGCAAAAAATGATAAAGAATAAAATTGGAATGCACTATAATGTACATCACATCAATTTATTATAATTCTTACTCGATAAATATTTTCTGGGGAAGCTAATTTAAGACCGTTGATCTTCACAAAGCAATAAGGCTTTATGCTCCCTTCATCAACTTCATTTTTAAGGCTCCTCATCACTGCAAGTACACTCATAGTCTGTTGGCAGAGAAGAATTGAGCAAAGAATTGGAGATTTAGCCTTGATATCGAGCATTTGGAATCAACAAAAGTGGCTGTTCGATCGTACTTTCCCAGTTCCAGGAACTCCATGAATATAAAGACATCTGCCAAGGCACTGATCATCACCTATGGCTCCTTTGATAAATGCAGTTATCTCCTCCATTTCTCTACAAGGAGCCATCACCATAAGATAATTAATGAGTAAAAAGTAATATCCTTGCTGCAGATTAAACTTACTTGTTTCTACAAGGTGGAGACTTGGGCAAAGATGCCAATAAGAGCAAAGATTTTGCCTTTTCAAGATCAGTCTGTTTATGGCATCTTCTGTGTTCTGGTATTTTCTTTGCCCCAATCTTTTGAAGTCCAAAGATTTGCCCCTTCCGTGAGTTCTGGGTTAATTTATAAGAGATGATCAGTTTCATAGAGCCAATCACGATAAGTAAATAGAATTTATTGTAAAAGAGACACATAACATACAGCAGCAAAGGAGTGACCCACTGAAGGTCGAGTCAGTGACCTATTCTTTTTCTCATCTTCATATTCTATGTCATCTTCTTCTGGGTCAGAATCATTATATTCACCATTATTCCAGTCCTTGTCACTGTCAACTTCTTCATCATTCTGTTATCACAAAAGTAAATATTAAGCCTGATAAGAAAATATCAAACACTAAAAACATTGTTGAGCTTCAAGGACCAGTAACCTCTTCAGAATTTGAGATTTCTGCAATGCGTTTGAAACTGTGCCAAAGGATGTCGTATTCATACTCACACAGGAAAACATCATCTCCTTCATTATTAGCTTTGGAAAAGTCTTTAGGGCACATAACAAAACAATGTCTAATAATAGATTCCATCTGCAGAAACAAGCATTTATTCAGATATTTGGAATACAGGAAATTTCCCATTGTCAGGAAGAGTTCCTTGAAAACCTAATACCATTACTAAAAAGAAAAATTTTAAACCCTACATTCCTTGTTTGATGCTCTGTTAAACAGCATGAAAATGTATGAGAATCCTAGAGAACTGTGGTACCCCTTGAAGCAACTCTGAACCCATTAATCTATCTTGGTGCTGACATGTAAACTAACCATAACAGACAAATGTTGGCTATTGGCTGGGATGCTAGGACATACTGAATATAAATGTAATAAAACAAATCTTGATTGAGTATGGAGAACATCATTCATGAACTGACTTTTTGATCATGTTACTGTGCTAGATTCACAGATTTACAAGTCTGTATTTGCAGAAAGGAACAATAAGTTGCCATCAGAAGCAAAAATTACAAGGCATGGTATCCTTGGAACGGATAAATTACCTCAACATCAGCAAAATCATTAGTTCTGTATAGCTCCCTCCTTAAATTATGCGGTTGTCTTCCTGCAGCTGTCTCCTCAGGAATAATACACCAACGGGCTCTAAACCAATATGTACCATCCACTTCTTTCCACATACTATACAATTTTATTTTGCCAAAAAAGAAAAACATGTTTTAGCAAGAACAACCATCAACAGCAAACAGAAGCGCAATTTAAATATGTAGGGCATTCTCAAACCTCTCAATATGGGCAGCCCACAAATCACTTGAAAGTAACCTCTCTTTTGCAGTTCTAGCCCTCTTCTTTCCTGGAGGTGGAACAGGTAATTCGACATTTTTCCCCAACTTTTTTGATTCACAGAACCCGCAAATCCAATCACCTTCTGGAACCTCTTTTAAAGGTGGCTTTAAACACTTCAAATGAAATCCCCCCAAGCATTCGTCACATTCGATCATCACAGCCGTGCCAGCCTTGAAGCACACCACGCATTCCTCCAATTCGGGGTCATCATTATCAGATTCAGCATCCTCTCTCCTTTTCACATAAACATCATCCCCAATTGAAAACTCATCCCCATCATAAACAACTTTCCTATGATAAACCCTTTTCTTACCACCCTTCAAAGTTTTCTCTCCTCCACAACCCACGACTTTTTGTTCCCTAATTTTCCTTTTTCTTCTTGTTTCGATTCGATCAGGAGATATTGGCGGTATTGACTCAGTGACATTTTTGGGATTTTTAGGAGCTGATTTTGATGGGGTTTTGGTGGTTGTAAAATTGAGGCATTTAAGAGCTACAGAGGAAGAGCGTCGTTGATGCGGATTAGGGCAAACATTAGGTTCAGTAGATGTAGTAGGGGTGGTGAGGAGGCGTGATGAACGGCGAACGGGAATGGGGTTCCGAGCTTGTGGAGTTGCGGGAACTGAAATGTTCTTGGAGGAAGAGATATCTGGTGTTTGGGTAAGGGATTGTTTGGATTTCTTTCGAGGAGTTTCAGCCATGGTGGCGGCTGTATATATATATATGTTTTGGCCGCTGTGGTGAGCAGTTGTGAAAGCTTATTATGTCAACTCCCTCTAGTTGACTAGGGTATGGTAGTATTATATAGCCGAATATAATCGTCCCCTCAGAGAAAAAGGACAATTATTTCTTTTTAATAAATAACCAAATAATTATTGAGAAAATGATGTTAAATTTAATGTTTAAAGCAAAATTACTTTTGGATTAAGTCAGTGACCAACCACAAAATTTTTAATGGGGGCTAGTTTTGGAAAAGAAATGAATAAAATTTAGGGAGTAAAAGAGAGGATGAATGATTATGCTCGGAAAAAATTGAAGAAACGGAAGTAAGTAGTTGTTGGGTGGAATTTTAATTCAAAATTATTTTTTTTTAAGCAGGAATTGTATTATTTTTAGTGACTTACTGGAATGACATCTCTTCATTCCTTTATTTTAGTAAGTGATTTTTTTTAAAAAAATAGTACGTTGCCTTACCAACTCTCTGGAGGCAATTGTGTAATGATAACAACACGAATTGCTGAAGTAGCCTCTGCCTCGTGTAATACTGACTCCCACGGCTCCCTTTACAAAATGGAATACTTGACATTTCAAGATTCCATGACTCTATTTTGCCGTAAGACTTTTAAAGACAGTTGTTGTCCTGACCATCTAAATGATGTTGTAAAAGGAATTGTGGAGAAGTGTGGTGGTTTGCCATTGGCAATTGCTGCCATTAGTGGGGTTTTGGCTTCAAAAGAATTGAGCAGAATAGATGAGTGGGAGCGGGTTCGATGTAGATTGTTGGGGGTATATGAAGGTACTGGAATGCTAGAAAAGGCTAAGAATATACTTTTATTGAGTTACAATGATTTACCTCCCCCTCTCAAGACCTGTTTGTTGTACACTAGCATATTCCCTGAAGATGATGAGATACCTTGCCTTTTTCTAATTAACTTGTGGATTGCTGAAAGATTTTTGGAACAGATAGAGGGGCTGACTATGGAAGAAGTTGGGTGCAATCATGTGAAAGGACTTGCCAGTAGGAGCTTAATCCAACTGGATGAGGAGGCGCAGTATGATGGGCTACCTGATACTATTCATATCCATGATCTTATGCGAAAAATAATTTTACACGAGTCAAAGACAAAAACTTGATTACCTATGTTGGTACTACAAATCAACCGAGCACGCAATGGCCTCCCGAGAAGGTGGTGCGTCGTTTGGCAATTAATGAGAACGATTTCCTTGAGAACTGTGTTGCACCAGAAAGCCGCCATTGTTTTGGCCATCTTCGATCCATAATCACTTTTGGATGCGAAGAACAATTACCGAAGGCATGGTTAGTTGAATTTTTTTCTAGTAAGTGTTTGAAATTAGTTGATTTTAGCGGTATGGAGTTGGAAGAAATTCCAAAAGAGATCTTCAACTTATATAACATCACTTTTTTAAATTTAGGGGGTACTAGAATTAAAAAGGTCCCAAAATCCATCAAAAGGCTTCAAAATCTAGAGTGTTTGCTTTTACATGAAACTGATGTGAAGGAGTTGCCTAAGGAAATTCTAAAGTTACAAAAATTTCGTGTACTTGATGTATATCAGGAGGAAGTATCAAATATGATTATACGGTATTCTGGATTTAGAGCTCCATTTAATTTGGGATGTCTTCGGTCAATAGAAGTACTTCAAACTTTAGATGCAAGGGAGAATGACAAGACGAATACAATCAAAGAGATAGGGAAGCTGGCAAAACTAAGAGTATTGCAAATTACAAATCTAAGAAGAGAAGATGGAATGGAGTTTTGTTACTCACTCGAGAAGCTCACAAATTTAAGGAAATTAATGGTTGATTGTTCAGATAGAAAAGATATGGCAGTTGGTGTATTGGATTTGAATTATACTATTTCTGTTTCGTCTATGCAATATGTTGACTATCTACAATTGGTTGGACACTTAGAAAAGATGCCGCCATGGATAAAAAATCTTCAGAATTTGGGACACATAAATTTGATTGGAAGTAGTTTAGAGGATGATCCATTAGAGTCACTTCAACATTTGCCCAACTTGATTGAGGTTGGTTTTCGGAACACTTACAAAGGAGAAAGTTTGTGTTTTAAAAGTGGAGGTTTTTTTAAATTGAAGAGGTTGATCCTACATAATATGGAAGGATTGAGATGGGTGAGAGCGGAGGAGGGTGCAATGCCTAATATCAGAGAATTAGATGTGGATACAGTTCCATTGATGGAGGATTTACCTTTGGGTATTGAGTACTTGAAGGAGCTTCAATCACTTCAAACGGACGTGTTGAGTTATGAAATGAGAAAGAAACTGCTGGAGGGGAAAAAAGACTTGAGAGAAAGCCAAGAATTTAAAAGAATATCTCACATTCCTACTGTTAAGATTTGGTTCCAGAGAGATGGAGAATGGTACTGGCAACATCTATGATCTATGGTCTCATAGAAGATAATGATAGTTGTTTTGGATTAGTCATTAAATTCAGCTTACCATTTTTGTATACAATTTTTATTCGTACAGTAATAGGTCATATCCTAAATTTGCAAATTCTCTCTTTTATCTAATCTTCCACTCCTTTTTGCCCCTCTAGCGTTACAAAAAAATTAAATTATCTTCTTCTTTTCTGGAAGAATACGTGAACAAAATTAATTGTACAAAGAGCAAGTGTTGACATTTTTACCTTTATTAAAAGATGATGCAAATGAGTGGACAGCTATGTGTTTGTACTGCATCTAACAACTTTGTATCAACTTTTGTAATTTTTACAAAGCTGCTTCCTCCTCTGTACTATATCGGTCAGAATCCTATCTCACACTTCTATCTAATACTCATTATGATAATTTTTAATTACTTTGTGTATGTATTTTTTATTAATTTTTATACGTTGATAACATATAATTTTAATTGAATATTTTCATTTTTATAATTTATTTTTTTTAAATATTATTTTATTTTTATATATTTTTGAGAATTTTTTAATAATAAAAATCATATTTAATAATTTAATATGCCCTAACCCTCAAAAAAATGGAACCTGTCGTGTTAAAAAATATAAGAGTGTAAATAATAATGTATCACATAAAAATCAATCGAAAATACAATATATACACAAAGTAATTACAAATTGTCACAGGGAGTGTCACATAGAAGTGTCACAGACGATCCTGAGCCCTATTATATCGTCCCTCGTCCAAATCAATTCACGTCCTTCTTCAACATTACTCACACAATTAATTTCGAATGGTACATATATTTTGGTCCAACATGTATGGCCACTTCACTCTTTTGGTTCAATATGTTTGGCCTCCGCCAAACATACCTATTACGTTTACATTTTTAAGTGATTTTGATCCATTCACCTTCTATAACAGGTTTTTGTATTAGTCAAAATAAGTCAAAGGTAAAAATAGTCATTTTAAAAATGCTTAAATCTATTTTTGGTCTCCCATAATAGGAGTTATTCTGGTTTTGGTCCCTCTTTTTATTTCGTTACCAAAACTAGTCCTACTTAATTTTTTTTTTTTGCAATTATAGTTATTTTTGACAAAAAATACCCTTTGACTAACGGCCAACTAACTATTTGACTAACGGTTGATTAACTTTCCGTCGCCACCATCACCACCCCACCCCCACCCGGCGGCGGGGTGGGGGGTGGACGTGGCGGGGCGGCGACAATGGGGTGGTGGTGGGGTGGCGACATCAGTAAATTAGTTAATCGTTAGTCAAAATGTTTGTCAATCGGTAGTCAAAGGGTATTTTTGTCAAAAATAAGTATAATTGCCAAAAAAATTTATGTGAGACTAGTATTGGTGACGAAATAAAAAGAGGGACCAAAACCGGAGTAACTCCTATTTTGGGGGACCAAAAATAGATTTAAACATTTTTAAAATGACCATTTTTATTTTTGACTTGCTTTCACTAATACAAAAACATGTTGTATCAGATTAATGGATTAAAATTGCTTAAAAATATAAACTTAATGGGTATTTTTGGCGGAGACCAAAAGAGTGAAATGATCTAAAATTACATTTTTTCCCATATATTTGCCCTCCTACTGTCACACATCTTCTGTTGCTACGTTTGATAGTTGAAGCTCTTTTTATCTCACCATTAATTGCTGTCAAAGTGATGAAGAAGGGATCTTCGTAATTTGGGCAGTGCTGCCCTTTTAACAACGAACGAATAGCACAGCTGATAGTAAATGAGAGATGAAGCTTGGTTTTCACATAATTTTGCATTTCATTTGGCAGAATTTTCCTTTCTCCATTTTGAAAAAGTCCCGCCAAACAAACAAGCACTAGTTGCAGCAAAGATGGAAAAATTTGCATGTTCAGAACAGCCTCAAATGTTTCTTTGTTGTGTGTCATGAATGTGTTACTACTTACTGCTTCAATTTTAATCATTACTGTCTCAATTTTGACAAAATTGTCCTTTCGCTTAAGGAGATAGAAGGTATTGTAGAGGGTATTTTACTCCAAATTAGGGTGGTAGAGAGTAAAAATTGTGGCGTAGTAAAATTTTTTCTTATACTTACCGCTTCAGTTTTAAACATTACCGGCCAATTTTGAGTATAGAGCTGTCCTTTTCGTTAAAATAATGTATTATAAGGGGTGTTTTAATCCAAAATGAGGATTCCAGAAAGAAAAACCAAGTGAGTACAGAGCTCATGCACAAAAAAGAGTGCAAAGAAATCCAGTGATGTCACTGAGGCTGTCACAGCAGTGAGTTTTTGAGAGTTAATAAGGAAGGAAAAGACTGCATTGCAGCCCAGATGAATGGGTAAAATGGAATTCACCTAATTGAAATTAAGTATAA
Source organism: Knoxia roxburghii (assembly GCA_030378225.1). Lineage (NCBI taxonomy): Eukaryota > Viridiplantae > Streptophyta > Magnoliopsida > Gentianales > Rubiaceae > Knoxia > Knoxia roxburghii. Next base: position 39,010,995 of record CM059423.1, read on the forward strand.
TAATTGAAAATATTAAACAAAAAAAGATATAAAATTTGAATAGATGGATGGTACTCGGAAGATTATATTTATCATAGATGGATGGTTATTCGTTATGCTTGGATGGAAGTGGATGCTGAACCTGAATTTTGCTCTGTTTTTGACGAGAGGCTCTTAATCCTAAGGGGTTGAGCTTAATATTTAAAGGGCTGAATCTTTTAGTTTGATGTTGTCTATCAGATTTGGCAAAGTTTCATTTTGGGTTTTGGCACATGTTTTTTCACTGCTGGGTATGAGTTAGGAAACTACTAAGTTGATCAGGAGGAATTACTAAGTTCATGGCAGCTCTCTGCCACCATGGTGGGGGTGTTTGTTATTGTTGATGATGCGGGGAATTATATGAAGATTTTGTACTACTGACGCTTTTTTATTACTACTTTTCAAGATTTTGCAGAAGAATAAAAAGAGCTGGAGATTACTGCTGGTTTGTTGCTGGTTATGAGTTATGGGCAAAGGTTGGCACTAATTTTGAGCAGCAGGAGGAGTTTATGAAGCAGGACATAGTTTATGAGGATATAGGTGGCAGGAAAGGTAGACAGACTAGATATTAGCAACACTTATGATTCCAAAACTTATTGGAGCAAGAAAGAACATGTTTTCTGTAATTAATCTAGTTGTTAACAAAATTAATATATGGGTTATCAAACCCGCCAGTCTGGTAGGAGACTGTTTTGCCAAAAAAAAATATATAAGATTTGAATATCTGAATTAAGCAATAAAATGAGAGTGGCAGTTTTGATTCTATAAAGAAGGTTATAAGCAGACTCCTTTCTTCTTTTCAGGTCAACAATTCATCTTTTGGTTGCTTCCTGGAAATTTTGATTCTATGAAGAAGGTTCGTTTCTTCTTTCCAGGTCAACAATCCATCTTTTGGTCGCTTCCTGGAAAATTTGGGGAGATCCCACCTGCAAATCCAAAAGACCAAATCTTTGAAGGATTTCATCGCGTTAGGTAAAGGATTATGCATTACAGCTACGATCTTGGAAAATTTTACTATAAATCCATGGACTTTCTTTTTTCTGTTCATATTACATCCCATTTTGGTAGTTTGTTTGTAGTATAAAAAACCCAAGAAGTTGTTTAATCAAGAGTCTCAAGAGGGTTTATAGATATGAAAAAATTTCAGAGGGTTGGCGTTCTAGGGCTCCTGCTTCATGTAATTTTGTTGTGTTTTAATGGGCTGAATATCAGTTCTGCAACAGGAACTGAAGCAGAAGCTCTTCTGAAATGGAAAGCCAGCTTATCTTCTTCATACTCTCTTGAGTCTTGGTCTCTCAATAACGTCATAAATCTTTGCAATTGGACAGGCATTGTTTGCAGCAGCCGAGGAGCAACTGTTTTTGGGCTCAAACTTTCAGGGTTTGGTCTCAGGGGAACTCTTGATCAATTTGATTTCACTTCATTTCCAAATGTCAGAGAGTTTGATGTCAGCATCAACAGTCTCAATGGTCGCATTCCATCCGCCATTGGTAATCTCTCCAAGCTCACTCTTTTGGACCTCAGCAACAATATATTTGAGGATAGCATACCATTGGAGATTGGCAAGCTGACAGGGTTAAGGTACTTGAGTTTCTTAAGCAATAATTTGAATGGTTCAATTCCATATCAAATTGGGAATCTTCAAGAGCTAAGGCATTTGGACCTGGGATCGAACGGCTTAGAAACTCCCGAGTGGTCAAAGTTTTCAAGCATGCCTTTGTTAACTTATCTCAGCATGTCTATTAACTCATTCACCTTAGGATTTCCAGATTTCATACCAAGTTGTCAGAATCTCATCTTTCTGGATTTATCCCTGAATAATTTGGCTGGCCAAATTCCTGAATCTGTGTTTACTAATTTGGTTAATCTTGAGTACTTTAATCTTGCTGACAATCAATTTATAGGTTCACTGTCTCCCAATGTTGGCTATCTGACAAAACTAAAAAGTCTTCATTTAGGAGACAACAATTTTTCTGGTTCACTTCCAGATTCCCTAGGAAAATTATCCGATCTTTTGGAACTGCAATTGTACCACAATTCATTTGAAGGCAGCATCCCATCATCCTTAGGCCAGCTCAGAAATCTCGAAATTCTTGATCTTAGGACAAATCGTCTGAATTCTACCATTCCTTCTGAGCTTGGCCTCCTTACTAATCTCACTTACTTAAACTTGGCCATGAATTCACTTACAGGATCCCTGCCTTTGTCATTCTCTAGACTAGTTAAGTTATATGATTTGGACTTGTCTAATAATAGCCTTTCTGGTGAAATCTCACCTTATTCCATTGGTAACTGGACTGAATTGACATTGTTGCAGCTAGAGAATAATGCTTTCACCGGAAAAATACCGATTGAAATTGGACTTCTGACTAATCTTTTTATTCTTTTTCTGTCTCATAACCAGTTGTCAGGATCTATACCTCCTGAAATTGGACTTCTGACTAGCCTTTCTATTCTTGTTCTGTCTCATAACCAGTTGTCAGGATCTATACCTCCTGAAATTGGACTTCTGACTAGCCTTTCTGTTCTTTTTCTGGACAATAACCAGTTGTCGGGATTTATACCTCCAGAAATTGGCAACCTGCAGAGTTTGACACAATTAGACCTTTCGATAAACCAGCTTTCTGGTCCAATACCTATCACTGTTGGGAACCTCCAAATCTCTATTCTTTTTCTGTCCCATAACCTGTTCTCAGGACCTATACCTCCAGAAATTGGCTACCTGCAGAGTTTGGTACAATTAGACCTTTCGATAAACCAACTTTCAGGTTCAATACCTAAAACTGTGGGGAATCTCACCAATCTTGAAGTGCTTATACTTTCCTCCAATAGTTTAAGTGGAAGATTGCCTCCAGAAATAGGAAATTTGACTGCACTTTTTGTTCTTGATGTCAGGACCAACTATTTGAGTTGAAAGTTGCCTTACCAACTCTCTAATCTTGTGAATATGCACACTTTGACCCCCTTTACAAATCAATTTTCTGGTACCATTTCTTTGGGTGTTCATTATCTAGAGTCGGAGCAATCGACGGTTTGATCCAGGCGTCTCCCCGGATTTGGTCAACTGAATACTTGAAGTGAAGATATAATCCTGTGGTTATGTTGTGAAATTATAAAGATGCATCTCAACTCAAACTTTGTAAATCGTTCATCTTATAATTTATGAATTCACAAATGTACTATGTTGACACATTCAGTCCAATGCTAAATACTGCTAGCAATAATACACATAACAGTTTTCAGACAAATCACTCCATTGGTAACCTTTATATGGTGGAAGGATTTTTACTTTGTGGAGGTAATTAAGGGGACATATCCCAACTATTATTGCAAGCTACTCTTTTTTTTTTTTTTTTTGAACCTTTTAGCCTTCTAACTAGTTAAGTTGTTGGTCAGTTTAAACTATTTTTTCAAAATTGTTGTCAAGGTAACAATTGAAAATATGTTTTACAAGAAATATGAGTGTAAATCTTTAATGGAGGGTTCAAACTCTGGATTCATCTTACCATTCATGAATTCACTAATGTATAAAACGAAGGAAATAGGAAGATTCTCCAATGCTTCAACAAAACAAGAAAGTGAAAAGAGAAGTATTGAATTATTGAAAACAAACTCATATATGTGAAAGTAAACTCAAAAGATACCCATCCACCATCTCCATCTCCATCTCCATCTCATATATTGAGTTTCCAGGTGAAAGCAAAGCAACTACTAAGTAGTTGATAGTTTTTGTTGCTTCATTTTTCTATAAAGACAACTGGTGGGATGATGATATTGTGGCTTTACAGCTCCCCGCCCAGTATTCCTGATATGACATGAAGGAATGGAGCAAACGGAATGCCATTTTTGCGGTGCCCAACGTAAAAGATGCACTATGCATGCTGTTGCTCAAGAATTATCTGCTAGCACCTAGGCTTAGCTTCCAGTTATTTCTTGAGTTGCAGAGTTTTCATGCTCAGTTAATAATAGGCTCTAAAATCTATTCTCTTGTATGCTATAAATGAAGGATCCAAGAACGAGAGTAATTATACTGTATTTCCAGTTTAACACAGATATCTTCTTCAGTCTATTTGTGTATTCAAAAGCCAGCACTATTTTTGCAGAAATAAGGTTATGTGAAACCGTCTTTCTAACCGGAGTTTTGTTATGAAATTTTGAACTTTGCTTGTAATGTACAGAAAACAGAAAATACCATTGTTATTAATGATGCCACCTTCAAGTTTTGACTCATAGGAAAATGATAAATGCTTAGAAGCAAAGAACAATAAATTTAAAAAAAAAAAAGAATGCACATGCATACCTCTTCTGCTAAAGTTTGTAAAAATGTTTCACAAGTTCAATTGAATGAGAGATCAAGCTTCATGTCACTTGAATATGGAAACTAATATATGAAGCCCAATCATTCTGTTTCCAATTTAACAAGATTCTCCTTCATTTTTAGTAATAGATGTTCTTGTTTTTGCATCATCAAGATAATGCTGATAGATATAAGAAAGAAAACCCCAAATAGCAAGTAGCAAAGAAATGACTTTCACCCCATCCATTCTGTCATGGAAGAAAATCACCCCAAGAATTGGAATAACTGGCAGGGCAATTGTACTAATCACATTTGAAAACAGGGATGACACCTCAAAGATCAACCCAAACAAGCCCAATGTTGAAATCTGCCATAAAATTGCTGTCCAGAATAAGGTCATCACATAAGAAACCCTGCCTGTTTTGTAGTTTTGCATTTCATTTGGCAGTGTTTTCCATTCTCCACTCAGAAAAAGTCCCACTAAACAAGCACAAGTTGCTACCAAGGATGGATAGATTTGCATGTTGAGAATAGCCTCAAATGTTTCTTTGTTGAGTATTTTTTTGAATGAGAATTCCAACAGAGAAAGGCCAAGTGAGTACAAAGCTGATGCACAAAGAGTGCAAAGAAATCCCATGATGTACTTCCTTTTGGAGACAGTGGTCGCGGCATCATCCGAGCTAGATAAGTCTGGATGGACTGCAATAAGTGAAGCTGAGGCACTGAGGAGGAAAATCGAATTAACGATCAATGCAGTAAGTTTTTGAGAGTTAATCAGGAAGGAAAAGGCTGCATTGAAGGCTAACTGACTGGCACAAATGAGAGAAAAGGTTGAGATAGGAAGATATGCATAGCCATATGAATACATCAAGTTGTCAGCTGCTAAAAATATGCCAAATAAGAGAAATATCAACACAAGACTGTAAATGGATAGCTGTCTTGGAGGATCATTAACATTTGAAGAGTTGTTGATCATTGTAGGATTTGTGGATCGCGGCAAGAACAACAGGAAAGGGATCCAGATGGGGAAGCCTGCTGACTGAACAATTGTTGCTGTCCAATTGCTGTTCCCACCATTAGCAAAGTAAAGTCTGCCTAAAAGAGTAGCAGCAGATTGTCCAACAACAAGGAAAATAATGTACATGAATATGTGTAACCACCAATTGTAGCGTTTGATCTGCAGAAATCTCTGTTGATTGGCACTGTCTGAGTTCTTCGGCGAGTTTAATTCATCATCTGTCACTAGTAAAATGATTTCAGATAGTCATCAATTCAAGAAACAATCATACACTTGATCATATTACTTGATAACAAACATAAACTGGAACACACAAAATCCACTCATGCCTACAAATACCATCCAGCTCGCTAGTTCTTTGATTGAAACTTAAACCTTTCAGCAAACACCCTCGGAACTCACAGGTTTACTCAAGAACTTGTTCTTCATTTTTCACATAAGTTTCCTCTTTTGTTTAGTATTATTTCAAAGAAAACTGCCCTTTCTGGACGGAATTTCAGGCCATTGCTGGCAGTTTATTTGTTGATCAAGCTCTTTAACATCACCATTACAGGCAAACAAGGTTAAGGAAGAGTGGAACAAAAAGAGGGAATTTGATGGCTGACCTTTAATTTCCCTTTCCATGTTGAAGACTCTGTTATCAAGCTTACCACAGAAATAAATTCTTTACCTTCTTCACTTGGGATCGATGGGAATCAAACAACAGATCATAAGCTATCATTCATCATGTGGGCTCAGCTGAATAAAATAAAATGTCATTATCAAAACCAACAAAGTTTTGATTCTTTTTATAATAGGTTGCAGTGAGAAGTAGCGTACGAAATCTGATATTTTGGAGCTTTTGAGGCTATGGTTGACAACAAATCCTCAACTCTTTCTGGGAAACCTTTAAGGAGTTTAGTCGGCGATTTTCGTTTGTTTCTCTCATGACAATCTGTACAAGTGTAAACTTAAAAAAGAACGAACAAGAACAACTGCTTATGCCAATCCTTAACTAGGAAATATAGTTGCCCCCTGGTGGGATTGAAAGTTTGAAATCACCACTTGGAAAATAAGCTGTAAAAACTCTTAACTTTGAAGGTCAATGATTCAGTTCCACCAGGCTTAAAGATGCTTCTTCATTTGTAATAGATTTCTTTGATTTTGCATCATCAAGATAATGCTGGTAGATGTAGGAGAGGAAACCCCAAATGGCAAGAATCAAAGATATGATTTTGACCCCATCCATTTTGTCATGGAAGAAAATCACTGCAAGAATTGGAATTACTGGCAGAGATATTGTACTAATGACATTTGAAAACAGGGAGGACACCTCAAAAATCAACCCCAACAAACCAATTGATGAAATTTGCCATGAAATAGCAGTCCAGATCAAGGTCAGGATATAGGATACACTGCCCTTTTCATAATCTTCCATTTCTTGAGATAGAGTTCTCCATTCTCCACTAGCAAAAAGTCCCACAATACAAGCACAAGTCGCAATGAATGATGGATAAATTTGCATGTCCAAAACAGCATCAAATGTTTCTCTCTTGAGTATCTTCTTGAAAGATACTTCCAGCAGGGAAAGATACAGAGAGTATGTAGCTGATGCACCAACTGTACAAAGAAATCCGATTACATACTTCCCCCTGGAGACTTTCGTCGAGTCATCTGAATCTGGATGGACTGCAAGAAGCGAGGCGGAGATGGTAAGGAGGAAAAGAGAATTGAAGATCAATGCAGTGAACTTTTGTGAGTTTAGCAGGAAAGAAAACACAGCATTGAAGGCTAGCTGAGTGGCACATATGAGAGAATAGGTTGAGACAGGGAGGTACAAAAGTCCATATGAATACATCAAATTGTCACCAGCTAAAAGCACTCCAAAGAAGAAAAACAGCAACAAAAGAGAGGTCATAGATGGTGGTTTTGAGGGATCATTGTTTGAAGAAGTGTTGATCAATGTAGGTTTGATGAAAAACAGGAGGGGAATCAAGGTGGGGAAGCCTGCAGATTGAACAAATGTGGCCATCCATTTGCTGTTTCCACCATTGTCATAGTATAATCTGCCTAAAAGAGTAGCAGCAGATTGGCCAGCAAGAAGAAAACTGATGTACAAAACCACTCGAAACCACCAGCTGTACTGCTTGAGCTTAGGATTTTGCAGTAGATTGGCCCTGTTTGATATGTTCTCAGAGTTCAATTCCTTATCTTCCACTGATACAAGTTTTCAATCACAAACAGAAGCAAATCAATGTCAATATGAGGCAGTCTTTGGAGACTTTCAAGAAAAAATGGAAGTTCTATAATGGCCTAATCATGTTAGTTCTACACCACATCTTGAGAAACTCCATGACAAAGACAATACGACAGAAGGAAATACTGATTGATCCAAACTACCACTAGCTGTATTTGTCCTGTGGGTTGATTATGGGGGGATTCAGAACTTCAAATTAATTAAGAAAATGAATCTTCTTTCACCATATTAAGACAAAGTTGAAAACTTTCCAGATTATCTGCAACTAAAACTTGCTTATTAAGACAAAGTTTTAAACATTCCAAGATTACCAAAAGTATCTGCAACTAAAACTTGATTTTTTCCCAGTAACAACATCAAACAAGTAGATGAATTGGTGAAACTAAAAGATTGAGTTTGAACTTTTGAAGGGCTGACCTCTCATTTGCAGCTCCATATCTTGAGTGTTCTCCATGAAAGCTTGGCTTCTTGCTTTATTGCTGTCCAAACTTTAAACTTTGGCCTGACTGATGATTATTCCATCACCTAATCATCATATATTATTGTATGGAATACATGAATTTAAAGGGATCTCCTTAGTCATTTTCAGGGCTCAACAAAGTTTTGACCTTTATGATGTTGCAGTGAGAAATGGCATTTTAAAGCTGAAATATTTGACTGTTTTTGTTTGGTGTTATCGTTTGGTATTTGGAGTACAATATTAGTTGCTATTGGATGAACACAAATTAGTATTTGCAGATGTTTTTGGCAAGATTTTAACACTTTACATATGTAATATAGTAGCCCATTTTTCTTATAATAATAGACCTATTTAAAAAGGGTAGTGTTATATCGCACCCCGTTTTTATTATCGGACGCCCCATTTTTCAAAAAACTCTTTAGTTTGTGAAGTATCACCCCCTTCATTCTTATTTCTCGCCCCCTTAATGTTTATCTTCCGTCTCTCATATTATTATCTTATTGCCCTTAATTAATTTACGAAAAATTTTATAGGTCTCTTTTTAATCTACTAAAAATTTATAAAAATTATTATTAAAGTAGCATAGATGAGCGAAATTATAAATAAATTTTTTTTGGTCTTTTTAGTAAATTGATTAAGGGTATTTAGGTAATTTAATATATTTTTATATTTAAATATTATGGTTGATATTTTTTAATTTGTCAGGGATAATTTAGATATAAAAGGGGCGCGAAATAACAAAATAGGGAGCGCGAAATAGGCCTTCACATTTAAAAATTATTTTATATTTTTTTACTATAAATACATATAATTATTTTACTTCCAAGTTTTAAATTAATATAATTTTATATATAATTTTCAGTCATTTACAATCAAAATTTAATAACATATTTAATAACATATAAAGTTATAAGTAAAAAATTATACATATTTCTATTATTCAAATTCAGAATCTATTGATTTGATACGAGAAATGTCAATCACTAAACTACAATCTACTTATCTAATAATAGACATTTTATATGAATTTATCTCATAAAAATAAAAAGTTATACTTTATTTGAACAAAATTATTATCAAATTACTAGTTTTAGAATTTAGTTGAACCAAAAATTTTTTTTTGCATGATTGTATTTGTATTAAAATAAGAATTTTATTATTTTTTTAATATTTAAATTAAAATTATTTTGTTTAAAAATAAAGGAAAGAAAATTTTTCACATACGGAAGTGATTTTGTGTGGTGAGCAGTTGTGAAAGCTTATTATGTCAACTCCCGCTACTTGACTAGGGTATGGTAGTATAGCCGAATATAATCGTCCCCTCAGAGAAAAAATGACAATTATTTCTTTATAATAAATAACCAAATAATTATTGAGAAAATGATGTTAAATTTAATGTTTAAAGCAAAATTACTTTTGGTTTAAGTCAGTGACCAACCACAAAATTTTGAATGAGGGCTAGTTTTGGAAAAGAAATGAATAAAAGTTAGGGAGTAAAAGAGAGGATGAATGAGAAAAAATTGAAGAAGAGGAAGCAGGTGGTTGTTGGGTGGAATTTTAGTTCAAAAATGTTTTTTTTTTTTTTTTTAAGCAGGAATTGTATTATTTTTAGTGGCTTACTGGAATGACATCCTTCATTCCTTTATTTTAGTAAGTGATTTTTTTTTAAGAAATAGTAAGTAATTTTTTAAAAAATTTATCACTTATTAAAATCACGTTATTTCAGTAAATGACATCTAACTATATATTCATATTCTTCCATCCAATTGCCCCTAAACGAAAAATATCACCAAAACACTTCTATTAGCATAATTTCATTAGAAAAAATTAATGAAAACATCGTATTTGTTTTAAAATTTACAAATCTTTTGAAGGGATCGTTTCCAAATATCTAAATAATCTATTATAAAATTAATTTCTTGATATAAATATCTGACTTGAATCTCTCAATCTCCATTTAACAATTTTTGGATGCCTTGATTAGTCCTTGTATCATAGACAAAACAAGCCGATTATCCGTTTCAGCTAAAAATTGCTGGTCAAACTCTTGAAGCGCTGACAAATATTGCTGGTCAATATTGGCTGGCCAAACAGTCTGCAGGTTATGAATTCTGAATGGTGGAAACTGGAAAATGTGATCTGCGTAGGCTCCCATCAACTTAGGCAAGAGTGTAACAGGAATTAGATATTTAACCAAAAAAAAAAAGAGTAATAACGACATATACTTCCACCCAGCAAAATTTTCACTGGATATTATAATTAAAACTATAAGATTATTCCTGACACAAAGTGACAAAACCACCATGAAATTTAGGATTATTAGAGTATTTTCATCATACCGTCAAAAAAAATTCTCAATAGTATTTTTGGACGAGTAATTCCATCACTTTGTCTATGATTGTTACGTCATATGCAGAGCTACGGAGACCTGATGATTCCACCACTTTATCTATGACTGTTACGCTATATGCAGAGTCACGGATCCTGACTCTACTTTTTTTTAAAAAAAATCCATTTGTTAAAACATTTTAAAATTTGGATTTTTTTTTTTTTTTTTTTTGTAAAAAAGTCATCTACTGTGTTTCAATAGGAGCCTTTAAAAAAATATGTCACCTGTTGAGAAGACGGTTTTTTCAATAAGAGGCCAAGAAAAAGTCAACTTGAAGCAATATTTTTTCTCTTCTTCAATTCCTTCCTGTTTTCAAAACGCATTGCACAAGTGCACTTGTTATTTTAAAACACACATTACATTAGTAAGTAATTTCTTTTTCCTTTTCCGAAAATTTTTTATCCACGATACAACACTTTTATTGAAAAATTCTTAATTCTGCCACTGCGGACACTATCTTGAGTTAATGTAAGGTTTCCAAAAATAAAAGTATGAAATTTATAACATCGACGCTATACAAACTCCCCCACAAGAATCTGCATTATTACATGAGGTTATATGTACTCTTTATTTTGCTTAAAAAAAAAAAATGTACTCTTTATTTTACCACTGGCAATCTTGCAGACAGCAAGTCCGATACAATTACTCGGTTCTTGCTTGCGTACTCAGAGCTGAAAAGGTCGACAGAGGAGAAAAACTGGAAGCAACTAGTTTAACAATACAAACTGCAATGCCACTCAACTCAAACAGGTTTTCATTTTGCTCCAACAATGGCGTCAGTTCTCCTTTCTTCTCTTTGAACCCTTCACCACAAGTCACAGAATCTTCCATAACCGCACTCATGAATATCTCAGCAGCGTCGAAATGGTCCGAAAGGAACGCATTAACCGCTTCCTCCACACTCTCCACCGCATCCTGGTACAATTCCAGGCACACTGTCAAACAATCCTCGACGAAAGGGTCGAATCCCCCGTCCCCAATCATCCCTTTCACCGTATGAATCGTGCTGGTTGCGTTTTCCAGGGCGAGTTCCATCGCGATGATCGCGAGCCCTGGAAGGTTTACTAGGTGGCTGATTGGAGGGACCTGGAGGGATGTGACGCAGTGGTCGTAGGTGCTGGCGGGTGTGGCGGATTTTTCAGCACACTGTTTGCAGGTTGAGTTCACAAGATCAGCTGCCTGTCGAGTAATCGAGTTGGCAGTTGCAGGATGAATTAGTGAAGTGGAAAGCAAGCAGAATGAGAGACAGATGAGTATCCTCATTTGCATTTTTCTTTTTTTGATGGTAATAGTTCTTGTGTTCTTGATTTGTTACATATTATATATTATATATGGAGAGTTGAAAATGAACAAAAATAGTGAATGGACAAATGAGCTAGCATCAAGGAAGCTTCCTGGAATTTAATCTTGTCTGAATGCCTGTATTTTGGGAGATTTGATCAAGCACAATCCTGGAGCAGAATCACAAACTAATCTGTTTGATTAAAAAGATTGAACTGTATGCTCCAGAACCTCAATATGGAATACTAGGATGGGATCCTACTCTTAAAAGAACAAATCAGGAGAAAATTTGGGCACACCAAAGTATCTGTGATTATGTGTAACTATCTATGTTTCTTGAGAAAGACTGCCATTTGACAAGATCTAATCTAAGTGGTTACTCTTTGTTGGGTCACACCAAAGAGAAAAGAAAAATAAGCCCATCATGTATTTATTTGGCCTTGTTTGACTAAACAAAAAGTGATGACTTCTTCCTTTGTTGGGAAAAAAAAAAAACAGAAGAAAAGCTGGTAGAGTCCGATTTTGATGAAATTTTGGATTCGGGGTCCTCTCCACTAGCTATATATATCTACTAGTTTATATTTTCGATTAGGTGTCTTTTGGTGAGATTCTTCCGAAGTCATTTGTGTCATTAATGTAGTTTTGGAAGAGTATAGTTATTTGTTGTTGATCTATCTTTGACGATAATGCATTATTATTGTATATCCATCGCTTGTTGATACCTTGGTAACCCTATTGATATAGTGAAGATTTGACCAGAAAAGGTTCCGTGAATTTTTCCCAACTTAAGTTTTTCACGCAAAATTATATTTTCTCCTTTATTTATTTATTTATTTATTTTTTTACTCAATTGGTTATTTAGCTAGTTTAAATTTTTATTTATTGATAGTCATTGTTGGAAACGAGAAAATACCTTTATATTGATTTGTACCCTTTCCACCCCAACACTCTTTTGAGCAATTTTACCATTTTGTGGATTGTTTCCATGAAAATTAAGTATTTGTTGGTTTGCCTTTTGAATGATGCTTTGTTTCTAAAAATTAGAAAATATGTGTGGAATATTGAAAAAGAATATCGAAATAAAACTTATTTTTTAAAAAAAAAATTCAAAGCAAATCAGACTGTTTGAAAAATCTTAAAATTTCCCATCACAATATTTCTCATTGAGCCATCTTGAAGTTTTGGTGCTCTTCATATATCATATATTTTGGTTTGAGGTACAAGTAATTCCATGTTCTCAATTTGTTAGTGAAGCAATTTTCCAAGTTCAATTTGCTTCAAATGATGCAAATCTAATGAGTTAGTTTGGTTAAAGTGCAAAAGATCTACAAATATTTATCATTTTTCCCTCGTGTATATAGCTATGGCCAATTCTATCCAAGTATACTAATCCCGACTTAGCAGAGAGTTGGTTTTAAGAGAGACTCTCCATATTGTACAACAGCTGACGGCTTAGTCAGTTTATTATTCTAGGAGATCTTTTAATGTTGATCTTAGCAGTGAAGAATCTGGCGACACAGTCTCATGCTTGTCACCCCATTATAAAAGACGGTAAACATATGCTATCGAGACATTTAATGTATTGTGGATTTTTCGAGCACAAAACACTTGGGCTCACACAGTGGCACAAGATGCCAAATCTAATGTAATCACCTCTCAACTCTCAAGCCTGACTTTTTTTTACAATCGATACTAGCATGTCAGGCCTGATTTCTTTCTATAATCGATACTGAAACGTTCTCAAGTATTTTTTAATGAAATTCACTTTTTCAAAAAATTATAGTAATATTTGTTTAATTGTACGTGTAAATACCTTTTTTCTATTTATATAATTTAAAATCAGTTAATTTTTAGATATGTATTAATACTTTTAACACCTTTTTGCAATATCAAATTTAAACAACAAAAATAAACTATAAATCAAAATTAACACCTTTTTGCTTGGCTGGGATTGCAACGACCCTTCCTACTGTTTCGCTTAACGGGTCTCGTTTGTTGTCGGCTGCCCTCCTTTGGGAGCTTTGGAGAATGCTCAACTTGGCAATATTTGAAGGAATTAGGCCAAATTTTTCTGGAATAATTGGTCGTGTGCAGCGGTCTCTCAGGGAATTCTCATTTATTCAATATAGACGGAAGCGGCTCTCTTCTCTCCCTGTTTTCATGTCGATTATTTGGAAGACTTATTGCTCCTCTACTTTGGTGATTAATGTTGATGGTTCGAGAATTGCATAGGGCTCAGCTGGATATGGATTCCTACTCCGGTCTCGGGAAGGAGATTTTATCTATGGGGAGTCTGGTTTTTTAGGTGCTTTGTCCTCGGTCCAAGCTGAAATTCGGGGCTTGTTGGCAGCTGTCCATTGTTGCAAGAGTAAAGGGCTTGTAGGGATCCAATTTTTATCAGACAATCAGTTTTTGGTTAGTATGGTTAAGGCTGGATGTGATTTTTTGTGGAAGGAATATACGCAGTTGGTTGAAATTAGCGAATTCATACAATATTCAGGGTCTTTATTGCAACATATTTATCGTGAGGGTAACATGCCTGCTGACTTCCTGGCTAAAATGGGTTATGGGGGCAATTCTATCTCTTTCACTGCTTTAGTACAGGCTCCAGTGGACTTGGTTACTTTGGATGCGGCATGCTTGAGAGTTTCATAATTTAGAAGGATAGAATATAAGTAAATAGTAGTGGTAGTTGGTTTTTGTAAGTAAATGCAGTTATGAGCTTTTTTTATGCTTGTACAGCATATACCTCGGGCTTTCTTTTTGTGTAAAGTTCATACTTCTTATCTTTTGTACCTATTTTTAGAAGCTAATATCAGGGTTGCTAACCCCGTCGGCCTCTAAGCCTTTTTGGCTTGTGAGAATTTTTGAAAAAAAAAAAAAAAACCACCTGATAAGCTTCGAAGATGGCTATGGCATGACTCGATTGGAGCGGCTCATATAAGACATGTAGCTGCTGTGTAATTTAGGCCAAGAGCATCCTTCTTTGTACCAAAGAAAAAAGATATATTACTAGTTACCGTCTCAGTTTTAGGCATTATCGTTCTAATTTTGATAAAATTGTCATTTTACTTTAGGAGGGGGATGAAAGAGGGTAAAAGAGGGGTATCTTAATCTAAATTGAGACCGTAAAAAGTAAAAATTGGGATGATAACTAGTAAAATTTAAAAAAAAAAATTAAGGATTCAAACAACAATACGGCCAACATTCCACGTCATTTGATTTTTCTATATACTAATTTACCTTTTGTTAAGGGACTGATGCGTTAGTAGAACTGGTAGATAATAAGTAGCATAATAAACAAAAAAATAATTATTTAAATAAAATTAATAAAATTTAAAATTTAAATAAAAATAAATAAGAAAAGAATTAATAATTTGAGAAAAGAGAGTAAAAAAAATAAGAGAGAAGGAAATTGAGGAGAGAAATGCCTAAAAAATTTTAGTTTTTATTTCTTTTTTAAGTAAAAAGTAATATAAATTTGAAAAAAAATGCAGGAATATATATGGTCCAGTGGTAAATTTAATTCTAAATATTTGGTAGTAGATAAATTTAGTTGTAAATTTTATTATTCATAACACATTTAGTAATAATTTTTTTAGATAAAAAATATATTTGAACTAATAATAACATGTTAGTTCATGCGTCATAAAATTTATTATATGAATTAAAGTAATTTAATTGACATTCATGTTGTAGTTTAGTGGTTAACGAATCATACTTTAGTGAATATTTTTGCATTTTTTCTATAAATTAGACAAGGAGATTGAAATGATTTAAAATTTTGAAAATAAATAAATAAATAAAATCCGAAATAACGGAATTAATCATTAATTGCTTGCATTTGCAGAAAAAGTTGTTCAAAACCTTAACCGAAGTCCATACCCCATCAGCCCACACGACACTCTTCCTCCTCCTCCATCCAGCCTCCCGCCCGGACCTCCAACTATATATAACTTGGATTCTCTGCATAAACTCTCAAGCAAACATTAAATCAAAATCAAAATCAACAAGATGAAAAACATGCAGGCGTTCATCAACTGCTGCTGCTTCTTATTCCTTTTCTTGGTTGTCGTCATTTTGCATGGCGGCGAAGCAACCCGAGATATTGTTAACAGCAGCAGCAGCAACAGCTTTGTCCAAACAAAAGGGACTCGTTTTGTGTTGAATGGACGGCCGTTGTACCTGAACGGCTTCAATGCATATTGGATGATGTACATGGCAGCTGACCCTTCAACGAGAGCCAAGGTTTCAACAACGTTGGAACAAGCGTCATCAAACTACGGGATGAATGTTGCCAGAACCTGGGCTTTCAGCGATGGAGGTTATCGTTCCCTACAGTCCTCTCCTGGAGTATATAACGAGGACATGTTCAAGGTATTCACAACACGTTTTTTTCTTTTTCTTTTGTTTCTTGTTTTGCTTCATACAATATGCAATAACCCCCACGTACCGAGGACCCACCTTCGAAACACTCAGAATTTTTTCTAGTATGGTTATTCGGGTTGATGTCACACTCCATGTCACTGTAATTTCACCTCTGAAATATAAAATCTGCGTCCGCCCTGAATAACCCCAGTTTTATGATCTTTGTTTGTGTTCAGGGGTTAGATTTTGTGATTGCAGAAGCAAAGAAGCATGGAGTTTATCTGATATTGAGCTTGGTGAATAACTGGGAAGGTTATGGAGGAAAAAGGCAATATGTTCAGTGGGCTAGGGATAGCGGCCACTACTTGAACAGTGAAGATGATTTTTTCACCGATTCAGTTGTCAAAGGCTATTTCAAAAACCATATCAAGGCTATTCTGACCAGGGTTAACTCCATTACTGGAGTGGCATACAAGGACGAACCGGCCATATTCGCATGGGAGCTAATGAATGAGCCTCGTTGCCAGTCTGATCTTTCTGGAAAATCAATTCAGAGTTGGGTCTCAGAAATGGCTGCCTACGTCAAGTCAATTGATTCCAATCATCTCCTGGAGATTGGCCTGGAAGGATTCTATGGAGAGTCCATGCCTGAAAAACGTGTTTCAAATCCTGGTTACGAAGTTGGAACTGATTTCATCGCTAATAATCATATCCCACAAGTTGATTTTACCACCATTCATCTCTATCCTGATCAATGGTATAGTTGATTATTTATAACAATAACAACCATTATCCTCAAATTAAAGTTCTCCGGGGGGGCCATTGATTTAGAACTTGTAACGTTATAATTTTAAAATTTTTGCAGGGTTTCCAGTTCAGATGAAACTGCTCAAGCTCAGTTTGTGGATAAATGGATCAAAGCTCATATAGAGGATTCCATATCTGTGCTGGGAAAGCCTCTAATGCTGACTGAATTCGGGAAATCGTCAAGATCACCTGGGTACCAAGTCGCGGTGAGGGATGCATACTTTTCAAGTATTTATGATACCCTTTACTCTTGCGCGAGATCCTCCGCCGGCGCATGTGGAGGAGCCGTCTTCTGGCAGGTCATGGCTCAAGGGATGGAGAACTGGAGCGATGGATATGATGTTGTCTTGGAACACAGTCCTTCCACCACCGCTGTTATCGCCCGACAATCCAACAGGCTCTCTTCTCTTAGCTAATTAATCAAACATTTGAAATTCCCATTGAAATTAAGAGCCTAAAATTAAAGCTCATGAGCCTCTTGTAGTGTGAGGACATTGTTGAATCAACTTGAAATATTGAATTTTCTGATACTTAATTAAAGTTCAATGAGTTCTTCCTCAGTCCATTTTTTTCTTCCATCAATGGGAAAACTTTGATTCCCGATCTTGGCGGTATCTTAGTGATAATCACTGGTTACAATCATCTTGTCATTACGTGAAACATTTTAAAAATAAATCAACAAATTAAAAATGGTAAAACTCGAAGAATTTGAACATGAATTTAAAATTAGACTCAAGGTATTTATCAATTTGGTTTAACCTTTTGACACAAACTTATTACAAATCCCATTGATATAACTAGCCCTGAATTTACACTCAAACTTTTTTATCTGCAATTAGCTTCTCCTTTCTTTGATCTATAATTCCATGCACTAAATAAATTTTATTTCTTTTAAAACAAGAATGAATTTTGACACTGTCATCTCTACCTCAACTTTCAACATTTATTTTTCTTGTTCAGAATGATGGGAGCTACAAAAATCATCTTTTGAATGTTCATTTCAATCCATGCATGTCTATATTGTCCTGCAGAAATTGATTCATTGATCATTTTTTATGAAAAACCTTAAACAAACAACTTCAAATGTTGAACACAAGAAACTCTTAAAACCCAATCAATCCCCTCACTCTGTTTCTTCTTCTCCCTGGCTAATTGTACAGAAAGACTGCATTTTTATTAGCCAAAAGTGGGAACTGTACTAACTTGATTAATAATGCAGATAGTGATGATCCCTATTTCAAAAAGGTCATAATTCTCCTTTGCCAATGGCGAAATCTCTCCCTTTTTGTGCCTAAAATCTGCTTCACAATTCATGGGCTGTTCCACAACTGAACCCATTAACATATTAGCTGCAGAAAGCTGGTCCGCCATGAAAGCCCCCATCGCCATCACCACATCCGACACCGAATCGGCATAACCCTCCAAGCAATTCTTCAAACACTTGGTAGTCAAAGGATCAAACTTCTGACTCAGAATCAACTTCTCTATGTTGGCAACCGAGCTGGTGGCGTTCTCCAGAGCCAGCTCCATTGCAATAACCGCGAGCCCCCGGAGGTCCACAGCGCGGCTGCCCGGGGCGGCTTGGAGGGTGGTGAGGCAGAAATTGTAGTCGAATATGGTTGAGATATCGGAACAAGCTCGGCAGGTTGAGTTTATGATGTCGTTTGAAAATGGAGCATGAATCAAGTGTCTGCTGTTTGCTGCAGGGATGGTTGATCTAATGAACAGGGTAAAAACAGAGAGGAAAATAATGGGAAAAAATTGGCTCGTCATCGTTTTTCTTGATTTTTTCTTCCTTCTTCTTTGATTTGAATTGTTCTTGTTCATTTCATATGATGTATATATATGTGAATTTTGATGAAGATGATGAAGAAAAATTTAATAATTGTGTAGGATCAGAATTAGAGAGAGTACTTGAATTAGGGAAGTTTCTTGGAAAAGGTCATCAAGTTTCGCGCATTGGCTCTCCGTGCATGTTTTTTGTCTCTCCATGTTCATTCTGGCAGTTTGCCCACATTTATGTATAAATTATACAGACCTGTGTACCCCTGGTATTCTCGTAATATAATTCATACATTCTCCAATTATATTTGAAATATATCTCCTTGTAGTTTGGTCAAACTATCATCTGCCCTGAGATTTCTAATAACTACTAATACCCTCATTGACCAAAGTCAAACATAAAAAAATAAAAAAACGAAAAAATTTAATGATTTTTTGGCAAAATGAGATTGTAAAATTATGTTAATTTTGTCTTTTAATATAATAATAATGTTTACGTTAGCATTTTTGTTCAGGTTTTACATCAATCAAGGGCTAGTTGTTATTATTTTGAATAGTCAAAGGGGGTATACGTTATTTTCAAAACCTAAGGGAGTATTGATAGTTTCACCAAACCACATGGAGGTAAATGTAATTTACCTAATATTTTATGTATTTTTACGTATTTGAAAAGTGGTGTATTTTCACGTGATAGTTGATGTATCATAATGTTATAAATAATGTATTCTTCAATTATATTTATTTGACGTAACATTTATTATAAATGATGTATTCTCCTAGTAGGAGTATAAGGTGTATTTGTTTCGTAAGAATATGGATGGAAGCAATCGGAAATTTGATAATTCAATAATCATTAACAGAATTTGATTATTTTTGACTTGTTTGATGAATTAGAAGGTATTCATTAAAAGAATTTGATTCCTTTTTAAATGTTAGGTAACACAAAATTATCATATGTATCCACTATTATCACATTCTATTAGCCTTTATTTTGAAAAAGTAATAATCAGAATCATATTGTTTTATTATTTTTCCCATTAAATAAATACACATAATATAATAGTGTCAATGAAGTTCACATACGTCATTAATTTTCTATATGCTTATTATTTATTTTATTTTATATAGTCTCCCCCTCTCTCTAAATAAAATCAAACATAACAAGAAATCAAGATTAGTGAGACCATCATTAGTGTGATTATTTAGTTGACCCACTAAAAAGTTACTAGAGGGATTCAAATGCTTCACGCCTCCCATAATCTAGTAATCCAAATCATCAATTCATGAGAAGTTGGCATGAGGGGCTCGTGTATTTCCGTGCATAGTTGCCTTAGTTTTAGGGTTTTTGTTGCTCAATTCATCTTGTAAATTAAGAGTAAGCGATCACACCTTGAAGACGTATTTATTTTTGTTTTCTCCTCATCAAGAAAATTAATAATATAGCTCGCTCTTCACTCAGGATTGATAACAAGGAAGTCGAAGACACTAATTATTAAGAGTGAAGGCTTATTTCGCGAATCTTGTTATTATTTTGTGTTTTTTTATACTCAAATTATCTCTGAAAAATTAAAAAATATAAACTATAATATTTAAATATAAAATATATTAATATATTAAATTACTTAATTACCTTTAATCAATTTACTAAAATACCCATTAAAAAATTCATTTACTTTCATTCATCTATGCTACTTTAATAATAATTTTTATAAATTTTTGATAAATTAATTAAGGACAGTTAGGTAATAATAGGAGCGGTGTAAGATAAGCTTTGATAGGGTGAGAAATAAGAATTAAGAAAAATAAAAGATTTTTTGAATAACAAAAAAAGAGAACGATATAACACTATCCTTATTATTAAAAATATATCCTTATTATTAAAAATAAATGATAAGGATTAATTTATTTTGGTAAGTTACTTTGTTTACCTGTATGTTATCGGAGTTTTATTGGGAAGGAAGAAAGAGTAATAGTATTTAATCACTATGTACGCAGAATTTTACCTTGGGAAGGAAGAAAGAGTAATAGTAATTAATCACTATGTACGCAGAATTTTACCTTACTAATTGGATAATTAACTCAAACATTTTAAATTTAATTTTTTGAAATTGTGGTGGCAGCGGTTGTTGACGCCTTTTCTATAAAATTGTGGTGGCGTTGGCGGCAAGGTATTGGAGTTTGGGCACGATTCATTACATCCTTATCTTAATCAGCCAAGCTTCGAACGTCATGGCTTCGAGTTTCTCGTATAGCATATCAGGCTGTCTTGATGTCAAAGATTATTGTTGGCGCGGGTGACAGCTCTTTTTTGGTATGATAACTGGTCTGATTTGGAGGTTCTTTGGAAGGCTCAGGGTCGTCCTCCTTCTTTTCCAAAGCTTACCATAGCAGAGTTCTTCATTGACAAATTTTCTTATTTGGAGATTTTTGCTGAAATTTTGACTGATAATGAGGTTCAAGCTCTAAAAGGAATGCATATAAATTTCCAGCCAACTTTTTTTTTTTTTTTTTTCAAAAGATAGCTATCTATTAGAATACTTAAAATCTTAACTCGTACATAAAAGATAGCTATTGATGTGCTAAAAATACAACACTAATAATAAATTTTTCTGCACACTTTAGGACCACAAAATCCTGTCGTGTAGTAAGAAAGGTATTGAATCCACAGGGAGCACTAAACACTTATGTACCTTAACAGTTGATGCATGCAAGAGAAAAACAACAGATAAATATGTTTAATCAAAGACAAAAGAGAAACTTAACAGAAAAGATAATTTGATAGGATTTGGGATAGTAATTTAACCGCATTCACTCTCAGCTAGTGTTCCATCTATATTGGTTTCTCGTTTTCCCTGGACCTTAAGCCTACTCCTTAATTAGTTTCAGTTTCACTCGCTTTTCTACTCCTGCTCAAATCCGACGGACTGCTCAAAGGGAGAAGATAGACACCCCCGATCTACTCTTATGACAGAAAATAAAGCGTATTTATCAAACACAAAAGAGGAAACCGTCTACCGAATTAAAGGGGTTTAAATCAACAAAAGGAAAGTGATACACCAATATATAAACAGATCAACTCGTGATTCCTCGCACGAGGCCAGTCACACCTACTAGGGGCAAGAACTCTCACCGAGTTGAGCTATAGAACAGAGAAGCGGCTCCGATCGAGTGTAATGGCACTCGATTCCACATAAATTGAAGAGATTCGAAATTAAATCCCCATGAACTACTTAGAACAACATGGTTCTAAGCTCCATCACCATTATGCTAAAAACCCTAGCTACCCGCGAGAGACAGAGAGTTGTCGGCTTCCACAACAATGAAAACAAAAACAAAAGCTGCCTTAGGACTTGTCCTTATGATATTTATACCATTTACAAATTATGTTAGAAAATAAATGACAAAAACGGGGGTAAAATAGTCTTTTCAGCGACACAAGACTTTCCATGTTGACTTCCAAAGTTCCAGCATTAACTCGTTTGTTTGCTCAACTCTAGTCTGCATCCTTAGGCTATATTTCCAGTGGAAAAGTTTTCAACCTGAACCTAGTCCTGCATTTCCCATATAACACATAATAAGCCTTTAAGTTACACAAGAGTAAACAAAACTCCATCCAATTGTCATGAATCATATAAGAAATGCTATGAAAATAGATGTAACTTCAGGTTACATCAGCTATCCATCAGAATACTTAAAATCTTAACTCATACGTAAAAGATAGCTATCCATCAGAATACTTACAATCTTAACTCATATATAAAAGATAGCTATTGTTGTAAGTATAGTAATTCTAATCAAGCAGAATCATCAGTACGTGATTATGGCCATGTAATTATAGCAACTCCAATCAGCATGTAATTACGGTGACATAAATATGGTAGTTAGATTATAATTGTATCCTACTAGAAATAGGACACTCCATGTACATTGCATAAAGCCAGCTAATTGAGATCAATACAAAACAGACTTGCACATAGCATTCTTTGTTCATTAGCTATCCATCAGAATTGTAACAACCCGGATAAAATTGAGTAATTCTGTATTTATTTCTTTTAGAAGGAAGAGTTGACTTTTCTAAATAAGTATGATAGAAAATTTTATTTAATAAATTTAGCATAATAGTGGAAATGTAGGGTGTATTGACAATTTTATAGAAATTAAGGGGGGATTCTTAAGGAAACCAAAAACCTAAAGGATAAATGGGGTAATAAAAGGATTTGGGTTAAAAGGGCAAGTGCCACGTTGTATTTGGTTTGCTATCTAAATATTAATGCCATTTTCTTTTCTCCTGGGTTTCTCCATCCAACATCTATTCTATTTACCTAGCCATATTAAACCATGCTTACAAACACAAGTAAAATTCTCTCCGGTTGACAATTCAATCTTTCCACCCATATGCAAGTCGAAAAAAAGTTGGGATTGAGCGCTTAATTTGTTTATTTGGGATCCCTAATTTCCTACAGAGAGAGAGCTGTAGTTTCACCCTAATTTAGGAAAGTTCAGTAGAGATTTGGGAGACAAAAGAGGATTTGGGCAAAGCTGCAAGTTTCCTCTTAAATTGCAGCAGTTAGCTTTCAATTAGTCTGTAGCAACACCTGTTAGATAAGAACTATGCTGCCTTAGTTAGTATATGAGAGGGGTCAGAGATGCAAATACAAAGGTAGTTAATCTAGCATCATAAATGTGACTCCAGTTAAAATTTAATTAAGAGGGATTAGAGTCAATTTGAGTTTAGCTAGCTCGAATTGAATCTTTTCTCCTTTGATCATTTATTTAGCTAAAGGCATGCATAGGTAATAGGAAGGTAGTAGAGCATGTAGTAGTTTAGGGACATTTCAATTATAACTATAAGTTTGGTTGAATTATATGAAAGATTATCTACCCGGGCCTAGCCAGAAACTCACTTTCGTACTATGTATTCCATAATCGGAATCTCTGGCCAGGCCTAGACGCTAGCACAATCGTTATTCCAACCATTTTGAAATAACATTGCGTAGGATATAGGTTTGCACTGATTCGATTTATCACGCAACAAAAATTCTTAATTAAAAGCGGAAACATAAGAATTACCTATTGAAGCGTACACATAGGTGATTCTCTTGTATGCCTCAAAACTTTGCTTGTATGTTGTGTGGGCAGCAATCTAACGAGCAATTTGATCAACTAATCACCACAATCCACCTGCCAGAAAAAATTCTAGCACCGCTGCACCTGGCGCGTACAATCCATGCACTGCCCGGAAAGAGAGAAAGCTACACTTTGCTGCCAAAATTTTGAAGAAAATTTCGACTGCCTCAAGCTCTATGAAATCCGAATTTAGTGAGAGAATTTCTCTCTTTTTAGTATTTTCTCTCTCTAAGTTTTCTTGTCTTGAAAACTTATGAATTGTGTATTGTGGAATAGCTAATCCCTTGTCTATATATAGAGTTACAAGAAAGACCCCAAGTTGGTTTAGGATTGGCCTTCATACTGGGTTTCTGTTTTCTTCAATCCTGTTCCTAGACTGATACACATCCAACTGATACAGAGATTCACTTATCCCAATCCAGTTCCTGGTATGATTAATAACCAACTGATACAGAGATTCACTTATCCCCAATCCAGTTTCTGGTATGATTCACAACCAACTGACACAATGATTAATTAATTGCTTAATTAATTAAATCTACATTTGTCAACAACCCAATACATAATTAATCGTACCACTAACGGATTAATTATTGCACTACCATCCTACACCAGAATTGCTTCCGGAACAACTTAATTAATTTATTCATAATCTCCACACATCAAATATATAGTGTCTGTTAATATATTAATTTACTGATAAATTAATTAATTAACTTCTTTAATTTTGAGACTAGTACCACTCGACCTTTTTACTATACCAGACATAAGTCCACCGGCCGGGTTTAGTATAATAAACATTACGAGCTCATCTCGGGTGCACCATCACCCCGGACGCACCGGTACATGGTTTCCTGTCGACAAGCAGCAGCACACCAAGTAACTAAACACGCGCACCCAACCTACCGAGACTATTGGTCACAATTGACCTCACTCATTGGCAGATCAAAGTACACTATGTCTAATCCTCATGCCCGCTCGAGTCTAGGGATTAAGAGATAGAATACTAAGAACGATTTGTCTATTAAATCAGTACAAGACAAATCATTCCTAATGGTCAAGTTCAATACGCCCCGGACATATCTATATGATTCAATCAGTTTAGACAAACTAATTATCCGAATCACATAATAACCTAAACCGACAGTTTGTCCAAAGCTGTATCGGTTACGAACCTCATTTATACATTATGTCTTTTAACCAATGATAAGTCTAAAATTAACGCGTTATTTTGTTTTAATTGGAGGTCAGTTTTATGAAGTTTATGGCTTAATTGCGCGTTATTTGTAATGCAGGAGAAGATGGACTTCGGTAGAGCTAAATACGCAATTTGGCCCTATTTTTGGAGGAAATCGAGAGTTTGAGCAGATTAAAGAAATATCAAATTGGGCTGGCAAGGAGAACTATTTGTGAAGGAAAATAAATGTTTAATTGGGCTTTATGTTTAGACTCAATGTTGGATTGGATTTTACAATTAGTATTATTTTAATTAGTTTCCAAACTTATTAGGAATTAGTTATATATATATATATATATATATATATATTTAAATTGTGGGCCGCCTTATTAGGTTAGTATATATAGTAGCAGACATAGGCTTTAGAGTTTTGGCACGCAGGAGTTTTGTTCACCCAGGAAGGCGGCTACTTGTTTGGAATTTGATATTACGGCTAAGTTTTCTTTTCTTTCTTTTAATTTCAATTATGTATTTTAATTAGGTTTGATAGTACTTGGATTGGATGAACTCATGAATTATTTAATTTCATAGTATGATTATGTGTTAAATATTTTTGGATATTTATTGTGATTTATGTTATTTGGTTTATATTACAGTCAAATAATTTGCCTAAAGCTTTTAAGTTTGATATAATATAATCTCAATTAGGATAATCCGTAAAGGCTTACGAATTTGCTAATTAGAGTTGAAGAGGTTAAAAAGGTGGTACCTTTTAAGGCCTAGAACACTAATAAGGCAATGGTTTGTAGCAATAAATAGGTTGAATTAATTACTGTGATGAAGTGACTAATAAGGTCGGTGGATTCAATGGATTTGAATTGAGCCTACTAATTGGTGAGACGATGACATGTTGATTCGATTTGCATATTTGCATCCAAATATCTTTAACTGTTTGTGTGTAAAGCACTATGAAATTAAATAGTTTATGAGGGATTCTTATCTAAGTACTACGTTAGAAATTTTATTATTTTCTTTATTTTTATTTATGTTGGTTAGTTTAATTAGTTAATCAATTCTCAAAAATCCCCCGCTTCTTGACTAGATAGTAGAAAAAAGGTTAGTTCTAATACATAGTCCCTGAGGAGACGATCCTACTCACTGTTGTGCTGCTAAAACCCTTTAGAGTAGGTCTTTTATATTTGTTGATTTGACACCCATCAAATTTTGGCGCCGTTGCCGGGGACTAAAGATATTAGAAAAACCTTGATTTTATTATTCTAGTTTTTATATTTTATTATATATATTTGTTTTTTTTCTGTATTACATTATTTTTCATATTTTCTGTTTAGGAAGCTTGCAAGAACAATGATGGATGAACACAATTATTCATGGCAAGGTCACAATGGATTCAGTGCAAGTTACCAGCATGGCTATGAGGGAGAGTACCAAAATATGCCCACTTGGCAAGCTCGTTCAGAAGATACATCATATGGACAAGATCTAGCAAGTCAAATACGCAGATTGAACAATGAAATAATGGACAGACAAGCACCAAATATGCAGATTGAGCAATGTGAAAGGTCTTGCAAATGCGAAAGTAGATTTTTCGAATTGGAGACTCGACTTACGCAAATGCAAGAGACAATGGACCTAGTGCTGCAAAAATTGTCACAACCACAGTGTCAAGGGGCAGTTTACGTACAAGAGAAAGGGCCAGAGGATCAACCACCAAAGGATAAGGGCAAGAAGTTAAATTTTGAAAAAGAGGTGCTCAAATACTTAGAAAAGGAAAGTGCAAGGTGGAACAAGCATCTAAAGGTTCAAGACAAGATAGTTCAAAGAGAGTATGTCCAAGAAGAACAATTGTTCAAAGTGGACTCACAGATTAAACAATTAAACTCCGCGGTCAAGGATGTTTGTATCCATCTACTTGAGAAGGAAAGTGTTCAGATGCTCTCTACAAAGAATGATATCAACAATGGTGGGATCGTTCCAAAAAGTCATGCCAAGGGGGGAACACATGGCAGAGAAATTAGTGGGAATGAGCAAATCAAGGACTCTCCTAAAACGATGTACACATATCCTGATGATTCTAGCGAGGAAGAGCATGAAGTCATAGAAAAAATGTTATTGCGTGACCACGCTATGGCATTTGAGGTTCATAACCTCATTCCAGAAGAAGACATGACTCCTCAAATTGCCAGAATAGACACCAAGAAGAATTGCATCCATAGTAAGAAGAGTAAGAAACGGTTAAAGAGAGAAAAAGCTAAGATAGAGGGCAAGAGATTCAAAGAAAGACTAACCGTTTTAGAAGACATGGTGTTCCAACTCCTGAATAGTCAGAAGCCTATAACTACAAGTCTCACATCTGATCCAGGAAAGGTAAATGCGCCTCAAACACAAGGAAAGTGCCATGAAGATAGTCAAAACTACGTATATCATCCGCCTTAAAGCAAGTTATCTCACGTCGAGCTACAGACGTAAAACAAGCGCTTATGGGAGGCAACCCAAATTTTTTTTAAAGTTTTTTTAAAGTTTTTTTTAGTCTTTTAATTGTATTTTTAAGTGTTTTTTTTTTAGCTGAGAATTTCGAGGGGAATTAAAGGCTTGGGCAGAATACAATTCTTCCTCTGACATGCCCAGGTCAAGGTTTGCATGGTTTTTGGATTTTCTAAAGGTTTGGGCAGAATAGAATTCTTCTTCTGGCATGCCCAGGTGAGTTTTTCTTGAATTTTTAAGGAAGCTGGACAGAATAGAATTTTTCCTCTGACATGCCCAGGTCAAGGTTCGCATGGTTTTTGTATTTTCTGAATGCTTGGGCAGAATACAATTCTTCTTCTGACATGCCCAGGTCAATGTTCTTTTATTTTTAAAAGAAATTTTCTTTGATTTCTTAATGGGTTTGGGCAGATTACAAGTTTTCCTCCGACATGCCCATGTCACAAATTCTCAAAAAAAAAAAAAAAAAAAAAAAAAAAAAAAAAAAAAAATTCCCTTCTCGGTTTTATTAGGGTTTCATATTTTATTTTCTACCCCTTCATTTTCTCACCTACCCGCACTGAGTTTTATTTCTCTCCACAGCTTTTTCCTCCAAGAACATCGAAGATCACCCGGCCGTGCCTCTTCGATTCCCAATCGCAGGAGTTCTCAGTTCAATCAGTTATCGCGGTGAGGATTTCATCGGCCAGTTTCCCCATCTCTAAGATCAATTCTTGTGCGCCCGTGTCGGTTTAGACTGACTAAGTCCTCCACACCAGGGAGTTTTTCTGTTTTCAGTTTTAGTGTTCAGTTTCAAGTGGCTATTCTATGTTCTTAGTGGTGTGTTCGTATCTCCTTCATTCTTGCTTTCTACATTGGGGACAATGTAGAGTGTAGGTGTGGGGGGATTCGTTGTAGTTGTATGATATTGTTTGGTTTATGTTATTCTTTTGGATTTGTTTATGTGATTGTTTTGGGATGGTGGTGTTTATGGTGTGTAGAAGCTAGGTGTGAGGGAGGTGTGCCGTGTTATATGTGATGTGTTTTGTGTTGGAAAATTGATATGCAATGTGTGATTTGGTGAGGTAAGGATGAAATGTAAGGAATAATAGTAGTATTATGTGTTGGATGACTATAACTGTTTCTTGTGATAATTCAGATGATGATACTTGTGTGAGTGACACCCAAAAAGCTAGATAAAGTGAGATTTTGGGCCTTAATGAGCAAAAATTCTTTCTTGTGCTCAAATTGTTTTTTTTTTAGAGTGTTTCACACATAGTTTGCATATTCTAGAACTTGCTTGGTTATGCATGTTACCGTTGCTTGTGAATTTGAAGTACAAAAAGGATAAAGGCAATAGGATAACCAAATTTGGCTTGCTAAAAAATCCAACCTTCAATGCTTACCCTTAGTTAACCTTTTTTTTGAAGCTTGGACCTGATTCTTTGATTTTAAAGCCACTAAATTAAACCTAGGCCTGTGTTTAGCTTGCACTTTTCGCCTAGTTATTGAAAGAAGTGCATACTTGGTTGTTAACTTGGTTTGTGGTTTGAAGGCGGACATTGGAAGGCAATAGTAACTCATTAAGGATAAGTTGTGCTCTGACCAAGGCTGTTGAAAAAAAAAAGAGAAAAAAGAAAAAAAAAAGAGAAAAAAGAAAAAAAAAGTAAGAAAAAAAGAAAATGAAGAAAAAAAAAAAGAAAAGAAGACAAGAAAGAAAAGGAGCCAATATAAACAAATTCAAATGAATTTGTGTGGCTAGAAGAAAAAAAAAAGAAGAAAAAAAAAAAAGGATTGTGGAAAGAGCCAAGTTTGGAATCCTTTGTGGGTTACTAGTGTCTTGCATGGGTTATCCTCGGTAAGATGGTTGATGGTTAACAATTAAGTGTGTTCTTTCTTTCATGACTTTAGCCTTTGTTTGATCTTTGTTATCCTACCTTGTCCTGAGCATTATTCTAATCCTTAACGAAGACCTTTTGATTTGTACTTTGATTCATTTGAGTGACAGTAATGTGATAATTTTGCAAGCATATGGTAAGAACAATGCTATGTGGTGAACTTGAGTGATTACGTCCTTTAAAAAACTTTAAGTGCATGAGTGAATTACTTGAGAGGTGGGTGTCATTCGTGCTTGTTATTTGAGTTTGGAGAGTTATGAGGAATGGATATAGTCGTTACAAATGCATGATACTATGAAAGTTTCTTATGTGGATTGCGAGTCTTGCTTGATCGTATGTTGCATATTGAGGATCCGTGTGTTCGTTTGTTGTTTTGTGTTTGTTTCTTTTTCTTGATGAGTATTGAGTCATGCTTGGGGACAAGCATTGTTTAGGTGTGAGGGATTTGATAAGTCTAAAATTAACGCGTTATTTTGTTTTAATTGGAGGTCAGTTTTATGAAGTTTATGGCTTAATTGCGCGTTATTTGTAATGCAGGAGAAGATGGACTTCGGTAGAGCTAAATACGCAATTTGGCCCTATTTTTGGAGGAAATCGAGAGTTTGAGCAGATTAAAGAAATATCAAATTGGGCTGGCAAGGAGAACTATTTGTGAAGGAAAATAAATGTTTAATTGGGCTTTATGTTTAGACTCAATGTTGGATTGGATTTTACAATTAGTATTATTTTAATTAGTTTCCAAACTTATTAGGAATTAGTTATATATATATATATATATTTAAATTGTGGGCCGCCTTATTAGGTTAGTATATATAGTAGCAGACATAGGCTTTAGAGTTTTGGCACGCAGGAGTTTTGTTCACCCAGGAAGGCGGCTACTTGTTTGGAATTTGATATTACGGCTAAGTTTTCTTTTCTTTCTTTTAATTTCAATTATGTATTTTAATTAGGTTTGATAGTACTTGGATTGGATGAACTCATGAATTATTTAATTTCATAGTATGATTATGTGTTAAATATTTTTGGATATTTATTGTGATTTATGTTATTTGGTTTATATTACAGTCAAATAATTTGCCTAAAGCTTTTAAGTTTGATATAATATAATCTCAATTAGGATAATCCGTAAAGGCTTACGAATTTGCTAATTAGAGTTGAAGAGGTTAAAAAGGTGGTACCTTTTAAGGCCTAGAACACTAATAAGGCAATGGTTTGTAGCAATAAATAGGTTGAATTAATTACTGTGATGAAGTGACTAATAAGGTCGGTGGATTCAATGGATTTGAATTGAGCCTACTAATTGGTGAGACGATGACATGTTGATTCGATTTGCATATTTGCATCCAAATATCTTTAACTGTTTGTGTGTAAAGCACTATGAAATTAAATAGTTTATGAGGGATTCTTATCTAAGTACTACGTTAGAAATTTTATTATTTTCTTTATTTTTATTTATGTTGGTTAGTTTAATTAGTTAATCAATTCTCAAAAATCCCCCGCTTCTTGACTAGATAGTAGAAAAAAGGTTAGTTCTAATACATAGTCCCTGAGGAGACGATCCTACTCACTGTTGTGCTGCTAAAACCCTTTAGAGTAGGTCTTTTATATTTGTTGGTTTGACACCCATCAACCAATGATAAGATCTACTGTGTCACACCAGATACCTCATCATCTAATTACATAATATAAGTGGACAAATAATGCACAACTAAATTTAACCAAAACATTAGTCGATATATTAATTGGGAAAAAGTACAATACAAGCATAGTTTATGTATTCAACTCCAACATTGTATTGATAGTGAGTTATTTGTTTGATTGTTTAGATTCATCTTATAAGCTAGAGGCGGACAGCGATCTCTTCCTATACTTAATTTGATGTTTTGTTAAACTAGGAATACGTATATGCCCTCAAAAGCATTCATGTAACCTAGATTTAACCTGGAAAATATGCGTATGTATTTTGCATATTTCTGTTTATGGTTATGTTTCTGTTGGTTGATGTTGTGCTGGATGAATTGGAATGTTGGTTATTGTGTTTGTGTTTTCATATGCCTGACAGGTTTATCTGTATTAATTGTTTATTTAGGTCATGTTTGATTTATTTGACTTTTGGGGACCCCTTCCTGTCTTGAGCCTCCCTTTTGCCAAGAGGAGGTCTGGAACTGGGAACAAAGGCCAAACAGTAATTTTGACTAGGAGTTTTATTGACTGTATAGCCTAACAAGGGTTGAGGGATAAGCTAGTTCAGTATGGGGTTTGGGTAGGTTTCGACACTGCCCAATGTACTTTCTTATTAATTTGTCATATTAATATAGAGTATTAAATTTTGCCAATTTACCTTGCCCGCTAGAGTTTGTGAAACTGTTTTTTTTTTAATAAAATACTTTTATGATTTATATCTTATTAAAAAAAAGTATATATATTGCAAATAAAACTATTTACGATTACATTAAAAAAAATTCTCGTATCAGAATTAGAAGGCCACCAAAGACAAACTTGTAAATATAATATAATACAAACTAAAATAAAAGAAATTAAAATATCAACTATAATGTTCGACCAAGAATTAATATTAATTATTTATTTCCAGAAATTAAAATAGTTTATTGTTAAATATGGCACGGGTGGCTATTTTGTTTCAGAAACACGTGTGTGCCACTTGTCTTAATGCCAGTAACAAAGTATCATCATCATCAAAGACTCCACAAATTTCCAGTGTTTTTGGTCGGCAAAACTTCATCAGCCGCTCATCATTCTAAATAATTCTTCAAAATCAAATTCAAAGAACGGCAAAGAAACTGTAGTGGATGAAATTTTCAGTAGTAATTAAGATTTAATTTATACATGGCGACGACTGAAGCTGGTTCAGTTATGGATCCTCATGGTAAAAAGAGGGCCAAGAATATTTCCAAGGTTGCTACAGGGGAGGAACCGGCAAGGCCAGGAGGCGATGGTGAGCATCCCATTGTTTCCAAGCCACCCCCTCCTTCTTCCACCGATTCTCCTAATAACCCCAAAAAAGTTTGTATCTCTCCACTTTAGTCCTTTGAGACCTTTTCGTGATTTCTATTCTTTTTTTTTTTTCCATATTTTTTTCTTAATGTTTGCAGGTTAAGGTTTCATTTCTTTGGTTCTTACGTCTTGGGAAACTTTTTACCATATTCAGAGTTATAACTGCCTTGATTTTTTAGTGTGATTTTAACGAGTGAATCATACAAATACCACTGATGAAGATACAATATATATGCATGGATTTAGGTTGGACTCATGGAGAAAAATGGCGATGGAAAAGATGGCCAAATCTTCAGTAATCAGTTGAGGAACTGTTGCATTCGTTACTATGAGTTTTATAGGTAAATATATTGTATGGTTACTTATATTTTTAATACCAAAAATAGTGTTATATTCGTGACTTCTGAGTCGATTTTATTATTTTAAAATAGAATAATCAGTAATATTTCGAGTCCGACTTTGATTATTCAATGTAGATTTGGTTTGTAACTGCATTAACAACGGTTGGATGTTATATATTAATCTGTTGTTGCTGAATTGTGTAGGTGCACTATAGAAAAAGGGGGAGATGAAGCAAAATGTAGGAAATATTTAGAGGCGTATCAAATTCTCTGTCCATCTGAATTGGTAATGACTGATCATTGCTACTTATTCAACTAAAATAATAAATGAGTAATTTTATAACTGTTATCGATTTAGCTAATAATTATGTTTATTGAAATAAAACATTAAAACATTAAAACAATAAAATGAATAAGAGCATTAATCCGTTGGGTCTTTCAATATCGCCAATATCAATAGGGTGATTGTTTCGTACTTCTATCTTCTAAAAGGAAAAAAAGATCTTTGAGGGTCAGTTCTTGAATCCGAAAGAGAGTACGTGGGTTCGCCCAATAATTAAAAAGTGTAGCATTCTTAAATCAAATTGGGATTCGCAGTGGTGGAGGAACTGAATCGGAAAAAGAAGGGATTCTAGTTGTAAGATATCTAATGAAACTGACGCTGGAATTGAGATATTATTCAAAAATAAATATATGTATATCGTCGATAACTTTTAAAATGTTGTCTTGCAGGTTAAGAAGTGGGATGAAGAGAAAGAGCTTGGACTTTTTCCCCAGCCCATATAATTAATTGCAGAAGAACAAAGAACTGGAGGCTTTTTATTACAAAGGGAATGTTTTTTTGAGGCCATTCTTTGAGGAGAATATCAAATTGGAAAATGGAGTCCTATGGTTCTTTGTTTTTTTGGCTGTGTTGTATTCCCTGCAATTATGTGCTCCTTCCTCTGAATTTCAATTATCGTTTTTGTCTCAGAAAAATAATTATATTTATTTTATATATACTTTTAATTGAATATATATATATATGACTATTTTTTTTATCGTTTAGTGATGTTGAAATATTGTTTTTGTTCTTTTCTTCCATTTTGAGAATTTACTCTTCCTTAAATGGACATCTTTTAGCCTATAACTACATGAATTTAAATACAATACTCCAATCTTCTAGAATAGTACTCTCAAATAATAACTGGTAAAAGATAGTCTATTATTAATAGTATCATATAGTTAGATGGTATCATTATATTGGTTAAAGGCTAATAATAGGTATTTAGGAACTCGTACTAAAGTGATTATAAATTTTATATAATAGATTATAATATAAAATATTTTGTAAATTGTAGTTTAACGATAGTCAATTGATAAATAGTAGAATTATGTTAGTTTTGAAGAAAATAATAGCCATTTTATATAAGATAATATAATGTCCTCAAATAATTAATTGGCGGTTGGGTACTTGTATTCTTATTCATGTGATATTTGGGGAGAGTTTCTAATTTTGGACGGAAGTAAATGTATTTGTAGAGCTAACAAATATAAGCAAATTAGATTATAAAATAATACTTTAATAGTATAATGAAAAATTAATGTACTTGTAAAGATAACATTTTAATATATTTATAATTTTGAGTATAAATTGAGATGATAATTATCAATTTTACTTTTTTTTAAAACAAATTATCAATTTTACTTATATAAGAGTTAAAATTTAAATAAAGGTAAATAAAGAATAAAACTAATAATGTATGAAGAAAGGGAGAGAATTAGAGAGGGGAAAAAATATAAATCACCTTTATTCACTTATAAGAATTTACTTATATATAGAAAAATAAATAGCGGATAAAATAGAAAAATTTACGATCATTTAAAAAAATTAAATTTTTTTTCTAAAATTTATCACACTTTAATTTCATCAAAAGAGGCAGAATTCTGTTTCAGCAAGAAGCTGTTGAGTAATTAAGCCTAAAGCCTTCATTGAGAGGAAAAATAGTGCTTCTCTGCTAATGCATGCAGTTGTTTATTTTTTTAATTTGATTTTGAAATATTTACAATGGTAATACTTTACAAAAGTAGAATGATAATTTACTAGAGTATTTAATTATTTATGAGTGGTTTTGTTTTTGAAAGCAAAAACTAGAATTGATGGGGACGAAGATACAGACAAATTTCAACAGTGAGTTCATTGAAACGGAGAAACCCAAGCTTTTTTTAGGCATACTCTAATTATTATTTTTCATTATTTCTTGCTCTCTCCCGGAGAAACGATTAACAGTAAAAAAAAAAAAAAAATTAACTCAGAACAAACGCGTTCATCATCATTGAAGGAAAACACGAGTCGCACTGGATAATTCCTCAATCGGCACGGGCGTTCATTGAGGCGGTCATCGGCGTAGACCTGCTCCGCCACCGTACTCCTCCACCAGTTCGTTGAATACAACGCCATTGTAGCCTCCGGCAACTTACAAGGTATATCTACTCTTTGTTTCTTCGATTTTGATCTCCAATTTCCCCCTCAACCGCTTCATTTCTACTCAAATCTCTTCCATTTCTGTTGATCGTCCTGCGATTCCCTTCCTCCTGGTGGTACTGCTCCCCCTGGTTAATTTCGGTTGGGAAAGGTTTAACTCCTGCTTGCTACCTCTCCTGTAGGGCTTACGCGTAACAAAATCCCAAATATCACTTTACGAGGTAAAATTTCACCGTTTTAGAATTTTTACTTAGTAATACATTTTCTGCGTTTTTTTTTTTTTTTTTGAGGATTGTATTGTGTTTGCATTATTCCGTAGTGTCACTTATTAGCTTGCAATCTAGTGTGTAGTGTTCTGGTTATGGCTCTTGCATAATGCCTCGTGTTCTAGATCCTTTTACATATTAGGCCTCGTGTTTATGTTGTTGAGGTTTGGTTATATTATGATTCGCCGAATCTGGTGCAATTGTGTCTTGTTTAAACGCTGTGATACTGATGCCTAGTTCTAATCTAATTTTGGTGTTCAACTGGTAAAGAGGAGGATGAGAGAGATCATGGTGAAACTAGGATGGATAGAATGAGAATTCTAGCACCAAATACTTCAACACTCATTCTTTAATGGTCATAAACAACAACTTGCAATGTCACTCAGGAGTCATGACTATAATACTAGTTACTGTTTCAATAGCACATTTGAATAACAGTTTTTTGGATTTTTTTTTTCCCTCTTCCTTTTTTGGTGTGATTTAGATGAAAGAGAGTAAAGATGGTACAGGGACTGGTAGACTTCCGAAATCTTCATCGTCTGACTCTTATCCACTTGTTCTAGACATAGATGACTTCAAGGTGACTCCCCAAATCATTTCATCTCATGCTTTATTTTATGTTCCTTGATATGGCTAAATGTTGCCTGCACCTTCTTCTATTATGCTATACAGGGAGACTTTTCATTTGATGCGTTGTTTGGCAACTTAGTGAATAAGCTGCTGCCATCATATCACGAAGATAATGGAGATTCAGGAGAAGGCCATAGTAGCAGCATTTCAACTGATCTCTCAAATGGGAACTTGCGATTTCCATCAGACGCAGGAAAATCTACTCCGATGTTTCCTGAGGTTGATGCTCTACTTTCTTTGTTCAAGAATTCTTGCACACAGTTGATTGATCTTAGAAAGCAGGTACGCAGTAATACCAGTGGAGTAATTTAACACGTCTTCTGTGATTGAAATTTCTCTAATGCTACTCTATCTCTCTCAAAGATCGATGGGAAACTCTACAATCTTCAGAAAGAAGTAGCCATTCAAGACTCTAAACATCGCAAGACACTTGGCGAGGTCAGTTTATCTTGGATTTTTCTGTTAAATCTTTTGGAGATTACTATTCTAGCCTGCTAAAGAAAAAATATTCCACGTTGGTTTGTTTTAGTCTATGAAATATGGTGCAACTTCTAGCTATGGAGAATATATATATAATGTCATACATTTCTTGCCTACTGGTTTTCAGCTCTTACATGTCCTTCTCATTTGTATCGCTCTTCACAGCTTGAGAAAGGTGTGGATGGCTTGTTTACTAGTTTTGCAAGACTGGATTCACGTATTTCGAGTGTTGGGCAAACTGCAGCCAAAATTGGAGATCACTTACAGGTAAATGTTGCTTTGCTTAGCTGCCTTGCATTATTATTACTTTCACTGTAGTCATTCGCATTTTGGTTGGGATGCTTCAGATCTTACAAGTTCTGCCATGTAGCTATCAGTACAGTAGATATTGGTGGCAACATGGTTCATTGCTGGCATTTGTTTTGATTTTGAGATAATTTCTTTGTCAGAGTGCAGATGCTCAGCGGGAAACTGCCAGTCAAACTATAGAGCTAATTAAGGTGGCTACTTGATATAAATCCTCTTTTTTGGTTTTCTCAAAGATGACTATATACCTTTATCATAGTTGGAACCTGAACAAATTTTTATCAATTTTCATTCTGCAGTATCTAATGGAGTTTAATAGCAGTCCTGGTGATTTAATGGAGCTTTCACCTCTTTTCTCCGATGACAATCGTGTTGCTGAGGCTGCTTCAATAGCTCAGAAATTACGTAAGATGCCTCTAGACCTGTTATTTGCAGACAAACAACAGAGATTTGACAAAGTATTGCTATTTTTGTGATGCTAATCTAAGTGACTCAACGGTAGAAATTCATTGCGTTAGCTTTATATCAACCATTCTCTTTATGTGAACTTTGCATTGTGGATTTGTGCCTTCAAGTATGTTTACTACTGTGTTTTCATCTGGTAACAGTTCTTACTTTTTGGGAAGCCCGAAACTTAACAAGTAGAGGTCATTCTGAGAACATGTCAATTTTAATCTTGTTTTCATTTACTGGTTAGTCTGAGGTTCTTTTTGCACGTAGCTGATTGTCAAGGCCTAGTAAGATTTAGGGATCTATACAATGGGGTTGAATAATGATTGTCTATGATCAAATAGTTTGTCAGGCCTACCTGGGAATTCCATCCTTTTTTTGACTGTTCTCTTGGAATCATTGTATAATCCTTCTTTTACAGTTAGGTACTGTATTCAATATATGTTAATTAAAATAAAGCTGATCAAAACCATGTTGAACCGTAAGTTGTAGGTATTTTATGTTTTTAGCTCTTACAGCTCCCCTTTCAAATACCTTCTGAAATGCCCTCGTGTGAGTGCCCAGTTCCAGAAAAGCGCCCTTTAAGTTTTGGTTAGTTTAGGATTTCTTTTGCCTTCTTTGTTTCTTTGCTTGATTATAATACTTTTTCAAAATAGTATAAAGTGCATTTCAATAGTTGCACTATTATGTGCCCTTGAATTCTTTGCCTTTCGAGCTCCCCTATGAACTGAACTAAATTCAAATCTCAAGTGGCAGTTCTTCTAAAGTGATCGAGCTAGAGTGCTATATTTTGTTTGCCAAATGAAATGAACAATAGATTGTCCTTTTCTTAGTTTAGTGCGTTATTTTAGATAAAGATAAATTCTAGGATGTGTTTTTTGACCTGCCGGAAGACAAGATGAGAAACTTTAAACTGTTCGAAGCTTTTTACCTTTAGACCTTGTAATCAGATGGTGCGTGCCAAATTTATGCGGCTTCATCACATAGTTCCCTTAGAATCCAGAAAGGAAGGTTTCTAGATTAGATATTGTTTTGTAGAATTAAATCATATCTGATGTAGGTGGACATTATTATATTGCTTTTTCACCTCCTTCTAAACCTAAGTAACAAAAATAGATTTGGTTTAGAGGAACATTTTATTTGCGGCAATATCTTAATGGCAAATCTAACTTTTCCATGATATAGAGAAAGGGGGATGTTCAATTATATCCTTTGGGTTTTTGAACTTCTTAACAAATGGAGGTCACACATAGTCTTTTGGTGCTTTTAAGGTAAGTTGATTTTCTGGGTATGTTTATCAGGATCATTTGCTGAGGAAGATATGGGAAGACAAGCAGTGAATGTGCCAGTTGTGGGAAATGCAACAGCAAGCAGAGGGCTGGAAGTTGCAGTTGCCAATCTTCAAGATTATTGCAACGGTATGCTAACTTTCAATTTGATGGTGCAACAGTACCACTAGAAACTTGTTTGGCTATTCAGCTGGAGGTTACACAAACAACTATTGATTCGACTGCTCATGTAAATGTTGGCTGTGGTATGAGATTTATTTCTAGAGGGGATATGCATTCTAATTCCAAACAAAGCAGTTGATGTTAAGCTATTGAGTTTAAAAAGCTGGTCTCTTGAAATATTTAACTGTGAGTTTCTGACTGGATGTTGTACACTAGAAACTCATGCTTAAGGGAAAAGAAAAAATCATGCAAATAACGTTCCCTTTGCAGCTTACTGCAGGAAGTTATCCAGGATTCTCTGATTCAGGGTTCTTATATAACTGTTAAATTAGTTTGATATTTTAAATTTATTGTCCTGAAGGTTTGAGAACAAAAGTCCCCAGTTTTTCTTTTCTTTGATAGTGGCACTGCCTCATCCAGATGATTTACTTTGTCGGGTATGTCAAAGTGTGTTTGCTCTTAAGATTCTTGTGCATCATCAATGTATGGAATATATTGGTGTATTTTTTAGTACTGCAATTATCCTTTTAAATTAATATTTCACCTGAAAAGGTTAATCACTACAAGTGAGCTATTTGATAACTAACAAGCCATGGATAGGATTGATTATGGGAAGAGTGCAGCTTATGTGCATTTGGATGTCAGGAAAAATGGTCAAGTGAAATAGCATAAAAAATACGAGTAGCTTCACATACTCACCTCTATAGTATCTATGTGTATGCAGAAAAGCAAGTGAATGTTGGGCAGGTTTCTGTTTCGACGGAAGCCTGTGCCACTTGGACTTTTATTAAAATGAAAAATTTCCTGAAAGCGCATCAATGTATTTCCTTATCAGATGCCATTACATTTGTAAAAAGTGGGCAGAGGAGAAGTTGCCATGTTTCTGGTTTAATTGAATACTGCGAATTTGGAAAACTTATGAGCCTAAATAAGCTTAGAAGGGAATGAATAGATTACTCAGTGGTTTAGCGCATGTGAGCTCACTGGGTGATCCTGGTTTGAATCCTATCCAGGGTATGTAAGGGGGTATTCTCCCACATTTGTCAGGCCCACAGGGGTGGGTTTTGTAAAAAAAGGACGTAGAAATCATCAAATATTCTTCTTTAATAATACAGTCGTACTTGTGTAGTTTGTGCTTTGGACACAAAATCAATAAAAGTGAGATTCAATTGAGCATTTTCTCAATTCTTTTCATAGATGAGCATATTAGTTTTTTAATCCTTGTAAAATGGCATGTTATTCAGTTCTTTTGCTGTTCACTGCATGTTTATAGAGTTGGAGAACAGACTATTGTCGAAATTTGACGCAGCATCACAACGAAGGGAATTGTCAACCATGGCTGAGTGTGCTAAAATTTTATCACAGGTAACCTTTGTTTTTTTTATGGGATTAAAAGATGAGCTTTTGATTAGGATCGTTTGTGGCTCAACAGCTTTTGGAATCTATTAGCAGTTTCAAAGGAAGTTTTAAATTTGCATTCAAATTTTGCGCTAACTTGTCTTGCTTTTGATTTATCAAATTTGGCATGCAGTTTAACAGAGGAACTAGTGCTATGCAGCACTATGTGGGACTTCGCCCAATGTTTGACGTGGAGGTTATGAATGAAGATGCTAGATTAGTTTTTGGCGATCAGGGTTCCCTACCCAGTCCGAATAATGTTGCACGTGGCCTTTCTTCACTGTACAAAGAGATCAATGGTATGGAATGACTTCTCTCCATCTAATGATTGCTGTGCAGCTATTTAATCACTCCTCAGACATATTATCTTTGACTTCCAGATACGGTTCGCAAAGAAGCAGCTACCATAACAGCAGTTTTCCCTTCCCCAAATGATGTCATGTCAATACTGGTCCAGGTATTTCTGTAGTTCTTTCTGGTCTTGTATTTCTTTTGATGCTATAGTTTTGCTTTCTGATGATAACAGAAAGAGATCGTGCCTGGGGAAGTGTAGTGATCATTTTCACCATGAAAAGTGCATGATGTATTAAGTACATGAATGAAATGCTTGCTTGATCAGTAAAATGGATTATTAGTAAATGTCGTTAAAATATTCAATCCATTTGCTGGAAGGATATATTATTTAACCTTTTAGTTCCTTCTGATTCCCTGCATTTTTCTACTTTCTATATTTCAGTATACTATTTTACTGAAGTTTATCTTCCTGGTGTAATAGGAGACATTGCTAAGAACTATAATTGCCTATTTTTTGTTTTGGGTGGGTGTAGCGAGTATTAGAAGACAGAGTTCCAAAACTTCTTGAGAAACTTCTGATCAAACCATCTCTTGTCAATCCACCTCCCATGGAAGAAGGCGGACTTATATTCGTGAGTCACCTGCTATGTCAATTCTTTCTTCTTTGTTTTCCCAGTTTTTTAACACCTCTACTGTCTGTCTTGCATTTCAGTATCTTAGGATGCTAGCAGTAGCATATGAGAAGACACTGGAGCTATCAAGAGACTTGCGTGGTGTGGGATGTGGTGACTTGGATGTTGAAGGTATTGACTCTTCTACTTGAGAGGAAATTTGTTGAAAGCAGGAGTGATCACTCTTTTAGCCGTTTATTCTGCAATAAAAATTCAGTTGGTTGTTGATGTTTGATTGGTTATAGATGATAGAGTAATGTTATTTAGGGTATTTTGCATTTATAACAATTATTACAAAAGTTTGAGGACTACAGCAGTCAGTTTGGCTAGATTTTACCTCTAATGTGTGATCAGTTAGGATCAAAAAGCATATTATACTTCTCTAAAGCATACAAAGATCAATGAGGTAGATTTGGGAACTAACCTACTTGGAAGAGATTGTTGAAAGATTTGCTTAAGTCACTTTAGTTTCTAGTTGTGGCAGTCGTGCAGCTTCAATGTTTATCTCCAACTCTCACGTGCCAAAATTAATTGAGTTTTCCCAAATATAGGCCTCACGGAGTGTCTATTTCTTCCCCACAAAGATATCTACGTTGAATGTGAGCAAGCTTCTCTGAGACAACTTTATAAGAATAAGGTTTTGACCAATCTCTCTCCCAATGTAGTTTTATAAAAGGTTTCTCAATAAAATGTCCAAAGTTGCCTCTTACGCTTTTTAAAGCAATTTTTTTTTCTTTTTCTCTTGGCAGTTGGAGGAACTTCGTGCAGAAAATCAACAATCAACTGAATCCACTGGGACAATTGGACGCTCTAAAGGAGCCGCAATTACCTCATCTGCCCCGCAAATATCTGTTACCGTGGTGACAGAGTTTGTGCGGTGGAATGAAGAAGCCATATCCAGATGTACATTATTTACTCCACAGGTATGTAATATGACAAATTTTCATGTTGACAATTGATCATCATTGATCTTCAGTTTATTAGAATTCTTGGCTATGGTTACAAAGTAACAAATTTGTGAAGTTGGGGCTGCAGAAACATACTAACTATAATAGAGTGCCGCTGGTAGTTCTTGTTCCTAGGTTAGATGGTGATCAGGTGATTAGATCTGGTATTTTTGGTTTGGGTGAATGTTGGGTTTCTGAATAGTAAATGGAACCAGTGCTTGATTTTGCCCCAGACTGGCTGCCGTTCATTTCTTTAGGTGTGAACATATCTTGAAGCAGAAGTACTTAAGTATCTAACCGTTTGAATTTCATGCTACTACACGCCTTTGTGCTCTCGATGCTGAACATTATACATCTACATTCTGTTGCATGTTAATCATACACCTGAGTTGTTGCTTTTGTATCTTTTGTTTGTTAATAATTGTTTGAACTGGTTTCGTTACAGCCTGTGGCACTTGCAGCCAATGTAAAAGCTGTTTTCACGTGCCTTCTCGACCAAGTAATTGACGATATCTTGTTCTGAATTTTTTTAGGCTTTATTGGTTATGGATATTAAAACTCTCTTATATCCGTACCTTAAACATTACTCATTTTTATAGGTAAGTCAGTATATCACCGAAGGACTTGAAAGAGCTAGAGATAGTCTTATTGAAGCAGCAGCTTTGAGGGAAAGGTTTGTTATTGGAACAAGTATGAGTCGAAGGGTTGCTGCAGCTGCTGCTTCTGCTGTAATTCTTTGAACTCTTCTGTTTTTCCTTTTATAGTTGTATTATCATCTTGGCTTTAATCTGTAGAGTCATGCATTATGAGCTTCATTGTTTGAGTTCGGATTTCATATCTAAGCTGGCTTGTTGATGTATATTGCTGTGTATAGGCTGAAGCAGCTGCTGCTGCTGGTGAAAGTAGTTTCAGATCTTTCATGGTGGCTGTGCAACGTTGTGGAAGCAGTGTGGCTATTGTACAGCAAGTATGTTGAATTGCTGATAGTATTATTGATTAATAAATACATTTCATTTCCAAAGCACTTTTCTTATCTAACTCTTTCCATGCAGTATTTTGCTAATTCTATTTCCCGGCTTTTACTACCGGTGGATGGTGCTCATGCGGCTTCCTGTGAAGAAATGGCAACAGCTATGTCAAGCGCCGAGGGTGCAGCTTATAAGGGTCTTCAGCAATGTATCGAAACTGTCATGGCAGAGGTCTGTATTCATAATCCTTGAAGTACTTGTAGGTTAATGCAGCTCAGGCACCCAACTGAGATAAATGGTTGGGGTGAAACTTCTACTTTTTTATCCATGATTTTTGTATTCCAATTTGAATGTGCTAGTTGCCTTCTTCGTCCTAAAACTTATTAAAATGTTATAAATGGAGTATCTACCTGCAGTGTCAAGAGGCTTTCTGCCCATCAATCTTCTATTTTTACAGTTAAAAATGCAGAGATTAGCATACAGCTCAACTAATTTCCTCATTTTTCTTGTTTTGGTGAGACATGTGCACAGCCTTAAAGAAACTCCTTAACAGATGGTGTCAACTTTAGCTATTTAAGAATGTCAAGCCTAATGTCATGTCATCCAGATCCTGTTATGCAATATTTAGGTATCTGACTGAGTTAAATATTTTGATCAAGTCCCCTACCAAGAATGAGTTCCCAGTTCTTGATGATATGCCTCCATCCAGCCCTCTTAACTTTAGCTGCATTCTCAACCTTTAAGGAAAGTCGAAAGGACCTGTTCTTTGAAATGGAAGCATATCATCTGGATATAAATATACTTTTCTTTTTGAGAATGTTGGTTCATCTTCGAAACTCTTACCAGGTGGAGCGCTTGCTATCAGCTGAACAAAAAGCAACAGATTATCGGTCACCTGATGATGGAATTGTTCCTGACCATCGGCCTACAACTGCCTGCACGAGGTTTGTGAAAATTATTTTTCTTCAAGTATTGTTCAAACAAGTGATAGAACACAATGGCTAGATATGATCGTATAGCTGATCTCATGGTGGGATAAACGCTTAGTTGTTGTATTGTCCAAACTAGAGTAACTCTTCATTTACAATTTGTTGATTTCATGGCTTCTTAATTTTGAATTTTTGTTGAGGTTGTTGATGCTTTCACATTTCTTTTTCTTCCCAGTTCTTTTTTCATATTTGTGTTATATGATGTATATATAGCATATTTCTTTATGTTTCTTTTGATATCTGGAGTTTACAACCCTGTTTTGTTTTCACTAGGGTGGTGGCTTACCTTTCACGTGTGCTTGAAGCTGCATTTACTGCCCTAGAAGGTCTCAACAAGCAAGCTTTCCTGACTGAACTGGTACGGAATCTTTCCTTTTTTTCTGATTTTCCTGATCTCATTACATTTGACCATTTACTTTCTTTCTGGTGTCGTAACAATTGAAAGAGTTTGTCATGTGCAATGTTCTGTCTAGTATGTTTGAGTTCCTTCAAGTTCATAAACTCACTTTGTTCTTCCATGCCTTTGTGGGTTTCTGTCATTAGCAAATCCTTCACTTTTGCTCTTCAGTTGAGAATGTGTAATATTGACTTATTGTGGGTTTTGTCATGAAAATTAGTCTGGTATCTTCACGAGGAAACGATTGGCTTTCCTCAGTAGTATGTCTGCTCCTTGTGACTTCGGAGCTCACGGATTTAATACTTGCCTCTTTGAATGCTGG
This sequence comes from Knoxia roxburghii, assembly GCA_030378225.1. Classification (NCBI taxonomy): domain Eukaryota; kingdom Viridiplantae; phylum Streptophyta; class Magnoliopsida; order Gentianales; family Rubiaceae; genus Knoxia; species Knoxia roxburghii. The sequence continues at coordinate 39,055,723 of CM059423.1, forward strand.
GACTAGGCTTTATGCGCAAAACTGCTTAGGCTTGATAACTCTATAGCTCCATGTTTTATACACACGTATACATGTACCTGTAAAAAACTGTTTATTCTGGATAGATTGAAAGGTATCTTTTGATAAACTAACATTTATTTCTGGAGCTTGATAATGCATCCCTTTAATGAATCTTTAAATTTTCTGATGCAGGGAAACCGCTTGCACAAGGTTTTAAGTAGTCATTGGCAGAAGTTTACATTTAACCCTAGGTAATTTATACCCTTGGTGAAAATAAAAATACTCTTTACTGGTTACTGCTGTCTTCTTCTTGTTATTTTAACCATTGATATTACTTTCTTCTGTCTTGGGTAATGTGCCTTCCCGTATAGAACATTTGGTACTTGATATCACAAAATTGTTTGTATTCAGGGCATGATGGTAGGAATAGTTCTTCAGTGCCAATAATATTTAGATATCACCCAATTAAGAAAAAAATTTTATAATCTGAGATAATACCTTAATTTTCTCATGTTAAAAGCTGTAAAAAGTTACTATATTTATGAAGCATGGAATGTAATTGCACATGGTGATAAATAAAATTTGATATTATCAAAATCCGACTCAACAATTTAAGTTCAGTGTATGACTAAATTCTGTGCACGCTAAATTAGATAGGATAAGTAATAAATGTATTAGAAAGGAACTGCAGGTAGCACTGATAGACGAGAAATGAGAGAAACATGCTTCAGATGCTTTGGACATGTGTGACAGACCTTTGGAACCCGAATAAATACAAATAGAAAACTCAAAATTATAAAAAGAAGGGGAAGACCTATAAAGAATTGAAAAGAAACTATTTGTTGTTGTTGTATACCTAAATTCTGAATGCAATAATTTGTTTAAAAAAAAACTTCTGTATGCAATTGCTGAGAGAATTACACGTGACACTTTTTTTTTTTTTTCTGCCTCCATTCCTACATATTTCTCCTGACATTTCCAGCTTTGATTTTCACTTTCAGTGGAGGGTTGCGTTTGAAACGTGATATAACTGAGTATGGGGAGTTTGTCCGTAGTTTCAATGCTCCTTCTGTTGATGAGAAGTTTGAGTTGTTGAGCATGTAAGTTTGGATGTTTTGTCAATGTACTAATTACTTCTAGTTTCAGTTTGTTCTTCTTTGTTTGATAATTATTTTTTACCTACAGCATGGCAAATGTCTTTATTGTTGCTCCTGAAAGCCTGTCAAGTCTGTTTGAGGGAACCCCAAGTATCAAAAAGGACGCACAAAGGTAATTGTAATGTGAACCATTTTAATGAATGGAATATCACTGACAACAATTGTTCCTAAATGTATTATACTTAAAATGCTAAGTGACACTTTTGCTAGAATGTTTTAAGACCAAAATATTTCTTATTATGTAGGTTCCTCTTTAGTGTCACCGATACTTTTAAGTTACAAGAAAATGTTTAAATACCAATGCCCATGCCTTGGAATTTTGGTGTTACTACGTCACAAGCTAAAACTGTCAGGTTGATGTGGTTTTCAGGTTTATACAACTGAGAGATGACTACAAGAGTGCCAAACTTGCTACCAAACTCAGCTCCTTGTGGCCAAGTACATAGAGTCAAAATGGCACGCGCGGAAAGCCAATGTAACTCAAATAGTTGGTATACTACCTTTGATTAACCAATGCTCAAGCTCAGTTTGCAGGCTTTCAGATTACAACTGGATGGATATTCATTAGGAGGTAGGTACATTTACATTTGTTAGGAATTAAGTGGAGAAATTCTTTAGACGGATTGATAGATGTTCCTGTCTAGAGCCTGATTTTTGCTCTATTCCCAGTTTGCCTATGTGTTTTCGCGATCTCGTCTTGAATGTAAATTTCTGAAACTGGATTTTTGGTTGCCTAGATTACGATTGTTTATTTATTTTCGCAATCTTGGAGTTCAAGGTATATATCGGGTGTGAGATTCCATATTTATTTACGAGTGGCAGCAGAGTTTCTGTTGTAACTTGACGAACTTGTAAGGGTTTGTTTTGGTTTAGTTTTTTGAGCGGGTATGTGGTTACCTTTTTGTATTATGGCGGTATTCATGGTTTTCATGTAATCCATTATTTAGTTGTAGTACTGCTCTTCCCATTATTCAGGAGTCGGTCTTGTTTATTTATTAATGTAGTTACAGAAAATCCTCTCCTCTTTTATAATCCGATTAGTGAAAATTTGTTTTTGGTGAAGGAGGTTCATACCGTTCCATTCCTTTCGACTACTAAGTACGAGAGTTGCGGTATATATGAATATTTGACTGTTTAGGAGTTTTATTTTCATAGTAAATATTATAATTGACATTTTGGCGAGAACATGTAACTCCTAAACTTTTATCTGTTTTACCCTCGTCGTAGTCCGTAATAGTTACTTTATTGGATTAGTTTTACTCCACTGATAGCACAATAATTATTCGGCTCATTTTTAGGGAAATTTTGCTTCTCTCAAAAACTAAAACTCTTCCCTAACTGATGTTTGAGCAGGCTCAATAAAATCTGGTATAATAACTTAACTAAATATAGTTTATCCATTTAGATGCAAAATCGAAGCAACTAATATGGTTGCGCCTCAAAGCGTAGGCTCAGTAAAATCTGGTATAATATCTTAAATAAATATAGTTTATCCATTTAGCTGTAAAATCGAAGCAACTAATATGATTGCGCCTCAAAGCGTAGTAAAAGTGATAAAAATAAGAAATATATATCAATTATTTTATTTTTAAATATAATAATAAGTATATATCTTTAGGGTATATATTATAATTTGCATCCAAAGTGTTTTTTTTTTTTTTTTTTTTTTTTTTTTTTTTTGAGGAACAATACATCTCTAATTAGATGCCCGAAGGAAACAACTCTGATGATAGTTAACTAGTATCTATTAAATAGTTTAATTATTTTCTAGTAAAAAATAAAATCGGTTCTTTCCTTTCTTCTAATCGAATGGAGCAAGAACCCAAGCATTCCAGGGTTTAAGAATGGAATATACGCGTCATTTATGTAATTTTGTAACTTAATAAGAAAAAAATAATCAATTAATCAACTTGTTTTTTGAAATCCATAAAATTTTAAGTCTTTTTATCCATATATATTACAGATCTGTACAGTTTTGTTGGCGGCAGAAGAATGCAAGAACATTAAGTATTAACTAAATAAAAATTTTTTAAAAAGTGACGGGTAAAATGTTAGTCCAAATTCAATTAGGATTTATGTAATTATATTTTTATTATGATTTATTAAAAATAAACACATCAGTTTTAAAATAGTATTAGGATTAATATCCTATTCGGAGTTAGAAAAGATAATTTTAATCTTTATAAATAAAAATGTTTAGTTTCATATTTTGTACATGAAAAAAAAAAACATAAACAAATAATTAAAAAAAAAGTAGCTGACAAAGCTGAAGCTCCATTTTTGGTTATTGTCGGGTTTCGGTTTCCGCGGACTTCGGACTTTGGGTTGGATCACGTGGACTTTCTTACATTGTTGCATGTTTGGTTTATTTTCTGAATATTGTTGTTGGCTTCACAGTTTGATTTGATTTCTTTGCTTCCGCTTGTTTGGTTGTTTGATAAATATTTAGTTGGTTTGGATTATTTTTTTATTATATTATTATTTTGAGTTCTATTTGGAGACTAATAAGAAGTATATTTTGGTGACTAATAATAATTATAATTTTATTAAATTTTTCCAATTATTATTGGAAATCAAAAACCCAAATGGATTATATAATGATCGAACTAATCCGAATTAGCTTAGTAAATGAATAACGTTAAACTTCTCCAAGTCCCCATTGGATTTGAACTTAATCTTCAATTTATATATATCACATCAACCAAATTTAATTTCAATAATCACAATATTTTTACGTTAGATTCTTCTCCTCGTCTCCTGCAATCAGCTTTTAGTTCAATTTTTTTGTCATTATTCAGTAGATTAAAGTTTTAGGTACTTTAGTTTTCTCCAACATTCATTACTTTAATTTCTAAACAATGTTGGATATAATTACTATATCATTTTTATTTAGAAATCGTGAATCATAAATTATGATTTTATTATACGTTGGTAAATTAGATACATGCTCGTAACAGTTTTGTGATAATAGTGTAAAATGGTTTTATTAATACGATTTTTTTATCTTTTGATTTCTTTTATAATTTTAATTTTATTTGTTTGAACAGGTTCGATATGGATAATAAGAAATTATTTCTGCAAATCTTGCTTGTTGGGTTAGTTCTTCCTCTTTTGGTGGTTTCAGTATCGGATCGTAATTCGTCCCCAACAAAATATAATGTTCTTGATTATGGGGCAGTTGGAGACAGTTCTACCGATGACACAGATGTAATTAACTTCTTTTTTTTTTTTTTTTTTTTTAGCTTTCGTCAAAAAATATTTTTATTTTTCTTGCATCTAATTTATTATATAATTTGAAATTATTTTAGGCTTTCATGAAAGCATGGAGAGAAGCATGCAAATCTTCAGATTACCATCCAACAATGGTAGTTCCTTCAGAGATGACGTTCTTAATTAAGCCCGTAATTTTCGAGGGCCCATGCAAGTCTTCAAATATGACTGTTGAGGTTATTATTCTTAGCTTCATAAAAATTTTATCTTTAATTTATTTTGTTTCTTATTTTCAATTGCATTAATCAAATGAGAAATTATTAAAAGTATTATTTAATAAATTTTATTACTATTTTTTTTTTTTTTATCGCAGATTGCAGGAAAAATTACAGCGCCTAGTAGACCCTTGAGTTGGAAGTGTAGAGGCTGTAAAAGTTGGATTTACTTTAAAAGTTTAAACGGACTTACAGTTTTTGGTGGCGGCACACTTCATGGTCAAGGAGATAGATGGTGGAATATGAAGGTAATTTATTAATTTAATATCATTGAACCGACTAATTTACTTAAATTATTTTTTTAATTTATTCAACTGTTAATTGTCCTTTTTTAAAGATAAAAAAAGATGTAATTCAATAATAAACACTCTCTATTTAAAATCTTGAGTTCGAGTTATTATTATATTAAAAAAATTGTTTTTTGTTTTATTTTGCAGACTACTAAAAAGCCAGCGGCTATGCTGATTGATGATTCAAACAACGTTGAAATTAGAGATATACATTTTAAGGATAATCCTAGAATGCATCTTATTTTGAAAGATTCAGACATAGTTCATATAAATGGTGTAACTATAGATGCGCCTGAAGATAGTCCAAACACTGACGGCATTCATGTCACAGCTTCTACCAACGTTATCATTGAAAATTGCAACATTGCCACGGGTAATTCTTTTTTCAATAAAAATATATATATAGCTTTTTGTTTCTTAACCTTAATTATACTAACTTCATGTTAAAATACTTTAAATTATTTTCATAAATAATGTACTTATTATTAATTAATTTGAATAAAGATATCCAATTTTTAACGTCATTAAATTAATTATCCCTTTTTCAATAACTAATTTACAGCCTAATCTATATCCCAATTACTCATCCCCCTCCATAATTTTTTTTTTTTTTTAAATGCTAACTATTTCGTTTGTCTGTGTAGGTGATGATTGCATCTCAATTGTGGATGGATCTTCTTATGTCAAAGCTCTTAATATTTCATGCGGTCCTGGCCATGGAGTCAGGTATATATATAATATGTTGCATTTATCGAAATTTTCCTATTTTTTGTTGCTTTAATCTTTAATCATAGAGAATGATTTTATTTTTAAAAAAATTATATATTTTTTTATATACCTCTTGATTTTGTTAATTAATCTTTTTTTTAATTACAGCATTGGGAGTTTAGGGAAGGATGGTGCCAATGACAAAGTGGAACACATTGAAGTTAGGGGAGTTGTCTTCACTAATACTCAAAATGGTGCAAGAATCAAGTCATGGCAGGTAAAATACAGAAAATCATAATTTATTTTCTTTATCATATTTATTATATTATTTTAATTTAATAAACACGACTAAACATATATTGTGACTAGCAGGGTGGTCATGGCTATGCAAGACATATATTATTCGAGAATATAATATCTAACGACGTCAAAAATCCCATCATCATCGATCAATTCTACTGTGACAAAAAACATTGTGTAGTTCAAGTTAGTACATTTGGCTTTTCCTTTTCTTAAGTATTATTATGTTCCTAATTACTTCCGTTAACGTTTTTTTTTTTTTTTTACGCAAATAACGTAAGATTAATCAAATATTGTAGGATTCTGCCGTGCAAATTCAAGACATTACGTTCAGAAATGTAACGGGGACGTCAAAGAATCAGTTAGCTGTTAAATTTGCATGCAGTGATACAGTTCCTTGTTTGGATATAACGGCGGAGGACATCTACATTCTGTCTGAAGATGGGGAGGAGAACACTAGTTCCACTTGCTCTAACGTTAACGGAAGATCTCACGGACATCAAATCCCAAAGCTCCCCTGTTTGGAACAACTTTAGGGTTTCTCAATACTTCTTCGTCATCAACAATTAACTAACTATGGTTAGGGTTAGGGGCAGTGGGTAAATATGACAATATATTCTTTTAGGTTTTTTTTTTACTATTTTATTATTAGTATTATTCATTTAGGTAATTAAGGTGTAGTATAAATAACTTTTAGTTTTGCTGAGAATTTGCGACCTAATTTTAAATTCTTTTTGTAATTTTTTATTTAATATTAAAAATTAGATTCAAAATATTTGACACATTTTTTCCTAATTTATTATTACATCATCCATAAGTATTATATTTGAGTTATAAGAGAGAACATAATATAAGTTATTCGTACTAATATAATACACTCAGTATTTATATTTATATTTATATTTATTATTTATGGTATACTATAACAAAACCTCGGTGAAGAAAGCTATTTGTGAGACGACGCAAAATTCTAAGCGTCATTTTCTCCATTTTCCTGTAAATTTTTAATTAATTAAAATGTATTAGTTGTCTTATTTTATTACAATTATTTCTTATATTAAAATATTTTTTAATAATAATTATTACCCCGTCACAAACATGCGAAGCAAAATTAACAATAATAATTGTTTCATCTCTTTATTAAATTAATTTTATCTTTTCAAAGTTAAATGGAGGATAAAATTTCTATATTTTCTTTTAATAGAACACAAACAGTGTAGTTTTGAGAACTACGATGGGTAATTTCATCAATTGTTATATAATGATGTAAGGTGTTTTTTTAAGAAATGACGGATTATAATGATTACAGGAAAAAGTAACCAAAAATTACCTTACAAAAGTTTGCGTTAAAAATAACTTTTTTCCATGATTATCAAGTTTCAAAGCCTCAATTTGTCATTAGCAATGAATGTGTAAGAATCAATGACTTAATTACTGAAAAAGAACTCTGAGCATTCTTACATCAGAAGAGAGAAAACCCATAAAAGGCTCTTCAGCTAAAGATCAAAGAAGAACAAATACCAGCTTGAAATTGCATTTGGCTCTTTGATTCTTCCCCCTCATCAATATTTACTGCAGTGAAAGAGGATGATCAAAGAAGCAAGCAAAACTGGAGCAGAAAAGGCTTTGACAACTTTTATACATAATTCGCCGCCACTGCCCCGCCCGAATCCTCAACTGTTGTTCTCAAGACATCCACAGATAACAACGGCTAAGCCTGCGATAATATGGACGTGTCCGTATGTCCTTTCACCTTCTTATACGCCACGTCTTTAGATTTCCGTGATTTTCGTTTCTTCGAAGAAGCCATCTCTTTCATCTCTCCATTCTCTTGCTCTTCTTCTACCTTAATCGGGTTTTCTTCCTTTTTCGAATGTTCCAAATCCTTCTCCCTTGGATCGCTTTCTTCTGTATCTGGTTCGATGACGGACATTCCTGTCAATGTGTAGTCCAAAAGGAATGTGCTTCTTTCCAGCCTATCAATCCTGCTGAAATGCCTTTGAGAATAGGGGATTAGTCCTTCCAACAATTCTCTAATGCCTCCTACCTGGAATATAAGGCACATAGGGCAAGAAACTAAACTTTAAGGCATTTTGAACAAAAACCCTCCACAAACCTCTCTTCATTTGGTAATATTTCTGGCTCCTTTCTAAACAGATATATTTTTAGAAGCTAAAAACTTGGAAAATCAAACAAAGCAAAAAGATCGCGATAATAAGTTTCATACTATCTAAGCATCTTGAACCCCAACCACCACCCCTGGAGAAGCATGGCGGCACCTACCTCAACAATCTCTGTTGGGGGAAGCATATTGAAAATTTGAAAGAGCACAAATTGGGCAATATGGCAGAGCTTTGGCTTTGTATTCCATTCTCGAATATATTCCAAAAGTTGAGGAAGTTCTTCCTTGCCAAGACCGCTGAGAGCTTTTGCAATCTCATCTTCAGCGCTTCTTTTCCTGCAAAAGAACATATTCATATTCACATTCAAGCGTTCATAAACAAGTATGTATTTTTAATACTGTATTCTAACAACAATAGGAGCTGTAGGTACAGAAAGTTAAAATTACCGGCAGATATTCCCAAACAACTCAAAAAGTTTATGAGGTCTGCGAAGCTCAAATGCAATTTGGACTGCTTTAATGTAATCATCATCCACCATTGCATTCTCAAGCTCTTGCCCTTTCAGAACATCTTCCTCCTGCATCAGAAATGTAATGTTGTTATCACATAAATTGCTAATATAATGCGGCACTAGTACTAACCAAAAGCAAAAGCCAGTGATGTAGAATGAAGATAAAGATGTAATGCTGCAAAAAAAGTGATTCTCTCCAATCCACCTCCCTGCCCATCTTTCTTCTTCACCCCCATGAGAACTCCCCAAGTCTAGCACAAGTATCCATGTTTATTTTCCACGCCAGCTATTAAACCCAAGCTCTAGAGGTGAAATTTGTCAATATCAGAAATCAAATACGGAGTAAGATGCTTTACTTCTATGCGGAATGCTTCTTCTTTATCAGCAGAAGTTGAGTCATGCCACAAGTTAATCACCGCATCACTGCCTCCAGTTGCAAGCATTTCAGTTTTCTTCCCAACTGCCAAGGCCCATATCTGCAGATCAGGAACAAGAACTATTGATCAACAATAGGAAACAGGAACTACCTCACCTGGCAAGTAACAGAACATCTTCATAATGCATCAAGACAAACAGAGTACAAATGAAAACTGTCATACATGTAGAATATTATCTGATATATAAGAGCAGCAACAAACTGTGAATGTTTCTATTTATTTCAGAACTAGTTATTTGGGAAAAACAACAAACAATAAAAAACCCGAAGGAAAGGACAATGTAAAAGGCTAACAAAATCTATAACTTCAAAAGGTTGAAACACATTTGCATAAACAAAGGATCAGATACTAGAAGAATGTAACAATGATGTCCCAATGAAAGAAACAAGGAGATCCTAGAGATGAAATCAAACTTATAAACAGTAATTCACTAAGCACCTTGTCATCATGGGAGTCATAAGTAGCAACACATTCATTTGTATTAACTGTCCAGAGCTTCACTAAACCATCAGCACCTAAAAAAAGACAATGTTTGAAGTTTAGCAAGTAGATAAGCTAATGCTTAGCATCAACAGCAAATATAAATAACTACAAATTACCGCAGGAGACAAACTGTGCTCCACGGGTGATGAATGATGCTCTAATTACACTTGAAGTATGCCCTTCGAACGTTTTTAAACATGAACCATCAGAGATAGCCCATATTTTAATTGTTTTATCTCCAGAAGCTGTTATAACACACTGATCAACAGGAGAAAATTCCACAGACCAGACCCCTCTTTTATGCCCTTTAAGCACCACTACAGATACCAGATCAGGGAGCCTCCATATGCAAGCACTACGGTCCTACCCAAGCACCAATAATGAGAAAAGAAAATAAGAAGCCAACCCGTTCTATGATACAATGTAACTTCTTAAGTTTAAGCCTCTCTGTAAACATACAGAATTAAGACTTTCAACATCATAACTAATGAAACATCTTAATATACAAACCTGGGAGCCACTACAAACAAGACTGTCATTTGGAGCAACTGCCAGGGAGTTTATATCCTTATCATGTGCGGCAACAACTGCTTTTGCCTTCAAATTAGGAACATCTTCAGCACCGTCTGGAAGACCATCTAAACTCCAGACCTTTAGTGTGCGATCACTGAAAAGGACGAAGAAACACTTTTTGGAATCAGACCAGACCACCATGCATAAAAGATGCAGAAGGATTAACGACACTACTGTGCTTTAAGTGCTATTCCATGGAACCACAAGCCATGACATAAATGCAAAAGGAGCTATTTTTGGGTGCCAGAAATAATTAGCATGATTCAGTAATAGAAGATGCCAGTAATAATTCATATTTTTATTATGCTACGCAATAGCTACTAGCCATTTGCAACATATCAACCAAAAATATTTAACTTAAACATGTTTGCAAACATTTACGCTCTCCCGACAGGATAATATGAGGCATAGTGAAAGAGGGTGGATAAATATCAGGGAAGAGATATAAAAAGAAAGAACCCTACTTCATAGGTAGAAAGATTATTATATATTACCTACTTCCACTGACGAAAAAGTTGCGCTGTTTTTTCGAAAATGCAATGGCACCAACACCGCCCATGTGACCTTTGCCAACTCCAATGCAATGTTGTCTTTCAGCATCCCACACTCTAACCTAAAAGAGCAATTATATCAGGATACAGAAACAAATATGGTTACAGAAAAGAACTCAGCATTTGTTTATATCTTTTCCAATCCCTGTGCCTATTGCTCTATAACATTAAAATTAGAAAATGGGCATAGAAATATCACTATAAATGGTTCCCAAAAAAAAGAAAAGGTTCTACAAAACTTAAAACTGAACCTTTTTCACACTAAAATCAAATCTACAATGCCTTCCCTCTACACTCCTAACGTAAATTAACTGAAAAGCTTACAGTGTTATCTTTGCTTCCAGTTACAACTAGAGATCTTCCAGAACCAGTGACACAAGTATCAAGACATATAACAACATCCGTATGGCCAGCCAATACATAGGCACATGACATTGATGCAAGATCATACACCCGCACCTGCATAACAACAAATAAAATTCAAATGAGAATGCTCAGTCCATCTTTAATCTTCATTTTAACCTTAAGACTGGTTGTATGTAAAACATTTGTGACCCCGACCTCATCGTAAAGCTACATACAGCCAACTGATCAAGCGAAGCTAATTTATTTTGTACATAATTGACCAACTCAATGCTAGATACTAGAGAACACGTACAGAACAATCTAAGAAGGATTGATATGAAATCACTAAAAATACTAAGATAACATATCAGATCAATTCTTCTCAGAGAACAAGAAAAAACTGGCAAAGAGAAACAGACATATAGGGTAGATGTTCTAGACACCAAATAGTTGACAAGTTGGAACATTTACTCAACTGCAGCTTTCATGTACATTAGATGCTCAAGTGGTTTCATAGACTATTTGCTAGGTCAAAATTGATTTTTAAGAAGCTAAATATTAAGTGTATTGACTAGCTTGTTGTTTACATTCAGATTATTCTGTATATTAGCTATTGAACAAGTATGATCAAACTGGTTTCAGGTTCTCATTTACATATAATACACGATTCCATGTTAACAGATAGAACTATGTGAAGAGAAAGATAAACCACTGACAAGAACTCTAATCTACAGAATGGTAAGATTGACCACAGGAATCGGCTTGTTTGACTCGTAACTCATACTACACAAGTCAAAGAAAACTGCATATTTATTTTATAACTTGTTCTAGAAGGTGTACGGATTCAGAAGGATAATAAGATCTCTAAGTGAACTCACAAGTCATAACTAGAAAAATCAAAGAAATTCACAACTTTTGCTGGCAATTTTTTCTGAAGCATCCAAGTTTAGAAATACGTAAAAATGTTTAATTACAAAACATAAAAGTCTATGATTCAGAATGTTTCATGCTAAACAAAGAAAAAAATGTTCAAAATCACTTTTAGAAATGCACATTTCTAATTACTTACGTGTTCAACACTGGTAGAGACAGCTAGGAACTGTTCTTCCTCCCCCAGAAATTTCATATCTGCTATCTCTTCATTGTACCCTATGAGCCTTTTGCTGAGAACTAACTTCAAAGTGCCTTCAGGATCTTCCATTGGGGTGTAAAAGAGAAACTGCTGGTCAGCCGTAACACATAGCAATCCCTGATTTGAGGGCAACATCATTGCAGAAATGAAGCCTCTTTTCACCTCATCACCATCCTCGCTTACCACAACATCTGACGAGTTCTGCTCAAACAGGCAAACAGCACTGTTTCCAAATCCAATAGAGCAATCACCAATTAAACTAACATACTAACAAAATCCTGGTAAAAAAGAGTGGATACCAACATGCATGCACTACATTTATAAGTAAAAATATCACTTTATTTGCAAAAAAGGATCACAAGAGGTATATTTTCCAGCTAAAGACAAAATGTACATCCTAGAGCCTATGCATGTAGACAAAAATTACTTCAAGACCCTTGTAAAAATGTGTGAATCAGAATCTTTTGTGAATATTTTTAACAAAAGGCTCATAATTACAAAAACTGTGGTTTACAAAAGTAAAAGAATAAATTAAAAAAAAAGGAAGAAGAAGACGAAGACGCTATCATCTATACATGAAACTTTTTTTTACAAGCTAAATCACCCACAAATGAAAACTAACTTTATTTTACATCAAAAGATCATATATAAAACAAATAAAAAAGAAACCATGTACTTCGCATATAAGCATCTAATTGAAAATTTACGCACCCATCAGAATTCCATATCCGCACTATGCCACGTTCACCAACAGTAATAAAATGAAGAGGGTTCGAACCCTTTTTTTTCTTTCCTCTCTTCTGTATAATTGAAGCCAGATATGTAGCAAATGGGGACTGGGAACCAATTGCACAGACAGCTTCAACTGCCTCATAAGTAGGGACAGAAACTTTGCAGCTGAAGTCATGCAAGCTCCACAAATTTACAACCTGGAAGTATAAAAATCAGACAGCAACTTGTAAAGTTATTTTTGACTATCAAACCTAAAGAGAAAAGTTTTCAAGGGTAAATTATGATTGAATTTTAAGCAACCATGTGAATTGTTTAGAACACATGCCTTATCTCTTCCTGAGCTGATTAAGGTATCTCCATCTTCTGTCAAAGCCAGTGAAGTCACAGCAGATTGATGTTTTTCTAGTGATGCAATACATTTCTTGCTTGTGAGATCCCAAATTTTGATGGTGGTATCATCACTGCCTGATAAAAGCTAAGCATATGGGGGGAATGGGATTAATTTTCCAGGCATAAATGAAATATTAGCCAAACAAATGCAACTAATGGACAAACAAAAAGCTCAAATTTCTACTTTTGTTGCAGTTTGCAACACTTCAAGATGTGAAATAAGATGCCAATCCACAAAAATATCGAATGTAATACTAATCTTTTCTATTTTTGGCGCAGGGACTTCATTAAAAAACACTTCCTTTTCTCTTCCCAAGTTAATAAGCAACAGGGAAGCATGCAATTGAGTTGCAATGCTCGAAACAATTAAAAGAAACAACAATTTTGAACTACAATCTTACTGACAGCATAACACTGCAGATGTATCAACAAAATATCTCCTCTATCAATTCAAAACTACCAATTTCATTGCTGAGGGAAACAAAAGGCAAAACAGGAAGCAAGAGAAATAAAAACTTACCAGCAGTCTATTGGGGTCAGGATGGAACATAATGCAAGTAACAACACCCTTATGACCCTTGAAAAAATGTGTACAAAAGCCACCGTCAACATCCCACACCAGCACTTTCCTATCAGCTCCAGTCGTTGCCAGCAACCCACCCGACCCATGACAAGCCATGCCCATTATTGGCCCTTCATGCCCCTGCAAACGGCAAACAATCACACACCATTCCACCACATACCCTGCTACCAAAAAACAAAATCCGCAACAAAAATCAAAACTTTTAAGGCAAACTGAACCACTCACCTTCCAAGAACGGATGCATTTGAGAGTGGAGAGGTCCCAGACTCTAATTTGACGACTATGGCTTGCAGAGAACAGGAAATTATTATCCTTAACGGGGCTCAGAACAAGGGAAGTGATGCGTTCGGTATCACCTTCAATGGTTGACTTTATAGAGGCGTTAGAGGAGTTAACGATCGTAATGGTCTCATCACAGGCGCAGACTATGAAAGAACCGTCGGAGGAGACGGCGTACGGACCGCCGGAGTAGAATTGCTTCAGGGATTGGTGGCAGCGGTAGTTCTTCTTCAGGGATACCGAAGATGCAGCCATGGAACGAGCAGCCTGAGCTTTGAGATGGGAGAGAGGTATAGAGGTTTAACGTTTGAATAACCAACTTTAGCACAAAGTTTAAGCTCCAGCTTCAAGTGGAAGAAGAGGTTTAGGGTTTAAGGGTCCGTTTGAATAACCAACTTTATATTTCGGATTTTTTATATATATATAACTATTAAAATATGAAAAATAACAAGACCGTGTTTGAAATTTGATTTTAAGGGTTTGTTCGATAAATTAATTCAGTAATTATTCTAAATAAATTAAATATTGAATTAATTAAGGGCGTTTAATAACTCAACTTCTTTCTGACTTAATGAATTAAGAATTTTTTAATTAAATACTTAATAATTAAGTGCGTTTGATTACTTAATCCTGAACTGAATAGCTTGCAAATTTTTTCTTATTTTAAATATTTATTATTCTTTTTAATTTTTTCTTTAAATAATTTTTATTTTATTAAATATTTCTTTAAAAAAAATTATCATTTAAATAAATAAAAATATATTTATGACATGGATTTTTATTTTTTTATAATTTTAATTAATATGTGATATTTATTTAATTAATATTTTAGTTTTAAAATAATAATAACAGTCCAATTTATTATTAAAAGTTTTTAAAATATTTTTATTAGTAGAATTTTACATTATTATGTAAAAAATTAAACATCTTAAAAATTATGTTATATATTAAAAATATATATTTCTAACATTTTTTTAAAAAAAATAAGGTTATTTAATTTAAAATTTAAATATATTTAATTTTATAAACTTATTCTATAATTCAAACTTCATAATTCAGACTTCAGATTCAGATATATTTTCTAATTTTATCAAACAAAGCTAACTTAATAGATTCAAACTTAATGGATTCAAACTTAATGGATTCAAACTTAATGGATTCAAACTTCAGAATTCAGACTTCAGATTTTATACTTCAGATCTCAAATTAAGTTTTATCAAACGGAACCTAAGAAATGAATATAATTTTTTTCCCACAAAATAAACGGTTCATTGTTTACTTATATATAAGTTAATCACTTACAATTATTTTTTAAAATCAATAATAAAAGCATTCGATTTTTTAAACGTCATATTATGAAATTTAACTAATTTAATTTTTTTTATTAATGTTAAAACTAAATATTATAAACATACAACAACATATGAATATTTATAGAGTTTATATATTAAAATTTTGATTTGTACGTATTATATTTTTATTGTCACATTTCAAAAGGGAAAAAGATTTTACAAAATTTTTGTATAATTGAATATAATTATATAAGTTAGAACTCTATGATCAAGTTTAAGGGATAAATTATATCGTACACTTACGGGACATATTGCAAGGTGCTCCTAACACTTTTAGTAGAAATAATTTTTTGTCATTTAATGTGGTGGCCCATCTAAATGTCTATTGTTTCTCTATGTTATGTGTGAAATTATACATTGCAACGTAATGTAATACTATATAATGATTGAGTTCAAAGTATTAATTAGAAAACTTAGAGATTCAAACTAATTTTAAAAGTTCTAAATTTTCCATGACAAAATTAATAGCCCATTTTTGAAAAATAAAGAAAATAAGAACACCAACTCCTCTTCCTCTTGAGTATATATAAATTTATTTAATTATGCTAAAAGAGATACAAAATTCTTAAAAAAATAAGTTATTGATATAATGAGAAAACTAAAGTTCTAGACAAGAGGGTTGTAGCGCAGTAGTTAATACTTCATAATTAAAACTAATAGGTGATGTGTATATATTATTCTCGTTTTCACATATACTTTTAGTGTTGGTCTAGTTATATGTCAAGAGATTCGTCTTTAACATTGTTGCACATAAAAAGATTTTTCTTACTTTTGTTTGCAACACATTTATAATTATATATAATTTTTATATTTGAGTTAATTGTCTATGAGAATTAATATAACAAATGAACCTATTATTTAATTTATTTCATTGACTAATTATTGTACTAAATTTATTTTTTTTAATTTATTAATCTATTATGTATCATCTCTATCTCAAAAGAATGGATTCGTATACGGTGAGCCTATATGAGTATGATAGATTTTACTCCTATTATAGCGCGCTACAGTTGCGCGCTACAAATTTTTTTTTACACACAACCTTTTTTTAAAAAAAAATACTTTAAAAAAAATAAGACAGTAGATGTTGAAGACAATAATTTTAGAAAATGTAACTTATGTTTTTTTTCAGCTTTAACTTTTGGATCAAACAATTTAAATGCAATTATAAAGCATGAAACTGTTTGAAAGTTGTACACCAGAAAACCCTATTTCAATTTATTAGGGTTTTGATGGAAAAATGTCTGTCTTCCATCCATTTTTATCATATCATAATTATACCAGTTTTACCTATTGGGTTGTCAGACGGCTACCGAGAAATTCATCCTTCATATTCCTTCGTTTGGATTCCCTTATACTTTCACGTCTTCGAATCCCACCACCGACTCAACCAAACTTAAGGTTGGAATACAGCTCTCCGACCGAGTCAACGCGGTGCTGCGAAACCGGCCCTTCTTCGTCGGACTACAAGGCATCGACCTGATTGATTTCGATGACTCCAAACTCTTCCTCAATATCTGCCTAAAATAATATAATTAGTGAAAGAAATCAAGTAATATTAAAATATCAATTAAAAAATAAAAAAAATTTACCCAAATTATAAATGAAAATTTTTCCCAAGATAAAGAAATAAAAAAATAACATGCAACCCCAAAAGAAGTAGCAATGAGTCAAATTCCAAATTCAATATTTTCAAGCCTTTGAATATGGTTTAACCACTACCCTAAGTATTGCCTAAATTGCCAATTTGATTGAGAGCTCCTTATACTAAATTTCCCCCTGTTTGTTTGATTTAGATTTGTTCTTAAAACAAGTCCATCACACCCGGGTCGGATTACGAGTCCGTTTACGGTAGTCCTATAGGACTACCGTGAATTTTACTCCTACCTACTGTAGCGCGCTACAGTAACGCGCTACAGATGCGCGCTACAGTTTTCTTTTTGACGCACAGCCTTTTAAAAAAATACTTTCTTTAAAAAAAATACTTAACAAATGAGATCATATCATGATTATATAGACATAAGATCAGATAATACTAGACATCAGATCAACAGACTATAGATATCAAATCAATAATATAAAAGAAATCATACAATAGAATTAAAACATACTTAACAAGGGAAATCACATCAGGATTATATAGACATCAGATCAGAGAATACTAGACATCAGATCAACAGACTATAGATATCAGATCAAGAAAATAGAAGAAATCATACAGTAGAACTAAAACATACTTAACAAGGGAGATCACATAAGGATTATATAGACATCAGATCAGCGAATACTTGACATCAGATCAACAGACTATAGATATCAGATCAAGAATATAAAAGAAATCATACAATAGAACAAAAACATACTTAATAAGGGAGATCACATCAGGATTATATAGACATCAGATCAACGAATACTTGACATCATATCAACAGACTATAGATATCAGATCAAGAATATAAAAGAAATCATACAATAGAACTAAAACATACTTAACAAGGGAGATCACATAAGGATTATATAGACATCAGATCAACAGACTATAGATATCAGATCAAGAATAAAAAAGAAATCATACAATAGAACTAAAACATACTTAACAAGGGAGATCACATAAGGATTATATAGACATCAGATCAGGAAATACTAGACATCAGATCAACAGACTATAGATATCAGATCAAGAATAAAAAAGAAATCATACAATAGAACTAAAACATACTTAACAAGGGAGATCACATAAGGATTATATAGACATCAGATCAGGGAATACTAGACATCATATCAACAGACTATAGATATCAGATCAAGAATAAAAAAGAAATCATACAATAGAACTAAAACATACTTAACAAGGGAGATCACATAAGGATTATATAGACATCAGATCAGGAAATACTAGACATCAGATCAACAGACTATAGATATCAGATCAAGAATAAAAAAGAAATCATACAATAGAACTAAAACATACTTAACAAGGGAGATCATATAAGGATTATATAGACATCAGATCAGGGAATACTAGACATCAGATCAACAGACTATAGATATCAGATCAAGAATAAAAAAGAAATCATACAGTAGAACTAAAACATACTTAACAAAGGAGATCATATAATGATTATATAGACATCAGATCAGGGAATACTAGACATCAGATCAACAGACTATAGATATCAGATCAAGAATAAAAACGAAATCATACAGTAGAACTAAAACATACTTAACAAGAGAGATCGCATCAGAATTATATAGACATCAGATCAGCAAATACTTGACATCAGATCAACAGACTATAGATATCAGATCAATAATATAAAAGAAATGATACAATAGAACTAAAACATACTTAATAAGTGAGATCACATCAGGATTATATAGACATCAGATCAGCGAATACTTGACATCAGATCAACAGACTATAGATATCAGATCAAGAATATAAAAGAAATCATACAATAGAACTAAAACATACTTAACAAGGGAGATCACATCAGGATTATATAGACATCAGATCAGCGAATACTTGACATCAGATCAACAGACTATAGATATCAGATCAAGAATATAAAAGAAATCATAAAATAGAACTAAAACATACTTAACAAGGGAGATCACATCAGGATTATATAGACAACAGATCAACAGTACAAAAAAAACATCCATAATATGTATCATAATATCTAAAATTAATTAATTATAAAACAAATAAAATGATAATTTAAAAATATTTTTTTATAAAATTCAAAAACATTAAAAAAATACTGAATTGTTTAGAAAAAAATGGACGGAAAAAAGTCTCAAGGAGGAAGACAAAAAAATAAAATAAAAAATAGCAAAAAATAACAAAAGAAAGGAAAGTACTGTAGCGCGTTACTATAGCGCGCGCGGAACTGTAGCGCATACTGTAACGCTTACTGTAGCGCGTTAAATTGACTACCTGTAATGCGTACTGTAGGTAGGAATAAAATTGCATGGTGGTCCTATATAAACTACCCGGAAGACCAGCCAAATTGACTACCTATTATTAATTATATTAAATCATATTTTTAGTCAGTTCTATTATATAATTTCTTTTATATTCTTGATCTGATATTTAGAGCCTGTTGATCTGATATCTAGTATTATGTGATCTGATATCTATATAATCATGACGTGATCTCCCTTGTTAAGTATATTTTAGTTCTATTATATGATTTCTTTTATATTTTTGATCTGATAGCAATCTCATTATCTTGTGACGGAATATATCGAAAAAAATAAATTTTGACAATATAAAATAACCAATAGTGCTAAATATATATAAAAGTTGATGCTTATACACATATGTGATTTTAGCTGTGATATTGGTAGAAAATTTTAGATTCGTGAATTAAATCAATGGATCCGTGAAAAAATGAAAACTAATGAAGAGAGCAAATGAAAAAAATCGATGAAGAAAATAGATAAAAAATATTTATGACGAATGTGAGTTGTTAAGTTATATATAGATTTATAATAAAAATATATCTAATTTAAATATTGAATTTATTTTTAAATTGATGATTGGTAATTAAAATAGCAACTAATATTTTATTTAAAAAAATCCAAATTTTTTTTTTTCCAAAAGAAAACCCTCCAAATTTGTCTTAATTTGTTCTTCTACTCCCACTAATTCGTTCACCCCGAATTTCACGCACCCGACACTCAGCAGTTGTATGACGTCAGCGACTTCTTCTCAACCCCACTTCACATAAAACGAATACGAACAATTGGCCTCACTCTGTCGTTCTCTCTTCTTCTCAAGCCCTAACCCTTGAATTGCCAAACCCAAATTAACTCTGGCAAATTGAATTAATAACCTAATGTTCGATCTTAAACCCTAACCCTAAATTCATCCGTTTTATTTTTTCCTACACTTCTTTTTGTTTTTTTAGTCAATACTTTATGGATTCTCAGGCGAGCAATTTGTATGAAACTGCGTCGCAGCCGGACACCGGTAATGACGCCTACACATTCCTTGAATTCAACACGCATGGCGAGGATTTCGATTATCCAGAGTTTCCAGAGCTTTCGCAACCTATTCGATCCTCGGTATGGCCCACGCCTTCCGATTCAATTGTCTCGGTGTCTTCCGTTTCCGTTGAACCGGGAACATCAGCTGGTGTTCCTGATAGGGCGCCGTCGTCTTCTGATGCTTCTCCGTCCACTAAATCCCGCGTTGGAGCTGGGGGGAATAGTGGCGGGGGTAGCAATAATGGCGGGAATAGCGGTAGTAGTCAGGCGGCTGCGGTGGATGCATTGGCGGCAGGGATGAGTGGTTTGAATTTTGAGGAGACTGGGGACGATGAGGGTTTTGAATATGGAAAAGGGGATTTTGCTGTGGAGCATGCCTGTAAGTATTGTGGGGTCACCAACCCAGCTTGTGTTGTCCGGTGCAATGTGCCTTCGTGTAGGAAGTGGTTCTGTAATTCAAGAGGCAATACTTCTGGTTCGCATATTGTGAATCATTTGGTGAGTGAACTGAGAATGTTTTTGAGATTTTTAGAATTAATTTTCGCGCTTCTTTTAAGGGATCATTGTTTTTATATTATATATTTACTGATCTGTCTAGGGATGATAAGTTGTTTTTTTTTATGCATAGGAAGTTTATTGCGTTATATCAAACTTTTTTAGTTTATTATTATTTTTTGTTTATGGATCCTATACTTAGGACTCTAATGGAAAATTTGCCCTTAGTTAGGGAATTTGGAATCAGTGGCTAGGGTCTTTATGGTTTGTTTTTAAAAAATTATTACCAATTTCCAATGCAACCTTTTCAGTTTCTAGTGCAAATTAACTCACACATCTAAAACACAAACCAATTTTTGTCTGCTTTATTGATCCTCACAGTAGCTTTTATATAGCCCGAGTTTCTGCATTGGGTGTTCAATTAAGTGATTTTGCAGAAAAGTTGAATTTTGGGGAAGGTGGAATATCGTATGGAATGTGCAACTAGGAGTACAACAACATGACTTACATGATGTATATTATATTTTCGTTATTTTGCCAATTCATCTGCCAAAATGGTGGTTGTTTTTATTAACAGATCATAACATTGAACTGTCTAGAGGGAGGTAGAGGCTGATTTCTATTCAGAACTCGTATTTTCTTTTGAACACTGGAAATTTGCTTGAGAAAAATCTGATGATCGGAAGGTACCTAAAATATATCAAATTCATTAACTAAAACAAGACCGAATGACTTATGGATAGAAATTTTGCTTTATACTGATCTGCCACCTTCTACCAAGTGTTTTGCTAAAAGCATCCTAGGGGTTAAGGAAGATTAGTCAGTGAAATTTCAGTTTGCCAGTTATGCCTGACAGGTATAAATATGTTCTGACACTGAAATTCTTATGAATTTTTTCTTTGGAAAGTAAAAGTTTGACGTATTTCCTTGGTTGTTTAGTTAGAAGAATAAAACTCCGGTTATTTTCCAGTAGAAGCATTCATATGTTGATTTACATTGTTGTGCTGGATCCCTTCATGCATCTATTTGGGTATGCGACGGTTGGGTTCATTTTCGTTTGTAATGATATGTGCATAATCAAAGACTATGTTCCGCATGTGCCTAGTTTTTCCTGGTTAGCCTTTACTATTTAAATGGTCTTATTTACTTATGAAGTCAGCACCAGTGACCTTTTACCATCTTAGTTGTTTGTTGCCTTTTATCCTTTATGTATATCGAGTAACTTCATCCTCAGTGATAATTTCCCACCTTTACTTTAAGTATATAAGCTTTTAGCCGTAGTGGGCTATTTTGAAAGTTGATAAGGAGTAAATGTAGTTGACGGTTATCTCAGTTGGCAGGAACATGACATTGCAGAGTGTGATCATGTATGTTTTTTTGTTGTCTTGATCACTAGAGACATTTGGAAGGACAATCCTTTCCATTCATTTTAGGTTTTCCATTGGAAGGTTTTCGTGACCTCTGTTTAAGTAGTTGTTTTACTTGTTCAGTGGAGCTTCCCGTCCTTTCTGTGGGGTTCTCCTCTTTTACTGGGAAGTTAATGGTCTCTGTCAACTTTTCCCTTTATTTACCTCTCTTTCATTCACCGTCACGTGCCTATACGCATTGATGCTATTGGAGCATTTTCCCTATCTTTAGGAAACTTTGAAGTCTACTGAAATATCCGTTCTGTGCTTGTACCTTTAGAGTTTTAGACAATTCAGTATTTTTGTCCAACTGCCATCTAGAGTTGTAATTACTACCCTTGTAAATTCTTGTACCTGTAAAATTAATCTTACTATTTTAGCACTGCTAAAGTGGACATCAGTAAAAGTGTGGAATGACCAATTTTCGGCATCTCCTGGCAAGCAGGATTGATATTTATATTGTTATGGCAAGGTTGGCATTTTCTTTTTCAATATGATGGTATGTTAAGTGTGTGATACTGCCATGAAAATCATTTGCTTTGCCTGGTGTTTTATGGAAATTTGGTTCCTTTTGGGTGTGTTGGTTTTGTGAGAATGGGAATGGAGCAGTGGCAAAATAATTCCAATTCTTACTTTTTTTTGTTAGTAAAAGTAAAGGGTAACTGTATTTGTTAACCCATCTATTAGATTAAGATAATCTGATTATTTGTTACCCTAATCTCATATCTCTCGTACTTTCACATAGTTATCTTTTAGGGAGAAAACCAATGTTTAATTTATCAAATGCAGGTTTCTTCATTCCCTTTCCTAGAAACAAACACACCCTTTGGGGTTTTGGAATCTGCATAAATCAGAATGTTTTCACCCATTTATGTTTTATATGGTTAAGGTGGTGGTAGTGTTCCTTCGTATCTACTCTAACTAAATTGTTACTCTGTAAATATTACAGTGAGCTGAACAGTATACACTTCCTTTAAGATAAGTGAATTTTGATGCTGGAATTTGTGTTTGTGAGATGCTTAAATATCTGAACTGTTGTAGGTTCGAGCTAAACACAAGGAAGTATGCCTTCACAAGGACAGTCCCCTTGGAGAAACAATCTTGGAATGTTATAATTGTGGTTGTCGAAATGTATTTCTTCTTGGATTCATATCTGCCAAGACAGAGAGTGTTGTGGTACTCCTCTGCAGGGAACCTTGCCTGAGCGTTAATGCATTGAAAGATATGAATTGGGACCTTAGCCAGTGGTGCCCTCTCATTGATGATAGGTGCTTCTTGCAATGGCTTGTTAAGGTGAAGCTTCTCCCTGTGAAATTTCTCTTACAGCATCTAAGGTCTTTATGTGCTCTGAAATTGTCTTTTGGTTGCAAACTGTAGGTTCCTTCAGAACAGGAGCAGTTGAGGGCACGCCAGGTTAGTGCTCAACAAATAAACAAAGTAGAAGAGCTATGGAAAACAAACCCTGATGCTACTCTGGAAGATCTTGAGAAGCCTGGGGTTGACGATGAACCACAGGCTGTGGCCTTGAAGTATGAGGATGCATATCAGGTGCTTATGTTGATAATTTGGAATGAGTTAGTGATTTCACTCTTGCACTTAATTGTTGCTTGGGGTTGTTGCCAGTATGAAAAAATTACAGGCTTTTATACCGAATGTTTCCTTTCCTGTTTCAGTATCAAAATGTCTTTGCTCCATTGATCAAGCTTGAGGCTGATTACGACAAGGTACAATTTCATAGCTAAAGTATCAAAACCTTGTCTCTTGCTTTGATCCCTGAAAAATGATCCATCTTTCATTAACATTAAGGAAAAATAAGAAAGGGAAATGAAGTAAAAGAAGTGAAATGTCGAAAAAAACTATCGGAAAGCATAATAAAATCTGTCTCTTGCTATTCCAGCTTACTCCTTTCCTGTTATTTCCTCATCTATGCCACTGCTGAATGTACATAATGAAAATATTGTCATTTGATCATGACACATTATTTTCTTTTTCCAGATGATGAAAGAGTCCCAAAGCAAAGATAATCTTACTATTCGCTGGGATATTGGTCTCAATAAGAAGCGAATAGCCTATTTTGTTTTCCCAAAGGTACCATATTTTTGTATTCCTTATATTTCTATAGTACAACTTGTAGATTTTCTTTTTTTCTTTGATTGTTGCTGTTTCCGTTACTTTGAATCACTATTTGGTAATGGCATTTTCTGTTGACCTTTTACATTAATTAAAAAAAATCTCGTTTTTATAGGAAGATAATGAGTTACGCCTTGTCCCGGGCGATGAATTGCGACTTCGTTACTCAGGAGATGCGGCCCATCCAGCTTGGCAGTCGGTGGGACACGTGGTAGGATCATTCACCTGTTATGAGTATTGAAATTGGGACCGTATTGTTCTTGTCACATTAATGCGAACTCTTATTTAATCAGTTATTGATTGGTAAACTTCATTCAAAAGTTTGAGTGTCACCGAAACGAGTTAACAAATTAGTGTATTCAAAAGTTTGAGTGTCACCGAAACGAGTTAACAAATTAGTGTATATTATAAGAATTTTTCATGAGTTATATGGGTTTTATCTTTCTGTGGCATGGAACAACTAATCCACTTACTTTATGCAGATAAAGTTAACTGCACAGGAGGAGGTTGCTCTGGAACTTCGCGCTAGTCAGGTTGTTTAATCTATTATTTGGAGTAATTGTTATTTTTTTCTGTGGAAAAAGGAAACTTTTGAATGGTAAATTAGCACTTCCATTGCTTGAACCTATTGTTCCTCCATGTAGGGTGTCCCTGTGGATGTGAACCATGGGTTCAGTGTTGATTTTGTTTGGAAGAGCACAAGTTTTGATCGGATGCAGGGAGCAATGAAAACTTTTGCCGTGGATGAAACTAGTGTTAGTGGGTAGGTAGCTGTATAATCAATGTTCTGAACTGGTATTTAAAATTTCCCTTGATTGGAAAGGCTTTCCATGTGTTCTATTTGGACATGTAGTTACCATTTCTTAGGCAATCAATTGGGGTTGTTGCATTTGATATCTAATGCTACTGTTCCTACATAGTTCTGAGTTCGGTCAGGCCTTCATTTTGTCCCCATACTGTTTTGAGCTTACTGTGAAGTTTTCATTCTAGAGCGTTAGTGATTATGCAACTAGGGTCTGTGCGTGCTAGTTTCAAGTGCTAAACAAATATAATGAATCTATTCTTATTTGCTCTTGTTTCTTGGAGCTGCTGCAGACAAGTCTTGCTTGATGCTTTGAATGCTATTGCATATGCATTTGGGTGTGGGTACAGGTGTCAAGTTATTTCATTTATGAAATAGGATCTGGGGGACTGCCTAGAACCTGGATAAGGTGGCAATCTTGTTATTTTATGAGCATGTGAAATGGATATCTTTGTTAAATGGACATATTTGTTTTGTAAACAGTGTTTTATGATTTTTGAATTTGTATTTCTCTGCTCTATGCCTGGGGTTTCTGCTGTTCACTTTTAATTTGTTCTTGTGCAGGTATATCTACCATCACTTGTTAGGCCATGAAGTTGAAATGCAGATGGTTCGTAATACTTTACCCCGCAGGTTTGGTGCACCTGGTCTTCCAGAGCTTAATGCATCTCAGGTAGGTCTCCTAAACATTGTATGTTCATTTTCTCTTCCGTGGACCATGTCAACTCAAATGATTTTCCAGCAATGGTAGTTATGTTTAGTTTTTTGAGGTTTTTCCCCCTGGTTTGGTTCCAATGTTTCTGTGTCTGTCTGTGTGTAGATAGAATGGAGCGAGAGGTATTGTCTAATAGCATTATAGAAATTATAGTTCATTGACCCAACCACTGAATGGAACAAACATCCACTTATCAAGAGTTTAAGAGGGTAATTAGATGCTTTGAAGCTTCAGTTGTATGAGAAGTATTACAATGGTAGATTTTTGAAATGAAGAATAGCATGAAGGAGTTGCTATTGCTCAGTAAAATTTGGCAATAACTTCTTATTTTGGAAGGTATACAGCCGATTGTCATATTGGCTTTTTAAGAATATGGTTTATTGATTTACTTTTACCCGGTGGGGGATAATAAGATGTTTTTAAGCACACTATTGTGCTCCATGAAATGCGTTCCCCCCATTCTCCTGAGTGTTTTTTTTTTCTCATGGATATAAAAGGAGAGAGATTGTGTTTTGGGCGAGGGCGGGGGTTTGTCAAAACTTATATTGTTGTGTGTTCTTTTGGAAGCTTCTCTTTTCTCAGGAATCTATTTTCTGAAAGCACAATCTGTAAGCACGTTTCTTTACTGCTTCCACATATGTAGGTTTTTGCTGTAAAAAGTGTGCTGCAAAAGCCCATAAACCTGATTCAAGGGCCCCCAGGAACTGGAAAAACTGTTACTTCAGCTGCCATTGTGTATCATATGGCTAAACAAGGCCAAGGGCAGGTAATTTTCATTGTTGTCTTTTTTGGTATATAACTCGCTCTTATAATTTTTAAACGCTGGTTTTTCCCTTTATCAGGTTCTTGTATGTGCTCCAAGTAATGTTGCTGTAGACCAACTAGCTGAAAAGATAAGTGCCACTGGTTTAAAGGTAAATGAGATAGATGATCCTTCATGCTACATTCTGTGTACTGTTTATTGTTATTGTTTTATTTGTTTCACCCAGTTGTAATGTTATTGTCTTTTTATTATTATGTGTCCAGTTACCTATTATAGTTTTTTAATTGACGCTACGAATCCTGGCCAAATCAGTGATCTACTTTCCCATCTGTCACATTATATCTAAATGAAGTTTCACTTGAAATGATTTTTGAAGAAAATTCATTTGCCTCAGACGTACTTCAACCTATGAAATGTTTAGAGGAAGTATGTTTTAAGGGTAATTATTTAGAGGGGAATCTTGTAATCAACCTAGTTTTTACATGATTCTGCTTGATACATATAGTTTTTTTTTTTTTTTTTAAATGTTTTCTCATGAACATTGGAAGAAGTAAGCTGTAGCTAAAGCCGAATTTTCAGTTGCTCTTTTTAATTATGCTAGCTGTTTAGAGCTTCTAATCTGCATTAATATCATTTTCACAGACACGTAAATTAGTCTTTGATGAATCTTATGATAAACTTTTGTTGGATTCGAGTAATGGTTCGAACTTCAGTCTCCAGCTGATATTTGATTTGTGATGGGATATTTTTTGGTTAAGCCAATGTGCGTCTGCTATTTAGTTCTGTATAAGTGAGACTCAAAACAAAAGATACAAGCTTCACTATAAACCTTTGTATCCTCATTTCATGGAAACGAATTGTCATCAGGTTGTTAGACTCTGTGCTAAGTCAAGGGAAGCTGTTAGCTCACCAGTTGAACATCTAACTCTTCACTATCAGGTATGAACATCCAGCAGAGAGAAATTTTTGGGCTTTAATTTTTGTCAATTATCTTGTCTTTTTTGTGAAAAATTTTGTGTATTTTTATATTTTCGCAGGTTCGGCATCTTGATACTTCCGAGAAAAGTGAACTGCACAAGTTACAGCAATTAAAAGATGAGCAAGGTGAATGTGTTTTAATATAGTCTTTTGTGTGCTTGTTGGATTCTCTGTTACTGCATTTGAATGCATGTATTGCCTCTTTAATGAGTAATAGGGTTTCTTAATTTCTTTTAAGACATGGAAAGTGTATTTATATAACTCTAGGTTTCGGTCTTTTAGATGTTTTCCTGAGCATCCTTGAATTTTAGTTCATGACTTTGTTTGTTACATTATTATGTCTTTTGAATCTTTATTTGAAATTTTTCGTGAAAATGGTTGCATGGTTTTTTCCTGGTTAATTTTAGTTTAGTACCCAGTGGAGTTATTGTTTTTCTGCGAATGGTTGGACTGGACAGAATAAATTATTAACTGAGCTTGATCCTGTCCATCCCTCCTCTTCTTAAAGAAAAAAATAAAATAAAATAAATCAAGAGGGCTTGGTTCGTTGGAGTGTTTCCTCATCTTCACTCAGGCGCAGTATTCTCTTAGTAGGTCAAGTTTGCATATTGGCTTAAAACTTGTTTGAGAGTGCATATACGATTAAACTTTAATTTAAACGATGCTTTATTCTTTGGTAGGTGGTTGGAATTTAAATTTCTGATCTATGTTGTGTCTTAAAAATTTGCAGGAGAGCTTTCCAGCAGTGATGAGAAGAAATATAAGGCTCTGAAGAGGGCAACAGAGAGGGAGATATCTCAGAGTGCCGATGTCATTTGCTGTACCTGTGTAGGTGCAGGAGATCCTCGATTAGCCAATTTTAGATTTCGGCAGGTGAGTTTCACAAATGCTATGTTCACTGGTGACTTTGCTGCCTGAAGATATTTTTGTTTTCTACTTGTTTTTTCCTTTTAACATATTTCACTAAACATCCTTTTTTTAGGTCCTTATTGACGAGTCTACCCAAGCAACAGAGCCTGAGTGTCTTATTCCTCTGGTTCTTGGTGTGAAGCAGGTATTAGGTGTCTCATTGACTCTTTTGCTATTATTTTTGTCACTTTCTTCTGACACGAGCTGTTTTAGGTGGTTCTTGTGGGTGACCACTGCCAGCTTGGTCCTGTTATTATGTGCAAGAAAGCTGCCCGTGCTGGTTTGGCTCAATCTCTTTTTGAGCGTCTTGTTCTACTTGGTGTGAAACCAATAAGACTGCAGGTGATTGTGCCTGATGTTTGAATCTGTTTTTGTTTGTAGGGGTTTCTGTCTCAAGTGTTGGTTTTGTTTCAATCTGGTTGTTTAAAGTTTCATAGTTGCATATATTATTTTCCTTTCGTCTTGGGGGTCACCTTTTCTAGCTTACTTATTACTTGTAACCATCTCATAACCTCTATCACCTACTTTGTTTCCCGGTGATTCCTGAACTTACCCATCTTAAGAAGCTTTCTGGTCAAAAGGCTGAATTAGCTGGTCATGTAGTTTGTAGTACCATAACAGCCCTGCATCCAGTAGTTGATCCTGTTAAGATCCTGGACTTGGAAATTTTTGAATTAATGGATTCAGTTTATCCTGTTAATTAGATTATTTAATTCAAGTCTTGCTTCACATTTGATTTTTTTTACATCTTGCTTCTTATATGCAACGTATATATCTTTGTGATTTACAGGTTCAGTATCGTATGCATCCTGCCCTTTCCGAATTCCCCTCTAATAGCTTTTATGAAGGTACTCTCCAAAACGGAGTTACCATCAACGAAAGGCAATCATCTGGCATTGATTTTCCTTGGCCTGTGCCAAATCGACCCATGTTCTTCTATGTTCAGGTGAATAATTTGTGATTTTTAGTACATGGCTTAATTGTTGTGATTAAAAGAACTATATAACCTGAGAGCATGGCAATAATTTGCCTTAGTGGCACCAAAGTAGTAGTGATTTCTTTGTGCCCAACTTTACCTGTATTATTAATCCATGGATTCTGTTTGGAACTCCAAAAATGAGTTGCTTTACTCTTAGCTAACGTTACTTTTTGTTTGTATCAGGATATGAACAAAAGTTCCATTAGGTTTAATGTTAAAAAGAAATTGCAAGAAATTTAATTTCCTTTAATGATGTTGTAACAACCTTTGGTCATATGTGCAGATGGGACAAGAGGAAATAAGTGCTAGCGGGACATCATTTTTGAATAGGACTGAAGCGGCCAATGTTGAAAAGATTGTGACAACATTCCTAAAAAGTGGTGTTGTACCCTCTCAGGTAAAGAAAAGTCCTTTGCTGATTACTGCATCTTCTCTTGTGAACAACATTTTGATGGCTTTTTTGGACTCTTCTAGATTGGAGTTATAACACCCTATGAGGGGCAGCGAGCATACATTGTGAACTATATGTCGAGGAATGGTTCTCTGAGGCAACAACTTTACAAAGAAATTGAGGTAAGACAAGGGCAATATGAATTTTGGGAAGTACCCTTGCTTCTTATGGCAGCTGATTGATATCCTTTCATCTCAGGTTGCAAGTGTGGATTCATTCCAAGGAAGGGAAAAGGATTATATTATATTATCTTGTGTCAGGAGTAATGAGCATCAAGTAAGTTCATGGATTTGGTTTCTGTTTCATCTGGTGCTCTCAAATTTCCAGTACTTGAGAAATGTTATTAGTTATGTGTATTGATATAGTCTAGATGCAACTTACACGTTTCTGCCCTCATCTTTGCACATAGGGTATTGGATTCCTGAATGACCCACGCAGGCTTAATGTGGCCCTTACTCGGGCCCGTTATGGAATTGTCATCTTGGGGAATCCTAAAGTTCTTAGTAAACAACCACTCTGGAATAGCTTATTGACGCATTACAAGGTATTTCGCTTTGGTCCTGGTTTTGGTGCTGGGTCAAGTTCCTCGTCTCATTTTGTGTGTGTGAAGTGTTCTTTGAATTTGTTTCCATTTTTCATTCTGGCTTTTGGATGCTAATGTATAGCTCATTTGTTCTTGGGGTGGCCAAAATGAATATTTTCTGTATTATTATCATTTTTCATCCGATGTTGCCTCATGTGATACTGTTCTTCAGGAGAATGAATGCTTGGTTGAAGGGCCACTGAACAACTTGAAGCAGAGTATGGTTCAATTTCAAAAGCCTAAAAAGGTGACATTGGATTATATGAATTTGGATAACGTTTCTTCAGATTTTTTCTTATTTGTGTGCCTTTGATCTCTTCTGTTCTCTTGTTACTTTAAAGCTCTTGACTACTATCCATTATTCTACTATTTGTTTATGTTTTTTTTTAGGAAAGTTCTGATTGCTATAGCTTAAAATGGTGTCACAGATTTATAATGACCGCAGACTTTTCTTTGGTGGTGGACCTGGAGTTATTCCTAATGATGCAGTTGCATCTGTTGCTTCAGTTAGTACAAGTGATAGGAGGGGCAGTCGTTCTAGGGGTAAGTAAGATTTCTACTTGTCTCACTAATCCAGTGACAGCTTTTCGCTGTGAACATTACCCTAGTACTTAAACATGGTTCAAGTTGCTTTCTTGTTTGCATGTGGTGGGGATTTTATTCCTGTGAAGAGCAGCATGTGAGGTTTCTTGTTATGGTGGTTGGAAGGGGACAGATAGAAGTGAACATAATTTATGCGTCTGAAAGAATAATTACTTGGAAGTATTAATGTTGAAATGTTGTGCTGAGGAGTTGCTGATTGAAATATATCATATCATTTCTTTTACAATAATTTTTTTTGTTGTAATTGAGCGGTTAGACTATACAAACAGAAGATAATATTGCACTTGTGAAAGAGAATAGAGACTCAATACGCATTTATTTTCCCCAAAGCAGGTTCTTTTATGCCTCCTGGTCCTCCTAATGGTACACATAAAGCTGGTATGCACCCTACTGGTTACCCCATGCCTCGTGTTCCTCTCCCGCCTTATCATGGTGCACCACCCTCACAACCTTATGCAATTCCTAGTCGTGGAGCTGTGCATGGACCTGTTGGAGCTGTTCCTCATGTTCCCCAGCCTGGAAGCCGGGGATTCAGTGCTGGGCGCGGAAGTCCTGGTACCCCTATTGGTAGTCACCTTTCACACCAGCAAGGGCCACAGCAGCCTATTGGAAGTCTTGGATCTAGTTTCAATTTTCCACCTTTAGAAAATCCAAACAGCCAACCATCTGTTGGTGGACCCTTGTCTCAACCTGGCTATGTCTCTAATGTGAGTGCCCTATCACCTTACTGCTATTTTGTTTCTCAATACTGGGCACTTTGTGATCTAGAGTTTCTATTCTATTATGGCAGATGACAGTTCAGGGACCAAGCCCAACTTTTAGGGATGGATTTTCTATGGGTGGCATGTCTCAGGTTAGTTGACACTGGAATTTCCTCCTCATTTCATTTAAGAGAGTGTTTGTTGCTCATCCAGATTGTAAATTGTCTTCTCAGGATTTCTTAGGGGATGACTTCAAAAGTCAAGGGTCACATGTTCCATATAGTGTTACTGATTTCTCTACACAGGTACTCCTTATTTAATGCGCATAGAGGTGGAATCCGTAACTCGTAGAATTATATTAAATGCTTTTGTCTTTGTAATTTGACACTGCTCTGCTTTTGAGACTTGAGTTTGTTTTTAATTTGTCTCTCTTGCTGTTATACAGGCTTCTCAAGGGGGATATCCTGTTGATTATGTCACACAGGGTGCACAGGCAGGATTCCCGGGTAGCTTTTTGAACCAGAGTTCTCAAGCTGGATACTCTCGCTTTAATACGGGAAATGATTTCATGTCTCAGGTTTGTTATTTTCAGTTTGCCTTCCTGTGCTTATTCTTTGTAATTCTTTATGCCCCAGCTTCATTTCCGAAACCTTTTGTTTTATAAATGGGTATTGGGAAGATATCTGGAACTTTATGGGTTTTGGGGTGTACACCTACCTTAGACTGCGAAGGACAAATAAGGCCTGAAAAATGTACCAAGTCAAAACTGCCATGTGATGGTTGTCTAGATAATTCCTTTTTGCAAACTGGTCTGACCCTTATATTTGCTTGCCACAGGACTACATGGCACATGGTTCACAAGGTCTTTTCACACAAGCGGCATTTAACGATCCATCTCAGGATGATTCCTCTCAGAACCACTTTGGTGTAACCAATACCAATCCGCTACAATCTCAGGTCCCTTATTTCAGTAAATGTTGGATCTCGTTATTTTGAATAACCATTTCGCGGCATGGGAAATTGCGTTTTTGCTTTGAATAAGCTCTAATTTGTTTTGTAATGTCCTATCCTCTTATGTTGTCTGAGTTGATATACTTGTGTTATGTTCTCTTTTAGCAGTTTAGTTATTGCTTTATTTTCATGACAGAATATGCTCAATCCGCTTTACTCCCAGCCTTTCGCACACTACAATACGCAGCCTCTAAATATGCAGACTTCTCAGCAGCAACAGCAGCAGGCCCAGCAGGGTCAGAGCTCCCAAAGTCAGAAACTCCACTACAATGGTTGAAAATAGGGGTCCTGTTAATTTGATGGGTTATAATCTTTGCATCCAGCTACTTATGCGTGCTGTCGTGTGTGCCCTTATTTATCTGGTCTAAGACACCATCAGAAATCAGAAACTTTGGATTTCAGATGGGGCATTATTGACGACTGGGAGTGATTGGATCAGGTAATTGATTTGAAAGAATGTGTCCATGGGGGTGTACACAGGCAGCACCCCATCTAGTGCTGAGGAGATAGATAACCCGGAAGTTTGTTGATGAAATAATATAAAGCTCGCGGAGAGCACTAAATGGTATTGGTTTTATCCGAAGGGAGAGGGGTTATTGCGGAAGCAAAATTCAGTTACTCTAATGGAAACTGATGATGAACCAGGAGATTGTTAACCTGGGAGTATTATACAGCGCGGCGGGAAACTCCCGGAAACAACCTTTAGGTTCTTCCTGATGTGTAGTATACAGTGTACCTTATTTGGTGATTGGATGTTGAGGGCATAATGCTTTGGGTAGTTCTGGTGGTGCTGCCTGGATATTATTAGGTTTTATATAGGGTATATGTATAAAAATATCAGTTCTAGAGTTGTGGGATAAAACTGATGACCTTGTGCTGCCACCGTAGGGATCCCATTTTGTGGATCCATGTTTTCCTTCGGGGACTTTGAAGTTCATGGAGTTGTTGATTGTGATAACTATAATTTTAATGTTTAGTTATCCAGGTTTCCCCTTGCGTATTTCTATTCTTTAATTATAGAGTCATTTCTTATTCGGTAAATTACACCTTTTAGAGGTTCTACCCAAATACTAAGTAAGTCTGCGCTTTGAGCTTTGAGAATAGGGATGAGAACAATTGAAATTTAATAACTCAATAATTATTTAATAACTCAATAATTATTAAAGTAATTTGGTCATTTATTAAAAAAATATGATGTCATAATCAAAATTATTTTAGGATTGTTTAATTTTTACTAAACAAATACACCTCTATTGTATTACTCCCCCGTTTTTAACGTTTTAAGAAGATTTTTCATTAACCTCCATTCTTGGTTTTACTTCCTCCACTTTTCCTACGAGAGATTGAAAATATTTAGAATATATCTCATAAATAATAGATCTAAAATGTTACTGGCAATTTTACAAGGTTCGCGCCCTAAATTTTTCGTTATTAAAATTGTTGTAAAAAAGTCACAGAAACTGAGCAAAAAGAATGGCTTCTTAGTGTTGAGCTCTTAGCAAGTTCAGTTTTGATAATGTCTAGCAAAGCTATATTAAAAATGTTAGGCTGAACCTTGCATTGCAATGAAATCGTGCCATCAAAAAATTTTTTTAACCCCACTAGTGGATAAGCACAAAGAGGATTTTGAATGCAGACTAGGCCCCACTTGTGGATCAGCTCAAAGAGCAGATGAATGGAGATTAGGCAATCGGGTTTCAGGACAAAAACGCACATTCTTGTACGACTTTCTAAGGTTTGAAAACACCATCAACACAACTGGAACTGGGCTTTCTTTCACTTCTTCGGGCTCGTTCTTGTTTCTAGCGTACCAAATTTCAGATGCCACCATAACTGCAACTTCAGTTACTTTCTTCTGTGTTGAATCCCACACAAGTTATATTTTTTAGAAAGAAAAAAAAAAAAAAAGAGTAAAATTTTATTTTGTGCGCGCTAAAATTTGAATTTGGATGCAATATTCAAGGCTGGAGAAAAAACTCATGACAATTCAGAATGGTTGAAAACTCTACGTTTGAGGAAGAACCAGAACTGTTGAATGTTTTATCAGGAGATGCATGTGAATCTTCATATAATCATATCAATAGTTTGAACTTAAAATATCTTCCTAATCGTTTTAACTCTCAGCAACATCACATGAACTCTGATTCTGGTTCTGCAAAACGTAAAAACTTTTTATGTGATTAGGTTCTCATTGCAAGAACTCTAATAAGCGAAATAACTCTGTACTTGGCTTGAGGATAACTCTCTAAAACCTATCTTGCCTCTTAGGATAACTCAAATAACTCCTTAAAACCTATTTATACTTGGCTCTCAGAATTAATTCCCTAAAAATAATGGATTGAGTAAATGAAAAGCCTGGATCAATGAACGAGATTGCATGCCATTTTTTGTTTTTGTCAAATCTTGGCAACGTACTCTCTTTGTTGACGAAATTCGGTTTATGTTCTTTCCTTTTCCTTGTGCCTGCCATGCATGCAAGCTTCAATATTGCGCGTAAAATGGAAGAAAATTGCATGGTTCGGCATTTATGCATCAATTTTCATATGGAAAACGGAAAATCACAAGCAACAAGATGATCAAATGTATTTTAGGTATCCATTGGCGACCACACCTCTAGATGTTCGTTGTCACGAGTTGGGACCAACTGGAAAACAGAAAAGAACTCTGAAACCTCTTCCGGCAATCCAACACCACAGCCGAGTTGACTCGACAATTCAACGATCCCAAAGCCTTCCTTTCTCAACTCGTTCAAGACATTGCTAGTCCACGGCCTCACCTCGCTGGCACCCCATACCACCGTCTCAGGCCCACATACCTTCTTCAATGTCTTTGCTAAGGCCACCATCTCCGCCGCGTCAAAGAACACGTCGGACATCAGTACCAAATCAACATGTCCCAACTCACTGAGTTCACTTGGTAACTCGTCCATCTCCCAATCGAGTTCGTGCACCTTAACTCGGTCACCAACCTCGTTGACCTCAACGTTCTTCTCCAGTACAGGTATCAACTGCTTAATGTCCGTCAAGATAACCAAACTAGCACCGAGCCGAGCAGCCGTCAACCCGGGAAGACCAGTTCCGGCACCGAGTTCTAGCACAATCTTATTTGTAAAATCGTAACTGACTTGAGCTTGAGCTGACATCCACTGGGATAAAACTATGGCCGAGTCCCATAGCCATGACCCAGTAAGTGCACGGCCGGAGACTGAGTCACAAACGTCTTCCAACTCGTATACAGTCAGTTGGTCGCCGGCACCGGTAACAATTTCTCTTATGCCCATGTCTGTGATTATCCCAACCTTCCTTTCTTTAAAATTTCTTTCTGTAAATACATATATAAATCAATGATAAAATATTCCAATATGATAACATCGAATCCCTTTCTTTATTACATGCTAATATATTCTTTCTTTCCCGATCATTACTTTCCTTGTTAGTGCGATCAGAGGGTATATTTTTTGGCCAGTGGACATGCATGAGAAATAAAACGAATATATTTTATTATTATTTGATTCTATAAAGTATATAATTATTTCCAAAATTAAAATATTTTGTGTTTATTAAATTAAATTATATATATCTTACCTTATACATCTACAATATTTTCTGCAGATATTTTCTGAAGATGAACTAAGTAACTTTGGAACTCATGCAGCAAGTTAAAGCTTTAATGGTGAAGAAAACACTATATTTCAAGGGTTTTAAAAAGAACATTTGAAAGTTTGAAATTTTTTTTCGAATTTTATGTTATTTTTGGTTTTGGCGAAAATTCATAATTTTAAAAAGTAGCGAATTAAGGAAGAGATCGTCTTGATTAATAACTAAACTCTTTTTAATGGTGGAGAAAAATTACATTTTGAGATAATTAAAAAGGTAAAATTGAAAGTTTAGAAAATTTTTGCAATCTTTGGAAAGTGGCGAATTGATCTTGGAATCATCTATGCATTACAATTGGAATAACCTAAAGCCATTGAATAGATAAGAATATATGACATTTTTGAGAGGTGGAATAAAAATTGATTGTTTGTAAATTTTCTCCATTTTTTTTGGACGAAGAGCTTCGCATTGTCTAACTCTCTTTGATAATAATAGAAATAAGCAAACACTTGATTTGGTCAAGAAAAATATGACATTTTGAGAAAATGTGAAAGGAAAGTATGTAAAATTTTGAGATTTTTATGTAATGTACCTTTTTTTTTTTTTTTTGAAAAATTATTATTTATAGAAAATGACAAATTAATTTTTGAATGGTTCACCGTGGTAGAATAATTTTTGAATATCAAACAACTTTTCAAGAAATAATTTTAATGTGATCAATTTATCTCTTTTTGCAATCAGTTTATTATAACAGCCGATGTTCGTACATTTTTTTAAGTATACGTCACAAGTATATATATATATATATATATATATTTTATCAATCAAAACCCTTTTTCTAACGTAGAGCCTTCTTACAAAGCATACGACTTTTTGGTTCAAGTCAGCGGCTTATCTAAGAAGTATATAAAATTTTAAAATTTTTATCTAAGGTATTTTTTTTTTTTTGGTGAACAATCATTATTTATAAACAATGACAAATTAAGTTTTGAATCATCTATGTATATTCATCAAAGAATTGGAATAATCAAAGAAATAGTCAAGAAAACATTTCACGGGGAGAGTTTGAAAGAGAAAATTTGAGAGTTTGAAAATTTTTTCTCGAATTTCTCTAACTATAGTGTTTGGTTTTTTGGCAAAAATTCATAATTTTAAAAAAGCTACGGATTAAGCTCTACACCATCTACAATCTCTTATTAGATAAAACTTGATTTAATTTTTTTTAGATGGTAAAGATTTCTTTTTTTTTTTTTTTGAAAAGTTTAGAAAATTTATAAAATTTTGTGGATCATAACTTTTGATTTGGGTGAAAATTCATAATCTTTGCAAAGTGGTTATTCAGCTCCGAATCTTCTATTCTCTTTGATCAAATAATTGAAATAACAAAAAATAATTAAACGGTAAAATATACATGACATTTCTAGAGTTTAAAAAAAGAAATTTAAAAAATTCAAACTCCTCAAATTTTCTGAATTAATGTTAGAAAACACTTGAAACGTATTTGTAAAAGTTATTAAAACGAATACTAAAATTAAATCTATATTTAAACAAGTTTTGCAAGAACACTAGCAAAATCAAAGCATCTTCCCCTTCCATTCCTCTTTTTCCAATTTTCCCTTTTTATCTCTATTTCTCCTTTTTATCTCTCCTTCCATTTTTTCTAAATTTTTTTGTTATTTTTATCTGATTGTAGTTATATTATTTTATTATTAAACTTATTAATAAATTTTTATTTAACAATAAAAATATTAACATTATATTTATTTATTTATAAGGGTCACATTTTCTGTTTTACTATGGTCACTCAATAGTGTTTAAGAGAGTATCCGGTGGGATCGGGTGAACCATACTTATGAGGGATACACATATGTGAGAAATATTGTCATTTTTTTAACTAACGTAAAAAAATTTGTAAATTGATAAATCTTGGTAGGGAATCAAATCGAAAGATATTATATTTTGTAAAGTAAAGTTTAAGAGTTAGTCTGACCTTATTATTATTATTATTATGTCATTGTAATGTTAGTTGGTTCAATTCTTGTATGAGTTTTTTTTCATATAATTTAAAGATAAAATCGTTAAAAAAGAACGGTGATTAGTAAAAACGGAGCAGTTGTCCATAAATTAGCCAATTATGTTAAATATTGTTTTATTAATGTGGCAACTATTTCAAAAACTTCTCCGAATTTTTTTGTTTTAATGGTTGCAAGAGGATTTTCAGCATTAATTGATATAAAGTGTCCTTTGTTATTATATATATTTTTAAACCATCTTGGTGACAAATATTTACATAGGCAAGAAAGATTACCAAAACAAGAAGAGAACAATCACGAGAAAACACGTGAGTGCCACACGTGCGTTCAAATTTGCCACGTCACTTGGCATTTCACTATTAGAAGTTAGTAAAAAAGTAGAGTAGTAAAAAAAAAAAAAAAGCATGACTCACACACATTGTTTTCTTTTTTCTGCTTCGTGTCGACAAATAAAAGTAAAATAAAATGAAAAGAAACCGACAATAAAAGGACCTGTAGCAGGTGGAAAAAACGACTGGGGTCCACAACCAAAAGCATTTTGGGGGAAATGCCCTTACGGTCGTTCGAAACGCTTCCCATAGCTTATGGGCCTTCATCTTCCTTCTATTTTCCGTTTTGCCCTTCATTTTTTTATTTTTTTTCTTTTTCCCTTAATTACCAAATAGTGGATGATTAAATATTCTTTTTTAATAAAAAAATAAAAAGATAAATAAAAAAATTAACAGTATTTAATATTACCATAGCAATAACATAAGCGAAGCCATGGGCTTCTAAAAATATAATTTATAACCTTCAAAAAATAAAAATACGTAATTTATTATATATTTTTTTATAAAACGTGAATTGAATTTAATAACTATTATTTTAAATAGGGAGTGCTTATCACTGAACTACAACCCTCTTATCTATATTAATTTGTAATTACTTTTTTTAAAAAATTTTGACACATTTTGAATTCACCTTGATTTATATTTTCGCGAGAATAAATTTCACAATATTAATTAAACATCACTGTTACTAAGTATTATCTATACACGTCCGATTAATTTATAAGACATTTTGCATTATTCACATATTATAAATTAATTATTTTTCAAAAAATAAGTTATTTTTATCATTACGTGAGTTCATTTAAGTTTTTTTTTTAAAAGGTATTTGTCTTTGTAGGGTTTTTAGACCGTTCTTAAAAAATTAGGTTAATGCTCTATCCACACCTGATTATAATTCAAACAAAAAATCATTAAATTAAAGATTGATTTTAGGTTATATGGTTGAACTCCAATAGAATTAGTACAAATCAAACCAATGAAAGCAATTAAGGAGACACGTAGTAACGTGTGGAAAATGAAGTAATATGAAAACAAACCTAAACATTACGTGGATATGCAATGCCCTTTTCACTTGATTATTACATTATACTCGACTATGACTTTATTTGTGGATGGTGTTGAGACAAATTAATGGAAGAAATCTTGGAAAAAATAATATAATTGTGATTTTAATTTTTTATTCGAGTTAGAATATAATTTTAAAAAATTTATTATATATTTAAAAAAAATTAAAATAAAATATTAATTATTAAGGTGAATATAAAC
This sequence comes from Knoxia roxburghii, assembly GCA_030378225.1. Taxonomy (NCBI): domain Eukaryota; kingdom Viridiplantae; phylum Streptophyta; class Magnoliopsida; order Gentianales; family Rubiaceae; genus Knoxia; species Knoxia roxburghii. The sequence continues at coordinate 39,095,899 of CM059423.1, forward strand.
ACTTTTATTATTGATTAAGGTTATAAATATTTCGCCAATAAAATATGGACAAGAGTGTGACATGTGCCATTAGGTAATTGTGTCTTAATAGTATTTAACTAGATTATGATTTCGTGTATGATGAAGAAAATATGGAATACAGCCAATTCTATTACTGTTTTTTTTTAAAAAAAATATAAGATGAATAGAGACTGTTATATTATATTTGTAGTTTGATAAGGTTAGGTTGAAATATGGATAATATTTTTTTAAAAAATTATTTCTTAATAAAAAATTATAATTGTATAATTGTAGCATGACGAGACAAGTATATCAAATATAGTAATGAATATTCCATACACTTTTGTCTCCAAATTTGGTCACTAAACCGACTCTACACAAATTTTATATTTTTTTATATTTTCATAAAAGTTAACAATAGGGACAACGATGAGATGCAAAAAACCAACCAAGGAAATTATAGAGTTCTTGAGCTAATTAATTTGTTCGTTTCTTCCATTATTTTAGTTTGGGCTTTTGTGGCTCTTGTCCACTTTCTTAGGTTATCTCTATCAATGTTTCTGTATTATGATTGATTTAATTGGGTTATATAAAGGTAGTGGGTAATAGTGGCGATACCAATAATTAAATACTAGTATATTGCATAATTTAAATAATATATAAATTAAAAATAAATAAATATTAGTATTGAAATTTCACTTTTTTTTTTATCTGTTCGTAGATTAAAATGAGTTACGTTACATATTTATATGGCAATTTTTTAAAATCGGTCACAAATAATAACGTTAATATTTTTTAATGATGTCATCAGTTGAAAAATCACTATTTTAAAATTCTCCGTCAACTGGAAGTTCAGTGTTCCTCTGAATCCCTCCCTCTTATATATGAGAATAAAAGTGAGGGACAGAAGACATTAGGTCTTGAAAGAAATAATGAAAACAATACAAAATTCGTCGTATATAATTATCTGCTACACAATTGGTTTTACATTTTTGAAACTTGACAAATTTAGTCCTAAATATTTCAATTAACAGATTTTACACCAATTTAACGGTTGATTCAACAACCGTTAAGTTTTATGCCACGTGTGTGTCTTGTATTATCTAACCGAACACACATGTCACGTGGCGGCCGTTAAACCTTATTAAAAGAATATTAAATTAGACCAAACGTGTCAATTTTAGAAATGTTTACGACTAAATTTGTCGAGTTCCAAATATGTAGGACCAATTGTGTAATATGGTCATTATATAGGACAAATTGTGTATTTTTAAGAAATAAATCACATTATAAATTCTTATACATATTCTTTTACTTTTTATTAAATGAAAAATTTGTTGAAACATATAACAAAAAACGGTATACTTTTGACAAGAAGCTTATAACTCAGTAATAAGCACTCATCGCTTAACACAATAGGTTTTAAGTTCGAGTCATGTTGTATAAAAAAATAAAAATATGTGTACTTTTGTTTCTTTGCTTTCATTATTATGTTATGTGTGATATTTCCCAATGCATAATTCCTAAGGTGTGTTTTCCAATAAGTGGCATCAGATCAGACAATGTTTGTTCCCAACACAAGAACAACTACATAAAAATAATCACTTACTATAAAATTACTCATATTCTTTACACTATAATAAAACTACAAATATAATTTTAACTTTTGAAAGAATGTAAGAATTACCATAACAACCATATGAAAGTAGAGTGAATAAACACGGCTGACCAACATAGTTAGTGTGAATATACAACGGAAACATAAATGAATACACTAAATAGTTAGGGTTTGCAATCAAATGAATACTGGAATTTAAGATTTCAATCTCTTATATTCTTCTAGATTTTTTTTTTTTTTTGGTATCTTTTGATGCTTTGAGGACGAATGAATCGTATTTTAGATGTATTTATGTCGTCGTAAGTTATATTTTGGTTCTTTATCCGTGATTTATGAATTATTTTTTTAAAACAGAATGAAGGTGAAATGTAAAATATAAATTTTATCTTTTTATTTTGTGGTTATACAAATTTAACCGAAAAATTAAATTTTATAAAAATAATATTTTAACCAATAAATTCGAATTACGTGTAATTTGGTCAGTACAAATACTTGCAAAGTATTAAAGGGCCATTTTCTCATGTATTACGTCTCACTGAAGAAAAAAAAATGTTAAGATTTAGCCAGCGCAACGGTTTCAAACGATTTGTAGCAAGTACCCCGATTGCCGCTCCATGTCATTGTCACCTCCAAATTAGTTTAGGTAGATATTGTTGTTCGAAGCTGTTCACTGCCTTATGCACACCATCATCATTTATATCTCATAATCTAGTGTCAAATTATTCAATTATTAAATTTGAAAAATAAATAATAATAATAACTCAATAATTAGATAAATAAAAACTCTAGTTCAATTTTAAAAATTATTGAGTTATTATTATTTATTTTCTAAATTTAATAATATGATATACCATTAAATTGTAGAACGATTCACCGACCACTCACACAAAATATGATAGTTGTTGACAATACTCTAGTGATTAGTTATTGCATATGGTAGATTTTCATTATCAGTAGTGTAATAGATAAATACCGATGCTATTTACAGTAAAAATTCTTAATATTGATTTATATTTATGTATATAATATGATTTTTTAGAAAAGAAATTCATATCATTATTTGTGGATAAACATCTACAAAATACATAGAAATGAAAAAATAAAATGGAAGAAGTTGAGCCCAATAAGTAACTTCACAAAGAAAAAAAAAAAGAAAAAACTAGAAATTTGTGGCGCAAACCAATCATGAATATAAGAGTCGACCAAAGGGCTGGTTGTAAAAAACTTTATTATTATCAGTTGAAAATGGGGGCATCTATTAAATTAAGGCCTAATTGTAGTTTTAGTCCTCATAATATAGGTAATAATATTTTTGGTCCATTTTATATTTTAAATGGTAATTTTAATTTCTATTTTTTTTTAAAAAAAATAATTTTAGTCCTTTTGGATTGACCAATTTTCAGGGTTAATTCAAAGACCTTTTTCCAATTTTTTTTTTTCTAAAAACTCTAATTTTTTCCTCCTCCACCTATTCTCTCATCTCTTCTCCTTCAGCCTGCCGCATGTCGCACCATTGCCTCGCTGCCTCCTCCTCCTCCTCCTCCTTATTGTTGTTGTTGTTGTTGTTGTTGTTTCCCGCCATTTGCAAACCCTCCATCTCAGATTCGGGGAGAGATAAACGAGCTAGAGGGAGATCAAAGTTGTCGGCCTGCAAAACCCTAAACGAAAAAAGATGATGATGTCGCTTCTCCCACCGTTTTAGGGCTCGATCGAACAAAACAGAAACCGGGCTTGAACGTTTAGGTTTCGAACGGAGAGGGTTTCGAATTTACGAGGGCTTCAAATTTTTTGGTTTGTAAAGGGCGGTAATAAACGATGAAGAAAAAAAAATGAGGAGGAGGAGAAGGGCAGCGGCCCGGTGGTGCGGCGGGCAGAAGAAAAAGAGAAGGAGAAAATAGGTGGAGGAGGAAAAAAATTAGTGTTTCTAAAAAAAAATTACAAAAAGGTCATTGAATTAACCTTGAAAATTAGGTCAACATTTCCGTCTAAAAAGGACTAAAATTACTTTAAAAGAAAAGATGGAAATTAAAATTGTCACTCAAAATATAAGAGTGACTAAAAATACTATTACCCATTTTATAAGGATCAAAACTACAACTAAGCCTTAAATTAAATTAATAATCTTTTTATATTATAACATTATCAGTATTAAATTAATCACCGACTCCTTTCCTTTTCCGGCCCATATTACCCTTTTCTTTGAAGATCAGGAACGGCAAGTCATACCTAACGTAATACTGATCCCACACTCAGGTCAGGTTGCCGTGCGTGTTCCGGACTCAGACTAATGGAGTCGAATAACTTATTATTCTCAATTCCGTTGAGTTCCGGCCCGGATCTCATTAATTTCAGCCTTTCGGGATTCATGGCCTTGTCCATTCTCTTGTCATGTGGCTCATGTGCTGCATATAAATGATGTTTTGTTACTTTTAAAATAATTATTATATTTTATTATATTAAAATACAATTATTATTTTAGGATGAAACTCAAATAATATAATATAAGTAGGGAGCAGCATAATGCATGTGTACACCCCAATAATTTGCTTGCTAAATTTGGACCATAAATGCTGTGAATAAATGAGACCACTAGAAATTTAATAAAAAACTAATAAAATAAGATATTGAATTGATAAAAAAAATGTATTTAAAAATTATGAGAAAGATATAAAATAAATAATAATAATAATTTAACAAAAGGTTTAAATGCAATTTTGATCCCCCATAATAGGAATAATTCCACTTTTAGTTCCTCTTATGTTTTGAGTGACAATATTAGTTTCCATTTTTTAAAACAGTTTTAGTCATTTTTTACGAAAAATTTAGAAGATAATGGATTAACTCATTTGATCGCTAGTCAAACTTAATTTTTTCTTCATCATGATTTGTACAACGATGTTTTCAACCAATTTTATGACTCGATTTTTTATGAATGTTCAACTAATTTAGATCGAGTCACAATCCAAAATGACGGATCATAAAATTGGTTGACAGCATCATAGTACAAATTATGGTAAAAAAAATAGGTTTGACTAGCAATCAAATGAGTTAATCTATTATATTGTAAATTTTTCCAGAAAAAACGACTAAAATTGCTAAAAATAAAAGGATGGAGATTAATCTTGCAACTCAAAACATAAGAGGAACTAAAAATAAAATTATCCTTATTATGGGAGACCAAAACAACATTTAAACCTTTACAAAAAGAAAGAACTAGTGAGAAAAGAAAAAAATACGTAGTTTTAACTTAAACCTCAGCTCAGTAGTAACTAATAAATGAAAAAACTTAAATTTTGGTCTAACGTGGGAATTTATTTTTTTGGTTCAACATGTTTAGACAAAAAAATACTCATTACTTTGAAATTTTACACATTTTTAATCAATTAAAAATAAATTTGTTGGACCAAAAATATGTAAAATTTTAAACGTAATAGATATTTTTTGGAGGTCTAAGCATGTCGTACCAAAATAGTAAATTCCTCAAACAATTGACCAAAATTGTTTTTTTTTTCCAATAATAAATATATACTCCTAGAGTTCTTCTATTTGAAAATTAAATATTAGTTGCAATATTGTATAAAAGATATTATGGTATAATAAGATATAATACTCTTTTTATTGGGCGGTTATGATTGGGCATATAAAATCCTCTCAAGTAGTCTTTGGGGTCCAAACAGGTGCACAGCTGTGCCTAAACTGCTACTAATTTATTATGATCAAAATTTATACCTCATAGCATTTTTATATTATGATCAAAATTAAAGGAAAGTTAGATCATGTACCTTAATCTAACTTTTATAAATTGTGATAGGTCGTTTAGCGTTATATATATCATTAATAATTTTTTTAAAATCCCATTTATGTTATATTTTTTTACTTTAATATATACATGATATGTTCTTTTAGGTTTATCGGATAAAACTGGAATGATACAAAGAATATTAGTATGATTATTGTGTAAGAAATACACATAAATCGAGAAATGAGAGTAATATGTATGTGATTGTTTTGGGAAAACAATAATTATTTTTATTTATTATTTATTATTAAATAACTTTTTTTTCAATAATAATAATAGCCACGCAGGTCTCGAACCTGCTATCTTCCTAAGTGTAACTTAATTTTAAGTATAATTAATTAGTCACAAAATAAAGTAGAGCTAACATTTTAATATAGGGTTAAAAACTTGATAGGTTACTAAATTTCTTTAATAGTATATTTTTAGTCACTTAACTTTTTTGCTTGACTAATAGATTATTAAACTTTTAAAACAGTGTACTTTGGGCCACTAAATTTTTTTACTAGACTAATAGGTCATTAAACTCTTAAAACAGTATACTTTTGACAATTGAACTTTTTTACTTGACTAATAGGCCATTAAACTATTAAAACGTATAACTTGAAATATTTTTATCGGTTATCATGTATGATCTGAAGAAAAATTAAATTTATACAAAATCTGTTAGTTTTTTAAAAGAAAAAAATAAAATATCAATTCTGGATTTTTTTATTGGAAAATTATGAATTTTTTAAAATTTGTGATAATAAATTAAAGAATATCAAAGAATTGACCCAAAAAAGAAGAAAAGTAAAATTAATGGCACATTCGAAAAATTCTGCAAAACAAAAGGCGAAAGTTAAGCCCCAAAAAGCATCCAAATATGAAAAAGGGAAGGGGTGGAAAAAAAAAAAAGACAGTGGATCTAAGACGGGAGGAATACAGCGATGCAGAACCGGGAACTTAGCTTGACTCATTCATCCCTCTTTCATCTTTTCCTTTCTTGCTTCCTTCCGGAGAAGCCGTAGTTTGGACTCATTAATGACTTTTGCTTTTCTCTCTCACCAAAAACACACACTGAGACATCTCCCTCTCTATTTCTCTCACTAAAATCTTCACTCCTCACTCTGCAGACTCACCATATTAATTTCTTGATTCTTTCCATTCGATTCAGTTCGAAAGGATTAATTGAAGGACCGAAAAGCGGAAGGAACGAGCGCATGCCGCCGGAGCTCCTCCCTCATCGCATCATTCTCGGAATTTTGAAAAAAAAAAAATTGAAGGAAATTGAGCATTAATTTACAATAAAGCATTCGTAGTTAAATTACGAGTAACCGGTAATATTCAAAGCTGAATTCAACTTTCTCTTCAAAGATTCTTCAGGAGTTTTGCTTCACGGGTAAGTGCAAATTAAAAAAAAAAAAAGCTCAACTCAGCACTCACTCTTCAATCGGTATTAGTTGATGTTGAATTGTGTTTAGATGGGGAGTCACTTGATTTTTGGTGTATTTTTAAGTAGAAGATGATGAGATTATGGTGTGGGAAGTACGTGCATGTCTATGTTTGTCGATTCAATTATCCATTCTGTTGCGAATGTTTAATTCTTCTCTAAGTAAATTACTTTGATCCATGCACATTGCTCCAAGAAACTAAGCATTTTCTTGATTTAGTTCATAAATTTGTTCTCTTGTTTGTGATATTGATTTTTTTTTTGAAAAAAAATAATTCATTTCTTAGTTGCCTCTAATCTTTAGCAACGGCTGTTATTTGAGGAAAAATTGCAACAGCATACTAGCAAGTTGGAAGTGTTTGAAAAAACTATGGATATAAGCTTAATTCAGAACTCTTGTGCTGCATTCTTCCTTTGCCAACATCATTTAAGCATTTCTGTTGCCCTTTTTACCTTTTTTTAAAAAAAAAAATTGTGTCAAGCATCATCATTTTAATCACGCTGATAGTTGACTGGTTGTGCGTTTGTCGCTTCATGTTATTCTATCCTTTTTGTCTGAGTCACTCTACTGCAAAATCAATACGCTTCAAAGTGTTTCTAATAGTAGGCTTCTTCTTTTAGGGGTGAAATTAAACAGTCTGGAATTGGACTCGGGGAAGCACAGTTATAGAACAGAGATGGTACTACAGACTAGTTCCGAGTTGTAAATGGTGCATCACCATAGATTATGACCTGAAGGATGTTTGTGCTGGGGCCATTTCCATATATTTTACCAAACTGAGCCACGGTTCGAACTTGTAGCAATTTTGTTCATGTGTTCGAAGTGATACAATTTAGGCTTTGTTGGGTCTGATGTGTCCAGTGAAATCTCTATGCTGCTGTATTTTGTATGGACATCTTCTGATAACTGCACTTTCTGTCAGCTTGGAACACTATAAAACTGAGGCAATTGAGCCTACAAGAGGGCCGCTTCCTCTTTCTTGGTCAGTTTCAAGTAACAAGTCTGAGAAAGTATATGCTCTAAGCATCCAAGAACCAGGATATACAGTCCTGACTAATGATTTAGTTTCTTGTAAGGACCTTGATGGTGTTGGATCATTTGACACCACTTGCGTGTTGAACACAAATCTACTATTGAATTCTGATATTTATGTTCTTGGTGATGGAAATCTGGAGATACTCCCTCATGTCTCAATTGTCTGTCCATTTGAAGGATGTACTATAAGTTTTAATTTATCTGGAAACATTCAAGTTGGTCACAATGCAGCCATTGTTGCTGGTTCTGTATTGCTTATTGCTGCCAATCTTTCTTTGGGGTCTGACTCTTCAATAAATGCAACAGCATTGGCTGGGCCACCGCCTTCTCAGACCAGTGGGACACCGGTTGGCTATGATGGAGCTGGCGGAGGTCATGGTGGACGAGGTGCATCCTGTTTAAAATCTAATGAGACAAGTTATTGGGGTGGTGATGTTTATTGTTGGCCTAATCTGCCCAGGCCATGGTGTTATGGGAGTAAAGGTGGTGGTACATCTGCCCAACATAAGTTTGGTGGAAATGGTGGTGGACGAATTTTCCTTCAAGTTATCGATCTTCTATATATAAATGGATCTGTGACTGCAGAAGGTGGGGAAGGAGGACTAGAAGGAGGAGGGGGATCTGGGGGAAGTATAATGGTGTATGCTAAAAAGCTGTGAGTCTCTTGCTGCTTTGACTTGTTGGGTGTTCCTGATGCTATTTTTTGGCCCCTTTATGTTTTGTGATTCTAGTACATCAGTCAAAAAGCTGGTGCTTCAACTATGAAAATTGACTCGAGCTTCACTTGTCTAGTTCTCTAGGACTAAATTTTAATCTATTTTCCATAGAAGAACAAAAGGGTAGTACTTCATATATAAGTGAAATATGATTTTATTTGGCCATTTGTCGGTTTGAATGCCCTGACATGTTTGCGAAGTTGTTTCATATTATCCCTATGTTTATCCCTTCTCTTCTCTGCGTCATTACTATTTTACCTGCTAAGCTTGAATGTTTAGGTTGCCACCAATTTACAGGCTCTTAGCTTTCCTTATGGTTCTGGCTTGTAGGAAGGGATCTGGTATCATCAGTGCAGCTGGTGGTCGGGGATGGGGTGGAGGTGGAGGAGGAAGGATTGCTCTGAATTGCTACAGCAAACAAGAGGATGTAAAAGTCACTGTGCACGGTTTGTATTGATTGTAACCGAATCTAGATTTTTCTACTTAAATCGATATGACTCTCGTTTCCATCTTTAGTGAGTCTTTGGATGCTGAACACTGGATTTGGTTTATTGTTCTCCTTTCTTCTTCTATACTTTATATTGGGCATATTAATTGATCTGCATGAAGTTGATGAGTTAGTATAATGAGCCTTGTTACTCTATTGATATTCTTTTTTCTTTTTGTTTTTTGGAAAACTCTACTGATATTTTTGGTTAAGCTTCATAATTATTTTTCTTTTATGTGTGTATACTTTTTACATCAAGTAAATTACATATGCATAGACATTAATTTCCACGACATGCATGCATATGCATAAATCTGTATACATTTGTTAGGACAATCATGTATGGTTACATATACGTGTGTTTGTGTTTATGTTTATGTTCTTCTATGTATGTATTTACATATACACAGGCACGTATGAATCCATGTTCACATTGGCGCTCACACACATTTTAAGTGGAAGAAAAGCCTGTTTTACTATGACAATTTTCTTTCCTGCTTTGAGCTGTAGTATCTTAACCTTGAATAACAATGAAAGACCTACTTTACAACTAGATATTGCTATGTGGCACACTCATTCTTTTAAATAAACTCTTTGATCACTTGAATTAGTTAAATGTAGCATTTTCTTTTTTTTGCTGTTGAGCTTTAAGCTTTTGTTGTGTCCTCATAACTGTATTTTTCCATTGCGGCACTCATGGTCGTTTGTAGTGTTAAATTATTATTATTTGATAGAAGAAGTACCCTTGTATGTTTCTTATATTGCTATGCCAAATGTAGGGTTACAGAATGTATTTGCTTGCTGAGTTGAGCTACTATGGTTGCTTTTCATTAGGTAGACATTTCTTAGTAACCTGTTATTATAGAGGGTAATCAGTGTTAAATTAGATGTTGTTAAGAGATGTTTTGGTAGTTATACTTATTGGCATTAGTTGATTAAATTGTCAGCATACTTTATCCAGCAGTTGTATACTGTGGGAAACTTTTCATCTGTTTTCTGTGTGGTTTTCCAGTCTCCTGAAACTCTTGTTGATGCAAATAATCATGCCTCACATTGCTAAAGCAATGTTGTTATATTTCCTGTGATTGTTCTAAGTATGTAATAAAGAAAATAATGATACTAGGAAACTTGAATCTGCTTGAATGTTCATGATGAAATCAATAATCTTCTCCATTTAACTCTAAATCCTTGTCTCTTCCTTTTTCCTAATTCTGCAAACAGCTGACAGAAGTTGGCCACACAACATGTTAGTTCAGAAAGATTTTTAGTTAATATTTATCTGAACAAGTATTATGTATAGCATTTGGAGTCTTGCAATCGCAAAGACTGCTATTAAATTTGTGTGCTTTTCTGACCTTGTGTTTTGAAATGGCTTGTGCATGTCATTGCTCTCTCACACGTCTACAAGACTTGCCTATTTCATCATATAGCTCCTTTACCTCTATTATGAACTATTCCCTTATTGTAGTTTACCTATTGTTAATTATTTTATGTATTTGATTTGCTGGCAGGTGGTTTCAGTATTGGTTGCCATATGAATGCTGGAGCGGCAGGTACTTATTTTGATGTCTCTGTGCTGAGTTTACGAGTTGGCAATGACAATATTACCACCGAAACAGAGACTCCTTTGCTAGATTTTTCTACTAGTCCTCTCTGGACGAATGTCTATGTGGAGAATAATGCAAAAGTTTTGGTGCCTTTGCTGTGGACAAGAGTTCAGGTCCGTCCTGAGAACTTAGACTTGACTTGAATAAGTAGAGTCGTGGATAGATACATAGAGCTCTAAGGGCATCTTAAGAATTCTACATTTAGTTGGGAACTAATACAACCAATGTATTTGAAAATTGAAAGGTGATCAAAGAAACCAATGTTGTAAACAACTGGATTGGATGGTGATTCTTAAATAGAAGTTCCAATAAATGGTATCCTAGGGCCACAAAGCTTTTGCAGTGGAAGCATAAATGGTATCCTACTTTATGGGCATAACAGTATAAAATGCTGTTAACAGTTTTCTGGGCTTAATGTACACCAAGTTCAGCACTTGTCAAGTTAACTTTAGCTGTAAAAAAAGAAAATATATAGGAAAATAGTAAAAGGAAAGGAAAAAATTTCAGTACAAGTATGAGTACTTTTCTTGATGATGTGATTGATAATTGAGTTTCTAACCTAAATGCACTGTATCAATCTTAAAATTTGATAGGATGAACAATTTGATATATAGGCTTACAGTTTGCTCTAGAGGGTAAGTTGCTGCAGGTAAGTGAGTATTTGTACACTTACATAACTTCCATCAGAGTGCCTTACAACTTAAAAGCATTGTTTATGCATTTCCATCACCCTACAGACCCATAGGAGTGGCCAACCCATGTTCTCATCATGGCGGGTTGGGTGTGGGGTGAACCTTGGATGTTCTTTTGATTTAATGGAGTGGTGAATTATCAATATCTAAAACGTTAAGCATCGATAACTTCTTCTATTTGCTTTTGCATACACCTTTGATAGTCACACTTTGCACGAAATGAAGCTCCAGTTGTGCAAAATCTTAGAATTATATCTGAATTATGTTATTGCTTTTATGCTGCTATAGTTGTTTTATTTAAAAAATTTTCTTTTTGGTTCTGAACCTGTGACCATGACTTCTAAATGTGTTTTCATGGCTACCTTTTTGACAACATTTCTTTTTGAAGGTTAGAGGTCAAATTAGTCTCCTTTATGGAAGCAGCATTAGTTTTGGGTTATCAGACTATCCAGTTTCTGAGTTTGAGCTTGTCGCTGAGGAACTGCTTATGAGTTATTCAACCATAAAGGTAAAACATTCTCTTGTGGGTATTCATTGCTCAATACTGTTTTGAGAAGTATTTTTAGGGGCATACTTATCGTTTACTGACTCAGGTTTTAGGTCACTGTTTTATCCAGCAAAGTAACATGGTTTCAGGTTTAGAAAATTATCAATTGTGAGATGATTAGAGAAGTTAGATTCCCTTTATTCATGAGTGTAAATACTAGATTCTTGTTTTTGAAATCCAATCATGTAATAATGTGATGGCTATTTCTTATAAGTACCAAACTGTATGTCCTGGTAAATCGCTTCAGAGGTATTACATAAGTTGGCCTGTTTATGGGCTTATCAACAAACTGACTGAAAAGGAAAATCTGATTAAAAGCCAAAACTGACTGCTTCTGTGCCTAAAATAGTATGCTTGGATGTTTAGTACCATGGATTTTGTGCAATTGCTGGATGGTTGAATTGAATACTCATAGATGTAAAAGTAACTTCCACAATCAATGGTGGTTTTTGCTGGGAGGAACTCTAAACTTATAAAAGAACAAGTTAACTGTTGTATTATGTAGGTTGTAGATAAGGAGGAATACAGTTTGTTTTCTTTTATCTTCATTCTTTTGAAGGATCTAATGTTTGGAGTATTATGTGGAAACGTTAGATGAACTTCATAAAGAAACATTTCTTGATTGACTATGAAAATCCATATTATACTCTTGTATTTTGTATGTCTCATTAAGTCATTGGATGGTAATCTCGAGAACTGTAAAATTTGGATTTCAGGAGTACGGCATCTTCTCCGCAGATATTGATTTGTTGGATAGTATTGAGAAAATTGTTGTGTGGTAGTGAAATCCTTATTTCATGTCTCCCAATATGAATTATTTCTATTTTTTTTGCTCAAAGGCATCTTCAGTGAAATATGATTAGATTTAAGCTGAGAAACTTTTACTGTGGCGTCATTTTAGGTTTATGGTGCCCTGAGGGTGGCAGTTAAAATGTTACTCATGCTGAACTCCCAAATTGAGGTTGATGGAGGTGGAAGTACTGTCCTTACCACTTCTGTCCTTGAAGTCAGGAATCTTGCTGTTTTGAAGGTAGTGTGTCTATCACATTGTGCACTCGAATACAGAGGAAATATCGTTACCTAACTTTTGATGAGAGGATTTGATGTGGAACTTTTGCAGGGCAGCTCTGTCATCAGTTCAAATGCAAATTTGGCTCTCTATGGACAGGGACTCCTAGAATTAACTGGTCACGGTGATGCAATCAAAGGGCAGCGATTATCCTTGTCATTGTTCTATAATATTACTGTAAGAATTTACAGAACTTTCAGAAAATTTATGAGTTCTCTATTCTTGGTTCTCCTTCCCTGATCCACTCAGTGGTTGAGGATGAATATATGGTTTGATTAACCATTTATAGGTCCCTTATTGTTCACAAAGTCTGGATAGACATTAGTATCCGTATAAAAAAATGTTTTTCAAAAAGTATTTTGTTGCAATGATGTTTTTAAGTTTTCAGTTGATTCTTTGGGCACATACAGACATTTGAATTTAGTTTTGACAATGTAATTTTTAGTAGTTCCAACAGCTTGAAGTGTGACAAGTAGATTGTCTATTGTGTTTATTGCTGTACTATATTAATCACATAGAAATGTAAGACTATAATTTTTCTGCGCCATCTCAATGATTTATATGTAGATTTTACCTTATTAAAAATAATAAAATGATGAATATGAGAAAATGATAGTTAAGTTCTTTCCTAGAGGGATCTCATCTTTTAGTAAATGAATTTGATGCAAATAGAACTCGGTCACTAGAAAGTTTCTAGTATTGCTGATTCTTTTTCTATGACAGAACTACGATATGTTTTACTTGTTCTTTAGCCAGTTTTAACTTATTTTTGTTCTGTACTTACCAACCAGTTCAACATATTTATGTAATTAGTATGATGTTTCTGCCTTTCTGGCTCATATTTCTTTTATAAGCAACATTAAGCTCTGGGCTTTTATATCACTAGACTTCTTTTTTATTTCCCACTAAAGGTTGGCCCTGGATCTTTGATTCAAGCTCCCTTGGACAATGATAGCAGTAAAAACATGTAAGTATTGTTTTGTTCATTCTTTGACCTAGTGGCGTGACATTCTTTGAAGTCCTTGCTGGCTGATGAATCTCATTAAAATAGGGTAACGAAGTCCCTCTGTGAGAGCCCGAACTGTCCAATGGATTTGATTACTCCCCCAGATGATTGTCATGTTAACTACACATTGACTTTCTCATTGCAAGTAATGCTACTTTCTCCAGTTTTCTATTTTTGCATGGTTGCTGTTTATCATACTGTATTGGGTTTATTTAAGAAAAGTTTTGTTTTCCCTAACTGTCTAAAGCAAGTTTCAATCTTTTCCAACTTATCGAGGAAATTTTAAAATACGAGGGATTTATTATTTTAGAACAAAATTGTATTGAAGGATAGACATGTGAAGTTGCTCAGAATCACTGGAGATGATTGGCGTCATTCTTATATTGTGTTGAGCTTGGAACTATATTCTACTTCTTCAACTTGATAATCAGTAATTAATTTTGCAGTATAACTATATGGTAGTTTGTTTCATATGCAGACGATCTATAGATAATTGGTTAACAATTTCTCATTGGAAAGTGAAACTGATGAGAAAGAAAGAAAAGAAATTTCATTGCTTAGTATGTGCGAGTGTGTGGAAAAGTTGATATGATCTCCTACCTCTGAACTTGTTTTCTTGGTTTTGAGCATTTCTAAGCATTCCGCAAGTTAGGCTTTCTGTGGGTTTCTTTGCTTGGCTGATGTCATTTTGATTTCTCTGTAAAAGATCTGCAAATTTGGTGTCTTGCTGATAGTTCTCTGTACAAAATTTGTCACTTTTGGTAGATCTGCCGTGTCGAGGACATTCTTGTAAGTGGTGTAATCAGAGGGAGCATAATTCACATCCACAGGTCAAGAGCCGTGATTGTTGATAGTGGTGGCATAATAACTGCATCAGAGTTAGGTAATGGTGTTTTGCTAGTTTGTTATCTGTTTGGGATGATGCTCCAACTGCTTCATTAAATATGTAGTGAATCTGGACCTTGAGGTTGAACAAGACTTGTTCCTTTCCTGTAAAATATCGGGAAGAAGGTTCTTATTTGATTTGAGCTATGCAGGTTGCAGTAATGGGGTTGGTCGGGGAAATTATTCCAATGGGGCTGGTGGTGGGGCTGGACATGGAGGAAGAGGGGGTTCTGGATTTTTCAATGGAATATCTAGTAGAGGTGGCGAGAGATATGGCCGGGCAGATCTTCCTTGTGAACTTGGAAGTGGTTCTGAATCTCCAAATTTATCTTGTGGTCGAATCTCTGGTGGCGGAATGATTGGTAAGAAATTTTATTTAATATTTTCTATGTATCTGGTCATGTTGAGAATTTTAAATTTCCGAGAAACTTATTAGAGAGGAAACAAACTTATCGTGAACATATAGAGAATTCCATGAGATAAGGTTCCCTGTGGCTTAATGATGCAAATTGAACAAAGTTTAAACATTCTCTTGGTTCAAGATCATACATGAAATTTTCTTTTTGAAAGAAAGATGGTGCTGACAGTTGAGAACACGTGTTTCATTTTAAAGGTTCTCAGTGACATCGATCACTGAAAGAGTGCATTATGTGGTTTATAGATAAGCTTCCAAGTTTCTAATTTGAGAATTATTCATATATAGCTGACTCAATTGTACATCTAGTTTTTCATGAACACTTCTTTTGATGTTTGATTTAGAGAAAATCATCTTACTAGTTGTTTTGCCTCAATTTTTATCATTTCTAGTTATGGGATCTACTCAACGGCCTCTAACACGGCTTGATATTTATGGATCTGTGAGGTCTGACGGTGAAAGTTGCCATAAAGCAGCAAAAAATAGTAATGGCAGTTTGATAGGTGGACTTGGTGGAGGTTCTGGTGGAACAATTCTTTTGTTTTTGCAATCACTTTCCCTCGCTGAGAACTCCTCTTTGTCTGTTGCTGGAGGTTATGGGGGGCCTCTTGGGGGAGGTGGCGGTGGTGGTGGTAGAGTCCATTTTCACTGGTCAAATATAGATGTTGGAAATGAATATGTTCCCCTTGCAACTGTAAATGGCACTATTAGCAACAGGTATGGTAATCTTCTGCCTAATTTTGCAGATATTTTGACTAATTTTATGAGACATCATACTTTATATCTTCCACTAATTGAAATGGGCAGACTTCAACATCAAATTGGTCGCAATGCAACTGAAACACAAAAAGTTAGCTAAAATTTATGCCCAGACCTATTAAACCTGAAAATGAAACACGTAACCCTTACTGTTCCGCTAGACTTGATGTTTGGCATTGTTTTTGTCTTTTTTGGGATGCCATTTTTCCCAGAAAGTGAGATTTTTTATGTACTTTGTTGCTCACTCTAGTTGCTTTCCCTTCTGACTCTCCATAATCATACCCTTTGCAACTTTCTAGCGCTATGATAATCTCCTTCTTATGGCTCAAAGTCATTTCTTTCACCCTGCATATTTCCTTATCCTTTACTGAATATGATGTTAAAAATGTCTATGAATGACTGCGGTAGGAAAGTAGTTTTTGTCCCGAGTCTCATGTTGGTTTCCTTGACTTTCTTGCAGAGGTGGTGCTGGGAATGGAGATGGTCTTCAGGGAGAGGTTGGCACTATTACTGGGAGAAAGTGCCCGGAAGGACTGTATGGTACGTTTTGTAAGGTATGTCTATTGCTTTTTCCCCACTTTGCTTTATTTTTATGTTACTATGTGCTATAGTTATTTTCTTGTTGTAGAATGGATTATTATGCAAAATCATGTATGGCATGAGTTCACTTGGATAAGACTGATGGACTGAATGTAAAATAACTGAATAGTTAGAGGAAGAGGATTCTATCCTCCCTTTGACCTGTATGATGAATTGAGAATTTGTTGTATGAAAGAAATGTTTCATTGAGAATCCACACACATTCATAACAGCAACTGTCTCAAACAAAAGAATATTAAATTCTATACTTTAACATGTTACCAGTTCCTTTATTGCTACTGAAACCATTCTTTTTCATTGACCTTGTAGCTGCTTACTTGTTTTCCAAATATTCTTCTCTTATGACCCTTTTTTTGTGGGGTTGGTATTGCATTCCTAACAAATAGTAGTTGACTGGTATGAATCTATTTCTTGATGAATTGTTCCTCTTCAAATGTTAGATTCATTATGATTAAAATGCTTATCATATACTTCCTTAGCAGCTTTATGGTAACTATTGGGCTTCTAATTCTCCATGTGTTCCTTCTAAGAGTATCGGGACTTTTGATAACTTTTGATTCTAAATGATAATGGTTCACAGGAATGCCCTGTTGGCACATACAAGAATCTTGAAGGATCTGATGCAAATCTTTGCAGACCATGTTCCTCTGAGCACCTTCCTGGCCGTGCATTCTTTGTTTATGTAAGAGGTGCTGTGATAACATTCTTAAATTTATTTTGATGTGTTCACTTATAACTTGCTCTCATTTGTAAAAGCTAACCTTAATTTTACCTTTTGGCATGAATTTCTCCAGGTGGTGTTACCAAGGCACCTTGTCCGTACAAATGCATATCTCAGAAGTACAGAATGCCTAACTGCTACACTCCTTTTGAAGAGCTTATATATGCTTTCGGGGGACCATGGCCATTTTCACTCTTATTAGCGTGTCTTGTACTGCTTCTAGCTCTAGCATTAAGCACTTTGAGGATCAAGTTGATTGGATCAGGGTTTTCCTATGTTCATGCAAATTCTATTGAGCACCAAAGTCATCATTTCCCTTATCTTCTTTCTTTATCTGAGGTATGCAAGTGTTGTCATTTAATTTCTTGTTCTGATTGGGGTTTGTTGTACCTTGGGAAAAATAGTTTTATGTTCATTGTTCTCTGTTTTCACTTGATATCTAGGTTCGTGGCACCAGAGCTGAAGAAACTCAGAGTCATGTCCACAGAATGTACTTTATGGGACCCAATACTTTCAGAGAACCTTGGCATCTTCCTTATTCACCTCCCAATGCCATTATTGATATTGTGTAAGGACTTTGATTTCTTGTGAAGTTTCTGAATGTATTAGATTGACCTATACTTGATTCAAGGTATTAGATTGACCTATACTTGATTCAAGGTATTAGATTGACACGTTTGGACTGTATTCCTTGTCTAAAGTAGCCGGTAGATCTGAGCCATTCCAAAAATCCTATTATTTTCTACCTTACATGATTCCAAGATTATGTATAATTTGCTATCCATTTTTTAACCGCAGGTATGAGGATGCTTTCAACAGGTTCATTGATGAGATAAATTCTGTTGCGGCATATGAATGGTGGGAAGGGTCGGTGCATAGTATACTTTCGGTGCTCGCATATCCCTGTGCCTGGTCCTGGAAACAGTGGCGTAGGAGGAATAAAGTACACCGTCTTCAGGAATATGTGAAGTCTGAGTATGATCATTCTTGTTTGCGATCATGCAGATCACGAGCTTTATACAAAGGAATGAAGGTTTGTCCTTATCTGTTCTAGTGCACATGTACTCCTAGCAAATATTTCTTAATTGAATCACATTATGTCTTCCTCAAGTTTCCCTTTTTGCAAGCTTTGATTGACAGGGTATTACTTCCTTGCAGGTGGGAGCAACACCAGACCTCATGATTGCTTACATAGACTTTTTCCTTGGTGGAGATGAGAAACGTATGGACATGGTAACAAGTATGCAGAAAAGGTTTCCCATGTCTATTTTCTTTGGGGGTGATGGAAGCTACATGTCACCTTATAATCTTCATAGTGATACACTGTTGACAAATCTTCTGGCCCAGGTCTCTAAACTGTAAGATTATAATAATTTGCAACTTCCTTGTTTAGATTTCTTGACCGACTCGATGAATTCTGTTTCTAGCATGTACCGACAACGGTATGGAACCGTCTGGTTGCTGGATTGAATGCTCAGCTAAGAACAGTAAGGCATGGATCTATCCGTTCTACTTTGATCCCTGTCATTAGTTGGATCAGAAGTCATGCAAACCCCCAGCTTGACTTCCATGGTGTCAAAATTGAGCTGGGATGGTTCCAGGCTACTGCCAGTGGGTACTATCAGTTGGGTATTTGGGTCATGGTTGGTGACTATTGTCTTCCTGATCTCCACGAGTCTGATGCATTTGAAAGTGGTGATGAGTGCTCAAGGTAATTGCAATATCTTCTCCTGAGTGACACAAACATGCTGCTTTGGTTTTTCCTGTAATTCATGCTTTTAGCTTTTGGATGGATATGGTTGACAGTCTGATTATGAGAAATATTAAATCTTTTTCGGTCAAAGTTGAATATTAATTTTTAGGGTCTAATAAAGTGAAAAAGTTGCAAATTTGGCGATATAAGGATAGCTCATAATTAGAAACATCATGATCCACCTTGAGTAATGATTTATTTGATGTAGCTTTTAGTCATCTTCTATCAGTAACATCTTCTTTTCCTATCCAAGGGGAATATTACACAATCGATTTTGTGTATGCGGTTACTATTGTTGAATTCTTTGGTTTTGTGATGAGATTAATTTTCTTTTCTTTGTTTCACCAGAAAGTTCCCCATGACGTCAGAGAAAAGCAATAGAAAACCAAAATATGGTTCTCCATATAATACTCTTGCATTATCACGTAAACGGATAACTGGTGGGATGAATGGTGGTCTCATAGATGATATCTCCTTGAAGTCGTTGAATTTCAGAAGGGATTACTTTTTTCCTTTCTCGCTTTTGCTGCACAACAGCCGACCAGTTGGAAGAGAGGTATCTGTGTGACTTATATGTAGTTGGTTGATTTCTTATCTGGGGTCTAATGATTAAATTTTCTTTTCCTTTCAGGACACCATTCAGTTGCTGATATGTATCATGATCTTAGCAGACCTTTTTGTCACCCTCCTAATATTGCTTCTGTTCTATTGGATGTCTATTGGGGCTTTTCTTGCTGTACTGCTTATCCTACCTCTATCTTTGCTTTCTCCTTTTCCAGCAGGCTTGAATGCCCTATTTAGTAAAGGTGCTAGGCGAGCTTCTCTTGCTCGCGTGTATGCGTTATGGAGTGCATCTTCTTTGTCTAATATTGTAAGTTATATCTTTGATCTAGCATATATAACACCACTGCTTGTGTGAGTTGTCTGCTGAAAAGTTCTTGCAGTCAAACCTAGTTCTCATTTTCTCTATCACTTTTATCTAGCATGTTTGGCGCTATGCCAATATACTGTCTGACTTGAAAAGAGATATTCATATAGCACTGAGAATAAAAAGGCAATTCTAGGCTGCGTATTCCTGAGTATAGGCTTGGGTTTCTGGAGCTCCATATAATCCAGTACTATCTGATGCTTGAAGATTGTTTTCTTGTAGACCAGCCACACAAGAATGATAAAATTAGGCTAGTAGGCCTACTTAAAAACCCGAGGGATATAGATGCTAGCATTACTTTCTGTTAAGAGGTAGGTCTATCATGAATACTGTCTTAAAAAACTAATCTAAATATCCGTCTAAATGCTGAGATTTTAATGCATTGAAGGATTACAAATCTATTCTTTTAACCAAGATATTAGTGTTATGGATAAACTTTGTCAGTAACCCAAATTTCAAAAGGAAGAATAATGAGTCTAAATTTATCCTCAACAATGAGCACTTTAACAGATGATAGTTTAATGTTAAATTTTTCTGTGTACACCAGTGTATTTGAAACCTGAAGAAACTGTGCCTGCGTATTCATTTTCAGTTGCTTTTATTACCCAGCTGTTTATTGTTTTCAATGTTTCTATTTTAAGTTTACCTGTGGGATGCTGGGAATGTTATAAATATTTTATGTGAGCTTGAATTTGGGATGAAGTGCCTTCTATTACTTGGTTCATGCTAGGTATCCAAATTGTGAAGGAAAAAAGCATACTTCTTGGTTGTCTTCAGACCTCATTTCCTGTCTAGATTTGGTGTCAAATTTCCCCAAATTCTTTCCCATCCTACTTGAATGATCATAACTTATAGAAACTAGAGCCTCTGATCTCTACAAAAAATGCAGGAATTTAGGATAAGTCTTTACATCTCCCAATTAAAACAGCCTCAATAGTCAAAGCATGACCGTCCTCTTCTTTTTCTCTTTTTTCTCCGAATTGTGTACAAGGTCCCAAATTCTTTTGCCAAGCACTTGGAATGCGAGAAGGTGTTTCCTGTTTTTAAGTGTATTAGAATGGAAGTGCCATATTGGGGATAAAATTGCCTGGATTCAATGCAAGCAAAGTTAGCATGAGGTCCTGAGATATTTGTTAAACTATTACATGCATCAGCAGACTATATTTGGCTACTTTAACATTATGCATTTTAATCTTAATAGTTCTATGGTTTGTTTGCAGGGTGTTGCTTTTATCTGTTGTACAATTCATTATGGAGTTTTGTATTTGAAGCCACATCATGAGGCTTGGAGTTCCAAAGGGTAAAGTTCATTAGTTCTTCTTAGAATGTATATTGGATGGTATCCCTTGTTACCCCAGGCAATAAAATGAAAAATCGGGTGAAAAACTGGTACTTCATCCGAGTAATACAGTAGCAGAAGAAACTTAAGTAAATAACGAACAAACTGCATATGTTGTCTGCGAATGAGAGAGGAAATACATAATTATGACCAAATTTATAGATCAAGTTCAACTGAGAAAAGGTAAGTAGATTGTTTTGGTTCTAATTGTCACCAATCTTTGCTTCCACCGTATTAGAACAAAGCATTTAGCCTGAGTGTACATGTTCATTTTACTTAATGAAAGGGAACACTGAAAAGATGGGATTGTTACCTTCAATTTTTTGGTTTGTTTACGAAGAGTTTGTCTGTCTTATTTCTGATGCCAGGGACGACAATGAATGGTGGCTTTTACCTACCATCTTGCTGATATTCAAGGTGGTTGAGGCTCGATTAGTCGATTGGCATATAGCAAACCTAGAAATCCGAGACTTCTCTCTTTTCAGCCCTGACCCAGATACATTTTGGGCGTATGAATCTGTGTCTTGATGCAAAGACGACGAATTTCTGAGGAGTAAAATAGTCTGTATATATGATTAGAGTAGTTAGTTTGAAGCTTGGCTTCAATGTGCAGATTTCACTTGTAATTATGGTTCCTCTAGGGGAAGATTTAGGCATGCATGTTTATTATGTGGACCTGAAGAGAAGAGGTCATTGTAGAGGGCGATGGATGGAGCACATGTTGATTGGACGTTCAAGTTTTGGTTACTTGTGACAATGACATTCCAGAAGAGGATCTAGATGTGCCCAAAAGTGAGTTGTTTAGGAGGGAGGGTTAGATCCAATTTAGATTGAATTTTTTTATTCTTTGTCAATTGGTTACTCGTATAGTATATGAATTTATGACATTTCAACATAAATTGTTCAAGTTATGGTTATGTTCTTAGAGATCTTTTTCTTCAACATCTCGTAATTCTTCGGCAACTTGGGAAGGATTTCTGGGCAGGATGTTACCAGTTTCCTATTATTGGGAATCAGTACTGTCACCATCTTTTATCTACTTGATCATAAGGATTTTCTTTTGGTTATTTACTGATTTCGAGTGTTGGACGCTCCTTCCTTTTGTTTCTGAAATGATCGGGCTTCTGGTAATGGTAAGCATTAGCATTAGCACTTTTTCTTATTCATACGAAACAAGTAATTTTATGTAAATAGAGATATTGCCCTCTATCGTATATTTAGCTGCTGTATATTGTATAATGGGAGAATCCAATCGCAATAAAACACAAGGAAAGAGTCCTCTGCTGTATCAAACATATTCTTGCGTATTACCTTTGAATACTCCTATTCCGCCCACCTTCTCCGTCGTCAAATCATTCCGTGGTGATATTGTAAGCAAATATTTGTATTTGTGATTGTGGTTTACCCTGGATTATTGTGTTGTGATTGTTCATTCATTTCTTCTGATTTTAAATTGTTGTGATGATGGATTACTTTTGATTTTAAATCTATTTTGTTGTGTTGATATTCTTCTATTATAATTTTGTTTGAAGATTTTGTGATAAGAAAGCGCGAATTTTTTCTAACCGCGATGTCAGGGGGCACTATATTGTGACAAGTTAGGGCGCTCGTCCTCAAAAAGGGTGATGTGTGGTTTTGTTTTTTTGTGTTGAAGGTCGTGGATTCCGCCCCCAAACGGTTGCTGGCTGTCTCAGGCCCGGCTTTTCTGAATATTTGCTTTAATTTTGTCCCTAATTTCCTTAATATTTTGCTGCTTGAAGGTCATGGATCCCGAGGTTCTTAAATATGTGGCGACTGTATTTAACACCTCTTGTATTACCACTGTAATTTTCGAAACTTTGTAAGTATTTTATTTTTGTGGGGTTTGGTTTTTAATTCTGTATCTTCTTGTTTTTTGAGTTTCTTTTTTTTTTTTTGTGTGTTTTTGCACAGGGATTTGATTTGCCAGAAGAAATGCAGTGATTTTATCGATATGTTGTAAGTGTTATTTTTGTAGGGTTTGATTTTTAATTTTGTTAGGCCACGTCTCTTTACTTTAATAAGTTGTGGGTTGTTTTTGCCCTTGCAGGGAGAAGTACAAGAAGAAAATTTACAATAATAAACATTAAAAATATTAGTTGTCTCCCGTACATACATACGAATAAAAATTCCATGTAATGCACGAGGTGAAATTTTGCAAATTATATATATAAGTTCAAAATTTTGATTCTAACTCCAAGAACTCTCTGCTTCAAAAAAACATTCTCACCATTTCTAACAAGTTTCCAAAACCCATTTCTAACTCTCTGCCAATAATTTCCACAACTTCTCCTCTGTTACAAAGAATGGTTCAATGTGGCATGTGAATAATAGCTTTATGAATTAATACCTCCAAATCTTGGCACCCTTTTTTCAATTCTCATTCATACAAGGGCGGAACTAATGAAGGGCTTAGGGGTGCTTAAGCACCTCCATGCCGCCGGAATAACCTTTAGTAGAGTGAATTCTTTTGGTTGTTTTCAAGTAGGAGCGGCCATAGAGCTCCTCCATGGCTCCGCCCCCGGTTCGTTCTCCTATGAGAGTTGGTGGCGGGTGCGGTGCAAGTGCGTCGGTCTCCCATACATCCTGGCGTTAGCGATGACCAAAATGCTAATCCGTCGAGCCAGACTCTGATTTGTGACAGTCCTATTGCTGAGAAATCTGACTCTTCGTTTAAGAATAGAAAACGTTTAATTAAACACCGGAGGCAATTGACGAATTCGATTCCTTCCAGTGTGAAGAATGAAGCTTTTATATCCTCCTCCTCCGTCGATCAGGAGGATTCAATTGAGGGGAAATCGGATAAAATGTTGAAGGTTGTGGAGTAGATAATAAAAAAAGCAGGTCGTCTAAAATTCGGATTAAAATCCAGCCAAATATCAGCGAGGTGGCAGAAGAAGTTCAAGGTGAAGAGGATGTTAAACCTCAGGAGGACGAGGCTCAGGAAGAGCATAAGCTATTGGATGCTTTTGATGATGAAGAGCCCTTGCCGAAGATATGTAATTTGAGGCCTAGGACGCCAAAAAATTGAAGGCTTCTGCAAGTTGTAGCCCTGACTCTAGTATCTTTTTTTATTCTGCTGCCTACCAAAACGAGTAAGTGGCAAAAAAAAAAAAAAAAAAAAGAATGAATATGAAAGGAGGAGCCTCTTCTTCAGTCGTCTTCTTCAGCAACGACCTCCTCCTTCCTCAGCCGTAATAGACAGTCTTTTTTACGTAATTTTTTCCTTTTTACTCTCAAAATTAAGTGTAAAATTAGCCCCCAGTCTCTTTTGATATCAACTCTTTGGCAGGACCACAGGTCACCGAAGATAAAGCCACGCCAACAAACAAACACACCACTGAAATTCTAGTTTTTCTTCTGAGCGATTACTCTCTACTTCAAACTTGTCGTTTGACACAATCTAACCAACATAATTAAATTTATCCAACATTGTTAATTGACGTTGGTTAAGTTAAATAATACTCTCAATCATCCCAAAATTCAAGATATATTTCAAGAACATCAGTATTAACTACATTATCATGTTTGGACAACATTAATACTAATAAATCAGTTTGTACATCAATATTTGAATAAAAGTCATACAAGTTCTAAGGAACTCAAGCTGAAAACTCCTCCTCACTTTCGTCCGATGATAGACTTGACCAGGACGCCAATGATGATTTCCGTTGATGATGATTTGATAACGCCATTGTTGATAAGGACGACTCTGATTTGACTGCCCTCAAAGTTGCCGCAGCCGCCTTCTTGGATGTCGATGTTGTTGTGGGCGAAGAAGCCATGGTTGATAGTGAAGGGGATGATGATGATTTAACCAACCTCAACCTCCCTAGGAGACTCTTCTTGTCTTTATCTTTATTTTCGTTGGACTCTGGTCTTGTCAATTCGTGAAAACTAACCGTTGAGGATCCCTTGAATAAATCCATATCCGTACCAATGTCGGAGGCCGCGGCGGCGGCTGCCATGTTCAATATCCCTTTGAATTCTCCCGAGGGACTGTGGATATAAACTGAGGTGAATTTTCCCAAACAGGTACTAATAAGACAGCGGGCGGTGCCGGTGAGATGGTCCTTCAAGTGTCCGACGGTGTAAACCTCGACATTGATTCCAGCGGTCGGAGAATTGATGAAATCGGGAGAAACCCGGAACAGGAATTTGTCATTCCAGCTGGGATTATCAGCTGTTGAATCATCTGTGCTAGTACGCAATTTCTTGGTGGATGAACGATCGACCCAAACCAGAGCATACATCTTCTGGGTCCTCCTTGAGAATTTAGACGTAGAAGGGACTTTCAAGCTTTGGGCAGAGATCAGATTAATCTCAAGAATCTGCTCCATATCTGGCTGCGATTAACCTAAACTGAAAGAACTAAATCGGAGGAGAATGGCAGGGATTATTAATGGGGAACAACTTGTCTTCCTAAAAGAATTGAAAAGAAGGTAGCATATCTCTATATATAGAATCAAATTCTTGCGTAGTACTACTTCTATTCCTATTTTTGTTTGTTTCATACTTACTTACTTGCGTAGTAAGTTACTGGTGTTAGAGTTAGAGATATACTCCAACACGAGTAATAGTAATATTATAATAGTATAATAAAATACCCCATATTCCATATAATAATAATAATAATAAATTATGTTTTAGAGATTTGAGTAATAAAATTTTAATGGAGATTATAATCATAATTAAAATTTATTTTTTTATACAAAATTTAATTTATTCTAAATTTTATTATTTTTAGAATGCTCTTCCAATAAATATAGTAAGATGAGTATGAATTTTAAAAAATGTAGTACTATATCGCGCCCTTTTAAGTCCTCTATTTTTTAAATTATTGTCCCTTAATTTTTATTTTTTGCATCTCCCTTAATGCTTATCTTCTGCCCCCTTATATTATTATTTAATTACTCTTAATCAATTTATCAAAAATTCTATAAGTCCCTTCTTAATCTACAAAAATTTATAAAAATTATTATTAAAGTAGCATAGATGAACGGTAGAATATAAATACAATTTTTTTGTATTTTTAATAAATTAATTAAGGATAATTAAGTAATTTAATATATTAATATATTTTATATTTAAATACTATATTTGGTATTTCTTAATTTGTCAAGTATAATTTGAGTATAAAAGGGGTACAAAATAAACCTTCACTTCGTCTTAAGCTATGAGTGCCAACCACTCGGCCACAACCCCTCTTGTCAGTATTGAAATATTTTTGAAAATTTTTAACATTTTTTTATTTTAAAATTTTAAATGTATTTTATTACAAAATATATGAAACACTTTAGTAAATTGTTTGGAGAGTATTGAAAGTAAACGCCCGGCATCAAAGGAGAAAAATCTTGAGTCCGGTTACGGTGGTACTATAGGAGTAGGATGAATTTTACTCCTACTTACTGTAGCGCGCTACAGTAGCGCGCGCTACAGTGACGCGCTACAGTGACGCGCTATAGTTTCGCGTTACAGTAACGCGCTATTTTTTTTTAAAAAAAATACTTTTTTTAACAAGGGAATCAGATCAGGATTATATAGACATCAGATGAGAGAATACAAGAGATCAGATCAACAGACTATAAATATCAGATCAAGAATATAAAAGAAATCATACAGTAGAACTAAAATATAATTAATAAGAGAGATCAGATCAGGATTATATAGACATCAGATCAGCGAATACTTGACATCAGATCAACAGACTATAGATATCAGATCAAAAATATAAAAGAAATCATACAGTAGAACTAAAACATACTTAAAAAGGGAGATCAGATCAATAGACTATAGACATCAGATCAAGATTTTAAAAGAAATCACACAGCAGAACTAAAACATACTTAACAAAGGAGATCAGATCAGGATTATATAGACATCAGATGAACTCATACTTGACATCAGATCAACAGACTATAGACATCAGATCAAGATTTTAAAAGAAATCACACAGCAGAACTAAAACATACTTAACACAGCAGAACTAAAACATACTTAACAAAGGAGATCAGATCAGGATTATATAGACATCAGATCAACTCATACTTGACATCAGATCAACAGACTATAGACATCAGATCAAGATTTTAAAAGAAATCATACAGTAGAACTAAAACATACTTAAAAAGGGAGATCAGATCAACAGACTATAGACATCAGATCAGCGTATACTTGACATCAGATCAACAGACTATAGACATCAGATCAAGATTTTAAAAGAAATCACACAGCAGAACTAAAACATACTTAACAAAGGAGATCAGATCAACTCATAATTGACATCAGATCAACAGACTATAGACATCAGATCAAGATTTTAAAAGAAATCACACAGCAGAACTAAAACATACTTAACACAGCAGAACTAAAACATACTTAACAAAGGAGATCAGATCAGGATATATAGACATCAGATCAACTCATACTTGACATCAGATCAACAGACTATAGACATCAGATCAAGATTTTAAAAGAAATCATATAGTAGAACTAAAACATACTTAAAAAGGGAGATCAAATCAACAGACTATAGACATCAGATCAACTCATAATTGACATCAGATCAACAGACTATAGACATCAGATCAAGATTTTAAAAGAAATCACACAGCAGAACTAAAACATAATTAACAAAGGAGATCAGATCAGGATTATATAGACATTAGATCAACTCATAATTGACATCAGATCAACAGACTATAGACATCAGATCAAGATTTTAAAAGAAATCACACAGCAGAACTAAAACATAGTTATCAGATCAGGATATATAGACATCAGATCAACTCATACTTAACATCAGATCAACAGACTATAGATATCAGATCAAGAATATAAAAGAAATCATACAGTAGAACTAAAATATACTTAACAAGGTAGATCAAATCATGATTATATAGACATCAGATCAGAGAATACAAGACATCAGATCAACAGACTATAGATATCAGATCAAAAATATAAAAGAAATCATACAGTAGAACTAAAATATACTTAACAAGGTAGATCAAATCATGATTATATAGACATCAGATCACAAAATAGCAGACATCAGATCGACAGAATTTAGATATCAGATCAAAAATATAAAAGAAATCATATCATACAACAAAAACGTCCATAATATGTATCATAATATCTAAAATTATTTAATTATAAAACAAATAAAATGATAATTTAAAAATAATTTTTTAATAAAATTCAAAAACATTAAAAAAAATAATGAATTGTTTAGAAAAAAAACGGACGAAAAAAAAATTTCAAAGAGGAAGGCAAAAAAAAAAAAAAAAAAGCCAAAAATAACAAAAGAAATGAAGGTACTGTAGCGCGTTTACTGTAGCGCGCGGAACTGTAGCGCGTTTACTGTAGCGCGCGTTTACTGTAGCGCGGGGTAGGAGTAAAATTCATGGTGGTCCTATAGGAGTAGGATATAAATTACCAAAAATCTTAGGTGGTACAAATATGTTAATTTTATATTCACAAATTATACAATCGATTATAAATTTAAATCTATAAATCATACTGGTATATTTATCATGATATATATATACATATATATGTTTCTAGTTTTGATGATTAGTTGGTTAACAGTCAATTTTTGCCTTTTTATACTCCTCTCTCATTGCCGCCCTCTTCCTCCTCCTCCACCCTCATCCGCCGCCGATCTCCTCTCCCAAACTTCACCCCCGACCTCCCCGACATCCCCAAAATCCCTTTTCGCTGGAGATCGACGAGTCGCGATGGCCCTCTTCGCTCGCCGATCGATCTGCGTTCACACCATTTCTCAAACATAAACACACCCATTTACAGAGCTTTCCACAAATCCTCCAGCACTCATCCTACATCCCCACATCCCATAAATGGGAGAGAAACCTAGAAAAAAAATAATAAAAAAGGAATTTTGGCACCATTCTTATCACAAAATGAATCAAATAAGCATTATTTTGAAATCCCACCAAAACTCCAAAATTCAAAAAGATGGCAATGAACCATATTCATTTCGATTCATAAATTGCTCAATGCAGCTTCTTGAGCTAAACACGAACAAACGAAAAGAACACGAAAAGGGCAACCTTGAAGTGCAAAATTTTTGTTCTTTTTTTTAACGTACTTACCTTTGGTGATCGGAATAAGGAATAGTGCGGGCAAGAGAAATTCTTGGCGCCGCTTTTCTTTCTCCGTAGCCCTCTCTTTTTTGTCCATTACCGAACAATACAGAGCTTCAAAAGCTTCAAACTCTAATGAATTCCGAACATTGGAGGGTTTCCAAACACTGGAGGGTCAATCGGCGGGCGAGGTCTTTTGCAAATCTGCTCCGGCGAGATGGACGCGAGGGAGAGAGAGGTCGGGGAGGGAGGAAAGAGGCGGGAGGGGAGAAGAGGGAGGGAGTGGTGGCGGCGGTAGAAGCAAGGATGAATCCTAATAGGGACTTGCTATTTGTATCATGAATTTGCTATTTGTATCACAAAAAAAAATAAAAATAATAATAAAATGACCAAAATGCCCTTATGAACAAAAAAAATAAAAAATTGACAGATTTTATGTCAAAAAAAGGGCGAAAATTGCGTTTTAATCTCAAAAAAACGCAATGCAAAAACGTTTTGGACATACAAAATTTACCCTAAATTGCGTTTTTATATGTAAAAAACGCCAATTGGGTGCGTTTTTGTATGTCAAAATCGCCAAATGTGTGCGTTTTTGCATGTAAAAAACGCAAAAATGTGATGTTTCCACCATGGTTCGCTCATTAAAATATTGCGTTTTTTACACCAATAAACGTCAAAATGTGAAGTTTCCACCATGGTTCGCTCGTTAAAATGTTGCGTTTTTGACATGTACAGAAGTTAAAAAACGTTTACATACATTCATGTGAATTGGCTGAAAAACTCATACACAACAACTATCCTAAAATCAAATCCAGATAAATTCTTAACTTAAAAACATTGTTGGATCATTCAGTTGACGGCGAAAGAATATTTAGCAAGCGAATCATCACGATATGGTAAGTTTCCGTACCTTAAAGTTATATAAGTTTTTTTGAAAATATTGTATGTCGAAACACGCTAAAATGACGTTTAGGAAGCGGTCAAACGTCCCTTTTTAGCGTTTCTGAGTGTAGAAAAAATGGCTTTTTAGTGTTTCCGACATGCATTATATAAAAAGTGTTGCGTTTTTGACATGCATTATATAAAAAGTGTTGCATTTTTTACATGCATTATATAAAAAGTGTTGCGTTTTTGACATGAATTATATAAAAAGAGCTGCGTTTTTGACATGCATTATTTAAAGAGTTCTGCGTTTTAGGTTGCTGAAAACCACATCTGGGTGCGTTTTTTACTGCATGAAACGCACCATTTTTGCATTTTTGCAGATAAAAACGCACATTTGTAGCGTTTTTATCTGCAAAAACGCAAAAATGGTGCGTTTCATGTTGGATGAAACTTCAAACTGTTGCGTTTTTTTGATTGCAAGAATCATAACTGTGCTGTAATTTTAATTAATCTGTGTATTCACCTACAGGCTGACAATGATGATTACGATGAGGATGAGTTGTATGATGATGATGAGGAGGCGGAGAACGAAGAGGAGGATGACGATGAAGATGAGGATGTAGATGACAATGAGGCGGATAATACTCATGGGGAGCCGGTGGAACTTGAACCTGGCGCAGATTTGAGTGGATATTTCAAGATTGACAGAGAGTTTCGAACTATTGGCAAGGCTTTGAAATATTGCCAGAAAATAGCTAAGAGGCTGAAGTTTGTGATTACAAAGAGGGGAGGTAACCAAGGATTTGCGACGTACTACTTCTCGTGCAAGCGATGGAGAGATCCTGCCAAAGCCCCTCTCCCAACTAGACGGAAGAATACACGAAGGAGCGGCACTAATTGCCCCTTTAGGTTGACTTGTAAGCGGATTGATTTGGGACGACACAAGGTTTATACAAACCCAGGAGCAGCGTCAACTCACAATCACACTGGTATTTCATTATTTGCGCATAATATTAATTAAGTTTATTGATGTGTTGTATGTATTAATTGTTATTATAATTACATGTGATTTACAGGTATAATGCATCCATATGGTCACAGACAGTTGAGCCATTTTACAAAGGATTCAAAGGCTGTTGCTGAATTTATGCTGCGTTCCAATGTTAAGCCAAAGTGTGTTTGGGAAGCTGTTAATAAACAGTTTCCCGATTCCCAGGTACCAATCAAATCTGTGTACAATTTGAAAGGAGAGATGAAGACCGCCGGATTGGAAGGTAGGAATATTGGGCAGCAATTTATTCATTTGGCTGAGGAGAAGCAGTACTATCTGAAGATTCTGAAGGATGCGAACACTGATGAGATCACACATGTATTCTTTGCACATACAACATCAATTCAGATGTTCAACAGATGGTATTGGGTGGTTGGGATTGATTCTACCTACAAGACGAACAAGTACCAAATGCCTGTCGTCGAGATGGTAGGTATGACTCCTACAAATAAGAATTTCAATATTGCATTTGCTATTGTCAGGAATGAGAAACAGGATACATATGACTGGGTTATGAGGAACTTGAGATTTTTGCTGCCGGCTAGTTTGTCACCTAGTGTGATTGTGACAGATAGGGAGTTGGGCTTGTTACAGCCGATTAAGGATCATTTTCCCGCTTCACATCACTTGTTATGTTTGTGGCATATTGGGCGTGATGTGAACGCGTGGTTGGAAAAAAATGTTGGGAGGAGGAACAAAAATTTGGCATGTGATATTCATGACAACTGGTGGAAGAAAATCATTAAGGCTCCGACAGTAGAGGAATTTAATCGTTTATTGCAGAATTTCAAGGTTAAGTACACTCTCCTTGAGCCGTTGGCTGTTGAATATCTAGAGACTACATGGCTCATTCACAAGGAGAAATTTGTTCGAGCCTGGACCAATCAATTTCTCCACTTTGGTAATACTTCCACTAACAGAGTAGAGGCTTCGCATGCTGCTATGAAAGATTGGCTTAATTCTTCCACCAATTCCCTTGACACTTTGTTCACAAAGATTGACTCTCACCTCAGCCACTTGTACCCTCACATCGGGTTAGTTTACTTATTTAATTGTTTATAGCAGATGTTGTTTAATGTCTTTGAATTTCATTTGTTGGTATGCTTCTATTTATTTAGATATTTCAATTAATTTTATTTTTAATTGACATTATTATAGAGGCTCCCTTGAGGCTTCCATCTCCACGACTCAAACAAGTATGCAGGGATATCCATACTGTTATTTGAACAAGTACGTGTCACACCATTGTTTGAAGTTGGTTAGGAAAGAAGTTCGGCGGAAGGATAAGTTGGGAGGCCTTGTACTTGAGCGATGTGGATGTGTGCCCAAGGTGACACGTGGGATTCCCTGTGCGTGCGACATATTCAAGGCACAGTCATTGCCTGAATATCCCTTACTTCCACACGTGCATGAGTTTTGGAAGAGGCTGACCATTGTGCCATCACATGGTGATGCGAATTACATTGATGAGGACATCAGGTGCATTTTTCAATTATGACCTTTAATATTATGCATTTGAATTGACAATTTTTTTTTGAAGAAATATTTGGAGTTGATATATATGTTTGTTAAGGTATTTCAACGAGGAAGTAGTCCCCACCGTATCTACCAGTCCGTCTTTTTTGGCCCGGCTGTTGAATAGGGCGTACGTAAAGCAGATGTACCCTGACATGGCCAGTGTTGGAGAGCCAGGTACATCGGGACCCCAAAGGGGGCGACCACCAAATAGATTACATCATTCTGTTATGCGCGAGTGGAGCTCACGCGAAAGAGCGACACGTGGCCGGCGTGGCAGATGCCGTTTAGGGTCATCCGGTCGATCAACAGGTAGATCACACCGCATTCATACAGGTTTTGATGGTGGGTCTCCATCAAGGACAGGTAAATAAGTCCTTTAATTTAGTCAATTAAATAAATAAATGATGAAGGTTTGTTTATTTAATGTAACATAATTACTTAACAGGGTCTGGTGGAGACATTCAGTGTGTGCCAGCATTTTTTCAGCCTTATTGTACAGGGTGGTCAGATGTAAATGGGGATGGCCATTGTGGTTTCCGAGTAATTTCTACGTACCTTTTTGGCCACGAGAAATATTGGAGGTTAGCTCGCAGGTCATTGAGTGGAGAGATTACGAGCCACCCGGACAGGTATAGGGGTGTATTCCAATCATTGGAGTTGCGTCCGGGCGATGGTGATTTTGTGGCCATGGTACTTAGGCGAATAAATTTCGAAGGCACTGATTGTGGTGAGCAGCATTGGATGGCTACACCTACGGATTTGTTCCCTCTCGCCACTTATGCAAATGCACTGGTAATACAGTTTGACCGTACTCGTTCAGATGGAAATTATTCTGTACTACCTTTGTATTGCTCTACTGGCGACACCCAACCGGAAAGGGTTATAGCGC
This sequence comes from Knoxia roxburghii, assembly GCA_030378225.1. Taxonomy (NCBI): domain Eukaryota; kingdom Viridiplantae; phylum Streptophyta; class Magnoliopsida; order Gentianales; family Rubiaceae; genus Knoxia; species Knoxia roxburghii. The sequence continues at coordinate 39,129,774 of CM059423.1, forward strand.
TTGCCCTTGTGAATGGGAACCATTATGTACGCGTAGATGTGGTCGATGACTGCCCTATCCCGCCGTTGAGCTTCGTTTGGCACCATCAGCGTCATGCTGAAAGTGTAGGTGAGTGGCCACAAAATTTAGAAGCTAGATTTAATGCTTGGAATGCACTCCGCGATGGATAGGACGTTTATTGCCATGTGACATATGTTTTATTATTATTAGCTTGTGCTTACCACTATTTATTTTGGGTTTTGAAGAAATATACGTATAAAAATACATATATATGAAGAATACAATAAAATATAATCAGCGAAATAATAATACAATATTCGGATAATGTATACAAAAATAATACAATCCAAAAATCATATGGAACGGTCGAACTCATCCTCTAGATCTGCAGTACGAGGTGCGAACTGATCGTACAAATCAGGAACGCTCTCCCGCACTACATCTAATAATGCATGATGTAGCTGACCATACTGACCCATCCACTGCAAATATATAAACAATATATTAGATTCATCTGAACATAAGTTAACAAATAAAATAGATTACATTAATTAATATGAATACTTACAAACTCTGAGGCGGCGCGACGTGGTCGAGGAGGCTCTATAGCAGCCTGGGGATCCGGGGGAAGTACGCGCGGACGTGATCGGGGACGAAACCAATCTAAGTAGCCGTCGACCGCAGCACTCCGAGGAACAGCGCCACCTGTCCGCTGGCGGCCAGCTAGGGAAATACCCATGGAAGACGTGCCGAACTCCTCCCACGCAGACTCTGCATACTCGACGGCGTGTCGTACCACGTATGATCTCCCTGAGTATCCGCGGTAGGTGTCCCGGCCCGGACGGATGAAGCGCGAGGGAATCCACTGTACATACCCAAGCTGGCGGACGCATCGGTCTGGCATGTACGGCTCGATGTAGTCCCTGTACGCAATAAGTCCACGGTACAGGGTCCTCGGCGTCCGCGAAACGGCGTCCCGTCCGTAAGGCATCCAAGTAACCTTTGAAAAGTAGTTAATGATTATGAATAATAATTTATATAAAATATATTAAATCAAAATATATTTGATGAGATTTATAACTATTTACTAACCATGTCGGCTGTCATCTCGTCCAGCGCAAGTCGTATGGCTGCCAAGCGCTGCTCTGTGGTCCGGTGGTGGTCGATGGCCCACCTCGCTGCACGTGGCTGAGCGGCGTGCAATGGAAGGGGCAGAGGGTGGGGTCTGAAATCAGGAAAGTGCTCGTAGATCCATGACTGTAATAGAGTCATGCATCCAGCGACTGCCTGCGTCCCGTGACGACTCGCGCACCCTAGATGGTGATACAAGTACGCGAGTGTCGCGGTACCCCATGCCTCCTGGCCAATCTGATCCAGCCCATTCCTAACCTGTATAACAGGGGCTGGCATAAACTTATTGGAACTTTTGTCTGTAAACAGACAAGTCCCAATAAGGCTCCATACTAAAACAGCAACGTCCGAATCATCCCTGGCCCGCTGCATACACCGCTCGATCACCCGCTGCGTAGAAAACCCGCCATTCCTATACAGCTCCCCGTCTATCCGCTCCTCAGGAGGAATCTCTAGCAATCCCCTCGACCATGACAGTACGGTAGACGACGGTGTCACCTCGGTGATGAGTCGACCATCGACCGGAATCCTCAAAATCTCCCACACATCGTGTAGGAGGATGGTCATCTCTCCGAAGGGGAGGTGGAACGAATTCGTATCCGGCTGCCACCTCTCCAAAAATGCATTGATGAGAGGCTCATCAATGCTCCGGTGCATAATGCGGGCCAGGTGTCCAAGTGTCACGGCCGTGACATGGACGGTTCGATCCAAGTGGGACGGAAGCATCGGTGGCCGAGATTCAGGGCCATTTACGCACAAAGGAAAGCAGACCGTGGGGCTTTTGGAGTGCTTGGGGCACGAACCAAACAAACGAGACCGAGTTGGGACGGTCCTAGGTGCAGCGGGCAGCTCATCGTGCGCCAAGCCCGGGAACGACACGGCCGAGTGTTCCGGTCGTTTCGGCCCGTCAAACAGAATGCTGCCCAGCCCGTTACGGTGGAATCTCTCGAACGTTCTGGGACCGAAAGGGGCACGAGGAGCAGCAGCTTCTCTAGAAGGGAAGAGAAGGTTCCAGCCCTTGCATTCGGCACAAGTTGGCACGGATGACGTCATGCATGACGTCAGCCCTGGGGAGTTCCCTTGTATATAATATTAGAGACTAGAATCTTCTAGGAATAAAATATTGGGAAGCTTCTCTTGGAAGCCTTGTATAGTAACCGACTTTGAGGCCTATAAATAGAGGCCAAGGGTCATTTGCAAAGGGCAACCAAGTATACAAGTGTTTGTAAGCCTTTGTGCAAAGCAATATACTTGAGTTTCATTTTCGGGTCATTTTGTGGCCACAATCTCTTGCCGTCTCGGTCATTTTCTAGGCCAACAAGCTCATTGTTGAGCAAGGGGAAGGCTGAGCTAGTTCTAAATCGTTAGTCGTTAGAACTAGTGCCGCACGGATCGCTCGTTAAAAAGTGAGCCCGTGACAGTTGGTATCAAAGCGTTGGCTTAGCGCATCGGTTGGAATCCGAGCTTTCGTTGTGCACGAGTCTAGCATCATGGCCGCACCAAGCGACGTTGCCAAGGTGGGTGAAGTCGAGGGGGAGGTGCACGTCTCAAGGGAAACGGACCGCGCCGGCAAAAAGGGGAGCCGGAAGGATAAGTCCGTTGCACGGGAGCCATCGGTCGAAGTTGAGCAACGGGTGGCCAAGATGGAGTTGGTCATTGCCGACTTTCTTGATCGAGGGGAAGACCAAGATAGACGGTTCGACGAGTTTGAGGAGAGAGTGCTGGGGACTCTCAACCAAATCGTTGAACGTTTCTCAAAGGCCGACGAGGAACGGATGGCTCAAATTAGCATGCTCCAGGGGGAGATGCTAAAGCTCCAGGGGGAGCTCGAGACGGTAAAAGCCCTAGCTGCTCGTGTTGGTCAAGGTGCTCAAGGTGGAGCACTTGCTTTGGCAAGAGTGGAAGTCCCAAAGCCTGAGGCCTATGGGGGAGCCCGGAAGGCTAGGGACATTGAGAATTTTCTCTACGGCTTGGAACGATACTTCAAAGCCGTTGGAGCATACGGGGATGAGGCTCGGCTTGACTTCGTTCCTCTCTACCTCAAGGACACGGCCTTGGTATGGTGGAGACGGAGGACGGGAACGGTGGATATTGGGGTCGAGCCCATCAGCACATGGGAGAGCTTCAAGGTGGAGCTCAAAAAGCAGTTTCTGCCGAAAGATGCCGAAGACGAAGCAAGGGCTAAGCTTCGTCGACTGAGCCACAAGAACGGCCAAATTAGGGAATACGTCAAGGAATTTTCAGAACTAATGCTGGAGATCCCTGACCTATCGCCTAAGGAGGCCTTATTCACATTTATGGACGGTCTCAAGCCTTGGGCCAAGTTGGAGTTACAACGGAGGGACGTCTCCAACATAACCCAAGCTATGAACATGGCCGAGTCTTTGGTCGAGTTTCAAAAGAAAGACGGGGGCAAAGACAAAGGCAAGGCCATGTTAGAGGACGACGATGAGGAGGACACGGTCACGCCTCGCTCGAAGTCCCACGAGACCGCCAGGCCGGCAGAAACAAAGCAGGCGCCAAAACGGGACGAACCCAAGAAGTTCAAGGGTTGCTTCTTGTGTGACGGACCACACATGGCACGGGACTGCCCATCCCGAAACAAGCTCGCCGCCATCATCCAAAGGTTGGACGAAGGGGAGCGGGAGCACTTAGCCTGCATTCAAGATAAGGTGGACCAAGCCACCAAAGACACGAACAATCAGGGGCGGATGTTCGTGGACGTTGACTTTGGGAGGAGTCTACAACCGGCTCTTATTGACCCGGGGGCCGTAACGAGCTACATGCATGAGGGACTTGCGCAAAAGCTAGGAATCAAGGTGACTCCTAGCACGAGTCAAATTAAAGGCGTCAACGGAGAATGGACCGATCTCAGGGGCAAGGCTGACGCAACGGTAAGGATCGGGGCGTGGCAAGGTAAGATAACTTTCTCCGTTGCTCCTCTTGATGACTATGGTATTATCTTGGGCATGAACTTCATAAAGAAAATCATGCCATACATCACGAGGTCGGACGCCATAGTCGTCTTGCGAGGGAAAAGCCCTTGCACCATACCGATCAAATGGGAACACGAACGGTATGGGAAACGGTCCGACCGAGGGGAGGAACAGGTGCAGCATACTTGTGCCGCTATGGTGCTCGAGGAAAAGCCACCAAACAGGGACCAGGGTCGAAAGTTCGAGGCAGTAAGGACACCGGTACTTGAGGCGGGAGAGGCATCAGGGACGATGCCTCACTCAAGTGGGGGAGAGTGTCACGACCGTGACATGGACGGTTCGATCCAAGTGGGACGGAAGCATCGGTGGCCGAGATTCAGGGCCATTTACGCACAAAGGAAAGCAGACCGTGGGGCTTTTGGAGTGCTTGGGGCACGAACCAAACAAACGAGACCGAGTTGGGACGGTCCTAGGTGTAGCGGGCAGCTCATCGTGCGCCAAGCCCGGGAACGACACGGCCGAGTGTTCCGGTCGTTTCGGCCCGTCAAACAGAATGCTGCCCAGCCCGTTACGGTGAAATCTCTCGAACGTTCTGGGACCGAAAGGGGCACGAGGAGCAGCAGCTTCTCTAGAAGGGAAGAGAAGGTTCCAGCCCTTGCATTCGGCACAAGTTGGCACGGATGACGTCATGCATGACGTCAGCCCTGGGGAGTTCCCTTGTATATAATATTAGGGACTAGAATCTTCTAGGAATAAAATATTGGGAAGCTTCTCTTGGAAGCCTTGTATAGTAACCGACTTTGAGGCCTATAAATAGAGGCCAAGGGTCATTTGCAAAGGGCAACCAAGTATACAAGTGTTTGTAAGCCTTTGTGCAAAGCAATATACTTGAGTTTCATTTTCGGGTCATTTTGTGGCCACAATCTCTTGCCGTCTCGGTCATTTTCTAGGCCAACAAGCTCATTGTTGAGCAAGGGGAAGGCTGAGCTAGTTCTAAATCGTTAGTCGTTAGAACTAGTGCCGCACGGATCGCTCGTTAAAAAGTGAGCCCGTGACACAAGGCCTGTCCCGCTCAATATCTGCGCACCCTCGACCGTCATCGAGCCGATCCACCTCTCAAAAAGGTCGTACATGCTACCTCTATTGTGGACTCTAATGTGGTATCTAGTAGGCACCCCCTCCTGCCAATATCTAGATACCACATGCCCTAAAAAGCTAGGGATAAGGCTATCATCTATAGGGCCCCCCTCAATGGGCCCTGTAACTATCCAACTACGATCCTCCCGCGCGCGCTTCCTAGGGGAAACTATATCGACAACATATACATATAAAAATATATAAGTAAATTAATTGTAAAACGTAAACATACATAAGTAAAGAAAATACGTATATGAATTAGAATAATTACTGAACTACATAAAAAGTGCACAATTTTAATATAAGTCAAGCAATACCAAATTCTCATAATATGAACAATTAAAATAAATCAATTATTTATTAAAAATAATAATACAATTAAATTAAAACGCGTACCTGCAGCAGGATCCACCTCCTCGAACTGTCCGTGATCCGGATTCCTATACCGGATCGTCCTCTCAGCATGTGGGTGAGAAGGGTCACCTCCGTAGGTATACCCCTCACCCTGGTCCCCTAGTGGCCGTCCACTCCCACTAGCGTCCCCCTGCCGTGACTGCTCATGGGGATGCCCAAACTCCTCCTCATGGCCAAACTGCTCCTCCTCGCTCGAATCAGTGTCATCGGAATCAGTAGTATCGTAATACTCATCCCTCAACTGAAATGAGGAGTCACGACCTCCCCGTCCTCCTTCGGATATAACAATCTCGCCTCCCCGTCTACCGCCACCTCCCCGTCTACCACCACCTCCCCTAATAACTGGCACCTTCTGCCTCCTAGCAGAAGCTATGGGACGCTGCCTATCGCCTTGTGGCTTTAACTTAGCGCCACCCTAAATAAATAAACGAATAATTGCATAAATAAATAAATAACTAAATAAAACGAAGCAATAATATTGTAACATACGATAAATCAATTTAAATCAAAATATGGGTGGGGGTGGTCTTCGATACCCAAAACGCCGGCGTCCGGCGTTTTGAGATGCTCAAAACGCCGACCGCCGGCGTTTTTCATACTCAAAACGCCGGCGGTCGGCGTTTTGAGCACACCAGAACGCCGGCGACCGGCGTTTTGGTAAAACAAGACGCCGGTCGCCGGCGTTTTGTTAAAAATCAAAACGCCGGTCGCCGGCGTTTTGGGTATCCAAAACGCGGGCCGATGGCGTTTTGGATACCCAAAACGCCGGCCGATGGCGTTTTGGGTTACCGAAACGCCGCCGGTCGGCATTTTCGGGCCGAAAAAAGCCAGATCTGGCCGGAAAAAATGCTCAAAAAATGCTTAAAAAACTCAAATTCAAAACGATTTTTACCCTGTTTATCAGTGGACCTTTGCCCGCTCCGTGCCTTCGTGATTGTTCGCCATCTCCTCCGTCCATGATTTGCGTTTTTGGCCGGCAAAATCTATTCCCTTTTGCGTTTTTTGGACTGAGTTTTTGGAGAAAAAATGCCCTAATGAAGCTGCTGCCGATTAGGGGGTTTTATGGTTTTCGGGTGTCGGAAACGCCCCAAATCGGCGAGCGAGCCGCGGCGGAAACGCCAGTTTTTTGCGTTTCGTCCGCGGCTGAAACGCACAGATTTTGCGTTTTTGAGGTGTCGAAAACGTAATTTTGTTGCGTTTTATGTGGTTAAAAAATAATTGTTTTGACGTTTTAAAGCTTCAAAAACGTCATTTTACTTAATTTTTACATGTCAAAAACGTTTTTTCTTGCGTTTGTGGCTGTGGTAAAAACGCATTTTTGCTGCGTTTTTACACAATACTTAGTATTTTCTACTCATTTTTCATTATAAGGGCATTTTGGTCATTTTAATATTATTTTTATTTTTTTTTGTGATACAAATAGCAAATTCATGATACAAATAGCAATTCAGATCTTAATATGAGGGTTTTTTTTTAAAAAAAAACTTATTAAAATTACAGATTGACCTCAAGAATTTTGTCCATCTTTAAACTAAGTCCATAAGTTCGGTTAATTACAAAATTGACCTATTTTATTTTAGAAGGGCGGTGAAAAGACAAAAATATCCTTAAACAAATTGGCCGTTAGTGTTTTTAACACCCCAACTTGACGGAGTGACCTTTTTTGAAAAGAAAAGTAAAGTATGATAACCTTAAAAATAGTTTACAAAGTATAATGACCAAAACTAGAAATTGACTATAGTATGATGACCAATTTTTGAATTTACTCTAATTAAATTGAATTGTTCTTCATAGGTTGACAATTAACAAAGGGAAAAAAAATACAATTTTAGTCCAACAAGTTTGGTCATTTCACTTTTTTGGTCCAATATGTTTAGCCTCCGTCAAAAATACCCATTACGTTTATATTTTTAAGCGATTTTAATCCATTAATTTGCTATAACAGGTTTTTATATTAGTCAAACCAAGTCAAAGGTAAAGAAGGTAATTTTAAAAAGGCTTAAATTCATTTTTGGTCCCCAAAATAAGAGTTATTCCGGTTTTGGTCTCTCCTTTTATTTCGTCATCAATATTAGTCTCACTTATTTTTTTGACAATTATAGTCATTTTTGATAAAAATACCCTTTAAATAACGATTGAATAATTCGTTGATGCCGCCACTCCGCCACCGCCACCACCACCCCCATCCTGGTGGTGGTGGTGGTGGTGGAGGGTTAGTCAACTGTTAGTCAAATGATTAGTTGACCGTTAGTCAAAGGGTATTTTTGTCAAAAATGACTATAATTGCAAAAAAAAAAAATTTAAGTAGGACTAGTTTTGGTGACAAAATAAAAAGATGGACCAAAACCGGAATAACTCTTATTATGGGGGACCAAAAATGCATTTAAACATTTTTAAAATGATTATTTTTACCTTTGATTTGTTTTAACACAAAAACTTGTTGTAGCAGATTAATTGATCAAAATCGTTTCAAAATGTAAACGTAATGGGTTGTAGCAGATTAATGTATCAAAATCGTTTGAAATAGTCAAACATGTTGAATCGAAAATTACATTTTTTCTATTAACAAAGTCAACAAACACCACAATCAAAATCGGAATTGCATCAAGATGAAGCGCCTCTGGCAGAGTAGGATACATAGTGTATCGTCAAATAAAATCCCAACGCGACGTAGAAAATTGAGAAACCTGAAAAACTTGCATTGGTCTCCCTTGACCACGAACCTCATGCCCGTATCTGCAACCTAATATAGTCGAAAATAAAAGTTTTATTAATTATTGTCTCAGTATTTACTCTCTACTGTTCTACTGTTAAATCTCTAATCATGAAAATCAGCCCCAAAAAAGGGTTTCAGGTGAAGTGAAAGGGGAAGCGTCTTCATGAAGCATTCAAAATGTGTTGCCCAGAAAATCATCTGTCCAAGAAATGACCAAAAGCTTCTGTAATAAGGTTAAAACAGTTGCTGATGATCTATTCCTTCTCTGCAACAGCATTCTTTGCAAAGGAAACAAAAATTCAAGTGATCATAATAGCAGGGAGAGAAGTAAAACAATACTGACCTTTATTCTTGCGAGAAACTCCATTTTTCTGCATAGGGACATAAAATAACCAACCAAGATCAACAAAAGATGGACGCGCCGACAGAAAGGGATTCATCTTCACTATGTCATCCACAGAGGAAGAAAGCAATTCAGCAATTGCAGAAAAGGTATCAAGATTCTGAACCGTATAAGTCACCACAATCTCAGAGTCACTTTCTGTTGAGTTATAAGAAAGCAGCAGTAGCAAGCACAGTTTCAGTTTCTTCAACTCCTTTTCCTGAAGCTTCTTCATGTTGTTTGGTGAACTCTGAATTTTCTCATTCCAGTTCAGCTGTAATAGGTGGATTAGATGAATTTACCTATGTGGCTAAGTTTGAACATGTTGACTGCCAACTAAACAATCTTTCTGAAGAAGCCATTAAGTAGTCACATGCATAATCACATGACTTGTACTTGTTAGCTTGTAGAATAAGCTGGAGCTTGTACTATAAAAGGTCATTTTAGCAGATAATGAAAACTGACAGATCAGATTTGTTTTTCATCATGTTTTTTTGTTCTTCCCACTTCCTCTGTTTTTCTTTTACTCACTGATTCATGTTTCATTTCACAAATTTAACATGGTATCAAAGCTAGGATTTGTCTCCTATCTTGCATCCTTCTAGGTCAAGACTGAATATATATATATATATATATATATATATATAAAAGGGAGAGAGAAAATGGAGGAACAGACATCTCCAGAGCTGGATCAATTAGAGAACATCTCAGGGGCTGTACCCAGGATGCTTGATGAGGAGTATGAAGAACAACTGAGTCTCCATGGTTCTGATCATCCTGGTATAATATTAATCCCCGTTTTGTTGAATGATTCCAACTATCTTGTCTGGAAAAATGCTATGATAACAGCCTTAGAAGCCAAAAGTAAGCTAAGGTTTGTGGATGGTTCTTGTTTTATGCCTGCTGTAGATTCCCCTTTAAATCGTTTTGGATTATACGTTACGTTTTGCTTATTGTAATACTTAAACGACTTGATACCTTAAATGTTCTTCAATGTTGTATATATTGAATTGATGGCGAGGATTATACTACCATTTTGAATACAACGTTTGGACTATAAATCTTAAATTATCACTATTTAATAGTAATTTTTTAAAAAACAAAATAGAAAACTTTCATCCATAAAAAAGTTGTAAATAAAGAAAAATAAAGTTAATATTATCCGTTTTAAATTAAATGGTGATTAATGTTAAAATCCTATATTAAAAATTAAAATAAAGTGATACCAGGTTATACCTTAATGATTGATACTTTTTTAACTTTTTAGCTTAAAATCAATAAATTTGAGTTCGTCTAAATTTGGCTTTTCTGTAAGGGAAAAAAAAAATGAACAAAGTAATATTTTTGAAAAACAAAATTCTTTCATAATTTTCATTTATTCAACTCAAGTACAAGAGCGTACAAGTATTTTATTTTATTTTGAGGTTTATTTACAAATCAATCATCCACAAAAAAGAAAAAAAAATACAAATCAATCATCCACAAGAAGAAAATAAATAAATAAATACAAATCAATCATGCATCATCTCCATGGAAAGACAGTGTGGAGGCTTCAATTCTTGATCTAAAGTTGGCAATCTTTCCATTCTCCATTCATCTGGAAAGCAACAATCACTTCTGGAATGTGTCCAATCTTCAAGTAATCCTCACTCTTCTCATCCCTTTTCATCAGCCTCTCAATCAATGCAGAATTCATCATGATCCCCAGATGAAAAGATCGAACTTTTTCCAACTCTTTAATACCCCAAGGCAGCTCTTCAAGTGATGGAAGCTGAGAAAAGTACAGCCTTTGGAGATTAGGCATGGAGCCCTTTTCAATTCTCACCTCTTTCAATCCATTCATTTCTCTCAGTGTCAACATTTCCAGCTTCTTGAACCCTCCAGCCTTGAACTGAAGCCCTTCTCCTTCATAAGCTTGAGTGAAGTAAATTTGAACCAAATTAGGCAAATCCTGAAGGTACACTAATGGATCATCAACAGTTAACTTACTCCAGGTTAGCTCAATCTTCATCAAGCTTCTGAGCTGAGTTATCCATCGCGGTACCCTTTCTAACTTGCCCCTTAAAGTTAGCCCGAGGAGCGATTCGAAAGATGATGCAGAGACAGGGAAGTTCAAGTCAATGACTTCATCTTTGAGGATTGCAGCGATATCCAGTTCTTGAAGATCAGTGAGTTTCTCAAGGGAGGAGCAGAGCTCTTTCCCATCTTCTCGTTTGAGCTTGGTAATTCCCAACTCTCTTAAATAGATGAGCTTTCCTATTTCTCCCACAATTGTTTTCTTCTCATTCTGTGCATCTATGAATAGTAATGTGTGCAAGGAAAGAAGCTCACCAATGGCGGATGGAGGTTTGAATCCATGGCACTGATGCCTCTTGTCTGAGGAATACACAACTTGAAACACTCGGAGATGTCGAAGCTTCTGTAGCTTCAGGATTTCCTTAGGCAGCTCAGTCACATCAGTTTCCCCCAAATGTAAATGTTCCAAGCTCTGAAGCTTTCCAATGGAGTTGGGGACTGTTTTAACCCCAGTCCCTCTCAGACATAAATAAGTTAGATGCTTTAAGCTGAAAACACGAGTTGGAATCTTTTCCAGCTTTGCATCTGTGAGATCAAGTACTTTGAGCAAATTACTTGACAAGAGCTCATCTAGATCTTCTTTTTTCAGAAACTCCACATTCCCAAAGGTAATCAAGGATCGAAGATGATCAAGATTACTTCTTTCTTGTGTGCTACGCATGGAATGATCAATCACTAGACGATACACCTTCTCAATCTCCCTTTGGTGTTGTCTAGGAACTATGCTCACCATGTTCTGCTCGCGCGACTTAGAAAGAATCATTTCGCGAACAAGATTATGGGCGCGACACCGAAAAGGTGATCCATCCCAAGATAATTCTACTAATTCTATCAAGTTTCTTCTAATGAGTTCTTTCAGATATTCTGAGGCTACTTCTTCATATGTCATGTCTGGTCTCCCTTCTACAAAGCCTTCAGCTATCCACAGCTGAATTAGTCGGCGACATTGTATTTCGTAGTCTTGAGGGAAGATGCTTATGTACAATAAACAGTTCTTGAGATGGGGAGGTAGATTTTGGTAGCTAAGATTGACTATCTTTTTCACCATGTCCAGCTTACCTATACCATCTTCTTCCCCATTAAGACTAGTTCTAACCATTTCCCACTCTTCTATTTTGTGCTCTTTTAAAGCCATAAGGCCACCCATTGTGACAATGGACAAAGGCAAGCCCTCACATTTACTCAATATATCTTGTGCTATTGGCTCTAGATGGTTAGGACAATTATTTTCCTTAAAAGTCCTATCACAGAATAGATTCCAGGAATCATTATCTGACAAGGGCTTCATTTTGTGAACATATTTTTCTGATCCTAGCCCAGATGCTTGAGTGACATCAGGTTTTCGTGTTGTTAACATTACACGGCTGCCATAACTACCCTCAGGAAATGCAGATTTAATTGAATTCCAGAAATCCATGTCACTAACATCATCAAAGAAAATGGCGTACCTTTTGTCCTTGAGCAAGCCTCTGACCACTGATTTCAGCCTATCAACACTTGAGAGGGATTCAACTATTTTCGAAACGGGCTTCTTGATCTGTTCATAGATTTGCTGAATCAAATGCTTGAGAAGCTCCACTGTGTTGGGATTTTGTGAGGCAGTAACCCAAGCTCGGATTGGGAACTGATTTCTGATTTCTCCATCTTCATGAACCATTTTAACTAAAGTGGTTTTCCCGATTCCTTGAACCCCGACAACTGAAAGAACTTTGAGCACTTCATCGCCATCGAGGAGCAGAGAAACGAGCTGCTGCTTGGGTTCTTGGATCCCTACCAGCTTTGGAATCCCTTCAAGAAGTCCATCCCACCAGGTGTTTGTTGGAACAGAGCCCGTACCTTGGTTTGTGGTGGCAATATCTTCAATTTTGTACCTCTGTTGCCCTTCAGAAATTGCTTGGATCCTGTGATTGATGTAGTGAATCTCAGTAGCCATGGTGTGATGAGCTGATAAGTTCTTGATTTTGGAGAAAGCTGTTCGGAAACTGCCGCAGAATGCATTCGCATCATGGACAGCGAACCGTAATTTGAATTCATCGAGCACATTTTCAACGTCGTAAGCAATTTCACGAACCTGCTTCATCCATTCTTGAATCCTGGGATTATCTTCTGATTTAGCTTCTGCAACTTGCAAGAAAGCTCGCATATGCCCGAGTTCATATTTCAGTTTCTGGACTTCGAGTTTGAGCCCTCCCATTTGGTTTCCTTTCTGAAGGAGAAGGGTTGTGATCTGAGTCAGCAGAACAGAGATAACTGCGTCCGCCATTTGTTGTTTTGATCTTGCTCTGGTGGGATTTTTTTTTGGTTGTTGAACAATGGCTTCTTGTGAAGAATGAGTTCCCAAAATATAGTATATATATGTGTAAGTTGCCAAGGCAATTACTCATTGGAGAGGGAAAGAATAAACTGAAAAAATGGTGAAGAATTTGATTCTTGAGAAAACCAAAAGTTAACTTTTATTCTTTTTCCTTCATAGGTATATTAGAATAGATTTAATGGATGTTTAGAAGCATATGCCAGCTTTGATTCTCCTTAAGGAAGTAAGCCTACATATTCTAATGTTAGAAGAAAGGTTATCAACGCTCAACAGGGCCATGGAAATGGAAAAAAAAATCAAGAACAAGACTATTATGAATCAGAACCATGAGAATTATCTGATTCTCTGAATCTGTAGTATGTCCATTTAGGAAGGAAGTTGATTCTCCAAGTGCATATAATTTGAATTTTTAATTAATATCAGCTAAGATTTCTTTTTTATTATAGAATGAGGTAAAAATGATTTAATGTCAAATCTATAACGATTTGAATAGAATAATTCTGAGCAGAGCAATTTGTAGCAATATACAAAAAATATAAAAATGAAGTAATTAAATCTCAAAATCAACTCAAATGAGAGATGACTCAGATCCAGCAATGCACAAATTATTATACCTCAGATTGTTGAATGATTCGGAATGCAAATTTAAGTTTATAAATCCAAATTATGGCTTTATGAAGCACTCTTCTCTTGACATTGTTAATTGTTGCTTTCCAGATAAAATGGAGAATGGAAAGATTGCCAATTTTAGATCAAGAATTGAGGCCTTTAAACTGTCTTTTCCTCCCATGAATCTCACTCTGTAAGCTAAACAAGCCGGGGAAATCCTTTCCATGGAAATGATGCATGATTGATTAGTATGCATTTTTTTTTTTTTTTTTTGATGATTGATTTGTATATAAATAGACGCTGGTTTGAATGATTTATTTGAATGAAAATTATAAAAGAATGCTGTTTTTCAAAAATAATATTTCATTCGAGTTTTTTATATAAGATGTTGTAAGTTTTTTTTTTTTTTTACAAAAGGAAAGGCAAATGACTAAAGTACATTAAACCTACAAATAGGACGAAATGACAATATGACATCGCACAACTTCGAACCAGTTATTCATGGATTCACGAGCACCCTCCAAAACCATCCATCCCCCTTGGCCCCGGCATAGTGGGCAGACTGGTTCCCGCTAGCACCGACGGCCACCCTCTACAGAACTCACAAATTTATTCGGCTGATCTTCATTACCGTCGATTTGGAAGCTTTCACAGAGTACAATTCACAAAATTCATCAAAACAATTGGAAAGTAAGTGGCTTGTGCCACACAAATAGGGTAGACAGCCCTCGTGGTGTGATGAACATATCAATAACACAGCCTTGTGAGGATGATCCATGCATATGGGACACCTTGATTCTTCCCAGCCACCATTTTCTTTCCCATCTTCTTCCATTCTCCGGCGGCTGTTGTTGCTGTTTTCCCCGTTTTTAGCCCTCTTGGAGGAATTTTTAGATCCTTCAACTCTAAAACAACTTTTAAGAACATTTAAATTATAATAAGATTTTTTTCTTATTATAATAAGCAAAAAAATCACGCCCAAAAAAATCTTTTGATATATATATATATATATATATATATGAAAGGTAATCACTCTCGTTGGTCAGAAATTTGAATATGTTAAAAAGAAAAAAAATTCCCCTCCTAACTCATATAATTTGGATAAGTATAATTTTTATTTTAAGTAAGGTATAATTTACCTAAAATCTTGGGAAGGAGCTCAACTAATGGATAAATAATTGGCTCAATCATACAATACAAGCTAAATACTAATTACGATAAGAATTAGAAACCATATATACGAAAGAGAAAATCCATTTTAATAATTATATTTATTAAATTAAAATCTTATTATAAATAAAATTATCATTTTAAAATATAAATAAAATTAAAAATTCCCTATACACCAATAAACTTTGTGATTTCACGGTGGTGGTGGGAGTAAGTTGTTGTGAAAAATTATGTGTTGTTTATACTTTTACGGATAAATTCAAACTCTAAGGAATAGACTAATTTATATCAAACGTACTCTAGTTCAAAATCCAAACCACCATTTATATTAAAACTAAGATTTCCCTAAACACATATGAGTCTCCTTTTCTCGCTACAAAAAAAAAATTCCTATTTTTTTGGTATCAGAGCTTTTGATTGAATTTCTACCATCACATCCATTTATTATTATTATTATTATTATTAATGTATTATAGCATGAATTTGTAGGATAATTTTTGGTGTTTTATTTTTCTTTAAAAAAATTTTTCATATAACCAAAAAAAAAAAAAAAAATCCCTGATAAGTTGTGTTGTGCCCGGTTCCCCGTGCGAATTAAATTAATAAAGTTGATCCATTTGTCCCTCTTCTTTGTGTGTGTCCAAATTATCTACAAAATAAAATTTAGGTCTTTTATCAATTTGCAGCGGCGCTAAATGACGATAGTGGTGGTTCCATGAATCAACCCAAGAGATACTATATATTACCCCCTTTATTTCAATATATAAATCGTTTTGACCAAAACACAAATATTAAGACTTGAAAAGTCTCATAATTTTTTATGGTTAAACATGTTATACTTCTATTTAATGCATTTTTTATATTAATGCTATAACTTGAAATAGTCATGACAAAAACAAGTTCCAATGAAATTATAAATTAAATAAAAATAATAAAGTAAAAATAATATATTACTTCTTAGAAGTAGACAAGTGACTTATATTTTGACTTATTTTTTAATGAGTGAAAATAACTTATATTTTGAAATAGAGGGAGTAACAAAGAAATGATTTTTTGATAAAGTTAGATCCCTTATGTCAAAATTCGTATACGAGTTGAATGCTATGAGACTTGATTTTGAGAGCATACTTGTTAATAATTATACTTAGTACTTTCATTTTATCGTCCTCATTTAGATTAAAATACTCCTTACAATATTCTCTCTCTTCCCTTTTTAAATAAAAAGACAATTTTGTACCATCCTAAAAAGTAAAGCGGTAACTAGTAATCACAATGTCAAACATATAACGATGTTGAATAGAATAATTTTGACCTACTTGAATATAAATGAAGTAATTAAATCTGAAAGTCAACTAAAATAGAGATGATTCAGGTCCAGTAATGCACAAATTATTTTACTGAGATTGTTGAATAATTGGGAATACAGATTTAAGTTTCTAAATCCAAATTATGGCTTTATAAAGCACTCTTCTCTTGCAAATTATATACTACGCCTAACTTAACAATGCTAATCTTGAGACTAAAGAGGTAAAGATAACAGTTGCATGAAGTTAGAAATCCCCTTGTGATTGATTATGCTTGGGTGCCACTTCCATCGTCTGGAAAAACAGCTACCTGAGTTTGATTTCCTCTGGTTTTCTTCTTGTAAGATTGCCATTTCCCATCTCTCTGAAACCAAATCTGAACACTAGGGATGTGGGCTATTCTGTTGTAATCTTCACCACCCTCATCCTCATTCTTCAACAACTTGTTTGTGAGTTGACAACTAATCCCCCACACTTCCAGCACTTGAAGCTCCCTCAAGTGTTGAACAGCTAATTCCTCCAGCAATGGAAGTAATTGCAGAAACATTTTGTTGACATTCGGCATTGCACCTTCCTCCGCTCTTATCCATCTCAATCCTTTCATTTTTCGCACTATCAACTTCTTCAATTTCAGAAAGCTTCCAGCTTTAAAACACAAGCTTTCTCCATTGTAAGCTCCACTCAGACATACTTCCATCAAGTTGGGCAAACGTTGAAGCGATTCCAGTGGATCATCCCACAGTCCACTCCACCTTAAATTTATTTGTCCCAGATTATGAAGCTTTCTTATCCATGGTGGCATTTTTTCTAGCCGGCCCGATAATTCTAGATAACAAAGAGTTTGGAGAACTGAAGAAGGGATATTATGATTCAGATCCAACGTATTTACCTCGTCTTTTTCAACTAAAGAAGCGATCTCCAGTCCCCGAAGATTTGTGAGCTTCGCAAGCGAGGAACACAGCTCTTTTCCATCTTCTATTCTCAGATTCGTGATTGCTAATTCTCTTAACTGGGACAGCTTTCTAATCTCCTTGATTATTCTTGTCTTGTTGTTCCCGGCTGCATCTATGCGGATCAAAGATTGTAATGAAGAAAGAGCTCCCATATTACATGGAGCCCTGAATCCATAACACCCCAAATCTCTATCTGACCAATCAACCTCCTGAAACACCCAAATTTTACGTAGTTTCTGCAGCTTGAGAATTTCCACAGGTAACTCCCTCACATTAGTCCCGCTCAAATCCAAATGTTCTAGATTTTGAAGCCTTCTGATGGATTTCGGGACTGTTTTAATTCTAGTACAACGTAAGTTCAAGTAAGTGAGGTGATATAAGTTGAATATCTCCTTTGGAAAATTTTCCAACTCCATACCTTCCAAATCCAGTACTTTGAGAAACTTACTTGACAAAAGTTCATAAGACAAGGATTTGGGTAATGGTTCTGTGCATCCCAAAGCGATTATGGATCGAAGATTGATGAAGGAATGGCGGCGGCTTTCTTGCATGACCCAAGTATGAAGGACATCATTACTATGAAGCACTAGACGTCGTACCACCTTCCTATGTGGGCAACAGATTCTTGTGTGTTGTCCAGCACCAACTATGGTGATCAAGTTTTTCTCCTTTGCCTCAGACAAAATGACTTCTCGCATAAGATCATGGATGCGAATAAACTCGGGCAGTCCATGATATGTTCCCTCAGGTAATTGAATTAAGCTCCTCCTTGAAAGTTCTTGGAGATAATCCCATACAACTTTTTCAGGATTTGGCCCTGTTCTCTCTTCCACAAATCTTTCAGCAATCCACAGTTGGATTAGATGAAAGCAATTGATTTCATAGTCTTGTGGATAAATGCATGTGTACAACATGCAAGTCTTGAGAGTTGGAGGTAAATCATTGTAACTCATCAAAAGTATCTTCTTAGCTCTGTCTAGCTTTCCTCCATCTTCACATTCATCTCCAAGTCTCAGTCCAACCCGCTCCCATTCATCTATTCTGTTCAAGTCTTTTGAAGCCAAAGCCCCACTAATGGCCAAGATCGCTAATGGCAAGCCTTGGCACTTTTCCACAATTCCTTCCACGACCTTCCCAAGATGGGGCGGACAAGAACTATCTTTAAATGTCCGACGACAAAAGAGAGTCCATGAGTCCTTAAATGTCAAGTGCTGCATCTTGTAAACATAGCCATTAGGTTCAGTGCAAGAGGCAGTGGCTACATCTGCAATTCGTGTTGTTAGCATTACACAATTGCCACCGTAGGGATTCTCAGGAAGTACAAATTTGAATGCATCCCAAAAATCTCTATCCCAAACATCATCAAACACGATGGCGTACCTTCCTCGTTGAAGAAAGGCTTTGATGAGTGCTTTCAGTTCATCAATATCCATCAATTCCATGCCAGGTGGAGCCAATTCGTTGCAGCCCGCATGTAATCTTCGAATTAAGCCTTTGAGGAAATCCTTAAAGTCATAAGCTTGAGAAACAGTAACCCAAACAAGAATACAGAAATGACTTTCCACAGCCGCATGGGTATGAACCTTCTTGACAAGGGTGGTTTTCCCAATTCCTCCCATACCAACAACCGCAATTACTTTAAGTTGGGAGCTACCTTCAAGGAGCTGAGAAATGAGGCGCTCTTTAGGCTGATCAATGCCCACCAATTCAGATTCTTTTGCGTGAAGTGCTTCATCATCTTTGCTGTGGCAGAAGCTGGGGAACTTGTGCAGGATCTTCCTATATTGTGATTCATATCTTAGACGAGCTTCAGAAATATTTCTGATTCTGACCTTGATGCTCTGCAATCTTGTTGCTAGCCGGCGTCTTACTAGCGAATTCTTGATGGAGTTGAGATTTAAATGTGCATAGCCAAAGAATCCAGGTCGATAATTTCTACCAAACAGATGTGAGAATTCATCAAGAACATCTTCGGTGTCATAAGCAGCTTCCCTAACTTGCCTGATCCATTCTTTGAGGCGGGGATCATCTTCTTCATTGAATTCCACAGCTTCCAAGAAAGATTTCATATGACCAAACTCATCACTGATGAGTTGAATCTCTTGTCGAAGTCCTCCGTTGAGTTTTCCCTCTTCACTCATCAAAATTGAGAGATTATTTGACAAGATTCCCACAACACTCAACACTAAATCCGCCATTTTTTTAATTCTGAGGAAATAGCTTCCCAAAGCAAATGCAAATATAAAGAATGCAAAAAACGCAAGCTCCTTAGTTGGCTGAAAAAGCTAATACTCTGTGGGGTAACTATTAACTACAATAATTTTTAATTTGAATTTAAACCAAAAAAAAAAAAAAAAAACCAAAAACTTACGAAATAAACAAAATTAGCTAGCCTCGTTTTTACTTCACCCCAACCGTGCCTCTTCCTGCTGGTTATAACTATTAATTTATCTTAAAAATATTCTCGTTTATTAAATTAAAATTCACTTAAAAATGAATAAATTTTTATTTTCAACACTCAATGAGGGATTAACTGGCTTCGTCATTTGGTCATACGGTACCCTCTCCCTCCTCCGTTCTAAATTAATAATCATGCATCATATCAGTATCATAAAAAAAAAAACCTTTATTTATTTTAGAATTATACATATTATTGTTATTTTAAGAAATCCTACTCAATTGTTAATTTCTCGAGAATAAGAATAGAGCAATGAAAAAATAATTTTGATTCTTGCAATTTTTTTTGTTAATAAAAATAAATATCTAATTGAATAAATATAAGTTAACCTATCTATTAGATTATAAAACTTTTGATGGTAATAAATCAAAATTTACTCTCAACAACCAAATAATTGGCTCATCTTCAAAAGAGAGGTTTGCTTTATGCTTTCCAGAATCCAAAGTTCATGAATCATGAGTGGCTTTTTTTTTTTTTTTTACTCAAAATGATTAACTTTTAGTCTTTTTTCATGTTTGCCATCTTCCACTCTCATGTTTGCCATGGTGATCAAAAGTGTTAATAGGATTTATTTGTGCTTCTCTACATATACATCAATGGTATTATTAATTCTCTACAAAAAAATAAAATAATAAATCTAATTATCGATCAGGCATCATCACAATAGGGACAAAATAATATATATTTTAGATGTAAGAAAAAAAAATTATTTTAAAATATAATAAATTAAATAAATTATTTGATCAAATGTGGGTAACAAAAAATATGGTTTAATCTCTAATTTAATATCTACCATCACAAATATTTGCTTACAAATATATCACAACGGACTGATTTGACTTCGTCCACCTACGGTGGTTAAAGGATGACGGAGAAGGTGGGTGGAGATACCTTTGAACGGAGAGGATGTTCAAAGGTAATAAACATGAAAAATGTTTGACACACCAGAGCACTTTTTGACGAAGGAATAATTGTATTGTGATACATAAATGCTATTGATTTGTTTCTTATTTAAATTATGGCAGCTAAATATGATAAATTATAGTAGCATACTTTATTATGATTTAGGATTCTATATGACACTTTGATATCATTCCCTTCCTGTAACAAACTTCAATTATCTCATGTATATATTGTATTCTTCCCTTAACAGTTTGGCAAACTCCAATTACTTTGTGTATATATTGTATTTTCTGTTAATTTTTACGTAATACATAATCATTTACACTCTTACTTTGTGTTTAGGATTCTCTGTGACATTTCATTGACAAACCCCAATTACTTTGTGTATATATTGTATTTTCGATTGATTTTTACGTAATACATAATCATTTACACTCTTATATTTTTTTAACACGACGGGTTTATTTTTTTAGAAGGTTAGGGTATATTACATTATTAAATGTAATTTTTATTGTTAAAAAAGTATCAAAAATATATAAAAAAATAAATTCTGAAAATAAAAAATATAAGAGTGTAAATGATTATGTATTATGTAAAAATCAACCGAAAATATAATATATACACAAAGTAATTAAAATTTATCGCAAGAGTGTCACATGCAAGTGTCACAGAGAATCCTAAACCCGTTATAATAAATAAACACATATTGTTAAACTAACTACACAGCTCATTGTAATTACAACTCTCGTTCATCTTTATTACAGTAACATAAAATTTAAAAAAAAAAAAAAAAAAAAAAAAAAACTCTTGGTACACTCATCAGACACCATCCCACCAATGAAGGCACATTTGATTACATGTTCCATGACCTTCCATCAATGAAATTTTACTTGTTAGCCATAGGAAATCATCATGCGGGGATTGGTTACAGGAATTGGTGCAAATAGGGATGAAATACAAGTTTTATATATTATTTATGAAATATAATATAAAGTAAAAGTTATATTTTTTACTTTTATAAATAAAATTAATATAAAAAAATGCATAGAAGATTTAAATTAAATATGTGGCAATGGCAGATTTCCTTTCCGAACTTTCTTCCATATCTAGTACAATGTGGTAGTAGATCCAAATTAGAAAAATCTAAATTAGAGAAGGCAACATCAATGCCGCAAATTATATTGTTTACTTAATATATATATATATATATATATATCTAAATTAGAGAAGGCAACATCAATGCCGCAAATTATATTGTTTACTTAATATATATATATATATATTGTTATATTTCAAAATAAATAACATTTCAATAACCCCTCAAATCTACTTATAAATCATACACCCCCTTGACATTTAATAAATATCAAAAACCTCTCTTCAACTAACTAAAGTTAAGAAAATAAATAAAGGTGATCTCTTCGATCATAGAGTATCATAAAGGTGATCTGCTGAAATTTCTCCATCTCCTTTTGGTCCAGCTTTTTCAAAATCTAGTATTCTCCAAAAAATGTGGACATGGTCCAAGCTCAAATATTGCTGATCTTTTATCATCTTGTTTACGAGGATGACAAGGTAGTACTGCCTTTCCGCTGTCATTAGTTGTTTTCGTTTTTTCTTTGTTCATGCAATTGATACTTTTCATTTTTAACCTTCTGGATGTGTTAATTGATCCCTAAATGGAGGAGAAATGAATATTTTAGCGATTGTACTCATAGAAGTAATTGAGTCCCGGAAATTTGAAGGTTATTTTCATTTAAAAAGTGTTCGTTTGGGTCGAATTTCGCCTTTTTAGCATTGTTTTATGAGCATATTCACTACAAGTATTTGGAATTGTTTTTGCTTAGTAATGTGGCAGTTCCTTGTTCTGATTAACATCATAAATGTCCAATGTTTTGTTGTGTGTTTATCATTAAATATCATGATTAATTTAGCAGCTTAGGTAATTTTTATGGTTCATCCTGTCTGGATTTACATTGGTTTAACCCTTTGTGTTCCTGGTAGGTTTTGGCATTTAGAGATATAAATCCTCAAGCTCCTGTACACATTCTGCTAATACCTAATGTGAAAGATGGCCTAAGTGGAATCTCCAAGGTAATTTCCATTTGCATAGTTATATGATATTTTGATATTGTCAGAATGTTTTGGAGCTCCTGAAAAGAAACAACTTGTAAACTGGAAATTATCCTTCATTAGAGCAAGGTTCGGTTCCAAGGAAGTGGAGTAATTGATGGCTAAGGAAGCAAATGGTGGGCTGCATCTTGCAAAAGGAACAAAACCAATGTAGTAATAATTTGGTTTTTTTGTAACATATCTTGCCATTCATCTCATACAGATGGATCCTGACATTTCTATTTTCTGTGGTTATTTTTTTTGTTTTTGCAGCCTTGTAGAGGAGCTCCAATGGTAAGGATTTGATGCCTCATAATGATCATTTTGTGGAGAATTGTCTTGAGTTTCTTATTTGGTTGCAATGATATTTAATGCAGGCCTTAACAATAGATTCAAACTCGGAAGTGAGGGTGAAAGGCCTGACGATTTAGAACAGCCAGCAAATGCATTGTGTGATTTCAAAATCAAATTCTGTACATGTAACTTGTGTTAAAGTATCTGCTCCAGAAGACAGTTCCAACACTGATGGAATTATCATGTGATAGAGAGTTTGGGATGCTTTTATGTTATAGAGAGTTTGGGGCTCTCCTGCCGTGCTTATAACCTAAAAAAAAAAGAGAGATTATATAATATATATCATGTGATCTATTCCAAATATGAAGGAATTGTTAGAATATGTACGAGTGGATTTTTGTACTTGTAGATTTCCCTTGATTGAGGTTTAGATGTACGAGCGGATTTTCCTACTTGTAGATTTTCAAAATTGCAAATGCGTGTTTACAAATTGGTGAAATGTTATGGAAATTTTCATCAATATTTAAAGTGAAATGCATGATTGCTTCAAAAAAAAATGAATTTCATGATGATTGATCATCAATTTTTTTCTCATTTTCTTCAATACATAGTTTTTGTTGCTAGAATCAATACATAGTTTTTGTTGCTAGAATCTAAATTTTCATTGTTCGTCAAAATTTCATTTTCGCATTTAACTCATTAATGCTCAATGTAGTTAGATGAAATAAATTTTTGCCAAATAAATATTAAAATAAATATAACTCGTGACCAATTAAGTGTTTGCTAAAATTCTTTTTTGCCAAACTAGAGTTTTGCTATAAACTATGTTTTGTCAAACAAGGATTTTGTCGAAATTTTTTTTTGCCAAATTAGGGTTTTGCCGAAACTATTTTTTGCCAAACTAGGGTTTTGCCAAAACTATTTTTTGCCAAACTAAAATTTTTTATAGTGTTTGGTCAAAGTAGGATTTTGCCACACAAATGGTAATTATTTTTCTTCACTGTTTTTTAATTATGAATTATAATAAAAATATTTTTTATTAAAAATAAAAATATTTTTATTATAATAAAAAATTAATTATTTTTATTTTTGTTATTATTTAATATTTTAATTAAAAAATTAATATTTTTAAATTTATTATTTTTTATTATATTAATATAATATTATAAGGTTATATTAGTAAATTAGATTAGGACGGTAAATAAAAATTGGATGGTAAACCAGGGCTATAATTAGTAAGTATAAGAGTAATTTTGTCAAATTAAGGGACTACGGCCCCATTTTTTGGGGCGGTAACTAGTAAGCCCCTATTAATAATGGGGAAAGGGCTCATCTTGGTTTTATTATGAAATTTTTTGATATATCTAACCTCTTTAGTTCTGTTACTATATACCACACACAAAAACAAAAAAAATAAAATCATTTGATATTTCTTTGTATCATTTGATGAGGAATTTCCCTTCGTATACATTATAAGAATGTCTCTCTACAATAATTATTTTTCCAATCAAATTTGGGAAACAATCCTAAATTTACAAGGCACAACTAATTCAGAAATCCAATTTTCACATTTATTATTGTTTAATGTTAATTTTTGTCAACATCCAATTCTTTAAATGCTATGAAATACTCATTTACTGGGGCTACTGCTGTGATTTATGGTCATATAAAGAATTTAAAGTAAATGAACTATTGGAGTATTCTAAAGTTAATATATATTATAAATGACAATAAAAATATAATATAACTGTGTCAATCCGTTAATTTTGATTCAACAAGTAAAAGTTTTACATCAACGAGGATTTGATTATGCAAGACTTACATATACTCGAATCCTATTAGTGTCATAACTTTGAATGCAGTCTCCAAGGACAACCACCTTCAAAAGCTTGTTCTAACACATCTTCCATCCTTCTCGCAAGAATAATCTGTTCCAACCAGTAATACATAATCGTGTGAGCCAAAAAAAATAACTTACTTATCTTAGCAGATGTTTTTTAACGTTTGGTGCTGAGAAGAATATCCTTATGCTTTCTTAGCTCAACATCACATTCAACAAATCTACACTTAAACTTTGCCTAATGGTATAAATTTTATAGTAATTGCATACAAATGATCTGCATATGAGATCATACCTCTAGACTGGAAAGCACATGAGATGGTACTTCCACCAAGTCCTTCAAATTCCTCTCCGGCAAAATTACCCTTTTAATACCGAATCGATGGGCTGCCAAAACCTGCATGCAGCCCTTAGGGTTACTTCCATGTTAAAAAAGTTGAACAAAGAAGATCTAATTCTTAAAAATGCAGCACATTACTGTATCTACTCTTTAGCAATAACAAATAGCATTTCATCCGACATGTCTAGTATATGATTTCTGGAGCTTGGTAGTGTATGTTATCTAGTCTCCTGGAGGTGAGAATGAACTTGTCTATTAATAATACTTTGGCAGTCAGGAAACACGGAAAGATAGACAAGATACTTAGGAGATAAATGAGATATAACCTTATCCTTGATGCCACCAACAGGTAAAACAAGACCCCGCAAAGTCATTTCCCCTGTCATTGCGGTATCTGCTCTTACTCTTCTCTGGCTGAATAGTGACACTAAAGAGGTAACAAGTGTGATACCAGCTGAAGGTCCATCCTTCGGTACAGCACCAGCAGGAAAATGAATATGAATATCACGGCCTTCTAGCAGATTACTTTCTTCAGCTGTAGCCAGATTAAGTTCTGTTGCTCTAGCACGTACCTGTTCGACGAAAAATGAGTACAAAATTCAGCCATCAAACACAATAATTTGCTTGGAAAAACTTTTGCACATCAATGCACAAGGAACCTTGGAGAGTAAAACATCCATGTGTATTAGGGAATCATAGGGACAAATAAGTATAAAATTCGGTAACAACTTGCTATTTTGACAAAAATCACATGACATCAGGAGAAAAACCACCAAAACATTACTGTTGTTGCTTGTGAGGAAACTGATATTGAAAATTATGAGAAAGATAAGAACCCACCCATGTTAAAGCAATTTGAGCCGATTCTTTAATCACATCCCCAAGTTGGCCAGTGAGATGTAGATCGCCTTTTCCCAACATTGCAGTTGCCTCAACAAACTGAACTTCTCCACCAACTGCAGTCCAAACCAGTCCAACAGACACACCAGGAGTTGCAACTCGTTCGGTAGTCTCTTGATCATCATATCTTGGAGGCTGCATTTAACCATGGTTAGCCTGTCTTTAGTTGGACATACAAGATTTACTACCAAAAATTAAGATCCCACAAAAGAATGCATACTTCCCCAATTTTATGTTTTCTGTCCCTTACAACATTTTCACTTGTCACTAAACGTAGTACTATTCAGTAAGTTCACAGATGTAGAAAATGAAGTCAACAAGTGATAGTTCGATACTGCTCATGTAGATATTTCAGGGCAAACAATCAATCATAATTATATTATGTTCAGGCATTTTCTAATAGTTTGACAGGAAGGAGGAATAGCATATTATTGCCCCCAGACAACTGGAACCACCCAACTGTCTCTGAGCACAACATTGTAATCTCATTGTGTAAATAGTACTCACCCCTAGAACTTTTTCCAGCATAGCTTCATCAACAATCAAAGGTGATGAAACTTTAAATGCACTTGATATATCATGATTGTTAACACTCATAGGTATGACTTCCATTTCTACTTCAGCCCCATCAGCAATCCTGCTTTCTAATAGAGGTGAAGCAAGACGCTGGACATCCTTGCTCAGCGGCACAGCTTCTTCTTGTTCTGCAACTCTCACAGCTGCAGCCCGAGCTAAGGCAGCTAAGTTCCTTTCCAAGTTCCTGACACCAGCTTCTCTAGTGTACCTTTGGATGACAAGGCTCACCATCGCCTACCAACACAGACATTAAAGAGGTAACAAGATAATCAGCATAAACGCAAACAAACAAGATGGTAGAGTGAGGTGAAAGAGGTCTAGAAGAAGCCACATCTTCTAATTTGATCACCAACTGCATCTTTTTCACCATAAACTTTTAGAAGAGAACACATGACACAACTAAGTTTAAAAACATAACACAGAAGAAAGCATGCAGTGTTTTGCACATGCACGAGAGTTTGTTTGGGTACCCTTAAGCAAAAGTATCTACCAGAACTTGTGCCATTCAGCCCAATCACCCAATGCATACAATACCAATCAAGCCACTGCTAAACATTATTGTAATAATTGATAAATTTGGAATGTATGCTTTAGCACATTTCTGGAAAAAAAATATATACACGAGAAAGGGGTGGTTCTTGTTCCAAAGTAGAAAAACTACAGAACTACGGAAAAAATTAACCAATAACCAACTGATACATAAATGTCTTAACTTCAGGAAATGCTGGCTGATATAAAAGAGAAATACATACCACAAACCTATTCAAAGTTCATGTTTTCGACATATAAGATAATATTTAAATTTTAGTGAACTGAAGTAGATTCAACTACTTGGGGCAATTCTACTGATCAGCCAGAATTCAATAATCCCTCTAGCTTTTTATGTAAGATGTTATAGAAAGTGGGAGAATTTTTTTCTTTATTAGATGATTTACAATTTCAATGCAACTTTTTGACTTTTTAGTCCTAAATTACCCCCTATTTAATGGTAAAGTTTTAATAGAATAGAAGATAAATGTTTTTTCTGAAGAAGAGTTGTAATAAAAGAAAGGATAACATTGCTTTCAAATTCAACTATGATTGAACCCTTAATATGTGAGAATGACCTTAACACCTTATAAAAAGAACTAGAAGGAGTATCTTTTTTCTCCACCAGCCATTCAATAGAATAAAGACTCACCAGAAAATAACATAAAAAGTGCCAAAAGATAAGAAGTGCAACTGCACAATATCTTCACAGGTAGGACTTCACAACATACAAAAAGATAGGAGAACTACAAACCTCAGGAATTTGAAGGAAATCAGAATTTAGACCATGTTGATCCAGAACTCGAGGGATTAAATGCCGCATAGCAATCTTTAACTTCTCTTCAGGTGTATATCCAGGCAACTCAATTACCTCCATTCTATCCAGAAGTGGTGGAGGGATGGGTTGAATCCTATTTGCAGTTGCAACAAAAATAACCTTTGACAGGTCATAGGGAACATTTAAATAGCTAAAACCTCGATTAAGGTATCACAACAAGATTTTCGAAAACTAGCAATCTCTTATAACAATATTTATATATGTTACTCCTGTTTTTACCAGCACAATAAGTGGAATTGTTTCTTCCAATTTCCAGGATAAAACTTGGTAGGAAAGTTACCTTGCTTTTAACTATCTAACTCGGATAAATTAAAAAAAAAAAAAAGTTTAAGGATACTGATCATTGAAGGTTTTGTTCTGTTCAGGATCAAGAACCTCCAGCAATGCCGAAGCAGGATCTCCCCTTACATCAGAACCTGTTTTATCAATCTCATCCAGCAACATGACTGGGTTGCTAACAGCTACTCTCTGCAGATAATAGAGACATAACACATCCATGAGCCAACAGGACAAAATTCATTAAGTAAAGCTCGAGCACCATTAAGAGAGTGTTATGTTAAACAGGACAAATAATGTTACAAGATCCAAGTGTCACATCTCCAGTTCCCATAGATTTTGCAGCGAAGGTAATCATTTAACTTAAATCTCACCTTCAATCCATCAATAAGTCGCCCTGGCATGCTTCCAATGTAGGTCCTCCTGTGTCCTCTAATATCAGCTTCATCTTTAACACCACCAAGTGATATCCGTATAAATTTTCTGCCCAAAGCAGCCGCAACGGATGAAGCCAATGATGTTTTTCCGACACCTGGAGGACCAACAAAGCACAATACTGGGCCTCTGGCATCAGGTTTCAGCTGCATGAAATGTTTATAGTTCAAATCAAAATATAGTTGAAACTTGAAAATAAAAAAACTGAAACATACAGGAGCAACTTGGTTAACAAGCGTTTCCTACCTTACGAACCGCTAGATACTCAATTATCCTTTGCTTAACCTTCACTAACCCATAATGGTCACTATCAAGGCGCTCTTTTGCAGCCTTGAGGTCTAATTCACATTCCTCACTAGCTTTCTGCCAAGGAAGGTCAGCAAGAAGTTCAAGATATACACGAGAGCTATTATATCCAGGTTGCTGGGGCTGCATTTTTTTAAGTCTCCTGAAAAAGATATCAAGTTGGCACCGTTATGAAGATAATTCAAGCATTTGATGCTGAAAAAGAACCAAAGCTTGGGAGGGAAATGGAAGTGTTCAACTTTACAAAAAAAAAAAGGGAAAAGCAGTCAACAGTAGATGGATACCTCAGTTCCCTCTGGGCATGCTTCCAGACATTTGAGGGCATTCCCGCACCTTGCATCTTCCTTTCTAAAGCAGCCAAATCATCCTCGTCATCATCATTATCACCAAGTTCCTCCTTAATAGCTCGCATCTAGATCACAAAAAAATTGTCCAAATCAATAAAGACCAGAACATTGAACGGAGAGTCATATAAACAATAATCTTTAAATGCAAGATGAATTACTCTAATTGTTGTCAGAAGATAGGATGCCAAGGAATAAGCATTTCATGCACAAAACAAGTTGGTCTCAAAAATTTCAAATTTCTATTGGAACTCATAGTTAGCCCCTAAAACTGACCATTGTTTTTTCAATAGTTCACCATGATTACTTGGTTCTCACCTTACCATCAGAGGTGGCGCAGAAAGAATAATCAGACCACCAACACGCACTTCTCTACAAATTTCCATTTTCATCTATCTGAATTGCATTAGAGCTAGTTTTCCTCTAAACCCATCTAACATTGTAAACAACAAAAAACAAATTCATTGATCCCCTCAAATTACTTTCACAAGCAAAGTAAATATTAAAGAGGAAAAGCATGCATTTACGTTCAAAGAACATCATACTCCACTGGAACGAAAAGGAAAATGAAAGAGCGACAAAAGAAGATAATCCACTGCCATATAAGGCAAATAGTTTGTAATCACCAAATATTTGTCAGATGAAAGTTCAAATTAAGATTTAGACACTGAAAGAAGTAGATAAATGTTATCAAGAACTAGTTTTACATTTTAGTTTCATCAGGCCAATTAGAAAGTGCACCTAAAGGGTAGTCCTCAGTGTCCTAAAGTTCATTGAGTGAAAAAGAAACCAAAAGAATGCATACTTCAATCCAAAAACTCCGTTCAGATGGATTGGGAAAACTTTAAGTTCTGAGTTTCAGTTTGTTCAAGAAGAGTCTAAAACTTGCTTAAGCAAAGTAAAAAATATAATCAACATAACTTCACTAGAAAATAATGGAAGACAAACCTGCTGACGGAGAAGAAATTCTTTCTGCGACTTTGACAACTGTCCCTCAACCTTTTGTGTGATCTTCTCTGCCACACGAATGGACTGCAAAAGTAAAAAAGGCAAAACTATACTAATGAATAGCACTAAAGAAAATATCCACCTAAAGATATCCTTTTGTTAAAAGCTGAATACCTGTAAATGTCTGTCAACTAACTCTGTAGCTTTAGAAATCCTCACTTTCACATCCACTGAGTCCAACATGGATAGCTGCTCTTCAAAGCTAATCTCAAAGCTAGCAACAAAAATATCTGCCAGCTTGTGCACTGGAACAGTCTCCAAAAGAACTTTTGTTCTGCCACCAGTTTTTTGTTTCTACAAAAAGAAACATATACATATGATATCATCAAATAAGGAAATAAGCGACCACAGCAGAGGAGTCCGAAATCAGATGACACTCCACATGTAGGAAACATAGAAAAGTTTTTGGAACTTCCAATGAGCAAAAAATTCAAAAGCTCAAGAATATTTCATACTTCTCTCTGCAAATTAAGGCAATGACTACAGCTTCAAACATATGAAGAAAAGGATGGAAAGCCTTTATAACCTCATATTTCAAACAAAAAAAAAAAAACATACACACACGCGCGCGCGACTTTTTGCTATAGAAATCAAGTATGAATAGAGGGTAGCAAAAGTTAACGCTCAAAAGAGATAGGACTAATACAAGAAACCAAAAGTAAACACTAGCTGCTCTAAATTGTACAAAACACAAGAATAGGCTCATCTTAGAATACAAGAGATTCAGGAAAGCATCTACTAAGTTCGTGTTCTTCTAAAAATTTCCTTGATTACAAATTGAACATTCAATCTCATTGGTGTTGCAGAAAACAACTTCGAGGTCAACAAGAGAAAGAAACATAGAATCAAATGGACTTTCAACAGGATTCAGGAAATTCACTTTTTCTGTAATGATCAAGAACACACTTTCAGCAAAGTTGCTCAAAGTAGAACATTCATTGTCGAGGACGTCACCTATACATTTATTTCCTACAAGGGAGTAACTCCATTTTAACATGAAAGTCAGGTAAACATACAACAGCATGGACATACACTCAGTATGAAAGGCATACATTTGCCTCTCAACATTTTTGTTGGGGAAGACAGGTCAAAGTAGATTATTACAGAACAATGTCAGAAAAAGCTTAACCTTCTTCCTAGAACATGGAATCACCTCAGTATAATAAGCATACCCTCCATAAGTGTTGGTGCTCTAGTGAGAAAATAGAGATTTTCAATGAAAATAAATAAAAAATTTCCAGGGGAAGGAAACTTTGAATTGCACATTTCTTCCAATTACACGTTAACACCAAATGACAGTCACTATGTCAATAAATAGAAGAAAAAGAAGGCCTCAATGCACCTGCTCAAGAACAGAGATTAGCTCTGTGGCAGTAGCTTTAAATTGACGAGACAAAGCTATAAAATCCGCATCCTGCTCCACTTGTTCCATCTCTAATAAAAAATATAAATGAACAAAAATTTAGTATTTCCATTAGTATCATCACTGCTAACAGTAACACATTAATGATTAAATTACCAGTCCATCATTTCACACAAGATTCAACTCACACTAAACCTAAAGATAGCATAGTCATCCAGTTCCCAGTCTTCTCAAAAAAAGACAAAAAAAAAAAGGAAGGGAAAGAAAGTGTTCCCTTGTCCTTTGCTGATTCTGCATGCCGAGATTCAAAAAAGAAAGTTTGAAGAATCTACTATTTACATAACAGCACAAGGAGCCCTTTTTGCCATATTTATTTATTTCATCAATAATAATGTTTTAAAAGGGTGGCGCAATAGGTTTGTATGATGACAGGACATTACAGGACAATGTTCATGAAACAATTCTGAAGGGTTGAAAACTGCTGCCTTAGTGAGTGTAATGAGGTCCTAGTAATTCGCTAAGCTCTTGATTTCTGACACAGAATAATGGGTTGAATGTCGAAGTTGATGAAAATTCAGCTGTATGGACAACAATTTCACAAGCAAGATGAAAAGTGTCTCTGACTGAACCAGAGATTTGAAGAGCCTCTTAGAAAGTTAAATGGAGCCACTCCTACTTGAGCTACGTGATAGTTTACCATGAGAAATAATCATATGGAGGTTCGTCAAACTTTATTATGCATAACATATTGGCAGAGAGTATGTTAAGTAAACCAAAACATGTTTCACAGAAAGAATCAAACTACAGCATAGTGGTTGCATGAGGAATCTAGCACCAAAATTATGCTGGGGGGCTAAAAGTAAGTTTTCTCTTTCCCATGGAAAGAAATAGATTTAGTATCTTACCAGTCTTTGTCATATCAAGTGAAGTAATCCGAGCAGTGTAATATGTCCCTCTTGTACTCAGCTCCTGTACATTGAATCTACAAAGACCTTCAAGCACAACTATGTAGGTCACCCTCCCACTTGGCTTCTCCACTCCTCTTGAGAGATGTAAAGCTCGAGCAGCCACTCCCCTACGTTGACACCACAAGTCAGCTGAATGAACATGTAGGTTATTAAAGTTGATCTTCCGAAAGATTAACTTGGCATATAACAGAACTGCCTTCCAACAAACATTACCTGTTATGCCAATGAATAACTTCCTGCGCATTTTTGCTTTCATGTTTGTGAGCATCTGCTAAACCCACTTGTCCTTTCAAGTTCCTTTCTATGGAATCAGTTCCAAGCCCTGCAGATATATAAATTAGTATTTCAGGACCAAATATTAATGCGGGGGTTTCTGAACATGAATATCACCTTGAGATAATGCGGGACCCACAGTTGCAGTCTCTGCAGAATCCCTAACTGGGAGAATGCCGATCAACCCCTTCTCTTCCCTCTGCCAAAGCTCCTGCTCCACCAATTTTACACTATAACAAGTAAAAACACCGGTTTAGTTCGCATCCAAGGCACATTAATGCAATAAAGAAAAGGTTAATCACCAGTTCTAGGAAGCAATAGTAGCACCAAATCCCAACAATTTTTTTTTAATCTCGGTGTAACAAGCAAACCAATTATCGAGCATCTGCTAGCTAGTTTCTATATCTTTCCTCAAACTCTACAGTAACGCAACAATATCTCCCCTGTTCCTCTTTTAGTTTCGTTCTGTAAAGCATTACTCAAATCCCACTCGATTTATTACAAGTTCAACTGATAACTCAATCATGTATATAAACACAAAGAAACAAATAGTATAGCTCGAAATTCAGTTGAACGATCAAGAAATTTTAATATTTTCAGCTAAAATTCACACTCGGCGATGAAAACGGAGCACAAAATTCACAATTCCAATCAGAAACACAAACCACCAAACATAAACCAAATTTTGATCAAAATTGATGAATTATAAAACAAAATTAATGGAAAAAACAGAGAACCTGCTGGGTGACGTGCAGCGAATTCGAATAATAGCACCAGGCAATAACACCTTGTTCCTGAAGGGCAAAATAGCCAAACGACTTGGCAGCTCCACCGATTCCGCCATTATTTTTTAATGTAACAATTACTCGTTTTTTCTTCTCCTTTCCTTTTCGGTCGCCAATAAAATTTAAATTACGTACTGTTTCTTCCCAGATTTTGTATAATTATATACGTGTTAGAGAGACAAATAGACTTCGGAGGAGCTCCGGCGTTGTAAGTGTGTGACTGTGTGAGAGAGAGAGAGAGAGAGGAAAATTTAGTAGTAGTAGTAGTATAAAAAAAAAAAAAAAAAAGAGGAGGGAGAAAGGTGCAGGTTGGTTGCTCAGTATCAAGAAGAATCAAAGCTCAACAACGACGCCTTCTTCATCATTCGTTTTTTGATTATTATTAATTTAATTATTTTGGGATTATTAATTTATTACTTGGTCCTTCCTCCTCCTCATGATAAATGTTTAAAATATCTTGAGGAGGACAAGACTCGAATCGGAAGAAGGCCCAGATTGAAAAAAAAATTGTACTCTTCGTATTTGGATGGGGGAATAATACTATTCTTTTCGCTAATCAAGGACCTTTTAATTCTCTTATTTGTGATTAACCTCTGTTTAAGTTACAATACCTTCAGATTTACCCCTAAGTTGTAACCTTCTGTTAAATCTGTTACACCGGCGAAAACAAAACAAAGAACAATATGCAAATTTAATATTATCAAACTAAAATAAGATATAAAAATATGTAATATTGTGATAATGATCAATATGCAGGTTTAATATATTAAAAAAAGATTAATTTTAGTATTATTTTTTTTGCATTTGTCAAAAAAATAAAATTCCACAACTTATGAATTCTCATCTTATTATTTTGAACTTTAAAAGTTAATTATTGTTATTATCACTAAGTAGAAGTTTGTTATCAAATTTATGATTTTTATTTAAGCTGTAAAAGAATAAACAATAAAAATTTGATCAATGGTAAACATATAATTAGAAAATGTACGAAGATTGATTGTTAAGTAAACAAAAAAAAAAAAAATTTTAAAAAGCATGTTGAACACGTACCACGTTACATATTTTATTTACTGAAAATAAAATAGGTAGGGTGAATAGATATTTGTAGAGTAATAGTCAAAAAAAATTACTGTCAGTGTCTAGATATAATTTTTTTTTTTTTTGAAGCAAGTCTAGATATAAATTAATTATTCCTCAAAAAAAATATAAATTAATTAAATTAAGAATTATTTAAAATTAGAGATAGACATTAAATTAATTTAAATT
This sequence comes from Knoxia roxburghii, assembly GCA_030378225.1. Lineage (NCBI taxonomy): Eukaryota > Viridiplantae > Streptophyta > Magnoliopsida > Gentianales > Rubiaceae > Knoxia > Knoxia roxburghii. The sequence continues at coordinate 39,164,729 of CM059423.1, forward strand.
AGTTAAAAATATAATTATGTTAGTAGATAAATTTTTATATAATTTGTATCTTCAATAGTCACGAAAGCAGTAGATATGGTAAAATATTGATATGAAATTATCTTTCATTGAAAAGTTATCGCTATGATTTTCTTATTTGTCCTATAGACATTAAAATTTTGAATATTACCATCTGCCGTGTAAGCAAATATTAATTGTGTATAAATTTCTATCAAATTCACTAATATATAACTTGCAACATCTTTCTAAATAAATACTATAATAGCTTAGAAATTAATTTTTTGAAGCAGCTTAGAAATTAATCTAATCATTAAAAAAAGTTAAACTAGATAGATTAAAGTTACTTTCTCGACTCAATTGCTAGATGAATAAAAATTCATTGAATTTTCAGAATTTAGATTAATTTTGATTTATTTTAATGTTAAAATTATTCTACCATTTTTTTAATATTTCTCTTATATTATGGGTTAATGAAATTAAGCTAATTTAGATAAAATATACACTAAAAGTTTTTTAAAAAAAAAAAGATATCTTAAAATTTTAATTAAAAAGTGTAGATTAGTCTTAATAATAATGTGGCAGGCGATGGCGGGGCAGGGGGCCGGTTCGCCATTAAAAAACCGGCTTAATCACCGTTGTGAGTGGGAAGACCACAGCCCAAGTCCACCAACGGGTGGAAGTTGTGACCCGTCGGATTTGTCGGGTCGATGATAGGGTGAGGTAATGTACCACTAGATCCCCTGCATCAGCAGACATCTGACTGTAGCAAAGCCGGCACGTCGGCAGTAGGTGGGACCCGGAGGACTTAAATTGCCAGGTGGCTAGTAGTGGACGGATTAATGGAAAATTGAGGTCCACACTGGATTGAAATCCCTTCCCTTAGAAAAGTCAATTTTAATATAATTATCATCAGTTGCCATTTTGGTGCGTAGTCGTCGTAGACGGCTAGTCTTCTCCTTCTGACCACGATTCTACGTTTCAATAATGGTGGTGGGTCGGGTCTATATGACAAAAATTGGTAATTTATATAGTGGTCCTATAGGACTACTGTGTAATTTTACTCCTATTACTGTAGTGCACTACAGTAGCGCGTTACAGTAACGCGCTACAGTTCTGTGCGCGCTACAGTACCTTCCTTTCTTTTGTTATTTTTTGTTATTTTTTTATTTTATTTTTTTATCTTCCTCCTTGAGACTTTTTTCCGTCCATTTTTTCTAAACAATTCAGTATTTTTTTAATATTTTTGGATTTTATAAAAAAATTATTTTTAAATTATCATTTTATTTGTTTTATAATTAAATAATTTTAGATATTATGATACATATTATGGACGTTTTTGTTGTACTGTTGATCTGATGTCAAGTATTCGCTGATCTGATGTCTATATAATCCTGATCTGATCTCTCTTGTTAAGTATGTTTTAGTTCTAGTGTATGATTTCTTTTATATTCTTGATCTGATATTTATTGTATGTTGATTTGATGTCAAGTATTTGCTGATCTGATGTCTATATAATCCTGATCTGATCTACATTGTTAAGTATGTTTTAGTTATAGTGTATGATTTCTTTTATATTCTTGATCTGATATCTATAGTCTGTTGATCTGATGTCAAGTATTCGCTGATCTGATGTCTATATAATCATGATCTGATCTCCATTGTTAAGTATGTTTTAGTTCTACTGTATGATTTCTTTTATATTCTTGATCTGATATCTATAGTCTGTTGATCTGATGTCTAGTATTCGCTGATCTGATCTCACTTGTTAAGTATGTTTTAGTTCTAGTGTATGATTTCTTTTATATTATTGATCTGATATATATAGTCTGTTGATCTGATGTCTAGTATTCGCTGATCTGATGTCTATATAATCCTGATCTGATCTCTATTGTTAAGTATATTTTAGTTATACTGTATGATTTATTTTATATTCTTGATCTGATATCTATAGTCTGTTGATCTGATGTCTAGTATTCGCTGATCTGATGTCTATATAATCCTGATATGATCTCACTTGTTAAGTATGTTTTAGTTCTAGTATATGATTTCTTTTATATTCTTGATCTGATATCTATAGTCTGTTGATCTGATGTCAAGTATTCGCTGATATGATGTCTATATAATCCTGATCTGATCTCCATTGTTAATTATGTTTTAGTTCTACTGTATGATTTCTTTTTTATTCTTGATCTGATATCTATAGTCTGTTGATCTGATGTCTAGTATTCCATGATCTGATGTCTATATAATCATGATCTGATCTCCATTGTTAAGTATGTTTTAGTTCTAGTGTATGATTTTTTTTATATTCTTGATCTGATATCTATAGTCTGTTGATCTGATGTCAAGTATTCTCTGATCTGATGTCTATATAATCATGATCTGATCTCCCTTGTTAAGTATATTTTAGTTCTAGTGTATGATTTCTTTTATATTCTTGATCTGATATCTATGGTCTGTAGCGCTACAGTATGTAGGAGTAAAATTCACGATAGTCCTATAGTATTACCGTAAACGGACTCACAAAAATTATATTCTCTTTCTGTATGTATCATCTCTTTTTAAACGATTATGAAACTATTATAGTAAAAAATGAGTAAAATAGTTATTTAAAAAAGGATAAATAGAAAAAACCGGTATTTAAGCGCTTAAAAAAAATTAATTTAGTTAAGTGGATTATATATTTGGCCCTCAAGTTTAGAAAAATTATAAAATGAACTTTTATATTTACTAAAATTATAAATACTTCCTTTAATTTATCTGGCAATAGAGTTGATAGATGAAAAAAAAAAGTTAAAAATACTAAAAAGGTAACCAAAATTTATGTTTCTTTAAGAAATATAAATAAAGACAAGAGATTGTAATTCAGTATTTCACACTCCCAACTTAATAATAAATATTGAGTTCAACTTTTTTAAATTTCAACCTCATTCTTTATATCAAAATAATGATAATAATAACAAAATATCAATTTCTTTTGAACATAATATCATCGATTTTGGCTTTTTCTCCTTTAAAAATATAAATTTTGGTTACGTTTTTAGTATTTTCATTTTTTTTAGGATTAAATTTGTTCAATTTGTTTATTTTTTTTTAGAGAAAAAATTTTTTTTTCCCCCAAACACGAGTAGTATTAAACGAAGATGGGCTTATCCACTTTCATTATCCATTTCCTTTGGGTTTGGATAATGCTTTGGTGGACGATGGTTGCCTTTGCTTCTTTTATTTGCCTATTTGGAATTGGAAGTCAACGGTGACCAGCCATTCTCTACAAATTTATTTATTATCCACATTTGCTATTTATATATATATTTTTTGTGAATTATATATGTGTTAACGTGATCGTTTATGGACAAACTTATTTTTTGTAAGATAGCAATTGAGTTTTTTAAAAAATATTCATGGTCATTTATATTTATTATTCAATACAGATTATTATTTTTATTATTCATGATCATATTTGTCTACGACTTTTGGTTGATTTAGTTTACATGATCGTTTCTAGTATTTTTGTTGTGAATAACCAAATGATAAATATAAATAATAATAATAAGTATGAAAGCATGAATAATCAACAAATTTGTAGTGAATAATCGATAGTAAAAAAATCACTCTATGAATTGAAACATAAATTAATATTTGGACAATTTCGCACTCAAACATGAATACTCTGCTATTAAATTAAACCATGAATCATTAATAATGTGTAGGTAATGTTATCAAAGATGTACAATTTACTAAAAAATGATGGTTAATAAAAAAAAATACATGAACATACATAAAAATGATTAATAATATGCAAAAATATAAATGAAAACAATTTATGAATAATAAATTATAGATAATAAATGAAAATACATAGATATATAACTACAATTAGGTTCCTCAGAAAAAACTACTGTTAGGAGTACCATCAAATATTGGGCCAAAGCCCAAAGAGTGCGATGTACGAATTGGCCCATCCATTCCCTTTGTTGTCTTTCTTCTTTTCATAGTTTATCTTTTTTTAAGTAGTACTCCCTTTTTATTTTTTTACCATGACGATAGAAATGTATTTTTGTTTTGGGATGGAAATAATGTATATTTAATGATTAGTACAACATCAATTGTTATACTAAGTGATAAATGGTATAACCCTTGTTGATGGATATGTTTGTTAAGTGAGAATGAAAATTAAGTAACACAGAATGATTTTAATTGTTACTTTTTTTATATATAAAAGGTATTAAGATATTTGTTAATTTATAAAATATAATTTAATTATTTGTTAAAATAATTTTATTGCACGTACTTATCTATTGGGAGAAAAAGTGATAATTATTATTAATTTATTAAATAAATTAGAGACAATCACTTCCTTTTGAGGATAATATATTTAATGTACCAAATAAAGACAATAATATATTGTATAGAGTTTATAATAATCATATTAATGGTGTGAACTTTTTTAAATAGCCATGGTTCTTATCCAACAAACTAATCTAATATTGACATTTATTAATAAATTATCTTGTAATGTAGTTATATTTGCAGATAACTGCTAACAATACCAACAATGCTTTGCAATGTGGAATTGAGTCAAAGCAATATATACCAAACTCTCAACTCTAAAACAAACTACTATCAATTAGTTTGAGGTGAACATCATTCTCAACTAAGGTAGAATCAAACTTAACATTAAATTATTAGTGGCATACATGTATTGAGAATAAAATCTTGATATTATTTAAAAATAAATAAAATCTTGATATACTAACAAGAAATCAATAATATTATATTTAATAATTATCCTATTATCCACATAAAATAACAAAAGAATATAATATAGTTAATATCATATTTATTAATAATGATAGTGTTATCCACATAAAATAATAAAAGAATATAATATCGATTCGCTAAGGGGTAAAAAGGGCAGTAAAAATTAGGGTTAAAACTCCAACACTGAACAACGTAACAGAATTTGGGTTGATTCAAGAGCCTTTGGAAAACAAGAAGCAAGGATGGTCATAACTTAAGGGCGTGAGACTTTACCTATACCGATTAATTTGAGCTCACATTATTTTTAGCTCACTTAGATCCAATTTTACAATTAAACTATTAGTAACATATATGGATTCAGAATAAAATCTTATGTGTTAACAAATAATCAATAATATCATATTTAATAATGATATATTTGTCCACATAAAATAATAAAAGAATATAATATGGTTAATATCATATTTAACAATGATCGTATTATTTCATACAATAACAATATAACTAATGAGTAAAAAGAGCAGGGAAGACTAAGGTTAAAATTTGGAATTTTTATTGATCGCCACTTTTTTATATATTGTCTCATTAAATTATGATTTTACTCCTTTTTTGAATAAAATATTTAAAAAATAATAAAAAGATTTTGATAAAAGTAAGAGGGGATAAATAAATATGAAACGATAAATAAGAATACCGATTAAAACTCAAATACCAAAGAGTCTGATTCACGAGGCTATGGAAGACAACAAACTTAAGGGCGTGAAGCGTGACCTATAGCAAAAATCACGACTTTCCGACTCCAAGGTTAGCACCTCCTCGTTCAATCGTTTAAACCCGGTTCACCCTCCTTGAACAAAGGTTCTTCCTTTTCTCCGACCACCATTCTTACGCTCCCAACATTGATTTTTTTTTTTTTTCATCTGCAAATCCAAACAAAAATATAAAATTCCAAAAGATTTCAAGTATAACATAATTCCAACGTTTGATTTCTTCGTCTTCTTCTTCTTCCCCCACCTTCCCTTGTCTTTTTCTTTTGGGTTCCACGGGTTCCCACTTGCTCTGGTCGGAATTGAAACCCTGTTTGCTGTACTAGCCCCTGACCTGTGAGTGAGCCTACACTCTCTCTATTCGAGTGAGTTCCACTTCTTCTATGCCATCTCTCCTCTCCAGCTTCTGATTGAGAGATTCGAGGAGGGAAACCCTAGGAGAAAACAAAAAGGAGACTTGCTTTTATAGTAGTGGGGGAAGAAATATATATTTTTTTTTGGGGTTCCACGTTATGGCGGCAGCTTCACCCTCCCTAAGCAACAATAGTACCGATAATCCACCGTCCGGTGGCGCCTTCAACTTCAATCCCGCACCGTCCCCCGGCAACCCGACGAAGAGCGCTCGCGGTCTTAACAAACCCAAGTGCATTAAGTGCGGGAATGTCGCTCGGTCCAGGTAAGGTTAACCTCTTTTCTTTTATTATTATTATTTTTATTATTATTATTATTATTATTATTATTATTATTATTATTATTATTATTATTATTATTATTATTATTTGGATAAATGTGTTGTTTTTATACACACTCAGTTATGTGCACTTATTGTTACACCGGATGTTTAAGTTGATTACTTGGCCATTCATTTTTGAAGTTTGTAATTTTATGGGATGGGCAGGGATTTGTTAAGTGACATGTTGTTGTATTGTTCATTTTGATGACTTATCGGGTTTTGTTCGTAGTTGATTCAATTCCCAATAGGGTTCTATGAGTTGACTGATAAGAGAAGTTAAATGTAAAGGCTGGTGTTGATTGACCAATGTTGTTATGGATGAGGGTGATAGAGAATTTGGTTTCCTAGCTGTATATTTCTATGAGGGCTACAAATTTTCAAATACTTGATACTTGAAAAACTGAGATGACAGCCTAGTAGTATGGGAAAAGCATTCATTGAGTTGAATGGATTTTGAGTTTTTTTGGAGAATTAATAAGGTCATCAGTTCTTGCTGTAACTATTTTACTCTGTTTAATATTCCTTCCTCTAATATATGTGCTGGAAAGTGCTCTTTAATGTGTCTTCTGCATTTGACAAAGAATAATGTATGTAGGTGTCCATATCACTCGTGCAAGAGTTGCTGCTCAAGAGCTCAGAATCCTTGTGAAATTCATGGTATGTTGATATCTGAAAATCTTTTGGTGGTGATTCTTGGTTCATTTGTTTTCCTAGAGTGCTTTTTTATGAACAAACGATTGAGAACAACCATTCTGCAAATTATATAACTTTTCTTAGGCAAGATTCTGGATGTGGACTGTATCGTGAGGTAACTTGTGGATAACTTGAATGTATGAACTGATAGGCCAAATAATGGTATTCTATTTTGTGTTGCAATACTCATCTCTTCTTTGTTATCTGTGAGTATTTCAATACCCCTGTCGACTCCTGCTCAGGTGAGTCAAATGGGTTTTGTCAAATTTAGGATAGGAATTAGGAGTAAATAGTACAAACTTAATGGACAATAACAAGGAACACCAACCTGGGGCATTAAGATTAAGAGATGATTTCATTTTACAAGGAAAGTGAAATGTAGCTTTGGCTAATTTGTTTGGAACCCTTCGAATTGAGGAAGAGAACTGTTTAAGTGTTAAGTTATCTCCTTAGAATACAATTATAAGGTCTCTTTTTTGATTTGGACTAATAGGACAGTGTTAAACAGTTGGGATTAGCTTGAACATGTAAATATAGAGAAACCTTTTGCTTTAGCAAGACTGTACTAGAGGGCGGTTACCATGGATTTCTGGAAGAAGATGCTGGCCCAAGGGAATAATATGGTATTTGCCCACTGAGTTGAGAGTAGTAGTTATGGACTTAAAGATATTTTCTATGAATCTGAAACTATTGTGAATATTAATTAAGCTAACTCTCGAATGATTAAACACATCTCACCCATTTCCTGTCTTACGAGTCAAATAATCAAAAAGGAGAAGAGACAAGTGGACCTTACCCTTTGAATCAGTACTATAGTTGCTTTGCTGATAGTAAATCAGATAGGGATGGGAATGGAGAAGTTAATTCCTTTTCCTCGTCATTTTTCTTTGACTCGGTAGAATTTATTGTTGATATTTCCATTAAATCTTTGTTGTAGCTTAATTTATTGTGCATAACTATAAAACTTATTTGTTTGTTATGAATAGTTAACTTATCATGTTTTCAAAGAGCAACTGATCATTTAAGCATTTTTGTTCGTACTCTAACCAACAGCATTATTGAGTAACAGTTAGGATGGTGTTTCCAGAGATTATAGATATAACAAGAATGTTCAAGGTCATTTTGTGTCTCGTTTAACCCGGTACATAAATCTTTGAGGTGCCTAACTAATGCCAATGCTAAGATTTTCTTTCAGTCTAGTTGCCTAGAATGAATTTAAAACGTCAGTCACAATAACAAGGAGAACCAGCCTTTTCCTGCCAATAAGATTAATCCTGCACTAACCTGCTTGTTGCTTGTGTTTTTCTCAGAAAACAAACTTTCAGTCCTCATGATACTGTGTTGTGAAATCTGTAAATTGCAGTGCTTAAAGGTAGTTCAAATGTTCCAGACAAGACAACTTCTTCTCACTTGGCTAAAGTTGATCAGCAAACAATTGACGTATCTCACTCGGGGTAAGTTATATTTTAAGCACTGTAATCTATAGTTTTTTCGACCAACTAATTATTTAGTGACTTATTAAAAGTTTCTCAAGGCCTTCTTTTTCTTGCTAGTTGGATTTTTACAAGTATTACAGAACTATTTCAATCTTGTCAACCAAATTTTCAAAAACATCCTGCAATTTGTATGTACAATTTGTTAGCTCAATTAATCCACATTATCATCTCTGCGTTCGCTTTCTTTTCCATCCTTAAGATGCACATACTATGAGACATTTTATCATAATGAGCTTGCGAGATGCAGGCAATGGTTAAAGCAAACGTTTCCTGTTTCCTAGGAACAAACTAAGTTTCTGGTCTTTGTGGGCTCAAAATTGCAGGAATGCGCATAGGATTGCTTCCCTTCGTCAACTTTCTACTACTTTTGCACAATTCAACAACGTATCCACCCCAGTTCGATCCAGGAAGCCTTTAACCCGAAAGGTGTTTTTTGTTCATGAAATGGTCATTTACAAGTAGTTATTATTGTCAGGAAAAACTTATTCTCATGTAGGATATGATTACAGGATGCTCAAGTCATAAATGAGTGGAGATTTCTGAAAATGAAGGAACTTAGGGATCGGAATATTGAAGCGGAAAATGAAGCTTTTGAGCGCTATATGAGAAATGTTAGCTTACTGGAGGATGTCTTTTGTGTGAATTCATCTCTGGACGGGCAGACTGAGGAAGGATCCTCTTCAATGAATTCTGATCGCTCTTCGGATGATTGTAATGAGATGGTGGTAGCAGGACTGAAGTTAAAGCATAGATCTGATCCAGTCAGAATTGAAAACTTCAGGAAGAGGGTGCAGTTCATTGTTGATCAGGCACTAAGGGAACTTAGCAAACCTGAACTGGTTGATGGCAATGCCTCCTTTACTGATCCTGATGAAATGGGAAAAAAACCAAAAAAATTGAAGTCTTCGCGGGATGAAAGAGCTTCAGTCTTGAGTGACCTCATTGACAAATTAAACAAATCCCGGAATCAAGAAGAATTGAAGGCTTGCTTTCTGATTCTTTCCCAGCTTAAAACAACTGAAGTGGATTCGAATACAGCTGAGAAATCCAGCCAGGATTGTGGAAACGACATATTGCATAGACCATGCACCAGTTATTCTCCACCAAAATGGTTAAGCACAGTTACTTTGGATCAGGAGTCTCTTTCTCAAATCAATACACAGTTTTGTTCCCTGGAGGAGATTGAGGATTTGTAAACTGAACTGCCTTTAGCATGAGGGATTCAGCGAACATGTTCTCCTGATACAGAATGCTAGAGTTCTGGGATTTTGTGAGTTTTCTATAGCCATTTCATTAGAACCCTAACCTTTTAGCTTTGGTATGAAGAGAATTCTCAGCTAGTTATGATCATGCAATTTGAACTTCTTTTTTCTTTAAGCTGATCTTTTTCTAACTAGATTCAACTGCAAGAGCCTTGAGAAGAAACTTCAATAAAGTGACTCTTAGTTGTTTGAGCCGAATGGTTTCGGATTCAAACTCTTAAGGGCTGCAGTTCTCTTAGGCCTATCATTAGCACAGTATGAAGAAACAACTCTTCTAGATTGTTTTGACTGCAAGACATAAAAATAGTCAAATTCAACTTTAGTATAGTGACGTCACTCATGATTGAGTTGCATGTCAAATTGTGGTTAGGTTCAGAGCAACTTTGTTTTGTCAGCAATGCATTCAAGAAAGAGTCGGTCAATGGAGAGCCGAGTGGCAAGCAACAAAAATCCTTTCTCCATGGGACAATTTGTGCACCATTTGACCTTAACCCTAGCCACCCCTTTCTTCAATGTACACATTGGAGCAAATTCTGAATTGAAATCTGCAAGTAGTTTTCCAAGTGAGATCATGTGTTGGAATGGCCTCCTGTGGTAGCTTTCTGTTATGGAATTCATGAATATTAGTAATTTTTCTTTTTCTTTTTTCCCTCCTTTTTTAAGCTAGGAATGGGATTTTTATGAAGAGGGATAGCTAATTAAAGGGTAGGAGTGAGCCAAAATTGAACTGAAATTGGTTTAGTTTAATTTGTTTTTTGGTTTAAAGGTTAAATGGTTTTTTATTAGTTAAACATTTTGATTGTAGTTGAAAATTTTATCTAGCGGTTTAACGGATTAAGTGATTAATTAATAAATCAAATGAAGATTTTCAAATTGTGTTGAATTTGTATAAAATATTAGAGTGACATATATACTAGATAGACTATTTGTATACGTCCACTACAACATGTAAAATTCAAAATTTCAACTTTTTAATTAAAGAGGTAGGTTTAAATTATTCAATAATTATGCAATTTTTGAATTTAAGTATTGCGAATTTGGACCTTTCTAGTTTCAACTTAGAGTTTTGATTTGATTCGATTTTATCTTAAAAATTTAGACCACTTATGATGAATGTAATAACAAGGGAGTGGATCACTTTTGAATTTACGTATATAAAAAAAGAGAGAATAATACTTTGAACTGAAATCATCGTCGAATCCCAATATGTTTCCATCACACTACATAAACATGTGCCTCAAAAGATAAGCAAAAAAATAAAGAAATTTCAATCTCAACAATTTTACTTGGGACAACCAAACAAACAAAACAACAATGGTGGAATTGTCCCTATTCATTTCATTGTTTAACTTTGCGCACAAGTCATTATACATGCCAGAGTTGAAACTTGAAACAAGGACGGGGAAAAAAAAAAAAAAAAATGGCGGGGGTGTCTCCATTTTGAAAGAACCCCGATATAGAAGTTTTGTACAAATCAAAAACCATTATGACAAAGAAATTTCAACTTTAATTATTTCAAATCATCTTGGATGTATTCCATTATTCAATTCCAATATTGTGTTATACTAAAAATTTAATAGTAATTCTTTTAATAAAAAAAAAGGTACGTAAAAATTTATCTCCATCTCTTTCATTTCCTACCTACTATTGATGAAAGAAGGTCGTTTATTTACTAATTATTTCATTGTAGCATCTTTCACTGAAGGGTGAGACGGAAGGGGTTCTCTGTACTCTATGGTAAACTCACGTATGTCTACCGAAGAACAGTATGGTCATTTTTGCATCAATGTCTATTGTCTTCTACAAGTTTCAAAAAAGACATCTAATCTTTCGGAACCCGAGGCAGTTTAATAACCTTTTTGACAATTTTTGTTATGACACAAGATTAGAACTCACGTAAATAAAGGATCCGGTCTCTTTTTTTTTTTAATATATATATACATAAATTTGTTTTGACAGCTCTGTTACTTCTTTTTCTTGAGATCCATCAAACTTTGCATTATTATTGTGGTTGCTTAATGGGGTAGTGCCTTCACTTAGCTTTATTCCTTACCTATGGCACCTCTCAAGGTCCTCAACCCACACCACACCGCCTTTGTTGGTGGATGTCCGTCTTTTTTGGTTCTTGGTATGCCATTTTGGCCTTTGAAACAAGGCTGTCAATAACTTTCATTTTCTGTGGCTGTACCATCTGACCATCACTTTATTTTAATTTTTTTTTTTTTCAAGCAACTTTACCATTATTATCAACACCATTATCATAATAGGCAGTGACTCAAAAATACTCTTTGATCCCTTAATCATGATTTTGTCTAAAACACCAATTAATTGGCCAACTCAAACAACCATTAGTGACTAATTTTTGATCATTAAGGAAAACCCTTCAATCATGATGCTGCAAGTGCAAGGTTTATCATAATCCTGGCCCTTAATAAAATATTAATGGATGCTTGTTTTGACCAAATCACTTTTTAAATATTTAGTCTCTGCAGAATAAAAATGGTATTTTTCTCCAGTCATCAATCATCCTTAATTAACACTTGGGAACATAGAAAAATCCATATGGGCTCCTCAAGTGCATGAACTGATTGCAATCTCTACATGCTCTGCATTTGAACTCAGCAGCCCTCAACCTAATTAAGGCTCAATAGTTTATGCAAATCCACATATTGAGAAGAAGTTAGGGTTGGCTCGATCCTGACCTTAAAGGTTTGTCCTATCTTCGTAAAGTAGGTCTGTAGAGTCACAGACTCGATTCTTCCTTTGTTAAAAAAAAAAATTATACAAATCAAGGGTGGTTTATGCAAGAACAGTACATTGCCAGTTGATTTTACAAGCTTGATGGTAAAACTCAAAAAAAAAAAAAAAAAAAAGGCAGTGGTGATCTCAGTGCTCACAATAGCACAAGAAAATAAAAGGGTTCTTGGCAAACATGTTTGATGTGACAATTTATTAAGAAAGTTTAGATCAAGAAGGAAGCTTCATCATCATCACCATCTGTGATGTGTATGGTTATTCTGTCTTCTTTTCTTTTCTTTTTTCTTTTTTTTTAATTAAAAAAAAAGTCTTGCCATGTGTTTGTGCAGTGAAGAATCATGTTTTCTGCTTAAATCTGGACTTGTACTATAAGAGAAGTGAATCATATGCTTTTTCCCCCCTACTCCTATCAAACCCTAGTGGTTGAGTTGATGTCCAGGACTCCTCTGTTTGTTCTGTCAATAAAGTTTTGTTTCTCAATACTAACCAAGATTATTGAGAGGAGAAAAAGGGCCACATGTTCCTGCACATTTTGTCCAACACCATCCTTTTTCTTGGATCTTGATGTGGCTCAATGAAAAAATTGTACTATTTTAAGTATGATCAGTTCATAAAATACCCACTCCCAAAAATGGGATAAAAAAAAAAAACTTCAATCCAGCAACTTTTTCATGATTTGAAAGATATTTTAAAAATCCCACAAAAGTTTAGCCTCCAACACCACTTATTAATGATACAATACAAGTTTTCTTATCTTAAACACATCAAAATTTGGCAAACATTAGTCCTTTTGTTTGATCAATCAAGAACCAACCACTCCTTATAATTCTTATTAGATGTGTTTTTTGTGTTCTTTAAAGTATGTCCAGATAAGATAACCTCAATTACCATTTCCAAATGGGATAATACAAAAGGGGATTTGGAATCACAAAACTTGATGTACTTCCAAAGAAAACCCTTATTGGCAGTTTGTTAATGCAAGATTTGCATAATTGGGGTATGTATTGTCAGCTTGAGCACCAGGGAAACTCAATTTTGTGTGAAAACAGACAGCCTAATTCTGCTTTATGTCACGTTATTTGGAGTATTGGGTCGTCAAATCTATGGTTTAGCTTTTGTCCTATTAGCTGCATGGCGGGTTCTAATCTAAATTATTTTATACCCTAAGAAAAGCCCACAATATTTAGATTAAATGGTAAAATATCATAAACTATCCCATGTACCTATATTACATGGTAAAATATACCTTTCATCTCACTTATGAAATTCTTCATCTTTCAATTATAACAAAATATTCTTTCATTTTTTAAAATTAATTACAATAAAATCAAATATAAATTTCAACCCACAAGCCAACTATTGGAGAAAGGATCCGATTTTGAATTTGATTACGAACAATTGGAAGGATAAGGAGTATATTGCAACTATTAAAACGTCAAGGGAGTTTTTGGCAATCTATGAATAAATGAGGGGTATAAAAGAAAATTTTTGTCAAAATTTATGAATTTCCACAAAAAAAACTGAGGCGATAACTAGTAAACCCCAATTTGCAATTTACTCCCAAGCCAAATATTGTTTGTGAAACAGAATCTTCACTTTCTCTATACCTACCATTCCACATTGGAGATGGCATTTCTCATCTGTAATAAAAGTAGAATTGATCCATGTTTTAAGATTTAGGCTGCGTTTGACGCGCGACAATCGAAATGAAGCAATCGAAATTTGATAACTCAATAATCATTAAATAAATCTGATTGCCTTTAACTTGTTTGATAAATTAGCAAAATATTCATTAAAGTGATTTGATTGTCTTTGCCTTTACTTTACTAACCAAAAGAAACAGCAATCGGAGTTATTTTGCTTTTGCTTTGCATCAAACGCACAATTGAAACTCTTTTAATTAGTGAAAAGGTAATTTATGAGCAAAATTACAGAAGGTCGAGTTCAGGAAAGGGTTAAATTTGTGTGTTTGCAAGCAAGATTTGGAGAACGGATCCGAGTTTGAATTCGATTGTGATGAATTGAAAAGATAAGGAGTATTTTGTAGATATTGAAACATCGAAGGAGTTCTTTACAATTTATGGATAAATGAGGGGGTATAATTTGCAATTTACTCCCAAATTTATGAGTCAAACTCAGGATTTAAACTAAGCATGGATTTGTTATCTTTCTAGACCTTTAATATGATGAGGATTAGGGTGATGTTAACGGCCCTTCAAGAGACGACATTTTTGGGTTTGGTCGGCCAAACTGAGGGAGATGGATACAACTAAAAAGATAATCACAAGACTCTTAATAATAACACTAAAACATTATCCTTAATTTTTCTTAGTCCATGAATTAGTTCCAAACTTTGTTTTATATGTCCAACATCTTCAAATTGTCAGTCACACCTTACTTTATTATATATTTTTAAACATGGGCCGATCAATTATGCTAAAATTTTAAACCAAAACCAAAGTTTGATTAAATATTTGATGATGATTCAGTATCGATCATTGCGTTGTGAAAAAGGTCAAGAGAGGCAGGTACTAACTTCTTGTGCACAAAACTTACCTCATCAGGTATAACGAGTGATTTTGTGATAAAACCAAGCATGAGATTCCAAATATTTTAGAGGTTTTTTAAAATCTCTATTTTATATTTTTATACATTGGGATCTACCAAGAAAAAAAGTGGGTTTACAAAAATTATACAAAATTTATAATGTGTCAAATGCAGTAATCCAACATTTAATCTTTAAAGTTGAGTGTTTGAAGTAAAACTAAATAAGAAGCATTAAATTTAGAGTTTTTTTTTTTTTTTTTTACTTCTTACTTGAAATCTCTATTATTATTAGGTTTGTAGCAACATTTAACCTAATAATACGGATGTGTCACATTAATAATATCATGGCCGGTTAAGTTTAAACTCCTTGTAAAAGTTTCATAGCAACATTTAACCCCTGGAAGAGTTGGACGCTGACAAAACCATACTATGAGCTGAAGTTTTGCTTGACGATAAATGAGTCGAACTTCAACCTTCCAATCTCATCCCAAAAGATCTTGGATGCCCAATATGATGCGACATTGTCAGCCTTCATCATGCTGGAATTCTCCACCTTGGCAATCACCTTCCTCATTCCCATATCCTATGCCAGTTTAAGTCCAACATTGTATTTACTACATGATAATTAAGATCTACTTGGAAATAAATAGATCTAGAAAGCCATCTTGCATGAAATTTACAATTCACTATTCATTCTTAACTAAGAGTAAACATTATACAAATGTTATAATATCTAAACTAATGTGACATATTGCTAAAATTATACAATAATTAATGCGGACTGACAAATGGAATTGATATATTCATGTACCCTTTGGATTAGATATATAGTTAAAGTTCATTTAATCAGGCTTTCCTTGATGAGCAACTTCCACGGATGACGCTGCCTGTTCTTGGTCCTAATTAATCAAATATTAGTCATTTTCTAGAGCCCATTTGCTTGTGTTAATAACATTGGCCTATCTTTCTTGTTGATGAAAGCATTTATTAGGATATTTGTTTTCTTTCGGCACTAGAAAGAAGATGCCCACAATTGTGCCACTTTTCACATTTGAGACCTATATATTTATATATAAAAGGTGGGATGGGGGAGGGGGTGATGGGGGGGGGGGGGGGGGGGGGGGTTGGGGAGTGTGTGTGAGGTGGTGGAGGGTGGGGGTGGCTGAGAAAATTTCGTAGTGGCTAATGTGCGTAATGACACGATATACAAACCAATACGTGAAGGAGGAGGACAAAATACCAAAAGAAAAAAAAAAGGCCTATATTTGTGTATGATTTTGAGGGATATATGTTGAAAATTTGAAATCAATAATCCAAGAGATGAGCCTTCTTGGAAGAACATGCAATAAGTGAAAATTGTCGGCATTTTACTTAATCAAAACAGGGATTGGAATTTTATTTTATTTTTCTCAAATGCAAGAACATTGAAATCTTCAAGTGAAGAGAGGACAAAATTAGCATGGAAGTCATTAACAAGAACAGTTAAAAATAGGGTTGCTTTCAAATTTCTTGGAAATGGAATTCTCAGAAAATAGAAGAAACTCCAAACCTTGTCTTGTAACCAAATTTCAAAACTTGTATACACATGGATCCAACTTAAAAAAAAAGATGAAAAAGTACTTTCTAAGAATGTGAAAGTTTTCACAAAGGGCTAAATTGAGGATGCTACTTCGTCAATATGGGATTTTGAAAAGGGATAAAGGGTTATCCAGAAAACCCTAATCGAGATACATTTTGGCATTCACACCTAAGATAAGCTGCTCATGAACAATAATTGTGGGTTCGTTCTTGTAGATTTTTTGTTAATGTGTAAACGGTAATTACTAGGATACATTGTAAGATAGTTCATTGATAAATAACAGAATTATATTGATTAAAAGAGAAATTACGAATATTTAAGAAATTCCACAAATTAAAATAATTTTAAATTCTATACGATCGATTATCTCATTTAATAGTAATAGAACTATGGTATAATTTTTTTTTGGGATAAAATCTACGGTAATTTATATGGTGGTCCATGCAATTTTACTCCTACCCGCTACAGTAGCGCGCTACAGTAACGGGCTACAGTAACGCGCTACTGTTCCGTGCGCTACAGTAACGTGCTATAGTCCTTCATTTCTTTTGTTATTTTTTGCTATTTTTTTATTTTATTTTTTTGTCTTCCTCATTGAGATTTTTTTCCGTCTATTTTTTTCTAAACAATTCAGTATTTTTTTTAATGTTTTTGAATTTTATAAAAAAAATATTTTTAAATTATCATTTTATTTGTTTTATAATTAAATAATTTTAGATATTATGATACATATTATGGACGTTTTTGTTGTACTGTTGATCTGATGTCAAGTATTCGCTGATCTGATGTCTATATAATCATGATCTGATCTCTCTTGTTAAGTATGTTTTAGTTCGAGTGTATGATTTCTTTTATATTCTTGATCTGATATCTATAGTCTGTTGATCTGATGTCAAGTATTCACTGATCTGATGTCTATATAATCCTGATCTGATCTCCATTGTTAAGTATGTTTTAGTTCTAGTGTATGATTTCTTTTATATTCTTGATCTGATATCTATAGTCTGTTGATCTGATGTCTAGTATTCGCTGATCTGATGTCCATATAATCCTGATCTGATCTCTCTTGTTAAGTATGTTTTATTTCTAGTGTATGATTTCTTTTATATTCTTGATCTGATATCTATAGTCTGTTGATCTGATGTCAAGTATTCGCTGATCTGATGTATATATAATCCTGATCTGATCTCTCTTGTTAAGTATGTTTTAGTTCTAGTGTATGATTTCTTTTATATTCTTGATCTGATATCTATAGTCTGTTGATCTGATGTCAAGTATTCGCTGATCTGATGTCAAGTATTCGTTGATCTGATGTCTATATAATCATGATCTGATCTCCATTGTTAAGTATGTTTTAGTTCTAGTGTATGATTTCTTTTATATTCTTGATCTGATATCTATAGTCTGTTGATCTGATGTCAAGTATTCGTTGATCTGATGTCTATATAATTCTGATGTGATCTCACTTATTAAGTATGTTTTAGTTCTATTGTATGATTTCTTTTATATTCTTGATCTGATATCTATAGTCTGTTGATCTGATGTCAAGTATTTGCTGATCTGATGTCTATATAATTCTGATCTGATCTCCCCTGGTAAGTATGTTTTAGTTATAGTATATGATTGCTTTTATATTCTTGATCTGATATCTATAGTCTATTGATCTGATGTCAAGTATTCGCTAATCTGATGTCTATATAATCCTGATCTGATCTCCCTTGTTAAGTATTTTTTAAAATTTTTTTTTAAAAAGTATTTTTTTAAAAAAATATTTTTTTTTAAAAAGGCTGTGCGTCAAAAAAAAAAAAAAAAAACTGTAGCGCGCAACTATATCGCGTTACTGTAGCGCGCTACAGTAGGTAGGAGTAAAATTCATCCTACTCCTATAGTCCCACCGTAAAAGGACTCAAAATCTACCACCATGATGGTATTAATGATTGATTTCCACAATAATAATATAGTAGGCCAACTGCTTGTATTTTTCTCCACAAATTAGTAGTTGAGAATTGACTAGTATGTGTGTTATAAACCCTAAGATTTGATGATGGCTTCTTTGAACCGGCATTGAGGGATCGATTTGATCCATATGTACATAATTTCTTTGTTCTAATTTCTCTCTTAAATTTTGAATGGTTTGTCTTTTGTAGATTAATTATGTTGGGCTCATGTCTTTTCACTTTTGTACCTATTTATAGTGTTAGTTTGATGAACAAGGTTTTCTTGTGAATGATTGTTCTTGAAATTATACTTTATTCCGTGATTGATGAGAGTTTCAAGCCACATAGGCATTAGGGTGTTTTGATACTAGTTGTTCTAGAGAAAGTATTAAGGTTTAAATGTTACCCTTGATTTGTGAAAATAAAGTGTCAGTTCCAAATATTAATGGTGGGAATTGCGAAATACAAACATATATTTAGGATTGAAAATTCTACTGCCATCTTTTGTTTATTTATCGTTTCTTTTTTATAAAAAAAATAATAATTCAGGGACGTTAAACATAAAAATCGCTATTTAAGTGTTCATTTCTCAAATTTTTGTATTAATTACAAAACAAACACTTAAATTTTAAAAAATATTCAAAAATACTGACATAGTTAGTCTTACTTGTAATTTGAATATTTACTCTTTTGGGGATGCATTTTTATTCCATGGTTTATTGTTGTATCATGTGTTGTTCTAAATATTTCTAAATCTAATAAATTTAGTCCAATATGTTTTTACACCTATTATATTAAATTCAATGGACGATTGAAATTTAATACTTAACAAGAGAAGTTTGAAAATTTATTTTTACTTTTCTAAACATGTTAGCTGGAAGGAAGGAGAAAAATTAAATAGCAATGAATAAGATAAAGAGATGCCGAACAAAGAGAGGATTTTGTGACGATTTTGTGACTATGGATAAACTTAAGGGACTAAAATGCAATTTTCTCAAAAAAAATCCAGAAGAGACGAGGACAAAGGAAAGTTCCAAATAGTAGAATGAGGTAGCGTATACTTTTCTTTGAGTAGTAGGCCAAAACCAGAATAATTGAAATTAATTGTACCAA
Source organism: Knoxia roxburghii (assembly GCA_030378225.1). Taxonomy (NCBI): domain Eukaryota; kingdom Viridiplantae; phylum Streptophyta; class Magnoliopsida; order Gentianales; family Rubiaceae; genus Knoxia; species Knoxia roxburghii. The sequence continues at coordinate 39,184,374 of CM059423.1, forward strand.
TCAAGCAATATTTACACGCGAGTACTGCAAATGTGCGAAGTACATGGTCCAGATATTGTTGTCTGAGTCTCTCCCCTTAGATTTTCGTGAATAATTTTATAAAAATAAATATGTGTCTTCTCACATGTTAAGTTCCAGTTGGATCATTTATATGTTCACATCTTCACAATCAATTTTTTTAAGTTCAATTCTATCTCTCATATCCAAAATCTGCATTTAAAAAGAAAAAATCAATATTTGAAGGGTGAATCATAGATTTCACAAATTACAATGATTTTTTTGAGAATTAACCCATATATACTTTTGAAGAATTTATCATGTTTAATTGTGAGATTAATTATGTTAATTGAGAATCTAATCATTCATCATTATTTACTCTTGAATGATGGTATTTCTTTTTGCCTTAAATGCAGTTTTGGTCCTCCATAATAGGGGTAATTCTATTTTTGATCTGTCTTATGTTTTCAGTGGTAATATTAGTCTCCATCTTTTTATTTTTTAGTAGATTTAGTCATTTTTTACAGCGAATTAACTCATTTGAACGCTAGTCAAATCTAATTTTTTCTTCACCATGATTTGTAATATGATATTTTTAACCAATTTTATGATCTGGATCCTTATGAATATTCAACCCATTTAGGGTTTCGGCTGTCATTTTGGATTGTGAGTCGATTTAAATGGGTTGAACATTCATGAGGAATCGAGTCATAAAATGGATTGAAAATATTATGGTATAAATCATTTTGAAGAAAAAATTCAGGTTTGACTAGCGATCAAATGAGTTAATCCCTTATCTTCTAAAATTTTTCGTAAAAAATGACTAAATTTACTAAAAAATAAAATGACGGGGACTAATATTGCCACTCAAAAAATAAGAGGGACCAAAATTGCATTTAAACCTTCTTTTTTACATATATTCTCGAGTGATGAGACTGTTCTAACCATTGTTACTCGAGCAGAGCCGCATAATCAGGTCATATTACATCCTCTACAACATCGAGTCTTTACCATTCGCGAGAACGCCAGATTGCAAGGCTTCCCGGACCGCCACAAGCTCTTTGGTCCCATCAAAGAAAGATATATTCAACTTGGGAATGCATTGGCAGTCCTAGTTGCCCGAGCATTGGGTCACTCACTTGCACTGGCGTCCAAGAGCTTTCAGGGAAGGAACCCATGTTTACTCTGCCATCCCATTTAAAGCAATATAGAAGTGTTGCTTTGCGCGGTTGTCGGAATGATATTCTCCTTGATCCAGTGGATGCTTTTTGCTCGCGTGAAGCTCTCGCCGGAACGAAACGCGTCCAGTAATAACAATAAGAATGGATACAACGACTACTTGATTGAGGAGGAGGAAAACATCAATGAAGACAACATCATCGTTAAGTGCGCTGAAATTCAGAACGGTATCTCCGAGGTGAGGTTCGAACAGAGGAATTAGAAATTTGATAATGAACTTAGAGGAAGATGGATGACGGCTGAGAATGATGTTCGTCCGATAAGGATGGATTTGTCATTGCATGTGAAAATTTGGATGCCAAATGGGAATAGATCATACCCATTCCTGATAGCAAACAAACAACCCCTTAGGTTCCGTTTGATAAAACTTAATCTGAGGTCTGAAGTCTGACGTCTGAATTCTGAAGTTTGAATCCATTAAATTAGCTCTGTTTGATAAAATTAGAAAATATGTCTCAATCTGAAGTCTGAAATCTGAAGTTTTAATTTGAAGTATGAATTATAAAATACGTTTATAAAATTAAATCTATTTAAAATTTAAATTAAATAACCTTATTTTTTTAAAAAAATGTTAGAAACATATTTTTTTAATATATAACATAATTTTTAAGATATGTAATTTTTTACATAATAATGTGAAATTCTATTAATAAAAATATTTTTAAAAAATTTAATAATAAATTAGAATTCTATTATTATTTTAAAACTAAAATATTCATTAAATAAATATCACATATTAATTAAAATTATAAAAAATAAAAAATCCATGTCATAAATATATTTTTTATTTATTTAAATGATAAAATATTTTTTAAAAAAAATATTTAATAAAATAAAAATTATTTAAAGTAAAAACTAAAAAGAATAATAAATATTAAAAATAAGAAAAAATTTACATGCAATTCAGTTCAGCAATAAGTAATTGACCAATCACTTATTTTTAGGCTAAAAATTGTACTTGCAATTCAGATCCACTTATTCTCTTAAGACTTTGAATTATACTTATCAAAGACACTTAATTATTAAGTACTTAATTAAAAAATTTTTAATTTATTAAGTAAAAAACAAGTTGAGTTATCAAACGCACTTAATCAATTAAGTACTTAATTTATTTAAAATAAGTACTAAATTAGTTTATCAAACAGACCCTTAGTACTCCTTACGTTCTAAATTAATTTACCTAACTTTTTTAACTATGTATTGAGGAGATATCAAATATTTCCTTTCAAGTTTGATTATCTCAGACACAATTAATTTAATATTTTAAAATTTTTTATTCATAGTAATAAAAGTGTGTCACTTTTATCGTGTAAAATTTTGAATCTACCAAAATACTCATGTTTAATTTTTTTATTATTTTTTTTATTTTTAAATAAAAAATTAGGAAGATAAGGTTTTAATTCATTTGACAACTATCAAACTAACACTTAACAATAGTTTTTACCATAGTATGTTCAATATATATTTTAGGAGTCGTATAGGTTGGTTCAACAAATTTGGTAATTTATATGGTGGTCCTATAGGACCACCATGAATTTTACTCCTACCCGCTACAGTAGCGCTATAGTTCCGCGCGCGCTACAGTAACGCGCTACAGTTCCGCGCGCTACAGTAAACGCGCTACAGTACCTTCATTTTTTTTGTTATTTTTGGCTATTATGATACATATTATGGACGTTTTTGTTGTATGATATAATTTCTTTTATATTTTTGATCTGATATCTAAATTCTGTTGATCTGATGTCTGCTATTTTGTGATCTGATGTCTATATAATCATGATTTGATCTACCTTGTTAAGTATATTTTAGTTCTACTGTATGATTTCTTTTATATTTTTGATCTGATATCTATAGTCTGTTAATCTGATGTCTTGTATTCTCTGATCTGATGTCTATATAATCATGATTTGATCTACCTTGTTAAGTATATTTTAGTTCTACTGTATGATTTCTTTTATATTTTTGATCTGATATCTATAGTCTGTTGATCTGATGTTAAGTATGAGTTGATCTGATGTCTATATAATCCTGATCTGATCTCCTTTGTTAAGTATGTTTTAGTTCTGCTGTGTTAAGTATGTTTTAGTTCTGCTGTGTGATTTCTTTTAAAATCTTGATCTGATGTCTATAGTCTGTTGATCTGATGTCAAGTATACGCTGATCTGATGTCTTTAGTCTGTTGATCTGATCTCCCTTTTTAAGTATGTTTTAGTTCTACTGTATGATTTCTTTTAAAATCTTGATCTGATGTCTATAGTCTGTTGATCTGATGTCAGGTATGAGTTGATCTGATGTCTATATAATCCTGATCTGATCTCATTTGTTAAGTATGTTTTAGTTCTGCTGTGTTAAGTATGTTTTAGTTCTGCTGTGTGATTTCTTTTAAAATCTTGATCTGATGTCTATAGTCTGTTGATCTGATGTCAAGTATGAGTTGATCTGATGTCTATATAATCCTGATCTGATCTCCTTTGTTAAGTATGTTTTAGTTCTGCTGTGTGATTTCTTTTAAAATCTTGATCTGATGTCTATAGTCTGTTGATCTGATGTCAAGTATACGCTGATCTGATGTCTTTAGTCTGTTGATCTGATCTCTCTTTTTAAGTATGTTTTAGTTCTACTGTATGATTTCTTTTAAAATCTTGATCTGATGTCTATAGTCTGTTGATCTGATGTCAGGTATGAGTTGATCTGATGTCTATATAATCCTGACCTGATCTCATTTGTTAAGTATGTTTTAGTTCTACTGTATGATTTCTTTTATATTCTTGATCTGATATCTATAGTCTGTTGATCTGATCTCTTGTATTCTCTCATCTGATGTCTATATAATCCTGATCTGATTTCCCTTATTATAAAAAGTATTTTTTTTAAAAAAAAAAGAATTTTTTTAAAAAAAGGTATTTTTTTTAAAAAAGTTTGTGCGTCAAAAAAAAAAAAAAAAACTGTTGCGCGTTACTGTAGCGCGAAACTATAGCGCGCGCTACTGTAGCGCGCTACAGTAAGTAGGAGTAAAATTCATCCTACTCCTATAGTACCACCGTAAACGGACTCAACAAATTTTAATAGAGTCATCATAGTTACTATATATTAAAAAAATATTAGTGATTCTTTTTGTTGATTACAATTATTTTTACCCACTCTTTTTGTTACTACTACATTTTACTGATTAGAGGGTAAAATTGTGGTCGCTGGTTGAGCCCCCCCCCCCCCCCCCCCCCCCCCCCCCCCCCCCCCCAAAAAAAAAAAAAAAAGTGGTTTTAGTTTTCACATGATATTCGTGGCTTACTATGCCAAAAAAAAAAAAAAATTTGGTTAAAAAAACGAATAAATGAGATGGATGCCCATGCAATTCAAAACCCATAATGATAAAAAAAAGAGTCAAATTTTAATGGCATAAACTCTATTAATCTACTAATTCAACCTCAAAAGTCTATATTTCTATGTGTTCTGATGTAATATGTTACTCTAAAATCACTCAAAACGATAATAATAAATGTATTTAACTTCTCTTTTATTTATCCTTTTAAAATTTCAATTTTATTTAAAATCTACCATATGCATTTACCACTAATACTCCACAAACTCATCACAAAAACCTTAAAACATTTTCAATTAAGTCTTCAGGTAATGGTTAAACCACTAACTGAATTTTTAAACCGTAAGTCAAATCGATTAACCAACCTAAATCTGATTAGCCAAAACTATTTGAGTACTTAACCAAATAATCAGTTAACTAAACCAGTTTTGGTTCAATTTCAATTTGATTTTCAGTTTAATTGGTTTTTAAACTTATCCAATTGAAGAGATATATATAGATTAAGATGATCCCTTTCTTCAATTAAAGGTTGCCATGATGAACTTATTACTCATTATTTATTTGGGTCACTATTTATTTTCATCTAAAATTCAACAGTAAAAGTAACATAGCTAGCTTGAGGATATTATGAAGGAGTAAAATATTATTTTACTATGTCAAATGACAATTTTATACTCAGTGATAACACAAGAAGTTCTCTTCTAATATATTAATTTAAAAAATTCAAATTCAAAAATTGAAGGATCCTATCGTAATAAAATTTCTTCTAAAAAGAAATATAATTATTTACAATCAAAATAATGATGAGAAATTTATAATTCACTCTATTTATTATAAAACATAATATTAATTTAGGACACAAAGCGATAATAAAAAATACTTATCTTTATTAATTTTTATAGTTTTTTTATAAAAATTTTTCTAGCCTTCTTTTATTAAAATTGATAGTCCTCAAATTCTTTATATAAATCACAAAATTAAAGTAAGTTAATTGAATAAGTAAGTATCAAAACATATTCAAAGCTCATTCGATTTTCAATACTTTCTAAGCTTAGGTCAACAATTGGACTTCTTTTAAAAATTCCTTTTGACGCACCATTCATAGCTATATTTTACTTTGATCTAATTTTAAATATTTTATGAGCTTAGCTAAGAGTAATTTGACTTTCCTTTTTTTATAAAAAAGAATTCCTTGAGCCCACCATTTGAATGGCATATTTTAAAATTTTCACATGTTATTACATAATTAGAGCAAACGCAAATGAAAACTACTCATGAAAAAGTCTAATTGTGCTTTCACTCACAAGTTCGACATTCATAATTAGAAACCTTCATTTAGGAAAAAAAAAAAAAAACACGAATAGACTTTACAGCATGATTTATTGTTAAATTTAATTATAAATATTTGACAATAGACAAATTTAGACCTAAACTTTTATATTTAGCACACATTTAATCTTATAATAATTTTTGAAGCATTTAATGGATGGATTTCAATTGTTTTAACTCCTATATCACATGGATGTCATACGTCGTAAATTTTATATCACATGGACTAACACGTCAACATAGGTCTAAAATATAATTTTTATAAAAAAAAACTATTAGCAGGATTATATTGTGAATAGTAAATTTTAGAATTAAAATTTTTGCTTATTAAATATTTACGATTAAATTTAACACTAAATCATACTATATAGACTATTTTATAATTTTTTTAAAAATTTATATCTAATAATTGATTAGAAATCGTCCAACAATGATTTACCAAGAAAATCTAGCTAATCTTATCAATTCTTGAAGGTAATTATTTTAGTGTAACTGGCAATTACATAAACGTACATATTTGAACAGTAAAATTCACAAAACACAAACTATTGCGTTACATACAAAAAATTAATTTTATGAAAAAATAAACTATGGTAGAAATCAAATTCTCGAACTTTAGAATGGAAAAATCAAACTTTCTAAGACTTTCAAAAGTGAGTATATATTAACCACTCGAACAACAGCTAAATCCTTTCTTTAAAATGCTTGATTCTGTTGATTTTCTTACTAAAAGAGTGGCAATGGAAATGGATCCATTACTTTTGATGATTTTAAATGCATCAAATCGTTTAAAACTCAAAATGTAATAGATAATTTTAAAAAATTCGAACATATTGAATTAAAAGAGTAAAATTATCAAACGTAATGAATCAAAATTGTATTTTTTCTGAAAGATGTACTATCTGCAGAAGAAGGGTAGGGTACGTATGAAATGTGTGGAAGAAACTTGAGATGCATGAAAGGAAAGGTAAGGAAGGCAGCAGGCAACGTGGAGCCGAAACAAAGGAAAATGCTGACACCCTCCATCTGTTTTGAGTGGTTTAAGAACTTAACTCACCGCCTTCCAAAACATAAATGTGGGGTTCATAAGTTTGTCCATGAATTTGGCCTTTTGATTTGATTGCGTTTTAAAGTTTAAATAGTTTTGATTTGAGTTGTGATTCATCTAATTAATAAAATCTGATAAAATTTTGTCAATTCTTTGAACAATGAAGTCTTAATTATTAAAAAGAATAAGTCAGTATTGTATTAAATGTGCATTAAGCTGAAACATGCATGATTTTTGTAACAATTTGCTCGTTGGACCAATTAGAACAGGAAAACCACATATTTATTTACTATTTTAATTTAATAAATAAGATTATTTAAAATAAAAAATTACAAAAAACTACAAAATACCAAAAAAAAAAAAAAAAACTGTAATAAAAAGTTAAATGAGAGATGGTAATATTATAAGTAGCAATATGAATTATAGAAAGTGAAAAAAAATTGAGGTTCAAATTTTCACCGTCTACATTTACGGGACTTTTAATATGTGTTCCCACCCTACGAGAAAAGCTAAAATGAGAGAAAACGTTTTTTATCGAATTTTATTCCTTTTTTTTTTTGGTACAATATATTCCCCTATTTTGAATGTTTGTTTTGTTTCGTTTAAATTCATAGACAACGATTGTAAATTCAAAACTTTCTTGAATGCGACCTCAAATTTTCTAAACTATTTTTAAAAATGTCACTTCTGATATTCCAAGATTACCCTTCCTTTATTTTCTCAATTAATATTGCTCAAAATAATTGGAGGGTTAGTTGGTAAATTCACATGGGACGAGCTAGCTGGTGCCCTGCAACTATTTAGTCCGTTCTAGCCAATTTTTTCATGTACCAAAAAAAAAAAAAAAAAACTACAATTAAAACTATATATATATATATATAATATTCTACCTCCATCACAATCACAATCAAAATAAAATTATCATTTTTAAGATGAGTTTTTTAGGGTTTCAATTATTCTTTTAGAACAGATTAAGATCACTAAAGTTGAAATTTTATTAAAAAGCATTTTCACAAGTAAAACGTTTTGAGAGGATACAAGGTTTCATGTGGGTGATCTTAAGTCGGCATCCAAATACAACATTTTCGTTTAAAACGTACTTTTTGTGTAAAAAATTTTAATTCTAAATTTTTCGTTGTAGAAATTTCTTGAAAAAATAATTACAAACACGTAAATTGAGAGTCAAATCGACTAGGACAAAACACTCATAATTTTCAATTAATTAGATAAATTATACCATTTATTAACGTTTGTATAAAATACTACAAAATCAGATTCAATGAAGAGATTGAAAAATCCAATCCCTAAATTCAAGATAGCAGGTTTGGGAAATCCACATCAAAATAAATATTATTGTCCTTGAGGCCGTGCCATAGCTAGAGAGACATTGAAGTGTAAGGTAAGAGATCTAGAAATCGTACATCTTCAATGCCAACAAAATCCCCTTATATAAATAAATATATATATATATATATATAATAAACTTCGTTTTGTGGGGACATTTTTATATTACTCCTAAAAACGCCTTCTTCCATCTCTCATTCCCAGAAATTTCTCCCCCTTTGGTTCTTTCCATTATTAACTCCCTTCCATAAAACCAACTAGCATTCCCAGAACAAATACTATACAGTCTGTGTAGTCTCCATTGCACGCAGTCACACACTACTTTGATTGATAATACCTATATAGATCTATACATTTAGTTGTAGCCTGCAATATTTGTTTGATTCAGCTTTTGCAAAAGGAAAAAAATGGTAAGAATAGTCGATTTAGTGTCAAATTTAGTTGTAAATTTTTGGTTATTTAGTCGATAAATTTAGTCTTAAATTTTATTATTCACATTACATTTAATTCTAGTAATACATTTTTTTAAGCAATTAACGATTGAATTATAATTATGTCAATGTCTATGTCACGTGGATGTTACATGGATAGCAAATATTATGTCACGGAGATGAACACATTATTTATCCAAATTAAACGATTAATTAGAGTAAAAAAAATTATATGCGAAACTCATAATGACGTGTTATTTTACGTGGCATAACATTTACATAATTCACGTAGTATAAGGGTTGACGGAATTGCAATTCAACCATTAAGTGCCCAATAAAATTGTTATTAGAACTAAATGTGTCGTGTATAGTAAAGTTTAGGACTAAATAACAAAAGGGTTATAACCTAGTAGTTGGCACCTCGCTTAAAACCAATAGGTTTTAAGTTCGTTAGCTAGGTTTCAGCCTTTTTCTTTGTATCAAAAAGAAAAAATAATTAGAATTAAATTTGTCGATCATCAAATATTTAGAATTAAATTTAACATTAAATCACATTATTGGGACTATTTTTGTATTTTTGCCTTTGCAAAATGCAAAATTCTTTGTGCCCATAAAATATAGAAAGAGGTCAATGTTTGAGATCTCCAATGGAAATAAAAATGGTGGATGAGGCAGCAGCAAGCAAGCCTGCAACTGCTGCAAATGCTTTGGAGGAACCCTTTACTCTCTGATGAAGAAGCATTAATTTTGTGTAGGTTGAGTTGGGTCCATTTCTTCAGGAAGCCATGACAAGTGCTCTAGGGAAAAGGGCAGTTTCCTCAAACAAAAAAAATGCAATATAGTAAAACAGGGAAAAACATAAGAAAGGGAAAAAGACAAACGTACCAAGGACTGTTTTTATGTCTTCTAGATGTTGCCTAGAAGCCACCGTTTTTTTCTTTTTTTTCTCGTTGTGATAGCTATTTTCCCTCACTTTTCTTTGTTTTGAAGCTAATTATTTCGTTTCTTTGGATGTCCCAGTTTAATTGTTTTTAAACATTGTGGTCGATGTCAACGGTAAAACTCGGGGATTAAACCCATCAATACCCAACGTAAACTCTTCAGACATTTAGTGACGAAATCGAAATTTTTTTCACGGGGATGTAAAATTTGTACTAAAATTTTGGGAGAAAAAAAAAAGAGAAAGAAATCAATGTTTGAAGGAGAGAAAGAAAAAAGTCATAGATATTGAGTTTGCGAAAGGTAAGAGAAGAAACAAAATTGGAGGGTTTTTTTTATTTAGCAAGGAATGATTCGTTTAAAACTCACTTACCTAGGTTCAATAAATAATTTTTTTAAAAAAAATTACTGAAGAAATAAGGTCATTTCAATAGCGATTCTACGAAAAAAACAGAGCAGACTCAGGGCTTCTGCTATGTGGCGAAACGGTCATGTCCAATGGTGAAACCAAAGCCAAAGAACCCTATCCGAATTTTTGTAGCAATATGAAGGGTTTTTATCTCTTATCCTGTGGTGGTTCTGTGACTGAAAATATCTAACTCAAATAAATTTCTATAGAGTGATAGAGAATTTTTTTTATATGTACAATATTATTATTCAAATAATAATACGTATAAAAATCGACAATAAACATATATTTATGAGGTAGAGAGAATAATCGAAAATGTATGACTAATGCCAATTCAAGAGAACACGAGACTTTGATCTAGCAAAAGACATATAAATGGCTATAGACTGTCGTATAAACTAAAGGAAGTGAGCATTTCCGTGTTGTTTACTCTGAAAAAGATTTTCTTCCTCAATGGTATGGAAGTTTCATTGTCGCGTGTTCTGGAGTTTTATGCACATGCAACATTTCAACTAATGTGGGATAGTAGTAATTTTGTTAAACTATAGGGTTACTTTATTAGTTTTATCAAATTCAAGGGTGGTAAATATAATTTATCCAATTCTTTTTAAGTCCTCCCTCCCCCTTTCTCTTTCAATTAAAAGTAATAATTTTTTTCTAAGAAAAATTATACCCACAAGTCTCAACAATATAATAATAAAAGTCTTCTCTAAATTACACCTGATATAAAATAAAAAATTAAGTGAATTACATTTACCTCTCTTGTGATTTGATGAAATTACTAATACTCCCCTCATGTTTTGAAAATAACGTATACCCTCCTTGATTATTCAAATTAATAACATCTAACCCATTAATCGACGAAAAAAATGAGCAAAAATGCTGATGTAAGTATTATTATTACGTTGAAAGATAAAATTAACATCATTTTAAAATTTTAGATTGATAAAATATTGTCAAATTTTTTTATTTATTTTTATTTTTTATTTAACTTTGGTTAAAGAAGTATTGATAGTTATACGAAATCTAAGGCAATTGGTAATTTGACCAAATCACATTAGAGGTAAATGCAATCCATTCTAAAAAAATTATACTTGTCTAAATAGGACGACCTTTTAAAAAGGAGATTTATAACAATAGTTGTTATCTAAATCATTATTAATGATTATTTTATTTATTAAATTAAAATAATTTTTTTTAATGAAAATTTTACATAAAATGTAGGATTGGTAATTCAACTATAGGTGGTCACTTTTGGTAGAGTAGTATTGGGTTTGATAATAAAGGTTTTAGCATAACTTATAGAGTCATACTCAAATGTGACATGTGTTTGGTTCGAGTCATATTCAGAACCAGCCATATACAATTTTGGTTCTTCATCATCGAATCCTTATCTATTATTCATGTGTCCTTTTAGGGCATCTCATTATTAAACCTATGATATGATATTTTTTAATTAAGAGCACTTAGATTATTATACTGATAAAATTTACGAGGAGGAAATAAATAAATTAAGGGATTTATGACGAGAAAAATAATTAAATTAACTTATACTAAAAAAATGAGAGAGGGAGAGAGAGAAATTTAAAAAATTCCTAACACGATATTTTTTTATATATATTTTACGTATATTTTTTTTATTTATCACTCTTATTTTATTGAAATGTCTTTATTATTCTTTAATTTTAAAATTTTAAAAAATTAGTTAAAAGTGAGGGTAAAATGGTAATTCAGTGGCAGTACATAAGAAAAAGGGCGGGTAAATAAGAATTCACTTTTTTAAATATTTTTTACAAAATTTTAACTAATTAAAAGTATTATTTATTTTATCTTATATTATTTTTTAGGTTTAAATGCAGTTTTGGTCCCTTATAATATAGATAATTTCACTTTTAGTCACTTTTAATTTTATAGGGACACTTTTAGTCCCGTAACTTTTTTTTTATTAGGAGTTTTGATCTTTTTTTTTATGAAAAAATTTAGAATATAACAGATTAACTCATTTGATCTCTAGTCAAATATAATTTTTTCTTCAAAATAATTTATATCATGATGTTTTCAATAAATTTTATGATCCAGATTCTTATGAATGTTCAACACATTTAGGGTTTGGTCGTCATTTTGGATTGTAAGTCGATCTAAATGGGTTGAACATTCATGAGAAACTGATTCATAAAATAAATTGAAAATATCATGGTACAAATCATTTTGAAGAAAAAATTAGATTTGATTAGCGATCAAATGAAAAGTTAATCCGTTATCTTCTAAACTTTACCAAAACTCTTAATAAAAAAATTATGGGACTAAAAGTATCCCCGTAAAATTAAAAGGGATCAAAAGTAAAATTACTCATATTATAAGGAATCGAAATTGCATTTTGGCCTATTTTCTATCAATTATATTTTAGTCATTATTTGTTTCCTGAAAATTATAAAAAGTAGACAGTTAAACATGGATAGTTATATAAAATTTTATTCGTATTATTTTAAATTTTTAAATCATTCAAGTGATATTTTAAAAATTTATAAAAAAAGTAATATTTTAAAAAAATTAACCAATTATATAAAACAAACAAAAAATTTACAAATATAAACTCATTTTAATTATTTATACCAGACTTATAAATATAAAAATAACATATTTTTCATCCTGATTTAAAATTCTAATTTTTTATTAATCATTATTAGAATTTGTCTGTAAATGAGCTCATTTAGGGTCTGTTTGATAAACTAATTCAGTACTTATTCTAAATAGATTAAGTACTTAATTGATTAAGAGCGTTTGATAACTCAACTTGTTTATGACTTAATGAATTAAGAACTTTTTTAATTAAGTACTTAATAATTAAGTGCGTTTGATAACTATAATTCAAAGTCTTAAGAGATTAAGTGGGTCTGAATTGCAAGTATAATTGTTAGCCTAAAAATAAGTGATTCGCGAATCACTTATTGCTGAACTGAATTGGTTACAAATTTTTTCTTATTTTCAATATTTATTATTCTTTTTAGTTTTTTTTCTTTAAATAATTTGTATTTATTAAATATTTTTTAAAAAAAATATTTTATTATTTACATAAATAAAAAATATATTTATGACATGAATTTTTATTTTTTTATAATTTTAATTAATATGTGATATTTATTTAATTAATATTTTAGTTTTAAAATAATAATAACATTCTAATTTATTATTAAAATTTTTTAAAATATTTTTATTAGTAGAATTTCACAGTATTATGTAAAAAATTACACATCTTAAAAATTATGATATATATATATTAAAAAAATATATTTCTAATATTTTTTTAAAAAAATAAGGTGATTTAATTTAAAATTTAAAATTTTATAAACTTATTTTTGTAATTCAGACTTCATAATTCAGACTTCAGATTCAGACTTCAGATTCAGACTTCAGATTTCAGACTTCAGATTCAGACATATTTTTTAATTTTATCAAACACAGGTAACTTAATGGATTCAGACTTCAGAATTCAGATTTCAGACTTCAGACTTCAGACCTCAAATTAAGTTTTATCAAACGGAGCCTTAGTTTTTAACTAAGGAAGAATTTACGTTGCTTAAAAAAAAAAAATTTACGTGATGTGTTCAATTGTCCGGTCCTTTATATCAAACCTCGAAAAAAAATTATTTAACATACATACAGGTAAAAGAAAAAATTTTAAAATGTTAGAAGCTAAAATTCACATTTGCCCATATGTTAGGGACTAACTATACTTAAATCATTTATATTCATATTAATTATGATATTAAACCTAAAACTATAGGTTTTAAAGGTAAAAATATAAAAACTAAATTATTTTTATTTGGTAGAAAACTATTTTAAGAGAACAGACGAAGTATAATCTACAGAACAAGAAAAAAGAGGAGTTCATTTTAAAATACAAAAAATATATAAAGTTTTAAAAATGCATTCCAGCCCATTGAAAAGAAGCAAATCTAGGGGAATATTATTGCATATTTATATTGGCATGATTCTTGAGATATATAGGACAAGAATATTTTAGGAAAAAAGTGATAGTCAATTTTAGTTAGTTGATTTTCACCATTTACTTGGAATCTCCAACCACATGTTTTTTTATTATTATTTTAAGAAATTTTATTAAATTTGTCGGAATCGTCTAATAACCATTGAATCAGGAAAGTAGATGTTTTTGGCCAAAATTGAGATGACAGGACAATCGATTTTGCATAGTGAGCTACCATACGCCAAAAGTGTTGAAATTAGAGAGGAAGTTCTTACCGATTTCAATTATAAGGCTACTACAACTATGAGCTGCATCTGCAGCTAAGATTATTACTGTCGAACCACTAATCACGAAAAACTCATCAAGTTTTAAATGGAAACAGATAATTAACGTTCTTGAAATTATCATATTACAAGCGCTATACAAATAATTATCGACATGTTGATATTTGTCTCCATCTTAATAAATCATTTTTTTTTAGAAATTTACTGATTAATAACGCACATATTTTAATAAAAATCAACGTAATGTACCGTTTATATTTTTAAAAATACATATAGAATGTATAACTTTTGTGGTAAAAAAGGGAATCTACAACTTAGATTGGACCCTTTTTTAATATTAAAAAAGGTGTATTATTACAAAGAAAATGGTTAAAAAGCAGTAGAAACGAAGGATGCACGCCAAGCTTCTGTTGTTGATTCTCCAAGACTAAAATTTGTACTATCATGCATTTGTACGTTAGTGTGACTAGGCATATATAGCAATGCGTGTTAAACGTAATGTCTCATGTGTCTCTGGCGCTAGAATTGAAGGATTTTGATACTTGTTCAAAAAAATTTAAAATAAATAAATGGCACATAATTGTTGCTTCTCGTTTTCCCACAGAAGAATCGACAGATAGAGGTGGGAGCCTGCAGGGGAGGCCAAAAATAATGGTGAAAAAAGAAGATGATGAAGATTGGGTGGTGGGTGGTGGACTCACTCCTATGTATATTATATGTATTATAATTCAAGTCAGGCCAGCCATCAGACGTCCATTCTCATTCATCCATCCAAAATCAATTGCATTATGTTTGAATTATTGTAACTTATACATTCTTTTCGCCTCGAATGAATAGGTTGTTCGTTGTTTTCTTTTAACATCTTGAATTATATGCACGTTTGTTATATAAATTTAATTTAGGGTTAAATTTTAATTCATTTTGTATCGATCGTCTAAACTAATATAAAAAATAATGTATAACAATGGTAAATTTCTATACTTTTGTGAGTTAATTTTGACTTTGATATTCACTTTCTAGGAATAGTTTATCCCTACTGATTTTCTATAATGCTTTAAAATTTTATCACAGTTATTATTAAACGTTTATATAAATAGAAGAGATATCTTGATTTGGAGAGAGTTGTATATATATACTAAAAATGAAAAATATATATATATAAGAATAGTACTTATGGTATGATTTAATGTGAAATTTTGTTTTAAACGTTTAATAATTGATAAATTTAGTCCTAATAATATTTTTTAAGGTAAAAATGTATTTGGGCCTTATATTGACGGATTAGTTTATGTGGCATAAAATTTGCTACGTAAATGGCACCCACGTGGTATAGGGGTTGACAGAATTGTAATTCAATCATTAAGTGCTCAAAAAATTATTATTAAGATTAAATATATTATGAATATCAAAGTTTAAGATTAAATTATACAATAACTAGTCATTAATTTATATGAACTATTTTAAACATCTTACATAAAAAAATAATAAAAATTACTAATTTTCTAGGATGATTTTCATTTTAATTACATAAAAGTGACCTAATTAGTTGTTATAGAAAGAATAATATTAAATACAGTATACTAATACGTGACAACAATGGCTGTCCTTAGTTTAACCACAAATTTCGATTTGAAAAAGGAAGGGTATAAGATAAGGAGAGGTTTATCATCTTTATTAAGGTTGGTCATGGCTGATACGACACGATAACTCGACACGGACACGACACGAAAAAAATGTGTTAAAGTTGAGATTTTCGACACGTATAATAAATGGGTCAGGTATGGGTCGACGATTTTAAATAGCGGGTCGGATTTGGGTCGACACGACGGGTTGGCGGGTTAACACGTGAACCCGTTAAGAAAATATTTTTTAAAATTAAATTTTATAACCTTAATGATTGAGAAAACTTCTAAATTTCCAAATCAAAAGTTGAACATGACTTCCTATGGTATTTTGTTATTTAAACTTTCTAATTGTAATTACTTTTGAATTTTATTTATTTTAGTTGGATTGAATTGAATTTTGGTTGTATTATGAAGAATTTAAATTGATGAAATTTATGTTTATATCATGTATAAGAATGTTATGGTTAAATTTAAATTGATAGATTTGAATTTGATAGATTCAAATTTTAGATTGTGTTATTATAAATAAAAAAGTATGTTTTAGTCTCATTGACAAATTCAGTCCACTTTTTCTGTGACGAAAACTTAGACCCAAAAATCACTTATCAACAATTAAACGAGTTACGCGGGTTAGGTTCGGATTGACACAATTATAAACAGGTCGGGTTAGAGTTAGAGTTTTTGACACAATTAATTAAATATGTTGAGTTTTTAAGTTGGAGATTTCTCGACACTCTAACATGCCAACCCGAATACAATAACACAAATACCATACAAATTGTCAGCACTAATCTTTATAATGTTGTCTAGTTCTGGATGCTAACTTAGTCGAACCTAGTAAGCCGTCTGGAGCCCTGATGGCCTAGCCAGATATATAATCCCAGAACGCCATAAGGATAGTGTAGTGAGACTCTGGATCGATGAAATTCAAGACCTCAAACCGTGTGGATTTTTTTTAAGGAAACCCCACCACTGTTTTCCCCCTCGTGGTCCTTTACCTGTAGTCGGACCATGATCAATGCATGCCCATCAAGAAAAAGGAAAAAAAAAAAAATTAATTTTTTATACGATTATTTGATTTAACAAAATAATGAGTTTGTTCGAAATGTTAATTTTTGATACAATAATTTGATTTAAAGAGATAATAGGTTCATTTAAAATGTTAATTTTTAACACGATAATTTGATTTAACGAGATAACAGATTCGTCCAAAATATTAATTTTTAACACGATAATTTAATTTAACGAGATAACATGTTCGTCTAAAATGTTAATTTTTTACACTATAATTTAATTTAACGTGATAATGAGTTCATTTGAAACGTTAATTTCTGACATGATAATTGGATTTAGCAACATAATGAATTCGTCCGAAACTCACTAATTCAAAACTTTTTTTTTGTAATATTTATCATTGTATAATAGCGTAAGATAATGTAACTCGGTTATGATTCGGTTGAAGAGGAAACTTTTATGCAATATATTCACTAGGTTTTGTCGAATAGTACTAGGTTTTTGAACTGCCCGATTTTGTTGTTTTATGGTTGGGTTTTTGCTATTCGTTCATTTCTTAGGAAAAAAAAAGAAAATACCTCGCTTTATTGCCTTTTTGGATATTTTTCAACACCCCAACAAAAAAAAAAAAGAAGAGATGCCCTTTTGGATTTTAGGGTTTGCCTTTTAGTGCCTTTTTGTATATTTTCAATCCATTAAATCGTCTATCTTCCTCTTTTATTAAGTATAAAAATATAATTATAAATATAATTGAGGAGAATATTGTAACTTAATAGCGGGTGGGGGTTACAAGTTACCGCCTCATTTTTTGGGACGTTAGTCCATAAGTTTTGACAAAATTACTCTTTTACTTAAAAGGAGAAAGAGAGAGGATATTGTAGGGGGTATTTTAATCTAAATTAGGTCGATACCTAGTAAAACTTTAATGGGTAGTGTTATATCGCGCTTCCCTTTTTGTTATTGAATGTCCAAATTTTTTTCAAAAAACCCTTCATTTTGTTAAATATCGCCTGTCCCTCCTATTATTACCTAACTGCCCTTAATCAATTTAACAAAAATTTATAAAAATTATGATTAAAGTAGCATAGATGAGCAGAACTATAAATAAATTTTTTTATTTTTATTTTTAGTAAATTGATTAAGGGTAGTTAGGTAATTTAATATATTATTATATTTTATATGTAAATATTATATTTAAATATTATGATTGGTATTTCTTAATTTATCAGGGATAATTTAAGTATAAAAAGGGCACAAAATAACAAAATAGGGGACACGAAATAAGTTTTCACTTTAATAATTGACACTTCTCATTTGAAATCAATAAATTTTGAGTTCAAATTATCAAGAGAAGAATATGGAAACATTGGTGAAATTGAAAATCCTATAATAATGTTACAATATATTTACCTGGTCATAGAATAATAATTATAACGAATTATTTTGTGACGGAAGAAAAATATAATTAAAATGGTTGCTTTCATTATTAATATTGGAAAGTTTAATTTCTGACTAATTCATTGAATAAATTAACCTGCCTAGCTCATCTAGGATAAGCAGTCATCACAGTATGCTATAGGAAATGTTTTCATTATACAGACGACATTTGCCTACCTTTTAAATATTTATATTAATTAAGAGCTGGCTGAGCACGAGGGTTTTATAACATTTTTTCCATTAAAAAAAAAAGAAGAAAAAGAGCCAAAAAATAGAACAAATTAAAAAATACACGAAGGAAAGAAAGAAAGCAACACGAGGGATGTTAGCCAAGTTTTAAAGGCGTGAAAGTTAGGCCCATCTTTTTTTGTCATTTAAGTTAGATTTCTCGAGTTTCCTGTCTGGGATTATTAATTTATTTTTTTAATTAATTAGTGGGGCTCTTCTTGTCCTTTCCTTTCTGTTCTAAAAAGAAATGAACCAAATCAAAGCATAAATTCAGCAATCCTCCCCATTTGTGATTCTCTCGTGCTCTTTTAATAAAGGTGAAACAAATAATGAATAGAAAAATCAACTTAAGTGATTGTTTTTGTGCAATGAGAGATTTATGGTTCGAATATTCAGAGATCGGACCATTAGACATAAATACATAAAATATAGAAGGTTTTTTTTTTTTTTTTTTAATGAATTTTTACGATTTGAATTAATCAAAATAATCAATCTTGTAATAATCGGATATTCAATTTTTTTATCCTAAAATAATAAGAGGCAAATCAAAGTCCAATTAATACAAGGCATACGAACACTGATGGAATGAAATTTGACACTGCGAATTAGTCATGTTCACAGAAAGACGAATTTTACCGTTGATAGTCTGGCTTCACTAGCGACAAGGTGTGCTCTTGGCTTCACACACTTACTTGGTTGAGATGCCATCAGAAGTTAAGAAATGGTTAGCTATTAGTCCCTTATTTACTTGATGTGATTTTTCGTTAAGTCAACATAGACGGAAACGTGATTTACATGTTGAAGGGCTAAGTTTTGGGCTATGTGCTAGGGACTTCAACCCTTACCTTACCTGAAGAGTTCTTGCATGGTTGCATGGGATTGCATGGGAGATTTACGCGAGGTGCCTAAATCTCCTTGGACGGTTTGCATGGGAAGACCTGGAAAGCTAGAAGGATGACATGTGGCGGCAGTTACTACACTTGGCTGAACTTGTCTTGGCCTTGGCTTAGTGGGTAGTTATTTTTCTTATTTTCGGGCTTGCAAGTTCGATGGCCCTTCGTGACAGTTGTAACTGTTCCATTCAGTCCCTTTTTGCATATTTATGTTTTGTTGAGCCGGCAAACCATCTTAGAACATTTCTGGGTGAGTTTTGTGCTGATCCTTCATTGAGAGTTCCTTTGTTTCGAGTTTTATAACAAAGGTTGGCCTTTGACTATAACTTTGCTTGCTTTGTTTTCCTTAACTTCCAAATCCGTCTGGTTGTTCTATATTTATTAACCTCCGTTCTGATTCTAACGGAATGACCTTTGAAGGTGTGGCATTAGCCATGATGGACGGGGTAGCATATTCTCAAACTGTACTAGTCAATTAGGCTATAACCTTTTTTATTATACTCAAAAAAATCCAATTAATTAGGGTTTTTTTCCTAACCTGGCTATCTTGACATATTGTCAACCATTTACAGTAGAAATAATCATTTTCAATTTTGTGTGATTTTTTTTTTTGGTTTTTAAATGATTAAATATAGTTGAATTCTCCTTAGGTGCAATAGGTTGAACTAATTAGTGGTTAAAAAAAATATTTGAGTGCTTATCTTTGAATAAAATACACCATTTTTATAATTAATCATTCTTCCTAACCACAAACTAAACTACATACATCAGATCAAACTACAGCTTGAAGACAAAATAATGGTAGTTTAATTTTTGTAATCCTATGGCGGCATCTAACCACTTTGCTCGGTAGCCGCCCCTAGCATAAACCAATTCAAATCAAATCAAAATAATTGAAAAGGGTTCATCCATACATATATGGTTAAAATTTTCATTAACAATTTCGTCAAAATCTTATGAATGGTTTAGCGGAAAGACTCATCCATCTTTTCCCAATCAATAATGGTATTTGATTTTATGTTTGTTATTATATTTCATCATACGTTTATCACTGAACAAAAGAGAAAAACATGAATATTGAAAAATTATATCATAATTCTAGAACTATCATGCAATATAATTCATTATATAAAATCTGTAATCACTTTAGTATTGAGCGAACACCAGTTATTAGGATGATAAATTTCTGAATCGCTACCAAAAGTCTCCACAAGCTCCTCGTTGCTAAACACAAAAAGTTCCCCAAATAGCTTAGGTCTACTGAATGTCTATTATTTTTTCCTTTAATCAATATAATTTTACCATTTGTTAATAGACTATCTTGCAATATAATCTTAGTACTATCATATACGGATCGATGACTGCTTATATACGTGAGTGTTCCACTATACCTTAAGAATTGACATATGAGAGTTTATTATTTTAAAAGTCAAGTTTCATTTACATTTGTTTGAACATTTGGTCGCCCCAATCGACAATGCAACCAAAAACAAAGTTAAAGGAAAATTTGCTCTATAATTGTATTGCTTTGATTGCGTGTGGACTAATATTTCATTTACATCGATGAAGATGCAAGAAAAGATAACCCAATCAATTGTTTAAAGAAAAGAAAAAGGAAAATAAATTAATTTGATACGCTCTCTTTAAGCTCACCATATTTTCAAAGGTGAGTGGGGAAGGTTTTCCTCTCTTTGTTGATCGATTCCAAAGTCAAATTTTTGCCTACGCAAATAACATTCCATGGAAAACGTCCACCTCCAAAGGGTTACAATATTATTCTTGTCAAATGATCCTCGTTCATCTTGGCTAAAGATTGATGATTCATGCATGGTCCCAATGGCTAAGCTACATTTAGACTCTATATTTCTTTAAAAATTATAGGTTGAATTACATTTATATCCTTTGTAGTTTGGTCAAATTATCGACATCTTTTTGACATTTCTTACTATTACATTGGTCTCCCTTGACCAAAGTCAAGCATAAAAAAATGTTAAAAAATAAAAAAATTTGGCGATTTCTGACCAAAATGAGTTCGGGTGATTGTGAGTGTGAACTTTTTCACTTAATAAAAATATTTGCATTAATAATTTTACTCTTTTTTTCGTCAATCAAATGACTGGTTGTTATAAATTTGAGTAGTTAAGGGAGGGTAAATGTAATTGTCAGAAATCTCAGAAGTTATATTAATAGTTTGACCAAACTACAGAAAAAGTAGATGTAATTTATCCAAAATCATAAATATTTATAATTAAAAACATAAAACTACTTTATATCTCATTAATACATCGAAACGTAATTTTATTTATGGTGATTATTTTAACCGTACACTAGCCGAGACTCGGGAAATAATATATCATAATTTTGGCATCAAAGTGTGGACACAAATTGGGCTATCTTGAAACTTCAAAGGGTTCTCGATCGAGACATTGACCCTCGTGTCTTGTCTAGCGGTTAGAAACTTAAAAATTGGTGGTTACATACAACTTATAATTTACAAAAGGATACAAGTAATATGAGGAGCTCAGTATAGGAGTTGGCTCAGCATCATAGTCATAGCAGCTCACCATCTCCACTTCCCCCCATTTCCCATTTTAGCCCATCGTTTTCTTTAGACGTGGCTCTCAAGGTCGAGGGGGCATATTCTTCCTTCCTACCTTAATTTATAAAATGATTTTTTTTTTGGGAAAATAGTGCACAAGAGAAAATTTGTGGGAATACTTTTAGTTTTGGTAGATGTATACAAACTGATCGTGACAATAATTCTATGCAAGACATTATGTCATGGTTTGACATTCAATGGCATATGATAATGCCGGCAATTTTAGGTAATTGGCTCTTTAAAAAAAAAAAAAGAAAAGAAAGTTTCCAATTTAATATTTTTCAGACATGACTAGAAGAGAGAAATAGTAGGACAAGTGATGGCTAAATTTGGCTAAATTTAACCAAAAATTGACAATTCAAATATAGAAATAAATTGTGGGTCGAAAATGTAATTCATATTCAGCGATTGAATGAATATTCGGTTCTTATTTCAAACTGAATTTATAAGTTTTAGAGTATTACATTGATTCGGTTCTTATTTTTAATCGAATTTATAACATCGATTTTACAGAAATGATAATACTAAATAATATGCAATTTTCCTAGATAATTCATCCACTCAATAGCATGGTAATTTGTTTTTACATTTTCTTTTTGAAGGAGGAGAAAACTAAGAACTTGCAAGAAATCAAAATAGGTGGACAATCTCTTATTGACTTTAAAACTTTTCTCTAGTAGACCTATATATTTCACACGTCACAAAGGACATATGTGAAAAAGGGGTGTCCCTCTTTTTCCTTTTGTGTTCTTCGAACAAAATTATTCTCTTGGTAAGGATATAATCCAAAAAGGATGGATGGAGAATATATAAAAACAAATGCCTCAAGTACATTTTTTTCTTTTTTTTTTAACTTCACAATTAACTCTTGCATTATCGATCCAAATTCTTTTTTGAGCATAATAAAATTCCAACTAGCTTGTAATTAGCTCACATCCACTACGATGTCCATAATGCAAATTAATTATTTAATTTTGTGATTTTAAGTAATTGTAAGTACACTTTGCAGACAATATTAGGGTAAGGTTTGAAGCTTCCAATGTAGAAACTACAAACAAATCTGCCAGAAATTTGAATAATATCAGCATGTACCAATGGCCCATTCATCATCAACTTCTTCATATAGTATTCTTTGTTCGGAGGATTAAAATAGGGTTAGAATTCTTCTGAGAAATCAAGAGCAGTTTTAAACTACCAATTGATATTTGTTCACGATTAGATTTAGTTTTTGGATTTTTGGAAAAAAACTTTAATCATGGAAATTTATACAGGAAACTCTCTAATCACTCATTGGATATTATATTTTTGTCTGATTCAAATTTTTATGTACGGACAGCATCTAAACTAATTTTTACTCGATCTAAGATAACTCTTTTTTAAAATAAAATATTATTCATTTGTGAGACTCAAATCTAAATCTTTATTTCCTTCCTTCTCTCATAAGAATTTGAGTTTAAACTCGAATAATGAGGAACAGATAACATTAAACACTAATTAGAGCTTAATCACATAATTAACTTTTCACTATTCTTTGTGGCATGGGGGCTTGCTAGCCATGATTAGTCTAGTGACTTGGGAAATCGATCCTTTTTCTTGCGTAACGTTAAGTATTGTACCGTGTTTGGTTGATTATTTATAATCCCTTCCCCACTAGAAATTATTTATTATTTAAACACTCTCACTTAATTTGAAATCTAGATTAAAGCTGTTTTGTTGACTGTAATAAACTTGCTCGATTTCCAATATATAATTGAGCAGTAATAATTTTAATTTTATAATTGAAATTATTATTTTAGAACGAGTAACGAAGAGTATTTCTTATGAATTTATACTAATGATCATCAAGAGCACTTCTTGATATTGTTAAGGAACATTATTATGATGCTATTTGTTGAATATATAGGAGGCATCCATGAACCATAATGGAGTGTGAATCATATATACATTTGACAAAAATCCACGTGTATAAATTTCCATCATTTAATGGAGAAAGATCAAACAAGGAAGATCATGACCTATCAAACTTTACGAAAGGAGGGTCGCAATTTGTGCAAAAGATCCTTAATTAATTACTATGATTTTTTTTTTTTTTTTTTGGGTTCCTTCAAATCTATCATAAATTCAAGTGAAAACCCTTGTTTTACTTTTAACACTATGCCTTTTATTATAAGGGTATTATTAGTTACTGTCTCAATTTTAAATATTATCGTCTTAATTTTGATAAAATTATTCTTTCACTTTAAAAGGGAGAAGAGAGAAGGACAAAGAGGGGAGGATTTTTAATCCATATTGAAGCGATAAAATATAAAAATTACGACGGTAATTAGTAAAATTTTTATGATAAGGATAATCATCCCTTAATTCTTTATAATTGTCTTGCTATTAAGAAACCAATATTTACCCTTTATGTTTATTCTGAAATAACTCGAACTCATGACCATTTAAACTACAACTAAACATTTTCACATTTCAAAAGAAATTAGGGCAATTATGTTCACCTCCCCTGTAGTTAAGTCAACCTATCAATATTTCCTCAAGTTTTGAAATTTTATTTATCCTCATTGACTATCAAAACTCATAACAACCAACTCCTTAGTTGAAAGAAAAAACGAGTAACAAGACTCGCGTAAATAATTTTATTGAATCAAAAGACAAAATTAACTTTATTTTGTAACTTTATTCTAGTTAAAAATCGTCATTTTTTTTGTTAACATTTTTAATGTTTGACTTCAACCAAAAAATATAAATGTAATTTTCAAAATTTAAGAGGGATAATCGATAGTTTGATAAAATCACGTCAGAAATAAATGTAAGTCACCCAAAAAATTAATTAAGTTATAGTTTCTGTAGTTATTAATGTGAATGGATATTAGGTATTTGTATTTTGGGAAGGGAACAAAGTAAAACTAAGGGACTTTATTCTTCCATTCCAATATAAACAACAAGTGGGTGGGGAGACCATCCCCACAACCAAAAAAAAAAAAAAAAAAAAGATCATTCTGATGGTGGTGGTAACAACTCACAACCATCAAAACAAATCTCTCAAGGGAGGCAGATGGTCATTCCATCCTATAAAAATGGGTCCTAAAGATCACCACCCACCCTTAATTCACTATGGCCCTCAACTTTCCTTAAAATAATACCATTACAACATTTCCCCCATTAGTGCCTTGTTTATATTCATCTTGATTCCTTTTTTAGCAGCACCCCAGTATCTTTATTTGTGTAAAAAAATAGGTGTCACAGTACCACACAGTAACAACCACTCCCTTCACAATCTATTTCATCAAAAAAATCGCGTTTTAAAATGATTTTTTGTTCTTAAAAAAAAAAGAGTCCGAGTTTATAATTTTATCTATAATAAATTATATTTATCTTTTTTACGGTTTAGTTAAACTATCGACCCTCTTATGTTTTGAAAATTACACATATTTTCTTTGACTGAAGTTAAATATCGAAAAATGTCAAAAAAATTATAAAATGACGTTAATTTTGTCTTTCAACACAAACAATACATATGTAAGTATTTTTGTTTAACTTTTTCATTGAATAGGGGTTTGTTGTTATGAATTTAGCTAGTTAAATGGGTATGTATAATTTTTTGAACTTGAAAGTGTATCGACAGTTTGATTAAACTATAGAAGAGATAAATATAACTCATCATTTAATTTACCGAGATTTATATATGAAAAATGTGCAATAACAGTTAATTTTTGTTAATTACACCTTAAGGAAACGATTATTTTTTTTTTTTTTCTTGAGGAATGGTTAAGAAGGTGATGTGAAGTGTGATGCATACACAACCGAACCAAATTCACTACAGAACTACGTACATACATATTAACTACGTTGATACCTGTGACATATAATCCACCTACAAAGGACCACACTGATTTCGATCTCCAATTTATTGCAATTGTTCTTCACAAAGTTGACAGAGATATATAGTAGCTACCTTTAGCTGCACTATACTGTTCTCCCTCTTTCTCTCTCTACATATATATATATATATATATTTCCAGTTTCAAGAAGAGAGAAGTGTGACATTACCATCTGTTTTTATGCATCGCTCAGTGCAATTCTGATGAAAATATTTAATTTTGTCTATACATAAGTAGAATATTGTTGTATATATATATGTAGTTAGGGAAGTTTGAAGTATTGTCTCATATTTTCCAGGTAAATATATAGGTATATGAGGTTAAGTGATCGGTTAACGAAAATGTCTTTAGAAATTGTTTGATTTTCACTAGTTTTAACAAATTTTTTATTAGTTGAAAATCTTTTTTAAGAAGAAAAAAAAAAAGAATCCTACAAAATATTCGATAATCACGTGGTTAAAGTTATACTATGTACAATATTTCGCTTCAAAAAACTTCAGAATCATATTCTTAATTAGGGTTTTGATTTTGATAAAAAGGTGCTTGTGATAGGGTAAAATTGTTTGATTCTATGAGATTAGAACATGAAAAAAAAAAAAAAAAAAAAACCCAAATGTAAAAGAGGGTAGATTTGATGATGAATAGATGGACCAAGAAGGGTGGCTCCAAAAAGTGTGACCACAATGAATGAATATAAGGGGTATCCCCCAAAGGCAGTGAAAGCTTAGCCCTTTTGACGCTTTGTTTGCAGCAAAATACAAAGACCCCATCACCCACACTAGGTGTTGCTTCCCTCTTTGCCTAGCTATGAGGTCCTCCCAATTAATTTTTTTTATTTATTTATTTTTTTTTTTGGGTTCTTGGGCCTGCTAGTTCTTGTGACTGCCATTATCATCAACCCAGAGCCAGATGCCAAAGTACTTGCATTGTTCTCATAAATTATTAACACACACACATACACATACACCCACCTTCCTCTACTGACATTCTCATAAATAATTCTCCTCTACCCCTTTCTTTTCTTTTCTTTTCTTCTTGGATTTATTCTTGCCCTGTTGTTCACATTAATTCCCATATCAATCTTATTATTCTTTTGTGTATTTTCCCATTTGGATTCCCCATCTCATCTCTTCTTGTTGTGGGTGTATGTGTGTGTGTGATGGTGCTAGATATGACTTTTCCACCAAAAAAGAAAAACCAAAGAATATATAGTTGTGACTTCTGTTCCCCTCTTGAAGTGAAAAGATTAAAAGAATGGGGAGGAATATAATTTGAGTGAGTTTGTCATGCTTGCTTTTTGTTGTCAATGCAATTATTTATCAACCTCAAATTACCTACATTCTAACAAATAATGCATTCAATTGCTTATTTTTTAAATAATTCGAATCCGTTAAGAAAAATGTCTATTTTTAAGTCGTAACTTTTTCACTAGGAGGTTTGCTTTGTTGTTGGAATGAAGTTTCTTAATGATCATTGCAAGTTTTTTTGGTACAAAAGGAAGGCCGAAAACGTAAAGGACTCAAATTCAAAACGTACTGATTTTAAACGGAGAGTGTTAATCACTGGATTACAACCCTCTTGTCGATATTTGCAAGTTTTCATAATTTAAAATCAAGGTCACAAATTATTGGAGCAAAAAGTTTTTTATCAAAAAAAAATTATAAAATAGAAAATGGATGTGAGCTCTTCAACTGCTGCAAACATCTTGCGCACCTATAAAGTAAAAGTTTGAGTAATGGTTAGTGTTGTTTTAGGTAAAATTTCATTAGGTTATATATGTTTAGTACCAAAAACAAATCTACCTTATCACACAATCCCCATTATCTCATCATCAAACATTGGATAAGATTGTATAATATTGTTTGATTAGTCTACTAATGATAAGCATCATTACATATTAAATAAAACCCTAATAAGATTATGGCTAGATGGATGTTAGTTGTACCACTTCCATTTAAGCTTTTTTTTTAAAAAAAATTGAAACTAAATAATAGAACTATTTCTCATGTTGTGAAGGGGTTAAACTAATAAAAAAATTACTGATAAGACGCTCAAAAAAAAAAAATTATTGTCGAAATAAATTTATCTAAAAATTTTGTAATAACTAGAAAGTTTGTTAACTCGTCTTAGGCTATAGTCACGGCAAAAACAATTGTACTACTAGCTTGTATATGTGTTCATATGTAACTTTCACTTTTCCATATTGTTTCTACTAAAGAAATTATGTACCAAAAATATCTTTGGTATGTGATAAATATATACCCAAAAAAAAATATACATGTGCTTTCGGTCATTATATGATAAGACGAAAAATAGGGTTTCCCCTCTCGTTACGGTTCTTGCTAAAGCAAAAGCATGCAAGAAAAGATTAGATAGAGAGTACAAAGATTGTGGATTGAAGTGAAGTGAACCTTGTGGATACATTATTTGATGAGAAAGATTTGTCCACATTAGCAAGGAAAAAGTTGTAAAAAAATACATAAATTAATAAATGGGATACTATGATTTATTGAGTATTGAATCTCGGGGAAAAAAAAATCCCACTAGGTTTCATTTTCGTAGTAAATCAAAAAACACAATCTTCTTTACTAATTAAAATAAATTAACTATTTTGTTGGGATCAAGGATTTCATAAAGAAAATATACTGTTCTAATCCATTCATATGAGACTGTTTTATTTTAACCAAATGTATTAAATTCAAACCCTAAAGATTTGTCACCCTTGATCTTTCCAACTCAAATTCACACTCAATTATTAAATATAGTACCTTTTTCATTAGTATCTTCCTCATTTATTATTTTCCTTAAAAAAATTTCAAAATACAGACATATTTCCTTAATTGTCTACAACTCCCCCTTGCATTTTTAATAACCTATGCTAGACACACATTTCGACCGAGATTTTAGAAACATAATTTCTAGTAAATCTATACTTTTTCTTTTAAAAGAAATAATTTGTAAATGATAAAATCCCAAAAAAGAAATCGTACTAATAAAAAGGACCATGTTTAGTAATTTTCTTAGTAAATCGAATTTGATTATATATCAAATACCGAATCAAGATACCTAAACAAATGAAAAGTGGGGTTAAGAAGAGTGAGTGTAGATGAAGCAAATGCATGTATGTTCTTATTGTTTAGAATGGAATTAAATACAAGTAATAGAGAAGTGGTTAGACGTCCTCGTTCATTCTTCAACAAAGCTCATGAATGTACGCCTCATTTCATGACACTTCTTGGAAATACAATCCATCCATTATTTTTCTTGCAACCAAATTGACTAGACTTCACAACGAAAATTACTCAAGATGACTACGTACGTATATTTTTCACAACTTCTTCTCGTTATTAGTGGCTAAAACCAAGACTTAAAAACTTTGAAAATTGAAAAAAAAAAAAATGAAAAGGGGAAATGGAAATTTGCTTGGAGGAACTTTGAGGTTCCACATGTCCATTATATTTGATTATCACTATCCTTTCCTTGAGTACCTTTCTTTCATGGTCAAGCTCAATAGAACTTACAATCCGTATGCTTATCTATCATGAATTTTCAAATCACAAAGCCGCAAAAGACGATAACCGAAAGGATATGGTATAGGTACCTCTTGTGGTGACGGAAAGAGTTGTTTTGTACGAATGAAAATTGAGTAATCGTAAAATAATAATTATTATTTTTTAAAAAATATAAAATAAAATAAAGAAAATCCAATGATTACAATAAATATTTATTAATTTATGAAATTTAAAATTTATTAATTTAAACCGGAGTGACTCGCCTAGAAAATGCATTTTTAAGTGAAAATTTGTTTTAATAGACGACCCCTTAATAGATCCGTCCCTAATGCAACCTCTGAGTTGGATCCAAAGGAACACGCGGAAACTGCAGAATGCGTGGTTTTTGGAATTCTGCACGAGCCAACGACGAGTCTGAAAATTATTATAAAAAAAAAACAAAAAGAAAAAAAGGAAAGTTGACTTGACCGTAATACAATTATCGAAAAAGAAACGCAATTTATATCGTATTATGGTAGTAGTACAATATTATTGTATTTTTATTAATTTTTGTATTATTTTTCAGTTTGAATGAGTTTTAGTCGCAATTGTTAATTTTTTGTGCAACTCAAAATTCATGCGCAAGTGAGTCACATTCAAATGCGTTGCTTCAGTTAGTATGTATTGTGTAACATCTCGTCCCACATCGTTAGTTCACAACTTGAGTAAGTTGTATATAACTTCTAGTCTCATAGACTACTAATAACTTGGGTTAACCATTTTGGACTAGCGAGGAATGAAACTGAAAGTTTTTGAGCCAGTCTATGAGACTGGGATGTTACATATTGTCTCTTACACAGGTTTTTTTTTTTTTTTTCTTTTTTTCAAATTTTCTCAATTTTTTAATTAATCATAATATTTATCTTTTTTTTTGCCTTCAATTTTTTTCAATTTTAATTTTGAAAATAAATTTTATTTATTTATTTCCAAAAAAATAAAATTTTTTATAAATTAAAAAATTTTAAATAAAATTTTAAAATTATTCAATTAATTTAGAATGTGAGATTATATCAAATTTTTTATTTCATTAATTTTTTTAATTTTGTAAACATATAAAGTAAATATTTGATTATATCAATCAAAACATGAGATAATATCACAGTTTTATGAAATTTTATATGTATATGTGTATGTATATATAAAGTAAAAATTTGATTATATCATTGAAAACACGAGTTTATATCAAGTAGAACGTGAGTTTATATCACGTAGAGTATGTGTTTATATCAATATAACAAAGGATTATATCATGTGTACAATGGTTTCATGAAGTTATATATCTATATATAAGTAAAAATTTGATTATATCATTCAAAAATGAGTTTATATGATGGAAAATATGTATTTATATCAACATAATAAGGGTTTATATCAATGATAAAATGGTATTTTATATCTCTTACTTTATTAAGTGTCTACTAAATTTGATAAGCTCATCGATTCTTTAAATTTCGCAATATGAAAGTGGTAGATTCTATCAACACAAATAGGCATTTATATCAAGTAAAAACTCATTTATATAATATATATATATATAAAGTATCTTTATAGCATATACAATAGTGTTTTGTTTATTATAATAGTTTATATCGGGTTTATATAAAAAAAAAGAGTTTATATCAAAGAAAATATCAATTTATATAATGTATAACAGAAATTTAAATCATATAGTTATTGTTTCATGAATAATTTTTGAATATGACGACAACTCACTAAACAAGATCTCATATTCAAGTTTCCCCACTTACATTCAAAGCTAGATTTGCCATTCTAGAAAAAAATTTCCCGTATGAAGATTTTGGCACCAAAACAAACCGAAGATTCTCTACGCACCAAATTTCCAAACCACTGTAACTCTTTTTTTTATCATCAACAACCACTGGTTTTGTAATTTTTCATATTTTAATACAACTAGGCCTTTGTTTTCGGGGTCATCATATTTTTGTTTACACAAATTACACAAAATGCATGTTAATCTTTTTGTTGAAAAGATTCTTCACAGCCACCTCATAACCGTCCTGCAAAACGCCACGAAAAACAATACCATTTCCGATGATTAAGGTTGAGAATTTTGGGACTTCAATGGCGGGATGATTTGCGAGGTCGGGCAGATCTGTTCGGCAAGGCTAAGATTGAGGAGATCGGCGAGACTCCAGGAAGAAGAAGAACTACGTCGGCGGTGAGAGATAGGGAGGAATCGGGAGGAGGGAGGGAGGGTGGCGGCGGGGGGAGGGGAGGAGCAGGTTTTTGTGGGTAGGGAGAGTAAGAGACATGAGGGTGTGTGCGGGTGAGATGAATCGCAAGCGACATTGAATTTTGTTGGAAAAAGAAAAATGAGTGCAGCCACGTGCTCTTTTCACGGCTAGTATAAGGTGAAAAATTATGTCAGTTACAATAACATCGTACTATTATAGTTGTACAGGATAGGATACGAATTGAAAAAAAAATAGTGATTCACTCGATAAGTCATCTTTCTCTATTCAATGTTTCCACACCAGCCGCTGCTCTCTCTGCCGCTCGGCCCTTCTGCTTTGCCATGGAAACTGGCAAATGCATGCATTTTATTTTCAGATTAAATTTTATAAATTTTTGTAGTTAAATAATCATTTTTCATTGAATTAAAGGACAAGAATTGTAAACCTCAAAAAAAAAAGGACAGGAATTGCAGGTACATAAATTTTTTTTTAAGTTAAATATTTATGTCTGAATATTCTTGTTCCTGTCATATAATAGCTAATGCTAAATCCAAAACAAAATTGACAGATTATATACACAAAAACAAAAACATAAATATGAGTAAATTACGAATTAAGGTAAAATTGAGATTTCATTAACTTTTACTCTGGATTTAGGTAATGTTTTAGTTTCATCCCTAAATTTTAAAAATTTTAATTTTTTTCACAATTTTAATTTCAATTCTAATTGATCAAATTGATAAATTATGACAAAATCTACTAGTTTTTTTACTTTAATACCTTTTAAATTTATCAATTGAACCAATTCAAATCAAAATTTAGAAGGTTAAGAATAAAATTAAAATCTTTTTAATTTTAAAAGGACAATAATTTAAGTTTAGAAATGATGTTAAGTGAGAGAATTAATTTAGTGATAACCATCTTCGTTGAAGATAATAAGTTCTAATTTTGAATCATTTTGCATAAAAAAAATTGAGTGATTAATTATAAAAAAAATATAATAAAATAAACCCTTCCTATCCTAATTTGTGACCATTGCATGATAAGATCAATCGAATTAATTTTTCTTTTATTTTGTTTGGAGGGACAAACTGCCAATATATTTTTGGCTCCACTATTATATATAGGCAAAGCTGAGTAAAAAGCACAGCATTTTTTGGGAGGAAAAGTCGACATTGTCTGACAATACTGCATTTATTTTTGTCGTTTTGGTTATCTTAATTAAGTATTAAATTTTCAGTTGACATATTCCAATATTAATTAATTACTTAAAAACAAATTACTAAGCACTAGGTCCTCTCCTTGTCATTTTTCAATTGTTCCTAACGTACATTACAAAAAGTCGTGGTTTCAATTTCACGCTTTCTCACCAAAAATGCCCAAGATTGGTGCCTTTATTCTGGAAATAATCGCGACTTTGATTCCTATTATCGATAGAATTTACGAGTTTCAAAATATTCAACCAGTTTAATAATAATAAATATTTTAAAATTTTTACATAAATTAATAAAATTATATAATAACTGATTATAGTCATAATTAAAGTTTCGCTTATTTTAAATTTTTTATTACCTTCAATTATTCTTTCTTGATAAATTTAATAAAAAAATGTAATAATAAAGAAGATATTTAACATATTTTTTAAAATTTTGTAATATCTTTTATTTGAAACTTTTAAAATATATTTTATTGTATTTCATCATAGCAACAAAAGATTCATCCATCACCCTGGAAGTTTCATCATTTTGATAAATTTCACCACATAATAAAATATATTTTTTAATTTTGTAATATTTTTATCTTATTTTTTCGTCCAAATTTTTGTTTCGCGTTATTTAAATAAAATATTGTATTTACAACCTTTAATTCACTTCTATTTATATACTTCCCGATATACCCTCGTTATTAATTAACATTCTTAAATCTACTTCTACATCTTTCAAAACTTCAACGCCCAATTAATTAGGTGTAATTAAGGAAAATAGATAGTTTAATTACCTACCTATGTAAATTAATTGCAAGACGAAATAAATGAGACGGGGAATTTTTATTATTTATTTTAAAGATTTTTTCGAAGAGGTGTACGGCTCTTTCAAGGGACAAAACCGAACAAAGGAAGATAATATATTTTTTATATAGAAGTCCAACGTAGAAAATTACAAAAATTAAGGAAAATGCGGAGTGACTTATTATTAGTTTGTTAATGTGGTATTTGGTATTACTATTTTAGCCCCCAAAGCTGACTTAATTAGGTGGAATTGTGGCAGGGGTGCATGCAGCATGCTACGCATGATTCGACTATCCATATGATTCATTCATTGCTTACCTCAAATAATCTTTTCTTCCACATGTCTCACTTTCTTTCTGTACGTCTTCATCCACTACCATTAAACCAAATTCCTTCTTTGGCTTTTTGTTGAATGACTATTATGCCATTACTTCTTTTAATAATAAAAATAATAAAATTTTAAATGTAATTTTATAATTTTATATTTATTACATTATATTATGTTTAATTTTCTTGATTTAAATTTAACTTCTTATTTTTTGTCCACTAGTTGGTGGTTTTTTATAATTAGGATTAAGAACCGCATGCATAATGCATTATTAGTCGAGTTGCCTATTTCACTATAATAAGATCAACTTCAAAGTGACATTTCTAAGATAGAAAGTCAAATTTTACATAATAATAATTTAGGAGAAAATTAGATTATAACTAGTGTTATTTGCGGTTTGTATATGGTGTATTATAATAAATAATTTTACATATTATTAAATAATTTTTTTATTGTACAAATCGTTTAATAATAATAGGGAAATATGAGGATGTATATCAATTTTTTTAAAAAATAAATAAAAGTAAGAGAATGGAGAAGAGTAGATGTCACTGTAACCAATCCGTAAATAGTAATTTTAAGATTACATTGCAGATAGTCCATTCATCAATGGCAAAATTATATTAGTTATATAAAAAAAATGATAATAATTCAGAGGTCCGCACATCTTTAATTATAAATTTTATACAATACACTATCCTATTTAATAACTTTGATATGATACAAAAAGTTGTGATGACCTAATGGTCATGGCAGTAAAAATAGGAATTGTAATTATAAATTTAGAGTAATGGGAATGTTATAAATTTAAAAAAATGCAAACGAAAATAAAAATAACATTTTAATTCGATTTTTTTTTGAAGCAACATTTTCATTCGATTTTAGTTTTTAGCCAGCTAAGATAAAAGAAAATTAGTTATTAGTGTTGGTTAATAATTCTATTTAAATTTGACAAAAAGGTTAGAAAAATTTATTAGTTACACAAAATAAAAATATTAAATTTAACAAAACGGAATTGACCTAGTGGTTGTCTTACTCACTTAGCACCAGGAGGTTGGTAGATCACACCGGGAGCTCTTAAGAGTATGGCGATTTGAGTTCGAGTCACATCAGACCTAGATTACTAGACATTATGCCTCCCTCTTTATAAAAAAAATATATATTAAATTTATCCGTAATATATGATTTTTTTTTTTTTTTACATTTTCAAGAAAAAAGATGATGATGAAGAAGTTTTTTGTGTTCTTGTTCCTCTAGAAACTCCCAAAGTGAACCGGAGAAACATAAAACTACAGGGGTGAAAAGTAATAATACAGGAAAATTCAAATATTTATCCCACAATTTCATAAAAATTTGTGTAAGGTACAACCATATAACCAAATTGCATTATTCGTACCGGAATATAGAGATTTTTAGAGATTGATCCCTTTACCACTCGGATCCCAAACTTATCACTATTTACAATAAAGCACACGACTCAAGGCATATGGGCATATTTGAAAATAAGAATATTCTTTCACAAGAATCATATATATATATATATATATATAAATAGCTCGAATATTTCTTAGTCAAGTTTCCCATGGAACCCAAAAAGCAACCCAAAATTTTTTTAAAAAATTTAAAAGGAAAAAGAAAAAAAAATTGTTGTAGGTTGAAGAACACGGTTTATATTTGGTGAAGGGTAGTGGATTCAAATGGACAAGAGAATTGCTCAAAGTTTGTTCATCCATCTTTTTCCATTTTTCTAAGTAATTAAATGGACAAATGCCATGATCAACTCTATTTAATTTACATTTGTCAACACGAACTTAATTGGCTTGTTTGCCTATACCATGAGCTATATAAATGTAGTTGAAATGGATCTGTTGGTGAGGTAGTAGTTGAGAAAATTATTGTATATGTTGTACCGACGGTTATAGCACCAAGAATGTGTTCCAACCATCTTTATTCTCGTATCATTTGTTAGATTTACGTACATGTACATTATGTTTTAGGTTACACGAATTCAGGTATCACTTACTGAAATACACCTAATTAAACATAATAAAACACTAAGAATAATTAAAAAAAATAAAAAATTACAAAACACATTACTTAACATAGTTCAATATTGACATATTTAGTTCGCAAAAATATCCACTCAACAACAAGGGATAGAATATAAGAAATTGTAATATATGCTCTTTCACACAACATCTCTTGAATATGTTATTAACAATGTATCTTCTACACAACTCGTACAAATAAAATATATTTATACTAAAATTTTATGTGACATGATTAGATAACTGGCCAACTTTTATTTAATTTGAATTTTAAGGAACTAACCTAAGAAAACGATGCGATATGAAATTTTTTTAAAAAAATTGTAATTTGTGGGTAAAGCAATGGGAAAATATATTTTAAGGGTTTAACAGTTGTATAGAAGAAACTTTTAGATAGTTTCTAATTCAAAAGAAAACAAATCTCAAATTTCTTGTTGGGATTCAATTGGTTTGCCTTTTTGTTAAGGAAATATAAATAATTGAGGTTGGGTCTTGATGCTTATGCTTAAGTAAACAACTAAATATATTTTTAAGGGTTGGTTATCTTTAAGATATGCATCTAATTATAGTCCAAGAGGAATACACTAGAAAAGAAGCAACAAATTTAACATAAATATAATTATCCCACTCCAACCAAGGACGGAAATTGAAAGGCTGTCTTGAGAAGGTGAAGAAAATTAATTGTGGACCTCCCAAACTTTGAGTACTATTTTTGATTCCAAACAAATCATAGCCCTCCATTGTTGAAAGTTTTTTTTTTTTTTTTCTTCTTTAATAGATCAAGTTTCTAACTTTGATTAATCAACCTGACATTGTATTTTTTGTTTCGATATTATATATAGACGGCTGTGTTTTATTAATAAAACTATGTCATGTCATAAATTTAACACAACTGATATATTATTCTTATTTTGAGCGAAATTTAAACATGAGACTATCAAATCTGAATGTAAATTTTAACACACAAAAGAAGTTGATTTTTTCAAGAATATTAATGGTAGATTGAGTTTCTAACTTTGAGTAATCATGCATACATTGTATTTTATGTTCCGGTATTATATATGGACGGCCGTATTTTATCAATGAAACTATGTCATTTCATAAGTTTAACACAGATATATTAGGGTTTTTGAAGTAAAGAAAATTTTGTATTTTTGTTCTGAATGAAATTTAAACATGACACGATCAAATCTGAACCAAACATAACTGATATATTAGGATTTTTGAAGCGATGACAATCTGTATTCTTATTTTGAATAAAATTTAAATATAAAATGATCAAATCTGAATTAATTACTGATCAAAATAAACGATTGAGAAGTGTGATAGAGTCACATTGATGTAAACTAATTAGAAGATAATACCAAAATGTGTGCAAACACATATAATTGCCGTGTAGGAAAATATTAAGAGCATTACCATGAAGAGGTGTGGGAGAAGGATGGCTAATATTAGTGGTGATGGAAGAAGAAGCCGACTCTCTATCGTGGGACCAAATCAAAGGCAAATTATATGATGCCATTCCAACCATTTCTCTTTCGTAGTTTTCTCTACTCTCTCTTTTTGGGGTGGCTTTCCCTTCTTTCTTTGTCACGTCTTTATTATATAATTAATTAAAGCAAATATCCTTCTTGGTTTTGGGGAAGATTACCAAAACCCCTACTCTTACGTTTTATTATTATTATTCAACCACATTTTTTTTAATTTATGTTTCTATTATTGGGCATATAAATATCATCTTCATCCTATTTTATCTTGTATATATTAGTGAATATTTGTTTTCCAATTTTTCTTACCAATTTTATCTTGTATTCTAACTCTTAATTTATTCGAGTAAAAAAATAAATAGAATTTCCTAAAAAAACAAAATATGATTTTTCTTTTTTAATTAATCGTTTCTTGATAATTTATGTGTGCGAGAATCATAAAATCAAACATCAACTTTGACAAGTATTATTACCTTTTTTTTTTTTAAGTCCATGATTAGGTAAATATATGCTTATAAATAAGGTGCTAGCTCCTAATCATCATCAAATTAATGTGTCTTAATGAAGTAAATCAAAGTTTAATTTTGGCTCAATAGAACAATTCCATAAACAAAAAAGAAAGAAACATAGATATGTACTCAAGCTAATAATAAGCAAGCGTTCTAAAAAAAAAAAAAAAAGCTAATAATAAACAAGGATTATTCTAAAATTTTAAAAAAATGGGGCTTAAGGTTTTGACTAATTCATTTTGGAGCCGTGGAAGTTATGGTTTTCTGAAGCCCTTACTTTATTTATTATTCCTTTCTTTCTTCCCATTTGCAGCGGTTCTTTTCAACTCCACGGTTTATGCCCTCATTTAATGGACAATCAAGTTTAGAAAAATGGACATACTATGAATTAAAAAATAATCTTCTTTCAAGAATATATTTTGATATGGACGTCTAATTATTTGGGCTTAAAGACGAAAAATATGCATTCTATACCAAAAAAAAAATTATTTTATTAAATAATTTTATAATTAACTCTTAAACATATTGATAATAACATATAAATAATAACATATCGATAATAAATTTTGAATTTGAATCATTGTAGTATAAAAAAAAATATCGATAATAACAAAAAAATTTTGATTATTATCTCTTATTTTTTTATTACTTTACTATATTATTCATTTTAAATTATAAATTTAATTATCTCTCCTTTTATTGATTAGATTATATATATATATATATATAAACTCCAAATATTATTTATATTTTAAAATAAAAGGAATCTTTAAAAATTTATTTATATTTCAGGACAAAGAGAATACAACTTGTTATTTTGTACATTATGTTATATAACATATTTAAAACAAGTTATTTTTTTTCCTATTTATTCTATATATTGTAATTACATTACATACAATAACATTAACAACTGTAATTTGTAATTTAGAAGTAACTAATCACACAACATATGCTGGTTGATATTTTCAAATGATATGCTTAAAATTATTCACTCGGTATCAACTGTTTCTTAGTTGAGATGGTCAAAATTCTTGATGCATATACAACCTCCTTCCACACTAACCATTTGCCATGGAATTTGTATCCCCAACCATATTGTGATTCCTCTCTCAAATCTCTCTTTTGAGCTTTTGAAATTTTCTTAATGTCAATATGTTCTAATTGAATCCCCGTCTTCTTGCATCTATTGCTTTAATTAGTCTTCAATTTGTGTAAAAGATGAGCTAAAGAATCAATCCATCATTAATAGCTTTGAGTGACTCGATTCATTTACGTATTTAATTTATATTAAAAAAATCCTAATATTTTACAACTAATTAATTTATTATTTTGGAAGAGAAATTGTTAAACTTTTGGGGAGAAATTGATTTAAAATAGGAAAATAAAAATGTAAATTATGAAAATGAATGAATTTCAGAAATGGAAAAAAAAAAAAAAAAAAAAAGATAACAAAGGTGTTTGCCTGATTTTTATTAAAGATGCTATTAACACTATCAAATGAGAACTCACTTTCAAAATTTTTACCAGCCTCACTACCTCAACATTGTGTACGATGATCTTTCTAATTATTATAAAGTGGTAAGAGTTTCTAACATCATTAAGGATAATGGTCATACCACATCAGAATTAAGTATTTATAGTCTGAAATCATATTCTTGGCCATGTCTGTATTACATCTCCCTCCTCCGTGATAATGTCACTTCACTTATCAACTATGTTCTACATTGGTTGGCGTATGAGAGGGAAGACGATGATATTATTGATCTGGAAGTTATCTCCTACACTCGTAAAGAAAAAGTAAAAGTAAAGTGGTATCTTGTTCCATGGCCAGATGTACTTCTAGTATGGGTGTTCACTATTCGGGTTCACTCGAATAACCCACCCGACCCGCACTCATTTAAGGAATCGGGTTGGCTTATGCGGTTAAATGGGTGAGTAACC
The DNA here is from genome assembly GCA_030378225.1 of Knoxia roxburghii. Lineage (NCBI taxonomy): Eukaryota > Viridiplantae > Streptophyta > Magnoliopsida > Gentianales > Rubiaceae > Knoxia > Knoxia roxburghii. The sequence continues at coordinate 39,224,445 of CM059423.1, forward strand.
GAATTATATTAATGGTTTAATGGGCGGGTTTGGTTTTGAATTTTTTATACGGGCACGCCCCGAAACCCGAACTAGTATTAGGGTATATAAGGTTTTTTTATGGTTTGTTTGCCTCCTAAATCCTAATCTAACAGCCACACACCCCACTTACATTTCTCTCCCGAAACCCTAGCCAGCAGCAACCTACCCTTTATTCTTTTTCTTCTTTCTTCTCATCCATCCCCAGCCATCAACTTCAACACCTCTAGAAGCTTCAAACTTCATCCACAGCTCGTCACCACACACAACAGCCACTACCACAACAACACTCACCTCTAATTTTGCGTCAGCATGCACCACCACACAGATCTGGCGACGGCTTGCACAATCGAGCTCAAGGTCGTCGATTCTCCCGCTTGTCACCAGCCACCACGACCACCACAAAGCCTTTTCCTCTGGTGACCCTTTCTCTCTATCGTCGAACCCTCTTGGCGACTCGCATCACCACACCAAACTCCGTTGGGTTGCAACTCACACCATGCGCGGCATCTACATTCATTCCGCAGCCCGCCAACCATAGATCTGATTTTAAAAGTTTTAGAATTATTGTTTTGTGAGTGATTGGAAGAATTTTTGTTGTAGATATGATTTTTGGAATGCTAGGTTACTATGTTGCTTTGTATAATTTTTTGTTTGTTTTGTTCAGATGTGAAAAAAAAATTCTGAACTTTTCTTAATGCTTGGTTGAAAAAAATTCTGATGTTTTCGGGTTAAAATGAAACCCGAACCGAAAATGGAAGATTATTTGGTTCGGTTCGGTTTGGGTGCTACAGTATTCGGTGTGGTGTACGGGCAGTTCTAAAAATTCTTAAAACCCGATTAACCCAACCCGAATAAATCAAACCCGCCCGAATGAACAGCCCTAACTTCTAGAAGGGAATTGTGGGGTGGGGGTTTTGGATAGCTGTCTTTGCTTACCTATTAGGAGCCGCACAGTTGCGGGTTGTGATTTGTGGGTAATGAAGGATTATGGTGTAAATGATTCTTGGACAAAATTAACTAATTTGAATACTCGAGATTGGGATTGAGATGGTATTCCAATTCTCGTACCATATTCCAGTGCATTGCAATGCAACACAACATGCAACAAAATGTTTGGGGCGTTGTCGTCATGTTTACCTTTCCGCACCCTTAACTCTCTCACCACTACCAACACCATTCCGTCCACCACCACCACCACCATTACGCACACTGCTTTATCTTCTAATTCCCAAAACGAAGGTGTCTACTAGGCACCGCGTTTTCTTGTATCTATTGCTTTAATTAGTCCTTCAATTTGTGTAAAAGATGAGGTAAAGAACCAATTCATCATTAATCGCTTCGAGCGACTCGATTCGTTTACGCATTTAGTTTATATTAAAAAAATAATGAATATGATTTATAAGATATTTTATTATAATAAATATGATTATAGTATGAAATCGATATTATATTTAATGCTGAATAATTAAAATCATTATGTGATGGACAAATTTTTTTCTTTATTCTTTAACAATTTTTCGGTGATATTAATAGAATGTGATAAAAGGTAGAGATGAAACTCTAACAACACCAATATTTAAGTTAAATTGATGTTATTAGTGTTAAAATAATATCTATTTTTTGTTAAACCTATCTCGAATAAAAAATGTATAATTTCTCCCAATGATTAGTATTAATGTTCGATAAATAATTGTAACCACGATAGTTCTAGAAGTATCACTGAAAAAGTTTAATTTAATAAGCATACAAACAAATATAATAATAAATACCTTAAATCAATTACAAGATAAAATATAATCTAGCAATAGCCGAAGTTGAAGAGTGAATAGGCTCTACCACCAATACTTTGATTTGGTTGTTATCTTATTTTCTATACACCAAATGTCGGAAAAGAAATAGAAAGGGAGAAAAATATTTAATCATGAATTTTTCCAAAAATTATGTTCCATCATTTTTTTTATTTTATTATATTTTCCTGTTTCTTCTAGATGAATTTTTCTTTTTCTTTTCTTTTGTAAGTGTATGAAAAAGCACTAACTTATTTTCAGGGATGCTAATTTATTTGGGGTCCCCATATTGTATTTATATATATATTTTTGGGCTTAAGAGTGGAAGAAACTATTAGGACAACAATTTGGGTGGTTCCTCCAATATCTGTGATCTATACCTATGACTTCCATTTTTTGAAAATTGAGCAGCTAGATATAGGCATGTAAATTTAGCCACCCAACCACGCTACTTTTAATAATACATATATATATATATTAAATTTTAAAAAATAATACAACCCCTAAAAGGATTTTAATTCGGATCAAACAATAATACGATCTTAATATTTTAGAAACGTATTTTAAAGATCCATACGAAATTTAGATCTCGTGAAATATTAAAATATAACATTTTTTTATTGATAATAATCTAACACGTAACTATTTATTTGCCGAATATACCTTAGAGAGAACAAGATAAGTTTAAAGATCTTTGAAGGAAGCATTATTGTGATTTATTGAGTTGATAAATTTTCTTGGAAGGGAACGCTCATTAGTTAGGCATTCTATATTTGACCTTCGATAAAGGAAACATTCATAGGTGGACACCAAAGAGGTACTGTCATGTTTTAGTTGGGAAAAGTATGCATAATTTTATCTATTTTTAGTTTTTATTCATTTATGTTACCATTTTTTTTAAAGGATATTCTATAGAATAAATAAATTAATCAAGTTTTATCACAAATATATATATGTGTGTGTGAATTTACTATGAATTTTATTTGGTTAAGAAAGTAAATATTATTGGCTATATCTATCCACCTTCACCTAGTGGATCCATCTACCATTGAATAATAAGATAGTATTAAATAATACAACTCATTTTTTTATTTATGAACATAAGAAATGGGGGATAGTAATTTAAGAAGATGATAAATAAAAAAATAGTAATATTTAAGAATCCATCTAATATACTATCTAAGGTGATTTTTAAGTTGTTGAGACTTTAATAATTTATCTATGATTATATTCATCTCTGATATGATTTGGTTAAATTATAAATATTTTTATATTTATAACTATTATATGAAGTGTGATTTTGTCAAATTATCTACTTAAATGAGCTATCTTCGTCTTTATGAATCTTATCTCGTATAATATTGTGAGTTAGTCAACCTTTTAAAGGGGCATGGATTGGAGAAGATAAAAAGCAGTGCATGCAGTAAAAATTAATTTACCTCTACTGCAAAGTAAATATTTCAACCATAAAAAAATATATAAATTTACACCTAATGCAAAGTAAGCTATTTTAACCTTAAAAAAAATTTAAAAAAAAAAAAAGGAAAAAGTAAAGTATGGGCTAAGTACAGACAATCCCAGCAGGAGCGGTAACGGCAGACACACCGTCCTGCACGCTCAACAACACCCCTTTTAGTCATCACAACCAACAGCCCCTCTCTTCTTCCTCATCTTTCCCTTCACTAATGCCAACAAATTTGGTTGGAAATTGGCCAAAATATGAGGTCAATAAAAAAAAAATTTAAAAAGGAATGATTTGTAGTAATCCATTAAAGATGGCCACATTTGGTCACTTTATTAAATATATTTTTATTTTAATACTAAGATATTCATATATAAATACGTTATAAATAGTAAATATTTAGCCTTAAATATGAGAAACACCAAATTTGATATCATCCTTGTCAGTTGAATTAAAGTTCGAGGATCAGATAACCGTGTGAACATCAAAAATTGAAGATGAAAAAAAAAAAAGAAAAGAGAAAATGATGGTTAGTTGTGACTAATTCAAAAGGTTTGATAGGTAATAAAAATGGAGAAAATAAAAATGGATTCAAAACAAGAACCGTTTAAAAAAGAAGAAGAAGATATAAATAAAAGGGAACAAACAACCGAACAAGAGAAAGGGAGTAGATGAGGAACACGAGACTCGTCTTCCTAGAGCGATAAATGCCAAAAACCCCCCAAAACCCACGCTATACCAAGCGCAAATAAAAAACTTTTTTTTTTTTTTAAATAAAAAAGTAAGTACCCAAATAAATCCCACCAAAGTAAAAGCCAATATCAAGAAGAGGTTTTTTTTTTTTTTTTTTTTTTTTTAATCTTTTTTTTGGTGTTGGCTTGGTTTGATTCATTTTTCCTCCTCCTTTATCTCTGTCTTGGATTCATCATTCATCCCCTTCAAATCGCATCTAATCCCTCCTTTTTTTGCTACCCCCCAAAATCCTTCCCTCTCTTTCTATGCAAAATAAACCAAGAACCAGAAGAAGAAGGGCTTTTTATTTAGTGCTTCCTTCTTAAGCCAAAGAAAAATGAGCTAGTTTTTTTCCATGGTTGCCACCAAGTTTTTGCTTTGCTTCTTCTCCTGACTCTGACCCATCTTCTTCCTCTTCCTCCATTATTAATTATTATTAGGAGTAGGTGTTTCTTCCTTTCTTTGTTTCTCTGTTTTTCTCAGCGTCTTTGGTAAAATGGTAATGGTGGCCAACAAAGACTACGACTAATACTACTTCTCCTCCTACTCACTTGCTTTACGTTTCTCCCTTTTAACTCTCTCTTCCCCTTCTTGTGTTCTCTTCAAAATTCATTCTTTCAACGGTTCAACCCATAATCATAATCATCCCCTGCTGCTTGCTTGCTTGCTTCTTCTGCTTCTTCATCCTCTTCTTCTTGTTGTTCTCTCTCTCTTCATTGAATTGTCCGCCGTGACTTAGGGGCCATCTTCTTTTTCTTGTTTATCTTTTATTCTTCATGCCGTTTTTGTGTCAGCGATTATTAGCCCTCCTCCTCCTCCTCCTTCCCCCATACGCGTCTATATCTTGAATCATTCCCTTCATTTCTAACCCCTTTTTCTTGTTCTATATCAATAGCCCATAAATCTCTCTTTGTGGTTTCTCTATCTGTTCGTTTCCGATACTACTGAATCATTCATTCGTTTCGTTATTGTGCCTGTGTTTTGATAAACAGAATCACGCCATTGAATATGGCCGTTCAAGCTCAATATCCGTCTAATGTTCTTCTGTTAAACAGGTTCGTTTTGCATTTCTTTTACAATCATAACTACTTCCCCCCTTAATTCCTCCCAATCCCCCCAATCCTCTGTTTAATTCGGAATCGATGGTAATGCTGCTAATTCTCTCCGTGCAGAGCTGTGCAAGAAGGGAAGAACCCACTTTCTAACGATTATCCATTGCAACCTCATCACTCCGGCGGTGGAGGTGGCGGTGGAGGTGGGATATCATTTTTTGATCAATCAAACATGTTATTCAACCCTGGAGGTAACTGATGACTTCTTCTTTTCCAACTAACGCCTAACCGGGAGTAATCGTACATTCATGTTCAACATTTTTTTTAAATGCCAAATTGAGTAGCCCCTCCAATTAGGCCAGTTGACTGACGTTTTCATTTCCTAATATGCCTATTGATCAGTTGGTGGTGGTGGTGGGACTATAAATTCAATTTCGTCCCGGAAGAGAGGAAGGGAGATGCCGCTAACAACCGCCGGTGGTGGGGGAGGTGGAGGTGGAGGAGGTTCCATCATGAATAGACCATTAATATCAATGGCGCCCCATCAGCCTCAACTGATGGAACTCAATCAGCTCCATACCACCCAACAAAGGAATGCTGTTTCCATTGGCCTAGGCCTAACTTTTGGAGAACACCATCACCCGCAGCAGCAGCAGCAACAACAACAACAACAACAACAACAATCTCTACCCCATCAACAACAACATTCTATTTCCCTTTCTCCCCAATCGTCCGCTCAGTCATCTGTCTTATTATCAATATTGTCAGATGATTTGGCTTCCCACATTAAGCAACAGCGCGATGAAATCGAACATTTCCTCCTTGCCCAGGTAATCCATTCATTTATTTCTTGTAAAACTGTGTTTTTTTACGTTATTTTTTGATGTTTCCATTGATTTAATCTTCATTCTTGGTTTTGTCTAGGGGGAGCAATTGCGCCGGACATTAGCGGAGAAGAGGCAGAGGCATTATCGGTCACTATTAAGTGCGGCGGAGGAATCCGTTGCTCGTAGGCTAAGGGAGAAAGAAGCAGAGGTGGAGAAAGCGTCGAGGAGGAACGCAGAGTTGGAGGCAAAAGCGGCTCAGCTAGGCTTGGAAGCTCAGGCGTGGCAGCATAGGGCGAAGATGCAAGAGCATATGGCAGCGAATTTGCAGGCCCAGCTGGAACGTGCGATCATATCAAGCGGCGGTGGAGGAGGTGGATATAATAATGGGGCGGCGCAGCAGGTGCAAGAGAGGGATGAATGGGGAAGCGGCGGAGGTGGGAATAACAGTGGGGCGGTGGGTGGAGAAGCCGAGGATGCTGAATCGGCGTACATTGATCCGGACAGGGTGGTGGAAAAGCCAGGTCCGCCGTGTAAGGCGTGTCGAAAGCGGGTGGCTACGGTGGTGCTGTTTCCGTGTCGGCACCTGTCTTTATGTACAGAATGCGACGCCGTAGCTCAAGTTTGCCCACATTGCCTCGCTTCCAGAAGTTCAAGCCTGGAGGTCTTTCTTTCCTAGATGAGAAGAGCCCAGGTCCAAGCCAAAGTAGGCCCACTTAATTTTGGGATGGGGCCTCCAGTTAGGATAAAGAGGTTTGTTGAAATTAAAATAAAATAAAAAAAAGTCCAAAAAAAAAGCAGGATAGAGAAACAAATAATGATATTGAAAAATAATTAAGTATATATTAAGTTGTTCTTGCTGTTTTTTTTTTTTTTTTTTTCCTTTGACTTGATATCCCCACCCCAATGAATGACTTAAAATCTTTAATATTTTTTTGGGTTTTGAAAAATGTCTCTTGATAGGTGGAGAGGTAATGTAAATGGCCATATGGGAAGTGGTACTTTTTTTTGTTTTTTGCTTAATTCTTTTTGTTTTTTCCAACAATCAAATTCATCTATAAATTCTTTGATTCATTGTTACAGTTTGTTGCAATAGTTTCATTATTTTACATCTTGGTAAGTTTCTAGTTAAGTATGGTCACATTATTCAAGAATTTGAGAGTTCAAAATGTGCACTATTGATACACTAAAATTAGCCGTCTAAACATTAATGTAATTGATGCACTATTAATATATGTTCAAAATTATCTGTCTAAAATTATCTATATAAATATTAATGTAATTAATGTACTATTAATATATTCAGTTAAATTAGTGTTTGGATAGATAAAAGATAGTTAGACATATGGTAAGTTTCCATTCTAATCCTATCCTTTTACATTTGGAATCATAGTGAAAAAAATACTGCCTTGATTTAGTAAATAGTGAGAATATATTAATAGCATGTTGAATTAGTATTAAAATAAAAGTTTTGATAAATATTATAAATAAGATTGTTACTTTAAGTTGTTATACATGATATTTTTATAAAGTAGATGCCTAAATTTCATTTTTTTTAAAAAAAAATTATGGCGTTCTGATTACTATTTTACTTCATTGTTTCACTAAAATATTCAAAAAATAATAAGTAAATTTTAATAAAAAATAAAAATAAATTAGAAAAAATGAATCGGTAATAAATATACTCTTTTAAAAAAATATAAATTGACTAGAAGATTGTGGTCCAATAGTTAGTATTCCCCACTTAAAATAATAAATTTTAAATTTGAGTTATAATAAGTTCCGATCTCCTTTTTTGTACCCAAAAATATATATATATATATATATATAAAAGTCTAATGTACAACTATTAGGTTGAAACAAAATTTTAGTATAATGAATGTTTAAATATCAACAATAAATAAAAACATTAAGTGCGTTTAATACTATTTTTCTGGATATATATATTTTCAGTTAATGTCACAATAGGACAAGAAGAGGCTAAAGAAAACTGTCTCGTTCATATTCTAATTGAATATTAGTTTTATCAAAAAAAAAAAAAAAAAAGAGGGAGTTAAAAATAAATAAATAAATTTGTAATTCAATTCACACCTCAATCAAGTAAGTATGTCATAGTTAACTCAGCTTAATAGTGATTTCTTATGTTTGATTTGAGTGCAAATAAGAACAACAGTTAGGAGATAATTTGATCATTTGGGGGGAAAAAAAGGCCATATTTGTTTCATTTCTTTAAAGAAAAAATTCACTTTTTTACTCTAAAACATAACATGTGGAAACAATTATTAAATCACGTCAAATCATATTTATTTCAATTTTCTTTAAAATTTCTCATGTTATTTTTTAAAAAAATTCTCACTAATACAATTTTTTTCCATCTTCCCAACGTACCCTAAAAAATATGCAAATAAATATTGCCAGTGGTATTAGAAGCATGGTAATACATTGAAAATAATAATATTTCATTCATCCATATTATGTCATATTTATTAAATTAAAACAATTTAAGAACGAGACTATTTTTATGAAACGAATCCCATACAATGCGAATAGAATTTTAACTAAGAAAGAAAGATACCCAAAAAAAAATCCGAAAAAATAAGTCTACTAAGCTTGCGAAAGAAAAGAAAATTTATGGCTTTGTTTGGAAAATGAAGGAAAACAATTTCTCGAAGCAAGATTCCAAGTTTTGATGAAAATAACAAGAACGAAAATGATGGAATTTCACGATCTTTATTTGGCATGAACCAAACACAGACTGTATTAGAAAAACGTGGGATTTCGCGAAATGGCTAATGCATCTTTAACTAACTTATTGGAATTTCCGAAAAAAATCAAGTCCACCAAATTTAAAGGTAAAATTTGGGACTAAAAATGAATTCCATGTGGGCATTACCAGCAAATATTACTTGAGAGTGTACCCTTTTTTTTTGTTTGGATAGAAATTAATTGACCAGGATGACCAAGAATTAGTCATATTGAATAACCATTGATTAAATTAAAATAAAGTAACAAATAAATCGTATTGAATTAGTCATATTGAATTAGTAATTTTTTTTACACTAAAATAATATTATAGCACTCATTATCTTAAAAATTGAGATAGCATTAAAGAGTCAATGATTCATTTTTTAATAAAGTAACAAATAAATCGTATTTTAAGAAATATGAGTCGAAACAATTATAACATCTTTCATAATTTCTGAAAAATTATTTACTATTCAATTCATTCACATTCAAATCATGAATGCTTAAAATTCTTAATATGCAATTGAATGCTTAAAATCCTTAATATGCAAAGAGACATTGATTTGGTTAATTTGAATTGAAGGGTAATATAAATTTAGTCTATTTGTGATATCATATATATATATATATATATAGTTATTGCAATCATCAAGTTAGAAATTGGATTATCAAAATGTTATTATTATTTTTTAATTAAAAAATAATAAAAATACTTTGATAATTTAATCAGCGATATATATATATATATATATATATATATGACAGTTTTACAAAATTGGGTACGGTCCTATAGTGCCAAATAATGTACTCTTGTTTGAAATAAATAGGACAGCCTGCTTGTGATCCTCAGTTTAGAATTTCTACCAGAAAGCCCAACTACTTATTTTGGTCCGTCCAAGTCCTAACAGCTTCTAATTGTAAATCCATCCTCCAAGTTAGTTGTTTAAAATTTCAAAATAGTCCCCAACAAATATATGAATTACGCTTTAGTCCTTAACATTTCAAAATATCTTCTTTTTTGTTCCAAAATTTTATTAAATAAATATTTTGATCCCTTTTTTGCATAAATCCCTTAAAAGCAACCTAGTGTACACGTGGTGTCCCAATAGTTTATCACTATATTTATAATTTATTATTTATATACTTAGATTATGATATGTGTAAATGTACGGATAGTCTAATTTTTTGTTACGTGTTTAAAGTATATAATTTCTAAATATTTTATATTTATTTTTTACAACATATTGTGGATTTACAATTTTGAAGGTAAAAGTATACATTGATTGGGAGGATTAGATAGAGGAATGAAATTATATAAGACGTATTGAGAGATAATAAGTAAGTTATTGAATTAATAAAGAAATAATTATTTAATGATAAGATTTTTTTTTGAAATAAAAGACATATATTAATTTAATGAAAAATATACTGCAACGATTGACAACAAGAACATACGGCCAAAGAAACACAAATTACAAGTATTATTGTGTTTACTACGGATAAATCTATATAAATCTACCCTATCAAACGGTGTATATACCTCTTTCTGAAATTTTAATCCGAACAAGGATACATCATTAATTATCATATGAAAACTCCAAACCATAAATCTAATAAATAGATGTATGTTGATTGAATCCTCTTGAACTAAATCAATGAACATCATCAACGATGCCGCTAACAATCCAACAAACTTCACCAACGAACTGTTATCATAATAACGAACATCATCAATGAAGTCGCGACTAGATACGGGGGCGAGACTTAATAAAATGAAAAACTTTTTTAGAAAAAAGAGACATTCAATAACGAAAAGATGACACGATATAACACTACCCAAACAAAATAGAGAATGAGAAAATTGGAAGAAAAATAAAAGTCTTAAAAAAGGGTACGTAATTTTTATTTGAGTTTTCTCTTTCTAGTTTTATTTTTAGTAAGAATTATTGATTGATATATTTGTGTGTAGCAAAAATTGATCTGGTAAAAGCCATTATTGGTGGTTAAGATAATACTATGACACAAATATTTATTAGAGATGGGATATTTGGTACTGAAATTTCGGTCTAAATTATTAATATTTAAAAACAGAAAAAAGAAAGGTCATTCAAAAGACAGATAGATTGGAGACAATGTCCTACAAAAACATGCATATCTTACGGAAACAAACTGTTTTTAAGTTTGCAAATATATCAATCAAGTCTTGCCATAATGATTGACGCTTTATCTGCTCAACCATAATCTTTGACGGTTCAATTCACACCTACAACATAAAAATACGCCGTTGCCTTACGGTTACAACTGAAGGGTTGTTACGTAAATGAATTTAGTGGAGTTATGATCGAGTCTTTACCCGATCATTAAGTTGTCTTCTCTCTAACAGACTATAATAGCTAAATCTTTCGAGAGTTATTATAGAAATGAGTCTAATAGAGTTATAATTGAGTTTTTTCTCCATAAGTCGTCTCCTATCCCAATATGAAACTGACTATAATAGCTAAATCTCTCATAAGTTGTCGCGAAAACGAGTATAATGAAATTATGATAGAGTTTTTTCCCGGCAAGTTGTTTCCTATCCCAATATGAGACAGACGATAATAGTTAAATCTCTCAAGAGTTGTCTCGAAAACGAGTCTAGTAGAGTTATAACCGAGTCTTTTCCTGACAAGTCGTCTCCTATCCCAATATAAAATTGACGATAATAGCTAAATCTCTCGAGAGCACGAAAGCGAGCCTTGTATAGTTATAACATAGTCGTTCTATGATAGGTCGTCTCCTATCCCAATATGATAATGATAATAATAGCTAAATCTCTCAAGAATTATTACGAAAATGAGTCTAGTATAGTTATAATCGAGTCTTTTCCCGATAAGTCATCTCTTATCCTAATATGAGACGGACGACAATAGCTAAATGTCTTGAGAATTGAAACATAAAAGAGTTTAGTAAAATTATAACCGAGTCTTTCCTCGATAAGTCGTCTCCTATCCCAATATAAGACTAATCATAATAATTAAATTTCTAGAGAGTTGTCATGAAAGTGAACCTACTAGAGTTATAACTGAGTTTTCTCCAATAAGTCGTCTACTATCCCAATAAAAAATTAATAATAATAGTTAAATCTCTCAAAAATTATCACGAAATGAGTATATTGAAGTTATACTATAGTCTTTACCCAATAAGTCGTCTCTTCTCCAAATACGTTGATACCATAAAAAATTAGAAAGGGGATGGAGATATTATAAGTTGGAAACTGATGGGTTTCACATGGTGATGAAAGAAAACACCAGGAAGTTGTCTGCATTGAAAGATTGTACGTCCAGATCGGTTACTAGTTACTCCACAGAGGAGCCATCATCAATCAAATAATGCAGACTTTCTCTCAAGTCATTTTTTACACTCATTTGTGTAGCAAACAAATCAATATTTTCAGCCTACATAATTATGTTCCCAAGTAGTGCCTATTTGATTATGGTCTGTTTCTGACTTTTTCAGCAACCATTTTTGAAGAATTATGCTTTGTTTTTTAGCCTCTTAATTAGGGATGACTTCAACAATATCATCATCGTTTTTCATTTGCTTCTACACGTTATTAGTAGTTAATTGTTGGATTCAAATTTTCTCCAGCTTTCTTATTTGCTTTGTTCTTCCAAATTCTTGGCCAAGTTTTAAGAGTTGAATTAAATTAATTCTTGCATAGAATATTGATTACCGTTTAATCTAGACGAAATATTTTAAAAACGCTAATTTCAAGTGTTTGTAGTATTGATATGATGTCACACGTTATATATTCAGTATATGATGAGATTTAATCAAACTCGTTCAAATGCCTGAGGTGTTATTAACATGTACACTTAAGAGAATATTTATTATGTGGTTAGTGAGTTTCATTGTTTGATAACTTAATTTGATACTTAATAAAAAAAAAAAAAAATTGGTATAAGGAGAGAAGTTTAAAGTCGCTATGCTCCTAAATGATCCCGTGTCGGTGTGATCTACCCGATGTAACTCAAACTCAGAGTCTCCATGCTCCAAAGTGTCTTCGGCATGATTCGAACTCAGGACCTTATAATACTAAGTGAGGAAGACTAACTCCTTCTTGTTTAAAATATTTTTTAAATAAATAATTTGATAACTACAAATTAGATGTCTTAATAAATTTGGTGAATTTATAATGTAAAAGGTATTAGTCTGAATAAACCTATCATTCTATCATTTATAGTTAAAGTGAATTACTGTATTTTTTTTCTATTTTTTTTTAAGATAAACTATTACACACATATAAAGAATTATATTAATATAAAATTTTTAAAAAATTTTATTTTGCTACGATGATTTAGTTTTATATTCAAATATATTTAGTTTCATAAACCCCTAAATTTTTATTGAACAAGATAACTAACCAAATAAATTGAGTTGTCAGAGTTCACACTTTGAACTTTAAAATTTAGATAGTTTAAGTTATGAAAATGCTTGATATATAGTTTAATCTGTAATTAAAAAATAGATATTAGTATTCGATTCGATATTAAACGTCCATTCTTCACTATTACGACTTCTCCAAAGAAACAAAAGAAAATTCAAATTTTCTTTAATAAATACCTGTTTTTTTATAAAAAAAAATACGGAATACTACACATTTCTTTATTCCCTTTCATGCAACAAAAAGATTCTCTACGCTCTTTTCCTAAAGGACTGTTTGGTTCCTAATCTTTTCTTCAACGTAGAGGACCCAATCCAGCAGCAAAAATTGGCGTCAAAATTTAAATTAATAAATTGAATAATTCGCCTATTTTCATAATTCCAAAATAATGGCCCAATTTTACGTATTTAACATGGAATATTTGACCAAATAAATCACCAAAATCAATTTGTGGACAAAAAAAATAAGAAATTTGGAAGTTGTGGCCTAAAAGATGCCTCTCGGATTTTGAAAATCCGAATAGAGACGAAATCATATTTTGGAAATCCAAATTCATCCAAATTCGGATTTTCAAAATCCGAAATATCAATAACCCTAATTAAATATAAAATTAATTAAAAATTAATAAGAGATATTAATTAAATTAATTATATTGATATGTGGCGTGGACGTAGTTCCAGCTTTGCGGGACTTAATTCCAGCTATGCAGGACGTAGTTGGAGTTTTGCGGGACGTAGTTCCAGCTGTGCAGGACGTAATTACAGTTTTGCGAGATGTAATTCTAGCTTTGCGGGACGAAGTTCAAGCTTTGCAGGACGTAGTTCCAGTTTTTTTGGACGTAGTTCCAGTTTTGCGGGACGTAGTTCCAGCTGTCCAGGACGTAGTTGGAGTTTTGCGGGACGTAGTTCAAGCTGTGCAGGACGTAGTTGCAGTTTTTTGGGACGTAATTCAACCTTTGTGGGACATAGTTCGAGCTTTGCGATCCGTCGGCAACGGGCGGCGTTCCTACGGAGGAGGGTGGCGTTACGGTGTTGAAAACAAAAACCGATCTGTTCATTTTGTAGAGTTCAACAAGTGAATATGTTGGTGCTATTGTATCACAAAAGCACCGGCCGGAATTTCGTAAATCTACGAAAATTTAATGGGTTTTAATTTTTGAGAAATGTACAAAACCCAAAAAAAAATTGGATTGAAATGTATGGTTTTGTTCCTTGAGATGATATGAATGTTTTGATCGGTTTAGATTTTTAAATGGATCTCCGGTTGGTCAGAATTGAAAAATCCGGCAAGGGAATAATTTGGAGAGTGAGAAGAAAAAAGAAAGAAGAAGAAAAAAAGGGGGGCAGGATTTTATAATTCGGGTATAATTCGGATTTTGAAAATCCAAATTCTACCCTATTCGGATTTGCAAAATCCGAATTTCCTCAATTCGGATTTTGCAAATCCGAATTTTGGCGGGATTTGTCCCACTGACGAAAAAAATCCGGTTTCGGATTTTCAAAATCCGAAACCGGATTGGATGGATATCTGAATTAATAGTAATTTGGATTTCACAAATCTGAATTAATTAGATTCGGAATTTTATTGTCCGAATTCAATTTTAATTCGAATTTTCATTATACGAATAAAAAAAAATCACAATTCTACCTATTCCATATACCAAAACATCAATCACTCGTCAAAACACAAATATGAACTTCACAATCACAATTCTACCAATTTCATATACCAAAACATCAATCACTCATCAACAAACAAATATGAACTTCAAAATCACAATTCTACCTATTTCATATACCAAAACATCAATAACTCATCAAAACACAAATATAAACTTCAAAATCACAATTAATTAATTATTTCGGATTTACGAAATCCGAATTAATTAGATTCGAATTCAATTTTAATTCAAATTTTCATTATACGAATAAAAAAAAATTACAATTCTACCTATTTCATATACCAAAACATCAATCACTCATCAAAACACAAATATGAACTTCAAAATCACAATTCTACCTATTCCATATACCAAAACAACAATAACTCATCAAAACACAAATATGAAATTCAAAATCACAATTCTATCTATTCCATATACCAAAACAGCAATAACTCATCAAAACACAAATATGAACTTCAAAATCACAATTCTACCTATTCCATATACCAAAACATCAATCACTCATCAAAACACAAATATGAACTTCAAAATCACAATTCTGCCTATTCCATATACCAAAACATCAATATCTCATCAAAACATAAATATGAACTTCAAAATCACAATTTTACCTATAATGATCTACCAAGCCTTGTTCGATCTGCTCTGGGATGTGAAACGGGACACCTTCTGGCTCCACGTGATCTACTTCCACACCGCGTTCTGACTGTATTCATACAACTCCACATGAATGGATGTAGACGTTTTTGGACGTGATGCTAGTTGTTTTTGACGTGGTGCTAGTTATTCTGAGACGTGGTGGGCTGTTTTTGTGAAAAAAATCAGTTTAAATTCACATGAATTGATGTGGATGTTTCTGGACGTGGTGCTAGTTGTTTTTTATGTGGTTCTAGTTGTTCTGAGACGTGGTGGACTGTCTTTGTGAAAAAAATCAGTTTAAATTCACATACATGGATCTAGACATTTCTGGACATGGTGCTAGTTGTTTTTGACGTGGTGCAAGTTGTTCTGAGACGTGGTGGACTGTCTTTGTGAAAAAAATCAGTTTAAATTCACACACATGGATGTAGACGTTTCTGGACCTGGTGCTAGTTGTTTTTGACGTGGTTCTAGTTGTTCTGAGACGTGGTGGGCTGTCTTTATGGAAAAAAAATCTATTTAAATTCACATACATGGATAAAGACATTTCTGGACGTGATGCTAGTTGTTTTTGACGTAGTGCAAGTTGTTCTGAGACGTGGTGGACTGTCTTTGTGAAAAAAATCAGTTTAAATTCACACGCATGGATGTAGATGCTTCTGGACGTGGTGCTAGTTGTTTTTTATGTGGTTCTAGTTGTTTTGAGACGTGGTGGACTGTCTTTGTGAAAAAAAATCAGTTTAAATTCATACACATTGATGTAGACGTTTCTGGACGTGGTACTAGTTATTTTTTACGCGATGCTAGTTGTTCTAAGACGTGGTGGCTGTTTTTGTGAAAAAAAATCAGTTTAAATTCACATGAATGGATGTAGACTTTTCTGGACGTGGTGCTAGTTGTTTTTGACGTAGTGCTAGTTGTTCTGAGACGTGGTGGACTGTCTTTGTGAAAAAAATCAGTTTAAATTCACGCGCATGGATGTAGACGTTTCTGTGCGTGTTTCTAGTTATTTTTGACGTGGTGCTAGTTGTTCTGAGATGTGGTGGACTATCTTTGTGAAAAAAATTAGTTTAAATTCACACGCATGGATGTAGACGTTTCTGGACGTGGTTCTAGTTGTTTTTGACGTGGTACTAGTTGTTATGGACGTGGTACTACTTTTTTTTCAGAAATCGGATTTCCAAAATCTAAATTCGTTTTGGATTAAGAAATCGGATTTGTGAAATTCGAATCTCAAATTGATTAAGAGACTCGGATTTCACAAATCCAAGAGGCCTAAAAATGGTCCACACATTTCAAATTCTAAATATTTCTGTTCGCACTCTCAAATTTTGTATTAATTTGGTTCGGACCCCATTTAACATGCACCTATTAATGTCCCGGTCCCCGGTCTAGAATGTCCTGGAATATTATTATATTCCACACTTAAATTTCTCTAGAATCATCACGTGGAATTGGATCCCAAAATTATTCCTTCCAAACGCATCCTAGTACGGCTTCAAAAACAAAATTTTATTTTTCAAAAATTTTACCACACTTTTTTTTAAAAAAAATAATATTGCTAATCATATTTGTACCTTCAATTAAGTAACCGAAGTGTTAGGAAACCTAACGAAAACAATGATCACAAGCCAACAAAAAATTCAAACAATATCTCTTCATCAATTATTATTAAAATTTTACTAGTTATTGTCTCACTTCTTACCTTTACCGTCTTAATTTAGATTAAAATATTCATTTAAAATACTTTTTATTTTTTAAAATAAAAGTATAATTTTATCAAAATTTATAAACTATGGTCCCAAAAACTGAGACCGTAACAAATAACTCCCTTATTATTACTATCGATATTACGATTTAGAATATGTGATTTTTTATTTTAGTGATTTCGAGCAAAAATCGTAAATTTTAGCAGCCAGAATTTTCTTTTTTTTTAAAAAAATGCTGCTAGCATCAATGGTGGAAAGCTTTTTGGGGGTTATGGTAAGCAAATGGGAAAGGCATATGTGCATCTACTTTGGATGACAGTTTTCTTCGAAAACTGCTCCTCCTCTGAGTCCTAAATAATTGTGCTTTTTCCATTATATAATGCTGACCTCTTTATTAATTCACCTTCTTATATTTATTTTCCAATCACTTTCACATTTAATAATTGCAAAAAGAAATTATATATCCTGCCCTGTAGCAAAATTAATATATATTTGTTTTATGTTAAAATCTCAATATCATATTGGAAACTCATATACATTTTGATTAATATAAATAATTTACAAGTCTTTCTATCGATTATTAATTAATTTTAAATTAAATATTCTTATTGAATCGATAACTTCTACGGATAAATCATATATGTATATATCATGGTGATAAAACCCTAATAAGGGGGGCCCTTGATAAGATAAACATTGGAAGGCATTTTTGACTAAGCAAAGACATCAAAGTTTGAAATATGAAATGTTGTTTTTCAGCCAAAATAAGTGGTCATCACTCATCGTTGATAAGCTTAATCTTTTGGGCATCTCACTATTTGTTTATTTTCTTTTTCAAGTCGTGTGTTTTAAGGTAAAAGAATTGTGGATTATTGGCTCTTCAAATTAAAGTATCAAACACACGTTTCCACTTCTAACTTAATCATCCTTTTCCCACGTCGCCATGTTTTACCAACAAACTACATAGTTTTTTATCATAATATGATAAATTTACGTATAAACTCAGTTTCAAAATAATAATTTTATTTGATAAATTTAAATTTGAGGCTATGACAATGATAGTAATTCTTTGAATGAATTTATTTCATAAAATGACTTAAGAAAGGGATTTATATATCTGTTTGTGCAAAATATTTCATACTTTGAACAATACTCGATCATATAAATTTAAAAGGTGAGTTTGTAGGTAGAAATAGTCGTGTTTAGATTCATGAATCATCTTGAAAGTTTCTCTACCCACACCATGTAATTTTTTTTTTTCTTTAATCTTAGGGTTTGGATGCTACATGCAAGATTGAATAATATCTTGCTTTAAAATCACCACCAATCAAATGAATATTTTTGGTTTACCATATTTTGTGTTACATTCCTATTGGCCCAATGGTGATCATTGTAGATTTTTATCAATCCTCGAAAGAAAAAAAAAAAAAAGTCATAATAAAGAAAAAATATTATGGGTATTATTAGTTACTGCCTCCGATCTAAGTTTTACCATTTTAATTTTGATAAAATTATCTTTTTGTTTGAAAAGGAAAAAGAGAGAGGAGGCATTTTAGTCTAAATTGAGGGTAAATGATAAAAAGTAGGATGGTAATTAATAATAATTAAATATTATTGAAGGTCCATTATAATTGCCCCTCAAAGTGACACCACCTTAATATATGAGCAATGAATTTGTTTGCAGGTAATTTATATGGTGGTCCTATAGGACCACTATGAATTTTACTCCTACCCCGCTACAGTAGCGCTACAGTAGCGCTACAGTTCCGCGCGCGCTACAGTAACGCGCTACAGTACCTTCATTTCTTTTGTTATTTTTGGCTATTATGATACATATTATGGACGTTTTTGTTGTATGATATGATTTCTTTTATATTTTTGATCTGATATTTAAATTCTGTTGATCTGATGTCTGCTATTTTGTGATCTGATGTCTATATAATCATGATTTGATCTACCTTGTTAAGTATATTTTAGTTCTACTGTATGATTTCTTTTATATTTTTGATCTGATATCTATAGTCTGTTGATCTGATGTCTTGTATTCTCTGATCTGATGTCTATATAATCATGATTTGATCTACCTTGTTAAGTATATTTTAGTTCTACTGTATGATTTTTTTTATATTTTTGATCTGATATCTATAGTCTGTTGATCTGATGTTAAGTATGAGTTGATCTGATGTCTATATAATCCTGATCTGATCTCCTTTGTTAAGTATGTTTTAGTTCTGCTGTGTTAAGTATGTTTTAGTTCTGCTGTGTGATTTCTTTTAAAATCTTGATCTGATGTCTATAGTCTGTTGATCTGATGTCAAGTATACGCTGATCTGATGTCTATAGTCTGTTGATATGATCTCCCTTTTTAAGTATGTTTTAGTTCTACTGTATGATTTCTTTTAAAATCTTGATCTGATGTCTATAGTCTGTTGATCTGATGTCAGGTATGAGTTGATCTGATGTCTATATAATCCTGATCTGATCTCATTTGTTAAGTATGTTTTAGTTCTGCTGTGTTAAGTATGTTTTAGTTCTGCTGTGTGATTTCTTTTAAAATCTTGATCTGATGTCTATAGTCTGTTGATCTGATGTCAAGTATGAGTTGATCTGATGTCTATATAATCCTGATCTGATCTCCTTTGTTAAGTATGTTTTAGTTCTGTTGTGTGATTTCTTTTAAAATCTTGATCTGATGTCTATAGTCTGTTGATCTGATGTCAAGTATACGCTGATCTGATGTCTATAGTCTGTTGATCTGATCTCCCTTTTTAAGTATGTTTTAGTTCTACTGTATGATTTCTTTTATATTCTTGATCTGATATCTATAGTCTGTTGATCTGATGTCAAGTATTCGCTGATCTGATGTCTATATAATCCTGATCTGATCTCTCTTGTTAATTATATTTTAGTTCTAATGTATGATTTCTTTTATATTCTTGATCTGATATCTATAGTCTGTTGATCTGATCTCTTGTATTCTCTCATCTGATGTCTATATAATCCTGATCTGATTTCCCTTGTTATAAAAAGTATTTTTTTTTAAAAAAAAAGAATTTTTTTTTTAAAAAAGGTATTTTTTTAAAAAAGTTTGTGCGTCAAAAAAAAAAAAAAACTGTTGCGCGTTACTGTAGCGCGAAACTATAGCGCGTCACTGTAGCGCGCGCTACTGTAGCGCTACAGTAAGTAGGAGTAAAATTCATCCTACTCCTATAGTACCACCGTAAACGGACTCTTGTTTGCATGTTTTGCGGAAACATGAATATTTAAGGTGGATTTTATTCCCTTACGTGTCATTTGTTCTTATGTGACTGGATCAAAATCGAATTTACATCTTAATTATGCCTTAGATATTAAATTTACTTAGAGATTAATCGATTCATACTAATTTCGCATATATATGAATCAATTAGTATGAATCGATTAATCTCTAAGTAAATTTATTTTGAGGTGGTTCCGTCGTTTTTTCATAACTCAAAAGTTGATTCCGACATATTTTATCTTTAATTTTATTTTATTCATGTTATATATTCGCAATTAATGCGATTATAGGAAACATTTTATCAAATCGTGAATACTACTAAAATTTTATTAGTTATTGTTCAATTTTTATTTTCTACCATCCCAATTTGAACTAAAATATCTCCCACTACAATATTCTCTCTCTTTCTCTTTTTTAAGTAAAAAGATAATTTTATCAAAATTGAAATAATAATACTTAAAATTGATGCGGTAATTAGTAATACCCATACTATAAAAGGAAAAAGAATATGGACGGGAATTAGAAATACTTTATAGGAATAATATATAATTCATTATGAATTTCTATATATAATCAAGATTATTTATTAGGGTGAAATAAAACAACAAACAAACAAACAAACAAGATTATTTTTTAAAAACATAAATAATATCAATTTATTAAATATTTCTATAAATAGAAGTAAAAGCAATCTCTTTTCATCCCAAACTTAAAACCAATTTGTAATACTAAGAACTCCATCATAGGAACCTTAAATATCATAGTTATGAATAATATTTTTTCAAAAATACTAAATAATCGTGTTTATAATATATATGATGTAACAAAAATAATCACATTTTATAATAGTAAAAATGGCAGATGGAGAGGGTATTGGTATTAAATTACTAAACCTGCCTACGTACCCTGCGGTCCTTCCATTGCTTGTTTGTGAACATCAAATACGTAGCAATTTTTACTGATAAAAATGGCTTTCCACCATGCATTATTTTTGGGGTCCTTCATCGATGGCTCGCTGTCTTTGATAATTAAAATAGCATGTACTGCTCTCTTTCGCTGTTTGCTATAAATTAATTCTTCCCCACTTATAAATAATTTAATTTCCATATCAGATCCATGGCCCCTGCAACACCAAACCAAATTGCTCCAAACAAAATAATAATAATAATAAAAATAATACTATTTTTATTTGAGAAAATTTGTGATTTTAATATTATTATTTTTGGGACGGATAGTGTAAAAAGGAAGGGGGGAAAATGCAATAGTAGTTTATATAGTTTATATAGTATGATCTAGTGTTAAATTTAGTTATAAAAATTTGATAGTCGACAAATTTAGTGCTAAACTTTGTTATTCATAACACATTTAGTTCTAGTAACGATTTTTTTTACACTTAACTATTGAACTGTAATTCAGTCAATTCCTATACCACGTGAATGGTAAATTTTATGTCATATAGACTAGCACATCTTCGTTGGTTTTATATACATTTTTACCCAAATTAAACTATTAAAAAAAGTTCATATAGTTTGTGTTGTTCAAAATGATGTGTTAGTGAAACCAACGATGACATGTTAATTTATGTGACATAAAACTTATCATACGCGGTATTCATATGGTATAGAGGTTGACGAAATTTATATTCAATAGTTAAGTGTCTAAAAAACTTTTACTATGACTAAATGTGTTGTAAAATTAAAATTTAGAACTAAATTTATCGATCATCAAATATTTAAAATTAAATTTGACACTAAACTATACTACATATATGATTCTTGCAAAAAAAACAAAAAAATTAGAAAAGGAATTTATGCATGTTGGGAAATTCATTTGCAGCTGAAAATTTAAAGATGGAGAAGAGAGAGGGGGGAAGGGCCCTTCGATTTGATGTACAAAAAAACTTATCATTTTTGACGTTACAATGTCTTGAAAAATCAAGGGCCGGTGTTGATGTGTAATAGAAATCTCTAGTAGTTTTACTCTGTTTTATTATGACTGCTGTACGCGGAAACTTCATTCATTTCTTCTTCCTTTTCTTTAGGTTTTTTTTTTTTTTTTTTTTTTTTTTTTGGGCCTTTTGGGTCTGTTTTGTTAGGTGGGAAATGACCATTCTCATGTTTTCTTCAGAATAATGCCAACCAATTTCTTAGAAAAAGCTTATAGCCAAGATCCATGATGATCGATCCATAGGCCGGTGGTTTGGTGACTGGCCATGTTATTATGGGGACATCTTCCAACCAATAAAAGAGCTTCTAACTCCCACTATACTCCATTTTCCTTTGCTTTTGGTTTAAATTATTTTTTTCTTCTTTGCCAAAATATGAGAAAAACACGTTAGATCTATATGGTTCGGTCAATAGAACTTACCTTACGAGTACAAATTTAAAAATTATTCATCTTTTTTAATATAAAAATGATTCGAATTCAATATCTATTGTTTAAAATCATTTTAAAACTATTTATATCACATATATTTAAAATCAGTTAAACCTATTTTGAAAATGAAATAGAAACTGTGATGGTCGTTATTATATTTTTCTTATTTAAATCGAGTTTTTAAATATACGAATAAGATCGTAATTTTATTTTATTCATTAAAATTAAAGACATTTCAATACCTATGCTAACTTTCTCCGGATAGAAGGGATATATGTTTTCCCATAGGAAATAAAGGTGAAATGACAAATCAATCTTATGTAGTCCTACTTTGATCGTGCTATAGCATTGCCCATCTTTTGCTCTTAGATGGCCTCTTTCCTTCGAAAAAAAATGCCTAAAAGTCATTCTCTCAAACCAAGAAAGATATTTGAATGAGATCATTTGCATCATTGGCCTTGTTAATTAATTTGCTAAGCACATTCATCACTTATACAAATAGCGAATTGGAATCCAATGCATATCACTATTGTTTTCCTTATATTCAATTTAATAATGCATCCATCATCCAAAACCAATAATATTACACTCGTATTTTTAATATAAAACCGATAACATTCATTTGTCGTAAACCCTATAAAATTTTTTTGGTAGTGAATATGGAAGGCGATTGGTAGTTACGTGACCTGACCTCTCTACCTTAGAGTATGGAGCAATGCAGACTACAGTAACGTTGGACCTGCCAATTTCCAAAGCTCATCAAATCTGTACAACGTTGAAAATCACTCTGACCCATTCTTTCTTTTTTTTTTTTTTTTTTTGGAATAATTTTCTTCCCACTCTTTTCAGTGACAATTATGTACAACCAATTTGAGCTACTGCTCAGACTTTCCCTTCAGTTTTTTCCCAACTTAAATGTGATGTGCAAATGTACAATATTTGGTGGGTTTGAATGAATGATACTTCAGAATTCAAGGACGTACAACTCAATTTTTTTTAAAAAAATTAATAAAAAACATGTTATTAAAATGATTTATGAATGAACAAGAAAGTTTGTCGGCAGTGGGAAAGAAACAGTGGAAGTTTTAGAGCTCCACAACAAAGGCAGCAATGGCATCTCTTCTTCTTCTTATTAATTGAGATGTTTTCTTCGTCGTATTATAATACCCAATGTGATTTTAGCTGCCTTCTTTTCCTTTGTCTTTCTCTATTTTGGACCTCTCATTTAATATTTTTTATATATGTGTTATCTATTCGAATATTATTGAGCCGAGTAATCTAAATTCAACATAAAAATAATAAAAAAACCAATTTTTTTTAGTTATGTTCATGTGTTTGTTCTAAGCCATTGGGTTCTTGCGTGGAGACCACAAATGAAGGCCATGGATATTCCTCTTCTATACATATTACAATATATTGAGTTTTCCAAAAATTTTAAGTCACAAATAAATAGACATAAAATTTGAAGGGCCTGTTTGTTTTGCTAACTCAAAACATGTTTTTGAGTTTTTCAATTTTTTGTTTTCCTATCTTTGAGTACATATTTAGATTTTCAATTTCTAATACAATTTTTTAATTTTCTCATATAAAAAAAGACGTAAAATACACTTTTCAAAACACCAACCAAACATACCTTAATTTATTTTTTTTTCCTTTTTAAAAGTTACATTTCCTCCAAAAGACACTTTTTTTTTTTTTTTTTGGATTATATTATACTACTATAAGGCTCCGTTTGATAAAACTTAATCTGAGGTCTGAAGTCTGAAGTCTGAAATCTGAATTCTGAAGTCTGAATCCATTAAGTTAGCTCTGTTTGATAAAATTAGAAAATATGTCTGAATGTGAAGTCTGAAATTTGAAGTCTGAATTATGAAGTATGAATTATAAAGTCTGAATTATAAAATAAGTTTATAAAATTAAATATATTTAAATTTTAAATTAAATCACCTTATTTTAAAAAAAAATGTTAGAAACATATTTTTTTAATATATAACATAATTTTTAAGATGTGTAATTTTTTACATAATAATGTGAAATTCTACTAATAAAAATATTTTACAAACTTTTAATAATAAATTAGAATGTTATTATTATTTTAAAACTAAAATATTAATTAAATAAATATCACATATTAATTAAAATTATAAAAAATAAAAATCCATGTCATAAATATATTTTTTATTTATTTAAATGATAAAATATTTTTTAAAAAATTTAATAAAATAAAAATTATTTAAAGAAAAAAACTAAAAAGAATAATAAATATTGAAAATAAGAAAAAATTTGCAAGCAATTCAGTTCAGCAATAAGTGATTCACCAATCACTTATTTTTAGACTAACAATTGTACTTGCAATTCAGACCCACTTAATCTCTTAAGACTTTGAATTATAGTTATCAAATACACTTAATTATTAAGTACTTAATTAAAAAAGTTCTTAATTTATTAAGTCATAAATAAGTTGAGTTATTAAACACCCTTAATCAATTAAGTACTTAATCTAAATAGATTAAGTACTTAATTAGTTTATCAAACAGACCCTAATATACAAACTATTTTTTTCCAATGTTACGTATGAAACACTTTAATGTCCATTTGCAACTTTGCCGAATTTGTATGAGTACACTTATTTGTTTGGGCCTTCGGAAATGGTGTTTAGCTCATCTCCAACCCAAATCTCTATATTTTACATTTTTACAGATGTTACAATATTAAAATATATATATTATAATTTCATAATTAATTTATCCCCAACCCAAATCTCTATATTTTATAATTTTACAATTAACTCATCTCCAACTCAAATCTCTATATTTTACAGTTTTAATAATATTTTAAACATCTTCTTTCACCAATCATTTTATATTATTTTTATTATTATATAAATATATTTAATTATCTTAAATCTTAATATATTTTTTAAAAATATATATATCTAATAAATGAGATTAATAAATTAAATATAACATAATTTAAATTTTAAAAATTAATTAGTAATAAAAATATATTATTTTTATATACCATAATCTAATAAATTAAGTAAATTTTATTTGCATATTGAACATATATAAATTAATAAAATATTAAAAAAGAAACATGATTAATAGATTGAAAACTAAACAAAACATTACAATTACTTCATTACATAAAATAATAAAAATAAATTAAGAAAATTCACTCACAAAATTTAACAAACAAAATATAAGGATACATTAACTAGCATTATTAGAATATTGCACCCACAAATGCTCTATCAATGCATTTTGAAGTTCAAAATGAATATTTTTATCCTTAATTTGTCTATAAAATTCCAAAAATTGTTGAAATTTCTTAGCATCATTACTTGCTCGTTCAACTGTTAGAACTGGAGTTTTCACCTCATTTAAAATTGGCGCATCGAGATCACGTAATTTTAGAGGATTTTGCAAGATTATTCTAAATTATTAATGTCTACTTTTATTATTGTAATTTTTTTCTTTGTGTAAACTTTTTGTTTGTTTTTTGTAGTAGTTTATTAATTTTAATTTGGAATGATTATATTTATAATCATAATTCTATTGCGTATTTATTTTTTTGTTTAAAATACTTCACAATGTAATATTAATTAGTAAATTATATTTTAATATTTTTAAATAAAAATGATTTTATACACTTTAATAAAAAAATAAAAATAATTCAAATAACAAAAATTAAAAAATAAATAACATGTGGGGAAAGAAAAATAAATATATAAAATGAGAAATATATATGTGGGAAAAAAATAAAAAAAATAAATATTTTAATGGGTCCCAATTTGAAGTTGGGTTGGAGTTGCCCTTAGTAGCATCTATTTTTTCCATGGGCTGTATCGATATGTTTAGAGCTTTACAGTGTGTTCGTTTTTCAGGCCCATTTTCAAAGCCCTAAATCCCAGTGTTTATATGCAATCCGTTCAAAGAACCCAAAGCTGGAAGGAAAAGGTTTTTTAGAAAATAATGGAATCCAGTGGGCTTGTAGCCCAACTGTAGAAAGAAATTTCTCAAGCAAATATGAACCATTTTTTGTGGGTTGTATAAAAGGGTACTAAGAAACTTTTTAATATTATAAATATGAATTTAAGTTTTGGAGGAGTAGTCTAGTGGCACCCTCAGTTTTGGATGAGTAGAATTTATTTGTATTTGAATTTGTATGTTTTAGTTGTGAATTACGCACTAATATAAATGGAATAAATAAAAATAAATTGTAACGAAATAAAAACTGTATTAAAACTTATTATTAAAGTTAGGTTTTAAATAAAGATGAATATTTTTTAGATTCAGGGCAAGTTGGGTGGGAGTTTATTTTGCGTATGGGAATGGGCGACTCGTTCATGCGGTTGTTGGGCATTTCACGCATGGTTCAGTTTTTTTTGCAGAGGTGAGTGAGATTTTGCAAGGGCTTGTGATATTGTAGAGAGCTTAATCTAAGAGGAATGCAGCTGATGTGTGATAATCTCCTTCTTGTACGGATGATTTTGAGATTTTCGCCTTTTCAATGGAAGTTGGCAGCTGACTCAATGAAATAGTGGGCTTGGTTAGGGTGATGGATTGTTCTATCTCACATATTTTTTCGAAGGCAAACTTTTCTGCAGATTACTTGCCTGATTTGGGATCGGTTGGAGAGACTTTGTTTTATGAACTTTTACAAGATATGTCATCGAGACTTCGTGGTTTAATACTATTAGACATGGCGGGTACTCCGACTTTGTAGGTAAGACAATCGAAAACTTAGAGTTCTATAGTTAGTTTGCATGTAATAGTTAGTAGCGGTTGCCAGTGTATTGATATTTGTATAGTTATAGGCAAGAGAGAAGGGTGGACTAGATTTGAGTAAGGGGATTGGGTATGTCTTGGCACTGCCCAATGTACCTGATATTATGAGTCGATTTTTTAAGTTTTAATAAAAGAGTAACCAATCTCGCCGGTCTCCCTTGCCCGTTGGGGTTTGCAAGACTGTTCTTAACAAAAAAAAAAAAACTTATTATTAAAGTTAATGCATTAATTTTCTATTCTCGCTAGTATAAAATATTAATTTTACTACCCCAAAACTCTATTTGGATCACTAACAAATATTTAATATATTTATTACGTCAAATGTGTAAAAAACGTTGTCATTCTATTTAAAGTGAATGAGTAATAATCGTAACTAAATTAAATGAATTAAAACAAACTAGTGATACGTAATTTAGATTGTTGGAAATCACCCTTTTTAATTTTGTATTTTTTTAAAAAAATAAAAACACAATCTAATTATCTAAATGTAAAATTATTAATAAAAATATTTTTTTTTGCCGTTAATAAATTTTTTATTTAAAAAACACAAAAACTAATTTTCACCATCCTCCCCTAGTCTAATTACCCTAGTCCAACAAATGAAACAAATTAAGGTTGTCCCCAGACCATGTAAAACGAGAACAACAAACCGTGCTGTTCCAACATATAATCATACGATTAATTAAAGACAAGCCAACAATTAAGTACCTTAATACATGTTCTTAACATTGAGATAAACCAAAGAATTAGGCACATAATTAATCAGTCCAGCTTAATTAATCACTTTAAGGTAAAGTTGATTAGGATAGTTTAGCCCCACTAATGAAGCCTAATTTTTATTTAACCACACCATTAATCAAAAAGTGCTCTTAACAAACTTTGTTTGCATTCTAACATAGTCAAGAAAACAAATTAATAGCGACAAATTTTTCTTTCCGCCAGCTCCGTTGTCGTCGCGAATTGACAGGCCAATTAAGTTAACTTTAATAATAAACCATTGTTAGTATAGTATTAGTACTAAAATTAAATCTTAATTTTGATGTGAAAGTGATTAATAGTGATTTTTAGTCTTACATTTAGTGACAAATTGCCTTCACTAGTAAAAAAATGTCACCCATATAAAATAAAATTTTAAAAAAAATTCATGGAGGTTAGGACAATTGTCATGTACAAAATCAAAATGAGATTAAAGAATCTAAGCCAACTATGCAAAGTATTTATTCTAGCTATGTACACCCTAGTTACTAATAATTTAATTAAGATTAGTTATTTGTGGCTGATTTATTAGACTATTTTTAATTATTAAGTAAAGTAATTAAAGGTGACAATATTGAGAAACAGATATTAAATACTTTTTTAAAAATATAAAAGAACTTATATATAACAGTTTTTTTAAAAAAATTAATCGAGAAAGTATATATCTATGTTTAAAAACTTTGAGATGTGTGCAAAATTATATATTAGTATTAATTTAAAAGAAATTAGAGATGCATCTAGAAGTCTCCCTAGCTATAGTACACGAGCATCATGTGATTGTGATATGTATGAAATTCAACACATAAGTTTTCAGCGGCGGAGAAATTAAATAGGTGATCACATCCACGATAATGAATTATTCTTCATATTTTTATTGCAAGATATTTAAATATATAAATATATATATTAAATAACAGTTTCTTTTTTAAATCTTAATGATAGTATTATTCTTACTTTTTCTTGCTATAAATGATAATTTTTTTACATGTTAAATGATTTTGTATATTCATACAGATGCTCATATTTAAGATAAAAATAATTTATTTTTATTTTTAATGAAGTATAATTTAAATAAAATATTTATTATTATAATTTTTTTCAAATGTAAGTTTATATTTTAGTGGTAAATTATATAAAAATTATTTATAATCATATTAATTTAGATATTTAAAGTAAAATTATATATCAAAAATAATAACATTGAAATTGAACAATTTTATTAGATAAAAATTAATTTTCAAATTAAAAATATTCATGATTTGGTCAAAATCGATAAAACTGATCAAATCAGTTAAATTTAGTCGATTTGGTCAATTTAAAAATATCTCTTGTGATTAATAGTTTGAATAATTTTTAAATTGTAAGATTGGTTGAGCATATGAAATCGGTCATTTTGGCTGGATGGATCAATACATATTTTTATTTATAAAATAAATATACAATTTATTAGTTAGATTTATGTGATGTTTTAAAGTTGAAGAAGTAACTTGTAAAGGAAAACTGACTTCATATTGGGACTGCTGGATTTTTTGGAAACAATTATGTGAGATGTTATTTAAATATATATATATATATAAATGTCAAAATTAGTTCTAATTTTTTTATATTATTTGATTTGTGAACTCTCATTATTGTGAAATTTAATTTCTTTTTTATTATATTTTATGTTTTCAAATGTGTAGAAAGTATTATTTTTATATCTTTGGTATTGTTTATATGTTTTTAATTTTGGGTTTTGAATTTATGAATGTATTAATATACAAACTGACCAAATAAATAAAATTAAATTATTAAAATATGATTTAACCAATTTAGATTGATACATTTATTTAACTAAATTAAATTAAAAATTTTCTAAATCACATGTAGTAGTTTAGTTTGTTTTTAAAGTGCCAAATCAGCCAAATTGAGCAGTCCCCATTATTCCAAACAAAGTTTTACCTTGTCAATGTTTTGGATCTAGATCTCACTATTTTAACCGCTCTTATTCTCTCCAGAAAGTTCACTTGTGATCTTCTCTATCTTAAACCAAATACAAAATGAAAACGTTAACTATGACCGAATATCCAATAGTGCATAATATAATAATTTCTAATGTAACAAAACTTCCGTTAATATTAAAAATATTTTTTTTAGTATATCAAAAATTAACCTCAAAAAAATCTTGTCATCATTTTTCTTTTTTAGCTAATTTTATGTATCTTAATCATTTCGAACAAATCACTTACTTATTCAATGAATTATTTTGTTAATTACTTATTTGATCAGTTACATATTACTACAATTAAAAATTATATATTAACCATTTAATTAAAACAGTAAAATTTTAACTACGGAAATCCTTATATATAATTCCTCGTAATTACCAATTGGTTACAAATAAATTAATCGGAGCTCTCATTGTAAGAATCAATTAATGATGATGACAAATGAAGACGAAGGAAAACACAAAACAAAGAGAAACAAATATATACTAGAGATCTATCAAGATCATAGCACATGCCAAAGGTCAAATGTTGGATTAAACAAAGTTAATATACTCGAAGTGATCATCAACATTTGGCATGATACTTAAACATGGCATTTCTTCTGTCGCACTTTTGTTCATCAACCCTTAAGCTAGCTTCCTTTTAGTACAAACCCCTCTATTACTTTTCTTTTATTATCCCATTCTTTCTAATGTCTGTCGATCTTTAAGCTTTCATTGACGTGCACATGGCGTTAGGTTTAGTTTCATATATAGATACCCACCAAAAGAGAAAAGCACATGGAATCAATAGCTTTTTCCACACTCCAAACACTACAAATTAACTAAGAAAAAATATAAAAATAGTTCTTATTTTATGATCTAGTATTAAAACTAGTTTTAAACGTTTGGTAGTCGACAAATTTAGTTATAAAGTTTGTTATTCACAACACATTTAATCATAATAATAGTTTTTTTTATAAAAAAAATGTACTTAAAACCCACGATGACGTGTTAGTCTATGTAGCATAAAATTTGTCACGTAAATCACGTAGTATAGAAGTTGACAAAATTGTAATTTAACTATTAAATAATACGTCAAAAACATATTACTCTAAATGTGTTGTGAATAATAAAGTTTAGGGCTAAATTTGTCAACTACCAACCGTTTATAACTAAATTTGACAATTACCAAGCGTTTAAAACTAAATATCACACTAGATCTATTCTTATATTTTTTCTAATTAACAATCCAACTTAACTAACTCCATATATTACAATATCAATCGTTAACAACAGTGATTAATTTTCTCGTTATGTTATATACATTTCACCTACGAAGAACTGAAGTAAAAATTTAAAATATCTAACATTAATCGAGAATAATTTCTTTATGCTCGACCACCTACGTGGGTTAAGTACAATTAAAAATGAGATTAGGAGAATCAAATAAATCAAACCTAGTTATGCCTAGATTACATTGAGCAGGCAAATCGTCACACGTGTTATGATTTTGGACCACACGTGTGTCAGCTCCTCAACTTCGAGAATCTTCAAAGTTGGAGACAAAGCAGTGCTAGTAGTATTAAAATATAGACACCTAGAACCAAAATAATTGAAAGTTATGGTAATTAATTAATTAATTATATATTGTAGCTGTTTTAGGTGTCAAAGGCCAAAACGGCATTAAATTAATGAAGAACTTAATCACTTTTTATTGGGAAATTAAATAACAAAAATATAATTAAATTGAGATCAAAGAAACCTGGGGGCTCAGTCACTAGTATTATTTAAATTAATTAAATTATTCAAAGCAACCCTTGATATTTATATATAATTAGTAAAAAATAAAGAAAGATTGTGTAGAGTGGCGGAGTAGGTATGTTTGGGGTTAGAGTGACATGCCTGTGACTGGGGAGACAATGCATGTAAAATAATGGCAGAAGAAAATGTGGCATGGGGCAGCACATTGGTACATATATTTTACAAGAAATGGAAGTGCATGAACTTTTATGGTGTAATTTCACCTTCATAATTTGGGTAAGTCGGGTCAATGATGATCCAATTTACCCGAAATACAAAAAAAAAAAAAAAAAATTATTTGACCCATAAATGATTCTGAAATATTTTATGGTTGGGAAACTGAACATGGCATGTGGTTGGGTGGATCAACTTCAAGTTCAAGATAGAGGCATTAGTTCATTGATGATGTAATTTCTTGTTCATATCGACCCGCCTGTTGATTCGACCCGTAAGATTTGGTTGGTAGTTAGATTAGTACTTTGATATTTAAATTTGACGTTAAGTTAGACAATAAAATTTATTTTTGCATTTTATAGTTTAAATTTTTAATGTAAATTTTAATTTTTCAGTTTTAAATAATCATATTCAATAATAGAGGTTAAATAGACAGAAGAAAGATATAATAAATGAAAAATAAACATAATACTATCTTATAATTAAATAATAATTAATTTTTAATTTTTGTAAATATTTTTAAATAATATTTATAAGATATGAAATTACATAATGGGGTATAAGTTCATTT
Source organism: Knoxia roxburghii (assembly GCA_030378225.1). Lineage (NCBI taxonomy): Eukaryota > Viridiplantae > Streptophyta > Magnoliopsida > Gentianales > Rubiaceae > Knoxia > Knoxia roxburghii. Next base: position 39,257,218 of record CM059423.1, read on the forward strand.
ACAATAACGTACGTTCAAACTCGACCTCATCATTCATCATGGTTGCAAGTTGGAACAATGAACTAAATTCTACTATTGCACAAAAACTACGGTTAGACCATTTCTGACATTTGATTTATACAAACAATCCAATTAACACAATTTTATTTTGTTGTTTATATCTTACATAATGATAAGATATAAAATATATAAATAATATAATACAATTTTGATACAATCATCTTAATTAAATTTTCAAATTTTTAAAATAAAACAGTTATATTTTGTGATATCTAGAATTGAGTGAGTTCTTTTTTTAAATTTATAATTTATTATATTTTGTTTCTATATTATTTAATATTAGACGTTTTTCAGCGAGTTAGCTTTCTAAATAAAGAGTTTTTTTATGAAAAAAATGAGATTGAAGAAAAATAATTAGAGAAATTCTTCTAGTAGGGCAATAAGCTTGGGAGTTGAGGTAAATTTATGAATAAACATTGCTTTCAAGTGATTTAAGCGTAATATAGAATCAAAAATTGATTGACCAAGTGGCCAAGAATGGTTTTCTTTTCTCAAACGTTGATCAAGTCAGTCGTACATAGCTTGCTATCAATAATTACCTCATTTATTACGATCCTCTCTATTATTATTTTGGCTATATCAGATACACCAACTTAATTAGTTCAACGTTGACAGGAGGGTTATAGTTTATTGGTAAATACTCTTCCCTTAAAAAAATAAGTTTTGAGTTCGAGTCACATTTATATTAAAAAAATTAGTTTAACCGTGTTTTTTTATTTTTATTTTTTTGAAAGTCTATCCCATTTATTAGGATTAAAATTCAACACTGCTTAAAAGAAAAATTAAAAATCAACACAAGATCGTTTGTCTTTTGAAATATGCTTGAGTAAATTTCAAAATTCGTCACTATACTATAGTCACTTTCTGGTTTTGGTCATCATACTTTGAAAACTATTTTTAAGGTCATCATACTTTATTTTTCTTTTCAAAAATAGTCACTTTGTCAAGTTTGACCATTAACCCACTAACGGTCAACTTTTTTTAGGATTATTTTTGTCTTTTCATTAACTCATTAAATTAAAAAAGAGTAAACTCTGAATTTGGTCATCATACTTTTCTAAAATCTCATTTTTGGTCATCTTACTTTAAAAATTATATTTGAGGTCATCATACTAATGTTCCGTTAAATCTCAATCAGCCATATTTTTTTAGGGTAAATACAAAAAAAAAAAAAAATCCCATCATACACGTTGAATTTTTTTATTTATTAATTATTTTTTCGCATCTCCGCCGCCAACACCCACACCCTCACCCCCATCATGCACGTGACTTTAAAAAGTTTTATTCTTCTTAAAGGTGTGGGTTAAGGCTGTTAATTCATGTCAGTGTGTCGGTTTCGTGTCGGTTGAAAGAGAATTATATTTTTTCCCCCGGCCCTAACCTGAACCTGAACGGGTTGGAAAATCTCAACCTGAACCTGACCTGATTTTTACCAACCCGAAACAGACATAGTCAACCCGTTGATTGACCCACCAACCAAAGCCAAACGGGTTGACTGGGTTGGGTTAGTGTCGACCAACCCTAACTCGACCCACAAACCCGATTTTTTTCACACAATAATTTTTTAAAAATATTTCGGGCCATCATGTCAACCCGTTGACCTGGTGTATTGACCTGAAAATTTTTCGGGTCCAAAATTCCAACTCGAACCCTACCCGTTTCGTGCCGATTTCGTGTTCAATTTTCGTGTCGTGTCAGAAATTATCAGCCCTACTGTGGGTGTTCGTGGCGAAGATGCGAAAAAATAATTAATAAAAAAAGAAATTTCACGTGTATGATGGGGTGCGTTTTTCTGTATTTACCCTCAAAAAATTATGGCCGTTAGAGACTTAACGGAATATTTAGACAGAATGATCAAAATTGAATAAAAAATGAAAGTATGATGACCTCAAATATAATTTTTAAAGTAAGATGACCAAAAATAAAATTTTAAAAAAGTATGATGACCAAATTCAGAGTTTACTCTTTTTTTAATTTAATGAGTTAATGAAAAGACAAAAATAACCCTAAAAAAAGTTGACTGTCAGTGTGTTAACGGTCAAACTTGACGGAGTGACCATTTTTGGAAAGACAAGTAAAGTATGATGACCTTAAAAATAGTTTTCAAAGTATGATACTAAAACCAGAAAGTGACTATAGTATAGTGACCAATTTTGGAATTTACTCAATATGTTTTAAAGTCTCGTACAATTTTTGAAATAATTTTTATAATTTCAAAATAATTATTTTTATATTTTTTGACTGATTACATTTATTTCTTATGTGATCTGGTCAAATTATCGATATTTCTTTAAAATTTTTGACAATTACATTTACCTCTTCAGTTGAAATTAAATATCGAAAAAAGTCAAAAAACGGATGAACTAAGAATTTTTAGAAAATGAATTTAAATAATTGTGAATTCGAATTTTTTCAATGATTATTTGACTTAATAAAAATGTTTACGTTAGTAATTTTATTCTTTTTTGTCGATTAAGAGATTAATTGTTATGAGTTTTGATGATTACAAGAAAGAAATGTAACTGCTAATAATTTGGCCGATCAAAATGAAAAATAAATATAATTCGTAAAATATTTTGAATACAAAAATACAAGGGACAGTACAATTCGCATCATAATCTCTTAAGAAAGTCCAATTAACTAGATGGATGGATTTTACGTTAAATGAAGGAAATGAAGTTAATTTTGAGGGGCATCTAGTTTAAATAAGTTATAATTTCTCACATAAAATATTTAAAATAATTAGATTCTAGAACATGGACAACAAAGATGGGGAATCTTAACAGCATTAAAATCTCCTATAGTCCAAACAGAAATTTATGAAATAAAAGAAAATTTGACTCAAGTGGAATAAAATATTAAAGTTCTCAAATTGACCACATCAAACAAGGCCTAATTTTTCCTCCCTCTTTCCCTATTCATTTTCTTATATACTTCATATTTTCTTCCTCCAAACTATTATTTTGGCACGAAAATTTTATTAAAAGAATTATCAAAATAATTTACTTAATTTAATACTTAGTTTAATTTAAGAATAGGTTTGTCTCAATCGAGTCCATTTAATTTTATTTTTGTAAATAGCATGATTAGAAATAGGTAAGATTTATCAATAATCTAGATATCTGATTTTGAATCATTAAAAAAAATAGCCAAGTAAATAATAGAGGCATTTGGTATGATGATTTAGTCGTGCCCAAATAACATGGATTTATAATAAAATTAGTTTAATTTTGGTGACAACATTTTCAATTTGATTAAAACAGGGCAAGATGGGACAATCGCATTCCAAAGTCATCGGTCCCTAGAATTGAATTAGAACAGCAGGTCGTTAAGGCACCCTGATTTTTTGAGTGACTCAGAAAGGGACTTCAAACTTGAACGTCAAATTTCAAGGCCAAATCAAATGGGGGAAAAATTATATATTTCGAAAATAAATACATTAAAAAAAAAAAATCAATGGGGGTCCAACTATAGTGACAAGTTAGTCATCAATTTACCTACTTGTTATGCTTTCCAATTTCCTACAACTCATTAATCAAGTCGTGGTATTTAAAATATTATGTAACTCAATTACAATGATAAAAGTAATTGATGTGAGATGAGAAAATAATAATGTAACCTGTAAGACTGTGCAACATGGATAATCAAACTGACGGTTCTACAAAATTTAGATTTTATTTAAATAAAGTTTGTACGAGTTCGTTGAATTTAAACTTATTTAAACTGTTTTAATTCAGTTTCGATTTTATATTAAAAAATTAAAACCAAAACAAAGTTTACAATATAGTATCCAAAACCAAATCAAATCATATTTTTGGTTAGTTTTAGTTCGAATCGCGATTTTTTTTATACAACCCTAGCCCTTAAGTTTGAGATGTTTGAATTCTGAACCACCTAATTAATGGGAGGTGTTTGGATTTGTCTGCTGCAAAATTTCAGAGGTTAGGATGATAAATTAGTAATGTTGAATAATTTCTCTAATCGGAAATGAAAAAATTACACTTGCAATATTATTTTTAACATTATAGATCATACTTTTTCGTGAGTAAAGAGGAGAAATGTAAATATTAACATGATTTTTTAATCAAAAATGATTTTTTTTATCACATGAAAAGAGTTATATTTAAATAAAATACGAATTTTCGATCATACTCTTACCTCATATTTTCTAAAATTTTATTTTTACTTATTCTTATTTTCATACTTTTTACCTGTTTTGATAAAGTTACAAACTTTTATGGATGAAAGGAGACTGAAAAATATTAATATGATTTTTTTTTTTATCAAAACACCAATACTGTTTTGTCTCATTAAAAAAGTCATGATTAGATAAGATATAATTTTATATTTTTTAAAAGACATAGTTCACAAATAAAAAAGTATTTATTATTTTAATGATACATTTTATATTCTAGTTATGAATTATATATAATATGATCAAATGAATTGTTTTTTCCATTTTAAATACTACTATTATAGTACATTAATAACTAAACATAATATATTATCTGATTTTTTAAAAAAGAAATAAATAAATAAATAAAGCCAAAGATATTTCCCCTAATTTCAGTTCCAATGATTTTATGAGGATTCCCATTTGCTTGGTTCTTCCCCAACCGGTCCCAATCACCTGCTGTTTTCATGTTACCAACAACGATTAATTAACCATTTTTTATTTATTTATTTTTTAAAAAAGTACAAGGCATTATTATTCCTAAAGCACCAAAACAATAAAAGATAGGTTAAATACAAATATATGAGGAAGTGAATTATATTATTAGTTTAGATTGAGTCCGTTTACGGTGGTACTATAGGAGTAGGATGAATTTTACTCCTACTTACTGTAGCGCGCTACAGTAGCGCGCGCTACAGTGACGCGCTATAGTTTCGCGCTACAGTGACGCGCTATTTTTTTAAAAAAAATACTTTTTTTAACAAGGGAAATCAGATCAGGATTATATAGACATCAGATTAGAGAATACAAGAGATCAGATCAACAGACTATAGATATCAGATCAAGAATATAAAAGAAATCATACAGTAGAACTAAAATATAATTAACAAGAGAGATCAGATCAGGATTATATAGACATCAGATCAGCGAATACTTGACATCAGATCAACAGACTATAGATATCAGATCAAGAATATAAAAGAAATCATACAGTAGAACTAAAACATACTTAAAAAGGGAGATCAGATCAACTGACTATAGACATCAGATCAGCGTATACTTGACATCAGATCAACAGACTATAGACATCAGATCAAGATTTTAAAAGAAATCACACAGCAGAACTAAAACATACTTAACAAAGGAGATCAGATCAGGATTATATAGACATCAGATCAACTCATACTTGACATCAGATCAACAGACTATAGACATCAGATCAAGATTTTAAAAGAAATCACACAGCAGAACTAAAACATACTTAACACAGCAGAACTAAAACATACTTAACAAAGAAGATCAGATCAGGATTATATAGACATCAGATCAACTCATACTTAACATCAGATCAACAGACTATAGACATCAGATCAAGATTTTAAAAGAAATCATACAATAGAACTAAAACATACTTAAAAAGGGAGATCAGATCAACAGACTATAGACATCAGATCAGTGTATACTTGACATCAGATCAACAGACTATAGACATCAGATCAAGATTTTAAAAGAAATCACACAGCAGAACTAAAACATACTTAACAAAGGAGATCAGATCAGGATTATATAGACATCAGATCAACTCATACTTGACATCAGATCAACAGACTATAGACATCAGATCAAGATTTTAAAAGAAATCATACAGTAGAACTAAAACATACTTAAAAAGGGAGATCAGATCAACAGACTATAGACATCAGATCAGCGTATACTTGACATCAGATCAACAGACTATAGACATCAGATCAAGATTTTAAAAGAAATCACACAGCAGAACTAAAACATACTTAACAAAGGAGATCAGATCAGGATTATATAGACATCAGATCAACTCATAATTGACATCAGATCAACAGACTATAGACATCAGATCAAGATTTTATAAAAATAATTTTTTTATAAAATTCAAAAACATTAAAAAAAAATACTAAATTGTTCAGAAAAAAAACGGACGAAAAAAAATTTCAAAGAGGAAGGCAAAAAAAAAAAAAAAAAAAAACCAAAAATAACAAAAGAAATTAAGGTACTGTAGCGCGTTTACTGTAGCGGGCGGAACTGTAGTGCGTTTACTGTAGCGCGCGTTTACTGTAGCGCGGGGTAGGAGTAAAATTCATGGTGGTCCTATAGGAGTAGGATATAAATTACCGTTTAGATTAGGTCACGCTCCACTATGTCCATTAAATCTTATCCATCTCACTAATTATTAATGTCCATAAAAATTATTACCTTCTTTCACATTATTACTTTATACTTGTGTCTCTAAGTACAAAACTTTACTACAACTCATAATATACTCACTAATAATTTATGTATTTGTTAAATAAATTTTAATGTTAAAAATCCATTATATTTTTCATTAATTTATATATATTGACAAAAAAAGAATTTATCGTGTTAAAAAATATAATAATATATATATATTATAATTAAAGTTTATCATAGGGTGTCACAGCAAATCCTAAATCAAATCATGCTAAATTCTAAACTATATAGCATTCCAGCAATATAATTTGATCCGTTAAATTTCAAATTTCATTTTTACTAATCTAAAATTACTAACATATAATTTATGTACAAATTATTAAAGTAATATACCAATAATATGGGAGTAAATTTCACGATTTCGGATTTTATAAGAAGTCGATTCTGGATGAATGTTGATTACGTCGGCCGAGCACTAAGGCCTGGAAAACAGAGAGGATCCAGTACTCTACGAAAATGACCACCACTCATTCAAAGTGGCAGTGAAATTTGGGGGAAAGGGGATTTTCATTTTTGGTGGCAATCATAATTCAGGCACCACCAAAATATGGTTATTAAAAAAGTCACAAAGAATCAAGTCTCCTTTATTTTTAAGGCTTTTTATTTTATTTTTTTAATTAAAAAAATTAGTTAATTATTGCTCTCAAATACTTGTGCTGGGATTTCTGGTGATGTTGACAATAATGGGTTAGTTTTACACTTTAGCTATGATTTTTTTTTTTTTTCTATAAAGTATATTTGAATTCCAAACACTTTATTTGACGGAATATTCAGAGCAATAATTTCACAACTTCCCGTTTTTCCTCTCTCATTTTCCTCCTTCATATTTTAAAATTTTTATCTCATAAAAATAGTTTTTAAAATTTTTTTCTGTTATATATCATTTTACTTTTAAATTAATATAATTTTTTATTATTTTTATATACTGTATAGTTACAATATAGAGTTATGAATAAAAATAAAAAAAATAATAAATATTTTATGTGACCAGTACTTTATTTAAAATAAAAAATTATATATTATTTAAATAGAATTATTATAATAGGATAAATGGAGTATAAGATATTTAAAAAGTGGGTGAAATTTTTTTATAAGATAATTTATACTTTCAATGTAATTTTTTAACCTTTTAACCCCGAATTTCTCTTATTTATGGGAGATTTTGATAGCCTATAAAATAAAAGTTTTGGGAGATAAGTAACAATAAAAAAAAATAAAGCTAATTTTTATTATCAAATTAAATTATAATTGATCTTTAATGTATTAGTATATCATTACACCTTTTATAAAAAATTAAAGTGACAAGAGAGTTGTTTCTCAGTGATTGATACTTTTATTTAAATTAATAGGTTTTGAATTTAAGTCATTTTAGATTATGATCTCTTTCTTGTTAAAAAAAAAAAAATCAAAGTTATTATTTTCTACAATAAAATTGGTGCTACAGAATTTCTAAGCTAACCTCTTAGTTTGCTTCGAAATATTCAAGACCTAATTTGCAAATTTTAAAAAATTACGGACCAAATTCACTATAACACCAAAGAATGAACCCAAAAATATAAATTTTTTCCTCAGAAAACCCAAAATGAAGGCAGAATATTAACTCAAGACTTAAGGTAGAAGCATGAATAATGTGGAAACGCCAACTGCAGCCCAGTTGCAGCTTCGCAGAACAAAACACTGCCACATTTGTAGTTGACTCTTCAATTCAGACACTATTGTTTTATTTTTATTGAAAAAAAAATAAAAAAATAGTAATACTCCTAGTATTTATATATGGCGTCAGTTGAATTTGTACGGCCCAAAAAAAAACTATGGGAATCGGGAAACCGTGGTGGTGTTCCACACGTGCAGACTGGCACAGTAAATGTTCGGGCAGATTTTTGTTACTGCTCTGCCCGGGCCGATTCTTTGGGCAAAGATGGTGAATCGGGGAACATACCAGAACTCGGAATTAAAATATTTTTACTTATTTTTAAATTATTTCAGTAGGGTTTAAATATAATGGGAGGGAGAGATTTTTTAAAATGAAAATTATAATAATAGAACAATTAAGTTGATATTATATTTGATGTTAAATAGATTAAATCGTATTTTTGATCTTTTAAATTTGGTCAAATAATATTTTTGATCTCTTATATTTTAAAATAATTTTTTATTTATATTATTTGATTTTCTATTATTTTTTTGAAGTAATTTTCTATTATTGATTTGTTTCAAATTATAAATTTTATTTGTAGTCTGTCTATAAGAAATTTATAAATGAATAATATAATAGTATAAATAATTAACGTAAAATTTACTAAATAGAGATTAATTATTTTTAATTTTCATAATATGATTTAAATTTTAAATATTTTAATATATATATATTAGTATTTAAATTATTATATCTTTCATTAAATAATTTTTATATAATACTTATGAATAAAATTAGAATATTTTAGATAAAATAAATATTAAGGGGACTAAATAGTTTTTTAATATAAAAAATTAAGTAAAACATATTTTAAATATAAAGATCCAAAAAATTTATTTGATTAAATATAAAATAAAAATATAATTTAATCTAAATTATAAATAATTTTTAAATTATGTGAATAATTTTGAAATTATAAGAAAAAAAAAAGGTGGGTACAGTAAAAAAAAAAAAAAAAAAAAACACGTATGACTATGATATTGTACTACGTTGGTATTTTTGTTTAAAAACCTTAAAGAGAGGATATATGAGTAAATGATTACACGTAGCATGCGTGAAAATGGTGAAGGGGCAGAGGTGGAAATTCGCACGCCCACTCAGACGACTGTTTTCATTCAGGGTCACGCTATCACGGCGAAATGACGTTATTCAGGCCCATCAAGGAGGCTACTAAAGTGAACCAGAAAACCGGGCCCACCCAGTTGATGGTTTTTCTCTTTTTGGGAGAGAGAAGGGTCCCACAAAACTTGGAGGTTTGGAGAAACGGACAAATGAATCTGGACCCTACAAGTGTACGGTTTCCATATCAATGACGCCATCTGCCCGTTCCGTTCTTGCTCAGGTCGAAAATTTTGCAGACTCCACAGAAGATTTTTTTGAATACTTTAACGTGGACTGCCTGCATGAATTCCACGTGGAGTGACTCGCCCTTTAATTTTTTAATATATTTTTAGATTTCAATAATTTTTTTAATATTGATGCTTATCAAATTAATTTTGTCGCAGTTGGTACCTTCGTCTTTTATTTATAAAGCTCTTATTTAATTTATTAACGAATACATTTTTAACACTCCGTTTGTTTTTTTTAAGAAAAGAGGGATATAGCGCCTATTCAAATCTTATTTTTATTTATATATAAACAATTTGGTGATAAACCATGTATAAATAATATACAATCAACTTAATAACTAAAAAATAAAAGATAAATTTATAAGTCATTATAATAAAAACATTACAAAATCGGTCTTTTTTCCCTTTGAAAAAATAAAAAATTTTAATATTACTGTTTTGTAAAAAATATTTTTCATCTATTTCCTTGATATGAATAATTTAAATAAAAAGATAAACAATTTATATTAGTATAAAATATTTTATAAAAAAATTATTTACTTTTTAAAACATATTAAATAAAAATGCGAGAGTAATGTTTCACCAGGCCTCAAGTACGGCACTGCAGCGGTTTCCTTAACATTTGGCCCGATTGAAATTTCTTTAATTATAGTAATTTTCTAGAAGGGCTCCATTAGTCTTAGCATAATGTCACAATCGTAAAATTATAGAACGTATACTAAAAATTGAGGGGGGGAAATTTTCAATTTAAGTTTTGGAAAACAAATCTTAGAGGCCCATAGTTTCATTAAAGATTTTTTTTTTTTTATATATACAACACTCAATATTTTTATTTCGTGAGACTTATGAACATAAATCAGTTCGATCTTTGAATATTAGTCCCAATATATATATATCGACTTTTTATTTGAAATTAAAATTAAAATTTTAATAAATTATTATAACGTTAAAAATTTTTATCTCTTATACAATTATTTCGAAGTCGAAATTTTTTATTTAAACTAGAACCAGTTTCGTATCAAATTTACGGGATCAGTAGTCATTTAATAGCTTAGTATGGAGGAAAATAGCAAATAAAAAGATGGAGCAAACGTATTAAATTGGGTGGGTGGGTAGTTTTCATAGAGTTGACTCAATGGCAGTGACCTGTTTGTTTGGACTCTTTTATTTTATTTTATTTTATCATTGTGAATATCAGGAAAACCCTGTGGTCAATTCTCAACAACCCCACCGAAATTCATTTAATTACTCTCCAAATTGGAAAGATTTATTTTTCTTATTTTCTCATTAATTTCTTCATTTCTTTTATTGGAATTTATTTATAATAATATCATGACAATTTCCTTTTGACTAGGTTTTTCTTTGTAATTTAATAGCAGCTGCTTATCTATTTATTAAGTGATTTTTACCTCACCTGAAAATGACCCTTTTTGTCTTATTAAAATGGACAGATTAGGCAGCACACGTAAATTAAGATTAAATGTATATCATAAATAATAAATTAAGTAAAACTTGACACGTAAATGGTAACAATTAGTTTTTTACCGGCCAGCTTAATCTTTTGTCATGATTTCACCTACTCCAATTTAGATGGTTGATTATAATTTAAATTTTTTTTAATTCACTCGTGACAAGAAAGAAGCTGAAATTGGATTCAGGCCCTGTTTGGGGTGTTTAATTTTTATTCCAAAATGTGAAAGTAGTCTAACTGCTAATAATGTGGTAGGTTTAAATTAAATTCGAATTGTTTGAATGTGATCGTATCTGAAGAACATTAAAACATATATCAATCTTTATTTTTTTAAAATAGGACAATTTTTTATATATATTTGAATCATATGTGTAGGCTTAACTTTAATTTATAACATAATTAATATAATTATACATTTATTTTACATAATTTATATTATTAATACTTGTAATTTATATAATAGTATGAAAATAATAATTTTTTTTAAGTGCACGACTAAAATAATCTTTCATTTAATTACGTGGAATAAAATCCAGTGATAATCCGCATTCAATATTTAAAAATCAAATGTATTCTCACATTTTCAAACCCCAAACCAAATATAATCTCCCGTTCTAAACCCTCGAATTAAATCCCCTTAGTTATACAAAATATATTAAATGAGTTGACTTTAGTCAACTTAATTACATCTGTTTAGGTTGTTAGTTTTTGGGTTTTTTAAAATATAAAATCATATATTAAATTTCAGTTTCATATATTTTTATTTTTGTAAATTTATAAATGTATTTTTAATGGCCGTAGCATGTGTGGCATTATGCCATGATTATATTTAGTTTAAAAAATGAAGATTTCAACTACTAATATACTGAAATAATGCAAATTTATGACTAAAAATCTTTTTTTATAATTTTGTGTTTTATTTGTGAAAATCAAGCAGTATAATTCTTCATTTAGGAATAATTTTTTTAATTATCTGAAAAAATAAATTACCACTTGTAACTGTTTGTTTCCTTTTCCTGAATCACCATTAGTAGCTTTAGAATATTGAAGGACTCCATCATTCCAAAATATAAGTCATTTTCACTTATTAAAAAATTGATCAAAATATAAATCACTTATTTATTTTTAAGAAATAATCTATTATTTTTACTCTATTATCCTTATTTAATTTATAATTTTATTTAAATTTATTTTTATCATGATTATTTTAAATTATAGCACTATTATTAAAAATACATTAAATAAGAGTATAACAGATTTAATAATTAAAAATTATAGAATTTTTTAAAAATTAATTATATTCATAATATTTGTGTTATTGTAAAACAATGGAGTGAGTACCAAAAAACTTTGGGCAAGTATAGTCAAGTAGTAAAAAAAGCGAAGTAGGACTGTTAGGAGGCCAGCGGGCCCCGTTACGATGACACTTTAGCAAGGTGACGCGCCTGGTATGAGCATGGGCCCCAGCATTTTTCGCTATTAAGAATATTTTGACGTTATATTTTTGCACTTTAGTTTAGATTAGAAGAGGGGGAGCATTTCATGTGCAGTATGGTTGCGAGTGGGATACTTCGGTCCACAGATACCTAAGCGTGGGCCCCTCTTATTCCACCCTAATTTTGTTTTCCTTGTTTTTTTTTCCTTCCTGGAATCTTCAAAATTATGTTTTTGTTTTCTCCATTTTACCCCTCTCCTTTTATATTTCCTACGGTACAAAATAATTTGGAAGAATTTTACTTTCCGTTTCTGGAAATTAATTATCTTTAAACAATTTCCCCTTCATCATGAATAAGTTAAAAATTTTAATTCATTAATTACTTTCTTTAAATTTTGATAAATTGGATACTACAATTATAATTTTACTTAGGTAATTTTTTTTTATATACCTACACAAGTTTTATGATATACTTCTGATACTACTTTTTTTTCATTTCATAATAATAATTATTATTATATTTTAAAATTAATTTGTATCCACATAAATAGTTTATTTTTCATATTTATATTATCAATACACACTATTTTTTATAAAATATAAATTAGTGTGATCATATAATTTATAAATTAACTTTTACATAATTTAAACTAAAATATAAAGCAACAAAGAACAAATATAATACTAATAAATATTTTATGTGAATGGTACATCTGTCCAAATATGAGCATTACTATTATAGGACAGAGAGTATCACCTTGAATTACAAATACGAACTCAATTTTGAGACAAAATAATAATTTTATAATAGTTTCACAAACAATAAGAATATATATTTTAATCATAACCAACAAATATATATATATATATATATATATATATCAATGAACTAACACTAGTACAAATTGACTTATTAACACATGTTTAAATGTCTTAATATATAACAATTTGTCACATTTTTTGCTATTGTGACACGAAATTTTAGTATCCTTATATTTTGTCGTGATAATAGGTCCAATACCTATCAAAATACTATAAAATATTAAGATACGTGCTTAAGAGTGTTATATTAAACCATGCATTCGTGTCAACAGCCACTGATGTACGCTCGCACACAAGTTTAAGTTATTTTGACGAGCGCGGGATGTGTGACGTATAATGCAGATTAAAAATTTTAATACCCACTAAAAGTTCGTTTACTTAAATAGTGGTGTACACTCATATCTTCTTTCAACGTGGGACTAAATTTCCCTTATTATTATCACATTATTAATATAAATAAAAAAATTATATATTTTTGTATAATGTTTATGATTAAACTTATTAATGTGTTAATATATAAAAAATAAATGTGATAATACATTTGATCATACATTACACTAAACAATGTCACTATTTTTCTATAAAAATATATTACACTTGTTGATATCATAATTTAAATATATTACTACAACTACATCAAATGCCATAATAAGATTTAATTTGGTATTCCAATAACATATTTATAGAGACATCAATTGTGTAATGTTTTATTAGGTAGTAAATTAATATGCTAATAAAAATTAATTATCATATTTCGTGTTTAGAGTGATAATATGAGTGTGATAATAAGCTAATTTTGTACTAATATAAACGTATTTTAATTATAACCAACAAATTTTAATAATGAGATAGACAGTTTATACAATTAATTAATTTATTTATATGATAATAATTCATTAGATTTGGTTGTTAAATTATTCAACAACATATTTATAGTTTGTTTACTTTGAAGTTTGGACTGTGCTGCACGTATACTAAATGATCTCAATCATAATTAGTCAATTAATGCTTTCATGCTCAAGTCATGCATTGTACTCCTTCCGTACCAATTTATCTGTCACTTTAGAATTTAATTTTTTGTCATATTTATCTGACACTTTTAAACAAACGAAGTAAAATTAAGTTACTCTTTCTATTTTAACCCTCATCAAACTTTGAATTTTTTATTAATATTAACAAATTCAACCCAATAGTATTAATTACATGCACCAAAGTATTAATTATGGTCATTGGTAATAGTACAATCTCTCATTGATAATACTATTAAATATATTTAATTAGGGATAAAAAAGATATTTTATAAAACAAACTGATTCATTAGATGTGATTCTTAAGAATTGTGAAAATGCTAAAGTGACAGATAAATCAGGGCGGATGGAGTATTAAGTTTACTCCCTGTTTTTTAATTGTAAATTTTTAATTAAAATTACTTATTTGTATTATAATAAATTACGTTTCTATTTTATATTTGATTTTAATTGAATTATATCTAATTATTAATAAATGAAGTTGAATTTTAGACCCATACTCATCACACGTATATAAAGCGTAAATTATATCATAATATAATAAGATACTCTAACATTTTAATATAAAAAATATTTTATTATTTAATATTTCAACCCTCCTGAATGTCCATTTCTTCCCTCATAGCTAATGTAGTCATGTTGTTAAATTGCACTTTGCAACGTTGTTCTAGAACTATTATATAAGGCTCCCTCGTAATAGGGATAATTTTACTTTTAGTCCCTTTTATAATTTGAATGACAATATTAATCCTAATTATTTTATTTTTTTAGCAGATTTAGTTATTTTTTACAAAAAATTTAGAAGATAACAGATTAACTCATTTGATCGTTAGTCAAACATAATTTTTTCTTTAAAATGATTTGTACAATGATAATTTCAACCAATTTTATAATCCGGATCCTCTTGAATATTCATCACATTTAGGGTTTCAACATTCATTTTGGATTGTGAGTCGATCTAAATGAGTTAAACATTCATGAGGAACCGAGTCATAAAATGAATTAAATATATCATGGTACAAATCATTTTGAAGAAAAAAAATAGGTTTGACTAGCGATCAAATGAGTTAATATGTTATCTTCTAAACTTTTTCATAAAAGAGTACTAAATCTGCTTAAAAAAAAAGAATGAGGATTAATATTGCCACTCAAAATATAAAGATGGACCAAAAGTGAAATTACCCCTATTATGGGGGACCAAAACTGAATTTAAGCTATTATATAATAACTTATCAAAAGGCTAGTAAGAATTCTCTAGATATTTAAATTATAATTTCGTTCGATAACAATAATTTCGATTATTAAACGGAAACAGTACAAATAAGCAAAATTATATTTTGAAATGAAAATAATATTATTTTTAATACTTAAATGTATTTTAGAGTACTGAATAATTTAGTAATTATTTAATGTCTAAAGATTATTATATGGATGAAAGTTGTGATGGAAGGCTATCACTGTTTGTTTTATTAGGGTATTTTATATTAGAAATATAAGTTTTTCTTGTAGATAAAAATTTTATAGGAAGAAGACAAAAGAAAATATTAGAGGGAGAGTTTTCAAAAATAATATAAAAGGAATTGAAATTATGTAATACAATTTAATGACTCTTTGGACATGTTATATTTTATAATAAACATTTAAATATTTATTAAAAAACTCTTTTTGAAACAATTTATTAAAATACTTAAACAAGCATAATCTAAAGGTTTGGACGACTGACAAAATTATTTAGTAATTATTTATAATGCAATGTATCTTTTTAATAAATAGTAATAAAATATTAGTTGAGGGAAACAAGATAAATTTAGAGGACAATATATTAAGTAAATTTTCTTTATTAGGCCAACACTATTAAAAATATATATTTTTAATTGTACACTATTTAGTCGGCTAGACTAAAGTCATTCTTATAGATAAAATATAATTTATTTGGACTGATGTCTTATTTTTATATATAATTGACAATTATTTTTTTTGTTTTTACCTTTTAAAATTTGTATATGTACATGTGAGCCACATCTTAAATAAAAAAATAATCAATCGTGTACAAAAAAATTCAACATTTAAAAAATAGTAGATAAAAAAATTAATTTTGGAACAAAATAAATAATATCAAATTTGATTAATTGTATGAACAAATTGTGTCGTTTTACATCATGGCTTCTAAAGTAATTCAGAACTTCTTTGGAGGGCAAACTGGAAATTTTGTTTTTTTCTAATTTATGTTTTAGGAAAAGGAAAAAAAATTCCTGAAAAAAGAGGTTTATTAATCAGCCAATAGATTCACTTGCACGGAATCCTGAAACCTCTTCGCCGTGGTTTACACTTTTTTCATTACTTCTCAGCAATTCTCTCTCTCACATCATCTCTCTTTCTCCTTCTTCTTCCTTCACCAACCTCTCTTTATAACCACTTCTCTCCATTTCCACTCCCCCATTCTTCCCCCAAATTCTCCCCATAAAAACACCACGAAAAACCCATCTCAAATCCATTAATCAATCAGTCAATCTCCGATGGAGTCTACTGCAACAAAGCCCACAAAAAGGCATTGTTTTATTGAAGAAGACGATGGTCTTGCTTCTTTTGCAGAAATGGAAGCTGGATTCTCCGGTCACAGCCACCACCACCACTACCCTATGGTTTCTAGGCCGCTTCATTACAATACTATGATGCCGCAGAGGAGGAGCAGTTTGAGGGGCCTTTCTTTGCTTCCTAGCAATAATAGTAATAATGGTTTTGTCTCGTCTCCTAGATCTGTTAATGCAACTATGAGATTTTATGAGGAGCCTCTCCAACCCCATTTCTTGGATGCTTGTTTTCTCTGCAAAAAACCACTTAGAGGCAACACAGACATCTTTATGTACAGGTTAGTTCAGACTGACGTTTTTACAAGCCCTGTTCTTTTCTTAAAATACGTTAAAAGTTGGCTACTTTAGGATTGCGTTTCTTGAAAAATCATATCTTTTTTCTTGTGTTTTGTTTGAGAGTTTCTGGGATTCAAGTTGTCTTTTCATTAATTCCTGGTTCTTTCGTTAAAGATCCGATCTTCGTAACTGCAAGGAAAACTGTCAGAGAAAAAAGGAGAGAGATTTTTGTTTTTGGTTATGCTGTATTGTTATAGACTAGCTGAACGATGATGGGGTTATTCTTCTCTGATGTTTCGCTTGTTTTCTTAATTCGATGTGCTTCTTTTTCCCCTGTTTTTCTTCTTCTTGTGGTCATCGAGTGGTTTTTAACGAATTCTCCTTTGGCTTCTATGTTACAGAGGAGATACCCCATTCTGTAGTGAAGAATGCAGACAGGAGCAAATAGAGACTGATGAAGCTAAAGAGAAGAGTTGGAATCTCTCTGCATCGATGAGAGCTTTGAGAAAAAAGGACCAAAGAAAATCGAGTTCTCCAAACAAATCCACCGCCCAAGATTGTACGTTTCGCACCAGCACGGTTGCCGCTGCTTGATTGATTCTTGACCGAATCAATCAAATTAACTAATGATATTATCACTAAAAAAGTGACAGTATGTAGTTAATATATAGTAATCGGGGGAAAAAAACAAAACAAAGCAAAACAAGACAATCAGCCCACAAGAAAAATCAAGTTTTTGGGCCATGAATGCAGCCTGGGGAGATGAAGAAGAAGAACTGAAGAAAGAAAATCAGAAAGTTGTGGCCTTGGGAAGATTTTTCTTGTATTTTTGTTTTTTTGGTTTGGAAAAAGTTTCTGTGTAAAATGAAGTGTAAATTTTGATCTGAGAGGCCTGTTTTGGCTTGGTGTGGCAATGATGATCAAATATTTTGATGGGCTCTTTTTTTTGGTGCTCTGCAAAAGTCATTTCTGTTCCTTTTTTGGGGTTTGGATCCCTTTTGGCAATGAGAGAAACAAGCACTATACGCAAAAAAGCTATAATACTAATAGTACAAAAAAATGTTTGAAGAGAAATATCTTTTGCTCCTCCCATGGTTGATGATGATGATGATTGATGAATACGCTTTTGTTCTTTTGCCAGTTCGAAACTGATGTGTGCTTCTCTATGAGCCATGGAAGAAAAGTTGAGAGAATTTCCTGGCAAGCTGGAGGCAAAAAAAAAAACAAAAGTGCCCAACCCGCTGCAAGTTGCTGCTTGCTAATGTTGTGGGAAGAAAATGGCCCAACTTTTCTTTTCTTGAAAATCTTCAAAAGTTGAGGGTCTTATTTCCATTAATTCTCATACTCATGTTCGTTTCTATGCTTGATATGATCCCTGTAGCCAAACCTACAGGAAATGCTTTATTTATTTTTTTATAATTGGAGAGATTAGAGATGATGTTGTATTCACTAGTTCCTTATGAATACACAATAGTAGATCATGTAAGAAGTGGACACTTACAGGAAAACACATTCATTAATCTCTCTGTAGCAACGCGTGAACTCTATGTTTAGACTTTTATTTTTTTTACCAATTCATTCCATAATTTGTCCCTGTATATTTTAGTGGAGGCCCCCACTGTCTAGCGGTCTTGCGGCTAATTGGAGGACCTTATTGCAGTCTGATTTAATTATTACACTGCCAACACTCAAACGACCTACAAAGTGAAAGTCATTATTGATGGTCCAGAACAGTTTTGCTAACAAGTGAGCGCTTGCACCAAGGTTAGCCAAAAAAACCACCTAGCCATCTTCCATGATAGTTCCTAGCGACACCTCTTGTCGTGACCTTGGAAGAATTGTTGTTGGGTGATGCATTATGAACTGATATTTAATTTTTTTCTCCTCCTTTAGGTCACAAAATTTAAAGCCAAACAAAGATTCAATGATAAATTTCTTCATAAATACTACTTTAGTATGAAAGTAGTCGATATTCAACGAATTCTTGATTAAAACCATGCAATAACAGTGAAACAAAAGAGAGATTTAACGTGTGTATAGTAAAAAATCGAGATTAGGTAGGAGGTGATGCATCGAAGAGATATGAAGAACTGGACTTCCATTTATATAAAGTCTGTGCATTATGCAAAGATGTGTGTCCTCTTGCTGCAAAATAAGAAAGTCCGCCAGAGGAATTAATGGAAGAAAATGGTTTTATGGGGGATCATTTGGTAACTTAAATAAATAATGAGGGATGAGCTGGCTGGCTGTTATATTATACTTATTAAGTTCATTTGGTAGGCAAGGATCCTAAGTTCATGATTTTGCAGATCTGCTTCTTCAATGATGCATTATTCTTCATCTATTTAGTAAGGTCAGACTTTTAGAGCTTCCTCACAAAATCTCTGACCATTACTATGAGTCCTAACTCTTATACTTTTTGTGAGGAAGTTTTAGATAATTTCAAAAATATAAAATTCTTTATAAAACTCTGCTAATATTATCTTAAAAATCTCTTGAGTTTGACGTGCTTTACTTTTATTATTTTTTTATTAGAAATGTAAAAGGTAAATACCCCATAATTCTGCCCGGGGTGCAGTCACCTAAGGGTGTGCATTAAAGATGCAAAAAGTACTTAAAATTATTAAACAAGGCACTATTTAAAAATCATCGGGCCTTAAAAGTCCAGCGTTAATGGGCCTTATGCGAGGAATCCATGCCAGGGTAGAAGAAGATGAAGAGCTCGTATTACTGTGGGTATCCAATTAATTTTTTAGGCCTCGGAGAGCAAGCCTGCCAAATGTTTCGATTCTTCACTATCATGATTCGCTCGAGTACTTTCTATCATGGAAATTTGAATTAATCATAATCGAATTATGTTATTTAATTATTTTATATGATTATAAATATCAAATATATATAATAAATTTTAAAATTGATCATCGTATTAGAATTACTTTTTAATTTTGGTTATCATACTTTAAAAATTATTTTTAAAGTCATTATACACTCCGTCAAATTTGGAGATTAAATCACTACGGCCAAATTTTGTTAGGATTGTTTTTGTCTTTTCTGTTGTCCTCAAAATACATACTAGATTAAAAAATTCATTTTTTGGAAAATCTTGGAAGGTCCGCCGGAGTTCGTTGATGCAACCAGCCAGAATAGTTCTGGCCGACCGGAATTTTGCCGAAAAAATCGGTACTGTCGAACCTCATGTTTTCCGCATGAAATTTTGTTGGGTTTTTGTTCTCCCTTCTCCCATAAGCCGTTTTGGGGGGTTTGGTTTTCAAAATCGTTTAGATCTGGGATTTTTGTTGGCTTTCGAAATTGGATTTTGAAAAAGAGGTTTTGTGGGTTTTAAAAAGTTTGTCGGAAATTTATTTTTTGTTTTGGGGTTTTGATCGGAAAGCCATGGAGAGCAAAAAAAGGATTTGGGGTTTTGGTTTTTTGGTCGGAAAGGATCCCGGAAAGGTTCCTATTTGTTTTCGTTTGGATTCGAAGCAAATTTTGGTCGGTTTTATTTCGCCGGAAGTTTATGGTTTTTCCTCTAGAAAATCGAGCTACCAAGAACTCTATCTGGGTTTTGTCTTCTTCGCCGGGAATCGTTCGATTTCTTCGTAAATCAACTCGGATTCTTTGACCAGGGAGAAGAGCGATCATAAGAGATGAAAGGGTTCATCAGGGAAGCCGGTCGAAGACGGAAATCACCAGGGAAACCTTCGTGGGCGAGGGCTTCTTCTTCGATCGATGTCGCCCATTCTTTGTCTTCGATCAACGGTGTGGAGGTCGCTGGGGGAGGTCTTGCAGCGAAGGGAGGGAGGGAGATCCAGCTGGAGGAGGAAAGGAAGGAGGGAGACGGCAAAAACGGCAGCGGTGGAGGGAATAAGGGATACTGCAGAACCCTAATTGATTTAGGGAGGAGAGAGGGAGGTGGGGGTTGAAACTCTAAGCTGGAACTTTAAAAAAAATTTAAATTACATATTGACTCCAGGAATTTTCCCTTCTTTTTAACCCTAAGTCCATAAGTTTAGTTAATTATGAAATTGACTCATTTTATTTGAGAAGAGCAGTGAAAAGACAAAAATAACCCTACAAAAATTTGGCCGTTAGTAAGTTAACCCCTTAAATTGATGGAGTGACTTTTTTTGAAAATAAAAGTACCTTAAAAATAGTTTTTAAAGTATGATGATCAAAACCATAAACTGACTATAGTATGATGATCAATTTTGAAATTTACTTATATATATATGATGTGATTTGACTATCGTGTTAATAAGTTATCTCACTTGATCACATTATCGTGTTAGAAATTATTAATTATTTTTTTGGGTTTATGTGTATGAAAGTGCAATCGTTATATAATAGTATTAGGATTACATTGTCTGTGCCTTTTGACAAATGACATAATAACATCGATTAAAGAGAAAATA
This sequence comes from Knoxia roxburghii, assembly GCA_030378225.1. Classification (NCBI taxonomy): domain Eukaryota; kingdom Viridiplantae; phylum Streptophyta; class Magnoliopsida; order Gentianales; family Rubiaceae; genus Knoxia; species Knoxia roxburghii. The sequence continues at coordinate 39,278,797 of CM059423.1, forward strand.
ATGAACATTCAGAGGAGGTTTACCGCATTAAATGACAACAAATTTTGTGTATTATGGTAGTAATGCGCAATGCCTCAAAAGTGTCATTCACAAATCCATACATGGTTTTTTTTTTTTTTTTTTAATAAATAAACGATAAAAGGTTCGCCTCTTACAAATGCAAAAATGGTTTTTTCTATCCGTTATAAATAAAATAATGAAAAATTGTCTCTCGCTCATATAGAGTTGTGACCATTTTAATCATTTTTGTAAAAAAAAAAAAAAAACTCCATTTTTTAGTTACAAATCAGTTATGTGTCACACATGTTCTGGATTATAAAGGAAAAATTTAAAAATAAACTATAATTAAAATGTGGAAGAATATAGGAATCTACTTAGATCATAACTAAAACCATCATTACCGATATAAATCCCTCTAGAATAAACTAATTTAGGCTTTTGAATTTGAGAAATTTTGGCAGGTTGAGATAAATTGAATTTTTACAAATTTATGCCAGATGGGGTAATTTTTTTTTTAATTTATAATCATAAAATTCGAATCTCGACCTTTCCAGTTATAAACCCTTACCCTTATCATCTCCTCAAACCCTCTTACCCACATCCCTAACTTATATAGTATAATTTGCTAATAAATTCATATGATTTTATCCAAATTATTTGTAACTATGCAGAATTTAGGTTTTCAAAATTTTAATTTTTTTAAAATTTTTCCATTTGCATTAATGATTAAGTACACATGTGTTGTGTGGTGTGTGACTAATTTTGACAAAAACGAGGTTTTAATTATTGATAGACTGAAATGGTTATAAGTATATAAATAAGAGGCAATTTTCATTATTTTATTTGTGATAAACAAAAAAGTCATTTTTAAAATTGTAAATGACGATTTTTCATTGTTTTATTTGTAAAAATAAAAATATACATTTGTAAATTTATGAATCATGCGGGACAAATTTGTTAGTTATCCCATATAGCAATGTATAATAATGATTTTCACTGTTTCTTTAAGAATATTTTTATTGCTATTTAGAATTATATACAAGATCAATTCGTTTTTTAAGTAATTGCCCTACTAATCAAAAGATGAATAGTAGTATACCCCTAGCCTTTCCAATCTTATTTTTTAAGCATGTTTTTGAGGGAAATAGGATGGAACTATCAAATGACCGCAAATGGAAATATTTCTAGAGGATAAAGATATATATATATATATATATAAACATGGTAAAATCCGGGAAATTTGAGATTTTTTCCCTGATTGTCAGTACGGGTTGCTTGAATTGGGACGGATAAAATATCAATTCCAGAAGCAGTTTAATTGAAGATCAAGATAAACTGACAAAACCAATAATTTTCTAAGTCGGACTTTACTTCTCCATTCCAATAGGTAATCGAACTTCCAGCATGGAAGACCGATGAAAGAGTTGGTGTTTCACATTGGAAGTTTCAATTATTAGTGGGACTTTCAAGTCGGAAGTCTCAACTTGTGAGAAACTTTGGAATAATCAATTTATTTGAGTCGTCTAGAGATTAAGTCTTCTTGTATGGTCGGATTAAATGTGCGTCCAATTGGAACATGATTGAGCTTCAAAGTTTTGAGCATGTAATACCTACATTTTTTAGCTCATGTCAAAGACAAAACTGTCTAAAACGGGAAAATATAAATAAAAAGAACGATAAATAGTAATATTCAATTTAGGTGACTATTTGATAACGTATCTTGCGCACTTTAACTTATATTTTTTATATAAAAAAATTTTAAAAAAATCAACGCGTATTATACAGTTAACATAGAAATCAACAAGCATCGAATTCTTGAGCAACATTGCAATCAAATCTCTCTCTATAAATCATTCCCTTTCCTCTAAAAATTACAAACACTAAACTTGTGTAAATACAACAAACATCAATGCTCTTTAAGGCTATATTTGTTTAAAAAGTTATATATATATGTATATTTTATAAATCACAACGAATTTAAAAAAATCACCATAATCCATCACAATCAATTCCAATCTTTTCTAAATTTCTTTTACATTATTTTAAACAATTTCTTCGTTTCATACTAGCCTCTGAAGTGCTTTCTAAGAGGCTAAAATATTTAGTGGAGAAGGGCACTATTGCATATTATGGTACACCAACAGGATCCTAAAGATCTCTCATATTGCCTTCACGGACGATTTGTTAATATTCACGAGAGGAAAGGCTCGCTCTTTAAGAGCATTGGTGAAGTTCATGCAAGAGTTTGAGGAGGTATCGGGACAAAAAATTAATAAGGACAAGAACTCTTATATCATACCTTCAAAGGCATCACAAGCAACAAGGGAGAGAATTTCTAACATTCTCCAAATCCAGGAAGGGGCTTTACCTATGATGTACTTGGGCTGCAGAATCTTCAAGGGCAGAACATCAACTTCTCACTTTAGTCACATTTTGGAAAACATGAACAAAAAGCTGGACACTTGGAAAAATAAACTCCTTGGCTTTGTTGGAAGACTCACATTGATAAAATCAGTGCTCCAATCGATTCCAATGCATACGATTGCATCAATACAGCCCCCGAAAGTTTTTATAACTCAATTTGAGAGGACATGTCAAAGCTTCCTATGGGGTTCTTCTATTAAGCCAAACAAGAGGCATTGGAGATCCTGGAATCGCATGTGTTACCCGGAGGAGGAAAATGGACTTAGTATTCATCAAGTCAAAGCAGTGATAGAAGCTTTCTCCCTCAAGTTATGGTGGAAGTGGAGGAATGGTATTGGGCTATGGGGAAATTCATGAAGACACTATCATACTCCACCCGAATGAAGACATCATGGACTAGAGTTTCAAAGGTTCTGGAGACTGCAGCATCCCTTTCCAAAATAATATTGGAAAATGGTTCAAGTTCCTTTTGGTATGATAACTGGAGCGATAGAGGAAGCATATGGAAGGGCCATGAAAAACCTTCAAATCCAGAACTAACAATCTATGAATTCTACTGCAATAGAGACTCCCTTCTTCTATCTTTTGCAGGTCTGCTAGATGAGGAATGGACTGATTTCCTTCTCTCCACAACACCTTGCTTCTCTCAAGAACAAGACAAATTATTTTGGAAGCCAAGCCCGATAGGAACCTTCAATTTCAAACTTACTTACTTGGCAATAAGACAAGAAGGAAGCCTACAGGAATTCAGAAAGGCCTTTTGGGTCCCCTGGTGCCCCCCTAAAATTTCAACTTTCTTATGGAAGCTCTGGAACTCGCTTCTCCCTTTCCCGGATCTTCTGCAAACAATTGGAATCTATTGCCAACCTTCCAGGTGTTATTTTTTGTGGAGTAGAGGCTGAAAGCTTGCAACATGTATTCTTCACTTGTCGGGAGGTTCAATTCAGTTGGGCTCACTGGATGAATTTTTTCAGCCTTCAATTCAGACAAACAGTTGGGAAAGGACTTATTCAAACCTGGTGGGAGTCGAGTAAAGGTAATTCCATTTCACAAAAATTGTGCATGCTTCTTCCTGCGGTATTGCTGTGGTCTATTTGGGTTGCAAGAAACAAATGCTTATCGGAAGGAAAATCACTCCAAAAGAAATGGTTGATAGAAGATGTTCATGGTAAACTAATTGAGGTTCTGCATGGTTTTAGGCCTAATCCAAAAACAATACAGGAGAAAAACTAGTTAGCAGCAAATTTCTTTTTGGATCTCCCTATTTCCACTCATTCGTCCCCCATTCCAGTAATATGGAAGAAAGGAACACTGGATCATAAACATTGATGGTTCTTGGTCTCAAACAGGGCAAACAGGAGGAGCACTCATTTTGAGAGAGAGAAGGAATATTCAAGTATGCAGAAAACTTCCCACTTGAAGCAACATCAGCTATACAAGCAGAAATAAGAACAATGTTGAGGGCTATTAGATTCTGCAATACAAGAAATATAATGCAAGCAAGAATTCTTAGTGACTGCTCACAATTAGTTCAGATGGTACACCATGGAGAGCAATATTTCCTTTGGAGAGATTTTCAAAAGCTCAAGGAAATAAAAGAATTTGTGAACATGAAAAGGCATACAATAGCTCATGTATATAGAGAAGGAAACGACCCGACAGATTTTTTGGCAAGAATGGTTTCCTCCGACCAGTATCGCATTTTTAATTCTTTTGACTCGCTTCCTCAAAAAGTGCGAGGTCCTCTGAATTTAGAATCAAGATCGATTTCAATGTTGCGAGTATAATTATGAAAAACTTTCTTTTGTGCAGTAGCCTTGGGAGCTTAGTTTCATCTTTAAATGTCTTGCATGGCTAAGTAGGGAGAACTTTTGTTAGACGACTAGTCTAGGGGGTTGTTTAGCAAAAATAGGAGGTAAGAGATTGTGTTTCTGCTCTACGGCTCAATTTTCTAATCAATACAATTTTTCCTTTTTACCCAAAAAAAAAATATTTTTTTCTTTGTAAAATAATTTATAATTTTGATACAAAATACTTTAAAGAATTATAAATAAACACAGCGGAAAAAGTCGTCCCATTTTCATAGGAATAATGACGTATGTGTTTAAGAAAACACAAAATCAAAATTGACTATTCTTGTAATTGAAAAATCCCAATTCCAAAAAGCAGCCACAAGAAAAAAATCCAAGAAATTTAGAAATCACGACTCCACCGACTTCGGATTACAATGGAAATGCCAAACAAGTCCCAAAAATCCTTCCCTCGCTTTTCTCCTTACCTGGCAACCCATGGCTAGTGCCACCTGTTAACCCAAATATAGAAATAATCGAATCAGTGATCCGCCATAGTAATACGTAATACGTAACTGCTAGTATCTTCTTCCAGCCCCTAGTAAAATTATCTTCTAAAAGTCAGAGAGAAAGGGGAAAGGGTCGGGTCTTTCTTTACCGGAAAAACTTTATGCGAAACTTGTGGAACACTCCTGCTTGCTCTGAATGTAAATGGGATTGTTTATTTTGATTAGATTAGATTATACAGTTTTGTATGCAAAAGGGTTTAGGGGTTGCGGGTTTAATTCATAGTTGTGAATACTGAAGAGGGTTTTTGAGGAAGGATTGAGAATTTTGAGTTTGAAGAAGAAGAAAGATGTTGGAAGATCAAGTAGCGTATTTGTTACAGAGGTACTTGGGGAACTATGTTAGAGGGCTAAATAAAGAAGCTCTCAAGATAAGTGTGTGGCAAGGTTAGTCTTCTTCTTTATGATTTGGGTGCTGAAATTTTGCAGTTTGAATTATACATTTCTGGAGCCCTTTATCATTTGTTGTAGAAATAAAATTGTTATTGTGGATTCTGGAACTGTTTTAGTTGTGAATTGAATGTTATTGAATTAAGATAATGTCTTTTGGAAAGGATGCAGTTGATAATCTTATTGATTTTATCTTCATCTGGGTGTCAATATGGAAGGTCCTAAGTAAAAATGTGGGCACATTATGATTGATAGGATCGAGTTAGTGATATTTTTGTCATTGGAGGATGGAACAATGTGGCTTTACTGCCCTCAAGTGAGAACATGACTACTTGCTGCGAAAGGCAGAAGGGAAATATAATAAGTATCAGGAATCTGCTAATGGAGAACAAACGAGATTGTGCCTTTTCTTGTCATGGATCAAAAGTGACTTTAACATCCTAGGCAATGAAACACAATCAAGTAGTTGCAATTTGTATATTCTTATGTAAGGCCTTTTAGTGGGGCGTTGTAAGATCCTCGAGTTTATACCTAGGCAAAAAAGAGGGATAGTGACCATTGGGAGACTTCTTTTTTTGAATTTTAGTACAGCTTACTGTAATGGTGCTTCATATATGCACCCATGCAGAGAAATACTTTTCTTACAGAGTACTTATAGGGGAATTTGAAGCTATTTACAATAACAGGAAAGCCATCGAGGTTCCGTCGAATTGAGAAATTAGTGGTAATATGTGGATATTAGGGTTATGCAATGGAAGATTAAATCTCAGCAAAAGAACAAGCTGGACTTTAACTTGGACTTAAGCAACAATGCTGACCTAAGCTTCGATTAGGATTGTTGGGCAACGGATTTGAAAGAAATCTGATATAGATATATATCCACTTCTAATTCACCAAAGCCTAGATCCTCCTCGTTGTTTTACATTCTCTCGTTTGTATTAAAAAACATTGCTCTTTTGATAGTTTAGGTATCCCGTCTAATTTGTACGCTATGCAAATTAGATATGATGGTTCGGACTAGACAGATAGGGCCAAAGATATGAATTTGCTATGTTATTGATTCAGTAACATTTTTCTTAAATCATTTTGCCTTCAATGTTGTTCACCTATTTGTCAGTTCAATGTTGCAGCCTCTTCCCTGATTGGTTTGTGGTATACTTATTTGATTCACAGGTAATGTGGAGCTAACAAATATGCAGCTGAAGCCAGAGGCACTCAATGCATTGAAGTTGCCAATAAGGGTTAAAGCAGGATTTCTGGGATCAGTAAAGCTTAAGGTTTGCAGGAATAAGCTTACATTTTCCTTACCTACCATTCAAATATTTTTTCTACGTCAATTTTCATTCGCTCTACACCACTGGAAATTTGTTTGAGAGAATAAGGTTGCATTTTCCTAATCTTTACCATTTTAATCTTTTCTGTATATGAATTTGCATCATCATTATACACTGTTGAAAATTCGTGTAGACTTCTTTATTGTAATTGAAGGTGTCAATAGTTATCTGTGTAACGATACACCTTGGTCTAACAATTTTATCGTCATGTGAGGGGAGTGAACAAGTGTTGACTGTGGGCATATTTCAGATTTCAATGTAGTTCATTGAAAACACAAATTTTTGGTTTGGTCGCTGTAATTTAACTAACACTACATTTTGTTCAGCCTCTGATAACAGGCAATCCTCCCCATTGTATTTCTCATTGTACCTCCTTTTACCAGTTCTGAATTTCCATCACTGTTGGGAAAGTCCAACAATTAAGTACTTTTCCATCTTTTAAGTGTTTTACAAATTCAAAATACAGACTGGTGGAGGATTAACAAGCACCTTAAGACAAATCTCACCATTTAAATTGTAGATCATATATGAAGCTGATTTGTTGTGGCCATAGTTCTACTTTTTCTAGTCCACATGCATATGGTTCTGAGAGCTAAACAGGATGGGTGGACTCGTGCATTTTGGTTGCTGATTCATGTAAAGCATGGAGAGCCTAGAGGTTACTCTGTGTATGTGAAACTAGCTGGCGAACTTGGGGTGCATTTTTTCTTCCAAAGGCACTATGCTGTAGTCTTTCTATGGCTATTTTAAAAAAATTCTCTCTACAGCTATGAGAAGTCTAGTGAGCTCAAAAGGAAACTTTTATGTGAAATATCATGTGTAGTAATGTCACGTTATAGACTGAAATAGTCTGTAGTTTTCCCTTCAAAGAGCTTATCAAAATCTTTTCATCTTTTTAGCTGGATTCGTAATATTTTTCATGGTTTCAGTGTGGTGAATAATTCTCAAATGCAGGTCCCATGGAGTAGGCTGGGGCAAGATCCTGTTTTAGTTCATCTGGATCGTATATTTTTGCTGGCTGAGCCCTCAACTCAGGTGGAAGGCTCTAGTGAGGATTCTGTCCAAGAAGTTAAGAGGAATCGGATACGAGTGAGATATTGCACTCTTTGTTTTAGTTCTCTTTCTCAATTTACATGGAATCCTTGATTTTCCTTTCCTGGTGCAGGAAATGGAAAGGAAGCTATTAGAGAGTACACAATTATTACAGAGTGAGATGGTAAGTCTTTTCAAGTGACTTTGGTTGCCTAGATACAAAATTTGTCATGCTTAGTTCTATTATTCCAATAATTAATGATATTTGTTGGTTGTAATTGTTTGGTTTTGATTGATGTTTGCAATGTAAATCTAATCCATTTGTACAACGATATATAATAAAGGTTGACTGATTAAGATGTCTGATATAGGCAGATAATGCAATTGATTGTGTTGGTTCAAGTTGCTGACAAAATACTTTTTTAATCCATGGTTGGACACCAACATCCACTAACAGTAGCAGGCCACAGTAGACTCAAGGTACACACCCAAATAACAGATTCTCATGTACAGAGAATCAAAAAAGTTTCTAACCGAAAAACAAAACGATGAAATTTTTGCAGGCACACAGTCTCTCTCAGACCAGCACGTGCTTCTTTATTCTAACTGGATAATTTATAAAGACACAGGCGAAAAATTCAGTGCAATCTAGAATGTAAACAACAAGCACCAAGCCCGACATATACACAATTTGTCACACTTGTAAAAAATGAATTTTTAATAAACAATAACTCAGATGAAAAATGAACTTTTGTGGACTCATTGAAACATAAGAGATGTTTTTATGTTTTGTTTGTTTCTTTTTTAATTGAATCTAGTTTTAGTTCAAAACCAAGTAAATTGAGAACAGCTCTACAAATTCAAAAGATACTTGTCTTTTGATCTTTCTTTATGGAGAAAAAAAAAAAAAAAAAGAAAAAGAAAATTAATTAGATTTTTGTTGGTGTACTCGCTTGTTTAGAGTGGGCTGTAGGTCTGTGGATATGTAAATGGTGGAAAAGGATGGTAGCAAAGAATTGCTTCCGGACAGCAAAGTCCTCAATGGATTGTATAATTGGGTGATGGATATTTTATATTTCATTACCCCCAATCAGAAGAGGGGTGTTAAGTCATTGTGTTCACTTTATCCATCATCCTTTAACATGAAAATTTTACATTTGTTTGGGTCTGTTACTACATTTGGTCTAAGGCAGCTTACTTATCCTAACTGATTTAGTGGTCGTGTCATATTGAGCTTTGTTAAAGATTAGTATTTCCTTTTACTGAATTTAAAAATTTGATTGGATTTTAGTCCTGTCCTTTATTGAGGGCAGAAGCTGGATATACAGACACGTAAGATTGTTTCGAGTGTCCCACCACATAAAATCTACTTGTTTGATGTGCTTCCATTTCTTGTATTTTTGAAAAGTTTGCTCTTTGTTGTGTAAGTTTTCTGTTTTATTTTTCATTGTCCTCTCAATATGTGCTTGACTGTATTTTGTTGTTTGTTTCAAAGAACAAGTCTTGGTTGGGGTCTTTGATCAACACTGTAATTGGGAATCTGAAACTTTCCGTTTCAAATATTCACATCAGATATGAGGATATTGAGAGGTGGGCACATTCTTTTCCTTCTTTCTTATGACCATAATTTTTAAGGAGCCTAATGATATCCATTTGCAGCAATCCTGGCCATCCTTTTGCTTCTGGTGTAACTCTAGACAAGCTGTTGGCGCTGACAGTTGATGACAGTGGGCAGGAGATTTTTGCAACCGGTGGTGCACTGGAGCAAATTCAGAAGGTTCTGGTTCTTTGACTTCATGTGTTGGATGGGGAGAGGGGGAGAATTTTTTGTGTTCCTGTCGACTAAATTTTAGTTCTATAATCTGCAATTGCTAATTGCTGCATTTTTTCTTTCTGGTCTAATTTAACATGGTTCTTACATTTTTACCCACAACTTACGTTAGAAAAGTCAAATGCTAAGTTATCTTACTCAGTCTTACTCCTTTATTCTGCTTTTATTGTTTTTTTTGATGGTCCTCCATCTTTGACTCTTTCACCACAATTTTAGTCTGTAGAACTTGAGAAGCTGGCAATATATCTGGATTCTGATATAAGTCCTTGGCACATAAATAAATCCTGGGAGGATTTAGCACCCCGGGAATGGGATCAGGTGTGTTCTGTGTGATGTTCTCCTGTTAGATGTTTGCGTGTGTGATATTGGATTGACCTGTAACTATGTTTCATGAGATTCAGATTTTCAAGTTTGGGACAAAGGATGGAATGCCAGCTGCTAGTCCTCATGAGGAGCACTCTTATATTTTGCAACCAGTTACTGGAAATGCAAAATATTCAAAACAGCATCTAAATATGACTGTTAATACTGGTCAACCGCTTCAAAAAGCAGTGGTGAATCTGGAAGACGTCACACTTAGCTTATCCAAGGTTCATTGTATAATCCTTTTATAAATATCAACATTGAAGGTGGTATACTTTGTACATTTACTTTTTTTTTTTTTTTTCTTTTTTTGAATTTTTGGTGTTTGTCAGAGTGGTTACAGGGATCTGCTTAAGCTAGCTGATAACTTTTCTGCTTTCAATCAACGATTGAAGTATGCTCATTATCGACCACGTGTACCAGTAAAAGTAAATCCTAGGTCCTGGTGGAAGTATGCGTACAAAGCCATCACCGATCAGTTGAAGAAGGCAAGGTGAGATTGATCTCACTGTTATCCCTTTGTTTTTCCTTTAAAGAAGATTGTGGTTTATTCAGGTCATTGCATTTCTTTCTCGTAGTTGTAGTTAATGAAAGTTAGATTGTATTGTCGTGAAACCTACATTTAACCTATGACTCATTACAGTAGCAGGGAATCTATTATGTATTAATTGAAGCCACAGTTATGCAAGTAATTGCGTGGCAGTAATGCCTTATGTGTCAGTTCTAAATGTTGGGAGCTCGAATCTCACCTAGCCTTTAGCTTCAGAAATGCATCACCCCATTACTCCTCCTCCCCCCTCCTTAAAAACTAACTGTGGTTGTATTGTTTCTCTCTTGTTCTGTTTGATATGTGGACTCTCATCTCCTCTTTCTTAATTTAGTTTTTGCTTATGCCATTGTGTTTAGGTCTTATGGATTCGTCTACTGTTTCACATTGAATGAAAAAGTTCTCTTGCTTGCTACTGCTATTAGCTCTTATGTTTTTAGTTTACTGTAAATTTTGTTGCTTCCTCCTTCCCACAATAATACTCCTGTTTATTGAATTAAAATACTACAACAAATATGACTACTTTTCTGGGATAGAGGTGTTATTTATTAAGAAACTTGACTAGAGGACCCTTGCCGGTAGGTGGCTCATTTTGCAGTTTTCTCATATTAGCCATCTTGTAAGTTCTTCGTTTTTTAGATTTGTAATGCCGACTTGTAAGTTCTTCTATCTGCTATACCTTGGATTAGTTATGTAATGAGTTATTGGCCTCATAGAAGTTTTTAACTGGTATTATCTTTGTTTTCGTCTTGGCTTGCTCTTTTCTGAAGAAACATTTTTTGGCATTGCTAATGTTTACTTTGGGTTTTCTTGTAATTTTTCTTGTCATTCAGCGGGAGATTATCATGGGAGCAGGTCCTGCGGTACACAAGGCTGCGCAAAAAATACATATCGTTGTATGCGAAGTTGCTGAGGTCTGATGCCGATCGAATTGTAGTTGATGATAATGAAGAGATAGAGCAACTTGACCGGGAACTTGATATTGACATTATTCTCCAATGGAGGTACATTTGCTTTTTGTGTATTTCTGGTGTAGTCCCTTCTGGCTGAGGTTTGGTTGATGTGGTTTGTTTTTGTATTCTACATGAGTATCCCATTCTTGATAGTTGGAACAATTTTAATTAGTATTACCATGCTGCTTTTAATTGTTTTTGCCTCTCTTCCTGGCTATTGTTTGTTTCTGTATTATGGCTCATTGAATACCTGGACTCTTATACTTCTTGTTTGTATAGGATGTTGGCTCACAAGTTTGTTTCCCAGTCCATGGAGTCAGAGGCTTACTTAAAGAATCAGAAGGCCAAGAAATCATGGTGGCCATTTGGAGGGTGACTATTCACATGGACCCTGCTTAGTATTACATATTCATTAGCTTCATTACATCTATTTACTATTGAGATTTGGTGTGACTTTCTATTTTGATTTTAGGACCAGCAACGCCACAAAAGATGAAAATGAACCAGGGGCCCTTAGCGAGGAAGACTGGGAAAGGTTGAATAATATAATCGGGTACAGAGAAGGTGAAGATGAAGAATTGCTGGCTGTCCATGAAAGAGCAGATTTGCTTCAGACGTCATTGGAAATTCACATGAAACATAATGCCTCACGACTTACTCATGCCAAGAGATGCCTTGTCGATTTATCATGTGATAATCTTGACTGCTTAATAGAGCTTTATTCCGAATCAAAAGTGTTTGACATAAGATTGGGATCATATCAGCTATCATCGCCTAATGGGCTTCTGGCAGAGGTTAGTTCTTTGGGATCAAGAAAGAACTTCATCCTTGTGTCCACATCCCTTACCCCTTGTATTTGCAATTCTTTGGTTTTCCTTGTTACTTTCTTCAGCCTTGGAGTTTAATTCTCCATTTTTCTTGCAGAGTGCAACACGTCATGATTCATTAGTTGGTGCCTTTCGCTATAAGCCTTTTGATTCTGAAGTAGACTGGAGCTTGAGTGCTAAAGCTTCTCCCTGTTATATGACGGTATAACATAATTCTGTATTCATTCAGTAATTTTTAATTTATAATAAATTTGCGATATTTAGTCTGTTCCTTTCCATTTGACCAGTATCTCAAAGATTCCATTGATGATATCATCAACTTTTTCAAAAGTAATGCTGCTGTAAGTCAAACTGTAGCTCTGGAAACTGCAGCAGCAGTCCAGGTTTGATTCTGGTTTCCTTTTATTACATTAAGATTCGTTTACTGGACAGGGAAGATTAGTTTCTTCATATTGGCTTTGTACAAATGCAGATGACCATTAATGAAGTTAAGCGTACCGCACAACAAGAAGTAAACAGAGCGCTGAAAGATCAAACCAGGTTTGTTATGCTGTGTATCACTGAAGATATAATGCACCAAGTTATTTTCTTGAAATCAGTGACAAAGACAATGTCGAGGAGCATTTGATTTAGGTTATGTTTGTTTGCATCTTTTGAAGGTATTGTGTATTGGGAATGCAAAAGTTTTTTGTATAGAAAGTTTTTATGGGAAGAAGGGAAAAAGTGTGTTGGAGGGAAAATATTTTTAAAATAATGAGAGAGGAATTTTGGAGGGAATTGGAATTGATGTAATGCAGAGTGATTGTTTGGATATGTTGTGTTTTGTAGTATAAAAGTTGATGTTTTCTGGAAAAAGTCAAACAAACTCAGCCTTAGTATTAAGACTTCTAAATTAATTTTAGTAAATATTAACTGTTCTTAACATTTTTGAATCAATTACTGACCCATTGAGACATTAATGAGAGTAAACATTTGCTTGCTTTTAGGTTTTTCTTGGATTTGGATATTGCAGCTCCTAAGATTACCATCCCTACTGACTTCTTTCCGGATAACTCTCATTCCACTAAGCTTCTGCTCGACTTGGGAAATTTAATCATCCGTACACAGGTATATTCTGAACCTTTTGGAATTTTTTCGTTCTGAACCTATTATTTCATACAGATAAGGAGTTTTCAATGCGTGCAGGATGATGGTGATGGGGATCCACCTGATGAACTAAACATGTACTTCCAATTTAATCTGGTCTTAAGTGATGTCTCTGCATTTTTGGTCGATGGTGACTACTATTGGAACGAAGCCTCTCCACATGGAAATGATAGCTCATCTAAAGCTATGATTATTAATTTCTTGCCTGTTATCGATAAGTGTGGGGTGGTTGTAAAGCTTCAACAGGTAATCTAGTGTTGGAATGGTACATGTGTCATTTTATGTGAATAATTAGTTAATTATGATCATTGTTCCAGATCCGACTAGAAAACCCATCATTTCCATCTACAAGATTGGCAGTGAGGCTACCATCTCTTGGTTTTCATTTTTCGCCTGCTCGTTATCACCGTCTGATGCAAGTTGCAAAGACTTTTCAAGGAGAAAGTAGGGAAACTGCTGACTTTTCTCTCCCTTGGAGTGAAACTGATTTTGAAGGGTGGCTGTCTATCCTCACTTGGAAGGTTGCAGTCATACACTACTGTCATCTTGTCGATTGTATTCCTTACTTTATTGGTCAATCCTTGCTTCTCTAAGTTCTTACACTTTTAGATGATTTTTCTTTGGTGGCTTTCCTTTTTCTGGTCTTGTGTAGGGTATTGGAGGCAGGGATGCTATATGGCAACAGAAATACATCTGTATTGTTGGGCCTTATCTTTATGTGCTTGATCATCCAAACTCTACGTCATACAAGCAGTATAGAAGGTTTTAAAATGACATCTTTCATGTTGTCTTATATTTTATCATTCTCCATTTCTCTTAGCGAGCATTATTGAGTGAAGTATCCCAAGGCAAAGCAGTTCTGTTCATGTGGGTAGACATTTTATGTTTTTGATCAGCAAACAGTTCCACTCCCTAAACAGAAGTAGAAGAATGAGAGCCAAGAGGCAAAGATTAATAGGGATGGGAGATGGTTCAAGATAAACAAAATGGAAAAAGACTGAAAGAGTCATAAGTGCTGAGTCAAATATCGTGCTTATGGGTCTTTTTAATGTAAACCACCCTCCACCAAAACCTTTGGAATTACAAAATATATATATTTTTAATTACTATAATGAAAAATTTTCAAATGTATACTTACAAAGTGGGCATTCTTGTTGGTATTTAAGTTAGTATTTTTGTTAATTAACATGGCACTACTGAGATTGGAGAGACACCAGACCAGTTTTCGTTTCTTTTCGCAAATATTAGTATATAACTTTCCAAGTGGCATGTTGCACGTTCCTCCATTAATCCGGCTTGTCTATTTCTTAAGATGTTCTTAGGGTTCCCATGAATGGAGATGGGCTATGGACATTTTAATTGATATTAGGGACTTAGCTAAAGTACTCATCCATCTAGGTCTAATTTGAATTGTTTGAAGGAAGATGTACTCATTCACCCTCATTCTGCATATTCTTTTACCTTTTTGTCGTTCTATACCTGAAATAATGAAACAAGTATATTGTTCATGTGTAGCCTTCGTGGGAAGCAGCTATATCTTGTGCCTGCTGATAATGTAGGCAATCTGGAACATGTATTGGCGCTTTGTGACTCTGAACGATTCAATAGCAAGGTTATCTCTGGACTATAAAACTTTTCACATAGTGTGGTAATGTTTCATTGGAAGTTATCTTGTTTTCGTCCCCTTTCCTCCTGATGTTTTCGTCCTTTCATCTACATTTCTTTGCAGCTAGTGGAAGATGCAAATTGCCTTGTTTTACATTGTGAGACTCAGGATTCATTGAGGACATGGCAGAGCTGGCTACAGGGGGCCATTTATCGTGCATCGGTAAACTTGCACCATCACAAAGTTATATCTACGCTTGGGGATGTGACATTAAGGGGTTTTGGCATGGAATTTTATATGAATGTTTTGTGAAAGTTGGTGCATGATTAGAGAGTTGCATCTTTTCTGTAGCAAGGATGTTTCTGTAACTGCTTCTTGGCCCACTAATTACTTCCTAGATGTACGATAACTCTATAATTGGTGGAACTAATCTAAGTAGCACCAGGTTGAAGTCTGAAAGATGAATGCTGACCTCTTATTTTTCTGAATGTGAAGTTATTGTAATGTTATTTTCCCCCTTAAGACTCAAAGCTTTAGGTTACTGGGAATTTTAAGTAATCTTCTACTTCCAACTACTATTAGAATGTAATGATCCTCTAGATAATGAACTATAGATTGTAAGCCATACCTGACTATTAATCAACAACTTCTTCAACTGAAATTGTTCTTGCATATTATTGTTTAATACGTCAATTTTTGATTCATGAGTAGTATCTTCACAATATCTGAAGTAGTTCTTGGGACAAAGTGGAATTAAGAGATCCCTTTTGATGTTGTTATAGATTCTAATAAGTTTTCTTGCCTCTTACTGTCCTATTTCACAACTCAGAAGTCTCTCCGTGTTTTGTGTGACTTGTCATCTATTTAATTTTTCATGTAGGGGTCTGCTCCCATCACTGGTCTCTCAGAGACCTCATCAGATGACTTGGAAAATGAACGTGTTGACAATCAAGACCTGGTTCACTCTTTGAATACAGAGAAACTGTTCTTGACAGGAGTACTTGATGAGCTGAAGATTTGCTTCCATTTTAACAGTCAGGTAGATGTGAATAGCAGTAAATGGTTGAAGTTTTGCTATCTGGTACCTGAGTAATTTATATTTGCTTTATTTTTACCTTTTTTATAGCATGATCAGAGTTTCATGAAGCTCCTTCTGGCTGAGGAGCGCTGCTTGTTTGAACTTCGAGCAACAGGTGGTCGGGTGAGATTTTTTTTTGGGTTTGTGCATCTTTAGCTTAAACCTGTTCCATGCTTTCGAACATTAACTGATTTACTTGTCAGGTTGAGCTCTCTATCAAAGGAAATGATATGTTCATTGGAACAGTTCTCAAAGCACTAGAGGTGGAAGATTTAGTTTGCTGCAAAGGGAAAACTCATCCTTGTTATCTTGCAAGGTCCATAATCAGGAGTTCTGATGCACCTATTCTGTCAGATGATGTTTCAAATGAAGGTTTGTTAAGTAGTGAAATTAGTCAAGGTGAAGCTGATGATGAATTTTATGAGGCATCAGAGACTCTCAATGATGAGAGCCCCCAGTCCATGGGTACAGATCAGCAATTTCATTTCCAAAATTTTCGCCCTTCTGATAGTTATATCAAAGCTCCTAGTTTCAGTCGTCTTGCTGGACTACTACCCTCTGATAATTATTCTGGGGCTGATTACATGGATACCTCTGACAAGTTAGACAGCTTTGTGAAGGCTCAAATAGTTGTTTATGATAAGAACTCATCCCTTCGCGAGGGTATTGAGACAAAGGTTAACTATTTCTGGAGATCTTGTTTCTTGTAATTTCCCCCTCTTTTGGCTTCTTACCTACTGGCTTGGCTGTTAATACGTGTTCTTATCTTTTGCTTCAGGTGGTTGTTACACTTGCTACCCTCTCATTTTTCTGTCGCAGGCCTACTATACTTGCTGTTATCACTTTCGTAAATGCTATAAACATGGAGGATGAACACCGCAAGTCTTCCGCTGATACTTCAACTGCATCGGAACAGGATGACATCACTGAAAGAAATATAGTTGATAAACAGGCCTCAGCTGTATATGAGGAGCCCGTGGCCAAAGGATTTATTGGAAAGGGAAAGTCCAGAGTCATCTTTTACTTAAGTCTGAACATGGCTCGAGCTCAAATTGTGTTAGTGAAAGAAAACGGTTCCAAGCTTGCTACTTTGTCACAGGATAATTTTCTGACTGATATTAAGGTTCCGATTCTTCTTTCTGCATTTGCTGGAGTATTGGTGATGTGTGTGATTGCTATACGTGAATCTTATATACAATAATTTCCCCCTTGTTATAGGTGTTTCCATCTTCTTTTAGTATAAAGGCATCCCTTGGAAACCTAAGAATCAGTGATGACAGTCTTCCCAGCAATCATTTGTATTTTTGGGCCTGTGATATGAGAAATCCGGGTGGCAGTTCTTTTGTGGAGGTATTCTGTTCATTTATTTCTTGGCATTTTTTGTTATTTCTAACTGAAGATCATACTACTAGTTCAACGGATTGCGTTCTGTAGTTTGGACCCTATTGATGCTTTTTGTCTTATTGTGTGTTCTCCTGTAGCACATTATTCTCCAGGAAGGTATTAATTTCCTGTTTGATCATGTGAAAGTCATAGCTTGAGAAACCATGTGTTTTGGATTTGGTGATTGGTTTAGACATGTTGAAGAGGTGGCTAAACTATGTAAAAGAAGATAGCACACATGCGGTGGTGAATTTTATGATACACTGCCATGCATCTGGTTACAGTGATAATTTTTGTTAAAATAGGTTAAACTTGATTGTTGGTTTTTTGCTGCTGGGGAATATCCCCAAGCTATATGTAAGCAATGAACTGTCCTTCAGTCCCTTAATATAAGGTGCTATTCAATTATTTTTACACATCATTATAAATCATTTGTGTGAGCTATTTAAAAATGAACATTGAGTGGACCCTTTCTTTTTCATCTAAGTTCTTCTTTTCCTGCATGCACTTTGTTTAACATCTACTTTTCCTCTTTTTCTGCCAAGCAGGGATGCTTTTCTTTCACATGTTCTTTTTTGTTTTTTTGGTTTGGTGCACCAAAATACATCATTCATATTACCAAGATAACTGTAGTGGTGTTTCTCGGAGATATCGTTGCATCAAGTTATCGTTTTTTTCCTTGATGAAGATGTTTCTTAATGATGCAAATTTATCAGGCCTTCTGCTGCCTACATATCTTTTTCTGCATGCCAATAGTTGATTTTTGTTTGGCTCAGATTTAGCCCAGTTGTTAATATTGTTTCCCGGCCCGAAAGTCGGAGAGGTGTCTGAAAATCTGGTGCAGATTCTAAGCAAGTTCCTCAGAGTTCATGAGCCTGAAATTTTCTTTATTATGAAATTCTTTTAGATTCAGTTTGGCCTCTTCATTTTTTCTCTATCGTATGTGCTGGGATGTTCAATCTTGAGGCTCTTGCCAATGCATGGTTTAGAAATGTGGTGAAGGGAAGACTCACTCCCTTTAAATGGGTAGGATTGGTTCAGTGCATGGCTTACACTTAGCTGGAATGGAGAAAGTTAGGCTAGGTTTGAAGCTTTTTTTTTTTTTTTTTTTCCAATAAAAAAATTAACATATCCAAACACTCATCCAATCACATCACATCCAAATTTCAAAATTCCAAATCTTTCCTAAATTGTCCTCACATTCTTTTAGAAAATTTTCCCTCCAACATACTTTTTCTTTTGTTCCCTTAAAAAATTTCTTCCAAAAATTGACCTTCAAAATAAAAATTTCTTCTAAAAATGTATATAAACATACCTGGAGTTGTGTCAAGCTTCTAAGGGTAGGATGACATTGTTATATTTTAACTTGGAGTTAAGTTGAAATTTCGATGCTCTTAGCAAAATAGTGATGGAGGATGAAGAAACTAAAGATTTGTAGGAGCTCTAAGTTGTAAAGTAAATGAGAAATCAAGCTGCTTTGCCCATGAATTTCTTGTCTCTGCTGGTTCATGAAACAGGTTGCCATATATCATGATATGTTATTTAAGCATGAAACAGATAATCTTTTTTGGTCTACCTTTACCTTATTTATAATTTCTCATAGTTCTTTACCACCTCGTTATTTTCCCTTCCTCTTTTCTATGTTCTATCAACTTTTTTGTATGCATTTGCAGTTGGTCTTTTGTTCATTTAGCCCTGCTGATGAAGACTATGAGGGTTATGATTACAGTCTCATAGGTCAGCTTTCTGAAGTGCGCATTGTTTATTTGAATCGATTCATTCAAGAGGTAAGTAAACTTTGTTTTTTGATTGTGTGACCACTATGCTTTTTACGAAACTTCCCCAATGATGTTTTTAGAATGCTCTTTTAGGTTATTAGCTACTTCATGGGTCTTGTTCCCAGCAGTTCTATAGATGACCTGATCCGGGTAAACGATCAAGGAACAGATGTTGAAAAGTCATTCACTAGAAGTCAAATTGAAGGTTCACCTGCTGTGAAATTAGACATCTCATTGAAAAAGCCAATAATTCTGATGCCTAGGAGAACACAGAGTCTTGAGTGAGTTTGATATATTCTCGCTAAAGTCATCAACTTTGCTGCAGTTGAATATGATGTGATTGATAGTAACCATTTATGTTTCTTGTTGCAGCTATCTGAAGCTCGATATTATGCAGATAACTCTGCAGAACACCTTTCAATGGTTTGGTGGTGGTAGAAATGAAATGAAAGCCGTTCACATGGATATTTTAATGATTAAAGTAAGCCACAGCCTGATATGTATAGATTTGCTAATGAAACTAACTGCCTGTGCCAAAAGAAATCAATTATCAGTGTTCTGTGCAAAAATTTTTTTTGCCTCATGGATGTTGTTTAACGGTTCATACGTAAATGAAATTGAGAATGTATGTGGGAATCTCCTGTTTATTTTCTACCTTTGTCCAAGGCTGACGATGCATAGTTTTTTGCACCTTGGAAACCCCCCTTGAAGTTCATCCATCTCTGGAATTGGCTTTTTAGAGATTTTGACCTACTGTTTCTTCTCTGAAGGTTGAAGACATAAACCTGAATGTTGCAGCTGGGAGTGATTTAGGAGAAAGTATAATGAAAGATGTTAAAGGCATTTCAGTAATTATTCGGAGGCCCCTTCGTGACTTGTTTTGTCAGGTTCCTGGTTCAGAGGTTGCTTTAAAGGTATTAAATTAAATTCTGCAGAAGTTGAATTTAATTCTATGCTCCTTCTCCCTTTTACCAGAAAAGAAAAAAAAAAAAAAGACCCAAGGTATATTTTCTATATTGATATAGAATGAAAGGGGAATTTTGAAAAGAATTCTGCATAGTTTGTTTTCATAATCATATATGAATTATGAAGAAAAGGGAACTCATCTACTTATGGAATACCCTTTATGATATATTGTGAATTAGAGGAAAAATCAAATGGCTTGTATAGCATGTGAGTTACTTTTCAGTTATGGTACTGGTAAGTGAAGCCTTTTCCAGTGATATTTTATATTCTCTTTCTCAGATTGAACAACTCAAAGCAGCTCTATCAAGCAAAGAGTATCAAATAATAACAGAATGTGCCCAGTCTAATTTTGCTGAGACTCCTAATTTGGTCCCTCAGTTAAAAAATGTTCCTTTTTCTGCTTCAGCCGATGGGTCTGGACCATCTGGTTCTGTCGAATTCGAAGCTATAGAATCTGAAATTCTGAATAAGGAAGTGTTGATTGTCACCAAGGTTTCTGTTGTCATTGATTTAGTTGAGCTGAGTCTTTATTATGGCCTGACAAGGGATGCATCTCTTGCAACTATGCAGGTAATTGATTGTTTCTTAATTTTCTTTTATCCTTTGCAAATTTAAATTCTATCTTCTGTATTTTATACACTTACAAACTCAGCCTGTTTGTGAAAACAAAAATGTTAAAATGTTGTGTGAAGAATAGGATCCTTCACACATGCCTCTTTGCCCTTTTTTTTTTTTTTTTTTTCTGGAAATCTTTCTGAAAATGAGATGCTTATCCTGAACATGAGAAAGTTTTCCATCTATGGGAAGAATTTTTATTTAATGGTTTGTTGGACTTAAGTTGGGTATGATAGCCTCAAGTTAGAGCGGGAAGAATTTAAACTTTTGTACCTGGGGATGGATTTCCTACCTGTGTACCTTTTGAAGGGCTAGTCAGAGAGAATGCCAGCTGACCAATTGATGGGATGAAAACATTTCCTCGATCATTCCATGTTTATGCAACTTACTGCAGACTTGTACTCATTCCAAGCTGATAACTTTGAACTTTGTAACTTAAAAAAATTATAAAAGTTTGTTACCTGAAGAAATGCTTTAGTTTTAACTCTGTGTTCTCTTATGCAATTATTCAATTTAGGTTACTGGTGTATGGCTCCTCTACAAATCTAATACGCTAGGGGAAGGTTTCCTCTCAGCAACTCTTAAGGATTTCACCGTGCTTGATGATCGTGAAGGAACAGAAGAAGAACTTAGGTTGGCAATAAGGAATCCTGAGACAGTTGAATACAGTGATGAAGATTTCTTGGCTAACGATGAGATTCATCCAAATGTGGGGAACAAAAAACAAAACGGGGATGGGAAACTTGTTCCAACAATGCTTATTCTTGATGCCAAATTCAGCGAATACTCCACATATTTGTTATTACGTATCCAAAGGCCACAATTACTTGTTGCGCTCGACTTTCTGCTGGATTTTGTGGAGTTTTTTGTGCCTACAGTTCGTAATATGCTATCAAATGAAGAAGATAAAAACTCCTCCCACGTTGTAGATGCAATTATTCTTGACCAATCCACATACTATCAACCCAGTGCTGAATTCTCACTCTCTCCTCTGCGACCTTTGGTTGCTGATGATGAAAGATTTGACCTTTTTGTTTATGATGGGAAAGGTGGGAGATTGTTTTTGCAGGACAGACATGGTTCCAATCTTTCCTTTCCAAGTGTGGAACCAATAATTTATGTGGGAAGTGGAAAGAAACTCCGTTTTCAAAATGTTATTGTCAATGTATGTCATTTTCTCCTTGGTGGATTATTTGATTTCTTTTTTCAGCATCAAGAATCTCAATAAACTTTAGTTTTAGTTGGAGTAATTCTGTTTATGCAGAACGGACAATACTTGGACTCTTGTATTTTGCTGGGATCCAACAGCAGCTATTCGGCTTCAGAGGATGATGATGTATTTTTTGAGGAAGGGGATACTGGTCATTCTCGAAGCAATTCCAGAGACAGTTATATTAGTTCGTCTGCCCAGAATGTTGTTGTCAGCAGACCTACTGAAATTACTTTTGAGTTACAGGTAAAATCTGTTCTAATCACTACTTTTAGGTAAAATCTGTTCTAATCACTACTTTTAGCATTTTATCTTTGGTTTGTATAGATTCAAGTGTTACATCTTTAATCTTTAGCACATTCTGATCTTCTTTAATTTAATTTCTGAATTTTAATTAGTTTGTGCAAGGCAATTGATTGAATAGATATATATTCTTTTGCCAACAGATCCCTTAGAGTTCCAAATTGATTGGAATGATTCCCTTTATCAATTAATAGACTGAAGTGTGTGAACAGATTGGTGAACAGCTTTTCCTGTTTGCAAACTAGATATGATCTTATAGCAATTCTTCAAGGTCTCAGCTAGTGTTAAACTAAAATCCTCTTCAGAAGCAGTTATAGAAATGATATGTTCTGTTCATATGTCAGCTGGCTTTTTCAAGGTCACTCAACTTCATCGGAAAAAATGGGATTGTTGTTTAGATAGTAGTGCTGATGATATATGAATGTATGCCAGCATAAAAGTTATACAGTCTACAGTTTCTCTTTAGCCTTTTTTTAGCTGCCAGAATTGGAGTAGCTGAATCCATTGTGGTTGAGGGATAGCTGTTAATGCTTTAACTTTTGTTGCTGATTACAATCACCTTATAGAACTATGAGTTAGGAGAGGCTGATTTAGAAAATAATATTGATATATATTCAGGAAATTTTAGTAGTTTTTTTTTTTTTTTAAAAACAGCATACCTTCCTGACACTGCCCAAGTCTATTGGAGAGTTTGTTTGGAAAATTGACGAATGTGACATTTGGGACTGCACTCAATAGAGAATCATATATGAGTCAATAAAGGTAGGCTGTGAGTTTTATGATTTCCGAAAAGTTGAACTTGTGTTGGACTAGTTGTGCTGCCTAGTTCTTGATGCAGTTAAGTAGGAGGGTTTGGTTTAGATATTGGCATATTGCTTTGTTTGCCATCCCATTTCTTTACTGATTTTACTAAGAAAGGGATTAAGTCATTTCAGGAAATTTGTTTTTAACCAACTCAATACTTCTACCATCAATAGTTTAGAAGATTTTGAAAAACTAGGTCTCTGAGCCTTGATTTCTGAAGGGATTTCCTGCCTTTATCTCTATTGAATCTTGTCGGTTGAAAGCGAGGTGTCGCAGGATGTCATTTCCTCAGTTCTGTCTTTTTGGTTCTTGAGAATGGTCGGCACCTCTCCCAGGACTGGAATGGTCAAAATATTATTGGAATGGACGAGGAAACTTGGGGTAAACTGACTTCTTGGCCACCACTTGTGTCTTTCTTCGATATGCTGAATCTGGGTATAAATGCTATGAAGCTTCCTACAGTTTAAAGAGAACCATAGGCAAAGAAGGGCAGCCGAGTATGATCAAGTAAAAACCCTGGGTTTTCTTCAAGCTACTGCTACATCCCGAGGTTCCCAAAGCTTAAGTAGGACAAATCATTTCGTATCTATATAAATTTATCCAATTTGTGTGAAACACATATGAGATGTAACGTGCATGCAATGGTGGAATATACTTCTTGTTCCAGGGACCTTATAGGATTAGAGAACTTATTTAGCCAAGGATCCTGTTTTTATCACTAGAGTGATGGTTCCTTTACTGTTGCATGCTTCTTCAATTCGTTGGGAATGGAATGAAATACATCTCAGCAAGATATTCACAGTTAAATCCGTTATTTGTTATTATTTTTAATTGGATATGCTCCCCACTGACAATATCTCGGAGACCTCACATCGTTGAATTGGTTCTCTGCTGATTATATGGTCTGGTGAGAGTGTCTTAATAGGTTATAAGAAGGAATTTGAAAGAGAAAAATGGTGAGAAAAACAATAACTTACTGTGATATCTAGAATATTTTAGGTAGTATATGACGTTCTTTACAGTTACATAATTGTTCATTAAAGCTTGGTTTGAAAGATTCTCCCTCAAAGGCAGAGTATGTGAAGTAAATAAAAGGAGAGCTATTCTCAACGCTACTTGATATGTTCATGTTTGTGGATGCTTTTTAAGGAGGTGAAAGAGGAGCTCTTGAAGGAAATGCAGGAAAATCATTGAGATTCAGTTGATGACATGGTTTTGCGATGAAGTACTCCTTGGCGTAATAACTGTTTCTTGCGAATTTTTTATGCCTCCTACATGCCTGTCAGGCGATCATACTGATTGCCTTAGTTCCAACTTCTTGGTGACTTGAATTATTGATTATTACTCCCTCCAGTTTTCTGTTAAGTTGTTTAAGATTATTCACACAAATTATAGATCAATCCCTGTTTCCCAAAAAAGCTTTCTCTTCATCCTATTAAAACTTAACCATTAAACAGGGATGATTTAGTACTAAAAAGCCAAAATTGCATTGAAATTCTCAAACATCTTATAAAAAAAATTTCACTCACTTTCAGAACATGTTACATAAAAAATCAAAGGGAGTATAATCTTCTGTTCGTTCAGTATTTTGTTCTTACTATTGGAGTTTATAATTTAAGTTCTAGCTAATTTGTTTGAAGATTCTATGCGTTTGGATTGGTTCATTTGAAAGTTGCTTTTGTTTTTTTTTCCCCTCCTATGTGGGTCTGGTGAGCTGTAGTTTTTTCTTTGCAGGCAATTGGTCCAGAGCTTACCTTCTATAATACATCAAGAGATGTGGGCAAATCACTTGTTCTCTCCAATAAGCTTTTGCACACACAATTGGATGCTTTCTGCAGGTCAAATTTCTCCATCTGATCTATTCCAGTAGCATCAACTGTCTATTGGTCTGTGACAAACTTGTGGTATTGGTGGCTGCACTAAGTTCTTAGGAGTTCTACCATTCTCTATTTGGCTAATCTAATACCAAAAACGAAAACTTGACAATGATTATGTCTTTTTGGAGGATAGATTAGTGGTCACTCCATGCAGGCATTCATTGTGTTTTGAATGTATGAGCACAAAAATTTGATGCTAGTAATACTTTCTTAAAACTTGACACTTTAAGATCTCACATCATGCTAGCTACCTGCAGGCTTGTTTTAAAGGGTGAAACGATTGACATGAGTGCTAATATTCTTGGATTTACCATGGAGAGCAATGGAATCAGAATTTTGGAGCCGTTTGATACTTCTGCGACGTATTCCAATGCTTCGGGAAAGACAAATGTGAATTTGATTGTTTCAGATATATTTATGAATTTTACTTTTAGCATCTTGAGACTTTTTCTGGCAGTTGAGGATGATATTTTGACATTTCTGAGGATGTCATCCAAGAAAATGACTGTGGTGTGCTCTGAATTTGACAAGATTGGGATATTTATAAGTAGGTGAATATATACAATCGATTGTTCAATTTGTTCTTTTTATCAACCTGGAATTCTAAGGAGAGATAACGTGATATACCTGTGTGTACACTACAGACCCTTCTAATGACCAGGTGTGTGCATTTTGGAGACCACGCGTACCACCTGGTTTCGCTACACTGGGGGACTATCTGACGCCAATGTAAGTAAATTTCAAGATCAACTTCTTTCCCTTGTTGGAATATTTTTCTGATTTGTGTAGGTTTGATCTGTTTTCATCTGACAGTGACAAGCCACCAACAAAAGGCGTGGTTGCTCTTAATACTAGCGTCATAAGGTTAAAGAGACCTGAATCTTTCAAGCTTATCTGGCCCGTCGCCTCAATAGATAATGATGTCCAAAGTCCAGACGAAGTTAATGAAGTCAGCAGTGTCGAAGGCGGAGTTTCCATATGGTTCCCTGAAGCACCAAGAGGTTATATCTCATTAGGCTGTGTGGTTTCTCCTGGAACCATGCAACCTCCAACATCGTCGGCTTATTGCATTCTAGCTTCCTTAGTTTCAACCTGTGGCCTTAGAGACTCTGTGAATATTCAACTGACCGAACGGTATGTGAGGAATTCCATTTCTGTAATGGTCTTATATATATGTAAGCCATGTATGTGGCATCTGTAATGAAGCTAAAACCTCTTGTAGGATAAAAAGAATAATTAGAAAATTCAGCGAATTTATGTTTTTATGATTGATTTAGGACATAAACTAGTTTCTGAGGAACATCACTGTGAGTCTAGTTTCTTATGCCTTATTCAGCATAATTTAGTGATGCTTAGTTATACAAGTGCAATTTTTTGCTAGCCCAGAATTAAATGTTTCTGTTAGCCAGATTTGTTTTATTGTTGCTTAAGTTCTATCTATTGTAACATCTTCAGATATTCCAGCTTAGCATTTTGGCGCGTGGATAATTCTCTAGGCACCTTCCTCCCATCGGATCCAAATACCATGAATCTGATTGGCAGAGCTTGTGAATTACGGAAAATTGTTTTTGGTTTTCCTGAAATTTCACCACAAAATTTAAGAATCTCAGAGACTGAAAATCTTCCTTGGGGTCATGAACATCAAGTCCAGTCAGAGAGGCCATCAACTGTAAATTCTGGACGGAGGTTTGAAGCTGTTGCTACTTTTCGATTGATTTGGTGGAATCAAGGATCAGGATCTAGAAAGAAAGTATCCATATGGCGTCCTATTGTTCCCGAGGGAATGGTATATTTTGGTGATATTGCTGTTAAAGGGTGCGTGATATACTGATATTTCTTTCCTCATGTCACATTGCTTATCTGCACTTGATTCCTTTATATTTTCGGTGAAGTTTCTTTGTCTACTATGCCTTGATATTTTATGGGATAACACTCCTGTTTCATGACTTCTTTGAAGGTATGAGCCCCCAAATACATGTGTGGTTCTTCATGATTCTGATGAGGAGCTGTATAAGTTACCTCTGGACTTCCAACTTGTTGGACGGGTTAAGAAACACAGAGGAGTGGATTCTATATCGTTTTGGCTGCCTCAGGCTCCACCTGGCTTTATTTCGTTGGGTTGTGTTGCCTATAAGGGTACTCCCAAGGTGTCTGATTTAACCTGCCTAAGATGTATTCGCAATGATTTGGTTACAGGAGATGAATTTTTGGATGAGACCTTGTGGGACACATCTGAAATAAGGTTTGTGAAGGAGCCATTAAGCATATGGAGTGTTGCCAGTGATCTGGGAACTTTTATTGTACGAAGGGGTTTGAAGAAACCCCCAAAAAGGTTTGCGTTAAAGCTTGCAGCTATGGACATATCTAGTGGTTCAAATGATATTGTGGTTGATGCTCAGATCAGAACTTTCTCTGCAGCTCTTTTTGACGACTATTGTGGCCTGGTATGTCGTTTCTCAATTTACTTATTCTGGTGTTGTAAAATAGAAAGTACTCTTAATTGCCATCTAGGAAGTCTAGATTTCAACATTTTTGCGTTGTGATGTTTAGTCTCTTTCTCCTATTTTTAATGGCTACTTCGAAAGTACAATGTTCAATAGTGAGATTACTCTTCTGAGATATGCTCTAATGTAAGTAGTCCATTTTAATACCATTGGATTGAAGTCCTTAAGTTAGTGTATTTTATGATTGATTTTGGTGAAAGTTTTGGTTGGAAAAGTGAAATAGAAACCAAAGGAATTGGGAACTTCTTTGTCTAGAAATGAATGAAAATTAGCCACCTTCCCGGTGTAGAGTAGTTTCAGAGAAAACTGGTATAACTCCTTGGATAGTTACTTGTGAACTTTCTCTTAATTGTTCCTGCTGCTTTTCGTAGAGAAATTTCTGACTGCAGTCCTTACTGGTGAATAGAGTTATTGTTTCTATGAGGTTCAGTACAATCATATGAATTTTGACTACTTCCTCTCTTTTTTAAAATTTGCAGATGGTTCCATTGTCTAATTTGTCTTTAAGCAGCATAAGGTTTGACTTACATGGAAGATCGGATTTCTTGACCTCCTGTATCAGCTTTTCTTTGATTGCGAGATCATATAATGATAAGTATGATTCATGGGAGCCTCTTATTGAACCAGTTGATGGATTATTGAGGTAATCCTTTAAGCTGAAGTGTTTTGAAAGTTTCTTTTTTTTTTTTTAAACAAGGTTCCTGTCCTAGTAAAGGGTGCTCCTTGATGACTAGTAAAGATCCAGCTCTGAAGATCTCTCATCATCTTGCATAATGTATTAAATAAAATTTGAACAGCTCCACTTTGATGATGAAAATATGAAATTATCTCCATTTTCTTTTCCAAATGACGAGGATAACTGCTCACACCTTAGGATGATATATTGAGATTTGGTAGGAGTTGCCTGCTTACCAGTTGGTTTGGTTAGGGAACAAGCCTGCTGTTGGCAGTCTTGACTATATCTTGAATTTACACTTCATTACTGGGTTGAAAAGTTAGGAACAAGTGTTTGCCCCTTAAATCTTTCCTTTTACAGATTTTCTTTAATGATGATCAAAAGGATATATATTTGATTCCTTTTATACTCTGTTCTTACTAATTCCTCCCATTTATTTTATTTTCATAATCCGAGGAGGAGTGATATGTATATATATGAGAAAATAAAATAGATGGGGGGCTTTTCATAGCGCCTTTTTCTTACTCCCCCATCTATTAAAAAGTGGGCTGTGCTTAATAAAAAGGTGGGCGGTGTTTAGCAACACCCAAAATAAAGGGCTTATGTGGGACCCATTGAATTGGTGTCTGATATTGGGCCATTGAATACCAGGCATGAAATCAATGGGTTCCACATAAGCATTTTTAATAGAATTATACCATAAAAATGCAACTATATCAGATAAAACTATGCACAATTAATTAATAGTTAATAAATATCAGGAGCAGCCATCATCCCATGGCAGTGGAAGAGCGGCCTACCGGGGTGGGGGGTGGGGAAGAAATGAATGAATACAATAGGGAGAGCTAGATTTGAATTAGTTATATGAGAGGGAGGGGAATTGAAAGGAACTTATATGGTACTATTCTTGGGTTTGTAAAGCTACATATACATGTCGTGTCTGCCGTTGATTGTGAATTTTTATTTTGTCCGAGGGTAATGCTTCATTGAGATGTGAACACAGACTACGCAATAGTGAATCAGTTCTTTGGCAGATGAAACCTTCGCGTTGGTTCTGATAAATATAGTGGCTTGGTATTGTACTGAGAACTTTGGGATCATTTGTTCTGTCATTTTCAGTCTGTTTTATCTCCATGTCTGTGAAGTAAGGATCTGCTACCGCATAATTGACTTATGAATGTTGTCTTAATTGAATGTGTCTATCAATGTTTATAGCTGAGTCAATGTCCCCGAGAAAAGAAAACAGGGAAGATTAACTGTAGAGTCAAGAGCCATGATGCTAGCACTCGTGATACACAACAAGAGGTCATCCTGTTATTATATGTTCAGTTCACCATTTTTATATGTTGCGATCAACAGCACCATTTGTTTTCCCATAATAGATATAAATTGAGTCATTAACTCGAGCTATGCCTTTGTAATATGAATCTGCAAAGATATTTCTGTACCTTGGAATGTAGTTATTGGTGTATCTTTGTAAAATGAATTTGCAATACCTTGTACCAGAGAGTCAGTATTGATGTTTTGGATTAAATCTGATTTGACAGGTACCAGTACAATCTCAATGCACCAGGTGCTCCTTCTCAACTCCGTTTGACCTCCTCTGGGGTTCTTAATATGAATGTCTCTGTATCCAATGCCAATATGATATTTCAAGCTTATGCAAGTTGGAATAGTCTGAGTAAAGTACATGAATACACGGTATTTCTGGAGAACTCTAGCTACCTTATGTAAATTGCTCAATAGATTGATATCTCTATTCCCTGGTGTCATATTATGCATTGGTCAAGACTTTTTGTTGGGAATGAAAGTAATTTCATGCTTGATATAGCTCAACTAATTGCTACTAGACAGATTACTATTCTCTGGAATAAAGGTGAAACTTAGGGATTTGAGCTTTGTATAAGCATTAGAGAATGTATGGGAACATTAAATTACTTCCACTTTTGCTGTTTTGTCAATGAACTTTCTCAAATCGAATCTAGTGGGACCCTTGTCTTCTTAAGGGTGAGAGTTTACTTCTGGCCATCTCTGCAAGCTAGTAATAAAAGCAGTTCAAAATGTCAACCTGACAATAGAGAGTTTGATGGGGCTTCCAGAAATGAGCCAGAGTATGCTGCTAGCTTTTTATGAACAGGAGTGTGCCATGACATTCTTTTCATCACTTCAAATGTGAACAAATTTGGCATTTTACTCATGATTTGCACAACTTGTGAAAGTATTTCTCTGTTTTCAGATATGTAAGCTGACATAACTCTTTGATGGAGGAAATTTTTGATTGATACTCTGTATTCTAGATGTCATTCAAAAATCAAGTCATATTTTTTTGGTATTTATCTGTTTTGCTTTATTTTTGGCTCCAACTATCAGGAAGCAGTTTCTCCAACAGGCAGAGGAGATGTTATTGATATGCATCATAGAAAGACTTACCATCTCATTCCGGAAAACAAACTTGGTCGTGACATTTTTATCAAAGTTACTGAAACTATGGGTGTTCCGAACATCATTAAATTGCCACCTGGAGAGAGAAAGCCGTTAAAAGTGCCGGTTTCACAGAATATGTTAAACTCTCATTTAAAAGGGAATTCTGCTGAGAAAATAAGACGGATGGTGACTCTTATAGTTGCCGAGGCGGAGGTACTATCTTTACCAGAACTACTTCAAATTATTGATGTACCTTTTGCCTCACTTTTGTGGATAACTTTATGATGAAATTTCGCTTTGGCTCTATCAAAAGTAGCCGTAACTGATTGTGCTGTTTATGGGACTAACATCCTCTGTTGCTAATAAAATTTATTAGTTTTCTAACATGAATGCTCATATTTAAGGAGAATGTGAGAGGGAGGCTAGTTTTACTGTTGCTCATCTACCAGTAAAGGACATGCAGTGTAAAGAATATGCAATGGTGATGATGGATATAAAAGACAAGTGCCTTGAATATATTGGTGACTGAGTGATCAAATGCCTACAGTTATTTAGATATCAAGGAAATTAGTTAAAGTGCCTTCTAATAAACAAACAATCCAATGCATGGTTTTTTACACGTTTAATCGAAACATGATTATGTATGAGAGAATGCAACCTTGGTTGCACTTGCTTGATGTTTTGATATTTTGTGGAAAGACACAGTTTCTAATTGGTAGATTATGTCATTTATATTTGTTCAATGAGCAATATGAAAACACACAATAAATATATTCTTCCACTTCACAAAACTAAAGTGTTAGTTCAAACAAGGTTTTTGAATGCAGTTTTAACAATTATAGAAATATCAATATGATAACTGTCGGAATTGGTGAGTATGAGTTAAATGCATATATGAGTTTTAAATATATAGGATGTATCCTTCAAGAAAATGGGAAGTTTGATGAATGAAGTACATACAGAATTCAAGTCGGTTGGAACTAATGTAGAAGCATGTCCTCAATTAAAATCTGCAAATCGAAAGGAAAATTTTATAAAACAGTCTTAAGGCAACAGCGATGCTTTATACGTTAGAGTGTGAGCCTCTAATTATGAAAATTAACAAAAACTGTTGGTAGCAAAAATTAGAATGTTGAGATTGATACATGGGCAGACTGTTAACTCATTAGGTTTTCAGAAAAAGAAAAGGTTCTTCCACAAGATGAGAAAATGAGAGAAACATGCTCAATATTTTTTGGACGTGTGCATAGGAAACCTTTAGATGTCCACTAAGGCGAGTAAAAAACATTTAATACAGTGAATTATTAACTATGTCCTATATAAAGCTAAATAAGTATATGAGTGTTGACAGAGCATGATGACAATATATGATCCCTATAGATGAACCTACACAGTGGGAGTAAAGGCTTAGTTGTGGTCTTTAAAGATGATAAAGACTGAAATTTTGCTGAAGGCTCCAGCATTTCAAGTCTGGATAAGCCTATTGACTATCAGTTTTAGTTCTACTTCTCATCTGCGTCAATATGTCATTTTAGGTTATAAAATTTGCCTAACTTGTGCATCTTGGTGCAGCTCCCGAAAACAGAAAGTTTATCGTCTTGCCAATATGGTGTTACTGTCCGACTTAATCCAACCCAAAGCCAAAGTGTTGAATTACAACTCAATCAACAAAGTGCACGAACTTGCGGAGCTGGCTCAGATAATTCTTCTGAGGTTGCAATTGTCAAATGGAATGAAGTATTTTTCTTTAAAATTGATTCAACAGTAAGTATACTGATCTTTAAATGAATGTAGATGATATATTAATGTATTGCTTTTATTGAGTAAATTGTGGAATTGATAACGATATTTCATAGAATTGGTATATATATTTCACATATATTTATGTATAGATAAAAATGCTGATCTTTAAACATATCTTACATTTTGATTTAAGATATTTCTCATAAAATTCAGCAGAAGTGCATCTGTATAATCTTTGATTGCAAAATACTGCCGAAAGTGTAAGGAGGTTTTAAATAGCCATAAGATTGCTGTTAGGATAAGAGTGTTGGCAAACTAAACAAGAACACGGATAACAAAATTAGGGTAGAAGAATTGAGAATGTTCAGATGAGTGTTTGAACACGGTAGACTAGATAGAATATATATGCATTGGAAAGAAACTTGAGTAATACCCAGTAGATGGGAAAATGGTAAAACATCCCTAAAATGGTTTGGTTGTGTGGAAGAAGCCCTATAGTTTCCCGGTATGGCGTATAGGAAATAGGGAATCATTAACTGAAATTGAAAGGGGAAGAGGGAGACCTGATCATATTGGAAAAGTCATTTTTCAAAGAAGACGCAAAGTTAAACCTGATATCTTGACAGACCAGGATGGTTAGATATGATCCATATGGTTAACCCCATATAGCTAAACAAAGGCTTAGATGTTCTTGTTGCAGTATCATGTTCTATTCTCTCCCCTAAGGTGGATTTTATACCGTGAATCAGTATTTCAGGGAAATAATAGTCAATCTAGCATCTGTGTATTATTTAAACTTAAATGAGAATACGATAGCTGACATATGATCCATTTAGTTGACCCACACAGTAAGACAGGCTTAGTTGTAGCCGTAGTTATTGTTGCATCCATGTGCTACCGCTTTCTCGCATGGACAGAACACAAATGCACTTGACAAGATTACCTTTTTTCTCTCTGCTGAAAAGTTGTGCTTTTGATTGTTAAATAGGATGCGTACACTGTGGATATGATTGTGACTGACCTTGGGAAAGGTACATATACGCTTTATTTAAATGCATTTTAAGAAATATTTGCTTGGTTTCTTTTGCATCAGTCTTTCTCCTTTTGGGGTTTGTGGTCTTTTTATTTTTCACAAGGACTGTTTGTCGAATCCTCCCTAGCCTTATGTAAGTTCTGAAATAGATGCCTCGTTAATTTCCTTGGTAAATATGGATTACAGTTGGGATTTTAAGAATTACTATGCGAGGAAAAACTGTTCATGAAAGCTTTGAAATCAAGAGTTCTGCAGAAAGGAGGAAAAGTTTGCTGTCCTAGTGAGCTTTCACCTTGAAAATTAGCATAACTGCTGTATAATGTTTTACGTTATGAGTTGTTGAAAAACATGGACTATAAGCTAGTTTTCAGCTTGACAGTGGCATCTTGTCATAGCATGAAATGAACCAACAACTGCACCTGATAAAGCTTCATATGAGGGTGGAACTATCCTCTGCATTTGCTTTCTGTTTGACCCACAAAATTCACTTTCTAGGTGGAGCAGTAGGCTATTTTTCATCCCCATTGGACCAAATAGCAAAATCTCAAGACAATTTAGCCGAGTTAATGTGGGTACAACTGTCGTCAGCAGAATCTGAGGTGAGTGTGTAATCAGTGCTGGCACAAACTTATATTTCTTGATGTTATTTTATAGTGAAAATATTTCAATCCTCTTTATATTTTCCCCAGATTGCTGCTCCGGTCAAGAACAATAAAGTATCTTCTGGAAGGATAAGATGCTCTGTACTCCTATCACCTAAATCTGAAGTTAAAGATGGTGAAAATTCATTTATGGGAGATAAAAGTTCTGGGTTCTTCCAGATTAGTCCAACCAGGGAAGGACCTTGGACAACAGTTAGGTTAAACTATGCAGCACCAGCTGCTTGTTGGCAGTTTGGCACCAGCCTTGTCGCCAGTGAAGTGAGTGTACATGATAGTGACCGATATGTTACGATCAGATCCTTGGTTTCAGTTCATAATGATACCGATTTTTCACTGGATTTGTGCCTCAAGCTGTCTGCTTCAAGTCAGAATAGTAATTCTTTACGGGATAGGGGACTGGAGGCTACTAAAGAAAGTAACCAGGTTGTGACAGATGAGGTTTTCGAAAATGAGAAGTATGAACCTTCTTTTGGTTGGGTTGAATTGGACTCCATAGAGGTTGGCATTCTATTTGAGTTTTCCTATACTCTTTGATATTATTTTATGCTGCCAGCATTTCTTAGATTTATATAGTATGTTGTCTTTTTCCATATCCAGTGGCCTGAATGATTTCACCATATCTCTAATCTGTTATTCATGAAGGTTAAATCAAATTGACACTTATTACTTGGTATTATATTATCAACTGTGAATGATGGTCCTTCAACCACTGCTCTTGACATACTTCTGTTTACTAGGGAGCACTGAGTGATGAGTTGCCACCCGGCTGGGAGTGGGTTGATGAATGGCATGTAGATAAAAGTTCTGTGAGTACTGCTGATGGTTGGGTCTATGCTCCAGATGGTGGGCAGCTAAAGTGGCCCGAATCATATAATCCACTTAAGTATGTGAACTACGCCAGGCAAAGGAGGTGGATAAGACACAGAAAACTAATTTCAGAGGATTTTTTATCACAAATATCTATTGGCATGCTCAGACCAGGTAAAGTCGTTCCAGTTCCCCTTTCTGGCCTGACAGGGTATTCACCATATGTACTGCAAATGAGACCTTTGGACCTAGAAAATTCTATGGAATACTGCTGGAGTTCTGTAATCAGTAGGCCTAATCAATCAAAAGATCATGGTAAATTCAAAGAAAATTCAGACATATGGGTTTCAACTCTTGAAGAGACAGAGGAACTCTTGCACTGTCCTGCGATGAGTGGAACCTCATCAAATGGTAGTAAATGGTTTTGTTTGAACATACAAGCAACAGAAATTGCGAAGGACAAGTATTCTGACCCTATCAATGATTGGAACCTTGTGGTTAAGCCTCCTCTGACAGTCACAAATTTTCTTCCTCTTTCAGCTGAATTTTCTGTTCTTGAGATGCAAGGCAGTGGCCATTTTCTTGATTGTTTTAGAGGAGTATTTAGTCCTGGGGAGACTATTAAGATATATAATGTTGATGTGAGAAATCCTCTGTATTTGTCATTGCTTCCGCAGAAGGGATGGCTGCCCTTGCATGTTAGTTGCCTCTTTTTGCTGTTTATCCATTCCCTTTTCCTAGCAGGTGCAAGACTTAGCTTGTTTACTGAATATTCGATTTATATTTGCAGGAGGCAGTTCTCATATCACATCCTAGCAGAGAACCTTCAAAAACAATTACCTTAAGAAGTTCAATTTCTGGAAGGTTTGAGTTTGTTGATGACCTGCTATTCTCCATTGTTAATTATTCATTTTTATGTTTCCTAGACTGCTGGAATTGATTATTCTTGACACTCAAGTCATTTGGTGGTGCAGGATTGTTCAACTGATTCTTGAACAAAATGATCACCAAGGACTTGGGCAATCAAGAGCCATTAGAGTCTATTCGCCTTATTGGATGGCCATTGCAAGATGTCCACCACTAACTTTTAGGCTGGTAAATTCTTCTGAGAAAAGAGCAAAAAGAAAGATCTCTCTCCCATTTAAGTCGAAAAAGAACAGTGAAGTGATCCTTGATGAAATAACTGAGGAGGAATTATGTGACGGTTATACAATTGCTTCTGCATTGAATTTCAAATTATTGGGACTCTCGGCATCTCTAAGTCAAACAGGGGAAGAGCATTTTGGGCCGATCAAGGATCTTTCTCCTCTTTGTGATATGGTAGGTGATCTTGATTGTTGTACGTTCTTGTTTCTTTCGTGAGGTCCCTTCACTTATTAATTTCTTCCTCAATCCGTAGGATGGATCCGTGGACCTTTGTGCTTACAATTCTGATGGCAACTGCATGCACCTCTTTGTCTCTTCAAAACCCTGCACGTTCCAATCTGTTCCAACAAAGGTTTCTTGAAGCTCATTTCATGCTCCAAATCTGTGAATTGGATTATCTGCTACTTAATTGCCCCTCTTTTTCCAGGTTATCTCTATCCGTCCTTATGTAACCTTTACAAACAGACTTGGTGAAATTATATATCTGAAGTTAAGCCGCGACGATGAACCAAAGATTTTGCAAACAACAGATGCTAGAGTCTCATTTGTCTATCGTGAAACTGGTGGACCCATGGAACTACAGGTGGGAGGATGTCTACTTTATTTGATATAATTGTTGGGATACACATTTTTCATTAATATATAGAATGTTCTAAAAATGGGTGATAGATGGTTTTTGACTCGGTTCTTTCACTTTGTTACCCTGATCGGACTTTGATTTGCCTTCTTGTTTTTGTGTGTGGTTCACTAAGATATTGCATGTGAACTTGATTTGTATTTATAAAGATTTTGTTATCTTAATCATTTTATGTGTCTTGACCATGCTAGTTAAGAAGAACGCATGGTGATCAGATAATTTTGTTTAGAACCCTGCAAAACCCACCCACATATGCTCTTACCCAACCCTGTTCAAACTCACCTTTTGGCTTATAACCTCTGCTGTTTCGATCTCCTCACCTCCACATATTTATTAGCCAGGACCCTGAATTCATTACCGAAATCCTAAATCATTTTCAGAATTAGACCCTAAATCAATTTGCTGAAACCCCAAATCCAGCACCCAAATTTCTTCACCTCTGTATATGTCACCAAAGAAAGGAAATGTGTGGAGCTATATACTTGAATATGGGCAATCAAAACCACCACCATTTCTTCCTCTTGGATTATTTGTGTTAGTCGAGTCACTCAAATGAATCAAGGGGTCTCTCTCTCTCTCTCTCTCTCTCTCTCTCTCTCTCTCTCTTCTCTTTATTTTCCAACAGTAACATAATTAGTTGGAGAGCTGCATGTCAACCGTTTCGCACTTCTATATTCAAGCATCTTCCAAAGTCTGTAGCAGTAGTAGTACTATGAGTATTGGTTTGAATTTTTTCTTTCTGTTTCTTGATTCATTGGTAGGATAATATGGTGAATACAGGAGGTACATAGATGATATCTTGAGGGTTAACTTTAGTTATGATCTGGGTTTAAGAAGATTGACCCAAAGAATTGATTCTTTTCTCTGGCTGTAAATTTTAGATCGATGCAACAGAGATCTGAAAAAAAAAAAAAAAAGAGTACTTCTGTTTTTGTTTTAGGTTCAAGAAATTGACTTGAAAATTGGTTTTAATTCTCCCAATAATTCATAGATTGTAATAGATAACCCCCAACAAGACCAAAAAAAAAAAAAAAAAAAAAAAAAATAGAAGGGAGAAAAAGGGGTTCTATTGAGTGTTTGAACATGAACAATGGAAGTGATGATGATGCTCGGTATGAAGATTGGCGTTGCCAGAGGAACAAAGGGTGATGGGCCTACTGCCAAGGCGGAAGTGAGGCTTAGCAAATGATTCATAGATCAAAGAGTGGGTTTAACTGGGACCGCATGTTGGTTGGGTTAAAAGGGGTTAATCAGTTTAAATAGATGGTCAGTTAATCAGTTTAATAGATGGTCAAACAAGTTTGATTGATGGAAATAAGATACCCACATTGTCTCCCAAATTTGCTGTTAAACGACTCTGTCTCGTTTTTACAAGCAGAGGGTCGCAATGTGTTGATGCAGAAATATCTACTTCACTGACTCTATGTTATGTTATGTTCATTTATTGGTTAATTTTCCTATTTTTGTATTCTTTATTTGCTTCTAGCTATGTAGTCACATCTTTCCTGTCTTTTTAAGTAATCAATGTGTATAGTAAAGAATCGCAATCTTCTCCTACTTGTAGGGTAATAAAAGGCTGCATTGGTTGTGACATGAATATACATGCTGCTTATACTTTCTATTTATTCTACGATCTGCATCTATATATGGAAAAATAATTTTGCAGGTGGATATTCGTATTTACTCTTATGATCAAGAATAATTGAAAACCCGCACATAGATGAATTGTATCATTGATGATGTGCATTGGGTAATACCAGTGTATTCTTGGCCTCCAAGATGTCTAGGAATTAGAGAGACGTGGACATGGATCTTAGAACGACTACTAAACGCCATCTTTTGTATATGAAGTAGATAATTGATCTTCTGATCACTTACTGTATGGGAATATTTCCATGTTTACTGGATAGGTACGGCTGGAGGATACAAATTGGACATTTCCTTTCCAAATAATGAAGGAGGACACCATCTCTCTCGTCATGAGAAAGCATGATGGTACACAAAGATGTTTGAGAACTGAAATCCGTGGCTATGAGGAGGGATCTCGATTTATTGTTGTATTCCGCTGTGGACCACTCAATGGTCCTATAAGGTATCTCAACTTCTTTTATTGTTTAAAGATCTGCTATGTTGTTACCTTCAGATTTGTCTTGTTTTCAATTTCATACTTTTCTTGGGCCTCTGAGCAGTTATGATGCTTTTTCCTTCAGGATTGAGAATCGCACAAGAAGGATGAGGATGAAAATTCGTCAGTCTGGATTTGGTGATGATACTTGGATTCAGTTGTATCCTCTTTCAACCACTAATTTCTGTTGGGAGGATCCATATGGCCAGAAGGATAGTGATGTGGAGTTTTATGACGGTGATGTTAGCACGATCTGCAAATTTAGCTTAGACAACTCAGGTTTGCACTCTGAGGTTGAAGGACTACACCTGTTTTTGCACGTTTTCGATCTAGGTGATATTAGGGTCGCCAGGTTTTTGGAGAAAACATCATTACTGTGTCCAAGAGATGGGAGTAAGCCTGTTATGCCTGTGGGGAATCTTGTGAATTCTCATATAGAGAACAAGATGGGTGAGAATGGATCTCCATTGGAACTTATAGTTGAACTGGGAGCTTGTGGAGTTTCCGTTGTTGACCACAGACCAAAAGAGCTTTCCTACTTGTACTTGGAGCGAGTGTTCATATCTTATTCGACTGGCTATGATAGTGGAACGACAAGCAGGTGAAAATATACTTGGTTCTTCTTTGAATTATATTGTCATGAAAAATTGATTTTCTCATGCAACTTTTGAAACTTAAGCTTTTAACAATACAAATCACGAAAACAAGTTCATCTATGGTTCATTGATATGTCTTGCAATCAGGTGCCCCTATGTTTTACTATATGTGTTTAGAAAAGCATTGTTTTTGAACTAAAAAAATTGGTACTAAATTAACCTGAACTAATACCTTCAATCCATGGCAGGTTCAAGCTCATATTAGGCTATTTGCAGATAGACAATCAGCTTCCTTTGACTTTGATGCCTGTGCTGCTTGCACCTGAGCAAGCCAGTGATATAAATCATCCAGTGTTTAAGATGACTGTGACTGTCAGCAATACAAGTCTGGATGGGATTCAGATATACCCATATGTTTATATAAGGGTAATATTTCCTTATCAACTGGGGTTATTCCTGTCTTTTGCAGCTTTCACTCCTGCAAAAGACTTCATAATCCAGGATCTAACAGACCATTCTATTGCATGATAGGTAATTGACCAATCCTGGCGGCTTAACATTCACGAACCTATTATTTGGGCATTAATAGATTTCTACAATTATCTTCGACTAGATCGTGTCAATCAAAGTTCCAGCATCACTCAAGTTGACCCTGAGATACGTGTAGAGTAAGAGTCTTACTTCCTTCTTGTCTCTCTCTCTGCCCCACTTCCCCTTGAAGCTATCCTTTTAATGTGGCAATGAGCTCTTGGCTGTAATTGGTGTATATATGTTTACTTATGCAATGGTGAAGGGGCGCTTAGGTTTAATTAGTGTATCTTCTTGATTGCAACCAGAAGAAATATCCTTATTTTTTGCCATCTTGAAGCCTTTTATATTCTGACAAATGTGTAAACTTATTTTACCTCATTGTGCTGTCTTGGTTCAGTAATGATAAAGCATCAGTAGGCGCATGGGTATAATAGTAGAGTAATGATAAGTAGACTGAAATGACAGAGTGAATGATGTGGCATACATAGAAAACAAAATCACGAATCACACATCTGATGAATTGCAAAAGGATAAATGATGGTTGTCTTTTTAACTATTATTCACTCTCTTATTTCACTCTACTAATCATTACTCAAATAATAAATACCTTATTGGTGTTAACTTCTTATCAAAATGTAGTCATGGGAGTATGCTTTTTATGGTAGGAATGGATGACAAATCATTTTGCACTTAATGTTACATTAAGTGGCAGTTGAATATGTAATTAGATTGAACATAGATATAGGATTCGCTCCTGTCCTGCCCTTAATTTTATGTACTTTATAATGTTAGATCAAGTAAATTGAATTTGGTGGATTGGGATAGATAAAGGATTGACACCTGAGCTTTTATTCCAAAGTTCATACCTTTGTTCAAGTGAAAAAGAGTTCACCCAATAAGAACGTGTGTGAAAAGTTGCCATAGCACTATTTCATTAAAATTCAGTAGACTGCAGCAACTGTGATGTGCAGTTATCAAGTAACATTACTTATTCCATTTCTTTCTTTCAGCCTAATTGACATTTCAGAAGTACGGCTGAAGGTGTCTTTGGAAACTAGTCCTGCTGAAAGACCTCCAGGAGTTCTTGGTGTGTGGAGTCCCATACTTTCTGCTGTTGGAAATGCATTCAAAATTCAGGTTGATGTTCATTTGCATCATGACTTACTATATGTTTTCCTAGAGTACTTTTGGTCCTTATGTTTTAAAATTTTCCTGTCTGAGTACCAAAAATTGTTTGAATTTCCTTATTGTTATCCTTGGTGGTCGGACAATTCAACATTGATCAGTATACATTTTGCAGTACATCCGCTATCTTGCTCAAACAATCATGCTTAAGACATTACATGCATATATGAAGCCAAGAAGAGACTTCTGCTTTACTTATTTTATTTTATTTTAAGAAAAAGGAAATTCTCTGGATGTACATATATTATTTTCTCCTCTTACTCCTGGGACACAAGCCATGGATTTCGGGGTTGTTCTGATGGGAACTTCAACAATTCTTGAGTCACTGATAGCGTGGAAGTTCAAAAGCTATTGCTTTCACCAATTATTAATCTTTCTAATTTCATAGGGCTTCACATGAGTAGGTTCATGGTTAATTGTGCTGGAAAGCACCAACCTTATCTCTTTTCCTTCCTATTTCGCTGTCAGATCCATCTGAGAAAAGTGATAAGCAGAGACAGATTTATGAGAAAAAGTTCTGTCATTGCTGCAATTGGAAACCGTTTATGGCGAGATTTGGTCCACAACCCATTGCATTTAATATTTTCCGTGGATGTCCTTGGCATGACTAGTTCAACTTTATCTTCTCTTAGCAAAGGTTTTGCAGAGCTCTCAACTGATGGGCAGTTTCTGCAACTTCGTTCAAAGCAGGTATGCAATTGCACTAGTTTCTTCAATATTAGCTGACCTGTGCAGTGCCCAGTTTTGAGAAACATTTGGAAATGAATCAGGGTTGGTCAAGAAGAATAGGTGGTGTTGGTGATGGGATTATTCAGGGGACAGAAGCTCTTGCACAAGGAGTTGCTTTCGGAGTTACTGGTGTTTTAACAAAGCCTGTAGAAAGTGCAAGACAAAATGGTCTTCTCGGTCTTGCTCATGGGCTTGGTCGAGCCTTTTTAGGATTTATTGTACAGCCAGTGAGTGGAGCACTAGACTTTGTGTCACTGACTGTTGACGGGGTAGGAGCAAGCTGTTCCAGGTGCTTGGACATTCTCCATAACAAGGCACAACTACAGAGAATAAGGAACCCCCGGGCCATTCGTGGTGACAATACACTTAGGGAGTATAACGAGAGAGAAGCCATGGGTCAGGTACCCTTCTAATTTCGTTGAGAATGTTGATTTGTTCCCTCAATTAACCTGGTAAAGTTCCTTTGCGGCAATTACATCTGTATATTAGAACCTGATCTCTTCTCCTATCTTTGACTATTTCAGAAATGAAACAAAGTTTTCCATTGAACAATAAATTGGTTGGCAATGTTTATCACCTTCTGCACATGCATTCATTATTCATACCACCTGATTCTTCCTTAGTGGATACATTACCTCTAGATCTCTATTGGATCCTCTACTTCTATCATTTGTACATATGGAAGGGCTGTTCTGATGATTTTATAAAAAAGTCTTCATTTACTACTTTTGGAAAATATTGGACATCCTAATGGTTGCTTCCTGTTTCTAGGGGTTCACCTGAACTTTTTTTGGTGTTAAAGTGACTATTTCTGTACCATGCTTCTTTCAGTTGTTACTCTTCTAGATTCCCTTGGGGCACCCAAAATTAAAAACCTGTTAGATATCATTAATAGCTTCTTATTGTCATTGGAGTAGATGTAATATGCAGATGACTCGATGAGATATCCTGATAGATGATGTGGAGAAAAGGCGATACCACTAAGCAAAACCATGATTTTAGTGTATTGATCTCTTGGTGCATACTGCCTGTGTATCTCTGAATCCGTTGTTGATTGGTTTGTGTGTGTAAATCCTGCTAATTTATTGTTACTCGTGAATGGCCTTCAGCATTTTCATTCTGAAGTGATTGGTTCTATCATCTTTGAATAGCTGTCCATGGAACCATAAGATTGTTCTGATTGTGATTATTATTCACTGGTTACATTTTCATTTCAAGAGCTGCATCAATCACAGCTTTCTAATTTGATATTACTATGTATCCTGGTGAAATTGAATTTGTAATATGTGGTTGTACAATGTAATTCTTTTGAGAACGAAGTTAACAGAATGTGAAACCAATTCAAAGTACACAGTGTTACGTGTATTGAAAATCTACCCCTTGACTATTCTTTGTAGATGATACTTTTTCTAGCAGAAGCAAGTCGACGTTTTGGATGTACTGAAATATTTAAAGAGCCATCAAAATTTGCATGGTCGGATCAGTATGAAGATCATTTTATGGTGCCTTACCAAAGGATTGTCTTAGTTACTAACAAAAGAGTTATGCTGCTTCAGGTAGCATAATAATAACCTAATGTTCTTTTTTTCCTTCAGTAATTTGTATATTTTTTCAGCCATATTTGATCTGATTATCATTTTTATCTTGTATCTGTAAGTGTGTTGCTCCTGATAAGATGGATAGAAAGCCTTGCAAGATCATGTGGGATGTGCCA
This sequence comes from Knoxia roxburghii, assembly GCA_030378225.1. Classification (NCBI taxonomy): domain Eukaryota; kingdom Viridiplantae; phylum Streptophyta; class Magnoliopsida; order Gentianales; family Rubiaceae; genus Knoxia; species Knoxia roxburghii. Next base: position 39,322,132 of record CM059423.1, read on the forward strand.
TGGGACGAAATACTGGCACTCGAGTTGGCAAAAGGAGGTTTTCCTGTACCATCACATTTGATCATCCATCTCAAAACTTTTAAGAGGTCCGAAAATTTTGTGAGAGTCATAAAATGCAATAGTGAAGAATTAAATGAGGGAGAGTCTCAGGCTCTTAAAATCTGTTTGGTGGTGCGCAAGTTTTGGAGGGCACATAACTCTGGCATAAGAAGCCATGTGCCGAAGGTCTGTAATCTATATTTTTCCGAATGTATTGGCATTAGCAATAATAAATTTTACATAGTATTTTTCCCCGTGTTGTCTCTGCAGGTTCCTGCAAGCCAGAGGGTGGTTGGGTTTTCTCGTAGTGGAATTGGAACTGGACCTCATAACCAACCCAAACTCATAATAAAATCACAAGAGGTTGCTTTATCTGGTTCTGTTTCTGATAGAAGGTTTGTAACACACTGTATGAACTTTTCAAAGGTGTGGAGCAGTGAACAAGAATCAAAAGGTCGTTGTACTTTGTGCCAGAAGCAGGTAAACTCTTTGGTAACATTTTCTACATGTTTTGATCATTGCAGATTGTAATCTAATGACAAGAATCCTTCCTCTCAGGCCTCAGAAGATGGTGGGACTTGTAGTATTTGGCGACCAATTTGTCCTGATGGGTAATTTTATTCTGCTTTGTGATAATTGGATCTGGCATCTTCTTTGAATTTCACTTGACCAATTTTTGGATTGGGATGAGATTACATAATTTATGTTTTGTTGTCGATGTCTTCCCACTTCCTTTTAATCTCAAATGAGTTCTTACTCCTCTCAGGTACATCTCAGTTGGGGATATAGCTCGTTCTGGCAGCCATCCTCCGAATGTTGCTGCCGTATACCATTACTCCGACAAACTCTTTTCTCTTCCAGTTGGGTTTGATCTGGTAAGAATAGTTGGAACTCATAAACACAAATTGTTCCAATAAAATCTATAAAAAAGGTTCAGTAAATGACAAACAACTCCAGGCGTTTCCTATGTTTCTTCTACTTCTATGAGAGCCATAGTTAAGGACCTTTTTTTGGTCCAGAATCAGGTCCCAGTTTCAGCTTCTTCATAATAGCGCGATTTTGTCTGTTAGCTCTTCAAGAACTCCATATTCATTATTCTTAAGAGTTTCACTCCGTGAATGATTTGGAAAATTGAAACGGACACTTCTAGCTCCAAATATTTTTACTTTGTTTCGTCTGCTGGGCTTCCACCATCTGAAAATTTGTGTTTCTGGCTTTTACCTTATTTCTGTTTAGTCTACTTATGTTTTATTTTTTCTATTTGGAAGGACGCTGAATAATGCGGTGACCAAAGTATTAATCCAGTCACTGGCTAATATCTACTAGTTTGGAAGCAAAAATGGTTATTAACACTCTGGCATTTCCTGCTTATCATGCTGTATAATTTATAGCATAACTGAAATTTCTCTCATTCTGATTTCTTCTTCATATATACCTGCTTCTTGAATGTGGAGGAATTGACGACTCTTGCTGGCATTTGGCTTCAGGTGTGGAGAAATTGCCCGGACGATTACATCACTCCTCTGTCTATATGGCATCCTCGCCCTCCTGAGGGCTACGTCTTTCCAGGATGTGTCGCCGTCCCTAGTTTTGAGGAGCCAGAACTCAATGCTGCATATTGCATTGCCGAATCTCTAGCTGAGGAAACTGTGTTTGAAGAGCAAAAGATTTGGTCCGCGCCAGACTCTTACCCGTGGGCATGCCATCTTTACCAAGTACAGAGTGAAGCTCTCCATTTTGTTGCCTTGAGACAACCTAAAGAAGAGTCAGACTGGAAGCCGACTCGGGTTGTCGATGAGCCTCAACAATCAGCTCAAATCACTGAAGTTCTTCAATGACATCGGTTAACAGAAGACACTGCTTCTGGTGTTCCTCACCTGAGGAAGCTGTCCGAACTCCCCGACGACTGCTGTCTTTGCGCTCCGTTTCCTGAACTGTTATAGAAATCAGTAGGCTTGAGTGTTATTTCGGATCCCTCCACAGCATTTTTGCATCTTAAGCTTGGTGAAAAACATGTTCTTGAAAAAAAAAAAAAATGATGAGCTAAAGAGAAATGCTTGGTGACAAAAGAGCTCCAGAACCTCTGGCGTGGAGTCAAAAGTAATGCAAACTCAGATCATGGTACTCCAAGTTACCTCATTCTTGAAACTCATTCCACTAAAAATCCTCCTGGCATTTTCCGTACATGTCAAAAATTAGAGAGATTATTAAGGAGAGAGTGACAGGTAGAATTGTACAGTTTATCTCTAAGTTTTGATTTTAGTTAAAATTAGATGACAGGTAGAATTATATTTTTAAATATTAGTTAACAATGTGTTAATTATTTTTGCATTTTGTAGTTGGGAAATTGGTATTACAAGTTTGTGAAAGAAAAATTATGAAAACTTAAACTATGAAGGAGAGTAAAAATATGAATATATTGAACTTGAAAGTCACAAGGACCTATGTTCATGATTGGTATTTATAGAGAAAAAAAATATGCATGACTTCACTAATTATTTTATGACTTCGTGAATCACTCCTGATTTCATGATTTATTGGTTCCACTACTCTATAATAGAGAATGAATTAAGATAATTAAGTCAAATTATTTAAGCAAAAAGTTACTAACAATCTCCTTCTTGCCATACACCTAACCTGTTTCTTAAATTTTCAAATCTTGCTTTAGGAAGTGCTTTTTGATAAAGTTGTCCGTAGTTGGTCTGTTTTGCAGAAAATTAACTTGATTTCTCTATCTTTCTGCTTCTCTCTCAAGAGAGAGAGTTTAATGTTGAAATGATTTGTTTTCCTATAAAAAACTGGATCCTTAGATATTGCAAACTTGGAGTTGTATCTTACTATTTGTAGCTTAAAAAAAAAGTGAAATGACAAAAATGTCCTTAACAGATGAATAAGTTATATACTTCATGAAATTCAAAATACAGACAAAATTCTTTCAAAAATCAAACAAAATCATTCGAAATCGTTAAAAAAAACGTTCAAAATCGCAGAAGCAAATTGGAAGACAGATTTGGATTAATTTGGGATAGCGTCTACTTCAAAATATACGCAAATATGGTACGAATTTAATACTTTTGTATTATTTTTTGTATACTGCTTTAAAAATCGCACATGTTTTGCAATTTTAGTAGGTAAAATTGCTTGTAATTGGTGAAGAAGTGGCAAAAAATCGCCCGGCAATTTTTTGTTGAAATTTCGCCAATTGTAGGTGAAATTATTGGGAAAAATCGTCTGGAATGTGCAATTTTTCCTACACAAATCCCACATTCTAGGCGATTTTTATCGCTCATTGCAGGCGATTTTTTCGAGGCGATTTTTTCGAAATATTTCCAACATTGTAGGTGATTTTTTATATAAATCTTGCACATTGTGCGCGATTTATATGTAAAAAATCACACATTATGTGCGATTTTTTATATTAAAATAACTTTTTTGATCTAATTTTTTAAACTTACGCTGTGGTGGTTGAGATCCGCCTGCTTCCATTTTGCGATTTGTTCAAAATTTTTTTGGAAAGTCTGAGAGAGTTTTGCATAGAAAATCTAAAATAACGTATGATTTTGTAAAGTTTGCAAGACAATTATATAAACATCACTTGCCCCAAAAATCGGATAGGTTGTGTGATTTTTGCCCCAAAATTCGGATTAGTGTGGCGATTTTTACCTATTTTTTTGCGCATTGTTGGTATTTTTCCCAGTTTTTCACAAATTGGGTCCGATTTTTTGTTATTATTTCGCAACTTACATGCGATTTTGCATTGCATTTTCCCATTTTTTGTTTTTAAGGGTATTTTAGATATTTCATCAATTTTTTTGAGCTACAAATAGCAGCCCAAATATTTTATGCCATAGATCCCCACATTTCAAATTTCCAATTCGTTTCCCAAATATTCAAATTTCTCTATAAATCAAAACCTTTCATTTGAAAAAATGTCTGGCCAAGGAAAGGGTGGCAAAGGCTTGGGAAAGGGCGGAGCCAAGAGGCATCCAGGTATTACTGAAAGAAGCAAATTTTGCAGCGGATTATTTGACACAGCTTGCATCGAGAAGCCGCAAGGGAGTGATAAGACTGACGGAACCACCAGTGAAGATTAGGGAATAGGTCATAGATCGAGTATGACCGTAAAGAAAGGACACTGCTCGTCATGTTGTCCATATATAAATAAGCAATAGCATCATTATTTGTATAAAAAAAATTAATTAAATTTTTTTGTTTGAGTCGTTTTCATATTAAAAATGAGATTTTTTAGTTAAAATTTGTCTTTTTTACTTCATAATATTAAAAGTAAAAAGTCCTTTTCATATAAAAATACAGATTCATGGTTAGGGTTTGAATTAACGGTAATATAAATTTATATTAAAAAAACATATTCATATTAAAAGTAATACTTTCTTGACGGCAATATAAATTCGGACAAAAAAATGAGAGTTTTGCCTCACTGTTACTTATACAGTTACAAAATATATGAGATAATGAGAACCCCACAGAATTGAAGGCATTAAAGAGGGACTTCAATGTTGCAAAAATCCAGTTCCTCCATAAATATTATTGAAATTTGAAACGCAACATAATTTAATTCAATTCAACTTAGTAAAAATTAAAATATTGATACTTTGAAATAAATTAAGTATTACTTTAATTGATAAAATATTCATTTATCAGACTATTCATAAGTTTAATTTTAAAAAGTAATTCATAAAAATTAGAGTATTATTATGTTTCAACTAATATGGTCACGTGTAGGTTTGTATATAAAAAAATTTTGAGGTAGAAATTGAAATATTTAAACTATGGGGGGTTTAGCGAAGAAAATAAGGATTGAAGGGACCCACTTCCACTGTCGGCACCAGATAAAACAAATTAAATAAAAAATAAATAAATAAATTTTGAGAGAAATATCTTAGATATGAATGATTTGATTGTATGATCCGTTACCCGCGTCTTGATTAATTTCAACTGGGCAACTGCATTCAGCCGACCACGATAAATATCAGCAAAAGAGTCAAACCATTGATCTTCTTCATAGTGGACTTTACATCAATTTGAATTCACAAAAAAACAAAAGATATCTTTTACCCGATCACAGTTTCAGAGTAGGCAATGGATGGCATAGTGAAGGGATTGCTCGACATAGCTTTGGGTGGTGATAGAGATGATCGGAGAGATCAGAAGCAATCTCCCTCTGAATCTTCCGTTCAACAGCAATCAAGATCCACTTGGGCTGAGGTTTCTGAATGCCTTTGATCACCACAAGTTTGCTGCTTTATTTTGTTATTTTTTAAATTTGTTTCCCCATTTTGAAATGTTGTTGCTTTTTGGTTACGTTTTGGGTGTTGAACTGCGCAGGTGGTTTCTGGAGAGCAGGATAATGATGGGTTTAGCGAGGAGGGCCACCGTAGACATGGCTATGATAGGGTAAATGTTTTTCTCTTAATCTTTTTTTGGGGATTTGGGCGAGAACGATGCTATAATGAATGTGGTTTTTTTGATTCTATGTTTCCCGGGTTATAGGAGGAGAATTATGGGAGGGATCAGCAGTGGGGAAGACCCCAGGAGGTCAGTTGGTTGCTTATCTTTTATTTATTATTAGTGTTATGTTTTGGCATTTTTTTAGTAGGTTATTATGAATCTGGTTTTAGAACGATGCTGTAATGAATGTGATTTTTCTGATTCTATGTTTCCCGGGTTATAGGATGAGAATTATGAAAGGAATCAGCAGTGGGGAAGACACCAGGAGGTCAGTTGGTTGCTTAGCTTTTATTTATTATTAGTGTTATGTTTTGGCATTTCTTTTGTAGGTTTTTATGAATCTTGTTTTAGAACGATGCTGCAATGAATGTGGTCTTTTTGATTCTATGTTTCCCGGGTTATAGGAGGAGGATTATGGGAGAAGTCAGCAGCGGCGAAGACCCCAGGAGGTCAGTTGGTTGCTTATGTTTTATTTATTATTAGTGTTATGTTTTGGCATTTCTTTTGTAGGTTTTTATGAATCCAGTTTTAGGTTGGTCTTTTGGTTATGTTTCTGTGGTTTGAGTTATCATTCCTCGAGGTTGCTACATTCTCAGGGTCTATGAGTTTCAAGTTTTAATTTGTATGCTTATATTATATGGCATTACCTCCTTAATTTTCCTTAGGAAAAGGGTTTGAAGTTCGCTTGATCCCGAATTGCGTGGATCTCCTTTGTGTTTATGCATAGAAATTTATTTAGTTTGAACAAAATGAAGTCCATGCCAAGGAATTAAAAGATTAGGGTGCATCCCCTTTTGCATGATGACTGAGAAAATGGTTTTCTTTTTCTCGAACACTTTCGTGATGTTATGGTAGCTTAAGATTACTATTCGATTTTACAAATTACAGGTCTAGTTGGGCTTAGTTTGTTGGCTATTTAGTATATTGAAGTTGAATGGTTTCAGAAAGTATAAGATAAAACTGTTGCTAAGTGGTTGCAGCTTCCCTGTTCTCGCACTTTTTGAGTTCAATTGCCAATATGATCTCTTCATTCATTTTGTTTTTCTCTATTCACTAATTGAAAATGCTATGATCTATGCATACCAGGGATACAAGAGAGATGAAGATGAGAGCTGGCCAGAGAATAAACCAAGCCGCTATATTGAGCAGGTTATTGTCGCTTGCTAGATTCTTGGGTGTGATTTCAAAAAACTACTGCTGAATGTTTTAATTAGTTCCAATGGAACTTGTACAGGTGGGCGGAGAGAGTAATGATGGTTGGGAGACTGTCCAAAAAAAGCCTCCAAGACATCATAAGGTCTTTCTCCATTTCCTATATGAAATTTCTGTTGAATAAACCATGATTTCATTTGAATTTTGTCTGATTGTTCCATGTTGCAGGTACCTAGTGATCAACGGAACAATTACAAACGTCCTCCTGAAGAACAAGAATACGGTATTGATGTTGAATATGGAATTGACCTGGAGCCCTCACATGAAGAGCTTGCTGACATATCAAAAGCGTGCAGTAAGCTTTGGGAACTTGACTTGAATCGTTTAGTACCCGGAAAAGATTATGAAATTGATGTTGGTGATGGAAAGAAGGTCTATGATAAAGGAGATCGAGCAGAAGGAAGCCTATTTTCCTGGGTAAACGAAGACGTATTTAGGAGATCTACTATTGGTCGTTTCTGTTCGCTTCTTGATAATTACAATCCACATGAAGGGTATAAGGAAAACGTAACAGATCAAGAGAAGCAAGAGCAGGCAGCATTCATTGAAGAAATTAGTAGAACTGCCCCAATCAAATATCTCCACAAATATCTTGCAGAGAAGGGCAAAGTATCCGGGAGTTATCAGGATTTCAAGGGGATGATGACGAGCCTCTGGTTTGACCTTTACGGTCGAGGTGGTACATATGGTTCATCTTCTGCTTTTGAGCATGTTTTTGTTGGAGAAATCAAGCAACGGGGGGAGCAAGAAGTTTCTGGGTTTCACAATTGGCTTCAGGTGCATAACACGCTTCTTCATTGATAGGCTCACAAGTTCAAGTCTATGACTTGTGAAATAGTAGCATTTCTATCTCCTGAAGTTCAGACACCAGGCATACTGTTTTGGGACCTAAAACTTTTGCTGATAAGATTTGAACTCTTTTGTAGTTCGCATGCCTTGAGACCTTGAATGTCAATTTATTAGAATACTGCGCACAACATGAATTCATCTTATGATATCGAAATTTGTCTGTTAGGGGAGGCAGGGGATGGTTGAATTTTATCATGTTTTAGCTCTTACCAAAAATGACAATATGTTACTTCTTTGCTGCAGTTTTATCTTGAAGAAGCAAAGGGGAGAGTGGATTATCAAGGTTATATTTTCCCTCGAAGACGTGGACAGATAGTAAGTGACTCTATTTTCATTTTTTCTGCAGTATCCAAATGATAAATTTTGTGATAGAACAGGAATCCAACAATTGAAACCAGTCTCTGACAAAACTCAAACTTGGGGAGGGCTATTATTTACATTTTCTTCGCCCCGGTTTCTCTTCTCAAAATCTTCATTTATTCAGAAGAACATATGTAAATCCAGTGATCTTATTGTGATTGAATTGCAGCCTGATTCAGAGACCCAACTGCTGACAGTCCAATTCGAATGGAATGGAGTTCTGAAGTCAGTGTCCAGCACTTTGGTCGGAGTGAGTCCTGAGTTTGAGATAGCCCTTTATACTCTATGCTTCTTCGCGGGAGAAGAAGACAACCGCGTCGAGCTTGGTCCATTCAATGTCAATGTTAAATGCTACCGTTGTGGGAACAAACTCGGCTCTGCTTTCCCCATAGCAGAATGTTAAAATCGGCATCAAAGTATTCTTACTGTCTGAAAGAATGACAAGAAGCCTAACCTGGGAAATTTTCTAGTTATCAGATACTTGTATAATGACGGCTATCCCCTTAGTTTGTGTGTTTTTAATTCTCACACTTTTGCAATATGTGTATTGACAGCTTCCAGAGGGCCTTTTATGGCTTATTTCTTGGTGCAATGCAGTGCAGAAATGTTGGCTTAGTGTGGAAAATAAGAATGGTTTCTTGGGATGCCATATATGTCTTTGATTAAACTTCCAAATTTTAAGCCATATGTAGACATCTATGTTTGAATGCCAATGAGGGTATCTTAATTATATTTAAACTACTTCTCTTTATTTTAGCATTTTGGTAGAAGTAACGAGTTTTCAGAAACTGTGAGGTTCAAACCTCCGACTCTCCGGTTATAAGCCTCAATTTTTATCACCTCCCCAAACCTTTTCACTGAAATACATTATTTTAACCTCATTAATTCATTTTGAGTTAGATAATTTGTTAAATCAATACAATTTTATATAGTGTTACAGCTAGTTTTTGATATTTGAGCATAGTGATCCGACTATATATTTGTTGTTTGTCCATAATTTAGTCATATTTGCCTAACTCAGTAATACATTCTGTTTGTTTGTCAATGATCCAACAATATATTGAGTTTGTTTGTCCATAATTTGACATCCTTGACCTAATTAACAATATATTCGATTTGTTTGGTCAATAAATTTTAAAAAATGATATTAATTTAACATGAATATCATTTATATTAGTGATAGCAACCTATATTTTGAAATAAAAATTTCGAAATAGACATGTGTAAAAAATGTAGCTCCAAAATTCATACACGTAATCTTGTGGGTTGATCTTCCAAAAAAAATTGAAATATGGATGGAAACTAAGCAGAAACTGAAAAAATAAAAACAAATAAATGGATAAGGGTTTAAAAATCCTCCACAAAAAACCCGCCATGAGAATTCTATACGTTAACATTGGGGGGCCCAGCCCAAGCTATCGACGATATCAATGTCCAAAGCAGCTGGGGAGATTTGGTATTTTCTCTGAAATTGAAGGACCAACATGCCAAGATTCCCAATTCTAAATTCAAATGTTTGAAAGGAGTTGTTCATTTCACCGACATTTCAACAACAATTACAACTTCTTTTGGCTTCTAACATTTTCTTTTTGTGGACTTATTGTGTGATCAAAGCAAAAAAAAAAAAAAGTGTTCCAAGAAAATGAAACTTCCGCTTTTCTAGTTTTTAAAGCAGGAACTATTTTTTTCAACTCAAAAAGAAAATGCAAAAGATCATATTCTACATACTTTCAATTCATGAGAAAACACGATCACGTTATATTTGAAGCACGATTCTATTTTTGACGGAAACGAATTTAAACGTTGTAAAAGGTTGACGATATTAAATCAAATTTAGTGGATAGGATTTAAATAGTTTAGTTTCATTTGTAACAAGAATTTAAATTAGATGCTAAACTAGAAATAAGAGAGAAAATAAAGGGGGTATTACTAGTTATCACCTCAGTTTTAAGCATTATCGTCTCAATTTTGACAAAATCACCATTTACCTTCAAGGGGAAAAGAGAGAGGGGCAAGAAGGGATAAAAATTAAGGTAGTACCTAGTAAAAATTTTAAAAAAATCATAGAAGGTTAAATCAATAGGATTGTGAGAAAAATAGGGTAAAAGACAGTGTGATTGTCATGATGGACAGAGAACCACTGTGATCGAGAATGGACATCGTCAGATATCGAGAATGGGCAGAAATATAATTCCCTAGTGCGGTTAAATTTGATATTTTACTATTCCTATCAAAGTTATTTTTAATTTTACATAAATTATTAGAGTCGATTATTACTAACGAACTAAACAATCAATAACAAGAATGGAACTTCTTTATTTCTTACCTCAACTCGGCCGGGATGAATGGAAATGGGATTAGAATAGATTGATTGTACCATCAAAGGCGGGAAAGGTGCCATAAAGTAGTGGTTTTACATGTGTTCAGACTTTGGTTGAAGTGACTTACAAATTATTAGTATATATTGGTGGCAAAGGGAAATCTATACTTTATTCTCAAATCCATGCAAACCAACTTCTTAATTAACATAATAGGAATATTAAATTGTCTCTTTTCTTATTTATCACCACTTAAATTGCCATTTTATTTTCTAATTTTATCAAAATGTTCTAACTATTTTTTAAGTGAAAAAATAACAAAAACATTTTAATTAAACAAAATGATATTTAATAATATCTTAATATACAATTTAAAATAACATGTTTAATCACGTTTAAAAATTACGGTCTAATTAAATTATCACATAGTTACTTAGGTTTTCTTTTCTTAAAATATACATATTATAATAGAGATATTATGTAAATGCTATTTAAATCGATCAACTTTTTTTTTGGTTTTTTTGTTGTTTTCTACGTTATCTTTGTCTTGTTAGACCAATTAGATGCTTACACGTCATAAATTCCTTTTAAAAAGTGCTAAAAAAAATTAAGTATACGATTTCTGTTAATTTGGCTGTACTAAGTACAAACTACAAAGTCGTATTGCATTACATGAAGAGAGAAATTTTATGCGTGTGGGACACACGTGGGAAGGGGACACCGGCCCGACCGGTGACTCTGCATGTCTTTCCATCGCTATTGCTTCTTTTTTTTTTTCCCAAAAAAAAAAAAAATCTACATTTTTTTTTTTTTCACTTCTTCAATATTTGCATGCTTCGCCAATTTTCCCTCATTATTCATAATTCGAGTACTATTCCAATTTTCCAATTATTGACAGACTAGCCGTCAGACAATTCAAAATGTTCAAATTATATTATCGATTTTTGATAATTTAAATTTTTTATTAAGTCATTATTGTAGAAAGAATTCAAATTATTGGACGGAAACTGAAAAAATATAGTATTGGTTGATTTAGTCAAGTAGTAGTGGGGTGGTTAATCTTGAATATATTCCCTCCAAGAAAACAAATTACAAAAATTTCAAAGAGATTTGTCACAGCCACATATTTTGCTTCCAAACAGGGAAGCCCTCTGTCTTTCTTCCTTATCCTAAAAACCAAACTTAATAAAAGCACAGAAATTTCCCCAAAAATCAGCATTTTTTTTCATCCACAAATAAGCCCTCCATTGGGGTTGTGCATAATAAGCCAAACAAGAAATTAACAAGCAAGTAGCACGTAGTTTTTGTGGGTTTTTGGCTGTTGATTCTGACCATTTTCTGGGCAAAAGAATGCCAACCCTTTGTTACACATAGGGTGATAACTATGGAGAATTCTAAGTGATCATAAGCCGTGTAATAATATAGTCTCCAAGTTCTTGGTTCAAATCAATGGTGTGGCTTGGATTCCTCCTCTTCTGTACTCCAAATTCAATATTCAAATCATATTTTGCTCCCACTAATGTAGCTACGTCACTCATTTTAGATGTCTGAAATTTGAATTTCGTCTATAAAAAACTCTTCTTTCAGTAATACGTTAAAAAACTCTTCTTTCGGTGTTCTATTTGATATACTAGTATAATAAACTTAACCGAAATCTCAATCAAACACATTATGTTCGTATGGATTATTTCCGATGTTTCTTTTCTTTATGTATAGGATTAATATTAAAAAAAAAAAAAATCCTAAACTTTACTTATAAATCAAACACTCTCCTAAACTTTGAAAAAAATATCAAAAACCATCTTTCACCAACAAAACTTGAGAAAATGAATAAAAAACTTATGCAGAAAATGACTAAAAATCCATGAATTTTGACTTTTTTTACTCAAACGTGTTTGAATTTTTAATCATTTTCTTAAGTTTAACTGATGAAAATGAATTTTTTATATGTTTCAAAACCTAAGATGGTTTTCGATATTTGATTTATAGATAATGTTCAGGAAGATTTTTGATATTAACCCTTAAATATATTTAATTTTCAACTCAAAATTTTTAACCTTCCATACAAAAATATAACTCAAAACGTAAATTAAAGAGGTGATTTTTACATTTTGCATGGTTCAGTGGGAGTTAATGTGGCATTAACTCATGTAATTAGGAAGGTTCATAAAATGCAGAAAAAGGGTATCTTGGTGGATAATATATGGAATAAATAAAAATGGTAAAAGCAAAGTCTGGGGCGATGAAGTGACCACATTGCCAGCGTATTCTTAGTTGAATGTTTATCCATTCAATAATTTCTGTGGCATTCAAAATGGTATCACCCTGCCAATTAAGCCATCTCCAATTCAAGAAAGTTACCATTCAATTTGACTCTGATTAGGACAGATTCAGCTATGGCTATTCCTCCTCAAAATATCACAAAAAGGGATCTTAAGATATTCTCCTCCTCAGCCGGATATGTCCACCAAGACGCCTATTGACAGGTGCAACAATATATACCAACATTTACTTATTCATCCATCTCCGAGAAAAATAGTCTTATTTATCGAACCTTCTTGAGTAGAGATATCAATTTCTCGAACTTTGAAGCTTGAACTAGGTAATTTGGGGAGGAAGATAATGTGTCATTATGTTTAGATTGTGTTTTGGCTTTTAAAAAAAATGCAAGAATAGTCTCTAAAATATGATCTAGTGATAAATTTATTTCTAAACCTTTATTAGTCGATAAATTTAGTTATAAACTTTACTATTCACAATACATTTAGTTCTAGTGATAGTTTTTTTGGATACTTAAAAGTTAAATTTCAATTCCATCAACCCCTAAATCATGTGAACCTTGTGTGGATTAATTTAATTATATAGAAAAGTTTATAGTATATGGACTAACACGTTATCGTGAGTCACAAATATATTTTTTAATTTAAAAAACTATTATTATGACTAAATGTGTTGTGATTAACAAAGTTTATGATGAAATTTATTGACTACCAAACTTTTATAACTAAATTTGATACTCGACCGTACTATTATGGGGACTATTCTTACTATTTTCTTTTCCTTTAGTTTTTTACTTTTGGAGAATGTAATTAGTTAGGTCAGAAATTGAGCCAAATCAAGAAACAGCAAAACAAACACACTCACACACGCACTATCCAAACAGATTCAGTTTGTTTCTGGGATGATTAAACGAATGTTTCTTGCAAGAAAATGGAAGAAGTGAAGAATTTTCGTTTCTCTTTTATAATTCACCGCTGAGTTTCAATCCCAGATCAAAACACGTGTAGCTAAATTTAAGCAAAGACTAGTTTGAAAGAAAAGGTGAGGTTGACATGGTTTGGTCTTTTGCACTTTTTTCCTTTTAGGAATCGAGCCCCCACTGGCTTTGTCTTCTTCATAGCCACCTTAGCTGCCATTCTCTTTATAAGTTGATGCTTGCATTCTTCATCAATTCCCACTTCTCTTTTCCTACATCTTTGCAACCAAAAAAAAGGGCAAAAAATGGCCTTAACACTTCGTTCTTCTACCTCTTTTATCAACTTAAAAGACAGCAGTAGTCTTAGAACTCCAGATGATTCATCCGGGATGGTTTGTTTTGCTCCAGGTAAGCTGTCGTGCCGCCTCCGGGCGAGGAGTTCGATGCAAGAAACAACTCCGGTCTGGCGTGAACAAACACCAACACCTTCTTCTTCAGCTCTAGAAGCAGGGAGAAAGATTGAGCAAAGAGAGAAACTTCATGATTTGGCAGCTGCTCATCATAATAGCCTAAATGGTTCTTCAAGGGTGCCTGTTTTTGTGATGCTACCACTTGATACCATATCCATTGGGGGGAACCTCAACAAGCCAAGAGCCATGAATGCAAGTTTGATGGCTTTGAAAAGTGCAGGAGTTGAAGGTGTAATGGTTGATGCTTGGTGGGGACTTGTCGAAAAAGACGGGCCAATGAAATATAACTGGGAAGGGTATGCTGAGCTTGTAAAGATGGTTCAAAGGCATGGATTGAAGCTTCAAGTAGTCATGTCTTTCCATCAATGTGGCGGAAATGTTGGAGATTCTTGCAGGTAAAAAAAAAAAAAAAAAACCATTCCATAAGCTTTCATTTCTTGCTGTTTTAATGCCTAAAAGAAGACCATTTCATGCTCATTTATTCATAAATTGCTGTCAAATTTTTGCAGCATTCCATTGCCACCGTGGGTGCTGGAAGAAATAAGCAAGAATCCAGATCTTGTCTACACAGATAGATCAGGCAGAAGGAACCCTGAATATATATCGCTAGGTTGCGACTCTATACCGCTTCTCAGAGGAAGAACACCCATTCAGGTCTACTCTGATTATATGACAAGCTTCAGAGACAGATTCAAGGAATACTTGGGAGAAGTCATAGTGGTAAGGCCTTAATTCCTACACACATTTCATACTTAAAACTAAAGCAGTTCTTGCAAATCAAGCCTAAAAATGTAACATTAAGGTAACTGAAATTCAATTATGTTTTGTATTGCAGGAAGTTCAAGTGGGAATGGGTCCATGTGGAGAGCTGAGATATCCATCTTATCCAGAAAGTAATGGAACATGGAGATTCCCTGGTATAGGAGAATTTCAATGCTATGACAAGGTACACATAGAAAGCGAAAACCTAATAAATCCCTTGAGTTGTTCTTCCAAATTGTGGCCTTTCTTCTCATGATTAAGCTATTTGTTATGAAACAGTACATGAGATCTTCCCTAGAAGCAACAGCAGAGGCAATTGGAAAGAAAGACTGGGGGAGAGGAGGGCCTCACGACGCCGGACAGTACAACCAATTCCCTGAAGACACTGGGTTTTTCCGGTGGGATGGAACATGGAAAAGTGAATATGGAAACTTCTTCCTAGAATGGTACTCCGGGAAGCTCCTGGAGCATGGAGATAGAATCCTAGCAGCAGCAGAAGGGATATTCCGAGGCAGCGGAGCTAAACTGTCTGGGAAAGTGGCTGGAATCCATTGGCACTACAAAACTAGATCACACGCAGCCGAATTAGCTGCAGGATACTACAATACGAGGCAACGAGACGGGTACCTGCCAATAGCACGAATGATGGGTAAACATGGTGTTGTCTTTAACTTTACATGTATGGAAATGAAAGACCAACAGCAGCCAGAAACAGCGAGTTGCTCGCCGGAAGGTTTAGTCAGGCAAGTAAAGATGGCGACTAGAACTGCTGGAACAGAACTTGCTGGAGAAAATGCTCTAGAAAGATATGATTCTGGAGCATATGCCCAAGTAATGGCAACAAGTAGGTCAGAATCTGGAAATGGATTGAGTGCATTCACATATTTGAGGATGAACAAGCACTTGTTTGAACCAAACAACTGGAGGAATTTCGTGGAGTTCGTAAAGAGCATGTCCGAAGGGGGTAGACACAGGCTTCCAGAGTGTGATTTGGGCAGGACAGAATTATATGTTGGATTCATTGGAGCAAGAAGTGAGAAGAAGATCAATGAGGCTGTTCTTGTATAAAAGATTTGTTCAGTTCAAATATAGTTGTAATGTTGTAGAATAGTGAACAGAAACAGAAAAAATGAAGCAAGACTAATTCGTATTGATACCAAGAAGAATTTCCCCTTATAGCTTCAAAAATACATCACCAAAGAGCCTCAATGGCTTCAATTGTGCAAATAAGGATCTCTAGTATAAAAAAGGGGCTTCGTCATGTAAAAAAAAAAAAATGTATACAACCAATGATGCCTAATCATAAATTTCAACAAGGCTTTTCTCAGATACGAAGCTGACGGAAAATGTGCATCAGATTTTCAGGCTTACAGGGAAACTCTCTCAAGATCTACGATCCAAAAACAACCACCGGAAGTATCCATTTCAATCTCTCTTTTAATGCCAAGATTCCTATAGTTTCATCAGGCCATTGTTGCTTCATTAAGAGACTCTGGCTTTTGATTCAAGAACCGACCTTCAAAGGTCTCTTTTCCTTCTAAACCCTATTGAAAGATAATACTCTGGCACCACCCATATCGTATTTCCTATTGAAAATAGCAGGTAGAGAGGGGGCTGAAACTCTTTAGCTACTTTAGCTGCCCAATATGTTTAAGAGAGACTAGTAGACTACTATAGGAATTTGAAGCAAATGGAATCCAGCACTCAAATTCAAAGGCATTTAGGATGTAGACAAACAATTCAAGACGATACCAAGGAAACAAGCTCCAAATACATGCATCATAAAATAACACAAGATTCATATAGGCAACCAACCACAAGCGCAAAAACACCAAGGACCGAACTCGATACAAATTTACACTAAAGCTAGCTTCAAGTTATGTGTCCATCTCGAATGATGGAGCACCAGTGTCAATGAAATCATTAATAGAATAAGTTAAACCAACTATGCAATAAAATCATATAATCAATTATATTGCCAACATTTACGAGTTATGAAGCATCTCCTCTCCGAAGGAAAAGTACACGACCACCAGTATACAAAAGCTAAGCTACAAGCTACAGCTACACTAAAAAGTTCACTATCTTAATTTTGTCAGTCACCCCAAGGAAGCACAGGCCATGAAGCATTTGTTGCCAATGAAAATGACAGCCAGATTCCAGCAAAAGTAGTAGTGTCTTCAAAGGTGTTGCTTGCAATCCATTTCATGAAGAACCCTAAAATTCCATGACCCAACTCCAAACAAAGACTGCAAGTTTTAACACCAGATGAAACTCATCATAATCAAGTACTTCACTCGTACCATCAAAAGAAAATGACCTTTCAATAACTTTTGCCCACCTTCTAACTCAATGATAAAAAAAAGCAATCCAATATTCATGATTTGCAATAGTGCTACAAATATTTACTCCATATATAGAACTTCTTCAAGCTGATTTTAACTTTATGTAACCGCCTGTTAACTCATAGTGAATTGAAAAACGACCCAAGATTCATGATTTCAAAGTAACCCTACAAACAGTAACTCCATAAAGGAACTTATTTAAGCAAAATTTAACATTCCTAAGCTGCTGTATGCGACTACTAGCCGTATACAGAGCATAAGTTTGTATATATAACCACAAATTAAACACTACCAAAGTTCACATCCTAACCACAGACATTCTCAATTAGCAGCATTAATAACATTTTTTTTTTTTTTTGGGCACAAAAATTCAGTTTACTAAGCAAAATAAAAGGTTTAACAGAGGTCAAATGGAAGGAAAATACATTCTTGATTCATAGGTCTCTAATGTTACATCTATGAATTGAATACAACATCAAATCTACTTACCAGAAGAAAGTAGGACTGATAACTAACAGAAGCAAGTCACAAACACTTGAAGCGGTACATCTTTACATTATCTTTTCATCGAGTAAAAGATCCATGTGCATCATAAGGCCCCTCAGCAGCTATCCTGGACTACTAGACATGTCAGTCATCTTGATGACAGTCTCTGGTATAAATCATCCGCCAAGGCTTGTCTCAAGCTCTCTCCAAAATAGTAAAAGGACTTCTCATTCTCCAGCACCCTTGGAGGTGTACCACTCTCCTCTGGCTCCTTCCAGGGTTCAGGCTCAGGTTCCCTAGCAATCTGACACAAATTATGCAACACACAACACGCCACAATAGTCTGTGGAGCATGATTCAGACCCACATTCAAGTCCTGAAGAATTTTCCACCTGCCCTTCAACAAGCCAATGGCCTCCTCCACCATCTTCCTCCCCTTCATTAGCCCCTCATCAAATGCATTCTGTGCCGGACTCCCAGTTCTATTCCAAGAAAAGGGCGTAAGCAAAAACGACAACAAAGGATAACACCAATCCCCTACTATGTATGGCCGCACGTGCTGCCCCCTCACGTTGATACCTTTATCCCATACAATATCACCGGATATCAACCTGTTGTAGAGCAAACTGTCCCTAAAATGAGTAGCATCATCAAAACCGCCCGGGGCTTTGACACAAACATCCCAAAATCGTTTCTTATTATCTGCTACAACCTGAAGCAAAATCGATGGGTACCCATGTCTAGAATAGTACATGGAAGGGTTAATTATATCGGATGGCAGTTTATGAAGCTTCACGGTGGTGCCATCAATGGCGCCACAAATATTGGGCAATGCCGTGATTTCTTGAAACCCTTGCGTGGCTTCCACCAACCGGCGCCGACTCACGGGAATTTTAATGAATTCTGGGTAGAGTTTAGTAGCCAGTAATCTGGTAATCATATTGGTAATCTTTGAAATTAGATAGGGTTCAAGGGCATAACGGGAAGCTAGGGTTTTAGCCGAAAGACCATGGGAGAGTCTGGAGAGAACCATAGCCACGGCGTAATCGGAGGGTAGAGAGAGCTGTGATTGAGTTATGTAGGGTTTTAGCTTCTCCACGACGGTAGTGAAAACCGGATAAGAGAGACCGTAAAGAGATCTCCACTGAGCGTCACGGAGAGGAGCTTCCATGGCCCATATATGCTCCGTGGAAAGTGCCCTAAAAGCCGATACAGAGAACTCGGCGGAGGAGGGTAGTGGCTTACTATCGGAACTGGTGGGTTTGCTGGCGTTTTTGCTTTTGGAGGGTTGCTTGGGGGTGGGGTGAGAGGCGATGTAGGAGAGGACGGAGGCGATGGTGAAGAAGAGGAGAGGGGCGGCGGAGGTGGAGGTTAGAAGGGAGGTCGGGGAGGTGGCGTCGGAGGAAGAGGAAGTGAGGTCGGAGATAAGGGAAGTGGTGGGGTCAAGGTGATTGTGGAGGTGCAACAAGTTCGAAAGCATCAGCATCAAGGATTGATCCATTTTCGGCTCCTCGAGAGATGAAGAAGGTTTAGGTTTGATTACGAAGCAGGCAGAGTAGTTGCGCCGGCCAGGAAGGCGGTGATATCAGGAGAGGGTGGCCGTCCGTCTGTTGTTAGAGGAGCGCCCTTCGCAGCATTAATAACATAAAATCATCAAAATATCAGGCATTATAACGATCACATTATAATCGAACATTATCATAAATAATTTAGGATTTCGAATAATCACCTAAAAATTAGGAATGAGGAGGAGGCGGCGAGGAGGAACTGGGGTTGGAGTTTTTAAGGTTTTCGATTAATTCGGAGAGTTCTTTACGAGCGGCTTCCCTTCCGAACATGAATCCGTACCTGAAACAGAATTCAATTCAATAAATTAAAAGGTCTAGGGGTTTAGACATCCAAATAAACGAGGGAGAGATGGGAAACGGGGCTAAGGGTACCAGCCGGAAACTCCTGAGAAAACGGCGGCGACAGCAACTGTCTGTAGAAGAGTGTACCGCTTCTGCATTTGGACCCGGGAATGAAAATGGTCCGGCCTGGTTAGACAATAATGTCGTTTTGGCATGGCAACTTATTTAAACCCAAGACGTTCTCTTCCATAAAGAAAAGAAGAAAAGATATTATTTTGGGCTTTAATAGCAAAGCCCATCTGATAAAAACCACGAGGATCCAATCCAATCTAGGTGGTGAGATTCTTTTTGTTTTTTTTTGTTTTTTTTTTTTTTCCAAATATGGTGAGATAAAGGACCCGAGTCCACCAAATCCGTATCATGGTTGGAGAAGCTAACTCGCATTTGGTAAACATCTCATTTTTTGGTAGTACGAAGGAATCCGCCCAAAAATGGGATGGGTCAAGACGCTGTCAAGCGGCTAACTCAAGTGACTTGAACTACGCGAAATGGTCGTCTATTACACGGCTGAAATATAGTTATAATGTCGTAGAATAGTGAAAGAAACAGAAAAGAAGCAAGACTAATTCATAGAGATACCAAGAAGAATTTCCCCTTATAGCTTCAAAAATACATCACCATAATAGATCTTACATAGGGATGGAGTTCCCCTAATTACACCATGTCAATGGTGAAAAAAGGGGCTTCATCATGTAAAAAAAAAAATGTATACAATCAATGATGCCTAATCATAAATTTCAACAAGGCTTTTCTCAGAAACAAAGCTGACGGCAAAGGCGCATCAAATTTTCAGGCTTACAAGGAAACTCTCACAAGATAAAGTAGCTCCAAAAACCAACCTGGCTTCATTAAGAGACTCTGGCTTTTGATTCAAGAACCAACCTTCAAAGGTCTTAAAGGCGTCTTCCAGAGTCCAGTTCTTGCACCACCCATACTGTATTTCCAATTGAAATAGTAGGTAGAGAAGGGCAGAAACTCTTTAGCTACTTTAGCTGCCCAATATGTTTAAGAGAGACTAGTAGACTACTATAGGAGTTTGAAGCAAATTGAATCCAGCACTCAAATTCAAAGGCATTTAGGATGTAGACAAAAAACAATTCAAGATGATACCAAGGAAATAAGCTCCAAATATATGCATCATAAAATAACACAACATTCATGCAGCCAACCAACCAACCACAAGTGCAAAAACAACTGAACTCAATACAAATTTATACTAAAACTAGGTTCAAGTTATGTGTCCATCTCGAATGATGGAGCACCAATGCCAATGAAATCATTAATAGAATAAGTTTTTTTTTTTTTTTTTAACACACAAAACATTCACTTCCCAAAACGACCTACATTTTAGCGTCAACACAGACAACACATATCTCACCATGTAACCAAAATCTTGCAAGATTTTCAATCATTCTCTGCTCAAGATCAATCATTCTCAATCAAAAAAACATCTGCGGAGCATTGGGCGGTAAACTGAAGAACAGAACCACCTCCGCACGTCTCCAAAATATGCATGAAGAGAAGCTATAACCATATAAGTCGCGACAGAATGAAGATAATGGACAGGAAGCTTATTCCAATGTGCCTAAGAAAACTTGGGTAAAGATGCCGAAGAGCAGCAGCAACATCAGGATGCTGCCGAATACTTGCAATCTTCCTCCAGTACCTTTTCAGTTTATCCAATATGATTCTTCAGCTGTTTTCGGAAACTCTAGATGAAAGATACTCCCACATCATACTTGTTCTGCAATTTCATATCATCACACCACCTTTTGGGGTTCACTAAGATCAACTGGGTAAGGGCAGTCCTTCTTCCGATTTGTCTAGCGGAAAAGCCTGGGAACTGATCTTCTTGGGACCTTGCCCTCAAGTTTTAATCTTCTGTATGCTTCCCTGATGTGGCAGGGCCAATTCTGGCTGTTTCAACAAGCTCTCCAACAAACATCTTTGCTATACCAGATGCTACAATTGTCATAGGAATTGATATTTTTGAACTTCCAGTGATGCTTGTCAACAGCCGTTTCATGTTAGATTTCTGAAATCCGGATCTTCGAAATTATTCATATCTATTCATTTGCTCATAGGTGAACTGTGATAAAATAGACTGCATTTTTTCCATTTTGTCAGGGTCACCATTAGGAAGCTTTGCTAGCTCAATTTCCATGTTCTCTTCCTCTTCTTCATCATCATCATCTTTGGACTTGCCAATTGGTCCAGCAGTCCCAATTGCAGTTGCAGTACCCATGGTTGAAGTGTTTGTTGGAGGAGCACTCATACCTCCTCATCTCCTTCATTAGCAGGTCCTAGAGTTTGCGTTTCAGTCTCATCAGGGCCAATAGGGGATTCAGGTGGCGATTCTTCTTGCTCTTCAAATGCAACCTCAAAAGGATCTTTAGATTGTTTCATGGTCACCTCTCTCTTTGTGGGAGTCCTGCGGTGTTAATTTCCGGAGTCTCTCCGAGCCGGGGGCGATGCTAATAGAGTAGTGAAGGTGGCTTGGATAGTTCGTCCTCATCATTAATAGAATAAGTTAAACCAACTATACAAGTGAAAATGATAAAATCATATAATCAATTATATTGCCAACATTTACGAGTTATGAAGCATCTCCTCTCTGAAGGAAAAGTACACGACAACCGGTATACAAAAGCTAAGCTACAAGCTACAGCTACACTAATAAGTTCACTAGCTTAATTTTGTCAGTCACCCCAAGGAAGCATTTGTTGCCAATGAAAATGACAGCCAGATTCCAGCAAAAATAGTAGTGTCTTCAAAGTATTTCTTGCAATCCATTTCGTGAAGAACCCTAAAATTCCATGACCCAACTCCAAGCAAAGACTGCAAGTTTTAACACCAGATCAAACTCATCAATAATCAAGTACTTCACTCGAACCAACAAAAGAAAATGGCCTTCAATAACTTTTCCCCACATTCTAATTAAATGAATTAAAAAAAGCAATCCAATATTCATTATTTGCACTAATGCTACAAATATTTACTCGATATAGAACTTCTTCAAGCTGATTTTAACCGCCTGTTAACTCATAGTGATTTGAAAAACGACCCAAGATTCATGATTTTAAAGTAATCGTACAAGCAGTAACTCCATAAAGGAACTTATTTAAGCCAATTTTAACATTCCTACTTAGCCGCATACAGAACATAAGTTTGTATATATAACCATAAATTAAACACTACCAAAGTTCACATCCTAACCACAGACATTCTCAATTAGCAGCATTAATAACATAAAATCATCAAAATATCAGGCATTATAATCGAACATTATCATAAATAATTTAGGATTTCGAATAATCACCGAAAAATTAGGAATGAGGAGGAGGTGGCGAGGAACTGGGGTTGGAGTTCTTTAGGTTTTCGATTAATTCGGAGAGTTCTTTACGAGCGGCTTCCCTTCCGAACATGAATCCGTACCTGACAGAGAATTCAATTCAATAAATTAAAAGGTATAGGGGTCTAGACATCCAAATAAACGAGGGAGAGATGGGAAACGGAGCTAAGGGTACCAGCCGGAAACTCCTGATAAAACGGCGGCGACGGCAACTGTCTGTAAAAGAGTGTAGCGCTTCTGCATTTGGACCGGGCAGTACCGCACCAGTGGGTTCTCGGCAAATGGTCCTTACCAGTGGGTCCTTTATCTCACCGTTAAACGACAGTCGTTTTGTCATGGCACCTTCTTTAAACCCAAGACGTTCATTTTATCCGTTCCATAAAGAAAAGAAGAAAAGATACTATTTTGGGCTATAATAGCAAAGCCCATCTGATAAAAACCACGAGGATCCAATCCAATCTAGGCGGTGAGATTTTTTTTTTTTTTTTTTTTTTCCAAATATGGTGAGATAAAGGACCCGAGTCACCAAATCCATATCAGTTTTATAATGGTTGGAGCAACTAACTTGGATTTGGTAAAGATCTCATTTTTTAGTAGTATGAAGGGAATCGGTCATTAAAAAATAGGATGGGTCAAGATGTTGTCGGGCGTCAGCAGCTAACTTAAGTGCCTCTGAACTATGCGAAATGATCGCATAGTACATGATCCACTAACTTTACCTGATGTAAAGTACTTATTATTCATTAGCAGAATAGGAGTGAAAGTTACTCGACTTACAGGAGAGGAGTAAAATTGTCGGATTGACATGATACAAAACATGATTAACTAAAAAGTAAATTTAACTAGCGGTCAAATGAGTTAAACCGTCATTTTCAACTCGAGACTATTTTGATTCTTGAAAATTTAAAAAAATAAAAGTAACACGACCCTATTATGAAAAATTAAAAAAACATTTAAACATTTTTAACACCCAATGGGCTACAACATAGGTTGACAACTACAAGAAGTTTAATCCACCATGACCAAGGTTTACACCTATGTGTAGGGGACAAAAGAAGATAGGGTGAATTATATTTATTTATCATGTGATTTAATTAAATTATTAATATCTCTTTTAAATTTGAAAAATTATATCTATTCTTATTAACTATTTAAATTCATAATTATCAACCTACTAAAATACTTTTCGATGTTTGATTCGATCAAGAAGGTAAATATAATTGACAAAAATCTTAAAATATATAATTGACGATTAATAATTTAACCAAATCACACTAGAGATAAATATAATTAAGGTAAAAAAATATTTTGTGAAGAAAAATGGAAGTTTCCTAGAAAGAAATAGGTCGTTTGCCTAAATTATCCACAACATAATAGAAAAACCCGATATTGGTTGGCGGATTGAACTTGGAAGCTTCAATCTTTTCTTTCTCACTTGACTAAAAGCTTTCCAACCTTTTGGTGTTGGCCCCATCCAACGTTGGAATTGCACCTAAAGTCCAGTTTCCAAATTGTCAATAGAAATCCCTACTCATAGTTGGAATGCACCTTAAATTGCATGGAATTTCTGCTTCAATATTCAAAAAAAAGATATATACCACACTCACACTTTGAATATATAACCATCGAATTTGACAAAATTTATAATCGCTTGTTAACTTCAAACGTAACATTAAGCAAAAATCATTTCTAAAGTAAGATATTGAACCACCATCAAAATTTAACCCATACGTAAAGAAACAAAAATACTAAATCAACTTCCAAAATCAAAACCCCTCAAAAGGGAGAGAAAAAAAAAAAAAAACTATACAATACCTAGTAGCATAACATTATTTTCCTTCCAATAATTTAGCCATATATCTCCTCTGGACAATGTTTCTCACTATATATATAGCAAGTCTATGCATCTTCATCTTGATCACTCTATAAACAAGTCAAGCATCCCAAAATCTCATGGTGGAAAGAATTCTGAAAAGGGAAATTCTCTATCAAAGCTTAAAAATGAATATGAACAATCATTCAGGCCTGCCATTGCACAAAAAATAGAAGAATTGTCAGCCAAAAAGGAAGATAGCCAAGTTCATTTTAAGTTCTTGTGATAAACTGGGAAGCTAGGATGAACTTGCCTGAGCCGCGCTGCTTGTCCGTCTTGTAGCTATCGTAGTACCGGGGATAGCCATTCGATTGATTTGCCGGTTTGTCGCAGCTGGATTGCTTCTGGAACTAGAAGATTCATTAACTCTCATGTAGGAGGAGCTTTCCTCTTCTGATTCCAATATAGCTTGCTGCAAGACCTCAACCACTTCACTGATTGTCGGTCTTTCTCTCGCAGTCCTCAAGCAGCTATCGGCTAACTTTGCGATTCTCTGTGCAGCAGTCAGCGAGTACTCGTTGCGTAGACGAGGGTCGATTATCATGCTGAATTTCCTAGTATCTACAGGGAACTGCTTCACCCATTCTAAGAGCTTCTGCTCAGCCGGTGGCCGATTCCTCTCCAGAGCTCTTCTCCCTGTGAGGATCTCATAAAGGACAACCCCAAAACTGTATATATCACTCCTAGTGGATAAATGGCCATCTGTAACATATTCTGGGGCAGCATAACCATACGTCCCTACAGGCTAACAACCACAAATATGACAATTCAGAACAGAAAACCAAGAAAAAGACCATCTCACTGCTGTATGTAGAAAAGATGTATTAGCAGTGGCTTCACATGAGTAAACAAAAGAATCTAACACTTTACTAGCAGGAAGCCATTTGATCGATAACTACTTCATTCAGCCATCAAAGTTGAAATATTGAGTAGCTTAATATCTTAGCTAATGATTAGGAAAACTTCATTGTTTAAATCAGCTTATAGACAGACAAGAACAAAACAGAATCGAATGCTTGAAAACTTACCGCTGTTGATACATGACTTCTTCCTGCCATCGGCCCTTCTCGTGCAAGCCCAAAGTCTGAAAGTTTTGGATTGAAATCTTTGTCCAAGAGCACATTTGAAGATTTGAAATCTCGATATATCACCTTCAAAGTGATGCAAGAAAAATTTAAGATTTCAGACATTATCGAACAGTTAAAACAGAGATAAGACAGTATGTTTGCACATGCTAATATGCATTGGTCAATCAATGGAATTTAACTGTTCTTTCTCATCATGGATATAAGGTTTTCCAATCATACACACGATGTATGCAAAACAAGTTCAGTGTTTCAGTAGCTGAGTCGTTGATGTTTAAGGCCAATAGCAAACAATGCCGACTTGAAGTCTCCAGCAATTCCATTTTGGACATCTTATAAAACAAAAATGTAGGCTCAGGACACCTCAGAAAATCTTGTTTTCTATTTGCTATTGTTTTAACTCTTATTAAAACAGCATAAAACTCTGCAGCTCGTTGCCTCATCACTGCGATCAGTTCATTACACTTAAAATACAATAAATTAGTACCTGGACTTCCAATCCTTCATGCAGGTATGCCATTCCTTGAGCTGCCCCAAGAATAATATTTAATCTAGTTCTCCAAGGAATGGCTGGAACAGATTTGTTGAACAGATGATCCTCTAAGCTCTTGTTCGGCATGTATTCGTACACCAACAAGCGTTGGATCCCTCTTTCTCCATCAACAGCACAGTATCCCAAAAGCTTCACTAGGTTAGGGTGTTCAACTACTCCAAGAAATTGAACCTCTGCAACCCATTCTTTATGTCCCTACATGAAAACTCAAACAATTGGAAACACTTTCTTGGAGAAAAATAACAAAACTTATAGAAATATTCGAGTCATCAAATAAACATGCAAGACCCAAGTCAGACAAAGTTCATAATGGACTTGTGAAGTCACATTTCAATAGAATGGCATTACAAAATACTGAAAAAAGTCAACTCTTTAGAGCCCTAACTTAATCGACTAGTCTAAGCTTTACAAATAACGATCGTCATCCTCCTCATTCGGAGAAACAAGACTGAAATACTCAGTCACTATTTTGGCCATTGGCTTTAGAGTAGTTTTAGGAATCAAGAACAAGAGTAAAATCAGAATGCAAACTCGGATATAATAACTAGATTCCACAGCTGCTCCATGCCACTAGGTTCATTTTCCACATTCTTGACATTGGACCACACATTGTCCAATCTCCAACTGCCTTATAAAATTTTGATCAACAAATAACAAACAAATATTGAAGAACAGAAAGTTTTGCCTTATCTACTTCATTCATGAGAAAGAGAATGTGCTATCCACTATGATTTAGAAAGACCATATAGATCTATAACCTAGACTGAAAGATTTCCATTAAAGTGGAGATAAACCTTAAACCGAATCAGTCCCGTAGTTTCTTACAAATGCTGACCATATTACTAAGTGCCCTCTGACAGGAAATCCATTAAAATTAGAACCACTAAGAATAGGAAGACACCAAAGACTATCTTTTGGTCAAAAGATTGTGGTCGCTGCAAGCCTTCAACCTAAAGTTTCCTGAAGAACCAAGAGAAGATGTCCCTCCACAATCAAGATTCTGTTTGCAGAGATTTCCATAACACATTGCAGCAGCCATAAACACAGTCCTATGCTGATCTACCATTAGCAAGAATCAAAGGAAAAGCCACTACAGAACAAGGACAATACAATTCGACCAAGGAAATAATGAACAACTAAAATGTCCATGCAACTACACTCTTTCGACCTCCTTGATTTCTTTGACATTTCTACACACAATTCAAAGAGCATTTCAATATTTTGTTTGACGAATCACGTTCAGTTGATCTTGAAAATACAAACACGCAAGTTCAGTAAACTGGCATCTTAAACATTTGCAACAAGGGCTAACGAAACAAATAAAATATTCCCTCGTACAACCTTAATTTATAGTTTATAAAATAAAAGATTAGTATTTTACTCTTCACTTTGGGGGAAGAAGGTGTTGATCAATAGAAACAAATACCTGTAGACCATATATATTCAGCTTTTTAATGGCAACCACAATGGGATCGCCTTTTCCATCAGGCGGCAAAAATTTCCCTTTATAAACAGTCCCAAAACCACCTTCACCAAGCTTGAGCAATTTGTTGAAATTTTTAGTTGCTTCTTTGAGCTCTGAAAGAGAAAACTCTCTCAAATTGTGCTCTTTTTCTTTAAACAATTCTGGGATGCCCCTAGGTAATGAAGAAGATGACCCAGTGGACCTTGTTGGACGACTTGATTGGGCAGTGCTACTGGATTTACTTTTATTCCTCAATTCTGGTGCTGATCTCCCTTCCCTGCCCGGTGATTTTGGGGACTTATCTTTGAATATGTTAAAACACTTCATCATTTTGGCCAATTCTGCGAGAATACTCATGAAAACATCTTTCACGACCCCTAAAACAGAAGGGGTAATGACTCTAAACTAGGCTGCGGATTCAGAGAGCTACAGAATTCAAGAAAGATCAAAACTTTGGAGGTGTACAGGGTAGCAGAGGAAGAAAAACACGGCACAAGAACTAAGTAAAGAGATAAAGACTAGCTAAAATCATCATTCTTAAAGAAAAAAACAAATGTGAACAATCAAGCTTGCGCACGTGAAATCAGCCAGGAAATTCTCCCAAATATATATTTGTGGCAAACCCAGGTGGGAACTATCCCATTAAACAAAATGGTTTGCAGCAAAACCCAAAATATAAAAATAGAAAATGAGATTCCAGTTTGAACAAAGCGAAAAACAGAGAGAATCAGGGGGACAGGCTTTGATGGGATGGAAGTGAATAAGACGAAACCGTAGAAGGAACAAGAAAAGAGAGGAAAAACAAAGAAGAGAAGGAACCCCCAAAAACTTAAAAAGACTCAAATTTTCACCATGAAAATTAAAACATTGCAAAATTTAATGGATAAAAAACTGTAATTTTCGGATGACGTACATGGTGAAGCCAGCCCGGTCAAAGCAAAACGAGGGAGAGACGTCGAACATTGTGAACTTCTTGACCATGACAGTGTGAACACAAACCATGGAAAGAGTGTAAAATGGCTCAAGCTAACGTGTATAAATGGAAAACAACTGATAAAGGAAATGAAAGAATGGACACAAAGACATCCTGATGGAAGAAAGAAACTACTCAAACTAGCACCCTCACCCCCGCCTCTTTATAACAGTACCATAATAATGCAAGCGAAACCAAAGATGATGATCAAAAATAGCACGACGACAAGATGCTGACGTATCTTGTTTTGCATTTTTTCCTGATTTAGATTTCTATACAGACTTCCGCTCACAAGACACTGAAATTAAGAAAGGGCAAGTTAAATTTGATTATTTTATTTTGTAAGTAACAAAATCAAACTTTTATGAAACCATACACTAATTACAACTCTTAAAAGCAATATTAACACCCTAACCTATACGTAATTCACACTCTAATTCAATTAAGCAAGAAAGAGTTCGTTTCGGCATCTGGGTTGGGTTCTTTAATTTTTTTTTTTTTTTTGGTCTTTTTTTTTTGTTCTTTTTTGGGTTGGGTGTAGTGTACTGTGTGATTATCTATGGAGGGATAGTGTCACATTGACCCTTTTCAGACATGGACAGTTGAGGAGTTAATGGCAAGAGAGGCATAATTAAGAGCACAACTTTTTGTTGAAATTATTCCAATGGGGGATTGGTGCGAATGGAGAAGATGGGGGCAGAATTGCCGCACGGAAAGTTGATTGCTTTTGTGGCGAAGGCAATTTTCCAACAGAAACACGCGACGGTTGGGAACGTTGGGAAAGTCCATTGACGATGTTTGTCGTTCCCCTGTTTTAAGGTGAGCGATTTTCTACCTTAAAGTGCCGGAAAGTCATTTGGAGTAAATTACATAGATGACCCCCTTAACTTGGAGACTTGATCCGCTTTGGTCCATTATTTTGACTGAAGTTTCAACTTGACCCCTCAATTTTACTTTGATTATATTTATTGTCGAGACACAAATAAATTTTTTTTTATTTTGCGTCTGAGACAAATTTGACCCCAAAAAAATTTATTTTATTTTATAAAAATAATATTAACTGTCCAATATTGAAGAATTCTTTGGATCTTCTCCTAACAACTACGAATTATTAAATTAAATTTCAAAGGGTAAGTTCCATCAAATCAAAGATGTGACCTTAATTTTTAGTAAACCCATTTTATAAAAAAAAAAAATTAAGAAAATAAAATGAAGAATTCATAGATGACAATCATGAAGCCACCAAGAAAATCAATATGGATAGCATATTATCTTCGTCAAGTGTAGACAAATCTCTTTTCAGCATACACCTTCTTTCTTATTTTTTTTTTTCTTTTTTTTTTTTTTTTGTTAAGAAAAGTCTCTTTCTTAATTATATATAGTCACCTTATCTTATAAAAATAATCATATTATTAATAATTCTATAATTTTTTGTACTTTATAATTATTTTTAAAAATATTTATTATTATATTTCTTATTTATAATTTTACTTTTTAATTATAAATTATATAGTATCGTGTTAATTAAAATTTAAAATTTAAAAGTAAAATAATATATATTAATAATAAAATTATAAAAATTATTTTTTAAGAAAAAAATTCAAAGAACACCATTATTATAAAATGGACACGTTGTAAAGTAAAAATACTAGGTGTAACTTACTAACACCCTTATGTAAGATTTTAGAGATAAAAATCATATTCGTTAAGAAGATATAAATTCCTCCAAACGTAAATTCTAAAAAAATAAGTAATACAAAATTAGATAGTATCCGGTTTTAAATATATATAGTTTATTTTGTAATATTGAAAAGGTTCCAAAGGGATTATATCTAATTATATTCATCCAACAAATAATAATAATAATTCATTTGGGTATTAAAAATAAGATTTATTTTGGGGCAGAATATTTATTTTTCATATTCTTTTTAAAGAATATTTATCTTTCATATTAATTAGTGGGAAAAGGAAAAACATGGTTCAGGAATGGTCATACGGGGTCCTTCTTTATTATACGGGGTCGCTCCTTTAAAAAAATAAAATCTTATAGCTTTTGTTCCGTTATGTAAATGTATATTTCTCGTAAATTTTATATTTAAATTATCACTAAATTAAGAAATATCAATCATAATATTTAAATATAAAATAAATAATATCTTAAATTATCTAACTGCATGTAATTAATTTATCAAAAATACTCATTAAAAAATTCATTTCTAATTCAGTTTATTTATGTTATTTTAATTATAATTTTTATAAATTTTTTAAAAAAATGACTTATAAAATTTTTGGTAAATTATTTAATAAAAAAGGCAGAAGATAAGCATTAAGAAATAAGAATTATGTAATGTTACTTAATAAAATTAAGGACTTTTTTTATTAAAAAAAAGCGAAGAAAAAAAGACAAAATATAATATTACTCTTTTCTTTATTATTTCTTTCTGACTTATAATCATGAGGTTCGAACCCCTATCTCATAGTTATAAACCCCACCCTTAACACCTCCCAAACCCTCCTATCCTATGTGTAAATTAATATTACCTTCTCCTCACATGCTTCCACCCAATTTTAACTCACAGTCTACATCCAATTCAAGTTCAAAGTTTATCACCCTCAATATTAAGAAAGTTAATGTTAATTACAATTTTTAATTCTTATTAATTTACTATATTATTCATAATAAATCATGAAGTTATTTCTCTCTTCTTTCAATGACTATAGTGATAAAGGACAATTTTTTTAAAAAAATTATATAAACATAAAAACTCTAAAAATTATTTATACTTTGGGATGAGATGTATGTAAGTTACAACTCCTTCCTTCCAACCAACAAAAGATACTTTTCTTTTTCTTTATGTAAAATATTTTTAAAGGTGGAATAAATTTTTTCATATATGTAATATTTTAAATTTTATTGCAATTTTTTACTTTTATTTTTAAACTATCCATATGTAATGATAATATTTAAACAGATAAAAAAATTTTGGAGGGAAGAAATGTAATTAAAAAATTAAGATATTATTGTTTTTCAAATTAAATAATAATTTATCCTTAATTTAAATAGATTTTAATTTACAAAAAAGACCCGACAAAGTATCAGTATATATAGTACTGATAGTAGTCTATTGCAAGGTTTATTTTTAATAAATGACAGTCAAATATTAGTTAAAAAATTAAGTAAATTAGAAAAGTTCCATGCATTAAATTGATTATTCTCATTTGTCACTATTAGTTATACCATATAATTTGATATACCTTATTTTCATAACTACTCCTTTTTAATGTTGGAAAAAATGGTATTTTGTTATAATAATGTGAGAGAAATGATATTTTTTAAAAATCATGTTTATAATACACGAATAAACTTATTTTCTTTAGAGATTATTTCAAAAGAAAAAAGGACACATTAATTATTACTTGATAGAATATGAACCAATCAATCAATATATTATATATACCTGTGTACTGTATATATTTTGCTTCTTAATGGCAACCACCATGGGATAAATTCTGTGTACTCCTTCATCATCATCATCATCATTATCATGATCAGCTGCTGCCCAAATCTTGCCTCTGTAAACAGTACCAAAGCCACCTTCACCAAGCCTGAGCGAGCTGTTGAAATTCTGAGTGGCTTCTTTCAGTTCTGAAACACAAAAAACCCTCAAATTCTGGCCCTTTTTTCTGTACATTTCTGGGATGCTCCTGCTGCTTGATCTCGTCGAATCAACACCACCATTCTTCCTCCTCAATTCTGATGATCTCCGTTGTTTCCTGCCATTTGCAGCTGCTGGTTTTGATGTCTCTTTTTTGAACATTGAAAAACAATTCATGATTCTTTCTTTGTTTCTGGAAATCTGAACTCTGATTTTGTAAAACAAAAAGGGTTCTTGCTTGGTGATTGATTGCTCCAAAACTGAAGAAATATTTTCAAGTATAGATGGAACTTGGAAGTGGAAGGGATCTTTGATGGAAATGGAAGTGAATATATAAATGGAAGTGGAAGGCTAATTAAGGAAAGAAACAAGAATCAAAGGTCCAATCTTTAGTGTAAAAAATTCCACCATCAATTATACAAACAGGAGATTAGAGGAGAGTAGAACGGTCAATATTTTCGTAAGAATTGTTTTTTAATTGTTGATATACTTCCTACGTCCAGCTGAAACATGTATGGCGAGATTTTCCAATTATTATACTACACTGCAATTGATGAATAAAAAAATACATTAAAAATTATATGAAAATATTCATTAAATATTAAATGATTCGAATTTAATATATATTAATTTTAAATAGGGATTACCGATAATTAGGTTACAAACACCAATATGGAGAATAATTGCTCCAAAGAAAAAATAATAATAAATTATTAATTACTCCTATGTTAGGAGTATGCCATTCATCATCAAACACCAACAGGAAGTCAAGTTGGACCCATTTTAGAAATTAATTAATAAATTATTAATTATTCACACTAAATTCCATACATAGTTTGGTAAAAAATATTGTCAAAATCATCAAGTCATACTTAAAAATTCAACATAGCATAAGATAGGGTTTACTAGCCCTAGGGCCTAATTAAGGGTATGTTTGGTCTGCTAACTTAAAACATATATTCTTAAGTCCATTTTCTATTTTTCAATATAAAGTTTTTTAAGTCTCGACATAAAATTTGAATTCTCGATGCAACTTTTTCAAACTTTCATATAAAATACTGGAAAAAAGATTTGTAGGAACAATCCTTATAATATAGCCTAATATAATGTCAAATGTAGTCTAAAATGTCATGTATTCGATAAATTTAGTTTTAAATTATGTTATTCACGACACAAATTGTAATTTCATTAATTTATATATCATGTAAAGGTTTAATTTTATGTTATATAAATTAATACGTCATCGTAAATCATCACATACATTTTTTATTCAAATTAAACGGTAAAAAAAAAAGTCTCGTCGACAATTCAAAAACGAGGAAATGGTGAAGAAAGAGTGGCGGATACGTATTACTTATTGTGGTATAAAATTGGTACATTGTGTCACATATGAGTTGACATAATTGTGATTAAACGGTTAATTGTCAAAAAAATTGTTACTACAACTAAATATATGATAAATAGTAAAATTTAAAATTAAATTTACAAATACCAAACGTAAATTATATAGAATTGTGTTATTTGAAATTTAAAATTAAAATAATGTGTATTACTAATAAAATTATAAAAACCACCGACAAAAATCTTTTTTGTATTAATAAATGGTAAAATGGGAAAGAGGGTTTAGTATTAAGAAGACTAAAAAGGAGATTACCATCAAAGATAAATGAATATAAACTCCAACTCCGACCTCCTTTCCTAATTGACAAGGCTTGTCAATATGCCAATTCTTTTTTGTCAGCGTCATTCTTTTTTAAAAAATAATAAAATAAAATCGTATAGCTTTTGTTGTTTATCGTCATAGTAATTATATACTTTAATTTTCCACCATATATTTATATTAAAATAATAAAAATTTTCTTTTTTTGAAGCAAAATAATAAAAAAAATCTAAAATATGAATATTTTGACTGCTTGAGGAGTGGGAAATATTGACTGTTAGAGGATATATATGAATATAAGGGAGTGGGAAATATTGACTTTTTGAGGACTTAACTAATTTTATTTATTTATTTTTAAGTACCTCATTTAAAATGATTCGTTCTCATATATAATACTAATACTATGAGATCTTCACACAGGGATGAAAGATCGAGTTCTCGTGAGAATTTAAAAGGAATTTAGAACACGGAAGAATAAAATATTACTTCTATTTCTGGAAGAAAATTTTATAAATATTAAGTGGAACTATTTCTCCCAATATTTAAGCTAAACAAACATCGATTTGTATAAAAGTCCAGTACTTAAAACATGTATTTTTAATTGAAAAATTGAAATTTCATTTTGTATTTCGAATAGTCTAACTAAATATGTAGGTTGCTTCAAAAAAAAAAAAAAAAAAGTAGGTGGTTATTTTAAAATAAATAAATAAATAGATTATTCGTTCTAAAATTCGTTAAATCAAGATAAAATGTCACATAAAAATTCAGTAACTGAGACAAACACCTTTAATTAAAAGATTAAAATTCGATTCAAATTAGTGTTTGAATTCAAACGCATCAAGATGAGAGACACATATAAATCTTTCCTAATAAGCTATTTTCTATATATCGCATTCCATTGCCTAAATATTAATATAATGGTAAAAAGAACTTGCAATTTATTTACATATATATATATATAATAAATTAATGTTAAGAATAGACCCGTGAAAGTTATCTTCACCTTACATTCTTCTCACATGCTTCCACCCAATTTCAGCTCACACTCTACATCCAATTCAAGTTCAAAGTTTATCACCCTCAATATTAAGAAAGTTAATGTTAATTATAAATTTTAATTCTTATTAATTTACTTTATTATTTATAATAAATAATGTATTTATTTCTCTCTTCTTTTAATGTCTAGTGATAGACTACACATTTTTTTAAAATATAGGGTAAATTACATTTTACCTGGATTGTGGTTTGATCAAACTATCAATTACTCGTCCACATTTCTAACAACTACCAATTCCCCGGTTGACTATAAAAAAAGTCAAAAAATGAAAGAAGTTCTGATAACTATTAATACTCCAATTGACCAAAGTCAGATATAAAAAAATGTCAAAAAAAATTTAACGATATTTTGTCAAAATAAGGTTATAAAATTATATTAATTTTGTCTTTCAATACAATAATAATACTTACATCAGTATTTTTGCCCTTTTTTTGTCGATTAAGAAGTTAATAATTTGCCTTATTTTCAAAATTGGGGGGTATTAATAGTTTCACCAAATCACAGGGAAGATAAATATAATTCACCATATATATATATAACATAAAAGCTCCAAAAATTGTTTATATTTTGGAGTGAGATGTAACTCCTCCCCTCCAACAAACAAAAAATACTCTCTCAAATAATATTTTTAAAGGTGGGAGAAATTATTTTTATATGATATTTTAAACTTTCAATGGAATTTTTAATTTTTTATTTCTAAACTGTTCATACACAATGATAGAATTTAAATAGATAAAATTGTAAGAATTCGAGCATTGTTTCCTTTCTACCCTTAAGATAGCTTTAATTAATTTAACACATATGGGGAGGGAGACAAACATAGTGGTGGCGGATAGTTTAGCGATCCTGGCTTCCAAAGAATTTAGGAGAGAAGCAGTTGGCGAAATCACTGGAACCCTAAACCCTAAACCCTAAATCCTCGACGTTGGTTGACGCTTGATGCACAAGGAGTAGCTCTCACCTGAGTTGAAGTTACACAGTAAATTTAGGTTTTAGGCCTCTTTATTTGAAGAAAAATAAAACATATAATTTTTTTTTGTAAAACTATGATTGATTATGTATACTTGGAACAGATTACAGGCTACTGTAAATATGAATATTCCCTCAATCATATATTTAGCCGCCATAATCAGAATAGGAAATATATTAATAGCAATTCATAATTAAAATAAAAATTTCCAAAATTAATTGTTCACTATAATCCTAATATTTTGCCACTAATTAATTTATTATTTTAAGAAGAAAATTATTAAACGTTTCCGATAGAGTTGCAAAAATTTTATTTTGGCGGTAAATAATTCACATTTTCGTGAGAACAATGTAATTTTAAACTTTTACCCTTGTTTTACCTCTCCTCAACTATGTAACAGTATTAATTACTTACGCTCCTTCTGAATAAACTTTAATTCCTCACAACAAAAACTCTTTTCTAAATTCTCTCGCATTATTTCACTAATTATCAACATTGATTCTCAAAAAAGAATATTGGACAATTATAAATTTATTTTCCTATTTATCCTAAAATAAATAATATTTGGCATTAAAAACGAAACCACAAATAATCACTGATTCTACCCACAAATTAAAAAAAAAATGATTGTTAATTCAAAAAATTACTCTTACAATTT
Organism: Knoxia roxburghii; assembly: GCA_030378225.1. NCBI lineage: Eukaryota > Viridiplantae > Streptophyta > Magnoliopsida > Gentianales > Rubiaceae > Knoxia > Knoxia roxburghii. The sequence continues at coordinate 39,358,850 of CM059423.1, forward strand.
CATGTAAATATTTTTTGTTTACAAACCCGCCAACAATCCCACAATTAATTTGAATGAGTTGTACTACTTCTATTATTTGGAGTAAAATTTTTCCAATTAGGATGACAAGTTGTTGGGAAGATGATAAGAATAATTATTGGGTTAAAAAAAGAAATTTTAATAAGGTAAACCAATAATTAGTCAAACTTCTTAATAGTCGTGAAATCTTTAAAACGGGCTCGTAAGTTTTCTCTCATTCTTTTGGGGCTGAAGATTTGCTCTTTCTTGTCTGTAAATGCTCACATTCTCTTGCCTGACCTATTTCTACTGATCTGAGCCTTTAATTTTTCTCCGTAAATTTGTTCTTTTATGATTTTTTTTTTTTTTTTTTTTTTTTGTGGATTCTTGATTTTTGCTACAAATGAGATTATTTTAAATTTTGTGAAATGCTTCGTGACTGTGAGATTGTGCCCTTATTTGTTTTTTTTTTTTTTCGGTTCTCTTGATTTTGTGCAGAACAGCGGTAGTATCTGTTATGTTTAATTATTATTATTTTTTTTTTTGCTCTTTTTGTGGCAACATTGCTGTAGGAATTGGAAATGGATGTGAAAGGTTGCTCTAGATTGCCAACATTGAATGCAATGTGGCAAGAGTTAGATGCTGAAATGCAAAATCATATCAATTATTTAATTCAATCTAATGGTGCGGGAGCTCACTTTTAAGATTTGCTTATTCAGAGTGAAGAGAAACTGATGCAACTACCAGTTCCTTTGTTTAAGGCTCTCATGTCTTATCATTCTAAAGACATGGATGATATTTGGGACTATTTTTTTGTTATGTGTTAACAAAATGAATGTCACTCTAGACTACGTTTTGTATATCTGCCGATAATAAGTACGAAAATGGCTTCAAAACCTTGTTTAATTTAGATGTTGGAGGGAGCGAATTGAAAATTAACCGTTCTGAAGGAAATTTGTGTGGATCAAACTAGAGGCTATGACGAGAGACTTAGGGCTATCCTCCTCATTATAGTGCACTGTATAATAATTCCAGATAATTCCAGATGGATCCGGACAAGTTTGTTGTAGAATTTACCTCTAATTTTTTGAAAATTTGAATGAAGTAGATTCATATGCCTGGGGGAGCGGCATTATTGTCATTTCTCTATCAAGGATTGAGAAAGAGAGAGACAAAGGGAATAGGAGGCTTTGCATGGCTCATAATGGTAAGTAATTTATTTATTTATTTTTTTTTTTTGTCAAATTTTGAAAATTTCTTTTCTTTGCCTGATCACTAACCTTTTTTTCTCTTTTTTTTTTTTTGGGTATTCATAGGGTTTCTTCTTCTTCCATTTCAATTTGGGAAAGATTTTTGGTATTGAAGAAGTTGGAGAAGGAGAAGGAGAGGTGCCTTTGTCGGTATCTTTGGTGAAAAGACTTGCTCCAGTTGGCATTATCCACAACTGCATTATCTTTGGTGAAAAGACTTGCTCCAGTTGGTATAATCTGGCATCCCTGCCATCCTAAATGGTTGCCGGATCACCTGCGAGATCATTTTCCCTTTTGCAGCTATCGTGGGCCGTTGATATGTTTCTATCATGTTGAATATCATTGTCCAGATCGTGTAGCAAAACAATTCCGGCAGCAAATTGATAGTGAAGATGTTGATCTGCCGGCGATAAATCGGATGGGAAATCACGGTCCGGCGCGTATAGATTTTAAGAAACACTATGCGAGGGAGTTGACAGTCTGGAACCAAGCCCATTGCTTTAGATTCCAGAGGTAAATGATAAGAGTATTAGGGGAATATTGCAATTTAGAAGTGCTGTGTATCTATGATATAATTTGCTGATATTTCTCTATTATTATATGATATAATTGAGAAATGTATTAAATATCCCATGAAAGTATATTTTTTTTAAATATGAGAATATATGGAATATAATTTGCAGAGATCTTATTGTAATATTTGTTTATTTAGAATGCATTTAATAAATTAAATATTAAATATATCCTTAATTATAAATGTAGATGTTTTAGGAGAGTTACTTTGTTTGATAAAATTTGTCCAGAGTTTGAAATCGGATAACTAGATTTGTTAAGTTAATTTTATTTAATAAATTTTTTTTTTTGGGTAAAAAGGAGGCGATTTTAATACATTTGAAACTTGAAGTTTGAGGTGTGAAACTTGAAATTTAAAATTCGAAAATTTAAATTAATTTATTTTTTCCTCGAAAATATTGGACATATAAATACAAATAATTATTTTTTAAAAATTTATATTGCATAAATTTTCATCGGGCTTTGTACAATATTGTCATTTCAATTATTATTTTTCGCCGCTTTATTAATTTCTATTTAAACTAATTATCCTTTTTATTTTAAAATTTCATAAACCAAAAAAAAAAAAAAAAAACACTCTCCCCCTTTTTTAATTTTAAATTTTTTTAAAAACTGTTCGGCTTCCCCCTTTTTTTCCTGTGAGAACAAGGCAGAACTTCTTCCGCCGTCATGCATTTTTTCCGGCGAACCAAATTAAAAAAAAAAAAAAACGCAAAATAGGTTTTCAAAACCGAAAGGAAACTCCTCTATTCTGGGATTATGTTTTCCAGCGGAGAAATCAAAACCAAAAGAGTCCTTCAAGGCCAATTATTGGTCAGATCAGAACAATTCCGGCCTCTCCGGTTACCACGGAAGTCACGAAACAAATCCCAGCTTCTTGTTTCGTGACTGGGTTAAATCATCTATACAATTATTGTTTAATTCTTCTTTAATTCATCCACGGATGGGTTTAATTCTTGTTTCGGAAACTCTGGAGGCGTCAATCCCCATCGAGAAATTCAAAAAAAATAAAAGCTAATGAGGGTGCATCCACACTAGCTTATTTAACCTAAGCGTGCAAACGGCCTCACTTAATTCTTGTTTCTCTTTTTTTAATGACGTTTAACAATTATCTGAGTTTGTAAGTCGTTTTCACCTATTAGGAAATCGATCAAAATACAAGTTACTTGTCTACTTCTAGGAAACAAGAATTTCTAGCATTTGACCTCGTACAATTACCGGATTTAGTCGCACACTTGAAAGATAACCCACAAAGTCAAGTGAATGCTTGGAAAATGGATTTATAAAAACCTTTCCCGAGTGAAACCACATATCAAATGATCTTGCCAAAAATTGACAAGATAGGATTTCCACTTATTCATCAAAAGAGGTATACCCTTTGAAACCAGAATGGATTTTCCTTGATACCTAACATAATGCATCAAAGGGTCTGTGAACACCCATAGACTAACCCGAAAATCCTTAACAATGGCTTCTACAAGATGTCATTTTTTTCCATAAAAATAGAGTCGTTCAAGAAAGAACGCATTACATAGGGGTATAACAGGTTTAACCATTAAAAGTTATGAGAATTTTAAAAAATTAATTACAGTCTTAATATTTGTATTTTGGTTAAAACGACATATATATTGAAATGGAGGGAGTACTAGTCCAACTAATTACTGGCTTCACTTTTCTTTGTTTGGTGACTGCAATTTTAAGTAATTACTGTTTTCCTTGATTACAGTAAAAAATTTAAAGCATCTCCAAGTAATTACTATTTTTCTTAGTAATACTGAAAAACTTAAAACGTTAATAGACCAGTACTTGCTAGTTGCATTGACCAGCCTGCTAGTTTTAACAAAATTTTCAAAAATAATTTACTTCAATTCAATGTTTCACTTTTATTTGTTTGGTGACTGCCATTTCAAGTAATTACTGTTCTCCTTGATGACAGTGAAAAACTTAAAACGTCTCCAAATAATTACTGTTTTTCTTAGTAATAGTGAAAAACTTAAAACGCTAATAGACCAGTAGTTACTACGCCTGCTAATTTCAACAAAATTTTCAAAAATAATTTACTTCAATTCAATGCTTCACTTTTCTTTGTTTGGTGGCTGCAATTCCAAGTAATTACTGTTCTCTTTGGTGATAGTGAAAAACTTAAAACGTCTCCAAATAATTACTGTTTTTCTTAGTAAGAGTGAAAAACTTTAAATGCTAATAGACCAGTAGTTGTTAGTTTCATTGACCGGCCTGCTAGTTTAAAAAAAAAAAAATTCAAAAATGATTTACTTCAATTCAAGACTTCACTTTTCTTTGTTTGATGGTGCAATTCCAAGTAATTACTATTTTTTTTAGTGACAGTTAAAAATTTAAAACGTCTCCAAGTAATTACTGTTTTTCTTTCTTGATAAGAGTAAAAATTTTAAAACACTAATAGACCCGTAGTCGCTAGTCAGTCCGTATATCCTGTACACAGTGGTACATGTACCTACTACTATATATAGTAATTTTTTGGTTAACAACTGTACACTTACTAAATATAGTAAGTTTCGCCGACGCGCGCACCTTTTTTTTTTTTTTCCGCGCTAAGTGAACAACGTCTTCGCTGAGTCAACAACGTCTCAGAACAACTGCCGCAACGTCCAAAGAACAACTGCCGCAACGTCCAAAAAAATACTTAACAAGGGAGATCAGATCAGGATTATATAGACATCAGATCAGCGTATACTTGACATCAGATCAACAGACTATAGATATCAGATCAAGAATATAAAAGAATTCATACAGCAGAATTAAAACATACATAACAAGAGAGATCAGATCAGGACTATATAGACATCAGATCAACATATACTTGACATCAGATCAACATACAATAGACATCAGATCAAGAATATAAAAGAAATCATACGGCAGAATTAAAACATACTTAACAAGGGAGATCATATCAGGATTATATAGACATCAGATCAACATATACTTGACATCAGATCAACATACAATAGACATCAGATCAAGAATATAAAAGAAATCATACAGCAGAATTAAAACATACTTAACAAGGGAGATCAGATCAGGATTATATAGACATCAGATCAACATATACTTGACATCAGATCAACAAACAATAGACATCAGATCACCACGTCCAGATACGTCCAGCTACGTCCGACAACGTCCCGCAACATTCTAAAATACAAAGCAAAAACGTCCCACAACGTCTAGTTACGTCCCGCAACGTCTGAAAATACAAAGCAGCAACGTCCCACAACGTTGCGCGCTACAGTTTTTTTTTTGACGCACAGCCTTTTTTTTAAAAAAAATACTTTTTAAAAAAATACTTTTTTTTTAAAAAAATAATAAGACAGTAGATATAATCAATATACTAAAGATATCAGATCAATAATATAAAAGAAATCATACAATATAACTAATACATACTTAACAAGGTATATCACATCAGGATTATATAGACATCAAATCAGCGAATACTTGACATCAGATCAACAGACTATAGATATCAGATCAAGAATCATTCAATAAATCATACAATAGAATTAAAACACTTAACAAGGGAGATCAGATCAGGATTATATAGACATCAGATCAGTGAATACTAGACATCAGATCAACAGGCTATAGATATCAGATCAAGAATATAAAAGAAATCATACAATATAACTAAAACATACTTAACAAGGGAGATCAGATCAGGATTATATAGACATCAGATCAGCGAATACTTGACATCAGATCAACAGACAATAGATATCAGATCACCACGTCCAGATACGTCCAGCTACGTCCGACAACGTCCCTCAACATGATAAAATACACAGCAGCAACGTCCCACAACGTCTAGTTACGTCCCGCAACGTCCGAAAATACAAAGCAGCAACGTCCCACAACGTCTAACGTCCTGCAACGTCCCCCAATGTCTAGTTACGTCCCATAAGCGGGGAAGAATCATAAGCAACCCATTTCACATTAAAGTGCTAATACCTCACGGAAACCATTTATATATCATATTTTGGTGTAACATAGCATTATTTGAATAAGAAAACATGAATATAACATCATTAATACATTACCCAACATCAAATCGTGAAAATAAAGTTCCATAAATCCATTACATACAGTTCATACTTTATGATGTGGTGATTTTTTAAGAAGAATAAGTTATTTTTGAAGAAGAATAAAAGATTTTTGAACAGGAAGAAGTGATTTTTTAAGAAGAAGTAATTTTTCCGTTGTATTTGGTGTTGTTCGTCGAAAAAAATAATCGTCGATCTCCGTTAAATCTGTGTTTGAATGAAAATTTTGATTAAATACAGTTTCAAATGGAGTACGGTGAAGAAGAATAACTGATTTTTTAAGAAGAAGAAGTGATTTTTTGAAAAAAATGAACTGGGTTTTTTCAGAAGAAGAAGAAGAAAAGAGCGTGTATCTCACTCTCTTATAGTGAGAGTGGTGATGTGTTACTGTGTACATGTACCACTTGGTACAGGATATAATTTGCGGTCGCTAGTTGCATTGTTCCGCCTGCTAGTTTCAACAAAATTTTCAAAAATAATTTACTTCAATTTAATGCTTCACTTTTCTTTGTTTGATGGTTGCAATTCCATTGTGTGGTAGTTTGGGAAGGAGAGGAGAGGGATGAGAGAGAGTGTTATTTTTAGATTTATGAATTTTTAAAATAAAAAAGATAAATTTATCCAAAGAATATTAATAAGGGGTGGGAAATAATAATTCAGATTAAAAAAATGAAAATGTAGTAAAAAAGAGGAGCGAGAAATAATAATATAGTTTTCGAATCATTAATTTACTATACTTAATAATATGAAATTTTGCTCGTAAATTTTTTTAAAAAAAATAAAATTCTTTTCTTTTATTATTTTATAACCAAGATAGTAATTAAAATAAATACCACCATATTAAAATTTTTATAAAAGATAACAACTGACATGAATTAATTTTTATTTATTTAAATGAGATAAATATTTTTTAAAAAATAATATTTAATGAAATAAAAATTATTTAAAGAAAAAAAACTAAAAAAAGTAAATAATAAGAAAATAAAAAATGTCTAATATCAATTTCATTAATAAGTGATAGGGTTATCATTTTTTTAACAATAATAATTATACTTATATTTCAAACTCTCTTAATGTTTTAAGATTTATGATTTATAATCATCAAACACACTTCATTAGTAAGTATTTAATTAAAAAATTCTTAATTCGTTATGTTGCTATTGAGTAATTAAACAATAATTATCAGAAAATATATATCCATTTTTTTGATAATATAAATAAAATTCTAATTTTAAAATGAATATAGGATAATTGATACAAAGAGAACAGGTAGAATAATTGCTCCAAAGAAGAAAAAAAAAATTTATTAATGACTCACACTAAATTCCATAAAATAGTTTGGTAAAATAATATTGTCAAAATCATCAAGTAATACTTAAAAATTCAACATAGCAAAAGATAGGGTTTACACTAGCCCTTGAGTCTAGACCAAGTGCCTAATCAAGGGTCTGTTTGGTCAGCAAACATAAAACATATTCTTAAGTCCATTGTGTATTTTTCAATCTAAGTTTTTGAAGTCCCGTCATAAATTCTAAATGCAACTTTTCAAACTTTTATATTAAACATTGAAAAAAAATTGTAGAAATAATCCCTGTAGTATAGCATAATGTTAAATGTAGTTTAAAATTTTTGGTATTCTGACAAATTTAGTCACAAACTTTATTATCAATCATACAAATTATAATTCCGTTAAATTCTATACCACGTGAATACCCAAATTTTATGACACATGATTTAACACGTCATCATAAACATTATATACATTTTTTTAATCTAAATTAAACGATGGAGAAAATCTCGTCGACAATCCAGAAACAACAAGGGAAGGGGTGAAGAGAGACAATGTGTTAATTCGTGTGGCATAAAATTGATATCCATGTGGTATTAACGAGGTAAATGAGTTGACGAAATTATAATTTAATTACAAATAACTGTTAGTATGACTAAATATGCAGTGAATAATAAAATTTAAAACTAAATTTGTATAATACTAAATTTTTAAAATAAAATTTGACACTAAATTTATAGAGACTATTTTACTATTTTTTCCCAAAACATAAAGCAAACCTTATTTTAAATTTTTTTTCAAGTAAATGAATAAATAAACAAATAATAAAATCCACTAGTGAATATGACTTTTTTAGGCAGTTATAATAAATGTATATACACTGAATAATTGATGTTTGGAATGTCATGTTTACCCTTGTAATTATGTTATACGGGAAAAATAAAAAATGCAATTAATATACAATTGAAATATACATACATATATATATATATATATATATATATATATATATAGTCTCACACTTTATATTGGGCTTTTGACCAAATTGCTAGTCTAGAAAGACAAAATTCAGCACGAAAAACACTCAAATCTCCGGTGGGGTATAAAAATAAAAATAAAAATAACCATTTTGTAGGGTATAACTCTAAATTTGAAAAAAAAAATATTTTTAGTTCGATAAATATATTTAATTACACCTTAATAATTAGCAATGTTTATTATATTTTTATTTGTAAAAAATATAAAGATCACATTTTATATCATAGTTCATGCACTATCATGCAAGATGATCTATCGTATAGAGTTTATAATTACTTTAGTATTGTAAATTTTTAAATACCTATTATTTTTCTCTCTACTTAATATAATTTTCTTATTTGTCAATAGAGTATCAATAATGTAATTTTTGGACTATCATTTACGGATTATTATTGAGACTTGATTTGCACTCTCAAATTTTCAATTTCATTTAAAATAGTTTTTACATTATTTTTTAAAAAAAATTTGTCAATAATTTTTTCACCTTTCCTCGTAAAAAAATTTGCCCACACAAAAAACTTTCTTTTCAAATACAAAATATCTTGAAACAAAAAAAATTTCCAACAAACTACCCTCATTATATTATTAACACACAAATTTTATTAGACGATAAAATCTACCACTTTATTTGGTGGGAACTTTTGAAAATTTTCATGAGGGTCTTGGATGAGAATCCAAGAAACCATTGATTTTAAGGTCTTTTTATACACTCATTTCCTCCAATCAAAGCTGATGAATCTTTAAAACATTTGAAGAAATTGACTTTAAGACCAGGAAAAAAAAAAAAAAATTCGATGACTTGAGTTGACCAAGAAACTAAAACCCTAATGTTATGTCAACTTCGATAATTAATTTATGAAGATGACGCGGAGACATGAAGACTTTTTAATTTCTTTTCCTTATAATAAGTCAACTCAAGGTCCTTGTCCTCCATTACTACTACCACCACATACAAACGATCAGACAGCTCAATTCTATGCCCATTAATGGAGTTTTACACCAGTTTCAAATTCCAGCATGCATCTATGTTGATATCTCTCTTACGTGTATTTTTAGTAAGATTGGGAATGATTCAACGGTCCAATCAGATTTTAAACAGTTGTAATGTATTAATGATAACGATTGAAATAAGAAATTGTATGATCGAATTTTATTGTTTTTTTTTTTAATTTGAATGTGTACATCAGAAAAAAATAATTAAAAAGTTTGAATAAGTTGAAATTATGGTCTTCTTGCATAAAATAGAGGTGGTTATACTTTTCAAAAGAGCAAATATTTTAAGTTAGCCTTCCCCGTTCCAACGAAATTGATAGTCCAACAAGATAGGGAAGAACTAGTCAGCAATTTTTGTAAAAAACTTAACATTTGAGTTTACTCTAAGTGCTGACTGACTACCTACCCCATTTTCTGAGAATCAGAAAATTTTTAATAGGGCCGATTTTGATAAAACAAGATAAAATTTTAAAAAGTAAAAATGAAGAGGAATGATTCCGTTATTGAGTGGAATTTTGGTTGAAGAAGATCGAATTGCATTATCTTTCATTTCCATTTTAGTAGGTGACCAACTGTATTATCTTTGATCATTTTAGAAAGTGAGTTATTTTTTAAGAAAGCCTGATTTTGCATGTGCATGGAGCGTGCGACAGCATAAAAGGACTCTAACATCCCTAAACCACCATTGTCATTGTCTCCAAAAGATAAACTCTTTCATTGATTTAGTAGTTCAATTCAATAAATAGAAGTATTTTTAAAAAATATTTAAGTGATAAAATAGTTATATTCGAACTGTAAACCTTAAAGAGGTTATGATCTGAATTCGACGCTCAAGGTTGTAATCAAATCAAAACATAAAAATAAAAAGTAAAAATTAAGGAAAACAGAAAGCAACAGTCTGTAATGGCCAGAGCATATGTAAGCTTGAGAATTTTGTATACTTATAGAAGACAACATATTCAGGGGTTGGTTAACACAAGCAACAAAATGAGTGTTATGATTGATTATACATTGCTGTTGGTAGAGGAGACTAAGTGGTATATAAAAGATACCATGCAGCCGCACGTATACGATTATATATATATATATATATATTTCTGTCACTCGAGAATGTGCAATCTGTAAAGCTGTAAAGAAAAATCAAAACGAGACACAAGAATTTCCCTTTAGACACTACACCGGAGAGGGAAACTTCCACTCACAAAAGCTGTGGCTGGAAAGTTGAGATGGCTCCCCGGCACGCTTCATCCGCGCCCGAATGCCGAAAGCCTCTTTCCTATTTGCCACTGGAAGCTTTCAATGAACGCAGGTTCTTTCCTCCAAGAGCATCAAAAGTATATGTCTATCCATCAATTCATAAAAATGTGGATGGCTGCTGGAGATATGTTCATGGAGCAGTCTTTAATTATGGATCCACAGCAGCTTTCGACTCCCAGGGACCGGAGGTGCCAATCCAGGAATATCCCGAATGTCTTTGTTGTTTGGATTTACAATCTGAATGTCAAGAACCAGAAAATAGTGAAGTTAAAGGGGTGATCTTTTTGGCTTCATAAAGATTTATTGCACCGTAATGAGTTTTATGAAGAACACAAGCTCAGGGTCTTCAACATATTCATAAGACTAAAGCACGTAAATAGCTATGATCCCATTACAATATCACATAGAGTTTCCTGCATCATAAATTGGACAGCACAATCTTTGCAAACAAAACTTCTGATACAGATGGACACTCTGTGCGCAAAACTTCGAATATGGGAAATTTTGTTATGTAAAAAGTAAGAGTTTGTTTATAGCAGCTTTGACTCGAAGAAGATAGAATGAGTAGATAGATTCCAACCTTGACAATAACGATTGCTACGACACCAATCACGATCAGGAAGAGCAAGGCCATAATACAACGATCAGTTGCAACCTAAGTAAGAAATCAAAATAAGTAAATGGAATACAATAGTGCAGAATGTTAGCATAGAAAGCAAAGAGGAATGCTGTATTTTGGAGATTGACCTGCCTACCAATTTCCTTCACCAATTGTGAAGCTTTCTTTATTGAGAAGTGAATGGAGTCCAACTCATTAACAATCCGACTCATTTGTTCAGTCTGTTGTAAACCAGCAAGCCAAATCAAGGGGAAACAGTATAAAGAGCATGAACTTCAAACAGAAAAATCCTCCTACAATATACTATTATGATGATTGATTTCTCACTTTGTTTCTTTTCGTAAAAATAAACGGTTTCTTAACCCCAAAATTACACACCTGAGCCTTTAGAGCTGCTGCTGTCTCAGTTCCAACATTTATGGTTTCATGGACAACCTATCACAAACAAGGCCACCAAGGAAGAGTCTATCAAACCAAAAAACAAGTCCAAAGTATTTAAAACAACTTAACAATATCATTAAGTAGTGATTAAAATTCAATGGCAGAACAAAAACGAAGAGCTTAACGTAAGGAAATTGCCAACAAAACTTTTCCCACCCATACTATTTAGTCCCTCGGTCCCATAATAATAGTCTTGTTTTAAGATTGTTTTTTGTCCCACAAAAGTAATCCAGATATTATATTTTTATTATCAATATTCTCACTTTACTTACAAAATCCAAACAAACATGGTTATACATTATTTTTATGTAGTTTACAACTAAAATATAAAGTTACAAGTAAAAAAATATAATAATAAACATTTTATGTAAGTAGTACCTTATCCAAAATAAAAAGTTGTACCTTGTCCAAACAATACTATTACTATGGGAGAGAGGAAGAACTTGATTAAAACAAGCAGCTCTGACCATGGATTTTTACTTAATGCTTCCTAACACAGACACTATATGAAAGACATTCCCTTGGTCATTTCAAATATTAAAAGATGCTCGTTTCGAAGGACTTTAATTAGGAGAAGGTAAGTAAGAACGGTCCATTTCATATCTACGATTCATGGATGGAGCATTTGTTCAGAAACAAGAGAATCTCCATAGTAGACATTCTTTCCAAGAATGCACAAACCTTTTTTGATCTCTCAATAATTTGATCAGTTTCATCCATCATTGTGTTTCCATGATCGACTAGTTGTTGATTCGTCATAGCTGAAACACACATTTTGCTTTAGAAAGCTTCATAAACAAGAAATAACGTATTTAACTAGCCGATATAACTCTACAATCACACAAGGTACTATTCCTTCACAGGTGCAACATCACAGAAGATAATGTATTCTCTTAGAGACCCATGATCAGCTTATGAAAGAAATGTCATACATTATTATCTAAAGCTAACTTATATTTGTCAATGCCACATACTCCAAAACATTTAGCTGTAAAACATAACTAAAGAGAACAATACATGAAAGACACTTCAGGAAAAAGTAAAACCAACAGTACTGGCAATGGAAAAAAGTGATGCAATACAAATCGTTCGGTGTGTGACAGAGAGATGTAAAAGGAAACAAATTCAGAAGTCAGGGTATGATTACTTCAGAAGAAATCAAAATAATATCCAATAAGATGGCTTTAGTTAGCTGGAAACTCAATAAAATTAGAATTCAGGGTGAAACAAATTTAACAAGCAATAACAACTCAATTATTGCATGGATTGATGGTAGACTGCCACGTTAGAGGGACCAAGGAGGGTGGCTTGCTTGATGAAAAGGGTATATTCCAACTGGAATAAAAAAGATAATATCAGGGAGAGTTCACTTACATGAAGCTAGTAGTATATTGTCTTCGGTGTATCCTTCACCAGGACCGTCAAAAAGCTCTACTCTCTTGTTTTCAAGAGTGCTTGAATATCTAGACCATGAACCAATAAATATTGCATTTACTCTCAAAGCATGCAGTGAATTCAAGCTTTTATACATAAATGAACATCAAAATACAAAGACTACATTACATTCATGAAGGAAATAGAGATAACAGACCAACAGAAAGAATGATATGAAACAATAAGTTCTATTAGTTTATTGGTCTTCTGATTCAACCCCTTCAACAGGGAATCATTCTGAAGAATTAGAAAAAGTACCATGAAAAATCAGGGCCTGTTTGGTTTGAGACTCAACATGTTTTCAGTTTCATTTTCCAATACAAAATTCCAAATTCCAATGCAATTTTTTCAATGTCCAATACAACTTTTTCCAACTGTCAAAACATAAACACAACCCAAAACATTACTCAAAACAAAAACCATTCCCCTACTTTGTCTGGTTTGGATGTATTTTCTCATTGGAAACAAAAGAAAAATCAATTGAAAACTGGAAAGTGTATTGGAAATTGGGGGAAAAAACTCAAATGCTGATTTGGAAAACAAACCATGCAGGCCCTTAGGCCTCTCAAAGTTCGATGCCCCCATGGATATAAATATATATGTTCCCTCTCTATTTCAGCAAGTATGCACAGTAAAATGGCCCCAAATGGTTAGAACAGTCTGAGACTGATTCCATTACCAACAGTATTCATCTTTGTCATAGTTTCATTCAACTTTGTGATATGAGCACTCACAATCATTTCAGGAATAGAAATCTGTAGAAATCATAATGAAAGAATAGCACATGCAAACAGAAATCAAGCTGTTATGGACCAAAATTCAAGACAATAATTAATCAAGATTCTTTGGAAACTAAAAAGATTAAAAATTAGTGTGATAGAACATAATGAGTCTGAGGGAAATATATATGCGGGGCAAAAAATATACACCAAACATGAAATACTTCTGAAGAAACTTGAAAGGCTGCTTCAAAATACTGTACATCACCTATCCTGCACAAAGGACTTACTGCTTTTTCAGGGCAACATATGAATTCAATTCTTTAATCTGCACAAGAAGGAAAGAGACTCATCACCAAGAAGAAACTAACTGTATCATAGTCTTTTTTCTAACACATTGTCAGCGATTGGTCCAACTATTGCCTAACTATAGCATAGTAGTAATGCAAATGGCAGTTTTGAGTTTTAGAAAATCATCCATGCTTTCTTAAGATGCTTTTACAGAGCAAGATTAAACACTGTAAAAGATAAGGACTCAAGCTGTGGAGGAAAGATACATATTCAAGAACATGTGATATTAAAGCCAACTGGCAGACCCTCTTAAGAATCCTAGAATCACTGAGAACTCCCCAGATCAAACTTATCACATAGATCTTCAAATAATACTAGAATACTTCTTTTCTTGAACACCATCTACAAACCTCAGCCCTCGAACTGTGTCCATTACAAAAACAATTAACAATGAGATTACAGGCCCAAGGACCATCCCACAGCCCAAACAGCTTAGTCAACGACAACTGGAGACTAAGAAGGAAAATATTACCATTGATTGCTTCTTGTCATTCAACATCTTATTGGTCTCTGAATCAAGTTTGTACTCCATATCCTTCACTTCTCGGTCGAAGTCTTTAATAAGCCTGTACGAGAAAAGTCAATTCACAATCCAAATTCATAATCACTATTAGAAGAGATTCCTGTCTAGATTTTTTATCATCCTCATTCCCCAGACCATCCTTGCATTGACCAGCAGAATTCACGATCAATTAGAGTTATAAGCAGAAGATAAACTATTTGCTCTCAAGATAAAACTAATTCCCTGAATACTCCTAGTAATATTAAACTTTGGGACTAACTTGATAGAAAAATAGGGTGAAAAATCACTGTTTCATGATAAGGCCTATTATCAGCATATTAAAACAAAAGTTACAAATTTCACATGTATGCATATCACAGACCAGCCAGAAATTGAGAATGTTGAATTTACCTTTTACAGTCACGCATCTTCCCAGTAAGCTCCTCCAATTGTCTACTCTGTCTACTCGTATCCTTAATCTTCTCCAATTTCTGAAACCCATTTCTGCATCATAAATGACCACTTAATCCCATCAAAGATTCGAAGTTACGGATAGCGTTGTTTGCATAAAAATCACATATATGAAGTTTAACAGCTCAAAGCTAAACTTAGAAAGCGATTGATCACTGTACCCCATCAAAAAATTCTCAAAACTCCGGTTAATATTTTTGACAAATTAATCCATATAAGCAATCAAACAGAAACACATTCGGTTACCTAAACTTATGCAGAGACAACAATCGGTATATCAATTGATTATCAAACTTATATGCACCTAAAAGTGGATTTTTAAGCTCTGCTCATAAAAAATATAAAACTATGGGAGAACAGAGACAATGCTTACGAGAGAGCTCGAAAAATATCAGAAATCTGTCCCTCGATCTCCGCAAGCTCTTCGCTTATGGAAGATATCGAAGCCATCTCTTAAATGTCGTACACCCAAAAGAAAAAAAATCACAACTTTCTTCTACAATATATGAATTTCCCCCGAAATTCACCGCAAAAATCAATCAAAGATTCGAAAACTTAATTCCACAATGCAGGTAAATAGGACCTCAGAAAACCTCAAATCCCGAGTAAATATCCAAAACTTAGAAACAAAAACAAGAAGCAATGTAGAAAAATATTGTTATGGAAAATACGGCCGGATTTGGAAAGTTTTACGATCAGATCGGGGGAAATTCAAGCTATCGGGTTGGTTGGATCTTGATCGAAATTGTTAGGGTTTGAATTAATAATTCCGTTTTCAAATCATTTTTTTTTTTTTTTTCCAGAGAGAATAACGAGACAAGAAGAGAGGGCAGCGGGAGGGAAAGAAAGATGAGCTGTATCCTGTGTTTTCACATACCCAAATATAAAAATATAAATATAAATTTTTGTAAGTCAAATTATATTTATTTTTGGATAATAAAATGTGTAGCATGTTTAGCTTAATTACATTTTAGATCCAAAAAAAGGTGAATTACATTTGAAATTGAATTTTTTTATACAATTCCAATTCTTCAATTCTAGCCCAGGTAAAATTATAATATCAATTCAATTTCAATGTCATCGAACCAAACTCAACTCATTTCCTATGTAATTTAGTTAAACTATCGATATTTTTCTCATATTTTTCTTTTAAAATATATTTTCCTCATGTTTTGAAAATTATACATTGTCAAACATAAAATAAAATATCATGATTTTTTTGTCAAAATAAAATTATAAAATAATATTAGTTTTATTTTTAAACACAATAACAATATATATTTATGTATTTTGCTTATTTTTAAGAGAAGTAAATGTAATTCTCCTTTAAATTTATTAATGAGAATTAATCATGATTATAGACATATGTCGAAAAATATATATAGTTAATCATGATTATCAATTATTAAATTACATATCAAATTTTTGACATAAATTATAAAATATATACATAATTAATTAGAAATTATCCTATGATTGTATACTTATACCGAAAGTACATATAATTAATATAAATTATTGACATTAAGTTACAGTAAATTCACTTGCAAAAATTAATTATTTGTCGACTATATATATTTGTACGTATTTGCTATAATATATATACTTTCTTTAATGTGATTTTTTAATAAATTTATTGGTTTGGCCGAATAAAGCATTTTATTGGAAAATTTTGGAACTATGGATTTGGAGTGCCTTAAACGAGAGGTTTTTCAAATGAAAACGAAAAGTTTATATTTAAAAAAAAAATAATTGAATATGACAATATGAGCCTAGTCTATTGCCGTTTTAACCGCTGTTGTGTTTGTTTGTTTGTTTGCTGTGGATATTCTCCTACACCCGGATGTACTTTGTGCTGAATAACCTGGGGAGGTTTTGGGCGTTGATTTTTGTTGATTTGCAGTTCGAGGATGAAAGATTTAAAGAAACAGATGATGAGAGGTGAGGGTACAGGTTATTACAGTGCGGTCTTTTGCGTAGGATTACGTTTGAAGTGGAAGACTGGACCACGTGTATTTAAGGCAAATTATATTTGTGGCTCCCGCGAAACTGTCCTGAACTTTAACTAGGTTGTATGCAAAATTGGATGAATTTTTGAACAAAAAAAAATAGAAAAATTAGGAATGTGGACGGAAAAATGTGAAATTTGTATTATTGAACAGAAAGAGATTCTGGATTTTGAAAATTCAAATTTAAAGAAGTTCGGATTTACAAGTACTATTTTCATCCACAAACACAAAATTTTATATTTTTCAATCCATAATTTGAATTTTTAAAATTTTCCAATCGATGCTCCAAAATTGAATAGTTTAAATAGACCCCTCTTTTTTTTCCTTATATATGGCTATTTTTTTTAATCAAAATGTCATTATTAAGGGTATTTTATTAAAAAAATGTAAAATAATAATTTAAGGGATAATAAATAAGAAAAATATATGATAGATGTGAGAAGAACAAGAGAGAATTAATATTAGAAAAAAATAACAACTAATTTCATTCCATACCCTCAAATTTTAAAAAATATGTACATATATAAACTCATAATCTACCTACTTCTAAACTTACAAAATTTACACTATTTTTAACTAATTTATTTTATATGCCTAGGACATGGCAGTTTGCACACCACACAACATTTGACATTCGAGTTTTATTATTTACATCTTTTTTTTCTAATTATAAACATTTAATTATCAAAATGTCCTTGAAAATTTTAATAATATAACACTCCAATCCAAACGGTAATGACCGAAATTAGGACGGTTCATTAATCGATTCTTGGATTAATATGATACTTTGTAATATTTAATATTAAAATTTATGATTGTTATGAGTAATAAGTATGTATTTTTAGGGGCGTTTAATATCGGATATGATTACCAAAGCGATTTGTAAATTTAAATGGTTAAAACTACAGTTGTCGTTTCTTCTCTCTCAATTTCTACATTTAAAAAACTATTTATTCCCCTATTTTCCCATCACAGGGGAAGATGAAGAAAATAAATTTGTTGCAAGTTTTCGTTTTCTTATTTTTAGTTTTGTTAATAAAGGGGATTAACCCCAATCTTTATTTTATTGTTCTTTCAGTAGATTCAGATCTACTGGTAGAGTTTCGTCGATGGTATTCGTTGTTTTGACGTTGGTGAAATTCGTTGGCATGGAAGCGGCGTCATTGATGATGTTCGTTGATTTGGTCCAAGAAAATTCAGTCATCATATATCTAATTATTAGATTTATGGTTTTGTATTTTCATCAGAAAATTAGTGATGTATCATTTTTCGGATTAAAATTTCGGCATGTGGTATATCTATCGCTTGATATGGTAGATATATATAGGTTTATCCGTAATAAAGACAACAACAATAATAATAATATTCATATTTATAAGTTGTGTTTTTTTGTTGTATTTTTCGTCTGTCAAACATTGTTGGACGTTATCAAATAAATTAATATATATTTTTTTATTTAAAAAAGTGGTTAAAAGTATTGTTGTCGTCCATAGGTCCATTGTAGTGGTCTCATTAAGTTGTGTTGCCTTAGTCAAGTCACTATACACAGAGTTGTGAATCGTGTTTTTCATTAATACACGAAACATATTGAAATTAATCACCACTTTGTATGGGATACATTCACTAGACGTAATATTCCTACAAGTTATGTGTAGCAACTTGAAATAATTGGCTGGCATCTTCACAAAATCAATAAAATATTACTAGTTTAAATTTTCACTTGATAAGTCATTTAGAAAATCTTGCGCACGAATTGAGGGGCAGAGGTGGGGGAGGAGAGGGAATCTGTTCAAGTGAGATATATATTATTATAAGAAATATACTTATATGTATGTCTCTTATAGTCAGACAAAGGGTTCAAAGGACATGTAGTCAAGAGTGAGTCAAATTTTTAAATTTAAATAAAATTTAGTAAAAAAATTGGAGCGCTACTAACTATACGACTTTTTGGCGTTACCCTATCTTGCTGGACCATCCCAACTAGTTGTAGTAATATGGTTTATTTACACCATTCCGTCGGTTTGTAAGAATTTGGTAAACTCTTTAAATGACAATAATAATTAGTGAGTACATTAACCATTTGCAAACTCTTCTTACCACGGCTTAGGATCCTCTGTGATACTTTTTCGTGATACTTCATGTGACAAACTTTAATTACTTTGTCTATATATTGTATTTCATGTTAATTGATATATATTTGCAACATATAGTTTTAGTAGATTATTTTTATTTTCATACTTTATTTATTTTAGTATTATTTTATTTTTTATATATTTTTGAGATTTTTTAATAATAAAAATTATATTTAATAATTTAATATACCCCTTTAAAAAAGTAAACCCTTCGTGTTAGAAAATATAAGAGTGTAAATGATTATGTATTACGTAAAAATTAACCGAAAATACAATATATAAATAAAGTAATTGAAGTTTGTCACATGGAGTGTCACAGAGGATCCTAAGCCACTTACGACTATCATTAGGGCTAGCAAAACGGGTTAACCTAATGTAAATGGGTTGGGTCAACCCAACCTGCATTGGGTTGACCCAACCCGTTTATTAAATGGGTTAAGAATATGAATCCAACCCAACCCAACCTTATTAATATACAGGTCAACCCAACCCAACCCGTCTAACCCATTTAATTAAACAGGTCATCCGTTTAACCAGTTTAACCCGCCAACCTGTCAACCCGCCGACCCACCTAATACATTTCAATTATTTTTTGATCAATATAAAGCATTTATTATCATCAATTTTTACAATTCTGGAATTAAATATACATTTTAATCATTACTAATAAAAATTTTTCTTATAAGACCTGTTTCATGCTATTAACAAGTCTAATTTTTGCTTCAAAAAATAAGTACAATTTTAAATTGTTAAAATTTATAGTTAAATTACTCATTTTTACACATTAAGTAACAATGTCAATGTTTAACCATAATTAATTCACTTGTACACTACACATTGGTCATTGTGTTTTTAATGTTAATTAGATTTATTTACTTTCGCATGAAATTCGCTCTTTTGAATTTAGTTCGGACATCATACTCACATTATCTTAGATATAACATTGCATAAAACATACATCATACTCACTCCTCGAAAGAAACAAAGAAAGATATAAAAATAATTTACTTAATCGTAAATAATACCAAATCATCATCTAATTAAAAAATTATAAAAATTACTTTAAAAGATTGAATATAAAATAAATATATACTTATAAAATCTCCAAGCACACAAAAAAGTGAGTGTTTGACTATGTGCGAGACTAGGGCTGTTGACACGCATAACCCGCCCGACCCATAACCGTTTAAGAAAGCGGGTTGGCTTATACGTGTGAACGGGTTATTCGGGCGGGTAACCGAATAACCCATACGGTTTGGTGGGCGGTTTTGGGTTTGGGATTTTTTAAATGGGGACCGCCGACAGCCCGTTTAATACATGGAGATGGAGTAGAAAAATCATCCTGCCTCTCCCTTTCCCCACTCTAAACCTAGCCGTGATGACAACCCCTTTCTTTCTTTCCCTCTTCGTTTGTCTCATTGATGATGAAACCCTAGAGTCGAAGACCCCCAATCTCCATAGCCAACGATGCCACTAGACTTACCACCTCCACGACAACCTCAGTCCACCACCACCACCAATCTCCCTTTCTCCTCCTATGCTATGCATAAAGTTTAAAGCAATGAGCTTGTGTTCTTTTTTCACCAAATCTGAGAGAGGGACAGAGGTACTACCAGATGGAAGAAGAGGCACCAGAAAGGTTTGTAATATATATCTATATATCTATATATATATTTTGAGCTTTTGGTTTTGTGGTAAAGATTGACTACTGATATTATGGTGTTCTATGTTAGAGAATTTTTCTGTTATGTGATGGAGATTTTTTTTTTTTTGGTCTCTGGTGGAGATTATTTTTAGTTTTGTGTGTGTTTTTTTTTTTTTTTTTTTGGAAGGATATCTCAATTCGAAGATGACGAAGCCATAGATGATTTTGATATGGACGACATTGTGCAGCTGCAGCATGAGGAGAATGCGGCGGTGGGAGATATATCAAATCAACCACCAAATGAGGAAAAACCAAAGAAAACAAGGGCATCTCGCAAAAGGTCTAAGGTTTGGGATCATTTTGACTCTTTTTTGGATGATAATGGTAAACAAAAAAGTAGCTGTCGATATTGTTGGAAAGAGTATTGTTCTGCATCTAGGACCCATAAGACTAGTTCTTTAAGAGGGCATTTGAACAACTGTTTGTCTTTCCCTGGGAATATAGATTCTGCCCAATCTCATTTAACCCTCCATAAGGATGATAAAAAGGTTAATTTGCTTGTTTGGAAGTTTGATCAACTTGCTGTTATAAAAGCTTTGTCACATATGGTTATTGTTGATGAACTTCCTTTCAAATTGGTAGAGGGTAAGGGATTTAAACATTTCTTGAGTGTGTATCAACCTTTGTTTCAAATTCCATCAAGGATTAGTGTTGGAAGAGATGTGCGTACTTTTTATTGGGAAGAGAAGAATAAAGTGAGGGCTCTTCTTAAAGAAAATGTTGATAGAATTTGTTTGACCACTGATACTTGGACTTCGTTGCAAAAAGTTAATGTGTGTTACTTCTCATTTTGTGGATAATGATAGTAAATTACAGAAGAGAGTTCTTAGTTTTAAACCTATATCAAGTTATAGGGGAATTGACATTGGAAAATCTCTTGAGTTGTGTTTGATTGAGTGGGGGATTGATAATTTGTTTACTGTTACTGTTGATAATGCAAGTGATAATGATGCTGCTCTTAATTACTTGAGATATCAATTGGTGAATTATGATAAGTGTATTTTGGGAGGGAAATGGGTACATGTTCGTTGTGTTGCTCATATCATGAATTTGATTGTTCAAGATGGTTTGAATCATATTGGAAAATCTGTGGATTGTGTTAGGGCTGTTGTTAAGTATGTTAGACAATCTCCCCAAAGGCTGAAAATGTTCAGACAATGTACTGAATATGAAAAGTGTGGTAGTTATAAGAATTTGAACCTAGATGTCCTTACAAGGTGGTATTCTACCTATTCGACGTTAGATACGGCACAGGTCTATGAAAGAGCTTTTAGGAGATATGCCAATGAAGACTCTAATTTTAAGGATGATCTTTCAAAGACAGGAATTCCTATTGCTGATAATTGGAGCAATGTGAGAAAATTGACTGATTTTCTTTTTATAAGTTAACTTTGAAAGTTTCTGGGACCAAATATGTGCCTGCTAATACTTTTTTGGATGATATTGATGTCATTGATGTGCTGTTGAGGAAATGTTTGAATGATAGTGATGATTTGAATCTTATTGCTATGGCTAGTTTGATGAGAGTTAAGTTTGATAAGTACTATGGAAAGGTGGAGAAATTCAATATGTTGGTTTTTGTTGCTTCTTTACTTGATCCTAGAAACAAGTATGCATACATGGAATATATGCTTATTGATATTTATGGAAAAGTTGATGGATCAAGTATGCTTAGTTTGGTAAAAGAACATGTTGATGAGATATATGTTGAATATGCAAGGATTCATACCCCTCCTCCTGTTGCTAATGCTACCCCTCCCACATCATTGTCTTCTCAATCTGCTGGAAAAAGGTTTTCTCCATCAGATATGGAACCTTCTAAAGAGCTGAAAAACAAATTTAGAATGGAAATGAAAAGGAAAAAGGAAGAAAGTGATTTGATTGGATCAAAATCTGAGTTAGATAAGTATTTAAAAGAGGAAGTTGAGGAAGATTCTCCTAATTTTAATATTTTGGATTGGTGGAAAGTGAATAGTCCTAGGTTTCCTATTTTGTCTTTGATGGCTCGTGATGTTTTGGCAATTCCAATAGCTACTGTGGCTTCTGAATCAGTTTTTAGCACTAGTATAAGGGTTTTGGATTCTTTTAGGAGTTCTTTAACTCCTAAAGTTGTTCAAGCATTAATATGTTGTCAATATTGGCTTCGTGTAGATTCAACTCCAATTGATGTTGAAGAAGCATGTGACAAAATTCAGCAATTGGAAGAAGGTTGTATTTGTTTGATATTATATTTTTTTTTTCTATATTTTCTAAGTACTTGATGTTTTACTTACTTTAATCTCATTTTTGTAGAATATGATGATGGGGTTAGTGGTACCAAAACAAGTTAAAGTTGCACCTTTTGTGAATCAAGGGGTTTGTAAGTTTGTAAGTATTTGTATTTTAATCCATTCTTTAATATTCAAATGATGTTTTAGGGCGTTAATCTTACTATGTGTATTGGTTTTGTAGGTTGACCTTGGAACTCTCATCTATTGACAATGAGGAGCCATAATTTGAAGACTTTCTTATTTGACTTGAAACTTGATGGATGGATTTTATGGATTCATGTTATTGCTGGATGAATGTATTTTAATTTTTATGGATTGTTGATGGATAGATTTTATGGATTGTTGTTATTTGCTGCTGGATGGATGGATTCAATCAATTTTATGGATGGATGGATGTATTTTAATCTTCAAAAATCACTTCTTCAAAAATCAATTCTTCTTGTTCCCGCACTCCATTTGAAATCACATTCAATCAATTTTTCATCCGAACAGAGATTTAACGGAGATTAGCAATTGTATTTTTAGACGAATAACAACTAAATACAACGGAAAAATCACTTCTTTTTCTTACAAAATTACTTCTTCCTCTTCAAAAATCTCTTCTGGTTCTGGACGTAGCGGGATGTAGCTGGACGTGGTACTAGTTATTTTGGACATAGCGAGACGTGGTAGACTATGTTCTGTGAAAAATTCAGCTAAAATTCACATGTTTGGATGTATACGTGGTGTGGTAGTTATTTTTGGACGTGGTGGTAGTAGTTATAGACGTGGTGGGTTGTCTTTGTGAAAAAAATAGCTTAAATACACATGCTTGAATGTATAAGTTTCTAGAAGTGGTGCTTGTTATTTTTGACGTGGTGCTAGTTGTTTTGAGACATGGTATAGCTGTCTTTGTGAAAAAAAATCTGTTTAAATTCACATGCATGGATATAGACATTTTTGGACGTTGTTCTAGTTTTTCTAAGACATGGTGGGTTGTCTTTGTGAAAAAAATAGCTTAAATTCACATGCATGGATGTAGACGTTTCTGGACGTGGTGCTAGTTGTTTTGGACGTGGTGCTAGTTGTTCTGAGACGTGGTGGGCTGTTTTTGTGAAAAAAATCTGTTTAAATTCACATGCATGGATATAGACGTTTTTGGGCGTGGTTGTAGTTGTTCTGAGACGTGGTGGGTTGTCTTTGTGAAAAAAAATAGCTTAAATACACATGCATGGAAGTAGACGTTTTTGGACGTGGTGCTTGTTATTCTGAGACGTGGTGGGTTGTCTTTGTGAAAAAAATAGCTTAAATTCACATACATGGATGTAGATATTTTTGGACGTGGTGCTAGTTATTTTTGACTTGGTGCTAGTTGTTTTTGACGTGGTTCTAGTTGTTCTGAGACGTGGTAGAGCTGTCTTTGTGAAAAAAATCTGTTTAAATTCTCATTCATGGATATAGACGTTGTTGGACGTTGTTCTAGTTGTTCTGAGACGTGGTGGGTTGTCTTTGTGAAAAAATAGCTTAAATTCACATGCATGAATGTAGACGTTTCTGGACGTGGTGATAGTTATTTTTGACGTGGTGCTAGTTGTTCTGAGACGTGGTGGGCTATCTTTGTGAAAAAAATAGCTTTTAAATTCACATGCATGGATATAGACGTTTTTGGACGTGGTGCTTGTTGTTCTGAGACGTGGTGGGTTGTCTTTGTGGAAAAAAATAGTTTAAATTCACATGCATGGATGTAGACGTTTCTGGACGTGGTGGTAGTTGTTTTTGACGTGGTGCTAGTTTTTCTTTTTGATGTGGTGCTAGTTGTTCTGAGACGTGGTGGGCTGTCTTTGTGAAAAAAATAGCTTTTAAATTCACATGCATAGATATAGACGTTTTTGGACATGGTGCTAGTTGTTCTGAGACGTGGTGGGTTGTCTTTGTGAAAAAAATAGCTTAAATTCACATGCATGGATGTAGACGTTTCTGGACGTGGTTCTAGTTGTTTTTGACATGGTGCTAGTTGTTTTGGACGTGGTGCTAGTTGTTCTGTGACGTGGTAGAGCTGTCATGCGAAAATTACTAGGTAGGTACATGTACCCACGGTGCAGGGTATAATTTCTGAGATTTGAATGTTTTTCTTTATGCGTATGGATTGATTGATTGTTGGTAGAAAGTGATAGATTTGTAAAAACAGAAGTTTTTTTAACAAATAAAGAGATTTGTTAAAAGTGGGCCGCAAAACCGAATAAAAATCGGTACGGTTCGGTGCGGTGTTCTCCTTATGCGGTTTGGTTCTTGGGCGGGTGGCGTACTACCAAAAAATCGATTAACCCATATAACCCGCAAACCACCCGTTTGAACACCCAAAATTAATTAGTTTTTTTTCACATAAATTTTTTTTCAAAAAAATTTATTTTTTAGCGGGTTAACAAGTTGACCTATTAACCCGTTAGGTTGACCCGACCCAACTCGCTTATTAAACGGGTTGGGTCCAACCCAATCAATTTAATAAACGGGTTGAAAATCTCAACCCAATTCACTTTTTTTTCGTGTTAAGTCGTGACGGGTTTACGGGCTGGGTCAGAAATTGACTGCCCTAACTATTATGATTTGCAACTATTACTGTTGAACATGACATGATGGTGACCACATTTAAAGAATTGTTATTTTCCTTTTAATTATATTTTTTAAAAAATAAATGAATTTAATTGATTTATTGAAAATCGTCCCGTGCTAATTGATATAAGAAGTATGACAAACAAGGTCAGTCCCGTATAGATGCAATATTCGATTTTATAAAGCTTGCTATTTCGTAAGCATGTATGTTCCTTTTAATTATATTAAAATATTTTTGTAAAAAATAATTATAACTCGCACGAATTTATAATTGTTTCTTTCATTCCGTTGTCGATGAAGAAAAGATACCGAATTCTCGATTCACTATTGAGAGCATTAAACCCAAAAAAATAAATATAATATCTTGGTGTTCTAACAGCCATAAATCAAACTAGAATTTAACGAGTGAAATTGACTTACCAGAAAAAATAAAAAAAAACACACACACACACACTTTTTTTTTTAAAAAAAATAAATTCCAAATCCTAACTTCTTTTAAAAACACTCTATCACCTTAATCCATTATTTTGTTGATGATAATGCACTTTTTCCCGAGTGAGGTGAGTGAATATCCTTTATAAAGAGACTTTTTTGGGTAATACATGGATTGGACCTGAACACTAAAGGCATCAAACTAAGATGAACGTGCATAAAATGTATCAACTTTGAGAGGTAATATGAATAAAACTAAATCTAATCTCATTTCCCCGATACACTTAGAACTCTATGTTACTGATTTAATTACTTTCATTTCAGTAAACCCTATCTCATATTCCTAATTCACTCATTTAATTAAGAGTAAAAAAATAAGTAAAAATAAAAACAACCAACCATTAATTTTTTGTAATAATAGTGCAAATATAAACTACTAGTATTTTAAGAAGTAATAAAAATAAAACTACTTTCATCTCAATAAATTCAATCCCATATTCCCAATATACTTAAAATTCTAAGTAACTCATTGATTAAGGCTAAAAATAAGTAAAAAGATAAACCATTAATTTTTTTAGGGTGAATTACATTTTACCCCCTAAGATTTGGTCAAAATATGAAAACCCCTCTAAGGTTCTAAAAATTACAAAAACACTCATGTACTATCTAATAGTCTCTTTTCGTCCCTTAAACAGATAATGTCATTCAATTTATTAAGTAAATGAACAATAATACCCTTATGAATTATGAGAAAAAAATAAAAATTATGATGTGAAAAAGTGAAAAAAAAAGAAATTATGAGAAAAAGTATTCAAACTGAAAATTTGGATCACTATTTTACATTATAATTTTTATTTTTTCTCATAATTCATAAGGTTATTATTGTCCATTTACTTAATAAATTAAATGTCATCATCTGTTTAGGGGGCAAAAAGAGACTATCAGATAGTACATGTGGGTTTTTATAATTTTTAGAACTTTAAGGAGATTTTCATATTTTGACCAAATTTTAGGGAGTAAAATATAATTCACCTTTTTTTAATAGTAGTGCAAATCCTAAACGACTAGTTTTTGAGAGAGTAATAAGAATAAAACTACTAATAAACCAAATCTCATATTTCTAATTCACTTAGAACTTACGTGATTATTATTATTTTTTTTTTTGAAGAACATGATGGATTTAATTAAGGGTAAAAAGATAAGTCAAAGCAAAAACGACAATTAATTATTATTTTTTATAGTAGTGCAAATCCTAAACCACTACTCTTTTTAGAGGGTAAAAGAATAAAACTACTTTCATCTCAAGTAAACTCAATCTCATATTCTCAATACACTTAGAACTCTCATAACTCATTCGATGATTAAGGGTAAAAAGATAAGTCAAAGTAAAAAAGATAAATCATTAATATATATTTTTTTAATAATAGTGGAAATCCTAAACCACTACTTTTTTTTAGAGGGTAAGAAGAATAAAATTACTTTCATCTCCGTAACCCCAATCTCATATCCCCAATATACTTAACTCTACGTGGTTGATTTAATTAAGGGTAAAAAAATAAGTCAAAGTAAAAACGACAAACTATTAATTATCCAGCAGTATGGCTCGAACTTAGGACCTCCATGCTCCTAAGTGCCCCCGCTGTTATCTCCTACCCCTGGTGTGACTCGAACTCTGGACCTCCATGCTCCTAAGTGTCCTCGGGGTGTGACTCGAATTCAGGACCTCCATGCTCTCTCGAACTCAGGACCTCCATGCCCCTAAGTGTCTCCGGTGTGACTTGAACTCAGGAACTCCATGCTTCTAAGTGTCCCTTGTGTGATCTGTTATCCCCAGTGTGACTCAAACCGGTGTGATCTGCTACCACCGGTGTGACTCGAACTCAGGACCTCCGTGCTCCCTCGAACTCAAGACCTTCATGCTCCTAAATATCCCCGATGTAACTCAAACTCAGGACATCCATGCTCCTAAATGCCTCCGGACTCGAACTCAGGACCTCCATGCTCCTAAATGCCCCCGGTGTGATCTGCCCCCATGCTTCTAAGTGTCGCAATTGTGATCTGCCTCTACTATTTTTTTTTTAATAGTAGTGCAAATCCTAAACGACTACTTTTTGAAAGAGTAATAAGAATAAAACTACTTTCATCTCGGTAAACCCAATCTCATATTCCCAATTCACTTAGAACCCTACGACACTAATTTAATTAAGGGTAAAAAGATAATTCAAAATAATAGTAGTACAAATCCTAAAGCATTAGTTTTTGAGAAAGTAATGAGAATAAATCTACTTTCATCTCAGTAGACGTAATCTTATATTCCCAATACCCAATACACTTAGACCTCTATATGACGACTACTTTTTGTGAGAGTGTAATAAGAATAAAATTACTTTGACCCCTGTAAAACCCAATCTCATATTCCCAATTCACTTAGAACTATATGTGACTGATTTAATTAAGAGTAAAAAGAGAAGTCAAAGTAAAATTGACAAACCAGTAATTATTTTCTTAAAAGCAGTGCAAATCTTAAATGACTATTTTTTGAGAAAGTAATAAAAATAAAAGTACTTTCACCTCCCTAAACCCAACCTAGCTCTCTATAAACCTCAAACCCCGGTGTGACTCAAAGTCAGGACCTCCATGCTCCTTAGTGCCTGTGGTGTGGTTTGCCTCCATGCTTTTAAGTGCCTCCTGTATGATCTACTACCTTCGCGGTGACTCGAACTCAAGACCTCCATATTCCTACCTAAGTGTCCCCGGTGTGACTCGAATTTAGGACTTCCATACTCCTAAGTGTCCCCGATATGACTCGAACCAGTGTGATCTACTAAGCCCGATGTGACTCAAACTTAGGACCTCTATGCTCACTCGAACTCAGGACCTAAGTGTCCCCAGTGTGACTCAAACTCAGGACCTCCATGCTCCTAAGTACTCTCGGTGTGATCTACCTCCATGCTCCTAAGTGCCCCCAGTGTGATCTGCTACCCCCCGTGTGACTTGACCTCATGTTCCTAAGTGAGGAGTGTCACCCACTAGGCCATTTTCTGCTTTTCAATTTTTTTTTAATGGTAGTGCAAATCCTAAACGACTACTTTTTGAGAGAGTAATAAAAATAAAACTACTTTCATCTTAGTAAAGCTAATCTCATATTCCCAATACACTTAGAACTCTACGTGACTGATTTAATTAAGGGTAAAAAGATAAGTCAAAGTAAAAAACAACAAACTATTATATATCTGATAGTGTAACTCGAACTCAAGATCTCTATGCTTCTAAGTGCCCTCGGTGTGATCTGCTACCCCCGGTGTGACTCAAACTCAGGACCTCTATTCTCCTAAGTGTCCTCAGTGTGACTCAACTCAGGACCTCCATGCTTTTAAGTGCCCCAGTGTGACTCAAACTCAGGACCTCCATGTTCCTAAGTGGCTCCAGGTGTGGTGTGACTCGCACTGAGGACCTCCATGCTCCTAAGTATCCTCGGTATGACTTAAATTCACAAATTCTATGCTCCATCGAACTCAGTATCTCTATGCTCTTAAGTGTCCCCGGTGTGATTCGAACTCAAGACCTCCATACTCCTAAGTGCCTCCGGTATCATCTGCTGCACCCGCCTGGTGTGACTCAAATTCAAGACCTCTATTCTTCTAAGTGCCCCCGGTGTGACTCGAACTCAAGATCCCAATGCTCCTAAGTGTCCCCGGTGTGACTCGAATTCAGGACCTCCATGCTCCTAAGTGCCCCTGATGTGACTCGAATTCATGACCTCCATGCTCCTATCTAAGTCCCCAGTGTGACTCAAACTCATGACCTCCATGCTCCTTAGTGCCCCGGTATGATTTGCTACCCCTTGTGTGACTCGAACCGGTGTGATCTGTTACCCCCGGTGTGACTCAAACTCAGGACCTCCATGCTCCCTCTAACTCAAGACCTCTATGCTCCTAAGTGTCCCCAGTGTGACTCAAACTTAGGACTCTATGCTCCTAAGTGCCCCCAGTGTGATTTGCTACCCCCGGTGTGACTCGAACTCATGACCCCTGGTGTGATCTGTTACTCTCGGTGTGACTCAAACTGAGGACCTCCATGCTCATAAGTGTCCCCGGTATGATCTGCTACCCCTAGTGTGACTCGAATTCAGGACCTCCATGCTATTAAGTGTCCCCAGTGTGACTCGACCTCATGATCCTAAGGGACGGGTGTTAACACTAGACCATCTCCTCCTTGTTAATTATTTTTTTAATAGTAGTGCAAATCCTAAACGACTACTTTTTGAGAGAGTAATAAGAATAAAACTACTTTCATATCACTAAACCCAATCTCGTATTCCCAATTAACTTAGAACCCTACGTGACTAATTTAATAAGGGTAAAAAAATAAGTCAAAGTAAAAACGACAAACCATTAATTATTTTTTTAATAGTAGTGCAAATCCTAAAACACTTGTTTTTGAGAGAGTAATAAGAATAAAACTACTTTCATCTGAGTAAACACAATCTTATATTCCCAATACACTTACAACTCTACGGAGATGCATTAATTATTATTTTTTTAATAGTAGTGTGCAAATCCTAGACCACTACTTTTGAAAGAGTAATAAGAATAAAATTATTTTTACTTCGGTAAAATCTAATCTCATATTCCCAATTCATTTATAACTTTAGGTGACTATTTGTTTTGTTTTTTGAAAGGCTATGTGACTGATTTAGTTAAGGGTAAAAAGATAGTCAAAGTAAAATCAACAAACCATTAATTATTTTCTTAAAAAGAGTGGGTAAAGAGAGAGTCAAAGTAAAATTGACAAATCATTAATTATATATATATATATATATATATATATATACTCATCAAATCCTCTACCATCATCTCACTCCATCACTCCTCTCTCCATTCCCAAACTTCGCATATTCCCATATGTCGCCGAATCAAGCGGCCGATGTTTTATTGAGCCGATGAAAAGTTCCATGGATAGGTGGAGCATGTTTTTTTTTTTTTTTTTTTTTAAGTTTTGTGTTTAAAAAAAATGATCTATGGGTCCGTATACTGTGGGGCTATAGGAGTAAAATTCATCATACTCCTATTGTAGCGCTACAGTAACGCGCTACAGTTTTTTTTTTTTGATGCACAGCCTTTTTTTTAAAAAATACTTTTTTTAAAAATAATAAGACAGTAGATATCAGATCAATAGACTATAGATATCAGATCAAGAATATAAAAAAATTATACAATAGAACTAAAAAATACATAACAAGGGATATCATATCATGATTATATAGACATCAGATCAACAGACTATAAATATCAGATCAAGTATATAAAAGAAATCATACAATATAACTAAAACATACTTAATAAGAAAGATCACATCATGATTATATAGACATCAGATCAGAGAATACTAGACATCAGATCAACAGATTATAGATATCAGATCAAGAATATAAAAGAAATCATACAATATAACTAAAACATACTTAACAAGGGAGATCACATCATGATTATATAGACATCAGATCAACAGACTATAGATATCAGATTAAGAATATAAAAGAAATCATACAATAGAAATTAAACATACTTAACAAGGAAGATCACATCATGATTATATAAATAATCAGATCAGAGAATACTAGACATCAGATCAACAGACTGTAGATATCAGATGAAGAATATAAAATAAATCATACAATAGAACTAAAACATACTTAACAAAGGAGATCACATCATGATTATATAGACATCATATCAGATAATACTAGACATCAGATCAACAGACTATAGATATCATATCAAGAATATAAAAGAAATCATACAATAGAACTAAAATATACTTAAAAAGGGAGATCACATCATGATTATATAGATATCAGATAAGAGAATACTAGACATCAGATCAACATACTATAGATATAAGATCAAGAATATAAAAGAAATCATACAATAGAACTAAAACATACTTAACAAGAGAGATCACATCATAATTATATAGACATCAGATTAGATAATACTAGACATCAGATCAACAAATTATAGATATCAGATCAATAATATAAAAAAAATCATAAAATAGAACTAAAACATATTTAACAAGGGGATCAAATCATGATTATATAGACATCAGATCATTGGAAAACATATATCATATCACAGTATATAAAATTAAATAATTATAAATAAATAACAAAATATTTTTTTATCATTTTTTTGAATTAAAAAACGTAGAAAAAAATGTTTCGGGGAAAAAGAAAAAAAAGAAAAAAACTTAAAGGAATAAGAAAAAAATTGAAAAATATTTTTTATACTTTTTTTAAAAAAAATTTAAAAATATTAAAAGAAATACTAAATTGTTTAGAAAAAAAAGGACAGAAAAAAGTCTCAGGGATGGAAAAAAAGGAAGAAAAAAATTTGAAAAAAATAATATAATAATATGAAAAGAAAGCAAAAAAGGAAATTAACCCACGCTAAGGAAATTAGGAATATGCTGGCGAAGGAAGCCGCAATGACGTGGAAGAAAAAAAAAAAGAAAACTCGCTTTTTTTAAAAGTAACCCTTATCAAAAAACTTACTATATTTGAGATAAGAGTAAAATTGTATAGTAATTTTATAGGACCACCATATAAATTGTCATGATCTGTTTCTCACATTTTAAAATATCTTACGTAAAAGTCTGAAAAATATAAAAAAAGAAATAAAATAATAATATATTATAAAAATCCTAGAGAGTAGTCAAATTACCACTTTACCCTCGGAAGGAGGCAGGGGGCAATGGCAGTTCAAATCTATTATTGCGATTGAAGCAAATCCACATATTAAATTAAATTAAAATTAAATAGTCATACTAGTAATTTGTTTCATCCAATATAAAGATGCCTGTTGTGTGATAGGAAAATGGTCAGTGAATTCTTTAATTATTTTCGTAAAAATACTGGGTAAAAAGAGAGTCAAACTAAATCGACAACTTATTATTTATTTTCTTAAAAACAGTGCAACAAATCTTCAACGCAAATTGTTTAAAAAGTAATAAAAGTAAAACAACATTCACCTTCCTAAACCCCTACCTAGCTCTCTATAAACCTCAAATAATTGAAGAAAACAAAAGGGAACAAAATTTTGCCACACATAAATATTTTTATTATAATATAATTTATATTTTAATTATAAATAATCTATAAATAAATAAATAATAATATTAGTTTAAATTATAAATAAAATTATAGCACCCTTATGTTGTCACTTGTCAATCAAATTTTAATGCCATCAAGATCTTAATTAATTTGCCCTAAATTAGATCTAATGAGTTAGAACTTGGGGAACTGAGAGAGTCCAATGGTTTCTCAAAGAGTGATGGACAAGACAAAAGTCCACTTAAACCAGAGTCTCTTCCTATTCGCTTATTCATTGTCTCTTCTTGTTCTTTTCTTCCTTATTTTTGCATGGGCATCACATTCCTCTCTCTGCAAACTCTTTCACAAATTTAGCACCTTTATTACTGACGCCCTTTTGGTTCTCCTTTACTCTTTCTCAGTTCTTGGGTGCCCCTGATCCGCTTCTCTCTCCAAATCCTCATTCAACTCAGGTACTTCAAGATTCCCAAAGCAAAAAAGCCCCATAATTCCTAGTAAGTCTTTCAGAATTCTGGGGCAGTCAAACAATAATCTTTTCTTGTCAAGAATACCCTCTAAAATTAACTACATAAGCAAAGGCCAAGCTTTTGTTAAGTTTTGTAAAGAACCCATATTGGGATATCTGTTTTGTTTTTTTATAGAAGCCCTTTAAGTCCTCCTCCTGCTGGTTTGATATTTCACGAGAAGGGTTACAGCCAGAAGGAAATAAATGTATGCATCATAAATTTTCCTTCCCTTTGTTAATCTCTGGACGCTGGAATTCATTTAGTGTAAGAAAATTTGTCTGCATTGTTGTCCTAGATATGTGTGTGTGGTGTGGCTGGAAAGATTGTTGGGTAATTTTCATATTGAGAAGTGTTGTTGATCATGGCTTCTTTCCTTTTTTTTGCGGGAATTTTCTTCTAGTGTTTTTCTTTTAGACGTTTAATGGGTTTGAGATTTGAAACGTTAGGCTCTTAATATGGGGGGTTGCACCCAGAAGTTATGTGTGATGTAACTACCAGCTTATTCGTGTTCTCATTATAAGTTATAAGCCCCAGATGGAATTTTACTGAGTACTAGTTTGTGTTGTTTTTCTTTTTTGTGGGTTGGATCATTGATAAAGAAGAGATGGGCAGTGAAGTTTTGTTCTGATTTTTCCCCCATTGATTTCTGGGGGCTGGTGTTTTGTTTCTGTTCATTGATTTATTACGTCACTTGCTTATTCTCCTTCGTGCATTTAACTTTGTGGTTCGTTGTTGGCCTGGAGTAGTTCATATTCTAGACCCTAGTCTCTCAACTTGGCCGAGGTAGAGTGGAATGCATGAAAGTTTTGTTCTTTAGTTTCACTAAATTGTGTTCCTTAATGATTACTTTTCTTTTTTGCAGTTGTGACATTCGACAAAAAATATGACCTTTTACAGTTGGAAGTCGTAAAGCCATGGATGCTTGACCATTTGATCGTTTAATAAGGCTTGGTTAACAGAGTTCTCCCATTCTGAGGGGTAATTGAAACCAAGGTAGGTGTTCATGACCGGTTGGGCTGTGAATTTTGGAAGACTTCTGTGAAAGGTTGCCTTTTCTCTTCAGCTTTTAGTCTGCTTTTAACGAGAGAGCCAGAGTTATAGGTTAGGACTCCCATGCATTGTATAAATTGTGCTTATTAACTGGATGTCCTGTAGTTTTTTTTTCCCTTTGGTGATTTACTTTGCGTTCTGAAATTGTTAACTGGGATTTGTTCTTTATTGACTGAATGGTCCGCTTTGCTATTTTGTCTGAAAAAATGGCGGCATCCATTTTAACCAAGAAAAAAAATCATGGTATGTATTGCTGACTGTTGGGAATATGTATTTCAGGTAGATATTAATGCTAGGATGAGTTCTGTAGCACAGAGGACAAGGTCTAAAAATTTTCAGAACTTGTGGGCTGACAAGCTTGGGAAAAGGAAGAAGGAGAATTCTAATGCTACTATTGCTGTGAAGAGGAAGGGGAAGGGAGCTGGGAAAAATGGGGAAGATTTGAACCCGGAAAGGAAGAGAATATCAACAACAGATTCAAATGGTCTTGATTGTGATGAGGAAAGGGACGATGATATTCAGTTAGTGAGCAAAGTGTTTGTCCCCCTAGGTAACAGATCAAAAAGGTATCGAAGTGGTTCTGAAGAGGATGATGAGAGAAGTCATAGTGATATTCAGATAGTGAGTGAAGGGAGATTTTCCAGTCGATTAAAGGGGGATAGAAGACGTTATGGAGGTAGGATAAAGAAGGTAGAATCAGGTAGTGTGCAGTCATTGGATGGAGCTACAGCTGTGGGAGATACGAGAATTGAGAGCCGGCCAAAGAGGCATAGAAGTTATGATAATAAGACAAACGGTGGAGAATCAGGCATACTGGGGTCAGGGGGTGTAGGTATGGATGAGGGAGATACGAAAATTGAGATTCAAGGCTCCTCAAGTTCTGAAGAGGAAGAAGTTGATTCTGATGATAGCTATTATGAGGAAGAATCAGGGAGCTCTACTGCACAATCAGATGGTTCGGGTTATAGTAGTGAAGGTCCTATTGCAGGGAGGAAGGGCAATGCAATTGCTGAGGAGAATTTAGTGATAGGTAAGGAGTATGTGAGAGGCAGTGGAGATGGTTTCAAGAAAATAAGAGCGCATGGTTTGGACATTTGGGTTGATCTCAACAATAAGGATAATGAAAAGCAACAAAGGAGGTCTATTCGCCTTCGGCCACGGTCAGTTCCTGAGTCCAAAAAGAAGAACTTGGAATATGGGACTTACTCTCGTCCACTTCCTGTTCATGAAGATGAGAATATTGATTCGACAGACGAGGATGGTGGTTATTCTGAACCTGTGGCAAAGAATAGTAAGAAAAGGTATAAAAAGGTTCGGAAGCTCTCTAAGGAAAAAGCAAGCGTGTCAAAAGTTCTGGACACCAATGATGCGATAAATATACTTAAGGATTCAATATTAGGGAAAGGGGTGGAATCAACTGACAGTCCTGCTCCTAATGAAGGAGAAACTCCTACTAAAAGAGTACTTCCCTTGAAGTTTGGATTCGATGATAAGGATCCTGCTCCACCGGAGAAGGAAGAATGGGAGAAAGAAATTGACAACCTATTTGCTGAATTGGAAATGTGCCTTGCAGTATGTGATGACGTTGATGCTGATACCCCATCCGAGGTATGCTAATGCAGATCTATTCAACTGGAGATGATTAACTTTTCTGGTTACTTTTGTTTATTTTTTGTTTTTCCCTTTTTATTCCTACACTATTACATGGTCATTTTGTTTAATTACATTGATATTCAGTTCTTTCGCTCCTCGTGAGTTGTCTTGATTTTTGGCATATCATATCACAATGAGTGCTTGTGGAGGAGAAATTGCATTACCTTATAGGAGAATCAAGGGTTTAGTTATTGTTGTTGTTGAAGAGAACTCTTGCTGATTTAGGTTGAAAGTTAGAAATGAATTTCATTTGCAGACTAAGTATGACTGCAACCATGCAAAATTTTCTTATGACTTGGCTTAGTAATCACTTTCAAGTAATCTGCTCGTTTATACTGCTAATGATTGAGCCTAGTAATCACTAGATACTCACTGAAAATAATTTCTTTTCTTCAATACAGTTTGGCTGCTTTTGATCAAAGAACAATCAATAATTTGAAAAGATATTCTTGCATAGACTAAAACAATCCAAGAAGAATTACCACATCTTCGGAAAAAAAAGGATTTTTCCCAGTCTAGCCTAGCCACTTTTTTTGCTTTTTGTGAAGCCACCTTAACATATGAACTGTGAAGATTGCAGGAGAACTGACCTGTCCTCCCTCTGACATATATTTGGAGAGGTGATGGATTTAGATTGTAGTTTTTACAAATAGAAGGGTTTCTTCTAGCATGTCTTGCTTTTAGAAAGTGTACCTGAAACCCTTGAAAAAACTGTGTTGTCTTCCTTAAATTGTCTTAAGTTATATTAATGATTCTAGTATATGGCTCTTGTTCCATTTTCACACATGTCAGCAAGTGGAAACCTCTGCCTTCTTGTGAAAACTATCATTCTGATTATGGACAATTGATTGTCTTATTGTGTGCCTTTTCTATTATTCCATATATCTGATTGAATATATTTACTCATTTCCTTTATCCTATGATCTTCAGACAGAGAACATTGATGTCCCTGCTCAGGAGAAAACTCCACTAGAACGGTGTCAATTAGGTGACCATCTGAAGATTCTTGAAGAGCCGATTGGAATAGTATGCAAATGTTGTGGACTTGTGTGCGTGGAGATGAAGGACATTTTCCCAGACCTAGTATGAACATAAACTTGTCATTACTTTTAGTTTTTTCGTGTTCTGTACTTTGTATCTGAGATTCTGTTCTTCTCCTCTAACCTCTGCATGATGATACCCTATCTTAGTCAAAAGTTATAGAACCTAGGATAGATTCTGTTCTTCTCCTCTAACTTCTGGGAGTCATTTCTGCTAGTTTGCCGGAAATAGCGAACTTATTGAACAGGGCTTAGGCTGAAGTATGTACAATAGATGTACTGCATAACGTTCACATTAGTTGCTTTACTGCATTCTTCCTCCTGTATGCTAGCTGCCAGATATGTGGATGGTTTCAGCTATCTGCAGATTAGTTTTGAGTATAGTTTGCTTAAAACTTGATTCATTCTTTAAAATTAGTCTAATTGTGAACTGCTCTTACCTGCAGATCGAGCCACCTAAAAAAAAACGAGAGTATTTCAACTTGGTATCAGACCCCGGATATATGTTTGATGAGATTTACTTGGATGATTCAGCTCGCAGAACCTATTCTGCCTCGATTCAGACCGAAGGCTCTGTATTGGGTCTTATTCCTGCCAACTCCAGGCAGTCCATGTATCGTCATCAACTTGATGGTTTCGTATTCTTGTGGAAGAATATAGCCGGAGAAACCTCGATTGAGAAGCTGAAATCTGCGCCATTGACCGAAGGAGGTGGATGCATAATATCGCATGCGCCTGGGACAGGGAAGACCTTTCTGAGTATTGCATTCACCATGTCCTTCATGAAAATCTTTCCAACATGCCGACCTGTGATTGTAGCTCCAAGCAGCATGCTCCTTACATGGAAACATGAGTTTGAGAAATGGGATTTTGAATTTCCTTTCTACAATTTGAACAGTCCGGAGTTGTCAGGCAAGGAAAATGAAGTTGGTGGAGTTCTAGACAATCTGATTAAGCATGTACGAAAAGGCCAACAACATAAAAGACATATTATGAGGATGGCAAAGTTGTACTCCTGGAAAGAGCGGCCAAGTGTTTTAGGAGTGAGCTACCATTTGTTTGAGAGGCTGGTTAATGATGAGTCTGAGAAGGAAAGAAATGGCGACGCCAGCAAAATTCTTCTCGAATCGCCCGGTCTCTTGGTGCTCGATGAAGGACACACGCCTCGCAATGAGCGCAGTCGTATGTGGAAGGCTTTAACAAAGGTTGAAACTCGCAGGCGCATAATCCTCTCCGGTACCCCTTTCCAGAATACCTTAAATGAGCTTTACAATACTCTTTCCTTAGTGAATCCCAAGTTTACCATGTCACACTTGAAGAGAAAGGACAGGTCCTTAACAATGCTCAAAGCCATGATAGATCCTTTAGTACATGTACACAAAGGAACCATTCTCCAGGAAAATCTTCCAGGTCTAAAAGACATGCTGGTCATTCTGCGTCCTACCGATCAGCAAAAGAGTTTGTTGCAGCTGATATCAGAAGCTGGATGTCATTTGGATAAGGTACATATGGTCTCTTTGGTCTCTGTCCACCCTTCTCTAGTTGCCACAAAAGAAAACTTTTTACACAAAAGCGGGTTGGGGTTGCCTGAAAGTAGTAACCCCAATGATCCAAATGCTGGTGTGAAGACAAAATTTGTCATGGAGCTTGTCAAGCTGTGTGATGCACTTAATGAGAAGGTTTTGATATTCAGTGAATTCATTGACCCTCTGAATTTCATAAAGAATCTGCTCAAAGATCAGTTTTCTTGGCTAGAAGGCAAAGAAGTTCTTTACATGGATGGGAAACAAGATGCCAAGCAACGCCAGTCCTCGATTAATTCTCTTAATGCTCCTGCAAGCGAGGTGAAAGTTTTTCTTGCATCCACAAGAGCTTGTTCTGAAGGCATAAATCTGGTTGGCGCTTCGAGGGTCGTCTTGCTCGACGTCGTTTGGAATCCTTCTGTTGAAAGGCAAGCCATAAGCCGTGCATACAGGCTTGGACAAACAAAAGTTGTGTATGTGTATCACTTGATAATCTCAGGGAGCTTGGAGGTGAGCAAGTATAGACAGCAAACTGAAAAGCATCGGTTGTCTGAGCTGGTATTTTCGTGTCGAGGCCGGGAAAACAAGGGGGACAAAATCTCAGCTGCAGTTGCAGAAGATAAGATTTTGGAAGCAATGATTGACAGAAAAACTCTGGCTGATATGTTTGAAGACATTGTTCACAATCCAAAGGAATCAAACTTATTTGAGAACTTCAATTTTCTTTGAGCTGCAGAACAACAAGTCCTTAGTGTGCCTTTTGCTGCTTTTCTTTCTTTTAGGAGCTGGAGCAGTGACCCTTTCATCCTTGTAACCTTCTCGAACTCGAATTCAGAACATTTTGTTTGTCAATTGTTAGTGATTCGTGGTAGTTCTTGCAGAACAGGTGATGTTAAAAGTACATTTTTTGCCCATGATGATGGAGTTTTTGTATGTTAATCTGCGCTCTGCAGCTTCTACTCAGCGTTTGTTTTTACTTTCCCCTGAATCTTAGGGAGTTTTTGTAACTGTTTCTTTTTTTCCTTCTTTTACCTTAAACCATAAGTTGCACTTTTCTAGCACAACCAAAAGCAGAGAGATTTGAACAAGTCTTGTGCAAATTGCAATTATGATGCAACAATAATGGAGATCTCCAAATGGGATTTTCCCTCTTCACCTATATATTCAAGATTCACCTCTTTCTGCGGCCCTTTTTTTTGTTTCATTCTTTTTCCTCATCACCATTATCCCACTTCTTCTCACATGATCTGCATTTGCATTTTCGTTTCAGGGAGTGGTTTTTTTAAAGAACCATTATAAGATTTGAAGGAATGATTGCTTGGATCTTGAAGAATGACAAAAAGGGTCTGAAAGGATATACATAGCACAGCCCTAGTAGGCACAACCTGGTAAAAACTTGACCATAGCCCACTTGATCGTTTGTCAGTCATATTTTACATTACATGTGGATCTGTCCTTCTGACGGCTGTGCCTGTGGCGGAGCTTGCGGCGGAGCTGGTGTGGGACTGGGCTTTGTTGACAATTCCGTCATCCCTCCTCCTCATTCCTTCAACCAAGAACCGGGTACTTTCATATGTTCTTGACTCATGCATGCCTGGATTTCTTGATTTTATACGCCCCAATTGAATAATACTTTCATAGGTATCAACGATTTCTACTTTTTCAATTTCTAGAATGATATATGAGATGAAGAAAACGTAACATGATTCATTTATGATTGCCATGCAACGGTGCCATAGTGTGAAATGAATGGCTGGTAAAGTTTGGTCTGAATATTGACTGTTGCTGCTATTTGTATTCTGCAGTCACCTTGTTTGTGTTTAGAAGTTCTATACTGTGAAAGATGTGGATTCAGCTTCATCAATTGAGGTCGATTTTCTGAAATGGGCAGGCACCTCAAGGTTTCTTCATGTAGGAGACTGCTGAATTGATTTAACTCCAGGTCCAGGAACAATGGAGGACAGGAAACAGACTAAAAGTGATGCTTCTTCTCCAAACAGTTTTCATAAGCAGAAGAACAATAGTTCCTCTAATAAGCAGGAGGCGACTTTATCGTCGTATGGTAAGCAACGGGTGGTGGAGGATGTTGAACAGTTAAAGGTTGAAACTAAAGATCATCATAAACCTGAGGCTAAAATGGATGTACCTAATCAGGTGGGCTCAGTTGCTCCTGTTATTACCAATAGGAAGCATGAAGTTGTTTCTCATTCTGTAGGCGGCACCTCGACTTCCTCGATTCAGCAACCACAGTTTCAACTACCAGCTGAACAATCTGGTTACTCTACACTGTCAGCATATGTTCAAAGTTTCCAACCTTACATTCCTCAGCCGAAAGAAGTGATGTATTACAGTCAGGGATTGAGCTTTCCATCTCCAGTTGATCATCCGTTGGGCCCTCAGTTCGTGAACTTGAACGGATTTCCTCCATTACATGTTCAAAATGACTTCAGGAAGAGTGAACCAAAAGTAGCTGTGAAGATAACTCATCCAGAAACTAAGGAAGAGCTTAAGCTTGATCAGATAGCCAAAGGAAGAAAGGAAACTGGTTCTTCTAGCACAAGAACACAAGTTAATGGGGAGCAGCAGCTTCAAGCCTATCCTGTCAATTATGGTCACTATAATTTGATGAATTATTTTCCCCACATGCAGCCTGATCCCCTCTCATTGCAGAATTCAACTCCAGTAGCAGCTTTCTCAAGGAAGGAGATGTTTCCCACTGCTGCTCAAATAAGCCAAAATTATTTAGGTGAGTAAGACCGTTTAGTTTTAGTTGATTGATCAAAGCTGAATTTCTCACACTTGACATGTTTTTATGTTCCAAAATGGCTCCAGATATGCAAGGTGGAGTTGTGGGCTCAAACTCAGTGAATGTTTCGTCAGCACCAATTCCTTTCAATGCAATGTTTGGTTATGCTGGAGAGAAAGTCTCATATTCAGTTCCAGTCAAATCAGTTGTTAATGGAAATAATCAAGCAGTTATATCAAGAAGATCTTCAAGGAACCAAGGAAAACTAAAGATTCAACCAGAAATAGCCAATAAGCCACCACAGAAAGTGATGACTAAACCCACAAATTCGGCTGTTTCATCTCGTAGAGGTAATCCTTCTGTGGTTATTGCTGATCAAGGAGTTGGTTGGAAAGCTGTAACTGATGGTAATAAGTCTAAAAAAACTGGACATTCTGATTTTATTAAGAAAGACTGCTTGGGAAATCAAGAGGATATGGAAGAAGTGCACCAGCAGCAGCCCCAACAGGTATGTATGTTTGTCATAATAGCCCACATTATCTACATATTGCTCTTTTCTTATTCATCAGAGTCTGTTCTTGCAGCTAAAGAACTCTAATCTTTCGAAATTAGTGTCTTTAGAAATCGGTGAATCTCCTAACGAAATATCTACTCCTTTGAAGGATCTGAAGCAATCTGATTGTGTTCATGAGTCACCCCTGATGTCTGAATGTACTATTTCAAGGGATGCAAAATTAGCAGAACCTCATGCTGGACCTTCATTAGAGATTCAACCACATGAGGGTGTGAATGTTGCAACTAAGG
Source organism: Knoxia roxburghii (assembly GCA_030378225.1). NCBI lineage: Eukaryota > Viridiplantae > Streptophyta > Magnoliopsida > Gentianales > Rubiaceae > Knoxia > Knoxia roxburghii. The sequence continues at coordinate 39,401,435 of CM059423.1, forward strand.
TGGGGAATGCTAATAGTTTAGAGCATATATCAAGGAAAGATGGATTGCGCTACAACGCGAAGAACGCCGGTAGAGATAGCATTGGAGTGGCAGGGAAAAGGTGGTACTCCCGGAGTTTTCTTCTGACATTCTCTAGTCAGTTTGTGGAACTTCCTGCAGATTTCAAATTAGTTGATGACATGCTGAAAGTACTGATTTTGGGCTCTGATTCTGTGGGCGATCATGGGCATAAAATTCAGGAGGGTCGCGCGTGCAACAAAACAACTACTTCTGCTTCTGAATTAGAGGAACAAAGTGTGGTTATTGGAGAGAATTTCAACCCTCGTTCTATTACAGGTGGGAATTACAGCAGGAATGGAAAGAAATCTGATCTTCTTGATGGTAGTTTTGGTTCGTCGTCGACGATGACTGGTCATAATAGAGGAAGGAGAAGTAAATGGCCTGATGCTGATCGCGGTCTTCTGTCATTGCCTCAGTCTTGTACACAAGTTATGCACAAAGCCGAGCGCAAATATGAAGTGCGCAAAGTGAGTGATGATGAAGAGGCAAAGCAAAGACAGTTAAAGGCTATTCTCAACAAGTTAACACCTCAGAACTTTGACAGGCTCTTTCAGCAAGTTAGAGAAGTCAAAATTGATAATGCAACCACTCTTTCAGGTCTGATTTCTCAGATATTTGACAAAGCTCTCATGGAGCCAACATTCTGTGAGATGTATGCAAGTTTTTGCTGGAATCTAGCCGGCGCGCTCCCAGATTTCGTCGAGGGCCATCAGAAAATCACATTCAAAAGACTCTTGCTCAATAAATGTCAGGAGGAATTTGTGAGAGGCGAAAGAGAGGAAGCCGAGGCGACTAGAATCGAAGAGCATGGAGAGAACAAGCTTTCCAAGGAGGAAAGAGAGGAGAAAAGGATCCAAGCGCGAAGACGGATGCTTGGGAACATCAGATTGATAGGGGAACTATACAAGAAACGAATGTTAACCGAGAGAGTACTTCGCGAATGCATGAATAAACTTCTTGGAGATTACCATAATCCAGATGAAGAAGATATAGAAGCTCTATGCAAGCTAATGACCACTGTTGGTGAGATAATTGACCATCCTAAAGCTAAAGATCAGATAGATGCATATTTTGCAACCATGAAAAGCCTGTCAAGAAATGCTCAGCTGTCATCAAGGATTAGGTTCATGTTGAAGGATGTGATTGATTTAAGAAACAATAAATGGAAGCAAAGGCGACAAGTCGAAGGGCCGAAAAAGATTGAAGAACTACACAGTGATGCAGCTCAGGAAAGAAGAGCACTTATAAACCAACTCACTTCCAGTCCAACCTTTGCATCATCAAACAGAAGAGTTCCAGTTCCTGGAAACTTGGAACCTGGATCATCAGAGTTCCAGTCTCCTCCTCCGCCGCATTCAAGGCCGCAAAATCATGGATTTGGAAGTCAGGATGTGCGTTTAGAAGATGGAAAACAACATCAGAATCATCATGGGACAGTTCCAGGTTCATCTCCCAGGTCAAGTGAAGGGAAATATAGGAGGATTGGTGGAAACCAAAATGGTGTTTCTTCTAAGAAAATGTCTATTGGTGGAGGCCAAACAATGTCTAGAACAAAGGCCGCATAAATTAAGGTTAATTTCAAGAATGGTTTGTCTAATTCAATACTCTTTTTTGTTTTTGTTTTTTTCAGCTTTATATACATGATGATACTTTTATTAATTTCTTGTCGGTTTTGATTTGGTTTTGGACATTTTCGTTTTGTTGTTATTTACAACGTTATCATTAGCTATGTCGTTTACATGTACTACAACAAGATTTGATCCACAAAGAAATGACGAAAAAATAGTAAGAATAGTTTCGATAATATGACCTAGTGTTAAATTTAGTATTAAACATTTAGTAGTTGATATAAATTTTGTTATTCATAACATATTTGATCATAGTAACACTTTTTATTCCCAACCTAAATTTTATGTCATATTGACTAACACGTTAACATAGACCGAATGTGTTATGAATAGCAAAATTTAAAACTTAATTTGTCAGCTAATAAACATTTATGATTAAATTTGACAAAATAATATGATTTAGCAACTAAACGTTTAGTAATCGACAAATTTAGTTATAAATCTTACTATTCACAACACATTTAGTTATAATAATAGTTTTTTTTTTGAAAACTTTAACGGTTGAATTACAATTTTATCAACTCCTATACAATGTGAATACCATGTGAATTAATTTACTCTACCTGACAAATTTTGTGTCACATGAACTAACACGTTATCGTGGCTCAAATTACATTTTTACCCCAAAAAACTATTATTATGACTTAATATATTATAAATAATAAAATTTAAAACTAATTTTATCGATCACCAAATGTTTACGATTAAATTTGACACGATACAAACTATTTTTGCATTTTTCCAAAATGACCGACCCAAACAATTGAAATGTTTTCCAAATATTTTGCCCTGGTATAAAGTGTGTTTTTTTTTTGTTTCGGTTGAGTTGACCTGGGAGTCCGTATGAGCGAATAATGGATCTTATGCCCCGAACCGAAAATGACCCGATGACTAATTCTCTTATAATGCCTTGAATTGAAAATCTAGGGGTTCTTAACCGTGCCTCTCGTTGTCTTCTCCGCTCGCCGGTTCGCTGTGTATCTGAGAATAGCATCCAGCAATTCTCGAAGCGATCCGTTCAAAATGGTAAATTTTTTTAATCTCGTTTACTATAACTGCACTCGGTCACTTCTGTGATGTGGAGATATAATATAATTATGCATTCAATGATTTTAATCTTTTTCTTTAAATTGTCTTGTGTGGTCTGAGGCCGAATCTTCATGATTGTATTGTATTTTGAAGTTTTTAAGTTTATGACATAGGTGGGCTATAAGCTTTGAATTTGCAGTTTAGGATATGAATGTATGAATGTGATTAAGTTAGGCATTTGCATGTTTTATGGTTTGGACTGCCGTTTAAGAAATTGGCGTGCAATGTGCACTTGGTGGTGTGAGTGCCAGAGAAGAGAAGTGTAGAAAAACTTAACCTTGCTGCATATTTTTCTAGAGTCTCTACTAACCAATTTCTTTAAGAAGGCTTATCCAGTTGGTAGTAGTGATTGTGGTTTTGTACTTGTAGTGAAGAAGTTTGTGGAGAATTGATTGTGATATTTTTTTTTGTTTCGATGCAGACTAAGAGGACTAAGAAGGCTGGAATTGTTGGGAAGTATGGTAAGTTCGTTCTTGTGCTTTGCAGCTTCCATTTGATTTGGTTCCTTATGGTTGTTCCCCGATGACATGTGGCTGTCTGCAATGTAGCATTTTCTTGTAAATATAAAACGTTGCTTGATTGGTTGTCGTTTAGCATTCCTGCAGGCTTGGCGCCAATGGGTTTCTTTGAGACAGAAAACAAAAAAAAAAAGACTGCCTTTGCCCTATGAAATATCAATAGTAAATAATTATAGACTATTAAGTAATAGTAGAATGGCACTTCGAATTCGATATTTAGTTTCATGTTAGAATTAGGGATGCTCAAATCTCAATCTATTTGCATTTTTAAGATAGAATGTCAGTCTATATGTGTCCATCAGTTGGATTGCTTGATATTGGTGCCCAGTGTTATTCTAGGCAGAACAACTAGTTGTGTTTGAAATGCTTAGTGTTTTATTTTGACAAAGTTGCCGAAGTTGCCATGGGTGCAATTTGCAAATCTAGTTACTCTATATAGTATCACTTATGATTCTGGTTTATTTATGAATGTGATCTTTAACCCTTTGATCATAAGAACTCTGTAAGTGCTGACCTGTTGCTAATATTTAGGTACACGTTATGGAGCTAGTTTGCGGAAGCAAATTAAGAAGATGGAAGTTTCCCAGCATAACAAATATTTGTGTGACTTCTGTGGAAAGGTTTGGCTTTCTTTGGTGTTGCTGGGTTATTGTGTTTTGTGGTTTGGGAAACAGCATGTTAACATACATTTCTTTGAGTTTCATACCTATGGATCTGTGTGATTTTACAAGTTTCGCTTTTTGGAGGCACACTTCCGTTCTAACAGAAAGTTGCTCATCTGCAGTATGCTGTGAAGAGAAAGGCTGTAGGAATCTGGGGATGCAAGGACTGTGGCAAGGTGAAAGCTGGTGGCGCATACACAATGAAGTAACTATCATAGTCCTCCATCTTCTTTCCTCTACTCTCCTTATTCTTGCTTACTTAAACTAATTCTTGTTTCTCCCTCTCTTTTATGCAACAGTACTGCCAGTGCGGTGACAGTTAGGAGTACAATCCGGAGGCTGAGGGAACAAACAGAGAGTTGATTTTTGTTGCAGTTTTTCAGTTGGAGTTACTAATTCGCGGACTGCTAGCCAGGTTTTGTTAGGCAAAGTTCTATTCATTATGCTGTTAAGGCAGATATTGAGTTACTTGTGTGAAAGTGTTGAAGCCCTTTTGTGAAGCTCTCTTTATAAACATTGTTATGTTACATTTGGTGAGTTGATAAAATGTTTTTTCCAGAAGCACTTACCATTAAACATTCTGATTCACCAAACCCTATACCACGGCTAAGATCACCACCAAAACTGGTGGTGGCGCCACCCACATGAACAACACTTTGAATCCTCTTACCACAGCTAAGATCACCGGAACATCCACTAACCCACATCATTTTCCAGACTGCGGAATCATAAGAACACCTTTTAAGTTACGACCAGTTCTTATTTTGCTCAGCTTGAAGAAAGCCGATTTGGCAATGCTGATGGATATCACGGCCATCAGAGATTGATGCTTATTTCCGGCGCAATTAAGCATGAATCCTACTCAGGTGAAGCCTATGAAATTTGGAAGAATAATTAATCAAGTGGGTGCTGAAACCATAATTATAAGTTCTAAACTTTCTCATTATTGATTCAAGAAGTGTACGGTTTGTGTTTTGGATGGTATTTTTATATGGAAAATGTTTGCAATGAAAAACCCCCGAGCACAAGACAAAATGGTAATGAAGTAATGCATCAAAATTATGAGGACAAACTTTGATAGTCACAAAAATTCAGAGCTGCACAGAATAAATCCAGTAACTCTACAGAACCATGATGGAATTTCGAGCTCAACCATGGACAACAACATTAATATACTCAATTGTGTGAACTTGAGGCTCTGTTAGGAACTTTACTGGAAACCTCACGCAGGTAGAGGAGGGATCTTTTGTTTTTTTTAGCAGCATTGGTTAAGAATACCGCGTAGGATAATTTTTTATTTATTTTTATTAATGGTACTGCGTAGGACCCTTTTAGAGAGCCATTGATTTGTACCATGAAATGGTAGATTCATGGTGACGTAAAAAGACTTGGGCTTGGCACAGATGTCTATGTTTGTACTGCTTTGGTTGATTTTTATCTGAGATGTTTATGCCCTTCTGACCTATTCTTCTGCAAATTTGGTTCCCCTTCTTCTTCAACTAAAATGATGTGAAATAATCACACACTTTGTCATAAAGCTTGATGGCAAACATAAACTGAGAGATTCAAAATCATTGGAAATGAGGTCTTGATTATATCTATTCATGCAACTAACATCTAAGTATCTATTTAACAATGTTTTCTCAGGAAGAGATTCTGCAATTCCTAATCCATGTTTTAGCCTATGTTGTTGGGAATGACCCAAGAATTGATTCCTTCCTTGCTCCATTCAGCCTGCCCTTTAGCTTATTCTTTTCTTTTGGAAACCAAATCCGCAGCTTCCAATAGCTCAATACGTAATAAATGATTCTCTCATCTAACCAAAGCAAGGAATGATTCCACACATAATTTTAGAGCAAACTTCAGTTGCAATACCAGAATCTTTGAGAAGGTAAGAAGTTGTGTGCTAAAGATTTGAATCATTTGATTGAGCATTCCCCACGTATACCAAGCGTAAAGAAAGAAACTTAACTGGGAAATGAAATCCATAAATTAGAGGGCCATCAACTCCTCTTGAATTCACACACCAGATTTACTTGTTCCATCCGAACCAATTTTTATCACCCAATTCTTGAAAATAAACGAAAACAAAAGAAAGGAGAGAAATCAGAGGGATTAGGATGGCAGATCAAGTGTTGAGTGTTGTGTCAAATACGCTCTTAACCTTGATGAGTGAAGAGGCAAAACTATTGGGAGGGCTTCGGCAAGAGATCCAACTCATCAGCTACGAATTTGATCAAATGAAAGCCTTCCTGACAGTGGCAGAATCCAAAAAAGAAGACCATCCCCAGCTCAAAGTATGGATTGAGCAGGTGAGGGAAGTTGCTTATGACACTGAAGATGCTCTTGATGAATTCAAATTCCACTTTGCTCGCCATCCTCAACGTGGATTCTTTGGCTATCTGCGTTCAAGTTTCAACTCCATCAAGAATTTTCCCGCTCGACATCGGCTTGCTACCCAATTGCAAAGCATCAAATCCCAAATCAAAAGTATTTCTGAAGCTCGCCTCAGATACGAATCAGAATATGGCAACAATATCCCTGCAGATAATCTGGCAGCAAACAACGCTTGGAGGTACAGCAAAGATGATGAAGCACTTTATACAAAAGAATCTGAGTTGGTAGGCATCCAAATGCCGAAGCAACGCCTCATTTCTGAGCTCTTACAAGGTCATGAATCCCAAGTAAAAATAATCTCGGTTCTGGGTATGGGAGGTATTGGGAAGACCACCCTTGTCAAAAAAGTTGTTTCTGATGCATCTGTGGGAAATCATTTCCAGATCCATGCCTGGGTTACTGTCTCTCAATCATATGACTTTAAGGAGGTCCTAAAAGTCTTGATTCGAGAATCATACAAGGATTTCAAGGAACCATCTCCTCCCGACATGGATTCGATGAATATTGCTGAGTTGAAAGCACACATCAGAGACTTTCTCCAACGTGCAAGGTACGTTGTCATTTTCGATGATGTGTGGGACAGAGATTTCTGGGATGCATTGAAATTTGCATTTCCTGAGAATCGCTACGGAGGCAATTGTGTGTTGTTAACAACACGAATTGCTGATGTAGCCTCTGCCTCATGCAATATTAACTCCCATGACTATGTTTACAGAATGGAATACTTGTCATTTGAAGATTCGATGACTCTGTTTTGTCGCAAGACATTTAAAAATAGTTGTTGTCCTGACCATCTAAAAGATTTTGTAAAAAGGATTGTGGAGAAGTGTGAGGGCTTGCCACTAGCAATTGTTGCCATTAGTGGGGTTTTGGCGTCAAAAGACTTGGGCAGAATAGATGAGTGGGAGAGGGTTCTAAATAGATTGGGGGGTGAATCTGAAGGTAGTGGAAAGCTTGATAGAGCAAAGAAGATACTTTGGTTGAGTTACAATGACTTACCTCCCACTCTCAAGACTTGTTTGTTGTACACTAGCATTTTTCCTGAGGATTCTAGAATATCTTGCCACTATATAATTCAATTGTGGATTGCTGAAAGATTTTTGGAACAAATTGAGGGACTCACTATTGAAGAAGTTGGGTGGAATTATGTGAAAGAACTTGCCAATAGGAGCTTAATTCAAGTAGTTCAGGTGAGATATGATGGCCGACCTTCGGCTTTTCATATCCATGATCTCATGCGAGAAGTAATTTTGTGTGAATCGAGAGAGAAAAATTTGATTACCTTTGTTAGTAGTACTACACAACAGACAAGCATGGGGTGGGCTCCTGAGAAGGTGGTGCGTCGTCTCGGAATTCATCAAATTGATTTCTTTGAGAACTATGCCGCAACAGAAAGTCGTTATTGCTTTAGCCATCTCCGATCCATAATGACTTTTGGATGCACAAAACCCTTGCCGAATGCATGGTTAGTTCAATTTTTCTCTAGTAAGTGTTTGAAAGTTGTAGATTTTGAGGGTATGCAGTTGGATGGAATTCCAAAAGAGGTGTTCAACTTATATCAACTCACTCATTTAAATTTACTTGGTACTAAAGTTAAAAAAGTATCAAAATCTATTAAAAGACTTCAAAATCTGGAGTATTTAAATTTAGGTCAAACTGATGTGAGGGAGTTGCCTGTGGAAATCCAAAAGTTACACAAACTTCGAGTGCTTGTTGTATATCAGGATGTTGTTACTTCAGCTGGTTTAACAATTCTGACGAGTGGATTCAAAACTCCATGTAATATAGGATCTCTTCCTTCACTAGAAAGACTTGTGTGCATCGATGTAGGGAATAGTGAAGAGACAGGAATAATCAAGGAGATAGGAAAATTGTTAAAGTTAAGAGAATTATCAATTACAAATCTAAGAAGAGAAGATGGGAAGGAGTTTTGCTCTTCGCTTGAGAAGCTCACAAATCTACGGGAATTAACCATTGATTGTTCAGATGGAAAAGAATATCCAATTACTATATTGGACTTGAATCATTCCTTTCCTATTTTGTCTCTGCAATATGTTAATTATTTAGAATTGGTTGGCCGCTTAGAAAAGATGCCACCATGGATAAGAAATCTTCAGAATTTGGGACTCATAAGTTTGGTTGGGAGTAGTTTAGAGGACGATCCATTAGAGTCATTACAACATTTGCCCAACTTAATGGAAGTTTGTTTTGATGGAGTTTACCAAGGAGAAAGTTTGTGTTTTAAAAGTGGAGGTTTTCTGAAACTGAAGAAGTTGATCCTAACTAATATGGAAGGATTGAGATGGGTGAGAGTGGAGGAGGTTGCAATGCCAAGTTTAAGAGAATTAAATCTGTTTAGACTTCCATTGATGAAGGATTTACCTTTGGGTATTGAACACTTGAAGGAGCTTCAATTGCTTGAATTTTACATGATGAGTTCTGAACTTACAGAGAAGATGCAAGAGACGAAGGAGGACTTGAAAGACAGCAAAGATAATAGAAGAATAGCACACATTCCCATTGTCAAGTTTTGGTTCAAAAGAGATGGGGAATGGCAATGGGAATATCTATGATCAAATGTTGTATTTCTTGTTCATGAGTCTTTAATGACAATTATTTAATTGCAATAAGAGAGCAGTGACTAATGACGATTGGAATTTACTAAGCATTTCTATTCATATTAATATTTCATATTATTGTCTTAATTTTTCCCTTCTGACTACTATATATTATATCATTTTATTTTATTTTTTGTTTGCGCACGAGCATGCTGATCTAAGTTTATCGGATGTCCCCTTACGGAATTTTCTTCATGACTTTTAACATAATATATTTATTTTATTTCTAACAAAATATTTTTTTCCCTAGCAAAATTCTTACCTTCCTAATCTTAATTGTTTGTCTTTCAACATTAATGCTCATGGTAAGGTGGTGTGATGTCTCAGCACAACAAATATAGAAATAAAATATCTCAAATTTCATAAAATAATATAGCATTTCGCGCTCTATTAACAGCAATTCGTTTTTGTAAATTTGTCAAATCACCTTTAACCCTAAAACCACACATAATTATGGATATTGATTTGAAGTATTCTGTTCGAACAAGTCGAACTAGGAAATCATAAGATGTCTAATCTTCGACAGAATTAATGTAGAGTTCAAACTTCCTAAAATTCAACTGCAAAATTACATTCTTGTTCAGGTAATTAAGCTTGAATACTAGAATTGGTAGGCCCTGCCGACGCAAATTTTGACAAAGGCTCTGCTACTTGGGCAGACCTTAGGCTGGCACCCGTCCTAAGTGCAATGGAGGTCACCAACCTAAGCCATGGGCCTTCTTGATCACCGATTGAGCCAGTCCGGGTTAGAATGTTTCCTAATCCTACTCCTTCCTATTTTATACTACTCCAGCCGCCCCATCCTCCAGTATCCTTCCGATGTGGGATGAATCATTGGGAAACTTCTCTTCCTCTATCATCCACTCTTCTCCAATCAATCAATTCTGACACCTTATTTTGAACACACGGGATCTTCTGTTTCGAAATCCATGTTACTGTTCCAGTGTAAAACGGTGTCTTTATATTTTTTTACCCTCAAATTCTATCGGCTCACTCACGGCTCACCAAATATATTTTTTTAACTGTTTACTTTCTCTCCCTCAAACCGTATCAGTTTTATCATTCCGGTCTCTAAGCCGTCTTCATCTTTGTCGTTGGCGTTCGAATTTTGCTCTGATTCAAGATTTGCAACGTTCTCCTATCTTCCAAAATTAGGTAAGGGCTTTATATATTATTTAGGAGCGACTAAGTTTGGATAATTCTCGTCGGCTTAGTTGTCTGGTTGCTTTGTCGGAGTTCTTTTGTCTCGGTTGTTGGAAATTGACCTTCACCAATCTCTCTTTGGCCCTCTTCCTCACACCCTTGGTAACCTCCCAAACCTCAAGTATGGCCCAATTTCTAGAGTCCTTTGCCGCCGCAATTTACTGGATTTTGATTATTCGTGTATACTCTGCAATCTCATATTTGATCCGGGTCACAATTCATAATGTCTTTCTTAGAAAAATTTTGGCATTGTTCTAGAATTGGATTTCAATAGTTTGAAGTGTTTTTTTCTTATTGATGTCTACGCATATTACTATGGTGCTGGACTCTAGTAGATATTTTATATATGGATTTCTGTCTGTTTATCAATTGGCTGCATAATGGAAGCTAATAGAACCTGTGCTGAAACATTTTATACTATTGTGTTAGTATAAATCAAAGGTGTGGTGTTGTATTTTCTGCTCCTGTTCAAGGGTTTTCATTTCTCTATTAGTGTTTCCTGTTACTGTTATTAAGGATGGGAATACATTATTCTTACGGAACAAACTACTCTTAAATTATGCAGTATGCATACTAATAATGGTGGGGGTGGTCTGGTGAGGAAGAATTCAAAACATTCTAGCCTCTTGTTGATGGAATTAAGTCAGTTCCTTACATCTTTCCAATATTATAGGGAGAGCAGTCTGATACTTCGGTTGCAGGGATAGAGCCATAATCAGGGAGGGGAAGGCTAGATTCTTTGCTGCTTAGAAACGAACTTCCACCAGAAGCCATGTTTTCTTCCAAACTTTGGAAAATGGCGCACCGTCACCAGATGCTGGGCTAAAACTTCTTTACAGGGTCCTATAGATGTATCCTGATATAAAAATAGCATATTAATACAACAAATTCATACAGGAAGGAACATCTTGCACAAAGGAGAAAGAAAGGTCAGTCAATCGTTGGTGTTCTATATCATTGTAGTGTGCAGAGCAGGGTATCTGTCTGTCCAAACCAATTTGGTTTTCCTCTCATACTCCCATATCCAGCATAGAGGTGAACTTCAAAATCTGTCCATCCTTTTAGGCAAAGAGCTCCACACATACACAGCAACTAGGCAATTTTTTTCCTACAACTAGGTGTACAAGTAGGATGGTACCCATAGCAGTTTTTGTATATAAAACATGTCATTAAATGATGTTTCCCAATTTTCTCTTCTTAAATTGAGGTCATTAATGATGTTTTTCATAGTAATTTTTACTATGTGTACAGATTTTTATAGTACACTTAGTTGTACTATATAAGTATTGCAGCAACTAACGGGACAAATTAGAAAGTAATGGAAGATGGATGGGAATTAGAATAAGCAGTTGTACTTAACCAGTGAAAAGGTCATTCCCCTAACTTGTTTATAAACTCTACACAAAAACAGAAAGATTTTTTTTTTTTTTTAATTTCTTTCATAAACTCAAACATCAAAGTAGAAAATGTGGGCTTTTCTCTCAACTCAAAACTAATCAAAAGTGTGTTTATAATTTCTTTCTAGTTGGAAAAACCAGGGTTCTCTCCCTCTGAATAAGAGGTTATAAACAAACCAGTGCAGCAAAATTGCCAAAAATGTGATCCTTTCAAGTTTAATTTAAAAACATATAGCTGGGATTTATAATTCAAAGAAAAGATTTGGACCACTGAGAACTCCCATGACAGCTCTCCTGCACAAACACGAAGCTCCTTACTTCTATCAATTTAAACTACTAAGAAGTATAATTAGGTCTAAAATGTTTTATATCGAATAACAGCACTCAATCAATAACTTCAAAACCACTGATTCAGTACAAAATGAAAGATGAGAACAATAAACACTCTTCTTTGTATTAGCCGGCAACATAAAACATAACGAAATGCAAAAACTCTCATTTTTTCCCTTTCCCCTTAAAATCTGCAAATTTCAGTCAAAGTTCCCTGAAGATAAGTATCGGACAACAACCATAAAACCCAACAAAGTCTGCACCAAAATGTAAAATCAGAGGACAACAGAGAATCCCTGATACAACAAAAATCAGCAAGACAGGACCCAGAAAAAGAAAACTCCCAATGAAAAAAACAAACCTACAAAGAACTGCCAAACCCAGTAATACAAAAACTCAGTAATTGACCGATCTAATAACAAAATTCTCAGAGATTTGACAGGGAGTGGTCTTTGTTGAATGGAGTGAGCTATATGATATGACTGGAAACCCCTAGTCATCTCCTATATTGCTCCACTGATTGCATTCATCGTCTTCCTATTCAACTTCTTTAAGAATTCTTCATCTGGACGCCCTAAAAAATCTTCCACTGTCCCTGCCAAAGCTGCCGATGATCGGGAACTTCCCCACCGCTCCCTCCAGAAATCATCAACTATTCCTCGCCTTGGAAGATGAAACATAGAAGAACGGATAGAAGATTTAGGAGAAGAAAAAAAACAAAATAAATAAAAACAAAAGTGTGAGCCGAGCTGAAAGATTTAGTAAGCTGATGGATTTAGTGGTTAAAAAATAAGTAATACACTGTGGTTTTACACTGGAACAGGGGATGGAACAGGAATTTCGTAACAGAGGATCCCGTGTGTATTTTGAATGATATTTAGCCCATTGGAAGTGTAATTCTGCAGTTTTTGCTATGTAGTGACAAGATAGGGAAAGAAAGTGCAATAATGCAAAAGCTCACAAAAAGAACACGTAATACTGCATCAATTACTTTGAAGATGCTACACTTTCACAAGCCAATTTTAAACTGTAGAGGGAACAAACAGAGAGTTGATTTTTGTTGCAGTTTTTCAGTTGGAGTTACTAATTCGCGGACTACTAGCCAGGTTTTGTGAGGCAAAGTTCTATTCATTATGCTGTTAAGGCAGATCTTGAGTTGCTTGTGTGAAAGTTTTGAAGACCTTTTGTGAAGCTCTCTTTATAAACATTGTTATGTTACATTTGGTGAGTTGATAAAATGTTTTTTCCAGAAGCACTTACCATTAAACATTCTGATTCACCAAACCCCATACCACGGCTAAGATCACCACCAAAACTGGTGGTGGCGCCACCCACATGAACAACACTTTGAACCCTCTTACCACAGCTAAGATCACTGGAACATCCACTAACCCACATCATTTTCCAGACTGCGGAATCATAAGAACACTACGACCAGTTCTTATTTTGCTCGGCTTGAAGAAAGCCGATTTGGCAATGCTGATGGATATCACGGCCACCAGAGATTGATGCTTATTTCCAGCGCAATTAAGCATGAATCCTACTCAGGTGAAGCCTATGAAATTTGGAAGAATAATTAATCAAGTGGGTGCTGAAACCTTAAAGCATAAGTTCTAAACTTTCTCATTATTGATTCAAGAAGTGTGCGGTTTGTGTTTTGGATGGTATTTTTATATGGAAAATGTTTGCAATGAAAAACCCCCGAGCACAAGACAAAATGGTAATGAAGTAATGCATCAAAATTATGATGACAAACTTTGATAGTCACAAAAATTCAGAGCTGGACAGAATAAATCCAGTAACTCTATAGAACCATGATGGAATTTCGAGCTCAACCATGGACAACAACATTAATATACTCAATTGTGTGAACTTGAGGCTCTGTTAGGAACTTTACTGGAAACCTCACGCAGGTAGAGGAGGGATCTTTTGTTTTTTTTAGCAGCATTGGTTAAGAATACCGCGTAGGATAATTTTTTATTTATTTTTATTAATGGTACTGCGTAGGACCCTTTTAGAGAGCCATTGATTTGTACCATGAAATGGTAGATTCATGGTGACGTAAAAAGACTTGGGCTTGGCTCAGATGTCTATGTTTGTACTACTTTGGTTGATTTTTATCTGAGATGTTTATGCCCTTCTGACCTATTCTTCTGCAAGTTTGGTTCCCCTTCTTCTTCACCTAAAATGATGTGAAATAATCACACACTTTGTCATAAAGCTTGATGACAAACATAAACTGAGAGATTCAAAATCATTGGAAATGAGGTCTTGATTATATCTATTCATGCAACTAACATCTAAGTATCTATTTAACAATGTTTTCTCAGGAAGAGATTCTGCAATTCCTAATCCATGTTTTAGCCTATGTTGTTGGGAATGACCCAAGAATTGATTCCTTCCTTGCTCCATTCAGCCTGCCCTTTAGCTTATTCTTTTCTTTTGGAAACCAAATCCGCTGCTTCCAATAGCTCAATATGTAATAAATGATTCTCTCATCCAACCAAAGCAAGGAATGATTCCACTCATAATTTTAGAGCAAACTTCAGTTGCAATACCAGAATCTTTGAGAAGGTAAGAAGTTGTGTGCTAAAGATTTGAATCATTTGATTGAGCATTCCCCACGTATACCAAGCGTAAAGAAAGAAACTTAACTGGGAAATGAAATCCATAAATTAGAGGGACATCAACTCCTCTTGAATTCACACACCAGATTTACTTGTTCCATCCGAAGCAATTTTTATCACCCAATTCTTGAAAATAAACCAAAACAAAAGAAAGAAGAGAGAAATCAGAGGGATTAGGATGGCAGATCAAGTGTTGAGTGTTGTGTCAAATACGCTCTTAACCTTGATGAGTGAAGAGGCAAAACTATTGGGAGGGCTTCGGCAAGAGATCCAACTCATCAGCTACGAATTTGATCAAAAGAAAGCCTTCCTGACAGTGGCAGAATCCAAAAAAGAAGACCATCCCCAGCTCAAAGTATGGATTGAGCAGGTGAGGGAAGTTGCTTATGACACTGAAGATGCTCTTGATGAATTCAAATTCCACTTTGCTCGCCATCCTCAACGTGGATTCTTTGGCTATCTGCGTTCAAGTTTCAACTCCATCAAGAATTTGCCCGCTCGACATCGGCTTGCTACCCAATTGCAAAGCATCAAATACCAAATCAAAAGTATTTCTGAAGCTCGCCTCAGATACGAATCACAATATGGCAACAATATCCCTGCAGATAATCTGGCAGCAAACAACGCTTGGAGGTACATCAAAGATGATGAAGCACTTTATACAAACGAATCTGAGCTGGTAGGCATCCAAATGCCTAAGCAACGCCTCATTTCTGAGCTCTTACAAGGTCATGATTCCCAAGTAAAAGTAATCTCGGTTCTGGGTATGGGAGGTATTGGGAAAACCACCCTTGTCAAAAAGGTTTTTTCTGATGCATCTGTGGGAAATCATTTCCAGATCCATGTGTGGGTTACTGTCTCTCAATCATATGACTTGAAGGAGGTCCTAAAAGTCTTGATTCGAGAATCACACAAGGATTTCAAGGAACCATCTCCTCCCGACATGGATTCGATGAATATTGCTGAGTTGAAAGCACACATCAGAGACTTTCTCCAACGTGCAAGGTACGTTGTCATTTTCGATGATGTGTGGGACAGAGATTTCTGGGATGCATTCAAATATGCATTTCCTGAGAATCGCTACGGAGGCAATTGTGTGTTGTTAACAACACGAATTGCTGATGTAGCCTCTGCCTCATGCAATATTAACTCCCATGACTATGTTTACAGAATGGAATACTTGTCATTTGAAGATTCGATGACTCTGTTTTGTCGCAAGACATTTAAAAATAGTTGTTGTCCTGACTATCTAAAAGATGTTGTAAAAAGGATTGTGGAGAAGTGTGAGGGCTTGCCACTAGCAATTGTTGCCATTAGTGGGGCTTTGGCGTCAAAAGACTTGAGCAGAATAGATGAGTGGGAGAGGGTTCTAAATAGATTGGGGGGTGAATCTGAAGGTAGTGGAAAGCTTGATAGAGCAAAGAAGATACTTTGGTTGAGTTACAATGACTTACCTCCCACTCTCAAGACTTGTTTGTTGTACACTAGCATTTTTCCTGAGGATTTTAGCATAAATTGCTACTATATAATTCAATTGTGGATTGCTGAAAGATTTTTGGAACAAATTGAGGGACTCACTAGTGAAGAAGTTGGGTGGAATTATGTGAAAGAACTTGCCAATAGGAGCTTAATTCAAGTAGATGAGATGCGATATGAAGGCCGACCTAGGACTTTTCATATCCATGATCTCATGCGAGAAGTAATTTTGTGTGAATCGAGAGAGAAAAATTTGATTACCTTTGTTAGTAGTACTACACAACAGACAAGCATGGGGTGGGCTCCTGAGAAGGTGGTGCGTCGTCTCGGAATTTATCCAATTGATTTCTTTGAGAACTATGCCGCAACAGAAAGTCGTTATTGCTTTAGCCATCTCCGATCCATAATCACTTCTGGATGCACAAAACCCTTGCCGAATGCATGGTTAGTTCAATTTTTCTCTAGTAAGTGTTTGAAAGTTGTAGATTTTGTGGGTATGCAATTGGATGGAATTCCAAAAGAGGTGTTCAACTTATATCAACTCACTCATTTAAATTTATTTGGTACTAGAGTTAAAAAAGTATCAAAATCCATTAAAAGACTTCAAAATCTGGAGTATTTAAATTTAGGTAAAACTGATGTGAGGGAGTTGCCTGTGGAAATCCAAAAGTTACACAAACTTCGTGTGCTTGTTGTATATCAGAATGTTGTTACTTCATATGGTTTAACACTTCTGATGAGTGGATTCAAAACTCCATGTAATATAGGATCTCTTCCTTCACTAGAAAGACTTGAGTGCATCGATGTAGGGAATAGTGAAGAGACAGGAATAATCAAGGAGATAGGAAAATTGTTAAAGTTAAAGGAACTATCAATTACAAATCTAAGAGAAGAAGATGGGAAGGAGCTTTGCTCTTCGCTTGAGAAGCTCAGAAATCTACAGGATTTAATCATTGATTGTTCAGATGGAAAAGAATATCCAATGACTATATTGGACTTGAATCATTCTTTTCCTATTTTGTCTCTGCAATATGTTAATTATTTAGAATTGGTTGGCCGCTTAGAAAAGATGCCACCATGGATAAGAAATCTTCAGAATTTGGGACTCATAAGTTTGGTTGGGAGTAGTTTAGAGGACGATCCATTAGAGTCATTACAACATTTGCCCAACTTAATGGAAGTTTGTTTTGATAGAGTTTACCAAGGAGAAAGTTTGTGTTTTAAAAGTGGAGGTTTTCTGAAACTGAAGAAGTTGATCCTAACTACTATGGAAGGATTGAGATGCGTGAGAGTGGAGGAGGCTGCAATGCCAAGTTTAAGAGAATTAAAACTGGGTAAACTTCCATTGATGAAGGATTTACCTTTGGGTATTGAACACTTGAAGGAGCTTCAATTGCTTGAATTTTACATGATGAGTTCTGAATTTATAGAGAAGATGCAAGAGACGAAGGAGGACTTGAAAGACAGCAAAGATAATACAAGAATAGCACAAATTCCCATTGTCAAGTTTTGGATCTTAAGAGATTGGAAATGGCAAAGTGAATATCTATGATCAAATGTTGTATTTCTTGTTCATGAGTCTTTAATGACAATTATTTAACTGCAATAAGAGAGCAGTGACTAATGGCGATTGAAATCTACTAAGCATTTTTATTCATATTAATATTTCATACTATTGTCCTAATTTTTCCCTACTGACTGCTATATATTATATCATATATATATATATATATATATATATTTTTCGTTTGCTTGCGCACGAGCATGTGGATCCAAGTTTATCGAATGTCCCATAAGAGAATTTTTTTCATAACTTTTAACATAATATATTTATTTTATTTCTAACAAAATATTTTTTTCCCTAGCAAAATTCTTATCTTCCTAATCTTAATTGTTTGTCTTTCAACATTAATGCTCATGGTAAGGTGGTGTGATGTCTCAGCACAATAAATATAGAAACAAAATATCTCAAATTTCATAAAATAATGTAACATTTCGCACTCTATTAATAGCAATTCTTTTTTGTAAATTTGTCAAATTACCTTTCTTGAGGAACCCTAAAACCACACATATAATTATGGATACTGATTTGAAGTATTTTGTTCAAACAAGTCGAACTAGGAAATCATAAGATGTCTAATCTTCGACAGAATTAATGTAGAGTTCAAACTTCCTAAAATTCAACTGCAAAATTGCATTCTTGTTCAGGTAATTAAGATTGAATACTAGAACTGAAACGCTATTTGTAGCTCAAAAACGCTATTTGTAGCTCATAAAAAGAGGTAAAATGACTAAAGTAACCCCGAACTAAGAATAATAAATTTTTAAAAGACAAATTTCGGAAAAATTCACTCGACCCATGGATGTCGCGACATGAATTTAAGTAATAACCATGGTACAAACTTTAAAATGGGACGCAAATACCATGGTACGAGAGAAAAAACGATGCGCCCGGCCATGGAGCCGAACGCATGGAGTGGGCGCCCGACCATGGAGCCGGACGCCCCATCCATGCGTCCGGCCATGGTGCCGGACGCACAACTTATGCGTCCGGCACCATGGCCGGACGCATGGATGGGGCGTCCGGCTCCATGGTCGGGCGCCCCCTCCATGCGTCCGGCCCATGGTCGGAGGCAAAAAAACGGGCGTCCAGTTTTTATATATATATAAGACTTCCAAAGCATTGCAGCATCTTCATTCTTACAAAATTTTGAAAACTCTTATCTCTCAAAATAATCCATGGACAGACGCCAAGTTGCTGGAGGAGAACAACCCAGGCGGCACGGAGCAGGAAAAGGCTTGATGATTGGCCAGGTAATTTTTTGCGTTTTTTAGGGAAAATTCCGGCGACGGACGCCGGCGTCCGGTCGCCGGCCGTCCGGTCGATGGACCGGACGCCGGCGTCCAGAGGATGGACTGGACGCCTGGCGTCCAGTCCATCGTCTGGACGCCCGGCGTCCAGACAATGGGCTGGACGCCAGGCGTCCAGTCCATTGACTGGACGCCAGGCGTCCAGTCCATCGACCGGACGTCCGGCGTCCGGTCAATGGACCGGACGGCCGGCGTCCGGTACATTGACCGGACGCCGGACGTCAGGTCACGCCGGCGTCCCGATTTATTTAATAATTTGTTAATTATATTAATTTTAATTGATTAATTTTTTAATTATTGTCGTTATTGTTAATTTTTAGGGACTTTTAATTATGTCAATTAGTATCGTAATTATTAAATTCAACTATTGAACTTAATATGTGTGTGTAATGTGTATATTATTTATTTGTATAATTTATCAATGTTTGTTTTGGTTAATTTTAATTATTTAAATTAGTATTAACTTGTTTGAGTTAATTATTGAACTTATATGCCTAATGTTAAAATTATTTATTTGCACTTATGTTATTTGTTTTTTATGGCTAATTTGAATTATTTGAAATATTGTTGAATTTATTTCACTAATTTTATAACAATTTAATTTAATTATTGTTAACTTACTTTTCGAATTATTATTTGTTTTGTAGGCTCCGGATGTACCTGCACCACGACAGCGGCCTACTGTTTCGAATCGGAAGAAGAGAGCAAATAGGGGTAGCTCATCCCAGCATTGGATGGATGAGCAGCAATACGAAGGAGGTATGGAGCACGACATACACGGGGAGGATTATATCATGCCCAGTTCGGATTACCTCACTGGTGGTGAGCAGTACATCCTAGGCGGGCATGATTTTTTCCTCGGCGGGGAGGAGGAGCATATTGGGGAGGAGGAGCATATAGGCGAGGAGGACGAGCATAGAGGTGGAGGTGGGGAGGAGCAGATGTATAGTGGAGATGATCAGGAGGATAGTGGAGCGAGTGGTGATGAGGAGGGCGATGATGTGCATATCCGCGAGGAGAACGTGTCTCAGATTCGCAGCAAATCTGATGGGCGGTTTACAGCTAAAGGTACATGCTTAAAAATCTATAACTATTTAGCGTTAAAATTGAATTACTATATTGGAATTTGCATTCGTAATTTATGCATATTTACTTTTTATTTTACAAAGTGTCTTTCATTCGTAATTTATTTTACTTTTTACGTGTGGCATTTATTAAAATTTGGTTGAATGGTGGTAATTATATATATATATATCATTTTCTGTTAAATTAGAGAAAAGAAAGCGTGCAAAAATTGTTGAGGAACAATGGCGGGTTACTACGCCTTGTATTGGTGGCCCTAGGGATGGCTTTGTGATCCCTAGTTGGCTGGGACATGTTGCATCGCGGTACGTAGACCCCAACCAACCACTTAGGGAGCCCTTTAGGTGCCAGAATAGGGCCGGGGTGTGTCGTAAGTTGGTGGATTGGTATGGCGAGATGCCCGATGATTGGCGGTTGACACTGAGGGAGACAGGTTTGGACCACTTGCCTTTGACCATGTTTAGGTCCATAGATATACCGCTTATATGCGCATTTATCGAGCGGTGGCAGCCAGACACCAACACCTTCCATCTTCCGTTTGGTGAGATGGGGATACTGCTCCATGACGTGTTCGAGATACTCCGCATACCTGTAGATGGTGAGTTGCTGGACGAGGTCGTGGATTTGGACATCATCCAGGGATTTTCTAGAGATATTCTTGAGCTGTCTTCTTCCAGTCGCTCTACATGGAAGGAGTATTATTCGAGTGGGGCTATTGTCACTGAGAAGGTTTTTGAGCGTCGGAGGCATGGTGGTGATCGGAGGCATCCGGTGTTTGACATGGAGGCGTGGCTGTGGGTTACCATAGGCGCTTGTTTATTCCCAGACAAGAGTGGGAATAAATTTAGGCCACACTCCATTATGCAGATTAGGAACAACATCGCGGGTGTTGGCCAGTTTTCATGGGGTTCTGCTACACTCGCTTGGCTATACAGGCAGTTAGGTATAGCCAGTAGAGGTGGCATTTCGTCTATGGCCGGATGTCTTACGTTATTACAGGCCTGGATATATGAGTATTTTCCAGTATTTAGACCCCAGTCCGCGCCCATGATTGTTCCTCCGCATACCCCGCGCGCTAAATTGTGGAAGGCTGGCACCCGCGGCGACAAGGGATGGAGTATGACTGAGTACCGGGAGCAGCTCGATAGGCTGACAGTCGATGAGGTATGTTAATTAAATATTTGTTTTATTAAAATTTACATATGCGATTTGAAGTTACATATGTATTATTTTTAATGTATTTTGACTTCATCATGTAGGTGACCTGGTTGCCATATGGGCCGGATCCTCACGTGCGCATGGAGCGGACCATTTTTAGAGGACTGATAGCATATGGCGAGGTCGTGGAGCCATATATGCCCGACAGATGCGTACGCCAGTTGGGATTCGTTCAGAGAGTCCCCAATAGGATACTCCGGCCTACTGAATGTCTTAGGCCATATCATGGGAAGGCTTACAAGGTTGAGTTCGCTAAGGGAATGGCCCGGGATCTATGGGATTCGGCGGATATTTATTGCATACGGACTGATAGAGAGCGGTCCAGTCTTGAGAATCCCGGCTCATGCGACAGCACTTACATGGCGTGGTTCGAGCAATACTCTCATCCCCGGCTTTTCCGTGACATCCCACTCAGTGACCCGAATCGCGTGCCATCGCGCGCCAATTCTGAATATGTAAGTTTTTTAGTTTTTATTGAATTATAATTATAATAATGAGTTCACGTTATTTATTATAGATATTCATTTTTGGTATTTGCATTTTACAGTGGGTCAGAGAGTACGAGAGGGTCGCCCAGAGGCAGGCTGCGGCTATTAGAGATGCAGGCATCCCCCAGGCGGAGGAGTACGATGCAGAGCTGGCCAGATTGATGCATAGATGGCGCTTATCTAGATGATAGTTAGGTCATGTTGACATTATTGTAGTACATTTTCATTTGATATATTATTATTGATATATGCACATCTTGATATAATTGTTAACATTTTTGTAGTACATTTTCAGTTGATCTATTATTATTGATATATTTATTTGTTAGTGTGTGCCAATTAGCATATACTACGTCTACATACATACGCACAAAATAGTATTTAAAAAAAAACAATTATTTGCCTCAACATAGACTGATGTACAAAATCATGGGCATATCCCATCCCACGCTGTAACCCTATCCACAAACTCATCTGACGTTGCAAACGCAGCCAGCCTTGGATCGCGATAACGATGCCAGATGCGGATCAATGGTGGAATAGGACCATTAGGGATCAAACTTACACTAATAAAATGCATATTCCGAACGTGCGCAATGCATATTTCCTTATCCGGTCGAACGGCACCTTCTACCACCCTCAAAGGCAAGACAGAGAAACAGGAAGCTGTACTTTGATCGCTGAGATGGACGACCAATGCGTTCGCGAATGTTGCGATAGGAAATAAGTTCTCTGGTGTGTGCATCCAATATTCCATCCCACATGAAGGTTCCCGATGCATTATCCTTTGCGCTGCCCACTCTAAACCATGCTCCTCCGGGATCTCATTCGGTGCAAAAGCAGCGAAAATATTTCTGTACACATCTTGATTACTTATAATTTCCCCGTATGCCACCATCCTAACCGTTGCCCATAAATCCTGGTTCCCATATAAAGAATGTGCCACAGAACGAAAACCACAATTGCCATCTGACTTTACGTCCAAATACCCAGTGCAATAAGGGTGGATATACCTTGGCAATAGGGGAAAGCTACGAACCTCTTCTCTATCATCATCAAAATGCAATCTGCGACCCGATGAAGTTGATCGACGCATCATTCTCTCGAAGGTGCTCTGTGTTCTCATCACAGATGAATGTAACCTTTGACGACCGCGAGATGTTGACAAGACAGCAGGCTCACAACCACTATTCCTGTCAGGAAACACTGCTCCCTCCATTGAGACAAGCATCTGGCGCATCATTGCAGCTGGACTGTTTTCAAATCTTGGTATGATTTCCTCACGGAAATACCTGTTAATAAATATAATATGAATATAGAGGCGACATATAGATATATATATTTTGAATATAACATGCGAAGCAACAAACATACCTGAGCTCTGCAGAAATAGTATTCGAATCCACTTCAGAGGGTACGATCTGCAATCTTTGCCAAAATTCGTGAACCATGTCGACTGTGACCTTGTCGTTCGCCTCCTTCAATTTGAATAAGTCGCAAGCACAGGGAATCCCATGAGTCACCTTGCAAAAGCACCGACAGCGCTCAAACACATGATCACCCCACTTAATCATTTTATCAACCTGAATGCTGATCAAATCCATACAATGGTGCGACACATAACCATGCAACAGATCGTATGTACCCTGTAACTTGTCAGTTGGTTTCGTCGACATGGATTCCTCAAGTTTTCCCCTAAAACAACATATATACGTGTGCGTATAAATTTAAATGAAAAAATAATCAAAATATATTTTTATACAGTGTAAAAATAAATATGTAGTCTTCAAAATTAATGAATGTACCTGATATGAGATAACTGGTGCATGACATGGGCGTCAATCACACCAAAGAGCGTGTCCAGTGCTTGGGTCCCAGAATTCATCCAATCCTTCAGTGAAGCATGAGTACTCTCGACTCGATTGCTACTGGTATTGCCAAGGTGGAGAACTTGGTTTGTCCAAGCCTTACAAATCTTCTCCTTGTGGTAAAGCCATGTACCCTCCAAGTATACGACAGCGGCACGCGCAAGAGTTGAGTAACTATCCTTGAAAAGCTGTAATAACATACCATACTCTTGCACTGTGGGTGCATTAATAAGTTTCTTCCACATGCCTTTCACGTCGGACCTCAACTTATCATCGCGAATCTTTTTCCTCAGCATGGCATCAACATCGCGGTCTATGTGCCACAAACATAACAGGTGGTGTGAATGTGGAAAATGATCCGCTATAGGCTGAAGCAAGCCCATCTCTCGATCTGAGACTATTGCACTTGGTATTTTCTCTTCATCCAACAAAAGCCTCAAATTCGACATCACCCAATCATAGGTATCTCTTGACTCATCCCTCAAAATGGCAAATGCAATATTGAAATTCGTATTGGTAGGAGTCATACCTATTATCTGGAAGAGTGGCATCTTGTACTTATTTGTCTTGTAAGTTGAATCCACCACAATAACCCAATAATATCGGTTGAACATCTGGATGGATACTGGATGCGCCATAAATGCATGAGTGATCGCATTAGTGCCAGGTTCCTTCAGAGTCCGCACCATATAATGCTTCTCAATAGCCAAACGAACAAATTCTTCACCAATATCTCGACCTTCCAACTGTGATCTCCTGTTCTGCGACTTGTTATTGGTAATATGCCTGATTGTCACATTGTCTCTGGGAAACTCCGCATCAATCATTGCCTTCACCATTTTTGGCTTAACATTTGCTTTATCCAACCGATTAGCCAAAACCCTTGCATCATCGCTCATGAAACTAAATTGCCTGTGACCCTCTGCATAGACTATCCCAGGATGGTTATGTGTCGACTCATACCCAGGAAATACTCGGATCCACCAACCATAATGCGGTACTTGCAAGCAATATAATTTGAACGGGCAACCACATCCTTTGCGCTTTGTATGCTGCCTTTGTGTCGGTGCAGGGCCTTGATCAATAGGATTTCTGAAGCGCGCGCACCGATATGTGACCCCATTCCTCTTTGGATTCCACCCTGCGCAAATCAGCTCGAACCGTAATTCCATAGCTACTTCCTTGCAATGCTCGAAGGCCTTTTCTTCAGTAGCAAAGTATACAGGCGAGGAAAAAAGTGCGCTCAAATCTTGCGACAAATCAGGAATTTCAACTGGATCCTGCATAATTTATAACAATAACGTAAGTTCAATTTTTCAATAAAAAAAATAAAAAATACAAATGAATAATTACAATATTAACACTGACGAATACTACGAAATAATATATAATACAATATTCTTTAAATATAGCAAGCATGGCAGAAACGCCATTTTGGGCGTGTGTACCATGGTATCACACGCCCAAATTGGAAGTTTGCGCCATGGAACAAACGCCCAAAGTGGGCGTTTGTTCCATGGAACAGACGCCCAAAGTGGGCGTTTGTTCCATGGAACAGACGCCCACTTTGGGCGTTTCTGCCATGGCAGAAACGCCCAAAGTGGGCGTTTGCACCATGGAACAAACGCCATGGCATTCCCACCCATCTTTCAGTCCATGGTGCACACGCCCACTTTTTCGTTCCCATCCATGGTATCCGCGACCACATTTTTTTTCCTTACCATGGACATCACTACTTCTTTGGGCGTTTGCACCATGGAAAATGCGCCCAAACTAGGCGTGTGTACCATGGAATTCGCTAACAAATCGAACGACAAAAAAAAAAAACGTCAAAAACGTACCATTTTCCCGAGAATTTTCGACCAATGCGTTCGCTTCAACGTAAATATACGACGATTGTGAAGTTTTCTGCAATATTTCTATTTTATGTAGAGTGTTTTTGGATTGTGAAATGAATTTATAGTATGTTTTCAATGAAGGATAAAGTTGAAAGTTTACAAAATATTTTGAGCTACAAATAGCGTTTTTGAGCTACAAATAGTAACACCCATACTAGAATTGGTAGGGGCCGCGCGAACGCAGGCCCCTGCTGACACAAATTTTGACGTAGGCTCTGCCACTTGGGCAGACCTTAGGCGGGCACCCCTCCTAAGTGCAATGGAAGTCACCAACCTAGGCCATGGGCCTTCTTGATCACCCATTGACCCCGTCCAGGTAAGTATGTTTCCCAATACTACTCCTTCCTATTTTATACTACTCCAGCCGCCCCATCCTCCAGTACCCATCCGATGTGGGATGAATCATTGGGAAACTTCTCTTCCTCTATCATCCACTCTTCTCCAATCAATCAATTCTGACACCTTATTTTGAATGATATTTAGCCCATTGGAAGTGTAATTCTGCAGTTTTTGCTAAGGCTTTTATTTGTAGTGACAAGATAGGGAAAGAAAGTGCAATAATGCAAAAACTCACAAAAATAACACGTAATACTGCATCAATTACTTTGAAGATGCTAAAAAGGGCACATTGATGCTCCATTTGTAGATCTAGCGTGCTCTTATTATGTACATTTTTGGCAAAACCTTGGCAAGTGAAGCATCCTTTCTGTTCTTATATCAGCAGTTCTTTGCTTGAACTGACAGTGGTTTCAGGAAGGCAGGCCTCCCTCCCTCTTTAGTGTGTTTCACCTTTTGTAGAAGTACACTATCTCGAGACCAAAATTTGACCGCGGCTAAAGAAGAAAAGATTAGCAAACCTTTGACAAATCGGCAAACCGTTAGTCTCACAGAACATTGAGGTTGTTTTTGTTCTGGTGCATCTGGTTTTGGACAGCTTTCACTGCTGTAACCCTTGCTGCATTGGCAGATCTATTAGCAGCTGCTACAGCTCTCTTCACCCTTTCTTCTGCATTCGGTAACTCGGCTGCTTTTTCTGCAGCTCTCCTTGCTTCCTGCAAGCGTAGAAAGTTTATGTTTTTCATGAATCAGAAATAACCAAGGCAGAGAAAATAAGGGCTAAAACCAGCTCTTGCTAATAGCAACAAGATTTCCAACTAAAGATCAGTAACAGACAACCAAAGGACACGCGCCTCGTTTAATATTAGAAAATTTAGTAAAGAGCATGTTGCAAAAAAGAGTTGTAAGTGTATGTAATTGGAAATACTTGATAAAATTGCAAGCTCTTAATTTGTACCAAACATACAACCTTTCTAGAAATCAACTCTGGAAGAAGATAGGAATTATACTTATAACAGTAGCATTTATTTTAGTTACCTGAACTGCATGACAGACTTTGGCATGGTCAAATGCAGTGGAAGATACAGGAAGGTTGCTTGGGAGGCTTGGAGCATTAAGAACACCATTTTGCCAGTATCCAGATTGTGTTTCTCCGTTCCTGAAAGTATATGTACCGAAGCCCTGCCTTCTTCCTTCATGCCAAGCTCCCTCATAACGATGACCATGTGCAAAGTGATAGACGCCATAACCATGCATCTTGTCAGCAAAATATTCACCGGCATAAGTATCTCCATTTCTGCAGGGTAATGAAAAAAGGCAGAACAGTTCAGGAACAATTTGACTGCCTATGGCATACTTGGTGGGATTATGATACTCAAATACAGATAATAAACATTCTTCAATTCATGACATAAATATCCTTTACTTCCATGAATACATAGAGAACAACCCCAGGCACAAACAAACAAAAGTATGTCATTTCTTGTCCATGCATATATGAATACATGCATATATGATAAACAAACAAAAGTATGTCATTTCTTGTCCATTTTGTTTAAGTTCCATTACCCCTGCTTTGTCACAGATTCACAATGAATCACTAATTTCTTATTCAAACTCAGGATGGTACTACTTTTGCCAAATCCACTGCACTATAGTGTTCTTCCGGCTTTAGAATTCGCCCATTCAATTTACTTTTTCCAAACCCCAAATGGAAACACTTCAACACGGAAAAAATCATGAAAGAACAAGGTTGTGAAGCAAGCACCAATTTGAAGCATATTCATTATAAAAATATACTGGTTCCAGCACTCATCATCCAAATTCCATATGATTATGACTTTGAGTAGACATATCCCCAATCCAGGAAGCCACCTTGACAGTGACATTAACATAATTTTGACTACTTGATGCATTCAAACTTCAAGCAAGTTTTGGTAGATTTTTTCTGTTGAGTGCTAACATTTGCATTGAACTCAGAGGGTAAACTTCACTTCATGCGAAGAAAGCACATATAAATGATATCAGAGCTACTAAGGTCAAAACAAAGACACTAACTAGGTACAAAACTTTCGGCTAACTCCTCTGACCGCATTAATATCATGCCCAAAAACAACTCAGAATAACCAAACAATCAAACTATTGAAAATACAACTTCAAGCACAAATCAGTAAGATTTGGATATTAAAGATAATGAGCAAATCATAATAAGCACCAATATGTCAGACTATAGCAACTTCAAATCCAGAAAGTAGGATTGGAGAAAACGAGGAATAACCTGAAATTATAGCGGCCAAGGCCATGTTTAACGCCCCATTTAAATTCTCCAGCATAGCTACTTCCATCCTCGCAAGAATGGAATCCATATCCATGACACTGCCCATTGCACCACTCCCCAGAGTACACATCGCCTGTAAAAGACCTGTACAATCCAACTCCATTCCTTAGTCCTTGCCTATATTGGCCACGATACCGACTCCCTTTTGCCCATGTCTCTACCCCATATCCATCATACTTCTCATCTATCCAATCACCTTCATATCTTCCACTCAAATGATAGTAATAAACCCCACTTCCAGAGCACTTCCCCTTGTGGAATTCACCCTCGTACACATCACCGTTACTATAAACCTCCACCCAACACCCTGAATTATTGCCTTTCTCAGTTTTAGGCTTGTGCCCAATTGACCAAACAACTCTAGGCTGATGATGCTTTGGTAGAGGGGTTACTGATGAAATCCCAATACACAAGGTTTTTTCAAGAAACAATCGAACAGAGGGAAATCTGGGGAGGCCCAAGTGGATGGAAATCACAATAAGAGCAGAGAAAGCAAGAAAATAAAGCAAGTGAAGCAAGAAAGGCCAGCGACGAGTTGAGGTGAAAAAATATACAGTAGGCAAAGAAATCAAAGTAAAGACCTTCAGATGGACTCTGAACCATGAGGCACGGCAAGAATGGTGAATCAATCTGAGAGTGATTCTTTTTGTAGCTAATAGCATAGGAATTGAAGGAGCACAAATGGAAGATTTGTTAGAAGAGTCTGAATTCGGAACAAACACTTTCTTGTGGATATGAGACGGCTGCTGAGGGAGATTGGCGCCAGCTTGAACAGTAGTAATACTATCTTGATTCCCTTGATGGTGGTGGTGAAGAGAAGGAAGCGTTGGAGAACGGGAAAAACTCGGACTCTGCGACATTATAGACCTTTTATGGGGCGTAGAAAAAATTGGGTTGCTCTCTGAGAAATTCTGCCAAATGGGTTCATGCTGATTCGAAGAAAAAGGCGGAATCTTGATATCAAGATGAAGTTTTTCTTGTGGCTGAGCTGGTGTTGTTGAATAATTGGAGGAGGTAGATGAAGGTGTTGACTGCTGCTTCTTGTGGGATTGTTGAAAATGATGGAGAAAACAAGGTGGGCTGGTTATATTCAAATCGGATGAGAAGAAGCCATTAACGTCGTCCTTCCCGATCTGAACCTCAAATCTTTCCTGATGCATTAACAAATACAGAAGAGAAATGTGTCTCACCCTCCTTGGCTCACCCTTAATTAACCACCATAAACAAAACAAAACACTAAATTTCTTTCTTCTTCCTTCCAATTTCTCAGCTTTGTTCAGATTTTCCCTTTTATTTTCCTTTTTTTTCCCTTTTCCTGTGATCTTAAGAAATATGAATTCTCTGCAACTTGTTGAATGGATTTAGTATGTGACTGTGTGCGATTTTTGCTGTGGTCTGGTTCAGGGGAAAGAAAGAGATGATGTCTGGATTTTGCAGGGACAAATGCAAGTGGACCTGAAACCAGTGGGGTTAAAAAGGGGAGCTGAAATTCAGGTTTGGATAATGAAATTAATTTAGGTGTAAAAAGACATTTTAGTCATTGGGTTTGATCCAAAATTACCATAATAATGATTGAATTTTCAAAAAAATTCTAAACCATACAATACAATAAATAAAATATAAATTGGGAAAGAGAAAAATGTGTTTCACTTCTAACCATAAGACTAGGATTACATAATCTTGGCCAAAATGGAATTATATTTTTGCGATTTGTTATTTAATTTATACAATCTAGCTGGCAACCAAACATTCCTGTTTTGGCAAAAAAAATTCTATTTTTAAAATCATTATTAGTGATTGATTTATGACACTAATTCTTTTAAAAAATTTATTAAATTATGTAACGTTTGTGATCTATTGGTAACCGATTTATATTTATATAATTAGAATATTATATGTTTAATTATACGAGTTTGAAGTTATCACATCGTAACGTATACAAAATATTTATAATAAACTGTTTTCTTTATATAAATTTTACACAAATAATAACACATGCATCTAATATAATCTAAATAATGTCTTTCTATTTAAATTGTTTACACTAATAGCATTATAATTTTTTTGAAATAATAGCATTATATAAACTATATGTGTAAAACAGAATTTTACTATTTCTTTAAAAAAATAATAATTTATTTATCCTATCCTTTTAGTGTATAACCTTGAGCAAGAGTTCGAACATTAATTATGTTTTTTATCTATTTATTATCCATTTTATCAAAATATTTTTATTACAAAAATATTTTAATAAAAAAGTAAGAGACAAAATAATAATTTAAAAAATAATAAATAAATAAAATAACGATATTTAACCGTGCACAAAAAATTATATCTTTGGTGATACACTAGCCATTTGGTAATTTCATAGAGGAATTGCCATTTCATATTGAATATTTGTGTAAATTTGAAAGAGTAGAGGGGCAATAATGTCAGAAAAGAGGGGTATGAGTGTATGAATTGAGGGGCCAATTTTATATACATTCCACTCCGCCGGTTCTGAACTTCACTTGCGCCACACGACAAAGCAGAACAGAATTCAAAAGACCAATTCAAATACGGATGCCCTAAATCGAAAGCCCCACCATCTAAAAGTGTCTAATATTAACACTACTTTCCGATAGTACCCCTTTGGAAAATTTTAAATTAAATTCCATTTTTAAAAAAAAGAATTTCAACAAAATTAACATTTTATTATTTTTATTATTTGTACCCTTTACTTTTTAATCTTCTTACTTTATTATTTGAATCTCATTTTAAGGCATTTTATTTTGTCCTTGAAATTATAGCCGTAACGAAACCCTAAATGATACCATGAGTAGTATAATTTCGGAGCATACAAGCCTTAGAAAAAACAAAAATAAGAGGCCAATCTTGGACTTAATTTAGTGAAGACTTTTTCAAATTGGGTGGATGGTGAAATTATTCATATTTTTTGGATTAAAGTACAAGATTTTCTTGGTTGTTTCGCCATTTGTTCCCTATTAAACATAGTAAGTAGTATTAAATATCATTTTTTATTATTATTTATCACTATTTTTTTATCAAAATCCCTTATATTTATCGACAAAATAATAAGAATATTTTAGTTAAAAAATATGAAATAAAATAATAATCCAGTAAGTAATAAATAAAAAGAAGGCGATGTAACACTGATTGCGAAATAACAAATATTCGATCCAAATCTTTATTTTTATTTTTTTTTGGTTATTTATATTAGTCCATAATTTTTTAGAAGTTATTTAATATTTTTTTTTCACTTTTATACTTCTTAACTATCTTGATTAATGATTAATACGTTATTAAATATTTAGTCACATTAATTATTAAGAATAATTTAATAAACTAATTATACATTTAAAACAAATAACCGATTCAAATTATGTTTTTTTTTAGTATAATGAGATAAGCATAACGCCTATTGAAACCTGTTAATCTAGATCTGGTGTGACTCTTGAGTGCTTTCTGAATGTTTTTTATGTGATCTGCTATCCCAGATGTGACTCGAACTCATAACCGTCATGCTCCTAAGTGCTCCCGATGTGATTTACCTCAATCATAAACCAATCTTATTAATGTGTGTGAAAAGTTTAATTGATGACTTATAAATATGAATAAGGGAATGATATTATAAATATATTCCGTCGTGTAATTTGTGTCCTACCTATTTATAATTCTGTAAATATTTTATCAATTTGTCTTATATATTCTTCTCACTAGTTTTGTTCAATTTTTGAAATAAAAGTTGAAATCAATTAACCATCACTAAAGAATCGATTTTATCAATTTCGATTCATCGGCTGATTGGTTTGGTTCTCGGTTTAATTTAAAATAAGTTTATTATTTTGTGAGATAATTCTATTAAATTTTGAGTATGGTAAAAATCAAATCATGTCAATTTTGAGAAAAAATAATATAAAATAACAGATTTACCATGGTTCAATCTCAGTTGTTAAGACAATAGAAGTTAATTTTCAGTTGTTAAATATAAATTTAATCATGACTAATATCCGTCTTCAAATTTCATCCAAATTCTATATTGAATTGTTCTAAAACTTACTAGGTACGGGTATCTTTCTAAAACTTTACCCACAAACTCAAGACGACAAACTTAAAAACCTTCAATTAATTAATTAATTAACCTAATAAACCGTCAAAAAAGTTTGTAAAACATAAACAGAACCGTTTAACTAGTCTAAATCTGATTAATCAAAACCATTTAACCGCTAAATTAAACATGTTGATCTAAATTTATTTTAAACTCGGTTCGATTTGATTTTCGATTTTAATCCTTTTCTAACCCACCCTAAAGTTGGTGATCAATAAATAAGGGAGATGATCTGAGTTAGAAAGGGATCTTTCATATACAAACTGTAGTTATCTTAATAACAAAGTTTGATGGTAGCAATTTCTATCAAATTTAAAAAAAAAATGTTTATATTTAAAAACGGGCCGATAAAAGATAGGAGCTGAAAAATTAAAGATAAGAAGAGGAGAGCGGAAGTTGTGGTGGTGGGTGCATGTAATCTAAGTGATTAATGTCTGATAATTGTCTTTTCCTTTGAGTTTAAGCATGTCTGTATCATCATTATTATTGTCCAAAGTCCACTTTTATTATTCTCATTTGACTCATTAATTACTAATTAATTAATTAAGGCTGCTGTCTCCAACGTTTGACAAGACTGAATCGCTACTACTACTACTAATCATAATTAACTCCACTAATAACCATACATACATACATTAGTTGTATTAATTACACTACCATTAGTAGTACTAATTTCCTTCACACATCAATAATTTACGTTGGAGGATTTTTTTTTTTTCCTTAATCATTGATTCGTTTACTATGAAACCTTAATAACATGGAAAATCATGCAGTTCCTTATGATGTTGTCCTTTTAACTTCAAGATGCCAAGAGTAACAAGACACGCATTATGTTAATCCTTTACTAATTCATACTTTTCGTCTAAATAATTATTATTATGAGATAGAGAGAATAATAAGGCAATTTGGGTATTAGTCCCAAACTAATCATTGAATTATCCCGAGAGTTGGCAATATGTTCTTCCCGTCCCAAAATAAATAATTGTTTAAATTTTATATTATCCTAAATATAAGAAGTTTTTAAGTTTTTTATTTATATAATTTTTTTCTAAATTTTTCTTTAACATCTATAGTAACTGAAAAGAAAGACAAATGAGGGTATATTTTTACATGAATAATATTATAAATTGATAAAAATTAGATACAAATATTAACTATTTTTGTTTTGATATTGATAATATGTTTGAAAGTAACTATACTTTTAGATGAAGAGGGTATTTTTTTTAGGTCAAATTACTTTTTTGTCTCCCTTAATAGATATAGTTGTATTTTTTGTCTCAAATAATAATACGACTGCACTATTGGTCCCTTAATATTTTTTTATTAACATTTTTAGTCTATTTTTACGAAAAAGTTTAGAAGATAACAGTTTAACTCATTCGATCGCTAGTCAAATTTGTACCATGATTTAAATCTAATTCTTTTTTTCAAAATAATTTGTACCATGATGTTTTTAACCAGTTTTATGATCCGATCCTCATGAATGTTTAACCCATTTTGGGTTTCGATCGTCATTTTGAATTGTGAGTCAATCTAAATGGGTTGAACATTCATGAGAACTCGAGTCATAAAATGGATTGAAAACAACATGGTACAAATTATTTTGAAAAAAAATTAAGTTCGACTAGCGATCAAATTAGTTAATCCTTTATCTTCTAATTTTTTCGTAAAAAATGACTAAAAATGCTAATAAAAAAAATGTTAAGTGACCAATAGTGCAGTAGTACTATTATTTGAGACCAAAAGCGCAACTATACCTATTAAGAGGGACCTAAAAAGTAATTTGGCCATTTTTTATGATATTATAGTGTACATGTACTATTTCATAGTATAAATGTGAATCATTCTACTTTTACGTAATATTATTTTGTCATACTTTCGCCCATTGTGAAAAATTTCCTATTGTCACTTTGGTTAAATATATTATATAACTAGAAGTATGTACTCATACTTGGTCAAATAGAAATAATACATTTAATCCATCGACTTTTTGAATTTGTCTTATTTTTCTTCTTAACTAATATTTCTCTATTATTTATAAAAAAAATACATTATATTATCCTCATAATTGTGCAATATAAGAATTGTGTCACTCTTGATAAAAGTCTTAATCGTATCTTAAATTCTGTGTGATTAATATTTCCCTATCATCGTTTTGATCATCGTTTTAATTATTATTTCAAGAGGGAAGGCCCTGTTTGGGTGATTTGTCCTTTTGCTCCTTGCATTTCGTACAAATATGGAATAGCATTTTTGTGGTGAGGCCTAAGAAGGAATTGGATCATTCACGTGGTTTGAAAATTGCATATAAACGCCTTGTTACAGTGAATTGGAGGACTAATCATGTGCCGGTGAAATGTCACAATTACCCTAACAGTTATTCTTCCATTCTGGACACTACGTATTCTATTGTGTTGTTAAAATAACTTATCATGAAAAAATATAAAATCTTTTTGTGACATAAAATAGAAAAACGGAAGGGTAAGTATGAATGGTTTGTACTTTGAATTATATTTCTATATTAAGAATGTAAAATAATATATTTAAAAAATATAATATAGTGTATTGAAAAAATAAAATGATAGTTTGAAAACATAAAATATTACATTGGGAATCGAGCCAAATTTAAATATTTTTTTGAGAAAATTGTGAAAACATTCCTTAAATTAGTATTTAGGTATTAATAAAAAAAAGAAATATAAATTGATTTTAAGGGAGGAATGTCATCCTTAGACTACTTCCCTCTTATCGTTGTAATTTTTAAATATTATTTTTTAAATTTAACGTCTTCTATATTATTTCTCAATTTACCTAATATATTTTTTTCAATCTTTCAAATCCTCTCAATGAATCCATATATATTTACTGTCAAAATTATAAATCTGCTCAAAATTTATCTTTATAATTGTACGTTTTTATTATATTATCATAGTGTTACTTTTAAAAAAATTAATAAATATATTGATAAATTATATAATTCAAACACACAAAAAATAGAATATTTATACATCTGCACTAGGTCATAATCTAGCATGATAAGATGACAATCGTTGTCAATATAAAAATACACTTGGATATCTAATCAATGAATGTCACATTTTTTTAATTATCATAAAATATTTAATTAGAATTTAACCCCTCTAGTTTTATTCAACCTCCCTCAACCCCCAGCCAAATTTTCTTCTTCCCCACTAGCCACCTTTCCTCCTTCCACCTAGGTCGATACTGGTGGTAGTTGAGGACTTAGGTTTAGGTTTAGGTTTAGGTTTGGTTTATGGTTCGAATAGAGAGGTTTGAATTTATTTGCATTTAGAATTTATACTTTTGAAATAGATTAGGGTTTTAAAAGAAAATAATACGACATTATTGATTAATAGTCTGATATCATAGGACCATCATATAATTTGTCCGAATAGAGAGGTTTGAATTTATTTGCATTTAGAATTTATACTTTTGAAATAGATTAGGGTTTTAAAAGAAAATAATACGATATTATTGATTAATAGTCTGATATCAAATTTATAAAACTTGTTTTTAAACTTCCTCCTATAGTAATATTAGATTAAAAAAATTATTTTTATACCTCTTACGTTTATAAATACGTGAACAGAACTGTTATAATATTTGAACTGGACCCTAGTTAAATGTATTAAACTATTAATTGGAAAGGGTAATTTTTTTTTTCTAAAAACAAACTTCTTGGTAATTAGGGTTTTTGGCTTCAATATCTAAAGCAAGAACACGGTTAAAATATTTTGGTTACTGTAATAACTGAAAATTCGGTATATATAAAATTAAGTTATTGGCACAATGATTATAATGTTGAGGATAATCTAGACCTTTAGAGATTATATGATGATTTTGCACCCCATCAACAAATTTAAAAGATCCTTTTTTAAAAGAAAAAATAAATAAAAGGTATATTATTAATTCACCATTTACTTTAGAGTATTTAATAAAATTTAGAATTTTTGGATGAAACATGAACTTAGTAAATGTACAATATTTTTACATACTTATAACATCTATCTAAAATTATTTATTTATTTATTTTTAGTGCAAAGAGAGAGGTTTAAAATTTATTAAAGTCGGTATGACTCGAAGTCAGGACTGCCATGCTCCTAAGTCAGTGTGACTCGAACTCAAGGTCTTCGTGTTTCAAAGTGTCTCTGGTATGACTCAAATTCAAGATATCTGATCTTAAGTGAGGAAGTCAACTATTAACCTAATTTCTTCTTGTTAAAATTATTTATTTAATTTCACTATCTCGAAACAAAATTAATTATTTTATATAAAAAAATTAATTTATATTTTAATACGAGAGGAATATTTATTTTTTTACCATCAAATGTCTGAAATACGAAAACAACTTAAGAAAACATTCATAGACAAACATGAAAAAACATTAGAAAGAAGTAAAAAAAGAATTAAAAAATGCTTGGTAATTGGGAAATAAAGTAGTGGGCAGGTTGCATTATTCTCACGAGTTGTCCCACAAATACGCTACAAAATCAGCAAAATATGAACTGGAAATTATTTCTCCAGCAATGCAACTATTACAATAATATCCTCAAAAAAAATTCCCAGCAGCCCCGAACCAAATTCTGAAAGTATTCTTAAATTATTACATAAATTAATAAAGTCGAAACTGATCGCATCTACACCAACGAAACATATAAAACTCGATTTTAATTCAGAGTTAATATTTAAAAAATCAAATTCGTAAAAGCATTAAATGATAAAAAGATGGTAAAAAATATAATTAAAAATATCTTTTCATAAGGTTACATTAATAGGATAGTCACTCAAAAATTTATTAAATTGTATTTGTTTATCATGGAATTGAGGTGTGGAATGGGAATTGGAACCACGGTTTATTTGTATAAAATGTCAAAGTAATTTTACTAGAATTCATAAAAAATTATTTATTCGACTCAGTAACTTAAATAAATTTGGGCCGATTACAAATAAAATAATAATAAATGGGCCAATCATTCGATGCTACTGTGGTTTGCTTTTGGTATGTACCCTCATAATTATATTGTATATTATATATTTTGTGGCGGACATTTAATTTATTTAGAAGGAAATAAAATAATAATAAATGTAGTAAGAAGTATGGAGATGAAGTTGACATTATTATTTTGAAAATGGCTCATCTCTGTTTATTCTGTTCTTATCTTGGTTTTCCCACTTCATTTTCATTGCTTACCTTACCTTGTATAATTAGACAA
Source organism: Knoxia roxburghii (assembly GCA_030378225.1). Classification (NCBI taxonomy): domain Eukaryota; kingdom Viridiplantae; phylum Streptophyta; class Magnoliopsida; order Gentianales; family Rubiaceae; genus Knoxia; species Knoxia roxburghii. The sequence goes on from CM059423.1 coordinate 39,438,882, forward strand.
TACTCTTTATCCTTATCATCACTGTCGCTCCCCCAATCGGGAATTATGGGTTCTACATCAAAGTCTGCCCTAATGGTTCATGCATTTCCCAAACTATCATTTCGAATCAATCATATTCATTTGGCATTAGATTTTTTTCTTTTTCTTTTTTTTCTAATATATGTCAATTTTTGCAACAAGCCGAGCTTTAAGTCGGTCAACAGAACTATCGGAACAAACCTTAACCGTAAAAACTCAGCGACAACCAATAACAGATTATTGGTTATCATGCGAAAAAGAATTGGCCGAAAGAAAGACAGAGACTACACCTATGGAGAGTTAGGCCCTATTATTTCTTCCCCCGCTGAATCTACCGCTCGAATATTTTTTTAAAAATAAATTATGAGTTCTCCGACGAGTTTGAATGTCCTTCGTTCAGGAAAAAATCTAACTGCAATAGCTTTGTCAAACCTCAGGGTTACCAAAGCTGCTTTATCAGAGGACTAGAAAGGGCGAGGGTGATAATATTAAAGGTGGGCAAAAATCTGCCAAATTATTATTCTCAAATTAAAGTAGCTCAAACTAATCTAACTGTTTGAAAATTATTCGAACAACCGATAATGAAAATATTTTAAACTTGCCAAAATAATCAGATTTGATCGATTTAATCAGTTTTACGACCAAACCACGTACGTTAAAATAACAATGATGCATGGTCTCAAAGTATTCTATTTTTTTAATTTTTAATCACTCGATTAAGTCAAATTAAAGAGATTTGCAACAAATAGTACATTAAAATAGGAGTAATGATATTAACGATTCATCTACTCTCAATATAATTCAAGTTAACAGAAAGTTTAAACTTCTTACTTAGTTATTGTTCTTACAAACAAATCTTTAAGAAAAAAAAAATATAATTTTCATTAAAAATGATAATGTAACGTCATCTATTTATCCATCCATACTAAAATAATAATTCTATATTCTATAATACTATTTCTCAACATTATGAATATTATTATTATTAGATCAAAGAACTTGAAACCATCTCATGCCCAAATGATATTCAAAAAGTCGGTCTTGATTAAGAACCACTATCCATATCAGGTAAGGTACCACCATTCTTGGGAGGAAAAAGGAAAGACAATGAAAGAAAGAAAAAAAGAACAAAAAATGGTGTAATGCAGTGTACAACACGACTCTGAGAATGGAGACATAAAAATGAACAGTAGTGAGAAGACTGAAACGCAGGGGAGATTTATGGGAAAACGACGTTGGCATATTCGGGGATAATTCCGCTATATTGTCACAATATTCTCACAATTACTAATGTCCATTATCTTGCTCCCCCACCCAATTATATAAAACCCTAAAGACAATTAGAAGGAGATAAATGTAAGTAAGGGATTTGACATGATGAGAAAGCTAATGCAAACAACTACAGTGAGGCAAAATGGAGACAAAAATCATTAACAATGCAAAGTTTACACCATAGCAGCTTAAAATCTAAAAATGCTACTAGCAGAGGCTATAGAATAGGGTTTCAGATGTTAACTGGATGTCATTTCTCAGATATTCTTCACAGCTTCTACAGGGAAGGAACTAGTAGTTTGCTTCTGGTACCTTGGAACTCCAGCTGAAGCAAATTACTGTGTGCAGGAAGAATCCAAACCCCACATACGCCAGCCGAAATCGAACCATCCTTAGTATACCCCTAAGCTTTTTACCCTGGGGCTTCTCTTCATGGCTTGTGGACTTTAAAGCCGAAGACTCTGGGAACGTAACCCTGAGCTGGCTTTTGGGGCTTCAGGCTCCCGTAAGTCATCAGGAACAAATGGGGGAATGTTGTCCCGAAATAGGCTCCATCGATATCTTGGTGAAGTCATTGGAAAACACATATAGAATATGTCGAATCGAAGGAGAATAAACCCACAACGTGAAATGCAGTAATATGATTACCAAGGAAGAGAAAAATAGTTATGCAGAGAGTCAAGCTTCCTAGACTTGTAAGACAAAAATATGCCCGCCAAAATGTTAAATAAAAATAACTGAATGGCTCAAGACAATAGAGGATACTCTCCTGAAACCTGGATCTAGGCGTGTAGATATCTTCACACCTGGGGCAATAGATTTTCACTGTGCTTTGACGAGGAACATCTGAAGGTCCCACGGGAAGGCAAGGTTGTCCGCAACAGTAAACTCTTGGACACCTCCCGAACTCTGCATTCTTGTATTTTTCCAGCTGAAAATGCCGAGATGCCACTCCATTATTATAGCTGGGGAAGGACAAATTGTAAAATGATGGAATGAGTTCTCACCATAGCTGCCAGCCCTTTGGTCGTCAATATGTAGCGGACATGTATTAGACCATAAAGCATCTCAGCTGCTGATTCGACTAACTCATTCTGTTCCTCTGTAAACATATCTCCTACAGATTAGATTAATTCCATTCTATTATTGGAATAATGACGAGAAAGACTATCAAACAATGCCCAAACTGGTCTCACAAAACGATCAACAATGAATACTCCTACCTGCTGTAATTTTCCAAGAGCATACAGTAAAGTCCTTGCTCAATTATGCAATCTAAAGAGGTCAGAAGTACAAAAAGCAACCATGATACTATACAAACCATCTTGCAACCAGAATAAGACAAAATAGGAGGTCACATACGTTAATGATGGAGGTTTATTGGAATAATGGTTTTCAAATTAGGTTGAGCTAGAGTTAATGCGAACACCTCTCATATTCTTACTGATCATGTGTCAGTCCTCAACCAGTATAACTCATAAGGTTGCCCTCACCACTAGAGTTCCAGGTCAATTCGGCATCTACTAATGCTCAAGTATTAACAGCAAACAAGCAAAACATTGGTAAAAATGATTGCCCACCAACTACAATTAGCAAAAAGTCTGATAGTTTAGGTCTAATTCACACATTAAATTTTTCATGACACAATCATCCTCATCAATAATTCATCTACTTGTGGATATGACAGACCTAAAGTCAACACACATGATTCAGCAATTACAAGAGCTTTACCTCTCTATAGTGCAAAAATGTTATACTAGTAACATTAGTCCTTATGAATGAAAATAAAACACTGAATACAGGACAAACCATTTTATTTTGGATGTATTCTACAGCATTCTCATCAATCTAGGTAAATATTATGCTGCAGTTAAAAAACACATGCAACCAAAGTATATCTTTCAGAGGGGTAGATCAAGAAAAACCTTACATCTTGTGTTGCAAAAAAAAAAAAAAAAAAAATAATAATAATAAAAATTGATAATAAAAACAGTAGCAAGGGATTGACTGATTTCAGCATCAGTTTATTATGAACTAAAATTTGAAAGACTTTTTCAAAAGGGCCCGTAGGATCCTTATCAAAGTTAACTGAAAGGCCAAGACATTAGAGATTATGAACTGATCAGATTGGGATCCATCAAGAACTCATGAATTCAAAATGTTTCTTGCATTTGGATGACCTAAAACTACATTAGTTACATCAGTGCCAGTAGCAACAATAAGTATCTTCATTCACACTCATAAATACAATCTCGTCCATCATTTTCAGATAACCCTTCTTTTCAAGAAGTGCGTAGAAAATTTTGTCTATCTCATAATCTACAAGATTAAAGCTGAATACAAACTAATAAGCATATCTTTCTACCATGCTACACTGTATGTTTTCATTAGGGCAATGTTCTCTTTAAATAGTATGGTGAAGAGCATTTTTCTCTGAGGTTTTTATTGCTGTAAGGATATTCTAATTAAGATAACTTAGTAGATCACCACTTAATAAATCATATCAGAAGAAATATAGAAACTCAATGTTTTTTCCCAAAAAAAAAAAAAAAAACTCACCATGTGATGACTCAACATCCAGAATCAAATCAAGTGCATAGTCATAATAGGGAACTTGGCCACTTAAACCGCATAGATTAAAATCATCTTGGATATAGTCATCATCAACTTCACAGAAGAACTCATTTCCACGAAGGTTGCAAAACCATGAAATCCAAGATGTGTCTTCCCCATCAGAACCACTCACGTCTGACTCTTCGCTGTCTGTTTCTGACTCCTCAGCTGTAAATGAAATATATAAGAACTCTAGGTTTGACAAAAAACACTTGAAAAACATAAAAAATCAAAACAAACACAAATGATAAAGGTTGAGTGTGCAAATGTTCTACATGTCAAATAATCTTAACTCAGCCCCAAAACAACAAAAGGGTCTCCTTTTCAATATAATACATTAGCACAGACAAAGGGTATCACTACAAATTACGGGCTCAGAGACAACACATGGTATTTGAAGTAAAGTACGAACAAATAAAAGAAGGAAAGTATGAAACAATACATGGTTAACCTGAAATTATACAAACCAAGATCAATTGAGTTACACAAAACTGTCACACAGCTTTCAAGTGAATGTGTTTTTGCACATCGCACAAGTTCATGTCAAAGAATTTAATCAAGAAAAAGCACTATGATATTTCTGTAAACTATGTAAAATACATGCAAATATATTAAAGTAGGAAACAAAAACCAAACCAGAACCACCCCCAACAATCACATACAATTATCTACAATAGGTACAAACAGATTTGCAAATCATTCTCTTCAATCTTCAATTGACAAAAGGCAACAGTCACCAATATAATGAGTCGCCCGTCATGATACATAGCTGCTATTTATGAAGACCATCTCATAGTAGAGAAATGTAACTGCATTCCAAGAGGGCCAAAAAAACAAAAATGGAACTGCAACAAAAAGCTAGAGATAAGGAAGGAAAATGGATTGGTGATTGAAGAAGGCAAATAAAGGGCAAAACTTTCTTAAACAGATATATTTCGAATTTCACCAATTCCAGAGGATGCAAACACTAGAACAAAAAATGTGCACTAAAAAAAAGTAGTAGTGCTTAAATCCACAGAACCTCAGAGTTCACGCCTCACAATCCGAACACATACAACAAGCTCAACAAAAATCGAATTTTCCGTACAAAATGCACACACATTTTCAGCAAGAGAGTAGAAAATGGACCATCAGAGGCTTTGGCGTCCTTGAACTGTTGATTGTCATTGGTCTTAAACATGGAGGAGGAGCGATGGTGATCTTTCCCGTTGAGAGCCCTGGCGACGGTGGCAGTGGTGGTAGTGGTCGCCGACGTGGACGGCGAGGATCGTTCAAGATGTTTATCTAGGGCTTCGTCAATACGTTTCCGATCAGCCGCCGACACGAACCCCACAGCCTTCGATCCCCCGCCTCCACTCCTGTACATCTCCTCCTCTCCCTTCTGCCTTTTGCGCTCTCGTACTATATTACCAACAAAAACAGCTAAAATCAAAAAGAGAAAAATCGTCAAATAAAAAAAAAAAAAATCCAAGAAGAGAGAGAAAATTAGGGTTTTTGTAAAAAGAGGAAGAGATATAAAAGAGAGAGAGAAGGAGAGAGAAAGCTCGGCTAACCCATTCCCCCTTTATACTTTCTCTCTCTAGGATTTGTTCTTTATGGGTTGGATTTTCAGATTTATGTAATACGAGTACTACAACAACACTAGGTAAAGCGACAGTGTGAGTGTGTGTTTTGTACATATAGTTTCTCTGTGTATTTTCATGATTTGGTGTTTTTTGTCTGCCTTAGTGTGTGAGTGTGTGAGAGAGAAAGTGAAGAAGAACAGAGTGGAGGAAATGAGAGAGAGAGAGAGAGAGAGAGCGACCGTGGAGATGGGAGAGAGGATCACACTTTAGCATTGGCCCTTGTTGTCGCTCTATTTCTTTTTTAATTTTATGCTGTAATATTCCGGTTTTCTTTATTTAATTTTTTAACTTTCGGATTTGTTGGTGTTATTAAATAATAACGGTATTTTAATAAGAAAAAATGTGTAATATTTGGCGTCCACTGTTTTTTACTAATAATGATTCACATCCATTAAATAAGGAAAAAAGAAAAAATTGTAAAAATAGTCTATATAATATATCTAATGTCAAATTTAATTTTAAAAATTTAATAATAGACAAATTTAATTAGAAATATTGTTAATTGCAATTTAATATATGAATAGAAAAATATACTATATTTGTCGAGTTATCAAATATTTATGATTAAATTTAATCATAATTATTCTCGTATTTTTTTAAAAAAAATTACAATTTTAATTTATAAATTATAGTCATTTTATTTATTTATTTATTACCTCATCAATCCAAAAATACTCTAAATTTTTTAAAATTTTAATAATTTTAATCATAAAAATACAAATTCATGGGTTAAATTTGCTAAACTTAAAAAAATGAATATTTTAGGTGAATTTAATAAGAATATAAAATAATCATAATTTATAAACCCAAATTATAAATTCACGTGATTGAATTAGCATATTGTACTTATAATTTGTCTCCCTTGATAATATTAAATAGTGAAAGTGTAAGTTTAGGCAGCACAAAACTACTAGACACAATTAGGCAGCATCATAATAAACACAATGATCAGAGAATAAGAAGACATTTTGAGTACAACCAGGAAACAGAGGCATAAAAGGTATCCGAAAGTGGGAGAAATCGTTGAGAGAATCATAATAATAACATAGCAACTTCTCCATCAGTACGAGAGTATCCAACAATATCAAACATCATCAAAGTACCTTTCTTCAGCATCATCGTTTAATTCTCTCATCCAGTGGTCATCTAAACTCTCATCCTCGTCGATTTTCGAGTAATCCATATGTTGATGATCTTCCCCTGATAAAAACTTTTGCTGCATGATGAAGGTGAATTGTTCCATCCGATCTTGCATCTCTTCTAAAGAAAGACTTTCCTGTTCCAATGGCTTCCCGGCTGTGGCTTGTTGGATATCATTGCCTGACGATACAGCACCTGAGCCTTCCTGCATTTTTCCCCGCAACACATTAGAACAAGAACTTGAGAGAGCGCATAAGGAATTTCAGAAGATGGAATGAATGTCATTCAAGTAAAAGGACAACAGCCATCCTGCAGCCTATTACGAAAATTAGATATTACAATGGAATATCAATTTCGTACCATTTCAGCGAGTTTTTTCGAGAAAACCTCAAGTTTCATCTCTAGGAAACTATACATATCATGCTACAACAAAAACAGTAATAACAACTAAGCACTCTTGCCCGAATGAAAATTTTGGGAAAATGGTCTTGCTAAGGCCAATCAACCAAACTGGTAAACTGCTATGAACACAGACTATCTCATTATCATAACTGAAGTATGTCTACCTATGGCAGCTACTGGTCAAGCTAAATTAGACTTAGATCTCCAATACTGCTCTCAGTTGGAGGGTTATTTACAAAAAATTTATGTCTACCTAGTTCCCATACATAACCACTCAAATACATCAAATACACAGGGGAGCAATGTGTGCAGGCATATTACATCAATCATTACAAATTCATGTTTTTCCTTTTTTTCGTGTTCAGCAATAAAAACACAAAAAAGGGGTGAGTATGCAAATACGTAACCAAAGTTTAAGTACTTTAGGGTACATTTTCCCCTTCAGCAGCACTTGTAGGAACACCCATGTTATTAGTTTAAAATGAGAAATAGAGCCTAGCTGATACCAGACAAATGAAAAAGAACAAGACAAAAAATTTGAGCTTAATAACATTGAAGTCGAGAATACCAGTAGCCAATCATCTGGGTCCTCTAAGGAAGAAGAAGGGAGAAAAGGACAATAGAAGACATTGAATGGCTGAATGGAAAAGTTCAAAAAAGATCCAGTTAGACAACACAATTTTGTCCATCTACCAGGAAGAGCAGAAGATTTTTAACCACTGACAAAAGAAACTCTCAACAAATCACCAAAGATTCAATATTTTCAATTGTAAATGTTATCAAATCTGATATCCAAGCAAAAGCTCCATAACATTTACTTTATATCCAACTACCTATTTTAAATTTAGATGACTATTCTTTTATTTATCCAAGGCTGTGAGGAACAGGCAAAATATCGAGAAAGAAACTCCACAACACTCAAGTTGAAAGAAATGGGATTCAATATGATCTTCAAAATAAATATGGACAAGAAGGGAAATCCTAAATTTACCAATGTCACCGAAAAGGATATTTCTAACGTCAAAACACAACTCAAACAGAAAAGGATATTTCAAACAAAATTCCACTAGCAGATGTCTTAAATGTAACTAGCACCACACAAAGAAAAACAACATACCAAGAACATGCTATTGCAAACAAGAAAAGAGCCAAGAATGAAACTTAAAAGAAACAATAGAATGAGTTTTACCTCCAGAAATCGTGAAGCCCCACTAACATGAGTCTCCATGTTGCCTCTGACGACCTTTTTGCATTCCTCTACTTCAGATTCTTCTGATCCTTCCTCTTCTTCTTCATCAGATTCTTTCACCTCCATTTCTTCTTCTTCTTCTTCAGATTCTACCTCCTCCATTTCTTCTTCTTGTAATCTCTCATTCCCCACCCAATCTTTCTCAGCCACACCAAGCCGCTGCTGCTCGCCCCTGATTTTCTGCACAAGCATTGCCTCCTCAGACCGCCTCATCAAGGTTTCAGACCATCGCTCCCCAGGTCTAGCCATGCTCCTCCCACTGGGATCCTGAAACTTCCCCAAAAGCTCATGATGCAAGTAAGGCTCTCTTTCCCTCATTGCATCCTCCGAAAAATATTGTCCATCACTAACTAGCTTATCCAAATACGCCCGCCTTCTATTCTTAATCTTTGTTGACCTAGATTTCAACTCCTGCACAGTAGGACTAAGCACACTTCTTAACTGATTCAAGTGCCAATTGATCTCATAATCCCCTTTTAAAACATCAAACTCCTTAAGTTCCTCGGAGGTTAGTTCTGATCCATACCTCTCTGAAATACCAAGAAATATAAAAATTACTTCATTGAAAACACAAAAAAAAAAAAAAAAAATGCTCACTTCAGTTTAAACAAAAAGTTGCAATCACAAGCATCAAAACCAAATATCCTACGGCTTAGCATATAACGTGCATAAAAACGGTATATTCTACGGCAAAGTAGCATGAATTAGCAAAGCATAGACGTACCTAAAAAAACGGCGGCGTCGCGAGAGAGGAGGTCAAGGAGGAGGGACTGGCGTTGGGCGGCGGTGGTGGCTGAGGGTTGGCTAGCGCGAGGGAAGTATAGATTATCGAGCTTTGAGAGTCTCACCGATATGTTTTCCATGGATTGGCTGCTCAGGGACGGCCGTTGTGACGTCGAGGCCGCCATATCCTCCGGTTGCGGCATTTCCCAAGAACAGGGCGGAAATTCCTTCCTTTTCTAAAATTAGTAACAATCGTTGTTCAAAATTCTGACGCTCAAAGTGTTGCTTCTGAAGGAACAAGAGACAAAAATTCGTAATTTATTATTATTATTATTATCATTATTGATTTTGATGAGTGAGTATATGAGGAACTCTGCACCGCCATTGAAGGTGTCTGGAATTAGGATTTTCTAACTGGAACACCAAATCTCACGTGTTGATCACGTGATGCATATTTTTAAATTATCATTTTTGCTACATTCTTTTTTAATAATTATTAAAAAAATTAACCTTTAAATATCATCTATTTTTTATTTACAGTCTCAAATTATTTTAGAGTAAATTCTAAAATTGGTCATCATACTATAATCAGTTAGTTATCATACTTTGAAAATTATTTTTAAAATCATATATTTTATTTTTATTTTTAAAAAATATCACTCCTTCAACGAACCAAATTTAAAAAGATATTTTTTGTTTTTTCACTACCCTAATCAAATAAAAAAATAAAAGAAAAAAACCATTCACCCTTTCCACCATTAGAGTTCATCCTTGCTGCCGTCGTCGCCTTCGCTACCGGAGTAGCTCCAACCAGCTATGGAGATGCATTTTTGCACAGATCTGAACCTCCCACGCCGGATCTCCCCCCATCTGTACCTTTCTCGGCCAGTTTTTCGTCGATCTGCTCGGCTCGATCTTCATCTCGCCGACACCAATTTTTCGCCGATCGACATCGGTGGAAACTCCACTCCATCTGGAGAAAATGGAAGCATGTACAGGGAATGGATTGAAGACTTCAATCACTAGCCAGAGGAGGTATTCTGATGAAAAGGGTCATCTTTATCGATTACACATTTACACCACCATATGTTGCACTTAAGAACACATATCAAACAGTCAGGTCCATTGATTCTGAAAAAAGTTTTAACAAGAACAATCTTACTTGGAAAATATCTTTGGACGTGGGATTCAGATATTTGGTTAGGCTTCACTTACGTGAACTTGAATTCAGAATAACAGAGCTAGGCAAGAGGAAGTTTTCCATTTTCATAAACAATCAAGTTGTTGAAGATTATGCATATATGATCAAATGGGGAGGAAAATACGGAGTCCCACTGTACAGTTCATCCTAGCGTCGAGTTCGGTTCAGATTTCGGGAGGAGATCGGCTGGAGGGAGAAAAAACCCTTTTCACCGTTTCCACCGTTTCAAAAAAAGGTCACGCGTGGAGGAGTAATGTGAGCAACAACAGCCGCCGAAGAAAGGGAAAGGAAGGGATGACTAGGGTTTTAATTTTTTTAAAATTGTACTATTAGGCCCTTTATTCTATAACTCCTTTAGTTTTTACCCCCTTATTTTTTTTTGAGGTAAGGAAAATACAAAAATAATCCTATTAAAAATGGATGGTTAATTAACTAACGCCCTAACGGAGTCACTTTTTTAAAAATAAAAGTAAAGTATGATGACCTTAAAAATAATTTTTTAAATAAGATGACCAAAATAAAAAACTGACTATGACTATAGTATGATGATCAATTTTAGAATTTACTCTTATCATTTTGTTATTTTTTAATCAAAATTCTTTTAGTATTTTTAAATTAAAAAATAATAAGACATTTGATAAAAAAAAGACAATAAATAAAAATAATAATATTTAATAACCTTATCAAAATGCATTTTTTTTTTGCTATATCAAAATGCATATTTTTAATTCTTTATATTAGTAAAATTAGAGAATCTCTTCTACTACCATTCCTAACAAAACAATTAACTGGAAATTTTTAATCTTATTATTTCTTAATTGAACTCTTAAGATATACATTCGCAAATATAATAACCTAAATTAATCAATTTTTAGTGAAAAATTAAAAAAAATCATTTTAATTACTTTCAATTTTTAAAGTAAAATGTTTAAAAGAATTTTATTCATATATAAAATATTTTAAACTTTTAATACTAAATAATTCATAAATAATCCATAAAGACAGATATTATTGGAGAGAAAAATTACAGTAAATAAAAAGTAAAACAATATTATTTATTAAACAATAATTGGTCCTAAAGCAATTTTCAATATCTTTTATTTATAAAAAACCTGCAGCAGGTGTACAAAATTGAGGGCAAAACAAGGACAAGTTAGGCTACTATTTCTCACTACAAAATTGAACACTTCACCACCCCCTCCAGATTTGCCTTCAACATATATAATCTTCAGAAACAACAATATCAGCCTGCACATTTGCAAGGCTGGTTTTCAGAGGAGACTGGTTTTCTCTCCAAAGGTAAGTTTACAATTGTTCAACATGGTCAGTGATTGCCTCTGGACAAGAATCTGCTTGCAATAGCTCCAATCGCGAGAAAGGCGGCGCGAATTGCAGAATGTAGTCTTCATCTGCGAAGAAATCACGAAATCGCAATAACAGATTTGAGTTTTGTGGAGTTTCTTATGGGCATGTTTCAAGGTTTACAGAAGAGGATGTTTTGATAAGTTCATAAGTTTTGTTTCTTCACATTCATCACTTAAGCATCCCACAAGAGAAAATCCCAGAAAACTAAAAATGATCAGTTATAAGAGACTCTTACTCTCTTTGACTGTCCCATAAAGCCAGCACAACACCTCATCAGCAAATGCCAGGCATACACCACCCTGCAAAAAGCCAATGTGTTAAAACCATGAAAAATTGAAGAATAAAAGACTTGTTTTCCAGCCCAGCATGTGCCTCTCTCCAAGAAAGAAGAACACAGAAGGGCAAGATTGCGTTAATTCATTCTGAAATCCTAGTCAGAGTGTGAATTCAGAATGGAAGATTATGCTAGGGCCCTCTCTAAGAAATAAGGGACTCTTGAAGAACAACACAGCGTGACAAGATTGATATAATGTCTGATGGATCGAAGGATAATGACGAGCTATGCTACAAACTTGAAGGCGCCTTCAGCTAAACGCTCAATCAGAGGGGTGCATATAAAAACGCCGAATCATAAGAAAGTTAGAAAATGATACAACTGAACAGCACCAAGAAGGAAGCATTGACAGCTAGCTACCTGCCAGTAATTCTTCATTTTTACTCTTTGGGTGATATCTTTGGTTCTTAGTCGTTCTGTACGCACCAGTCGTCCAGTATCATCTCTGTATTAGACAAAAATTCTCAAATGAACAAATATCACTTTTATTCAGCGATGAGATACAGAGCGCAAGTGTGTGATTGGGCGAGTGTAAGAGTGTGACTGAGAGTAAGAACAACGGGACAAATTAAAAATTCCAGCGAGATGAACTCGGCGCATTACCTGAATCCAATCACAATAAAAGGAACACCAGCTAAAAATGACTGGATCTGTGTTATACAAGAATCAATTAACAATGTCAAGTCAAAAATTACAAAAAGACAGTACTGAAATAAGTAAGTATTAACATTGATAACCTGAACAGAAAGCCAAATGATGAAAGAAATAGGATTTAGCATAGTCAACTCAATCATAAAATAGAAGGAAAAATCAAGATAAAAGAAAATTTAGAGGGACAATTATCAATAAGGTCAGCAATTCATTCGGATAATGGAAGCAACTAACCTGAAATAACTTTCCACCAAATTTCTCTTAAATGTTGAAAATTAACTATTAGAACTTAGCATAAAATACATGTACTAAGAATTAAAAAATGTATCCCATAAAGAAGAATGAAGAACTTGAACTTGAATTTTCATGTACAATGCTGGAGTAAGACAGGAAAACAAGTACGAGAGATGTAAAAAGGGTAAAAGCCATACCCAGAACTTGAGCAATTTTTCCCTCTCAAATCTTTCTTCTGTGTGATAATCCAGCTACAAAGAACCAAAGACAAATGAGCAATGATGCCAGACTCTACAATAGAAAGGAAAAGAGAAAATTAAGTCTCATATTTTGCACCTCACGACTTGTCTTTAACTCAATGTAGAACCTCCTCCCATCATCAGTGGAGTCACAGCAATCCATTTCAGCACCCATTAGAATACGATGAGCTCCTAGCTTGGTTTTAATTACAGAGCAGTATTCAACATTTGCATCAACATGATGAATCCCATCTCCATCGCCTCTAGTTGGATCTTCGGTTGCAAGGCTCTCAAAACAGTATCCCCAGTAACAGCTGAATGAAGAGAAACACCAGAACGAAATAAAGAAACAAGCAAAAGTGGAAAGAAAAAAGTGGCGGAAAGTGTGAAAAAACAAAACTAATCCATCAGAACAAAATTTGAGCTAGTTTAATGCCTCCAAAATCTAACAATTCTAAAAAAATTTATGACGTCTCGGAAATTTCACTAGACAGAATAATTTCAGAGATTGAAACAAATCACAATGTTAACCTCTGATATTCAGAGGCATAGAGAAGCCCAAGTTCTTAGCATTTTCCCTTAATGCCGCTATTCCAAAATTGCATACAATGCCCAAAGGCAACATATAAGATGAACAAAGGACGCCAAGCTCATCAAACATGAAAAAGATGAGAACAACGATCATACCATCTCCTCTCCTTCTCACTTTGGGGTCTTTCTGGCAGTTTATGCACATCAAGATACACAACTCCATTCCTTTTATGCACTCCCATTTCCCAAGGTTCATGCCTTATGTAAGCAGTAGCCAATATCTATAAATGATTAAGATCATCAAACAGTCACATAAGGTACAGCAGCATCAAATAGCAACTGCTTACCTTATTAAGGTTGTTCCGATAAGTCTGCCATAAAATGACGACAACAAAGAATATGTTAGTCATCTTTGAAGCATATTTATATCGAAAAAAGGTTTGTCAAATATACACATCTCACCACAAAATGCATGTTTTGAAGCGCTATGTTTTTGCTTCTAATACAAGTCAGAAGGTCACCAAAGCCCTCAGAGCCCAGATCTGGGGAAAACAGAAAGGATCAAGCACTGAATACTGATGTTACAATGCCATATATTTCTGGTTTGCCAGGTGCCCTTGTAAGCCTCACCTTTCTTTGGTACAAAAGTGTCAAAACCTTCATTCAGGTCAAACCCAATATCTTGAGTGATAAGCCGCTTAAATAGCCTCTGAAATGTCAGAAGGAAAATTTTGTGCCAGCAAAGCATCAACATCAAAAACTTGAAAGTGAAACACATGATCCAAGAGAGACAATGCAAGATAAGAACACTCACCAAACTCCTGTCATCAAAAAACACATCTCCTCCTTCCACACGACTATAGCATGCAAGCTCACATGGCTGCTTGTCATTATCAAACAACAAGAGAAAAAATCACAAGAAAACAATAAAAAAAATATATATATTCCATTGAAGCAGCAACAGAAGGTTGAAGAAGTAAACGTTTCCTACCTCCTGAAATGCAATACATTTTCTCGCCAGAGTTTCCTCACTCTTTGAAAATTTCAATTCAGATACAAAGCGTTCATCACGGGGAGCATAATATTTTTGATTGAATGGTCTTTGAGGATAAGGCCCTGGAGGTCGGGGAAGGAGGCCAGGTCCACGGTTATTCTGCCAACGACCACGTCCAAAACCTCCTCTGCTATGGTTGTTAGTATTTCGTGCAACTGGCAAAACTGCATAAAATAAAGTGGATGATTTAAAGTACACCATTATAAACTTACAATTAGCAATGGAAATCAATTTCATTCCTATCCAATAGTGCACACGTTATTAATTTGAAAAAAGGGAAAAAGGAGAGGAAAAGCGGAGAGAGAAAAAAACTTCAGAAGGTCCGCAAAAGTAGACCAATAGATTACTTAAAATCTTAAGAGAGAACAAGGTTGCAAAATAAGGTATGGAATGCTCACAGCTAATCAGAAGAACAGAAGGATGCCAACAAATAAAAGAATTGATCAACAAAAGATAAATCTAAAGCTCTTCTGGTCTTTCCCAAAATCACCAATCAAAGTTGCCATAAATTGTAAACTGACCAAGAGACAAATGTCCTTCACATGTTCCCAGTTCCGAAAAGAGACAAACTTGTAGCCCGTAACACATTCATTAATAGATGAATGCATAACTAAAGCCAGTGGAAATTCCATTATCAACAATCATCAAACCATCACTTAGCATAAGGAGAAGGGCAAGGATACTAAACCCCGATTCATAAAAGATACAGAATAACAGCTGCATTTACAATAAGAATACAACAGCATAGGCCAATCAAATGAAATCAGAAAAGATAACATAATACCAGCTGCATTTGCAATAAGAATACAGTGGCCATAGGACAACCAAATCAAAGCCCAAAAAAAAAAAAAAAAAAAAAAAAAGAAGCAAGAAACCCATAAAAGAAAAAGAAGATGCAACGCTCTAAATAACATCATTGCCTTAGTTCCCAGTTCCAAAAGGCAGATAGATACTTTCCCAGCTCAAGAACCTCATCTAATATGAACTCGAAGAAACAGCCAACTTAATTGGTAAAGGAACCACCCAAAAGATACAAACTTGAGTAATTACCAACCCTAAAGTAATAAAAAACCAATCAACCAAAAGATGATCTCATTTTAGAAAAGAAAAATAAAACCCGCCTACAGCAAAATGGTAAGTCCAAATATCCAGTGACAGTGAACACACGAATAAATTAAATCAAGCTATAAAAGCTAAAGAAATGATGTAAAATTATAAAATTACCAGGGACTGGGTAGGGACTCATAACCAGGGTTTTGCCATAATCCTCATTATCAGACCCAAAAAGATCCCTCACATCTTCCTCTTCCTCTTCGTCTTCCTCATTCCCAAAGTCACCCCGACTATTATTATAATAACTATCACTATCATTATCAACTCTATTATTATTATTATTATTGTTATTTTTATTTTTATACGACCTCACTTCACCACCACCACCATCATCGTGATCTTCTTCTTGAGGTTCTTCATCGCTACTACTTCTGCTGTGATTGGAAGAGGATGACCTCGACGACGCCGATGAGGAACCGGCGGTGGAAGAGCCTGAGGAGGAGGCACCAGAGGATGATGCGGATGACGAAGATTGGTGGGCTTGATTTTGTTGGTTTTCTTGAGGCTCCTCGTCCTCTTCTTCTTCCCCTTCTTCTCCGGCGCCGTCGTTTCTGTAGTTCTGGTCATCGTCGTCGTCGTCTTCTCCGAATAAGTTCAATGCTTGCTCCGCAAAGTCCATGTTTTTAGGGGTTGTATTTGTTGGCTGTCTGAGTCCGACTGTTATGTTCTCTTCAGTTCGAAGGGGGAAGAGGTTTTTTTTCTTCGCAAAACCGCTAGGTGGTATCTTTACATATTTATAGATACGGGAAATTTTGGGAAATTTTTAATTAATTTCGTAATTGGTGATTAAGTATTTGCTAAACACCCAAAAAAAGGAACTAAATTAATTTATTGGAATCATCCATTCTCTCCAAACTCAACCCTCCAAAATATTTCTTCCCCCATCCTCGAGGATGGGAAATAAATTTGTATTGCACGTTTCATTTTCTTGTTTTTAGTTTCGTCATTCAATAAATGAGAATTATCCCTAATCTTTATTTTATTTTGTCTTTTAGTAGATTCAGATCTACTGGTAGTGTATTGGTTACGCTTTCATTGATGGTGTTCGCCAACGACAGTTTCGTTTGTGAAGTTTGTTGAATTGGTAGCGGCGTCGTTGACGATTTTCGCTGGTTTGGTCTAAGAAGATTTTGTTCGGATTAAAATTTCTATACGTGGTATATCCACCGTTTGATAATGTATATTTATATAGGTTTATCCGTAGTAAACACAACAATGACACTTATACTTGTAATCTGTGTTTCTCTGGTTGTATCTTCCGTTAATCGCAGTTGGACGTTTTCAGTAAATTAATATGGCTGAATTGGTATTTTGGTCCCTTATAAAAAGGAGTGTTGCTGTTTTGGTCCCAAATAAAACTACGATTGTTGTTTTGGTCCCTTATCAAATTTTTATTAGTGATTTTAGTCCATTTTTACGAAAAAGTTTAGAAGATTACAGATTAACTCATTTGATCGCTAGTCAAACCTAATTTTTCTTCAAAATGATTTATATCATGATGTTTTCAATCCATTTTATGACTCTATTCTTCATGAATGTTCAACCCATTTAGATCGACTCACAATCCGAAATAACAGTCAAAATCCTAAATGGGTTGAACATTCATGAGAAATCGAGTCATAAAAATGGATTGAAAACATCAGATTCCTTTAATAATTGTTACGAAACAAGTCAAAGTTAACCATATTCTTTTAATGAATATTATGAAACAAGTGAAAGATAATTTGATTCTTTTAATGAATATGAACAAACAAATTAAAAACAATCTGATTCCTTTAATAATTACTTAATTATCAAATTTCTCTCATTTCGATTACCTCCAAACAAAATCCTCCTATTTGTGGTGTCCATCTCCAAAGCTTGAATTGTCCCCAATACCCATATATCAGCCGCACCTTCCATCTTGGGTTTATGGGTAAATTCATATAAATCGATCAAGCAAACTAAGGAACCACTACAACATAGATTGAAACAATTACTTTATATCTTCAAAATTTGTTTCAAACATATGAACAAATTGTACATATAATTTTAAGTTTATTTTTCATCTGAAGCAAAATTCTTTTTTTAGATTTTCAAACGATCTTATTGATAAATTACTTTTGTTTAATAGTGACTAAAAAATTAAATATAATATTTGGGAAAATATATTTAAGTAACTAAACAAGTTATGAATTAGTATTTTTATTTTAATTAATTGATTATTGATGCAAAAAACCAGACCGTGCATGACCCACATCCAAATTTTCTTTGTTTTGTTTTATTTTTATTTTTATTTTCCCCCTTTTTTTGTTTTTTGAGATTCATTAATTTCCATGAAGTTTACATGCTAGCCACGGTTAAGGTTATAAACTCGTCCTACCTCTTGAAGTAGGACATTCTTCTTGGAGTCTAGAATTCAAGCTTTCATGGGATGGAATATGGGTTTGTAGATATTGAGATTACAGAGATGGTATTCTGCAAGAGGAAAGAAGGAAGAAAGTGCTTTGAGGGTTTTAAGTTAACTTGGTGTGAATCAAAAGTTTTACTTGTTACCGTCCACTTATTATTCTAATTTGGATTAAAATATTCTCTTTCTTTCCCCTACTAAATAAAAAGATAATTTTATTAAAATTTATAAATTACAGTCTCAAAATTGAGACGATAACTAGTACCCCGCCAATTCAAACGATTAGATCGGACAATGGCAGTGAATTTGTTAACCAAAAGTGGCGTCATTCTTTGATTGTCAAGGGATTGTGGATCAAAACATGTCCATATACTCCACAACAAAATGGGCTAGTAGAGAGGAAGCATAGTAATAGTAGGGATTTGATTAATCGAACACCATCAGTTATGTTAGGATGGAAGACACCCTATGAACTTGAACTTGTGCTTAATAAAGCACCAGATTACTCATTTCTCAGAAAGGTACCTTTGAATGTCTTAGTTTTGTCTTAAACTAATTTAGAACTATAATTCTAGTTCGAATCTGATCCAGATCCAGCTGCTTCTTCTGATACAGATTCAATTATTCCTTCTCAGAATTCTGATTCATGTCTTCTTGCACTCAAAATCATTCATCTTATTCTCCCTTAGTCAGAAGAAGAAGTAATAGACTCAAATCTCAGCCATCATGGCTACAAGACTTTGTTCTGAATGCATCATATACTACCTATTCTTTCACTCATGATCATGTAACATTTGTAGTAAATTTGTCAAAACTTTTTGTGAACCTAACTAATTCGTATGAGCAGGCTAGTGCTGATTCCAAATGGATGGAAGCAATGAATGCTGAAATTAGTCACAATCCAGATATCAATTCAACAAATCAGCCAAAACCTTCAACCTAAACCTAAAAAGAGCAGCAATATTCTGGTCTAAGAAGGGCACAAACTTTTACACTCAATATCAAGCAAATAATGATAATCTTATTTGAAGATTAATATTTATGACACAAAAAAATAGCTCTTGGACCTTGGAATTGTAAGGTTGGAGAGTATATAACAAACTGTTTAAACTTTATTTGTAGTAAATTGTGAAAAGTCTAAATATTCCACCTATTATAGGGGGCTTAAAATTACTACCCTTTCCCAAAAAAAAAAAAAAAAAAAAAAAAAACACAAATTCTTGATTCTGAATGTCCCTGGTCTAAACATCCATTATTTATTATATAGCCTATCATCTTCCTGTTTCATCCCTGAGACAGCAATCTTAAAGCATCAGACACACTCTTATCAAGGTAAATGCTCAACTCCTCAAGGCATTTGCCCTGGTGAAACATGCCAAATTTATGCAAGCAATCAAGAACTGTGAACGCAATCAGATAATTACTAGTTTTGATATCTTTAGCTCTCATTTCACTCCATAGTGAAAGAGCTCTGATTGGATCACCAGCTTCACAATAACCATGGATTAGGGCTCCATAACAATTTTCATCAGGCAATAGTCCGTGCTGCTTCTTCATGTTGCGCAATATATCTTCTGCCCGACTTGGGAGTCCATGTGAGCAGAGCTCTTAAACATAAATACTAGTGAATGGCAAACTGTACACGGCCTTCCCAGCTTTTACAGTCTTCCTAAACACATCGGAAGCTTTTTCAAGATTACCTTTCCTAAACAAGGCCTTCATCAGAATCCCGTAGGCATGCATTCGTGGAGGCTTTCGATCTTGCTCTTCATAATATTCATTAGTTCCCGAATCCAGCAGCTCTTGTGCTTCATACAGTGCCCAATCCACCTTCCCATTCTCAACTAACCGATCCATCAGAAAATTACATGACGGTAGTAAAAGTTTTCCAGATTCACTACTGTACACCTTGCACAAATAACCAATAGCTTCATCAAACATACTCACACGAACAAAGGCCTTAGTCATGACGTCATGAACCTGCGCCGCCAAATAATTGTGCGGACAATACGGGCTATAGTTGAGTATGTGAGTATCCAATTTATCAAACAAGTCCGAAACATCAAACCCAAGATGCTGCTTTTTAGACTTGACGACCTCTAATAGTAGAGAGTCTAGCTTCATATCCATACGCCAATAACAAAGTATCCTAATAATAGCTAGGTAAGTTCGAAGGTCAGGAGGTCTGAAGAAGCCATCATTTTCTTTCTTCTTCAATTGCCCAAAAACATGCCTGGCTTCCTCCAGGGGTTCTCCTCCTCTTTTAAAATTTTTGAGCCTTTTAGTGAGCAGATATTTATACCCATCTTTCATCTCCTCCAGCAGCTTTAAAGCTTCTTTATATTTTCCAACTTTACCCAAAGCATCTATGACAATGTTATAGACAGAGTTATCAAGGTGAATTCCCAAATCTTGAAAATATTTGAACTGGTCTACAGTCTCCGCAAACATTCCAACGTCACACAAACAATGAAGAATGGTGCTGACAATCCCAGAATTAGTTTTGATATCTTTACTAATCATTTCACTGTGGAGATCCAAAGCTCTGATTGGATCACCAGATTGACAATAACCATGAATTAGAGCTTCGTAACAATATTTATCAGGCTTTAATCCATGCTCCTCCTCCATGTCCCGCACTATCTCTTCTGCCTGACTTGGGAGACCATGTGAGCAAAGCTCTTGGACATAAATACAAGTGAAAGGCAAATTATTCAGGGCCCTCCCAGTGTTCAAAGTCTTCCTAATAGTTTTCCTAAACACATCAGCCGCTTTTTCCAGATTACCTTTCCTGAACAAGGCCTTCATCAAAATCCCGTAGGCATGAACGTATGGAGGTTCCTCCTCATCCAACTGCAATAAATTCTGCGCGAATTCCAGTGCAAAATCCACCTTCTCACCATCAACCAAACGATCCATCAGAAACTTACATGATGATAACAAAGGTTTTCCAAGATTACAACTGGACAGGGAGCACAAACTACGAATTGCTTCATCAAACATACCCACACTAACAAAGGCCTTAACCATAGCGTCAAGAGCATGGGCCTCGCCCTCCTCCTCCTCAACATTAACAACATCAACATTAGCTTCAATATCTTCAAACTCATCCTCCAATGCACCAAACAGATCTGAAGCAAGATGCTCCTTTTTTGACTTAACCACCTCTAACAGTAGAGATTCTAGCATCTTATCCATTCGCCAATAACAAAGTACCCTAATAATAGCTATATAAATAATAATACCAGGGGGTTTGAAGAAGCCCTCAACTTCGTTGTTCTTCAATAGCCTAAAAATTTTTTGCATGGAGGCTTCCTCCAGGGGTTGTCCTCCTGTTTTACTAATACTCCAGCCAATTTGAGTACTAGTTTGAGGTGTAGGACTGCTAGTTGTTTTACTAATAAGAGGGGGTTTGGATATTTGATGTTCAGAATCATAAGAAAAACCCTTTGAAACTGAACCTGAGCAGTATGAAGAACTCAAACTCCCAAGAACTGATCTTAATGGAATGAATCGTTGTATATATTTTGAGGGTTTGGTTTGAGAAACAAACCTTATTGTGCGAACACCCAACATGATGATGGCTGGCGGACGTAGAAAAGGCAGTTGCTAAAACCTCTCCAATTCTCCTCCTGTTTTTGTAACTATTTGGTGGCGACATGAATATATTGTTTGTCTATGTAAATTAGACGTAAACCCAGGCCCAACCCCATAGATATGCTCTGGAATCCTCGTCCCCATCCTCTGTGCTTCAGATAAGGTTGACTATGATCCCTTTTGATCCTCTGAGATAAGTTAACACTATTGACAACAAATCTCCAACACCAAAAAAATTAGCTGATTGCAAACATTACCCTTACCCAAGCATTCAAATTCTTGCAAAATTATACTTTAAGATCAATGATACCCTCCCCCGGAATAACTATAACTATGTCTTCTATTTCGAAATGATGTGTAGGGTAGTAACAATTGTTGATTTTTTTAACTAAAACCCATTAAATCTAAAATTAATATTTTTATCGTAACAAAATACTTAACCTAACATAAAAAGATTTAAATCAGTCTACGAGTTCTACTACAATCCTTTATCTTGTCCAAATTCTTTTAAAGTAAAGTTTTATAAGTTGATTTGATATCGGCTATAATACCTAATTACTAATCACGTTCATCATAGTAAAAAATCGATTGATAAATTTTTACAGTAAATAAACATAATTGATTTATCGATAGATAATTTCTTTAGTACTATTAATTTGTCTAGATAACACCTGAGGCATTTAGGAGAAGGCGTGAAACATGACCATGGAGGCGCGCTTTACATTCGTTTGATTCATGATAGTAACACATGATAATGTTTGCAAGCAAGCATAAAAAATGGATTAGGATGGCATTACATATAATATTAAATTTTATATAAAGATAAATAATTATTGGATAGGATGGATTAAAAAATGAGTAAATTAAAGAGAAAACAACAATATCTTTACTTCATTAAATATAATCAAAATTGAGATAATAAGAAAAAATAATTATTTGTAGAAAAAAAATTGAAAAAAAAGTAAATTAAATTAAAGATAAATTGACTTAGCAGACAAAACACTCTTTTTACTTGTTGTTGGAGTAATGTGTACTAATATTGACATTTTTTTTCTAATTAAAAATTTTGTTATATATATAAATATATTTCTTGATGCTATTTAGAAAATAAATAATTTAAGAGTAATTTCATATATATATATTTTTCAAAGATAAATATATTGTTACATAATATACACTACTTTATATTTAAAAGAATATTTTTATTTATTTCATCTATCTGGAGCTAAAAGACAATAGAAGTGGATTTGAGTGTTTTAACAAATAAACTAAATACCAAGAAAGTAGATAATAAATAAGTTTCTCTAATATGAAATAGGATTATCTAATTATTATATTATTTTCTGGATCAATTAACAAAATAATTATTATTCTCACACAAATAAAAAATAATCATATATTTTTTATCTTCTTATTAACTAAAATATTATTGACTATAATAATTACATAATATTCAATTATTATTATTATTATTTTATATTTTAACTAAATGATAAATTATACAATAACTTTATTAAGTTTTAACTTATAAAAAAATTATTAATCAAATTAATAAATAAATTAATAATACTATAATTTATAAAATATTTTTATAAGAATACTATTACAAAAAATTACACCAAATTAAAATTCATATAAAATATTACGATTATAAATAAATAATTTTAATAAATAAAATATTATTATCATTATAAATAATTAGATCGTTGTTATACTTTATGAGGGCGCTTTTATAATATTCCGTATGCACGACTCATGTATTAGTAATCTAACTATAGATCATCAAAATAAGCTTTTATGAAAAATATTTATTTGATATTTTTATTTAAAAAACAAATGAACTGTACTCTGCAGCTCTCACTAGGGCTGTCAATTCGTGTCAGCGTGTCGGGTCGTGTCGGGTTGAAATAGAAATTTATAATTTTGCCCTCGACCCGAACCCGAACGGGTTGAAGAATTACCAACCCGAACCCGACCTGTTTTTTATCAGGTCAACTCGAACCCGACCTGTTCAACCCGTTGACTTTGGTCAACGGGTTGATCAGGTCGGGTTCGGGTTGTTGACCCGTTAACCCGAACTCAACCCGAAAAAAAAAAAAAAAACTCAAAACAATTAGTAAGAAGTTATAATTTATAAAGCTACTACATTCCAACAAGTGTCAGTACTAATCTTTGTCCTCTAAACAAAATAAACTCCAATCCAAATTCAAAAATTACAAACCAAATCCAAACTCCAAAATAAATAACAAACACCAATATAGAAATCAATCTTTCACAATCTTCAAATCTTCACACCTAAACATGTGTCACCTACAAAATAACATTTTTAAAGACAGAAAACTTACCAAATACTATCAATTATATTATTGACTCAATAATATAATTGAAGTAAATCAATTATGTATTCGAACTACCGACCTCAGATTCTCCTTCTCCTCCTCCAATTTTCAAATCTAGGATATCTTTGATTAACTCATCAGCTTTGAAATCCTCAATTACTAAAAAGACAAATCACAATTAATATATGTGACATACATAAAAAAAAAATGATAAACATGATATCGAGCAAGTTGCTTACCTGCTTCTTCACTTCCAAATAGCCAATTCCTACAACATATCAGTGCTTCAACAATATTGGGAGCTAGCGAGCTACGATAATGATCTAGAATTCTACCACCAAAACTGAAAGCTGATTCAGAAGCAACGGTTGATACTGGTTTCTCCAACCCATCAAATTCTTCGATCACCGAAGTGAGCTGATTCGAGGAGAGGTAGTTTTGAGGCCCCAAGTTTACGCCAGCAACTTGCAGGCTCAAAATCAGCAAGCAAGAAAAAGAGAAGCATTTCAACTTACCAATGGAAAAGGGTGAAGAGATCATTGACTTTATGATGGGGTGAAACTGAACTGGGTTTGGATTGCTAGGAAAGTTGAATCGGCCAGGAAGTTTTACAATCCTAGAGATTTGAATTCCACGTTGAGGTCAGAGGTGAGGTGTTTTGAACTTACATTTCACAAGAAGAATCAAGAATTTGTGATGAATACTTACTTGCCATTTGTTTTAAGTGAGGCGAAATTGAGGAAACATGAGAAAAAGACCATCAAGATCCATACCGTGGACATTGAACAGATGTCATAAATAGTGCCTGGATTTCTGCAAACCTTGATCACCCTGCTACTTTTGATACAATGGCAATGGATACAGTGATGAAAGATATGATTCTCAATGATCTTAAAAGGTTTGTAAACAGAAGGGATTTTTATAGGAAAGTTGGGAAGGCTTGGAAGAGAGGTTATTTGTTGTATGGTCCTCCAGGAACTGGAAAATCGAGTTTGATTGCTGCCATTGCCAATTTCTTGAACTTTGATATCTATGATCTGGAGTTAACTGAGGTGAGGAAGAACTCTGATTTGAGGAAACTGTTGCTGACCACAGCTAACAAGTCTGTCTTAGTTGTAGAGGATATCGATTGCACTATTGAATTCCAGGACAGATTATTTCAGACCCTGAAACTCATCAGGAAGAAAGCAAGGCACCCTTTCCTTTTCAATTCAAAAACTCAACCCTTTTCAATATATTGTTTGGTTCATATCTTCTTATTCCTTGGTTCATATCTTTTTTCCAATGTAGTATTACTTCAACACGAATTAATTTGAACTTTTTCCACGCAGGTGACGTTGTCAGGTTTCCTCAACTTCATAGATGGATTATGGTCAAGTTGTGGGGACGAAAGAATTATAATTTTCACCACAAATCACAAAGAAAAATTAGACCCTGCTTTGCTGAGACCTGGAAGGATGGATGTTCATATCCACATGTCATATTGCACACCTTGTGGGTTCAGAATCTTGGCTGCAAACTACCTCGACATTAAAGATCATTTCCTCTTTACAGAAATTGAGGAATTGATCATGGCTGCCGAGGTAACACCCGCTAAAGTTGCAGAGCAATTGTTGAAGGATGATGAAGTTGACCTTACACTTCAAGGGTTGGTTGATTTTCTCCATTTCAAGATCAAAGAAAGTGAAGAAGCCAAGAAAACGAAGAAAGTGGAGGCGGCAGAAGATGTGTAGCGGAAGGCAGGGTTCCATTTTCTCACTGTTAAATAATGGCCAAAAACATATCAAAGAAGCATGAAAACTTAGGGACACTACTACATAAAAGGCTTTTTATGACCCTTAAAAATATTTTAGAATGTTAATTGTCATGACATAGTTTTGAACAGATTCAGTCCTTAAAGTTTCTCAACCCATTTCTTGAATGCCTGAACATTCTCAAGTCTCTTCATCTGAACCTCATTTCTAGTGCCCGATGCTTCCTTATTCCTATAGAGATTCTTGTGAAACTTGGAGAACTCATTTCTGCAAATCCACTTGTCCAGGAACATATGACTCTCTGTCATAAAAGCAATGATCTCCATGACCCTCTGAAAATAACCTCCTCGAATGAAGTTCAAGAGCAAAGACTCATATAGATCTCTGTGAACCATTGAATTACTTTTCTGCAAGTTCCTCCTAATATCCCCCCATAACACTGTGATTTCGCGATACATTCCCATAGCAGAATACCCATCAATTAAGTAGGCATAGGTCTCCACTGTTGGCTGAATCTTTATCTCTTGCATCCTTCTGTATGTCCTTATGGCATCTCCAATCATTTTTGTCCTTGTGAAGTAGTAGATTGATGAATTCAACTGATGAACCACAGTAGCATGAATCATATTATCCTCTTCTCTTTCCTGATTGATATACTCAACCAAGTCTGATCTGCTAAGAAAACTTGAATTGTCAGAAGCCGAGGTGCTTTTGCCGTCAAACTCTACACTTTGTTTGGTAAGAGTCATCTCATCAGAGAGACTTTTCGAGAGACCAGCTCTTCTGATTTGTTCAACTAATCTGTCTCCCTCCTTGAACATTTTTCTGTTGTAATAAGCAGTCAGCAGGGACATATACAAACCTTTGTCGATGGGGTTCCCTTCCAAGTCATCCAAAAGGTCATGAGCAGTCTCCAGCCAACCCAAATGAATACATGCACCAATTACTTGACGAGACAAGTTGACAGAATCTGACCAACCTAATTTATTCTGAATGCAAATCAGAAGTTTTGATAGCTCATTAATCCTTCCACATCTTCTATATTCTCTGACTAGTTTTGCTAGTGCTTTGCTGCTCAATACAAATTTCCCATTTTTAATCAAAACAAATGTCGGCTTTCCTTCTACTTCGATGACTGTATCATTTAGTTGCAGTTCTGGTGATATCTGCAGCTTTAACCCCATCCTGAGATTGGAAGATCCGATTGGGACAGAGCAAGGTTCACGTCCACCTTCCTGGCTAGGATTACAGTCCTCATACCCATACATATTTGCTATCAGCTCTGAAGCAGCATCAATGTCATTGAAGATGAAATGCAAGCTCAGCAAGCTATCATAGAATTGCCTATAATGGCACAGAAGAGGAGCAGGAACTAAATCTATATGCCTCTTAAACCTTTTCAACTCATCTCTCATTTTGTTCATCTCGTGTATCCGAGAAATAATGACTATGCTATGGGCATCAGCCACAACTCCAACTTGAGCCATCAACTCCACCATCTGCTGACCTTTGAGAGATGATTTGAATCTTGAACAGGCATCAAGAATAAGATTAAATAGCACAGTATCAGGTTTTACTACCTTTGCACGGTTAGATTTGCTTGAAATTAGCTGTTGGTAGAGATCACATATTTCAATCAAGATATTTGATGACAGAACTGCCCCCATCTCTGTTCTCACCATATGAAGAAAAACTAGCCCAAGCATATCCACTGCTGGTACATTTTTTTTCCTTATAATCAATCTAAGTACCACAGATGTTGGGACAGGCATTTGAGCCCTTGCTAAGGCAAGACAGAGCTTAGTTAGTGAATCAAGCTTAGGCAATGCTGATTTCTCTTTTGACATTAAAAGAACAATATCGAATGCCCTGCGTAGCCATATGAGATCCATGGAATAGGAGAACTCAGTTATCAACAACCTCATGATGGACTCTTCAGGAAAGCCATACAGGCGTTTAAAATCTTTGTATGTATCCCAAGCTTCAACCACCTGATGATCCTTCAAAGCATTTTCAAGCTTTCCCAGCAAGGCTGTACGAGAAGATCCTCCCCATGATAACTTTTCTGGAATTATACAAGCAGAGGATTGATTATCATCCACTGTACTACGTCCTGATGTAAAATACTTGTGAGAAACAAAAATCAACCCAGCGTCTGAGGCTGTGCCAGTCGCCGACAAATAACTCTTGATCAAGAAAGGGCGTAAAACAGAGGCCTTTTTCAAGCATCGTGCCATTCAAATCAGAAAACCATCCCAAAAATGAAACCTTTCTGGCGGGAAAGATAATGCCCAATCAAAACCACCGATCAGTTATAATGCACTAGAGTTAAATTCAAATCCCCCTGTAAAAAGAACAAAATTCATCATCAATTCATATGAGAAAACAAAAAAAGTCAGGCATGCAAACTGAACCAAATTGCGGAACGGCAATCATTTTTCATTCTAAAACGATTTCATTTCTTCCAGCTGGTAAGATGAAGTAAACAATTCTTCAGCCATCAGTGTTTAAAAAGAAATCAGCATTATTTTCTCCACCAATTCTAAAATGAAGAAAGCAAAAGATATTCCTCAAGAAATGAAAGAGGAAATCGTTTAACTTTCTACTAAAGAAGTGGAGTACAGCACTAAGTAGTATTCTGCTGCGTATCAAACCCAACAATTATTTTGTTCTGATGCCGATATAACGCAAAAAGAAAAGGCCACGTTTATCACAAAGCGGTTAATACAGAGTGAGGAAGGGAAAAAAAACCAAAACCCTCGTCATGAAAGACTTTGGAGCACGCTATACGATTTCTACTCATTGAAACAATTTGTCGAACAGAAAAAATACGCAACTATCTCAAGAAACGAAGCAGCAGACGTTTACTGGTTACATTTTGTTTCCAGTGCTGTAACAATAACGAAAACGCAGACAATTTTACCGATGAGGAACCGAGTATAGTGTTCTTCTGTGAACTTTGGAAGATGATTTGTCAAAATGGCGAATGAGAATCCATGTCGATACAAAGCGCTTGTTCCCCGCCAGCCAGCCGAGAGAAAGTGTGTGTCAAAATGAAATGTTCGCTAAAATTCAAAGGTGAACTCTTAAATACAGTATATTTTTTCTTATCTTATTTATCATAAATTTAAAAAATGACAAAATTCAGTTTTACTCTTTTAATTATAAACCTATCCAAGATTATCGAGTAATTTATAGGGCCACCATATAAATTTACTCTCACCCTAAAAATAGTAATTTTTTAAAATGGGTTAGTGATTCCACAGGCGTGAGGGTCTCAGAGAGTGTTTTTATTTTTTTTAAAACTCGCGTAGTCCGCGCAGCTTTCAGTTTTAGTCCAACTTTATTCATCTTTCAATTCTTTTCTTATTCCTTCAAGTTCTTTTTCTTTTTTCTCCTCTTTCCCTGAAATTTTTTCCGTCCGTTTTTTTAAAACAATTCAATAATTTTTTTCTATGTTTTTGAATTAAAAAAATGATTAAAAAATATTTTTTATTTATTTATAATTATTTAATTTTATATACTGTGATGCTCCAAAAATTTTTTTACATATTGTGATATGATATCTGTTTTTCAATGATCTGATGTCTACTATTTTGTTATCTGATGTTTATATAATCATGATTTGATCTCCCTTGTTAAGTATATTTTAGTTCTATTTTATGATTTATTTTATATTATTTATCTGATATCTATAGTCTGTTGATCTGATGTCTATATAATCATGATGTGATCTCCCTTGTTAAGCATGTTTTAGTTCTATTATATGATTTCTTTTATATTCTTGATCTGATATATATAGTCTGTTGATCTGATGTCTAGTATTCTGTGATTTAATGTCTATATAATCATGATGTGATCTCCCTTGTTAAGTATATTTTAGTTCTATTGTATGATTTCTTTTATATTCTTGATCTGATATCTATAGTCTGTTGATCTGATGTCTAATATTCTCTGATCTGATGTCAATATAATCATGATGTGATCTCCCTTGTTAAGTATGATTTAGTTCTATTGTATGATTTCTTTTATATTCTTGATCTGATATCTATAGTCTGTTGATCTGATGTCTAGTATTCTCTGATCTGATGTCTATATAATCATGATGTGATCTCCATTGTTAAGTATGTTTTAGTTCTATTGTATGATTTCTTTTATATATTTGATCTGATATCTATAGTCTGTTGATCTGATGTCTAGTATTCGCTGATCTGATGTCTATACAATCATGATGTGATCTCCCTTGTTAAAAATATTTTAGTTCTATTGTATGATTTCTTTTATATTCTTGATCTGATATATATAGTCTGTTGATCTGATGTCTAGTATTCGCTGATCTGATGTCTATACAATCATGATGATGTCTAGTATTCGCTGATCTGATGTCTATACAATCATGATGTGATCTCCCTTGTTAAGTATATTTTAGTTCTATTGTATGATTTCTTTTCTATTCTTGATCTGATATCTATAGTCTGTTGATCTGATGTCTATACAATCATAATGTGATCTCCCTTGTTAAGTATGTTTTAGTTCTATTGTATGATTTCTTTTATATTCTTGATTTGATATCTATAGTCTGTTGATCTGATGTCTAGTATTCTCAGATCTTATGTCTATATAATCATGATATGATCTCCCTTGTTAAGTATGTATTAGTTCTATTGTATGATTTCTTTTATATTATTGATCTGATATCTATAGTATATTGATTTGATATCTACTGTATTATTATTTTTTTAAAAAAAAGTATTTTTTTAAAAAAAAGCTGTGCGTAAAAAAAAAAAAAAACTGTAGCGCGCAACTGTAGCGAGACTGTAGCGCGTTACTGTAGCGCGCTACAGTAGGAGTAAAATTCACGGTAGTCTTATAGGTCTACCATATACGAACTCATATAACAATACTTATAAAAAGGTAATAGGTGATAGAGTTCAATAAACTCACAAATTTTAAGGAATAACAAGAAAAATTATAAAAGTTATCTAGATAATTGTGAAACATCAATTACAAAAAGATAGACTCCATCTCCTAAAATGTCCATTATATGCAAACGGGGGAAGTATAACTAGGAGAACAATGCAATGTACTCTTTTGACAAATAGCATAAGAGCATTAATTAGGGGGGAAACAAGGCAAATTCAGGAAATCAATATATTAAATATGTTATTTCTATTAGGCCAACACTACTAGGAGTTATACAATATATTTTGCCCTTGCAAGGTGAGCCTAGCACTTTAATAAAAAGAATTTCTCATCATTTAATGCAGTTGCCGTTGAATGTCTATTGTTTACTTCCTTAGCTAATGTTATCTTACTATTTGTCAAAGTACATATTGCAATATACCCTAGTACTACTATATAACGATTGCCAATAGTTTACACACAAGCGAGAGGAGAAGAAAAGTTAAAAAAAAAATAATGGAGTTTAAAATTATTTTTTTGAATTAAATTTTATGAAATCAATATTTATTTATCAAAAGTAAAATATGGAGTAATTTTGTTTAATCTGTTAATTAGGCTCATGTCTTTAACTCATTTGACTAACTATAAAAGAACTATTGACAACAAAGATGTAGCATATGTAGGCACTCCCTATTTAAGACAATAGGTCTTGAGTTCGAATTATCCTTGTATATAAAAAAAAACATTATAAAAGATGTTTGATTTTTTTTCAAGCAAAACTATTAAAGAATTAATTAATATGAATAGTAATAAAAAATTAGGACGCAAATAAATTAGGAAAAAAATGTAAGAATAGTCCCTATAGTATAGCCTAGTGTCAAATTTAAACCTTGTTATTCACAACATATTTAGTCATACTAACATGTTTTTAGGTAAAAAATGTATTTTGGATCCACAAAAACATTTTAGTCCATATGCCATAAAATTTGTTACATGAATTAAATTAATCTATGTGGCATTTGCGTGGTTTAAGGGTTGACTGAATAACAATTTAACTCTTAAAATCCAAAAAAATAGTTACTATGACTAAATGTGTTGTAAATAGTAAAATTTATAACTAAATTTGTCGACTACAAACTTTTAAAACTAAATTTGCCACTAGATCATACTTTAGAGACTATTATTAATAAATTATTTTTTTGAAATAAAATATATATTAATTTACTGAAAACGTCATTCTGTGATTGACGGAAGATACAACCAGAGAAACACAAATTACAAGTATAACTGTCATTGTTGTGTTTACTACAGATATACCTATATAGATCTACCCTATCAAGCGGTAGATATACCACGTGTAGAAATTTTAATCTGAACAAGGACAAATCACTAATTTTCTGATGACTAAATCTTCTTAGACCAAACCAGCGAAAATCTTCAATGACACTGCAACCAATTCAACAAACTTCACAAACGAAACTATCGTTGGCGAACACCATCAATGAAGGCGTGACCAATACACTACCAGTAGATCTGAATCTAATGAAAGACAAAAGAAAATAAATATTAGGTATAATTCCCCTTTATTGAATGACGAAAATAAAAACAAGAAAATGAAACGTGCAATACAAATTTATTTCCCCATTTTCGGAAGATGGGGGAGGAAATATTTTGGAAGGTTGAGTTTGGGAGAGAAGGGATGATTCCAATAAATTAATTTGGTTCCTTTTTTTGGGTGTTTAGCAAATACTTAATCACCAATTACGAAATTAATTAAAATTTTCCCAAAATTTCCCGTCTCTATAAATATGTAAAGATACCACCTAGCGGTTTTGCGAAGAAAAAATACCTCTTCCCCCTTCGAACTGAACAGAACAGAACAGTCGGACTCAGACAGCCAACAAATACAACCCCTAAAAACATGGACTTTGCGGAGCAAGCATTGAACTTATTCGGAGAAGACGACGACGACGATGACCAGAACTACAGAAACGACGGCGCCGGAGAAGAAGGGGAAGAAGAAGAGGACGAGGAGCCTCAAGAAAACCAACAAAATCAAGCCCACCAATCTTCGTCATCCGCATCATCCTCTGGTGCCTCCTCCTCAGGCTCTTCCACCGCCGGTTCCTCATCGGCTTCGTCGAGGTCATCCTCTTCCAATCACAGCAGAAGTAGTAGCGATGAAGAACCTCAAGAAGAAGATCACGATGATGGTGGTGGTGGTGAAGTGAGGTCGTATAAAAATAAAAATAACAACAATAATAATAATAATAGAGTTGATAATGATAGTGATAGTTATTATAATAATAGTCGGGGTGACTTTGGGAATGAGGAAGACGAAGAGGAAGAGGAAGGTGTGAGGGATCTTTTTGGGTCTGATAATGAGGATTATGGCAAAACCCTGGTTATGAGTCCCTACCCAGTCCCTGGTAATTTTATAATTTTACATCATTTCTTTAGCTTTTGTAGCTTGATTTAATTTATTCGTGTGTTCACTGTCACTGGATATTTGGACTTCCCATTTTGCTGTAAGCGGGTTTTATTTTTCTTTTCTAAAATGAGATCATCTTTTGGTTGATTGGGTTTTTTATTACTTTAGGGTTGGTAATTACTCAAGTTTGTATCTTTTGGGTGGTTCCTTTACCAATTAAGTTGGTTGTTTCTTCGAGTTCATATTAGATGAGGTTCTTGAGCTGGGAAAGTATCTGCCTTTTGGAACTGGGAACTAAGGCAATGATGTTATTTAGAGCGTTGCATCTTCTTTTTCTTTTATGGGTTTCTTGCTTCTTTTTTTTTTTTTTTTTGTTTTTTGTTTTGGGCTTTGATTTGGTTGTCCTATGGCCACTGTATTCTTATTGCAAATGCAGCTGGTAATATGTTATCTTTTCTGATTTCATTTGATTGGCCTATGCTGTTGTATTCTTATTGTATATGCAGCTGTTATTCTGTATCTTTTATGAATCGGGGTTTAGTATCCTTGCCCTACTCCTTATGCTAAGTGATGGTTTGATGATTGTTGATAATGGAATTTCAACAAGCTTTAGTTATGCACTCATCTATTAATGAATGTGTTACGGGCTACAAGTTTGTCTCTTTTCAGAACTGGGAACATGTGAAGGAGATTTGTCTCTTGGTCAGTTTACAATTTATGGCAACTTTGATTGGTGATTTTGGGAAAGACCAGAAGAGCTTTAGATTTATCTTTTTTGTTGATCAATTCTTTTATTTGTTGGCATCCTTCTGTTCTTCTGATTAGCTGTGAGCATTCCATACCTTATTTTGCAACCTTGTTCTCTCTTAAGATTTTAAGGAATCTATTGGTCTACTTTTGCGGACCTTCTGAATTTTTTTTCTCTCTCCGCTTTTCCTCTCCTTTTTCCCTTTTTTCAAATTAATAACGTGTGCACTATTGGATAGGAATGAAATTGATTTGCATTGCTAATTGTAAGTTTATAATGGTTGTACTTTAAATCATCCACTTTATTTTATGCAGTTTTGCCAGTCGCACGAAATACTAACAACCATAGCAGAGGAGGTTTTGGACGTGGTCGTTGGCAGAATAACCGTGGACCTGGCCTCCTTCCCCGACCTCCAGGGCCTTATCCTCAAAGACCATTCTAAAACTTGAAGAAATAAGAAAAGAATTGAAAGATGGATAAAGTTGGATTAAAACTGAAAATTGCGCGAACTACCGCGAGTTTTAAAAAAAATAAAAACACTCTCCCAGACCCGCACGCGTATGGAATCACTAACCCATTTTAAAAAATTACTATTTTTGGAGTGGGATATCGTACCCCTTTTTTGTTATTCGGCGTTCCCTTTTTCCAAAAAAGTCATACATTTTCTTAAGTACCGCCCATTTAATTCTTATTTATCGTCCCCTTAATGCTTATCTTCTGCCTCTCATATTATTATCTAATTACCTTTAATCTATTTAACAAAAATTTTATAAGTCCATTATTAATCTACTAAAATTTTATAAAAATTATTATTAAAGTAGCATATATGATCGGAACTATAAATATTTTTTTGTATTTTTTATAAATTGATTAAGGGTAGTTATGTAATTTAATATATTAATATATTATTATATTTAAATATTATAGTTGATATTTCTTAATTTATCGAGAATAATTTGAGTATAAAAGGAACATTAAATAACAAAATAGGGGCGCGCGAAATAATCCTTCAGTTCTTTTATACTAAACAACTAAATCTCTGTCCAAGTTGGGAGTAAAAATGAAATCTCTCTCAAACAAAAGTAATAATTACTATGAAAAACTTATTATTTGCAGATAGAAGGAGTAGTATATAATATAACAATTGCCTTACACCCCGTAAATTTACGATATAATTTTCCACCGAGCTGACAAAACTGATGATCCGCCTAAGGCTAAGGTTGATTGAGGAACACTTTGAATTGATTTAATTATTTTTATTATTATTTTCTGTTAGGAAAAAAAATAAGGAAAACAATTTTTTTTGTCAGGAAAAGCCAAGGAAAACAATATTTACAACAAAGAAAAAAAAAACTTATTTTACAGGAGAATCAACTATTTCAAGTACAAATAATCTATGACTTTTTATTAGTTTAAGATTCTCTGTGACATTGGTTTGTGACACTCTTTTGTGACAAACTCTAATTATTTTGTGTATAGTTCAGAGGTGACACTTATATATGACACTTGTTGTGACAAATTTCAATTACTGTGTGTATATATTATATTTCATATTAATTTATATACATTCACAACATATAATTTTAATTGATTATTTTTATTTTTATAATTTATTTTTTTTCAACATTATTTTATTTTTTATATATTTTTGAGAATTTTTTAACAAAAAAAATTATATTTAATAATTTAATATACCCTAATCCTCAAAAAAGTGTTTAAAAATATAAAAATGCAAATGATTATATATTACATGAAAATCAATCAAAAATACAATATATATACAAAATAATTGAAATTTATCATTATTTGCGGCAAGATGGTGTGCAGGGATATTGTTGCCGTATTGTGATTCGTATATGAGACTTGAGAAATAGTTTTGATTTGGGATTTGATGCTTTGCAATTGGGTAGCAAGCCGATGTCGAGCAGACAAATTCTTGATGGAGTTGAAACTTGACTGCAGATAGCCAAAGAATTCACGTTGAGGATGGCGAGCAAAGTGAAAGTTGAATTCATCAGACCTGCCAAATCCATACTTTGAGCTGGGGATGGTCTTCTTTTTTGGATTCTGCCACTGTCAGGGAGGCTTTCATTTGATCAAATTCGTAGCTGATGAGTTGGATCTCTTGCCGAATCCTTTTGCCTCTTCACTCATCAAGGTTAAGAGTGTATTTGACACATAATGTTTTAAGGTTTCAGCGCCCACTTGATTAATTATTCTTCCAAATTTCATAGGCTTCAACTGAGTAGGTTTAATGCTTAATTGCTCTGGAAAGAAGCATCAATCTCTAATGGCCATGATAGTATCCATCAGCATTGCCGAATCGGCTTTCTTCAAGCCGAGCAAAATAAGAAGAAGTTGGAATTCAAAAGGTGGTGTTATGATTTGGTAGGTGTAGACAGTCAGGAAAATGATGTGTGTCAGTGGATGTTTCGGCGATCTTCCCCATGGTAAGAGGGTTCAATGTTCATATCGGTGGCGCCACCACTAGTTTCTGTGGTGATCTTAACCGTGGTATGGGGTTTGGTGAATCAGAATGTTTAATGGCAAGTGCTTCTGGGAAAACATTTATATTAGCAACTCACCAAATGTAACATAACAGTTTTTATAAAGAGAAGTTCACAAAAGGGCTTCAAAACTTACACACAAGCAATTCAAGGTCTGCCTTAACAGTATAATGAATACAACTTTGCCTAACAAAACCTGGCTAGTAGTCGGCGCATTAGTAACTCCAATTGAAAAAACTGCAACAAAATCAACTCTCCGTTTGTTCCCTCAGCCTCCGGATTGTGCTCCTAACTGTCACCGCACTGGCAGTACTGTTGCATAAAAGATAGGGAGAAACAAGAATTAGTTTAAGTAAGCCAGAATAAGGAGAGTAGAGGAAAGACGATGGAGAACTGTGGTAGTTACTTCATTGTGTATGCACCACCAGCTTTCACCTTGCCGCAGTCCTTGCATCCCCAGATTCCTACAGCCTTTCTCTTCACAGCATACTGCAGATAAGCAACTTTCTGTCAGAACGTAAGTGTGCCTCCAAAAAGCGAAACTTGTAAAATCGCACATACCCAGAGATATGAAACTCAAAGAAATGTATGTTAAGATGCAGTTTCCCAAACCACAAAACACAATAACACTGCAACACCAAGGAAAAGCCAAACCTTTCCACAGAAGTCACACAAATATTTGTTGTGCTGGGAAACTTCCATCTTCTTAATTTGCTTCCGCAAAATAGCTCCATAACGTGTACCTAAATATTAGCAACAGGTCAGTACTTACAGAGTTCTTAATCAAAGGGTTAAAGATCACATTCATAAATAAACCAGAATCATAAGTTATTCCATATAAAGTAACTATATTTGCAACCATGGCAACTTAAGCAGCAACTTCGTCAAAATAAAACCCTAAGCATTTGAAAGACAACTAATTGTTTTGCCTAGAATAACACTGGCCACCAATACCAAGCAATCCAACTGATGGACATAGATAGACTGATATTCTATCTTAAAATGCAAATAGATTGAAATTTGAGTATCCCTAATTCTAACATGAAACTAAATATCGAATCCGAAGTGCCAAGCTACTATTACTCAATAGTTTATCATTATTTACTATTCATATTTCAAAGGGTAAAGGCATAAGTCTTTCTTTTTGTCTCCAAAAAAACCCATTGGCGCCATGCGGGCGGGAATGCTAACCAACGACCAATCAACAACGTTTTATATTTACAAGAAAATGCTACATTGCAGACAGCCACATGTCATCAGGGAACCAAACCAAATGGAAGCTGCAAAGCACTAGATCGAACTTACCATACTTCCCAACAATTCCGGCCTTCTTAGTCCTCTTAGTCTGGATCAAAAAAAACATATCACAATCAATTCTCCACAAACTCCTTCACTACAAGTACAAAACCACAATTGCTACTACCAACACGATAAGTCCTGTTAAAGACATTGGCTAGTAGAAACTCTAGAAAAATATGCAGTAAGGTTAAGTTTTTCTACACTTCTCTTCTCTGGCACTCACAACACCAAGTGCACATTGCACACCAATTTCTTAAACGGCAGTCCAAACCTTAAAACATGCAAATGCATAACTTAATCACATTCATACATCCATATCCTAACTTGGAATAAAAATTGCTTATATGTTCGATTTTCTTCTTTTCCTTTCAATTCCTTTCTTCTATATATATATTTTTTACTTCCTTATCACAAATTAATATTTTTCTATTTATATTCTATCTAAATTTTTACTGTAATGTAATCTCATCATTTTTTTTTAAAGCATAATGTAATTTTTTTTTTTGGAAGCATAATGTAATCTCATCTCAACTTTTAAATAATAATTATTTTTTTATGTATTTAATGTCTTACCTATTATCTTTAAGTTCACTAATAAAACTTTTCTCCTTGCACAATCAATTAATGGGTTAAACATATTTGATAAAATTTTTGCTGCCAATTGGTATACTAAGTACAACAGAAGTATAGTATTTCATGTCTCTTAACTAAAACCAAGCATTATGACGCCTTTCGCAGCATATGAGCAAATGAAGGGAAAAAAATTATCATTTTATTACAGTTATCAATTTACCATAAAAAAATAAGTAAATTTTAAAATTAGTAAAATTATATTTTGCCGTCTTATTTTATAAATAATAAGTAAGATAAAAATAAAATAATTTTTTTAAAAAAATATAAGTTTCTAAAAATAAGATAAAAAAGACATTAAAATCTTAAGATAGTAGCAAAAAAATCGATAAAAAAAGTGAAAAAATTTATAAAATGAGGAAGTTAATAGAGAAAGTATAAAATTACCCTCATCAAAATAGTCTGTTAGTTAAGTTAACGGTCAAATTTAACGAATGATTAAATTTGTGCCAAAATGCAAAATTTAATAATTTCAAAAATAACTTTTAAAATAAGATAATAAAATTAATTTTTGCTATAATATGGTGATCGATTTTAGAATTTATTTTACAAAAAAATTACTATGATCACAACACTTTATTTTATAATTTTTCAATCGTCATACAAAAAAAAAAAAAGAATCGATATGATGAATTTAGTTGTGTCTAAATAGTTAAAATGTTGAATAAAATATTAAATAAAATAGTTTTTTTTTTTTTTTGCATATTAGATAAAATGGTTTGATTCTACCTAACTGACAAAAATAACTAATAATAGTAAAAATAGATAAATAATAAAACCCTAAAATATTACGCACAAAATATTTATAGCATGTGTAATGTTTTCTTGCAATAAGGCCATCTCCCCTGTGAATGACACTATACTATAATCGGTCAACTCATTATTAGAAAAATGAGACTAATGTTGGCCATACACGTGTCACAATCTGCTTACGAAGATGCACGTGCACCCAATTGATGGATATTACGTGTTCTTTCCCTTTTCCTTTTAATATTAATGTTTGGTTTGCACTTTAGCGAGAAGAAGTGCACTTTTTCTTTTCTCCAAAAAATATTTTTTTCAAAATTTTAAAATTAATTTTCCCTCAAAATTTATAGTTACCTTATTTTTTGTAAAAGTTTCCCTCCCATTTTTCTCTCTCAATTTTAATTTTCATGTATTTTGATCAAATTATCGATTTTGACAATCAACTTCCCAATTAGGGAAAATAAAGTAAAATTTCTTGTAGTTTGATCAAATTACCGATTTTAACAATCAACCTTCCAATTAAGGAAAATAGAGTAAAATTATTGACGTTATCATTTTTATTGATTCAAAGACCATTGGAAAAGTATACATTCACAGCTAACTAAATTTATTTTGACCAGATTTTTTTTTTTTTTTTTATCTTTTTGACATTATTCGATGTTTAATTTCAACTAATGGAGGTAGGATGCGTTTGACGTGCGAGAATTGGAATGAAATAATCGGAATATGATAACTCAATAATCATTAAAAGAATTTGATTGTCTTTGATTTGTTTGGTAAATTAGCGGACATTCATTAAAAAGATTTGATCATATTATTAAAGTAATTTAATTGATTTTGTCTTTACTTTTATTAGCCAAATGAAGTAGCAATCATAGTTATTTTATCTTTGTTTATTTCTTTATTCATGCGTCAAACGTACTCTAAATGTAATTGTCACAAATTTAGATGTAATATCGATAATTTGACTAAATTATAGTGAAAATATATGTAATTCACTAAACTCCAAAAATTTTAACGTTTTTCAAATATTTTTATTTTTTAAAATTTAAGTGAACATAACGAACTTGAAATGTCGTACTATATCAAATCCGAATGCTCCTCCATTTAGAGTTTTTTTTTTTTTTCCCCTTTCCCAAAACAAATGAAAAAGCGTCAAGAGTAGGTGAAGGTTAAGGGTTATTTTTATTTTTATTTTTCACCATTAAGGATGGAAAATGGTAAACAGAAAAGGCTTAATAAAGTTGGAAGTTTTGTTCATAACACGTTTCTATCATCTTGAATTGAAGGCAAACGACCTAAAATGACGCAACTTTCAAACTCAACTTTGAATTAAAGTTCCTACACGCCAAAATTGAGAGAGAGAGATCAGAGCGCTTGGACAGCAATTCAGAAGGAGAATACCTAGCCTCCAATTTCGGTTACTGGTATGAAAATTATTCGCTTCCTATTCAATTGTTTTCAAATTGGAGCCATATTTGTATGAAAGCTGCCATTTTTTTGGCTCCAGCGACGATAATATCTATGAATTATCTTGTCTTAGAAAAGGGTTCCCTGTCTGGGTCAACCCAGGTAATAGACACATTTGAAGCCAATGATTTCTTAATTATATGAATTCTTGTTTTTGATTTTGTTTTGCTATTTGGATGTTCCCTGCATTTTGTTGAATTTGTTAATTCATTTTTGTTGGGTGGGGGGATTTGTTTACAGTTTTAAAATGTTGTTCTGAAATTTTGTTAATTTTTGGGTGGTGTTGTGTAATTATGTAGATTTTGTTGGCCGGAAGATGTTATCCAAACTGGACGATAGAAAGAAACTAGGTGAGGAGCTGGGAAGCTATTGAATGATATTGAAACAATTAGTAAAGCCCTACATTTGGATAAAAATTTGCCAAGGAGTATGATTTCTACAGTTAGTAGTCGATCTAAGTCAGTTGGAAAAGTACCATTGCCTGAATCCAAGCCTAAGGGGAAAACTGATAAAAGGGATAACGTGGATAAGGATAAAAAGTCTATTTGGAGTTGGAAGAGTTTGAAGTGTCACGGCCTTGACTCGCTCGTTAAGAAGTGAGCCCGTGACAGAAGGCTTTAACCAATGTTCGAGAAACCGTAGTTTTGATTGTCGTTTTTCCCTCCAAGTTCATTCCATTGAAGGGTTGCCACCAATTTTTGATGGCCTTAGTCTTCAGATTAACTGGAAGAGGCGGGATGGTGAGCTGATGTTGTGGTTATTAAGGGCATGGCAAAATTTGAGGAACAATTGACTCATTCATGCTCCATATCTGGTAGCAGGAGTGGGCCTCATCATTCTGCCAAATACAAGGCAATACATTTCCTCTTGTATGCTTCAGTTTATGGGACTCCTGAGCTTGATTTAGGGAAACATCGGATCGATCTCACAAGGTTGCTTCCTCTGACATTGGAGGAATTAGAAGAGGAGAAGAGCTCAAGAAAGTGGACAACTAGTTTTAGATTGTCAGGTAGGGCTAATGGTGCACAACTGAATGTCAACTTTGGATACGAGATTATTGGGGATTGTGAATAAGGATGTTTCTGAGCCACGGAGGAATCACAACACAAGCACAAGGAAAGTCTTGCAGCAAATTGATCAAAGTCAAAGACCTGACTGCAATGCGGCAAACAGGTAGTCCTGCAAGGTCTCCAATTTTGCAGAAGTCTGGTTTGATGTTTGATATTGCTGATTTACTGTGGCTTCCAGTAGCTTAATGTTACGACTTAGTGATTGAAATGGTTTATTAAAATGCTAGTGTTGGAGTAGAATACATAAGCTATGCTTGTATTGTATAGTTTCCCAGTTTAATATATCGATTTGTGTTTCAGTCATATTTTGTTGTGCATTAATCGTCCATTTATATTATGCAAGTAGATGATGAGGTGTCTGGTGCGACACAGTAGATCTCATCATTGGTTGAAAGACATAATATATAAATGAGGTTCGTAACCGAGACAGCTTTGGACAAACTGTCGGTCTAGGTTATTATGTGATTCAGATAATTAGTTTGTCTAAACTAATTGAATCATATAGATATGCCCGGGGCATATTGAACTTGACTCTTAGGAATGATTTGTCTTGTACTGATTTAATAGACAAATCAATCCTTGTATTCTATCTCTAAATCCCTAGACTCGAGCGGGCATGAGGATTAGACATAGTGTACTTTGATCTTCCAAAGGGTGAAGTCAATTGTGGCCAATAATCTCGGTAGGTTGGGTGCGCGTGTTTAGTTACTTGGTGTGCTGCTGCTTGTCGAAAGGAAACCATGTACCGGTGAGTCCGGGGTGATGGTGCTCCCGAGATGAGCTCGAAATGTTTATTATACTAAACCCGGCCGGTGGACTTATGTCCGGTATAGTAAAAAGGTCGAGTGGTACTAGTCTCGGAATATTAAGAAGTTGATGAATTAATTTATCAGTAAATTAATGAATTAACGAGCACTATATCTTTGATGTGGGGAGATTATGAATATAATTTAATTAAGTTGTTCCGGAAGCAATTCTGGTGTAGGTTGATAGTGCCATAATTAATCCGTTAGTGGTACGATTAATTATGTACTGGGTTGTTGACAAAGGTAGATTTAATTAATTTAGAAATTAATTAATTCTTGTGTCGGTTGGTTGTGAATCATCCCAGGAACTGGTTTGGGATAAGTGAATCCCTGTGTCAGTTGGGAGTGATTCATCCCAGGAACTGGATTGGGATAAGTGAATCCCTGTGACAGTTGGGAGTGTATCAGTCCAGGAACAGGATTGAAGGAAACAGAATCTGTATCAGTCCAGGAACAGGATTGAAGGAAAACAGAAACCCAGTAGGAAGACCAATCCTAAACCAACTTGGAGTCTCTCTTGTAACTCTATAAATAGACAAGGGATCAGTCATTCAAAAAAACACAATAACACAATTAATCCACAGGATTTCTAGAGAGAGAAAATTCTAGAGAGAGAAAACGTTTATCTCTCCAAGTCAAATTTTCAAGAAAGTGTGCAGCTGGTTTTTGGGTTTCTAGTGGCTAAAATTTTGGCCTTGGTCTATACCAGCTGCGCGTAGCTTTCTCTCTCTGCGGACGGTGCGTTTATAGTACGTGCCAGGTGCTGCGGGGCTAGAGTTTTCTAGCAGGTGGATTGTGGTGAGTAGCTGATCAATTGGCTTCTAGTTCGTTGCCCATACAACGTGAAGTCATAGTCTTGAGGCATACAAGAGAATCACCAAGTGCACGCTTCAAAGGTACTTTTCTAAGATTCCGCTTTAATAGAAATTTTTGTTGCGTGGTAAATCGAGCAAGTGCAAACCCAGATCCTACCCAAAATCTTTCAGCTAGGACTAATTATCAACAGATGAACTTTTTCGCGTTGTTTCTTGCTATATATAGTGTATTTCTAGGTAATAAAAAAAAGTATTTTTGCTCTGTTCATTTTAGATACTCTTTTAGGATAATATCCGGGTGGCTTTAAAGAGGTATAGATGAATTATGTGGTATAAGGTGTTGGTGAATTATGAGGTATTAATTGGAAAGAAGTTAGGAGGAAGGTGGGAGTTAGTTTGTTTTCTAAGTGGGTTCTTGCTACATTTGGACTACTATAAGTAGAAGACTGTATTTTTCCTCAGTTATTTTTGTATAATTTGGGGTAATGTTGAGCTT
The DNA here is from genome assembly GCA_030378225.1 of Knoxia roxburghii. Lineage (NCBI taxonomy): Eukaryota > Viridiplantae > Streptophyta > Magnoliopsida > Gentianales > Rubiaceae > Knoxia > Knoxia roxburghii. Next base: position 39,482,646 of record CM059423.1, read on the forward strand.
CCTGTTGAAGTTATCTAATCAATTATTTGGGTTTAACCCTGTTTTATTGGAGGAGACTGGAGGAAGAAGTCAGTTTCATTTCCTATTATGATGAACATTACTAGAGTGTGTAGATGTGTGTTGTTTGGTTGTAGCTGCATTTACATTAAAAAAAGGATTTTTATAGAGTCAAGGGAAAAGTTTTTGCTGTAGATGCTAATGGCGGCACTCGTTGACATTCTGCCAAATCAGCAGCCTACTTGGCAGTTAGCCTGGCATCCATTTGCTAGATAAAGCACGTAGAAGAGGCTGGTGACATGGCAGTTCAATGACCAGTCAGCAGAACGAGCAGCAGCAAGAAGTAAGTTGGAGCTAGTAAGTAATTGCTAATAATTGTAGTATATATATGAACTTCTTCTCATTTCCAAGAATTTTCACACTTCGTCTCATTTCTTCTTAGCGTTGATTTCAAGAATCAGTCATCACACTTCTTCTTCTTAGCGTTGATTTCAAGAATCAGCCATTTCTTAATTGTAGTTTCGCACGTTTCCAATAATCAGCATTTTCCAAGAGATGGCTAACCGAATATTGGGTTTATGTAAGGATGCTGCCAAGAAGGCTGCAGATAATGAAAGCTGGTTAATTGGGAAAATGAAGGGTGCACTAGCCCACAGTCATGTTGTTGTTGGAGTAGAATACATAAGCTATGCTTGTATTGTACAGTTTCCCAGTTTAATATATCGATTTGTGTTTCAGTCATATCTTGTTGTGCATTAATCGTCCATTTATATTATGTAAGTAGATGATGAGGTGTCTGGTGTGCCACTGTAGATCTCATCATTGCTCGAAAGACATAGTATATAAATGAGGTTCGTAACCGAGACATCTTTGGATAAACTGTCGGTTTAGGTTATTATGTGATTCGGATAATTGGTTTGTCTAGACTAATTGAATCATGTAAATATGCCCGGGGCATATTGAACTTGACCTTTAGGAATGATTTGTCTTGTACTGATTTTATAGACAAATCGATCCTTGTATTCTATCTCTTAATTCCTAAACTCGAGCGGGCATGAGGATTAGACATAGTGTACTTTGATCTGCCAAAGGGTGAGGTCAATTGTGGCCAATAGTCTCGGTAGGTTGGGTGCGCGTGTTTAGTTACTTGGTGTGTTGTTGCTTGTCGAAAGGAAACCATGTACTGGTGCGTCTGGGGTGATGGTGCTCCCGAGATGAGCTCGAAATGTTTATTATACTAAATCCGGCCGGTGGACTTATGTCTGGTATAGTAAAAAGGTCGAGTGGTACTAGTCTCGGAATATTAAGAAGTTGATAAATTAATTTATCACTAAATTAATGAATTAACGAGCACTATATCTTTGACGTGGGGAGATTATGAATATAATTTAATTAAGTTATTCCGGAAGCAATTCTGGTGTAGGGTGGTAGTACCATAATTAATCCGTTAGTGGTACGATTAATTATGTACTGGGTTAATGACAAAGGTAGATTTAATTAATTGAGAAATTAATTAATCCTTGTGTCAGTTGGTTGTGAATCATCCCAGGAACTGGTTTGGGATAAGTGAATCCCTGTGTCAGTTGGGAGTGATTCATCCCAGGAACTGGATTGGGATAAGTGAATCCCTGTGACAGTTGGGAGTATATCAGTCCAGGAACAGGATTGAAGGAAACAGAATCTGTATCAGTCCAGGAACAGGATTGAAGGAAAACAGAAACCCAGTAGGAAGACCAATCCTATTCCAACTTGGAGTCTCTCTTGTAACTCTATATATAGACAAGGGATCAGCCATTCAGATAATACAATTAATCCACAGGAATTTCTAGAGAGAGAAAATTCTAGAGAAAGAAAACGTTTCTCTCTCCAAGTCAAATTTTCAAGAAAGTGTGCGGCTGATTTTTGGGTTTCTAGTGGCTGAAATTTTGGCCTTGTTTTATACCAGCTGCGCGTAGCTTTCTCTCTCTGCAGGCGGTGCGTTTATAGTACGTGCCAGGTGCTGCGGTGCTACAGTTTTCTAGCAGGTGGATTGTGGTGATTGGTAGATCAATTGGCTTCTAGTTCGTTGCCCACACAACGTGAAGTCATAGTCTTGAGGCATACAAGAGAATCACCCAAGTCACGCTTCAAAGGTATTATTCTATGGTTCCGCTTTTATTAGAATTTTTTGTTGCGTGGTAAATCGAGCAGGCGCAGACCCAGATCCTATGTGGCAATTCTTTCAGTTGTCAAACGGATGCTAAAAGGATTTGAAACATTGACGGTTGATACTGCCGCTGCTGAGAAATTTGCATTCCAGCTGGAACAACTTGACCCTAAGGTAGGCATTCTTGTTTTTGTTTCTTGATTGTTAGTTTCTTTATTCATTAATGTTGTAAAATCTCATCAGGTTGACATTAAAGAGAGGAATGAGTTGATTACTAAACTGGTTAATACCTGCTATAATACCTGGGTGAAAACCCAGAGATGCAAGAGGTGGATCGAGAGTGAAATAAAAAAAGGTGGACCGGGCCTTCTGAACGAAGCACTGGTGGAGGTTGAAAATTTGTTGAAGCAAACATCTGCAGCTGAAAAAGCGGCCAAGACATTAAACTGATCCGTCTTTATCCGTCTCTCCTGAGGTAAACCATGGCGAATCTTGAAATTGAGTTGTTGATTGAGTTTGTGTTTTTCTTGTTGGGATATTTGGTTTGTGATGCTTTGAAATTGGGTTTTGAAATTGGTTTGTTGATGGAGTTTGTTGTGTTTTTCTTGTTGGGATATTTGGTTTGTGATGGTTTAAAATTGGTTTGTTGTGTTTTTCTTGTTGGGATAATTGGTGAAAATATGATGTTTACGTCTTGGGATATCCTTGTAATTCGGTTTCTTTACTTGCGTTTTCTGCGGTTAGACATATACATCTGGATAGTTATGAATTGCCATTGTACTTGTATGGCTTAATGTGAGTTAATGTTACTTGTCTGACAGGCTTTTCCTTGTTTAGGAGGCGTGTTGAAGGCTGGTGGTTTAATCTTTAGAATTTTGTTTCATTCCTTGTTAGTGAGCTTTATTATTATTATTATTATTATTATTATTATTATTATTTGCATTGTGTTCTTCTTGTGGTGGGAACTGATTTGGTTTGTTGAATTTGAAGATGGTGAGGTTCATTACTCCAATCTCTTTGCAATGTTTTGTTTTAAGAAATTTTAGTAAGTTTGAGTTGGGTGTAGGAGAATTGATGATGTTGTGGTCTGTTTTATTGTATCCTTGTGCATATTATGCAGAAAAACGGGCAAGTAGTTTTGACAAAAAAAAAATGTCATGGTCGAATAAGTTTTTAGACTTATCCCTTTCTTGTGCCTGTGAATATTATCCTGTCTTTGTGTTGTTATTTGGTCATTGATTCTGTGTTTTACTTGTGCACTTGATGGGGGTATAGTTGTAGACACTAACAAATTGCAACCTTCTCTGTCAGGGCTGTCTACAAAAAGAAATGGAGTCTTGTTCTGGATTATGATGCATGTCATGGTCTCTGTCGTTTGGGAATTTGAAGCTTTAGTTTTGTCGGAAATCTGGTTCTGGATTATGTTTGATTAGGTAAACTTGGGAATATTTTGAATCAGGGTTCTGGTCCTAACAGTAGATTCACCCTTACAGCTAGTTTATGGTTTGGTTTCATTATGGATTTTATTAAAATGATGCAACTGGAACTCAGATTTGCTACTCAAGAAGAATGAAGTGATTTTAAAGCGATTGCTTATGAATAAGTGGTTAGAAGGCTATGGTATATGTTTGTTATCTCCCTTTTTATGTTTATACTTTGATTATGATGGTAGAGTGAGTTGGTTTGACATTGCTGAAGTTGTTCTTGCACCACCTTCTGTGTCTAGGACTTGTAGTTCACACTGATTCTCCTTGTGATTATTCTTAGGTCTCTTGAGGATCAATCCAATCTTCATCCCCACTTTCAAACTCATTTCCATTATTGTTTGTCTAGCTCTCTTCAGGATCACAATCATCCTCCTATCCTATCCTATCCACTCCACCGTCAAACTAGTCTTCCCATTTCTATCTCAACTCTCTCACCACCGTTATCTTCTATAACTCTCTTGTCTACTTATTCGCCTCAATTTCCGCAATCCACCCATTTTCTCCTATTCCCGGCCCTCTCTCCAATTCGGCTTCTTCGCCTCCGGCTCCGTCCCTTGCCCCGTACTCATAAAATGACCCTCTACCCTTCTACTCTTACTAAAAACAAGTTTGCCCACTTAAATTAATCATCTCACTTCCTCACCACCCACTACTTGGTCCTTTTCCCAGCCTAAACTTTCACCCATGGCTGAGGTAGACTATTTTGAAACTTTGAGCTCTGTGGTTAAGTTCGTGACAGTTGCTCTCACTCTGACGTTTACATGTTTGTAAGGTTTGGGGTTGTCTCGTTGTGATTCATCTCTTTCTCTTTATCATACTCGCAAAGGTTCCTTTGTGTATGTGGTTGTCATAATTATTAGTGTCAGTTCACAGCTTCTTGTGTCACAGTTTATCACCAAAATTCCAGACTTTTGTCTCTTCACAGATGAAGGAAATTGGTTTCTGTTTTATTTTGTTAAACCCATTTTTGAGGTCCTCTACATTTCCATACCTTTGTCTTTGCTGCATCATAAGTGAGAGTGAGGAGGTATTGCATATATCCTCACCTCTGCTCTGCTCTAAGAGTCGATGTTGATTTTTATAGCATCTAATTTTGTCACGCAATTATTAATTTTCAATTCATCAAATAATACTTCAATAGTAAAGTTACAAATCAATCTAATATATTATTCAATTTGGACAATTTTCAATTTATAAATCAATCTAATAATGTTGATGTACTATTTAACCAATTATAAATTTATAGTCCCCGTTATAAATTAAATTCTATAGAAATCGACATTCAACTTTTATCAGATACTGAAAAAATCATACAGATAAAAAGATATATCATCCCAGTGAGCATTGTTGCTGCAACTCTATAGTATAAACCCGATTCTTCCGTAGTGGGTATTTTCAGAAACATTAAACTCATAGTTTCTGGCATACGCTTTGGTTTATGCTTAAGCAACTTGGAAATTCTCTGTTTGTATTTGTAGCATATTACCAAGGTAAGGAGGAACATTCCATACCTTGATCTTTGTTGCATGATACTCCCTTTCCTTCGTCTCAAATTATCTGTCATTTTAGGCATTTGATTTTTTATACTATTTATCTCTTACTAGAATAAATAGTATAAAAAATAGAACAAATAATTGAGAGATAAAGAAGATAAAAAATCAAATGCTAAAATGACAGATAATTTGAGAAGAAGGGAAAGGAGTATGACGCAACAAAGATCAAGGTATGGAATGTTCCTCCTTACCTTGGTAATATGCTACAAATACAAACAGAGAATTTCCAAGTTGCTTAAGCATAAACCAAAGCGTATGCCAGAAACTATGAGTTTAATGTTTATGAAAATACCCACTACGGAAGAATCGGGTTTATAAAAATGGAGTTGCAGCAACAATGCTCACTGGGATGATATATCTTTTTATATGTATGATTTTTTCAGTATCTAATAAAAATTGAATGCCGATTTCTATAGAATTTAATTTATAACGGGGACTATAAATTTATAATTGGTTAAATAGTACATCAACATTATTAGATTGATTTATAAATTGAAAATTGTCCAAATTAAATAATATATTAGATTGATTTGTAACTTTACTATTGAAGTATTATTTGATGAATTGAAAATTAATAATTGCGTGACAAAATTAGATATTGTAAAAATCAGCATCGACTCTTAGAGCAAAACAGAGGTGAGGTGAGGATATATGCAATACCTCCTCACTCTCACTTATGATGCAGCAAAGACAAAGGTATGGAAATGTAGAGGACCTAAAAAAATGGGTTTCACAAAATAAAACAGAAACAGAAACCAATTTCCTTCATCTGTGAAAAGACAAAGGTCTGGAATTTTGGTGATAAACTGCGACACAAGAAGCTGTGAACTGACACTAATAATTATGACAACCACATACACAAAGGAACCTTTGCGAGTATGATAAAGAGAAAGAGATTAATCACACGAGACAATCCAAACCTTACAAACATGTAAACGTCAGAGTGAGAGCAACTCTCACGATTGTGCGAATTGTGACAACTTAAAAAGTTTCAAAATAGTCTACCTCAGGCATTAGGCTGGGAAAAGGACCAAGTAGTAGTGGGTGGTGAGGAAGTGGGATGATTAATTTAAGTGGGCAACCTTGTTTTTAGTAAGAGTACAAGGGCTGAGGGTCATTGTATGAGTACGGGGCAAAGGACGGAGCCGGAGCCGGAGGCGAAGAAGCCGAATCAGAGAGAGGGCCGGGAATAGGAGAAAATGGGTGGATTGCGGAAATTGAGGCGAACAAGTTGGAGAAGAAAGTAGACAAGATAGTTGTAGAAGATAACGGTGGTGAGATAGAAATGGGAAGACTAGTTTGACGGTGGAGTGGATTGGATAGGATAGGATAGGATAGGAGGATGATTGTGATCCTGAAGAGAGCTAGACAAACAATAATGGAAATGGGTTTGAAAGTGGGGATGAGGATTGGATTGATCCTCAAGAGACCTAAGATAAATCACAAGGAGAATCAGTGTGAACTACAAGTCCTAGACACACAAGACACACAAGGGGGTGCAAGAACAACTTCAGCAAATGTCAAACCAACTCACTCCACAATCATAATCAAAGTATAAACATAAAAAGGGAGATACCAAACATATACCATAGCCTTCTAACCAGTTATTCATAAGCAAGCGCTTTAAAGTCACTTCATTCTTCTTGAGTAGCAAATTTGAGTTCCAGTTGCATCATTTTAATAAAATCCATGATGAAACCAAACCATAAGCTAGCTGTAAGGGTGAATATACTGTTAGAACCAGAACCCTGATTCAAAATATTCCCGAGTTTACCTAATCAAACATAATCCAGAACCAGATTTCAGACAAAACTAAAGCTTCAAATTCCCAAACAAGAGAGACCATGACATGCATCATAATCCAGAACAAGACTCCATTTCTTTTTGTAGACAAGCCCTGACACAGAAGGTTGCAATTTGTTAGTGTCTACAACTATACCCCCATCAAGTGCACAAGTAAAACACAGAATCAATGACCAAATAACAACACAAAGACAGGATATTCACAGGCACAAGAAAGGGATGAGTCTAAAAACTTATTCGACCATGACATTATTATTATTTTTTTTTTTTTGTCAAGACTACTTGCCCTTTTTTCTGCATAATATGCACAAGGATACAACAAAACAGACCACAACATCATCAAATCTCCTACACCCAACTCAAACTTACTAAAATTTCTTAAAACAAAAGATTGCAAAGAGATTGGAGTAATGAACCTCACCATCTTCAAATTCAACAAACCAAATCAGTTCCCACCACAAGAAGAACACAATGCAAAAAAAAAAAAAATAAATAAAGCTAACTAACAAGGAATGAAACAAAATTCTAAAGATTAAACCACCAGCCTTCAACATGCCTCCTAAACAAGGAAAAGCCTGTCAGACAAGTAACATTAACTCACATTAAGCCATACAAGTACAATGGCAATTCATAACTATCCAGATGTATATGTCTAACCGCAGAAAACGCAAGTAAAGAAACCAAATTACATGGATATCCCAAGAAGTAAACATTATATTTTCACCAATTATCCCAACAAGAAAAACACAACAAACCAATTTCAAAGCATCACAAACCAAATATCCCAACAAGAAAAACACAACAAACTCCATCAACAAACCAATTTCAAACCCAATTTCAAAGCATCACAAACCAAATATCCCAACAAGAAAAACACAAACTCAATCAACAACTCAATTTCAAGATTCGCCATGGTTTACCTGAGGAGAGACGGACAGAGACGGATCAGTTTAATGTCTTGGCCGCTCTTTCAGCTGCAGATGTTTGCTTCAACAAATTTCCAACGTCCCCCAGTGCACCGTTCAGAAGGTTCGGTCCACCCTTTTTGATTTCACGCTCGATCCACCTCTTGCATCTCTGGGTTTCCACCTGGGTCTCATAGCAGATATTAACCAGTTTAGTAATCAAGTCATTCCTCTCTTTAATGTCAACCTGATGAGATTTTACAACATTAATGAATGAAGGAACTAACAATCAAGAAACAAAAACAAGAATGCCTACCTTAGGGTCAAGTTGTTCCAGCTCGAATGCAAATTTCTCAGCAGCGACAGTATCAACCGTCAATGTTTCAAATCTTTTTAGCATCCGTTTGACAACATGACTGTGGGCTAGTACACCCTTCATTTCCCCTCCTAACCAGGTTTCATTATCTGCAGCCTTCTTGGCAGCAACCTTACATAAACCCAATATTCGGTTAGCCATATCTTGGAAAATGCTGATTATTGGAAACGTGCGAAACTACAATTGAGAAATGGCTGATTCTTGAAATCAACGCTAAGAAGAAGAAGTGTGATGGCTGATTCTTGAAACCAACGCTAAGAAGAAATGAGAAGAAGTGTGAAAATTCTTGGAAATGAGAAGAAGTTCATATATATACTACAATTATTAGCAGTTACTTACTAGCTCCAACTTACTTGTTGCTGCCTCTTCTACGTGCTTTATCTAGCAAATGGATGCCAGGCTAACTGCCAAGTAGGCTGATGATTTGGCAGAATGTCAACGAGTGCCCCCATTAGCATCTACAGCAAAAACTTTTCCCTTGACTCTATAAAAATCCTTTTTTTAATGTAAATGCAGCTACAACCAAACAACACACATCTACACACTCTAGTAATGTTCATCATAATAGGAAACGAAACTGACTTCTTCCTCCAGTCTCTTCCAATAAAACAGGGTTAAACCCAAATAATTGATTAGATAACTTCAACAGGAAGCTCAACATTACCCCAAATTATACAAAAATAACTGAGGAAAAATACAGTCTTCTACTTATAGTAGTCCAAATGTAGCAAGAACCCACTTAGAAAACAAACTAACTCCCACCTTCCTCCTAACTTCTTTCCAATTAATACCTCATAATTCACCAACACCTTATACCACATAATTCATCTATACCTCTTTAAAGCCACCCGGATATTATCCTAAAAGAGTATCTAAAATGAACAGAGCAAAAATACTTTTTTTTTATTACCAAGAAATACACTATATATAGCAAGAAATAACGCGAAAAAGTCCATCTGTTGATAATTAGTCCTAGCATTTTAATAAACCATTTTAATCACTAAGTCGTAGCATTAAGCTACTGGAAGCCACAGTAAATCAGCAATATCAAACATCAAACCAGACTTCTGCAAAATTGGAGACCTTGCAGGACTACCTGTTTGCCGCATTGCACTCAGGTCTTTGACTTTGATCAATTTGCTGCAAGACTTTCCTTGTGCTTGTGTTGTGATTCCTCCGTGGCTCAGAAACATCCTTATTCACAATCCCCAATAATCTCGTATCCAAAGCTGACATTCAGTTGTGCACCATTAGCCCTACCTGACAATCTAAAACTAGTTGTCCACTTTCCTGAGCTCTTCTCCTCTTCTAATTCCTCCAATGTCAGAGGAAGCAACCTTGTGAGATCGATCCGATGTTTCCCTAAATCAAGCTCAGAAGTCCCATAAACTGAAGCATACAAGAGGAAATGTATTGCCTTGTATTTGGCAGAATGATGAGGCCCACTCCTGCTACCAGATATGGAGCATGAATGAGTCAATTGTTCCTCAAATTTTGCCATGCCCTTAATAACCACAACATCAGCTCACCATCCCGCCTCTTCCAGTTAATCTGAAGACTAAGGCCATCAAAAATTGGTGGCAACCCTTCAATGGAATGAACTTGGAGGGAAAAACGACAATCAAAACTACGGTTTCTCGAACATTGGTTAAAGCCTTCTGTCACGGGCTCACTTCTTAACGAGCGAGTCAAGGCCGTGACACTTCAAACTCTTCCAACTCCAAATAGACTTTTTATCCTTATCCACGTTATCCCTTTTATCAGTTTTCCCCTTAGGCTTGGATTCAGGCAATGGTACTTTTCCAACTGACTTAGATCGACTACTAACTGTAGAAATCATACTCATTGGCAAATTTTTATCCAAATGTAGGGCTTTACTAATTGTTTCAATATCATTCAATAGCTTCCCAGCTCCTCACCTAGTTTCTTTCTATCGTCCAGTTTGGATAACATCTTCCGGCCAACAAAATCTACATAATTACACAACACCACCCAAAAATTAACAAAATTTCAGAACAACATTTTAAAACTGTAAACAAATCCCCCCACCCAACAAAAATGAATTAACAAATTCAACAAAATGCAGGGAACATCCAAATAGCAAAACAAAATCAAAACAAGAATTCATATAATTAAGAAATCATTGGCTTCAAATGTGTCTATTACCTGGGTTGACCCAGACAGGGAACCCTTTTCTAAGACAAGATAATTCATAGATATTATCGTCGCTGGAGCCAAAAAAATGGCAGCTTTCATACAAATATGGCTCCAATTTGAAAACAATTGAATAGGAAGCGAATAATTTTCATACCAGTAACCGAAATTGGAGGCTAGGTATTCTCCTTCTGAATTGCTGTCCAAGCGCTCTGATCTCTCTCTCTCAATTTTGGCGTGTAGGAACTTTAATTCAAAGTTGAGTTTGAAAGGTGCGTCATTTTAGGTCGTTTGCCTTCAATTCAAGATGATAGAAACGTGTTATGAACAAAACTTCCAACTTTATTAATCCTTTTCTGTTTACCATTTTCCATCCTTAATGGTGAAAAATAAAAATAAAAATAACCCTTAACCTTCACCTACTCTTGACGCTTTTTCATTTGTTTTGGGAAAGGGGGGGGGGGGGGGGGGGGGGGGGGGGGGGGGGGAAACTCTAAATGGAGGAGCATTCGGATTTGATATAGTACGACATTTCAAGTTCGTTATGTTCACTTAAATTTTAAAAAATAAAAATATTTGAAAAACGTTAAAATTTTTGGAGTTTAGTGAATTACATATATTTTCACTATAATTTAGTCAAATTATCGATATTACATCTAAATTTGTGACAATTACATTTAGAGTACGTTTGACGCATGAATAAAGAAATAAACAAAGATAAAATAACTCTGATTGCTACTTCATTTGGCTAATAAAAGTAAAGACAAAATCAATTAAATTACTTTAATAATATGATCAAATCTTTTTAATGAATGTCCGCTAATTTACCAAACAAATCAAAGACAATCAAATTCTTTTAATGATTATTGAGTTATCATATTCCGATTATTTCATTCCAATTCTCGCACGTCAAACGCATCCTACCTCCATTAGTTGAAATTAAACATTGAATAATGTCAAAAAGATTAAAAAAAAAAAAAAATCTGGTCAAAATAAATTTAGTTAGCTGTGAATGTATACTTTTCCAATGGTCTTTGAATCAATAAAAATGATAACGTCAATAATTTTACTCTATTTTCCTTAATTGGAAGGTTGATTGTCAAAATCGTTAATTTGATCAAACTACAAGAAATTTTACTTTATTTTCCCTAATTGGGAAGTTGATTGTCAAAATCGGTAATTTGATCAAAATACATGAAAATTAAAATTGAGAGAGAAAAATGGGAGGGAAACTTTTACAAAAAATAAGGTAACTATAAATTTTGAGGGAAAATTAATTTTAAAATTTTGAAAAAAATATTTTTTGGAGAAAAGAAAAAGTGCACTTCTTCTCTCTAAAGTGCAAACCAAACATTAATATTAAAAGGAAAAGGGAAAGAACACGTAATATCCATCAATTGGGTGCACGTGCATCTTCGTAAGCAGATTGTGACACGTGTATGGCCAACATTAGTCTCATTTTTCTAATAATGAGTTGACCGATTATAGTATAGTGTCATTCACAGGGGAGATGGCCTTATTGCAAGAAAACATTACACATGCTATAAATATTTTGTGCGTAATATTTTAGGGTTTTATTATTTATCTATTTTTACTATTATTAGTTATTTTTGTCAGTTAGGTAGAATCAAACCATTTTATCTAATATGCAAAAAAAAAAAAAAAACTATTTTATTTAATATTTTATTCAACATTTTAACTATTTAGACACAACTAAATTCATCATATCGATTCTTTTTTTTTTTTTTGTATGACGATTGGAAAATTATATTATACTCCTACAAGACATAAAGTGTTGTGATCATAGTAATTTTTTTGTAAAATAAATTCTAAAATCGATCACCATATTATAGTAAAAATTAATTTTATTATCTTATTTTAAAAGTTATTTTTGCAATTATTAAATTTTGCATTTTGGCACAAATTTAATCATTCGTTAAATTTGACCGTTAACTTAACTAACGGACTATTTTGATGAGGGTAATTTTATACTTTCTCTATTAACTTCCTCATTTTATAAATTTTTTCACTTTTTTTATCGATTTTTTTGCTACTATCTTAAGATTTTAATGTCTTTTTTATCTTATTTTTAGAAACTTATATTTTTTTAAAAAAATTATTTTATTTTTATCTTACTTATTATTTATAAAATAAGACGGCAAAATATAATTTTACTAATTTTAAAATTTACTTATTTTTTTATGGTAAATTGATAACTGTAATAAAATGATAATTTTTTCCCTTCATTTGCTCATATGCTGCGAAAGGCGTCATAATGCTTGGTTTTAGTTAAGAGACATGAAATACTATACTTCTGTTGTACTTAGTATACCAATTGGCAGCAAAAATTTTATCAAATATGTTTAACCCATTAATTGATTGTGCAAGGAGAAAAGTTTTATTAGTGAACTTAAAGATAATAGGTAAGACATTAAATACATAAAAAAATAATTATTATTTAAAAGTTGAGATGAGATTACATTATGCTTCCAAAAAAAAAAAATTACATTATGCTTTAAAAAAAAATGATGAGATTACATTACAGTAAAAATTTAGATAGAATATAAATAGAAAAATATTAATTTGTGATAAGGAAGTAAAAAATATATATATAGAAGAAAGGAATTGAAAGGAAAAGAATAAAATCGAACATATAAGCAATTTTTATTCCAAGTTAGGATATGGATGTATGAATGTGATTAAGTTATGCATTTGCATGTTTTAAGGTTTGGACTGCCGTTTAAGAAATTGGTGTGCAATGGAGATCAGAGAATACTTAACATCAGATCACCAGACAATAGACATCAGATCAAGAATATAAAAGAAATCATACAACAGAATAAAAACACACTTAACAAGGGAGATCAGATCAGGATTATATAGACATCAGATCAGAGGATACTTGACATCAGATCACCAGACAATAGACATCAGATCAAGAATATAAAAGAAATCATACAGTAGAACTAAAACATACTTAACAAGAGAGATCACATCAGGATTATATAGACATCAGATCAGAGAATACTTGACATCAGATCACCAGACAATAGATATCAGATCAAGAATATAAAAGAAATCATACAGTAGAACTAAAACATACTTAACAAGGGAGATCACATCAGGATTATTTAGACATCAGATCAGAGAATACTTGACATCAGATCACAAGACAATAGACATCAGATCAAAAATATAAAAGAAATCATATAACAGAATAAAAACACACTTAACAAGGGAGATCAGATTAGGATTATATAGACATCAGATCAGACAATACTTGGCATCAGATCACCAGACAATAGACATCAGATCAAGAATATAAGGGAAGTCTGTTTCAATACCCTCTGTCATTCCACCTCTTGGTGAAATCTCCTGTCTTCACCCAGGGAGATCACATCAGGATTATATAGACATCAGATCAGAGAATACTTGACATCAGATCACCAGACTATAGACATCAGATCAAGAATATAAAAGAAATCATACACTAGAACTAAAACACACTTAACAAGGGAGATCACATCAGGATTATATAGACATCAGATCAGAGAATATTTGACATCAGATCACCAGACAATAGACATCAGATCAAGAATATAAAAGAAATCATACAACAGAATAAAAACACACTTAACAAGGGAGATCAGATCAGGATTATATAGACATCAGATCAGAGAATACTTGACATCAGATCACCAGACAATAGACATCAGATCAAGAATATAAAAGAAATCATACAGTAGAACTAAAATATACTTAACAAGGAAGATCAGATCAGGATTATATAGACATCATATCAGAGAATACTTGACATCAGATCACCAGACAATAGACATCAGATCAAGAATATAAAAGAAATCATACAGTAGAACTAAAACATACTTAACAACGGAGATCAGATCAGGATTATATAGACATCAGATCAGAGAATACTTGACATCAGATCACCAGACTATAGACATCAGATCAAGAATACAAAAGAAATCATACAATAGAACTAAAGCACGGGTGCTACAGTAAAGATTCGAAATTCACTGGTGCTACAGTAAAGATTCGAAATTAGACGTAAAGTATTGAATCTGGAATCTTTCAGAATTTTTTTTATTATTCTGGTGTGATGCAAAATTATTGAGTTGTGCATACTTATTTGGTGTGCGGCAAAATTGTTGTGTTGCTGGGTTGTGGATTTGCCGATATTTTAAGAAGGTAAGGTGTTTATGAATTATACGGATGTATATTTGATGCTGAAGGTTTATATTTGAAATGTTGGTGAGTTTTTTGTGAGTTAGTGAAATAATTTTTTCTAATGTGGTACTTAAATTTGCAGCTAATTTGGTGTTAGTCCAATCAATTCCTTTGTTGTGCATATTATTTTATTGTTAAAATTGGAAATTTGGTTCAGGATGGACAGTGGTTGGGACGACAGTTGTTGGAACATATTCGATGATTGGGTATGAAAATTAAAATCATTATTTTAAATTTGTTAGTGTAATCACGTTATTATTATATTAATTTTATTGAATTGATTAAATATAAATGTTGGTATTGTTGACATCGATTTTTGTGAAAAAACATAGGGAGAATGTCAACATTGTCATAGTAATAATCATAAATCAAACGACTATCCGCGAGTTTCACTCAAATGCGATTATTGTCCATACTATGGGCATACTAAGGATGAATGCCCTGAATACGAGCAATACCAGCAAACCGATTGTGGAGTTAATTTAAACAATATGGTACGTATTTAATGTTTAGATTGTTTTGTAATTTTTATGTATTCCTAATTATCCTTGATTCATGTTTAATTTAAATATAATAAGGAGGTACCGGATGATGGTAACAACAACGAAATACGTCACGACACTACACCAGTTGTAGAAGATGAACATCAATCAAATGAGGTATGTGTCAACTTTGTTTGAATATTGTTATTGCCCACATTCATATATATATATATATATATATATTAATTAGTCAAACGTTGTCCTTAATTATTGTAGGGTCTTCCAGAATCATTTCAATACCGTCAATCAACAGAATGTAATGTCAGTTTCGATCATGTGCCGAACATTGGTGACAGTGTTGACTATGGCAGTCATTTCCAGAAAGGATTGGTATTTGAATCTGCTGCCGCTGCTATTAATTGGGCAAAGGGTGTATCTATAAGTCTTGGGTTTACACTCAATATTTCTGCACACAAGCGAGCCAACAGAAAGCTTTTGAAGTGCAGTCGTGGGAAGCGTAGAAGACCAAGAAAACATGATCCAAATAAAATTCCGCGTCCATCAACATCGATGCTATGCGATTGCCCGTTTGAACTTTTTGCACAAAGCTACAGGAGTTTGGGAGAGTGGGTGATAGTTGCTAACAGTGGACTTAAGGGTACACACAATCATCCTTTAGTTGTGTACAAGGAAGGATATCGTCAGACGAATGGCTTGAGTGATGCATCTAGACAGACGATACGGGAAATGTCTGAGGCAAACGTGAAGCCGGCTAATATTTTCAATTGGATTGTTAAAAAAAATCCGGCAGATCATGCATCTAAGAGACAAGTCTGCAATACAACATCAAACCTGCGGCTTGCGCGGTTGGAGGGAAGGGATGTGGCAACACAAGTACTATATTTGGCGATCAAGCAATAATATGTCGTGTACGTGGACGTGGATGTGACAACAAGAAAGTTGAAAACATTGTTTTTTGCGCACCCGGAATCTATCAAGTTGTTCAGGACCTTTTATGGGATATGCTTCACCATTTTGCCACTACGAGCGCGAAGGAATAGAAATGGTCCATCTACAAAATTTGCAATTGCCCATCTTGGTCCTCTTGCACATTTTATAAGGTTAGATCTACTTCCTAATTCACCTTTGCCGGGTGTTATGAGGATGTGGCGTGAATTATGTGATGAATACACTCGGCAATGGGAGAGCCTATATGAACATAATATAAGTGCTTGGAATGCAAAGTTCCCTCGAGAGCAGAATGATGCATTTTTCATATCACTAGATGTTACGGAATAGGTGTAATCGTACTTATTTGCCTTGAATGTGTAATATATGTGGAAGGGTATCCTGTGATAAACAGCACCCAAAACATGTAGTGATATATGCTTAGCCTATGCAGAACATGTAGTGATTATAATAAAAATATTAATATTTTTAATAAAAAATATTTTTATTTTTTATTAAAAATATTAAGTGTGTTAAGTATAATAAAAATATTTAGTTCTATTGTATGATTTCTTTTATATTCTTGATCTGATATCTATAGTCTGTTGATCTGATGTCTAGTATTATCTGATCTGATGTCTATATAATCATGATCTGATCTCCCTTTTTAAATATGTTTAAGTTCTACTGAATGATTTCTTTTATATTCTTGATCTGATATCTATAGTCTGTTGATCTGATGTCTAGTATTATCTGATCTGATGTCTATATAATCATGATCTTATCTCCCTTTTTAAGTATGTTTAAGTTCTACTGTATGATTTCTTTTATATTATTGATCTGATATCTATAGTCTGTTTATCTGATGTCTAGTATTATCTAATCTGATGTCTATATAATCATGATCTGATCTCCCTTTTTAAGTATGTTTAAGTTCTACTGTATGATTTCTTTTATATTCTTGATCTGATATCTATAGTCTGTTGATCTGATGTCTATATAATCATAATGTGATCTCCCTTGTTAAGTATGTTTTAGTTCTATTGTATGATTTCTTTTATATTCTTGATCTGATATCTATAGTCTGTTGATCTGATGTCTAGTATTCGCTGATCTGATGTCTATATAATCATAATGTGATCTTTCTTGTTAAGTATGTTTTAGTTCTATTGTATGATTTCTTTTATATTCTTGATCTGATATCTATAGTCTGTTGATCTGATCTCCCTTTTTAAGTATGTTTAAGTTCTACTGTATGATTTCTTTTATATTATTGATCTGATATCTATAGTCTGTTTATCTGATGTCTAGTATTATCTGATCTAATGTCTATATAATCATGATCTGATCTCCCTTTTTAAGTATGTTTAAGTTCTACTGTATGATTTCTTTTATATTCTTGATCTGATATCTATAGTCTGTTGATCTGATGTCTAGTATTCTCTGATCTGATGTCTATATAATCATAATGTGATCTCCCTTGTTAAGTATGTTTTAGTTCTATTGTATGATTTCTTTTATATTCTTGATCTGATATCTATAGTCTGTTGATCTGATGTCTAGTATTCGCTGATCTGATGTCTATATAATCATAATGTGATCTTTCTTGTTACGTATGTTTTAGTTCTATTGTATGATTTCTTTTATATTCTTGATCTGATATCTATAGTCTGTTGATCTGATGTCTAGTATTCGCTGATCTGATGTCTATACAATCATGATGTGATCTCCCTTATTAAGTATGTTTTAGTTCTATTGTATGATTTCTTTTATATTCTTGATCTGATATCTATAGTCTGTTGATCTGATGTCTAGTATTCGCTGATCTGATGTCTATACAATCATGATGTGATCTCCTTTGTTAAGTATGTTTTAGTTCTATTGTATGATTTCTTTCATATTCTTGATTTGATATCTATAGTCTGTTGATCTGATGTTTAGTATTTTCTGATCTTATGTCTATATAATCATGATGTGATCTCCCTTGTTAAGTATTTATTAGTTCTATTGTATGATTTCTTTTATATTATTGATCTGACATCTATAGTATATTGATTTGATATCTACTGTATTATTATTTTTTAAAAAAAAGTATTTTTTTAAAAAAAAAGGCTGTGCGTCAAAAAAAAAAAATTTGTAGCGCGCAAATGTAGTGTGTTACTGTAGCGAGACTGTAGCACGTTACTGTAGCGCGCTACAGTAAGAGTAAAATTCACGGTAGTCCTATAGATCTACCGTATACGAACTCAAGATTAACACTAAGAATTTTTAAATTCTAAAATTAGTCATTTTTCTTTATATTTTTAGTCCTTTATTTTAATTTGAAGGGAGTTTTAGTCCTTTAATTATAAACCCACATCTAAATTAGTCACTAAGAATTTTTAAGTTTCAAAATTAGTCATTTTTCTTTATATTTTTAGTCTATTATTTTAATTTAATAAAATATGTTAAAAGTGAACAAGATTTAAGAAAATCGTTACCTGCGTTTTTTTTTTTTTTTCTTTTTCCTGCACTTTTCAACTGAAAATTTAAAATTACAATAAAAAAATTTAAAAAGGTGAAAGAACAAATGAGAACGAAATACCTTTTAAATACTCTCATATCCTTTTCATATAAAAAACTGGACACGTAATGATTTTCATAAATTTCGTTAACTTTTTGACATATTTTGTTAGATTAAAATAAGAGATTAAAAATATAAAGAAAATAAACTAATTTTGGAATTTAAAAATTTTTTAGTGATTGACTTTGGATGGAGATTTATAATTAAATGATTAAAACTGGATTTTGTCTTTTAAATTAAAATTAGATACTAAAAATATAAAAAAATGACTAATTTTAAAATTTAAAAATTCTTAATGACTAATCTTAAATGGGGTCATAATTAAAGGACTAAAACCGAATTTTATTTTTAAAAAATGACAATATTTAATAATCCAATTAAAAGGGCAAAACTTTCAAAGTAAATCATCGGGCAAATCTCATTTAAATGATTTGACTCGTTTACGTTAAATTAGCCAAATTTAAAAATTTTAAAAAATAAATATAAAATTCATATCATACGAAATTCTAGGCTCATATTCTCATTCTCACCAAATAAATAAAATATCCAATGTTAAAATCAAATAAAGTTGTAATTAATAAAGAATCACAAAACTTCAAAATCAGATTTGAACACCTGATTTTTTTTAGAAATTTCTAGCAGTAGGTTGCTTGCTGAAAATTAATTTTAAACTAGAAAACCATTGAGCAAAATTTAAACCTTGATGTGAAGGATCAAAAGATGTGTAAAGAATTTGTGCAAAATGGGACAAGATGTGGGAGTTTTAAATCTTGAAAAGCAGACCGTCAACGGTGACTATGTATACCTAAGTATAGAGTATAAAAATTGAGTTTTTTAAAAATTAAACTTCCATTTTTAGTCTAGGATCCCTTTGATTAAGAACAAAAATTCCAAGTAAACCCATCTTCATTCCCTCTAATATTTATTATTATTATTACAAAGAAGGAGAAGAAAGCGACTGACTAAAACCCTCTTGACTCATCTCTCTAATTTTTTAAGAGCTATAAAAGTAAATAAAAAAAAAAAAATGCTAACTTCAACATATTCTGTTCCCATAATAACGTTGTTGATTGACCTTGGAGAAAACAAACATTTAGAACTCTCACAATTCGCCAAAAGTATACAAATATGAGAGGAAATCACTCTCATGTATATAGCTAATTAGTGAAAATGGGGTTAAAAATCAGGCTACAAAATGCCATTCATAATACACTGTACAGTTAGAGAGATGCCGATTCCATTGCTAGAAAAACACAGCCAAAAGAACCCACAATCATCATCTTCAAAGCCATAAACCACAGGTATCACTCTCTTCTCTACGTACAATGTATATATCATGGCCTGGCCTGCTGCTCCTAATGACTCGCAACTAAAATAACCGGCGAAGAACAAGGAACACAAATTTACTTATAACAAGTTTCAATCTTGTATCTATTGACTACGTGGCAATCTCATCGACTTCAGAATTAAACACGAAACTAGGAAATGTGGTAGTAATGTCCCTGCATTCAGCCGAAAAACACAAGAACAGAACATGAATCAGCCCACCTACATATTTTTTATGCTTTAACAGTTTCCACGGCGTAGAAGGATATGATAGTGGCGTACCTTAAATAAGGGAGTGTCATAATCTTAAGTAGGGAAGGGTTTTTGGTCACGAAGTTATGCCATTCAGCTTTGTCTATCTTACCATCATTGTCTGCATCCGCATCCACGAAAGTCTGTCATCAAATAGGCTCAATATTGAGTACAAATCCACGAAACTCGCTATTTAAAAGTAAGGGAAGAGAAAGCAGATTAACCAAACAACGTTGTACAAATGAATACTCAAATATCAGGTGGCACCAGCTCCTGCGAAGATATACTAGTTCCTAAAAGTTCAATTTGGCTGACTGAGCATCATGATATTTTTAGGGACACAACAATTATCTGCCAAGTATCATAAAAACCATACAAAGTTTGTATCCCTCTGTCAAATTAGGCCATCTTTAGCAAGACATTCCTAATGCAACTGTGAAGCAGCACAAGCGAAGAAATTTTGCAAGCTGTAGTGACTGACCTTATCCAATATAATTTCGATAGTCTCATCAGCCAACTTCATCTCCGACTCGCATAAAAGAGCAATCAACATTTGCTTTACCTGCAAAGTTCACAGACTATAAAGAAGCCTGCATAAACATTATAACTAAGTGCTTGCTATTATTCAAGCATAGATGAACATACTAGTTCACATTTCTGCCTAAAATCATAGTTGAAAATATGGGACAAACCTCTTGCCGCTCAATGTATCCGGTGTCATCCAAATCATAGAGCTTAAATGAAACTGTAGATCATAACCAAAGCAACTCAGTAGAACTTCATTTGATACCTCTTTTTTACCCCATTCTGAAAATAATTTAGTAATACAAAGCTTCAGAGGAACTATTCAAACATACAGTTAATCTTATCCTCCGTTGCAGCATTTGGGTGAAAAACATTAAGTGCTCTGACAAAGTCACCAAAATCAATAACACCTTTACGCTTCACATCAAACAGATCAAATATCTGCAAATTGAAAACTTTAAAATATCAATAAAAAGATAAACTATAGATTAATACAAAAGGTTAACAGACAGAAATTTCCTACAGAACATGGTGTATAAAATCTGGAAGAAACCCCGCACATTTCGGTGATACCCACTCAAAATAATGTGCTAAAGTTTCTTCCTGAATAAAGAATCTTTAAAAAATTGATGCAAAAGGAGAATAAGGTATATAGATAATCATACTTCTACAATAGTTCCTCTGACTTACACAAACACACACCAAAACAAAAAAAAAAAAAAAAAAAGAAGAGAAAAAGAAAGAAAAGCTTCATCTGTTCATTCTAAAAATGCTCACCCGATTAGCAAAGAGATTTTCTTTCTTTCTGTTTTTGAACAAAGCCAATTGAAATTCTTCCTGCACATGCAACATTAAGTTTCAGCACTACAACAAACAGAATCATACTTCTGCCACAACCATATCCATGGAACACAGAGAGGGTTAGCAGAAATACACAACAGACGCGTCTTGCAACAAAAAAATCCTAGCCAAATAAACCATTGACTTTGCAAGATATGTTTCCAAAGGATCAGAAAAATGAAGGGTTTGCACTCTACGAAAGTAAAACAAGTCACCTTGCTTATCAACCCGTCATCGATCAGCGAACTGCTAATGCTCTTGAATAGCTCAAACAAAGCTTCAACTTCACTAACAGTAACTGCAACAACAAACAGCAGGCATGAATATCCGACATCCAATCAACAAGATGAACAACAGAAACATGGCCAGATAACAGAAATAAATGAAGAAAGACACATGAAACCGATTCCGGATATCATTGCTCTTGTTGACAGAGGTGCTTGAAAAACTGGATACCCCTTTTAATTTCAATTATACCAGATCACCAAAACTTATTAGCAATGTAATAATTTTTTCTCACAGGTACTAATTTTCCAATCCAACAGAAACAAAGTCATCTCTGAGCAAGACTACCCACCCACTCATTGACAACCTCCAACCCCACACCACAGAGAAAGTCACATGGGAGTCGTTCTAAACAACAATAACACAATAGTACCAGGTCTTGTCATCTATCTTGGAAGAAACATAAAAGATACAAATAGAGAGAACCAATGTAATAAAGTTCAAATATTGTTAATGGCTTTCTTAGATTTGAATGAGAAATTCAAGCATCTTTCCCATCCACGATAAAGACCGAAACCAACTAAAGAAGAACATAAAGTTAAAACAAAAAACCAAAAAGGTTGTCCCTGTCTTCAATATGAAAGATGTCAATAACTTACAAGCTGTTTGCGAAGCAAGAGTAATAGGGTCTTCATATCCAGGAAACTGTCTCCTCACTTTAGACTGAAAACAGCCCATTTACTGGAAAAGCTGAACCAAAAAGACCAGCCGGAGGAAGCACCACCACTAGACTGCCTGCCTGCCTAGCGCCTAGGCTTCACTACAATATATCATCAAAACCATCTTAACCTTGCAAATTGCAAATCGCAATTCCAAACAGCAACACAGTATTACCATTAGTACATAACTACAAGCAAAGTAACAATCAAAATATTCAAATGTTATGTAACTCCCAACAACTTTCAAAGTTCAAAATTTTATTCTATTAATCCAAAAATCTAACTGATGGCTTTCTCAACAACCGCAATACTATAGTAAATGTTTCACCGTACACTGAAACAGTGCAGGAATGGACAAAATTTGAGAATTATTCCAGCCCGACAGCTGAAGGCAAAAAGCAATAAAGAGCTGCAAAAGTCAAACCTCATATCTCAAAATGTGAATACAATATTCTTTTTCTTCTTTCAAAATGGTTCATCCCATAAATTCTTTCTATTGAGATCCCTTTACAGTTCCCAGGAAAAAGCTTAAAAAATAAAAATAACCGTTACATAACAATTAAATCAAATTGTTTGAAGAACTACAACCCCAACCACCCCCCCCCCCCCCCCCCTTCAACCCCTCCAAACCCAAAAAAAAAAAAAAACAAAAAAAACAAAAGATAAAAGATAATAATAACATTCAAGCCGCTCAAAAACTCACCACTGGAGAAAATCCGAATGCAAGATGGAATTAACATTCAATGGACCACACCCCACATAAAATTTTGAAAAAAAGATTCAAACTTGAATCAAAATTTCACGAGAGAGAGCTTACCAGCAACAGGGGCTAGGCCAGAAAAAATCAGCAAGCTCCTGGCGGAACAGAAAGAATGGCAAGAAGGGTTTCCCGACAGATGGACGAAAATGGCTGAAAAGAGGTTTACAGAAGTGCCTTAAAGCTAATCCCTGATCACACACAGATATATATACCTCTTTGTGGGTTGGCAACGTTTTTAAGGAAAGGGCATATGATCTTACTTCTAGATCTTTCACAGACGGCTGGGATTGCGCCCCGAGAGATGGTGAAAGATACGAAGGAAGTGGGAAGGGGAGACACAGAGAAGTCAAATTTTGATTTTTGGAATTGCCGATGAAGACTGAATAGACCAGAACGTGGACGGAAAAGGAGCGGTAACGTGGAGGTTAAAGTAAAAGTCACGCAGCCGTTAAAGTGTAAAGGCCCGGAATATTTCTGACGGAGTTAACGGGATATTCTGTTTGTCACCATCCAAATAAGAAAGTATCGTATTTTTGGAAAAATTTATGTAGTATCAAATCAAATTTGCTTCAAAAAAATTTGGTAAATGATAATTGATTAAAATATATAAATAATAAAAAGGAATTTATTACAACTTAAAAATTATATATTAAAAGTGGATTAAAAAAAATCCATCCGCTGGACATGGTCTTAGCAATTACCTTTTCTTTTTTTTTTTTTTTGAGATATAGTAATTACCTTTTCAAACCCTTTTTATAACAATTTTTATTTTATAATCTCCTAAAATTATGCTCTAAAATAGGGTCTATTCTAAAGGTCTAAGTTTAGATAAAGACAATATATTTTATACAATATATACAACATTAAATTATCTAAAATATAAGTGTGATAATTTGAAATTGATTTTCACTAAAAAAAAATCCTAATCTTTAACCGTTACTCCTTCAAAACTAATCTTATCTAAATTACCTAAATTAACTAACTATACATGTTAAAACGATTTACAAGTGAAATTTATTTGAATTTAATTATCTTAAATTTATATGAATTTTTTACAGAACTAGTATTAAATAATAGAGCTGTTTTAATCTCTAATTACTTGGTCTTAATGTATAAAACCTTTTTTTATAATGCTGGTTAAATAAATATTTAACTCACTAATTTGAAGACAAAAATATAGTCAGACAAAAATATTTGACTTCGAATCAGTTTTGTATTAAAAAATTACTAATTTTAAAGTAAGGAACTATGCTAAATCTTTGAAAGAGGAAAAAATCCTCATGAATATTAATTATTTTAACTATAATTTATTTTTGAATTTTACATAATTATATAATTAGCGAGCCACGTCAACCATGCATTTTGTATATTTTATAATTTCTCAGAGTTTTGTACACTATTTTTTTTAAAAAAAATTATTTCAAAATATAATATTATATATAAAATATACGGGCATTTTTTTTCTTTCAAGAAATTAGCTAGTTTCGATACGAATGTTATTGTCGCATTGGTTCGCGTCAGAGTACTATGGTTTTTTTTTTAAGTAAAATTGAAAAGTATATAAATGACATAATTATTGTATCATGCTCTCGTCCTTTAATTCTCTTATTAAAATATTTCCATTTGAGAAATTCTTTTGTCTTTTTTTGAAAATACTCCCTTCAACTTTCCATAAAATGTTTATAAAAAATAAAAGATAATATTTATTTTATTTATATGCATACTTTAAAATATTTAACGTAAAAAACTGAGAAAATAGATGATAAAGTTTTTAAGTACTAAATTTATTAACATAATGTGACACGTGTCGTCTTCTAAATAGATCTTACAACCGATTAAATAAGAATAATGGAGATCAAAGTTAGGGTAGGTAAGATTAAAATATATAAAGTTTGATTCTTTGGACCTGTGATGATAGTGATGTGTTATGAACAAAACTTCTACTTTATTAAGGTTTTTCTATTTACCATTTTTCATAGAAAATAAATATATTTAAAAGATTGAAAACTTTTGGGTTTTTTTATATATTTCAGAGGGGAAGTTGGAGGAAACTCTATAAAATTAAGGTAAAGAGAAATTTTGAGGAAAAATAAATTTGTAGAAATTTTGAGGAAATTATTTTTTTTCGGGGGGGGGGACGTATTTTTAAAATGCATCTTCTTCGTAAGTAGCTTGTGAAACGTGTATGGCCAACATTAGTCTCATTATTTTCTTTTGTGTTTTTTTAATGATGAGTTGACCGATGGCTTATTATTGCTATAATACGTTACACATTCTATAAATTGATTATTTTGTCACTGTTATTTTAATATTTGTTTGATAAACTAATTCAGTACTTATTTTAAATAGATTAAGTATTTAATTGATTAAGAGCATTTGATAACTCAACTTGTTTTTGACTTAATGAATTAAGAATTTTTTTAATTAAGTATTTAATAATTAAGTGCGTTTGATAACTATAATTCAAAGTTTTAAGAGATTAAGTGGTCTGAATTGCAAGTACAATTGTTAGCCTAAAAATAAGTGATTCACCAATCACTTATTGCTGAACTGAATTGCTTACAAATTTTTTCTTATTTTCAATATTTATTATTCTTTTTATTTTTTTAAATAATTTTTATTATATTAAATATTTTTAAAAAAAAATATTTTATCATTTAAATAAATAAAAAATATATTTATGACATGGATTTTTATCTTTTTTAATTTTAATTAATATGTGATATTTATTTAATTAATATTTTCATTTTAAAATAATAATAACATTCTAATTTATTATTAAAAATTTTTAAAATATTTTTATTAGTAGAATTTCACATTATTATATAAAAAATTACACATCTTAAAAATTATATTATATATTAAAAAAATATGTTTATAACATTTTTTCTAAAAATAAGATGATTTAATTTAAAATTTAAATATATTTAATTTGATAAACTTATTTTATAATTCAGACTTCATAATTCAGATTTCAGATTTCAGACTTCAGATTCAGATATATTTTTTTATCAAACAGAGCTAACTTAATGGATTCAGACTTCAGATTAAGTTTTATCAAACGGAGCTTTAGTAATTTTTTAAGGTTTTATCTATTGACTTTTATTGTACGTACAAATCAAACTATAATATTTTGTGTACGGTTCTAACTATTACGATACAATTATATACATATATATAGTTATCTAATAAATTATATGTTTGTCGATTATATGAGTCCGTTTACGGTGGTACTATAGGAGTAGGATGAATTTTACTCCTACTTACTGTAGCGCGCTACAGTGACGCGCTATAGTTTCGCGCTACAGTAACGCGCTATTTTTTAAAAAAAAATACTTTTTTTAACAAGGGAAATCAGATCAGGATTATATAGACATCAGATTAGAAAATACAAGAGATCAGATCAACAGACTATAGATATCAGATCAATAATATAAAAGAAATCATACAGTAGAACTAAAACATACTTAAAAAGGGAGATCAGATCAACAGACTATAGACATCAGATCAGCGTATACTTGACATCAGATCAACAGACTATAGACATCAGATCAAG
This sequence comes from Knoxia roxburghii, assembly GCA_030378225.1. Classification (NCBI taxonomy): domain Eukaryota; kingdom Viridiplantae; phylum Streptophyta; class Magnoliopsida; order Gentianales; family Rubiaceae; genus Knoxia; species Knoxia roxburghii. The sequence goes on from CM059423.1 coordinate 39,509,511, forward strand.
ATTTTGAAAGAAATCACACAGCAGAACTAAAACATACTTAACAAAGGAGATCAGATCAGGATTATATAGACATCAGATCAACTCATACTTGACATCAGATCAACAGACTATAGATATCAGATCAAGAATATAAAAGAAATCATACAGTAGAACTAAAACATACTTAAAAAGGGAGATCAGATCAACAGACTATAGACATCAGATCAGCGTATACTTGACATCAGATCAACATACTATAGACATCAGATCAAGATTTTGAAAGAAATCACACAGCAGAACTAAAACATACTTAACAAAGGAGATCAGATCAGGATTATATAGACATCAGATCAACTCATACTTGACATCAGATCAACAGACTATAGACATCAGATCAAGATTTTAAAAGAAATCACACAGCAGAACTAAAACATACTTAACAAATGAGATCAGATCAGGATTATATAGACATCAGATCAACTCATAATTGACATCAGATCAACAGACTATAGACATCAGATCAAGATTTTAAAAGAAATCACACAGCAGAACTAAAACATACTTAACAAAGGAGATCATATCAGGATATATAGACATCAGATCAACTCATACTTGACATCAGATCAACAGACTATAGACATCAGATCAAGATTTTAAAAGAAATCATATAGTAGAACTAAAACATACTTAAAAAGGGAGATCAGATCAACAGACTATAGACATCAGATCAGCGTATACTTGACATCAGATCAACAGACTATAGACATCAGATCAAGATTTTAAAAGAAATCACACAGCAGAACTAAAACATACTTAACAAAGGAGATAAGATCAGGATTATATAGACATCAGATCAACTTATAATTGACATCAGATCAACAGACTATAGACATCAGATCAAGAATTTAAAAGAAATCACACAGCAGAACTAAAACATACTTAACAAAGGAGATCAGATCAGGATATATAGACATCAGATCAACTCATAATTGACATCAGATCAACAGACTATAGATATCAGATCAAGAATATAAAAGAAATCATACAGTAGAACTAAAATATACTTAACAAGGTAGATCAAATCATGATTATATAGACATCAGATCAGAGAATACAAGACATCAGATCAACAGACTATAGATATCAGATCAAAAATATAAAAGAAATCATACAGTAGAACTAAAATATACTTAACAAGGTAGATCAAATCATGATTATATAGACATCAGATCACAAAATAGCAGACATCAGATCAACAGAATTTAGATATCAGATCAAAAATATAAAAGAAATCATATCATACAACAAAAACGTTCATAATATGTATCATAATATCTAAAATTATTTAATTATAAAACAAATAAAATGATAATTTAAAAATAATTTTTTTATAAAATTCAAAAACATTAAAAAAAATACTGAATTGTTTAGAAAAAAACGGACGAAAAAAAATTTCAAAGAGGAAGGCAAAAAAAAAAAAAAAAAAGCCAAAAATAACAAAAGAAATGAAGGTACTGTAGCACGTTTACTGTAGCGCGCGGAACTGTAGCGCGCGTTTACTGTAGCGCGGGGTAGGAGTAAAATTCATGGTGGTCCTATAGGAGTAGGATATAAATTGCCCGATTATAGCAGTGATCACGATTCTTTCTTTAATAATAAACTATACTCTTTATTGCTAAATTTAAAAAATAATTTTCTCTATTAACTGAATGTTATTATTTATTTTTTAAATTTAGTAAAGAGATATACTCTTACATTATAATAATTTGTCCCTTTAAGTATATTAATAGTTTGAATTTTATCAAATGTAGCCGTGTTTGAGGCATTGATTGATTGGGAGTATTAAAAAAGAGAATTTTTCATATGAATTTAGGGATAATATGTAAGATTGCTTAAAGGGGGATGGGGGATAATATGTAAGATATGGAATAGATAAAAGTAAGGCCTCCTTGGTTCATATATAGTAATCGAAATCGGTAGGAGAATGGTAATAATTTGAAATTACAATGAATTTATTGAATTAATGAGGTGTTTTTTGGTTTAGTTGGGATTGGGAATAAATAACCCTCTCTTTTTCCTTCACTATAATGTCCACTATCAACCATCTTCTCCTCCACCACGAGCCGCCATCATCTCCTACATGACAACAAAATCCAACTGGGCCCCACCACATCATCTCCTCCACCGCCGCCACAAAACCCTACCGGCCGCCACATCATCTCCTTCCCACTTCCCCAAACCCAAACCTTTCACCCACCGCCACAATCCAAACCAAACCCCATCACCATTGTTGATCATTGAATATAGCTTCTGAAACCTTTTCTAATTAAAAATAATAATAAAGCGCATCCTTAATTTCATCCAACCAAAACCATTTTACAGCTTCACCTAAATCAAAACCCATCAACAAACTCCATTGTTGAAGCTTCGACTTCTATAAAAATCATACAGTACACAAAAGAGAAGAAAAATACTAAAACAATACGCCACCACAACCACATAAAATTAATCTCTTCCTTATAATTTTGCGTATGTGACCCGGATCTAAGGCCAGTCAATTGGGTTTTCGAAAGAGATGGAGTCGATGAATGACTGAGATGAGGGATGGAGAAGGAGAAGATTTTGAAAATAAGATGAAGGGGAGAGAGTACCCGATTGAATGGTTTGTAGCCGAAGTCGTTTGTGTGGATGGAGTGTTGAGAGACAGGAGATGAAGAAGATGTTTGCTTCAGTTCCATTCCTAGTTTTCCAATCCCACAACCAGAATGACCCATTGAAGGATACTTGGTAATAGGCCATTGTTTTGAATCCCAATGAAGGTAACCAAGCAATATAGGAAGGTCTGATACCCATAGTTTGAATCCGATACCCACCATCCAAGCAGCCCCTAAGTTAGTATGAGATTAGATGACAGTTAAAATTGAGATAGTAAATTCAATAAATAAATTTAAACAAATTAATTTTTTAAGAGACCTAGTGCTAGGCACTTTTTGTGTAAGACAATAAGTCATGATTCAAGTCACTTTATATAAAAAAGAATTAATTTTTTAAAAAAATTTAATTTTATTAGTTAAATAAATATGACTATTTTTTTGTTAACACATGAATGACTCGAACTCAATACTTACTATCTTAAAAAGTGAGTACTTACTGTTAGATTACATCCCTTTTGTCAATATGACTATTATTTTGAAATGGAGAAAATAATAATATCAACTAACTATGAACTGTTTTTGAAAAAAAAAAAGTGATATATATTCCTAATATAAAAATTGAAAAACACCGTTAGCGTCCTGAACGAATCAATAAGTGTATAGTTTTTGTTTTTTTTTTTATACACTCGTGCTTCTATGAGCGGCTCTTCTAACTATAAAAAACCTAACAGGATCAAAGTTGTTAACGATGCCAAACAGTCAGTTATAAAATTCTGTTCTCTATGAATGTGAATAAGATCAACCTCCCAATCCCAACCCAACATCTCCTTTATCCTTCCAATCAAATCCCCATGCATCCCCTACCCATTATAGCTTTTGTGTTTTGTTTGGTTTGCCTATTTATTTTCACATAACTAATCGTATTTTACATAATTTTTGGACCAAATATTTCATACATTACACTTTAAATGATTTTTCTTTTTTTCGGATAATGATCAAAGTATATACGAATCGGCAGACCAAATCCGCTGCTCTAGGCAATGTTGCAACTGGATTGGATTTGCCAAAAAATTTGAAAGGAGTGTTGTTATGGGGGGAAATATGAGTTAAAAGAGGGTAATGCATAATTGCCTATTCCTAAATAACGGGTAGCTCTTGTAACACTTGGATGTGATATTCATGTGACAAATTCTAATTATTTTTTGTATATTTTATATTTTATGTTAATTTATATACATTGACAATATATAGTTTTAATTGATTATTTTTATTTTTATAATTCTTTTAGTATTATTTTATTTTTATATATTTTTGAGAAATTTTTAATAATAAAAATTATAATTTATAATTTAATATATCCTAATCCCCAAAAAATGAACTCATCGTGTTAAAAAATATAAAAATGTAAATAATTATGTATTATATGAAAGATTAATAAAAAATATAATATATACATAAAATAATTAAAATTTATCACATGAAGTGTCAACTAAATATCACAAAGGATCTTAAGGCATAAACAATTTACGTATTTTACACATTTTAAGAACGAATCAAAGACCATAAGGATGCATAATTGATTATTCCTTTTTACACATGGGACCCCTAAGGCATGGTGGTTCTACCATACTTTTCCCTTTCTAGGGTTTTGGGTGAGGCTACCGTATATTCCTATATTGTATTAGTCATCGACACAAATTTTATTTTTTATCATTCTAGTTTAGACTAAAAATTTTATTTCCCTCCTTATCCCTCTTTTTTCCACCTTTAAAATAAAAAAATAATTTTATCAAAATTAAAATATTAATATTTAACACTCCTTATCCCTCTTTTTTCCACCTTTAAAATAAAAAAATAATTTTATCAAAATTAAAATATTAATATTTAACATTGAGACAATAACTAGTAAGACATATATTCCTTCCCTCTGGGGAGTAAGCATGTGAGAGTGTCGACATCTCATGCCTCACTCCCCCACTCATCTTCTTGACTAATAATTTCAGAATCTTTAACATTGTGGATGAATATTCTCCTCAAATTAATGCCAACTTGTATTTTCTTACTATTTACCCATAAATACGTTTACACTTTTGTGGATACTTTTCCAAAACTAACTTGTCAAATCAACGAGTTAAATGAGTACTAAATAAATAATTATCTTACTTTATTCTAAATATTTATCATAATCAGATCTAATAATTGACTATTTCAAAAAATAAAAGATCTAATAATTGACAACCCTTCTTAAATATTGAGAATCAGATATAATAATTGATTGTTTTTCGTTTGACAACCCTTCTGAAATGGCCAGCTATATTGTCAAAGCAAATTTTAGCTGTCAGAGCATAATTTGCTCTTCTTTCCCATACTACCCTTATATAGTTAAACACATTTATTAACTTCTCTTCTTATTGATCTCTCCCAAAATCCATTCACTCGGATCCCTCCAAAATTTTAGCAATTCCCCTCCCCATAAATTTTTTCCCTGCAATCAATTGAGATGAAATGATGCAGCTCTCTTTCCATGGATTCTGTCAAGCAAATTCTACAAGTCCAACATGATTTTTGTAATCATCAATTCAAGGTCAATATTGTTGGTTCAGAAGCATTATCCTTTTGAGACAAATGGAGTATGTTCAAATTAGATTTTTTCAGTAATTTGTTTTCAGCTATTCCTTAGGTTTAATTAATATCTTCTGAAAATTTTGAGAGATCCCAAAACAGTTGAAGCAAGCTTTTGAAAACTCAGAATACAAAGTGCAATGTTGGAAGGAACGTACTAATGATACTCCAGTTCCTAAAACAGTATTAAAAAAAAAAAATCTTTCTGGCTCCTGAGTCTGCTCTTTGGGCACAACTGCAGTCTAACACTCTGTTCTCAAAGCCGACGATGATGCTGTTGGTATCAGCAGTATTTCTGGCAGCCGGAACCTCCTCAAAAACCTCCCACTAGGAAGCTCCAGCCTGCGCCGCTTATCATCTCTACCCTCCTCTTGATTCGTCTCTTTTCCACAATAATTTAAAAAGATGCAGCATGTGCAAACCTTCCATCCGCACCTTCAAGTCTCCTTTGCTAACCCCTGCCAACATTATAAAACAAACCATTTATGTTACCCAATATCAACCTTAACTGATGCAAGAGATATACGACATAATTCCATGATTCACCCCATGGACAATTCAATTTCTTTTAGTTTCTACTTATTAGATTTTTCCCATAATGTTTTACTTTTGCAAGAAATGGAAACTAATTGATTGTAAATATTACATAAATATGTGCATTAATTTAACTGTCACTAGTTCAATTCAAAAATTTGGGATCGAAAAAGGCCGTCAGTTCATCATGGAGCTACTGAATAACAGAAGAATCGTACTCAAAGTTTGCATTTTGACACGAAATACATTTAACGGAAGAAAAAGTGGATCGATTTATGTTTCAATCATATGATTTGAGAATAAACAAACCTTTTTATTCCTCACCAGAAAAAGAAAACTTATGCTGCTGGACCAACAATGTTGAACTGATTAATAAAATATTTTACAATTAATTAATTAATTATTTTGGGAGGGGAATTGCTAAAATTTGTAAGGAGCTTGATTCTGATATACAAAGATAGAACCTGAACGGATTTTGAGAGAGATCATGAAGAAGAGAAATTAACAAATGTGTTTAACTAGATAAGGATAGTATGGAAAAGAAGAACAAATTATGATCTGGCAGCTAAAAATTGCTTTGGCAATATCACTGGCCTTCTAAAATATTGTGAATCGAGAATTAATAACAATATATTAAAATTTAGGTTAAATTTTTTTTTTTAATAGGATGTGTGCCACTTTAACTCCTCGGTTATTAAAATAGTCCAGTTTAATTCTTTTTATTGTCACTTTTAGTCAGTTTTAATAGAAAAAATTAAGAAAATAACAATTTAACTTAGTACACCGCTAGCTAAATCTAATTTTTACTTAATCATGATTTCTACCATAATTTGTTTAACTAATTTTACGATTCAAATCCTCTTTAATGTTCAACCAATTTAGAGTTTCGGTCATTGTTTTGGGTTGTAGGTCAATCTAAATGGATTGAACGTTAGGGAAGATCTGAGTTATAAATAGGTTGAATAGGCCATGGTACAAATTATGATTAAATAAAGGGTATTACTAGTTACTGCCTCAGTTTTAAGCATTATCGTCCTAATTTTGACAAAAAAGTCCTTTTGCTTCAAAAAGGGAGAGAGAGAGGGACAAGGAGAAGAGGGTTTTAGTCTAAATTGGAGCGGTAGAGGATAAAAATTAAGGCGATAACTAGTAAAAGTATAGTTTCACTAACGGTTAAATGAATTAAATTGTTATTTTTCTAATTTTTATGTTAAAAATTAGCAAAATTGACAATAAAATTATTAAATAAGATTATTTTGATCTACTAAAATTTAAAAAGTGTAAAAATGACACACCTCTGGTACAATGGTAAAAAAATCATTTAACCCAAAAATTTAAGATAAAATAATATCATATTGTCGAAAATTTAAAGAAGAGAGGGTAGGGAGGAAGTTGGTGGTAGGGTGCTTCAGTTGAGAGGGACCATAAGTAGTTTGTATTGATAAGGCGATTCAACAAGTGGTATATGTATATATATATATATATATATATATATATATTTTTTTTTTTTCCGTTTGAAATTTATTCATTTCAAGAAAATTCTTGAGGTTGAAGGTCAACTATATACATTTACATCAAATAATTTAAACAAACCCTATCCACTTATAAGTTAGCCATCACAATAGTCTTATTATTATAATTATTTTTTAATTTTAAAAAATTGAAAATTCAAAGCATACATTAACAACTTTGCAACAGCCCTCCTTAATTTCTTCAGGACAAAAGTTGCAGATCAGTTAATATTTCTTTCTTCTCGGCTTCTCTTCTGGTTTACTGACTTTTTCTTGCAGGATCAGTTAATATTTTTTTTTTTTCATTATCAACTATTTTTAGTTGGAGTTTAATGTTTGGTCACTGTGCTAATCCGGTTATTCCAAAAGCTGACGTGTAAGAAATTTGTACATTTTAGAAAACAGGTTTTGATAAAAAAAAAAAAAAATCTATTTCGATATGTCCTTAGGCATGATCATACGTACCATAAAAATTACAGTAAGAAAAATGAATATTTAGTTAGAGTAAACATTGTAACGAAACTGATTAAAAAAAAAAAAAGAAAAGAAATCGGCCATATTAAAATTACTTTTTGAAAAAATCGTCTGATATTCAAAAATTATTTAGTAACAATCGGACAAATGGAAAAATGTTAAAAGGTGAATCAGAAAAGATTGGGTAAAAAGAATACTTCTCTTTGTGGTGATGATCTATTAGGGCATTGTTTCATTTTTAATCATCCATGTTCGTCCGTTTGGAGTTTGGATCTTTTTGTTTTTGTCCCAAAAATTTATTTATAAATTTTAATTTATGAGGGTTCTTGCCATGAATTATTGTTGGATACAGCTTGAGATGTTAATTAAATTATCATAAATATTAATTATTTCGTTTTCTTCAATTGAATTTATGGATTGTTATCCATGATTTGAAAATTAGTGCGAATTGTTCGATAATTTCATCCAAATCATAGGAATAGTAAATTTGAGGATTTCTGAACTATTTTAGGGAAAAAGTATTAATTTTTGATAGTATAAAATCGTTACCGATATATCATATGTAAATTTTCGGTATGAAATTGAAATTATTAGTAATTATCCATCTTTTTTCAACATCCTCCCGTATTAAAGCAAAATTTCATATATATAAAAATAAACAAAAGAAAACAAAATTCTAAAGTAAAAATATTAAAACTCTGAGTTGCCTCTAATAACGCTTTAGAATTTATAATCTCCGACTTGGACTTTCTTGTTTAATATAAAACAGTAAATCTACATCTCAAATTCTTTAAAAAATACTTTAGAATTAGTCTGATCGGAAGTCATTATCTTAAACTGTAAAAATAAATATTCTTTAATTGATAGTAAATACGATCGAATTTTGTACGTTTCTTTGCGTTTGGTTTTTGAATAAATGGGAATCAGAACTAATAAGAAGGCCATTTAAAACAAACATCTCTTAAAATTTTGTTTAATTTTTGGTCCAGTATGACAGCTCAAGCTGAGCCACGAAAGCTCCAGAAAGAGGTTGTCACTTGGCCTATGTGTTATTAGCCGATTTAATAAGGATTTTTTTTTTTTTTTTGCTAAGGCAAAATGAATTTTATTGGAGATTATTGAATGTTGTGTAATAGCGATAATATTAGGAAATCATATTTATTAGGTAATTTTGATAGAATATTAAATTTGTCTCGACAAAACTAGCAATGACATATAAGTATATATTTTGTGCACGGATATCTAGAATAATTCAGAAATTGACAAGAAAAAATAGAAAATATTTTAGTTTGAATTTAATGACATAGCTAGAGGTTTGAGTTTATGGTGTTATATTACTATCTATTTTCACTGTTAGTAGAGATATGCTATTTTTAATATAAATTATGAAATAGTTTACTTCTCATGCTTCCAAAGGAAAAATTTTTACGAATTGTTATAGATTTTAATAAAAATTTGAATATTTTACATTCTCAAAACTAAAATCTTAACTTGCTTTCGTTTGTATCTTTTATTAACCATTCGTGTTTGTCCAAATCAACCACATTTGGCTTATATTTACCTAATTTGCTCATATTTTTAATACCAATCATCACCTAATATTAAATAATATAAACATACAGATAGTTCACTATTATAATCAATCTAATCATGTAGCTGATCATTTAGTAAAATTGAGCTTTAACATTAGCAAATTTACAAGACTCGGATACAGTCCGAAAAAACTTCTACAACATATCTCTGATGACAAGAAATGCCAAAAATAATCATATTTAATTTAATCTAGCAAAGTCAGAATTACTTATCCTTATATACTAAAAATAATAATAATGATTATGTGCCCTTCATGGAATGAATTAATAATGAGTAATGATACACTATATATTGATAATTAACGTTTGTTGGTCGAAGATTATACTTCTTTTTAGGACAATGGAACGTAATGTATTTAAAGGTTACCCGACCATGCACATTCAAAGCTGGTCTTTTTGTTGCTAAAGCGAACCAACCAACCATAAAAATACAATATAATTAGCCTTTCTTGTTGGTTACTAGCAAAGCAAGATACAAATAATTATGGATTAAATAGTTCATTAATTTTTTAAAAAATATTTAATTGACAAAATGATTAAAAATGCCGTATTGCTAACAGGTTCAAGAACAGTAATTATAATAATTTTTTAGAATGAAATCGGTAATAGATCGTTTGATTACGGTTCAAAATAGTAAGAAACTATGTAGATGTGTGTACAAACTTATTTCATTTAAAAATTCTAAATACTAACTATGCTATCTTAGAATAGTGTTTCAATATTTTTTATTATATACTTCTAATTTTGATATTAATAGAATTTTTGCTAAAAATGAAAAAGGTTATGATCTTAAAAATATAAATAAAAGTGTATCTTTTCTTCGTAAATTTTTTTTGTAGTCATTTTCTTGAGTTTTATCATGATATTTTAATACTGTACATATATATATATCTCTTTTTTTATAATTAATCATAACTAAAATATATTTTCATGGGCTATTAATATTTTGCCAAAATGAATTATATATGTTTTACAAAATAAATCAAGTTACACCATTTTAAAATATGTAAAAAAAAAAAAAAACCCTAGGCCGTCCTTGTGCATTTTGTGGTACTTTTTACCAATCTATCTCCCTGCATGCGCCAACTTAATTTAACAACTTAAGCTTTTTATTTATTTGTTTTGGGTTAAAATCCAAAAGTTAAAAGATAAAAAAGATTAATCTAAGTCATTTTTACAAGTTCTCTTGTCCTATTTTTTAAGGTAAAATATTGGGACAGGAAGACAAAGTCCTTGAACTTTAGCAATAATTCATTCGTCACTTTCTTAAATCCAAAATTGATTTATTTTAATTCCAATTTTGATCAATAATAAAAAATTATCTATGAGTACATTGGTTTTGACATTTGGGGTTGCCCTATAGCTGGAGAGTGGGGTTGGAATACGGAGGAAAAATGGAGGGCTTAATTATCTAAAAATTATTTGTAGTGTAACACTAAAATCTACCTCTTGCGTGATGAATAGTAAGTACTAGTTCTATATTTTATCTCTTGAGACCATGGAGAAGGGGGCTTAGCGGGAGAAAGGGTGTATCATAAGAGAAGCAAGAGTTTAATCTTTTTCAAATATACAATATGAATTTTGACAATTCAATATAAGGCGACTCTCTTATTGATCAGAATGAATCGTCTTTTCACGAAGGTAATTTGCCTCCAAAAAACAGAGGGTTGCAAGTTACAAATTTTGTCTCCGTAGGACACATATATTTCTATTACTACGAAATTCATAAATGAAAAAGTTACTGATAGAATTACCATTGTCATGAAATATTACTATTTTTGTCTTAAAAAGAAAGTTAAATTTTAATAATTTATTTTTAATTAAATCAATAAAATTATTATTATAAGAAGGGAGTAGTACAACAATTATATATGCAGCATGTGCCCCATAATTTCTTCTTGGATGTTAAAGAAGAAATGTTATACAATTTGCTTTACAAAGGGAGGGAAGGGGGGGTGGGGCGCGGCTGAGAATAGGATGTACTATGGAGAAAGGAGAACCAAACAATTAAAGTAGGTTGATCCCCTATACAAATTTGCCCCCACTGCAATTGGAAGTTAAAGTTGGTAGGGTTAGGGTTTGATATTTGGGTGCATGGAGAGGAAGATTATATGAGAAAATAAAAAATTTCAAACATGATAGATTTGTGCTTTTCAATCCACTTGCTAATTATAAATTCGGTTTGAAAAAATATGACATATAAAAGATACTACTGTATAAAAAGCAAATTGAATAAATAATAGTAAAACGATTTGAATTTAGGTCATATCACTAAATAATGCAAATATATATATTTTTAAAAAATATGATGTCTTTTCTAAATAAATACCCTATCTCTTCCCGTAATATCATTGTATAGGCACGAAAGATTCAATATTAGACTTGCATATCTAAATTTGTCACTGTCACGTCTTATTGTATATTATTTTAATCGTTAAATAATGATACTAAAGTTACATTGTAAAGTATTTTTTGACATGACTACATTGGTTAAGAAAAAAAATAATGAACATTTAAGAGGACGTAAAATTAATTAATAAAAAAATTTTCTATTAAAATATTATGACACTTTGTAAGATGTCTATATAATTTGTGATTTTATTTTGTGTAATGAACATTTAAGAGGACGTAAAATTAATTAATAAAAAAATTTTCTATTAAAATATTATGACACTTTGTAAGATGTCTATATAATTTGTGATTTTATTTTGTGTACCTTTTAGAATTTAATCTTATATTATATTTATAAAAAACAACGTAATTATTTTATGGTTTCCTCAACATCATCCTATCTTTCCTTAGCCCGTACCTTATGTCCTCTAGGAGTTTAACAAGCACCAGGCCCATACATAGTCCTTTGGGCCCAGACCTATGACTATGCTAGATTCGCTAAAACTTTGATTTTAGCCCATTTGAAAGTTTTTGAAGAAAAATAATGTAGACAAATAGAGACGTCTTAGTTAAATGAAAAAAATATGATCTCATTTCACACGAGCCTACTCCAAGGTATTACAGCGTAAATTATATCTTGTATCACTAGATATATGTACCTAATAATATATCACCACTTTCACTATAAGAGAGTGAGATACACGCTCTTCTTTTCTTCCTCTTCTCCAAAAATTCAGTTCCTTCTTTTTCAAAAATCACTTATTCTTCTTCAAAAATCAGTTATTCTTCTTCGCCGTACTCCATTCGAAACCGCATTTAATCAAAATTTTCATCCAAACACAAATTTAACGGAGATTGACGATTGTATTTTCTGACGAACAACACCAAATACAACGGAAAAATCACTTCTTCTTAAAAAATCATTTCTTCCTGCTCAAATATCCCTTCTTCTTCTTCTTCTTCTTCTTCTTCTTCTTCTTCTTCTTCAAAAATAACTTATTCTTCTTAAAAAATCACCACATCATAAAGTATGAACTGTATTTGATTGATTTACGGAACCTTATTTTCGCGATTTGATGTTGGGTAATGTATTAATGATGTTATATTCGTATCTTCTTATTCAAATAATGCTCTGTTACTCCGAAATATGATATATAAATTGTTTTCGTGAGGTATTGGCACTTTTATGTGAAATGGGTTGCTTCTGATTCTTCTCTGCTGCTGGAGTTGGTAGAACGCGTTATGCGACGTAACTAGATGTTGCAAGGCGTTGTTGGACGTTGCGGGGCATAACGGGATGTTGCTGCTTTGTATTTTGGATGTAGCTGGACGTAACAAGACGTTGCTGCTCTGTATTTTTGGACGTTGCGGGACGTTACGGGACGTAGCTGGACATATCTGGACGTTGTGCTAGTTTTTTTTGGATGAAGCGAGACGTGGTAGACGTTTTTGGACGTGGTTCTAGTTGTTTTTGACGTAGTGATAGTGTTATGAGAAGTGGTGGACTGTCTTTGTGAAAAAAACCAGCTTAAATTCACATGCATGGATGTAGACATTTCTGGACGTGGTGCTAGTTGTTCTGTAAGGTGGTGGGCTATTTTTGTGAAAAAAATCAGTTTAAATTCACATGAATGGATGTAGACGTTTCTGGACGTGGTGCAAGTTGTTTTTGACGTGGTTCTAGTTGTTCTGAGACGTTGTGGAAGATGTTATGTGAAAAATTCAGCTTAAATTTACATGCCTGGATGTAGATTTTTTTGACGTTGCGACAGTTGTTTTTTGGACAAGCGGGGATGTTGCGGCATTGTTAGGAGACGTTGTGGATATGCTTAGATGTAGACATTGCGACAGTTATTTTTTGGACGTTGAGACAGTTGTTCTGAGACGTTGTTGACTCAGCGAAGACGTTGTGGAGATGCCTGGATGTATACATTTTTGGACATTGTTGCTTTGTATTTTTGGATGTTACGGGATGTTGCAGGACGTAGCTGGATGTATCTAGAAATTGTGCTAGTTTTTTTGGACGTAGCGAGACGTGGTAGATATTTTCGGACGTGGTTCTAGTTGTTTTTGACGTGGTGATAGTGTTATGAGACGCGGTGGACTATTTTTGTGAAAAAAACCAGTTTAAATTTACATGCATGGATGTAGATATTTCTGGACGTGGTGCTAGTTGTTTTTGACGTGGTGCTAGTGTTTTGAGACGTGGTGGACTGTCTTTGTGAAAAAAATCAGCTTAAATTCACATGCATGGATGTAGACGTTTCTGGACGTGGTTCTAGTTGTTATGTGAGGTGGTGGGTTATTTTTGTGAAAAAAATCAGTTTAAATTTACATGAATGGATGTAGATGTTTCTGGACGTGGTGCTAGTTGTTTTTGACGTGATGCTAGTGTTATGAGACGTGGTGGACATGCCTGGATGTAGACGTTGCGACAGTTATTTTTTGGATGTTGTGGCAGTTGTTCTGAGACGTTGTGGACTCAGCGAGCGCGCGCGTGTGCGAAACTTACTATATTTAGTAAGTGTACAGTTGTTAAGCAAAAAATTACTATATATAGTAATATGTACATGTACCACTGGTACAGAATATACTAACTGGTATTACATGGGCCATGTCTGAACTTGAGTAAAATCATACTTTTTTAAAAAAAGTAATATTTCAATTTTTTTTTTCATAATACGAAACTTGTGAGCATAGCATCTCACTAAATACGATAGAGACAACATATCCAAAAATTTAAAAATACTCATGAATTGTAGGCGTCTTATAGGGTGTGGCAATTGGTCCAAAAAATTTAAAGTTGCTTCGTGTTCAGATAGAATTTGGACACTTTATTTTCGATTAAAGGGAGGTGATCAATTTCCACTTAATCGTACATTTTCAATTTTTTTTTTTTTTTTTTTGGATATGGAAAAGAAAACCAATTTGGTTTGGACAAAAGTTCAACTAACTAGGATTCTTACCTGTGCAATTCTCATTGCAGGTCTACTTCAATACAAGAGGGAGGATCTTTAAATACGAGGACTTATCAGGAAGGAGAATGCTAATTTCACCAGTTGGTTGCCGCAAACATTTCCTCCACTACCAATTTTTGGCGAAATATTTTTGAATTTGTAACATGATATTGCAATGAAAACTAGTATAGTTTGATGTTATCGATCTCTAAAATGATCATGCCATAACATATTTTCTAAAAAAAAATCTGAGATAACTTGAACTCATAACCCTCTTGATACTAAATGAGAAATGACAATATTACCCAAAATTATGTTTTTAAAGCTATCCCCAATGTTGGCCAAGAGTCTAACAAGCTATTTACCAACAAGCACATCTAAACCTTGCTGAGGAAGTTCTTAATGCACCATCGATATTAACTTTGACAAAAGAGGTTTGGGCTGCAATCCAGTGGGCCAGGGATTTAGATGGCTTGGTTTTGTTGAGGCAGCATCAAAATTAGTGATGGTTAACGGGTGTGGTGTATGTATAGTTCATAATTTTGAGAAAATTTGAATGTAAAAATGCCCATTAAAAAATAGTCTCTTAGTTGAGTTAACGGTGAATACCAAAAGTAGCACACAATTGAAAAGTTAGTGATTTTAACATATTTTCAAAAGATGATTACCTAATCTGAATTTGAAAATACTAGGATGACAAAGTTTGTAATTCACTCATCTTTACAATACATAGGGTTGGGTCAGTGTGATAAGAAATTGGGTTAGAGCGGATGTTGGGCCTATGTGTTTTTTTGCCAAACCTACCCATCGGAATTTGAAACAAAGATGATGAAATGTTTTTAACACAAAAGTTGGGTTTAAGATGATGAAGAATTTGAAGTTTGCAGGGATGATGATGTACTTGAACTTGATTTAAAGAAAGTTTTAAGCAAGTGTTCCAGAGCGGCTCGAATTTGGAAAGTCAGTTGCAAATACTTACTTTCTACAAAGAAAAGTCAACTTTGTTATTGGTGCTTTTATCTACTAATACTCTTTCAGCTGCTCTATCATCTCTGAGATAATCGTCCATATTGATCGAAACTTTTATATATAATGGCAACAGTTTCCACAAATTATTAATCTATACTTAGATATTCACACAAATTAACGATAAAAATCAGTCAAATAGTAGCCGAACCTATAAAAAAGACTTATTTTAGACATTTCTATGAAAAAAATCAGGTAGAATAGTAATCAAGTCTATAATAAAATGGATTATGAAATTGGATTATCAGGTGATGATCCATGGAAGTTGTTGGTGATGGAGGACCTGAAAATGGATTATGCAGAATTGGAGGCACTTATAAACATAAAAAGGGCAAAATTTGAAATGCGTGTTTACTATCTCCTGCGTAGGAGCAGCCACTTATTTGAAACCATAAAAGGCTGAACCTCCTGACTATCAAATTTGCATATCAGTATGATCAGACATCTATCAACATACTTCTAAAAAAAATACAACAATAACACCTATCAATATTGGTTATAGACTATGTCTTTTGTTTTTAATAGAGTTGCTGATACTCCATCCATCCATCCCCTGATTATGTCCGATTGCATACGTGATTACAACCATGGCAATTCATTTCTCACAGAAGATGTACTAATTCCCAAATATTCAAACAAAATATCAGGAGAAAAACACAAACTCAAAAAGAAAAAAAAAAAAAAAACCAATTTCAAGATTTGAAACTCAAAGCATCAAGAAATTATGGTTTAATATGAGACTAACCTGAGGAGAGACGGATAGAGAGGAGACAGAGACTGAAACTTCCCTCAGCTTAATGTTTTAGCAGCTTTATCAGCTGTTCATGTTTCTTTGAATAATTTTATAATTTCTGCCAATGCTTCGTCCAGAAAACATTCTAGACCCCTTGTTGATTTGCTTACTAATCCAATCCTCATATCTGCTAGCTTAATGTTTTAGCAGCTTTACTAGCGGCTCGATCAAAACTCGCTCGAATTTGGAAAGTCAGTTGCAAATGCTTACTTTCTACAATTTTCTTTTTTTGAAATTTCAATTGTTAGTTTTTGTTTTTTTTTGAAATTTCAATTTTGTTTTGAGTGGTTGATATCTTTAAATCAACCACCACAAGAATGGGGATATTTCTTGAACACGCCAATGGATGAAGACGAACCAGAGTTACGAAATCGAAGGAAAAGAAAGCGGGACCAAGAACCCTCTCAACAATGCAAGAAGAGAAGGATTGAGTAGTTTCTTGAACGTATTCAATGGGTTGCTTTTTTTATATATATTTTTGTGAGTTGGATTTTAGTTTTTGTTATCGATTGATTTTGCTGCTGAATCATTGTTTTTATCTACTATTACCCTTTCACCTGCTTTATCATCGTGCATATTCATTGAACCTTTATAGAGAAAATAAACACCACCATTGATCCTATAAATTCATTTGATTTTTTTATTTTTGGCTTGATGATTATTGTAGTAAATGAATTACCTATGATTTCTTGGAAGAGTCTTATTCTTGGTTGTTGCTAAATTTTGAATTACATAAATTCTAAAGATATTGTGACACGAGGATCCCAACAAAGCTTCAAAAGAAGGCTATTCACACCACTTCAAATAAATTACATATGCTTAACTAAGACCATTGTATACACCACTTCAAACCTCCCACCTATCCTAACAAAATATAGGAGAAAATCACAAACTCAATAAGGAAAAAAAAAAAAAATCAATTTCAAGATTCGAAACTCAATGATTTACTCTAAGACTAACTTTTCCCCAAATATCCGAACAAAATATCACAAAATTATCATGAAAAACTTTCGCTCAGCGTAATGTTTTTTAGCAGCTTTATCACTGCTAATGTTTCTTTGAATAATTTTGTAATTTCTGCCCATGCTTTCTCTAAAAGGCTATTCACAGACCCTTGTTTGATTTGATTCCTGATCCACTTCTCGTATCGTTGGGTTTTCACCCTGGTTTCATAGCATGCATCCACCAACTTTGTTGTCAAATCCTTCCTGTCATTCATGGCAAAGCTACATATGCCGAGTAGGGCATGCGCACCTGAATCATTATAAGTCAAAACTTACTCCTCCAAATCAACAAACCAAACCTAACATAATCTGAAAATAAATTACTAATTCGAAATATCTTGAGAAAAAAAATAGAGCTTTTTGTAATGTTGTTATGAATGTGCATTTTTTTTCTAGATGAGGATTAAGATGATGAAGAATTTGAAGTTTTCAGTGATGATGATGTATTAAACTTGATTTAAAGAAAGTTTTAATGAATTGATTGAATACTTAAAACTTTCTACACTCAGCTAACCGAGCCGCTTGACTCAAATTTGAAACGTTAGTTGCAATTTCATACTTTCTACAAAGCAAAATTAACTTTGTTATTGTTGCTTTTATCTACTAATACCTTTTCACATGGTCTATCATCTCCGAGATAATCGTCCATATTCATGGAACTTTTATAGAAAAAAGTAAACGATTATTGTAGTAAATGAATTACCTATGATTTATTTGAAGGGTGTTATTTTTTGTTGTTGCTAAATTTTGAAGTATGACCCCTCGATGATGGTGAATGAATTCGTTACATAAATTCTAATTTTTCTCTCTTCATTATGTTGTTGTCATTACATAAATTCTAATTTTGCTCTCTTCATTATGTTATTTTTTCTTTTTATTAATATATATTTTTATTGTCTCAATATTTATATTACTATCATTTATTATTATTATTATTATTATTATTATTATTTGTGATTTTGTGATTAGAAGACTAGTTCGAGGCTATTCTGATTGAGTTTTTCTAAAATAACTACAAGCAACTAGATTTTGCGTGATCCTTGCGCTAGTTGGTTGGGAGGGAGGGCCTTCAAAAATATTAGCAGTGTCAAGTTGACGAGACACCATTAATAAAGATGACAACAATCAATCAACCATGACGACATGCCTAACCTTAGGGTCAAGATTTTGTAGTTGTAATGCAAACTTCTCTTCTGTGGAAGTATCCTTATTCAATTGTTCAAATTTTTGAAGCGTCCAATCGAGAACATGAGTATGGTGTTCTTTTTTCATTTGTGTTCTTAACCAAGCTTCGTTATCTGCTGCCTTGGCAGCAGCCTTACACAAGTCCAATACTGGCCTTAGCACTTAAGATGAATTGCATCAATGTACAGAGGTGAAAATTCCTAAAAGTAATTTAGAACAATATAGTTATAAGATTAAAAGACATTAAATTAAACTTTCTCTCTCTAAAACTCTCTAACTTCTCTTTACAAAGTATTTTCTAAAAATTATTCTAATGACTCGAATTTGGAAACTATTCGAGCAAAACCCGAATTTGGAAAGTCTCTTATCACAACCTTCTTGTCTACCTAATGAACAATGAAGACAACAATGAAGACATGTCTAACCTAAGCGTCACTAAGTTTTTGAAGCTCTAATGCACACATAGTTGCAGAGGAAATATTCTTTTTCAATTCATGAAATCTTTAAAACATGATTATGGGGGTACTCCTTTCATTTCCTGTCCTAACCCAACTTCATTATCTGAAACCCTTTTGGCAGCCTTGTAGAGTTCCAAAACCTTCTGAGAAATGGCTAATTCTTGGGAAACGACCCTAAGTTGCATTGAGAAGAAATGAGAAATACAAAAAATTAGGGAAAAAGTTGATTTCTGTACCAATCCAAGTTGTTGTTGATCACGTAACTCCTACTTCTACTGAGCTGAACCATGTATTCAGTCAATTGAGCTGCTATGTCACCAGTGACCGAACTGCATTTCCAATCAACTTTCACACGGGTTAATGGAAAGAATTTGTTTTCTGGATGATCCAATTGGCCCACTTTCCTTAACGCCTCTATGTAAGTGATAAAACAATGACCAACATTATGATACCTTGGCTAAACAATGAATGAAAATTAAAGTTCAATTTTCAATATAAATCCGCTCGAACTTTATTCTTTGCAGCATGCTCGAATTACAATCTCCAAGCTATGCACTTTTTTTTTTTTTTTTTTTTCATTCACTAACATAAAAAAGAAATGTTGGCACACACTAACACTCAACACGTAGTATAGATAGATAGAACTAATACATACATATAAAATAACTTGATTTGATCGCTTGGATGTATTAAGTATGATATGAATTTGATTTGATATTTTCTATTTATTTGTTATTTGTTTTAATTTCATCATTTTGACATGCGTAATGGACATGGACGTTTATACCTTTATCTTTTCTTCTCTTTCGCATAGTCGCTAGATGGATCGGGAACTTTCTTGGTATCGTTGTCTAAAAAGTAAAAAGTTCCTCATCCAGGAGTCCACATTCCACTGTTGGCCCAGCCCATTTATGGTCATAACCCAAACCCAATATGATCAACATCACCAACCGATTTAATCTCTATCCAAATCTAAAGTTATAGTTTATCTAGACTATTTTTATTTTAAAATAGTCAAAAATAATTTTTAAACTTCAATAGCACGATTAGTCAAGTAATATAACACGCAATCAAACACTTCAGATTTGGATAGATAAATATAATTTATAAAACGAGACAAATATTTAATTTTATAAAAAGACTATATAAAACCGCAAACAAACCCATATATATAATAGTAAAAGGTAGATTTTTAACCCATTAATTATAGAAAAAATCTTGCTTCAGATTTTTCCACAATCAACACAAAAATTTTCTTTAAGTTCCCTCACCTTGAATTGAAGGTTCATTTTCAATTCCTGCAATCAAATAAAATAACTCCAATATTAATTTTCTATTGAAATTAGTGTGATCAAATTTTTAATTAGAAAAAAAAATACTCTATAGCCATACAGGCTTGTAGGAGTTGCTCCACTAGTATAGGATTTGAAAAGGTTTGCTGCTAGTCATGTAACTCCTCCTTCTGCTAAGTTGAACCATGTTTTCAGTCAATTGAGCTGGCATGTCACCAGCTGACCGAACTGCATTTTCACTCAACTTCCACACGGGTTAATGGAAAGAATTTGTTTTCTTGATGATCCAGTTGGCCCACCTTCCTTAACGCCTCTATGTAAGTGATGAAACAATGACCAACATTACGATACGAATATAGGAAAAAGAGTTGTGAGATGATTCTAGGAGACAAATCGTATCATATTTATCAAGGATCTAACTACTACCCAATGTATTTTATATATCATTGCATCATCCAAATCTGCCTTACGAAAGATCAAATTTCTATAAATTTTGATCGTTGTTTTTGTATTAAATCCTTGGAAACTATTCAAACACCTCGATAAAAAATTGGCTCGAATTTAAAAAGTCAGTTGCAAATGCTTACTTTCCACAAAGCAAAGTCAATCTGATATCATAAATGAATTCTTGGAAACAATTTTTAAGAAAAAATTAGGTTTTACTAGCGATCAATTGAGTTAATCCGTTATCTTCTAAATTTTTTCGTTAAAAAAAGACTGAAAATGTTAATAGAAAAATGTTAAGAGGTCAATAGTGCAATCATACTATTATTTGAGACCAAAAGTGCAACTACCCTTATTAAGAGGACCAAATAAATAATTTGGCCTTTTGAAAATCTGCTTATTATTCTCTCATGTCCAATGATCCAACAAACTAACCATATACACAAAAAAAGATAAAACCTAGGCATAATATATGTATAAATATGGAATAACAACTTATCAGAAAATAGTGCAGAATACCATAAGAACAAGATAAATTCACTAATTCATCTAATTATTTAATCATTTCAAGTTGGAGTTGATCCAAACTTGCGTCGTCGATGTAGCATATCTGCAAGTCTTTACCTACAATAATGCATGATGATAAACAAGTGTTGCATGATTAACCGTCTCACTCTGCAACTGTATTTAGAAGGGACAACTGAAAATCTCATTTCTTCAAGCTTAGAGAAGTATGGGCTCTTCTATGATTAAATAATCTTCAATAAGAAACAACACTCTTTGTTTGATGATACTAAAGGACCTAACTTAAGCTCTTTCTTTTTTCAGTTATGATTGACTAAAAATGTAGAAAGTTGAACAATGTAACCTGGTTCAACAGAAATTATATTATGTATTTAGTGGTACATGTACCTACTAAATATAGTAGTACTCACGTTACTAAATATAATAGTATGTACATATATCTAGTGGCTACATAGTATAATTTGTGATGTTTCAATGTCATGGAGAACTTTCAGTTGTGCATCCACGTTGTGTAGCCACAGGATATGGGCATTGGGATATATGATAAAAATGACCAAACAGAAATCCATTAAACAAACATAGGAATAACTCTTTGCTCTTCCAATGATAGTATAAGAAGAGTAAGAACAACATTATAGACCACTATATAGCTTACGAAAGTACATAAACATTAGCAACGAGGAGAATCATCCCTCGTCCACATTTCCATGCAAAAAAGATCATTTTTAAAAATTTTTATAAGGGATATATATATTTTTTTAAATGTTATGATCTTTCCTTCAAACATTATGGACCAAATTGAGCCATTAGTGGAGGAAGTAAATATGGGCCACAAAATTGTTTAGGACTCAAACGATGGACTGACGTAGCCCATCAACTTGATTTTATCATCGCAGCATTATTAATTTTGGCCCTTTTGTTTAACTTCAATAATTATTTTATTAAAAAATATGTTATAAAATCAAAATCATATTTATGTTTTTTTTTTTGGGTACAATCATATTTATGTTATTAAAAATTATGTTATAAATAAAATTATACTTTTAAAATAAGACCTTAAGGTTTGGCAATTAGTGACGGAGAAGCTAACAAAGGCGACAAAAGCAGTCTCGCATTAATCTTTTAAGTAAAAAGATATCGTCTGTTTAGGAAATATTTTGGCTTTTAAAATTTTGGATTTATTATTTTACTTTTTAAGCTGTTTACAAATTTAACGGCAGAAATTGGTTACCATTATAAATGTTTTCTATTTGTCATATTAAAAAGAAAAAAAAGGGTAAGAATTATAGTATGAACTAACACTTAAATTTAGTTTTAAATATTTGATAATTGATAAATTAGGCGATGAGTCGAACTCATGACCCCTTAATTCTAAGTGAGGAGTGATAAATTTAGTTTTAGACTTTAGTATTCACAACATATTTTGTTTTAGTAATAATTTTTCTGAACACTTAATAGATGAATTTCAATTCTGTCAACACCTATATCACCTGAATGTCACGTGGATTAATTTAATTTATGTTGCAAATTTCATGTTACGTAGACTAAGACCCTATCATGAGCTATAAATACATTTTTTATCCCAAAATTTACTATATTAATGTATTATAAATAGTAAAATTTAGAACTAAACTTGTTGACTAGTAAATCTTTGTACTAAATCATACTATAGGACTATTTTTACATTTTTTTATAAAAAATATAGTATTAAATATCATCTATTTTTCTTTTTTATTGGGGTGAATTACATTTTCTCCCTTAAACTTTGATCAAAATATGAAAATTCCCTTAAAATTTTAAAAATTACGAAAACCCCCTATACTATCCAATAGTCACTTTTTGCTCCCTAAACAGATAATGTCATTAAATTTATTAAGTAAATAGATAATAGTAGCTTTAATAGATCCTTAAATAAAATTTCAAACTAAAACATCTTCCTATTTAGTATATATAAGCCAAAATAAAATTCCAAAACGAGATAATTTTGTTGGGACGGAGGAAGTATTTTCATTTCGGGCAATAATTTAATAAAATTATTGTTAGCAAGAAGATTAATAAGAGTAAGAATAAAAAGGATAAGAGGTGAAAAAGTGAAAAAAGAAAAAATAAGAATAAATTATTATTTCAAAAAATTTTTAAGATAAAAAATGGAAGAGTTTTTATACAATTTTAGTATATGTATACGGAATAAGTGGGTGTTTTAGTTTAAAAATTTATTTAGGAATATATTAAGGGTATTATTATTTATTTACTTAATAAATTGAATGACATTTGCTTAGAGATGAAAAAAAAACTATTGAATAGTGCATGAAGTTTTTGTAATTTTTAGAATTTTAAAGAAATTTTTATATTTTAACTAAATTTTAAGAGGTAAAATGTAATTGACCCTATTTATTGCCTATTTTATTATCAAAGTACCATTATTATTTAAAAAATAACGCATAAAAATATTCTCATAAAAAAAGACATAAAATAATAATTCACGATAAATAAAAACAAAATCGTTATTAAATCGTCCACTCTAAAAAATGGTAGCATATCAAAAATTGCACCAAGGGGCAAGAAGGACTTTCCAAACGGGCGACATTTTTTTGGTGCACGACTGAAAAGACGGCAGAACCGTGACCGGGAAAATCCCCACTAGTTTAGACACCGGCCATCTCCAGAAAAGTGGTATATTCAGGTGAGTGCCACCTGTCTTGGTCGGTAGAAAGTGCATTAAACTATTCCAAGAAAAAAGCCGTACCAATCCATCATTTCACAATATGATGTCAAATCTTTGCTGACTGCAACACAACAGAACAAATCCAATGTCAATTACGCCAACAATGAAAGGAGCAAACCAAAGACGCCCAGCCAATAGCATGTAAGTTTTTGAGCCCCACATCCCACAAGTTCTTGAAATTTTCCCAATTGAATATGCTGATCCAAATTTTAAATTATTTCTGCACTGCTCCCCACAAGGAGGAGCCAAATATCAAACAAAACTGTCAGCATTCCAGTTAGTATTTTTCTAAAAGAAGATTAGGGATGATGCAAGTATTTTTTTCAGCACGTAGCGTAAAAATGTGGTGGGAACTGTTCATACTTGAAGCCTAAGTCCTTGAATAAATTATTCTGTCAGCATCAGTTATTTTTAGTTGGCTCTTGAGTTTGAGAAAAGCAAAATCAAACGTAGAAGTAATTAGTCATTCAAAATCGGGTGTTTGTAGAGGAGGGTTCTTCTTGTTGCTTTGGAGTTTGAATTAGTTTGTTGTTTCATTTTCTTATTTTGAAGTTTCTTGATCAGGGTTCTCTGTTTTGGGGGTACTTCTTCTAAGGGCTGTCTTGAAGTTCTTGGCTTTGAATTTTGTGAATTTGAAGTGGGGTTTGAGTTGAAATGGAGGAAAGGTATGAGCCATTAAAGGATCTTGGTGCTGGGAATTTTGGAGTGGCAAGGCTTGTCAGAGATAAGAAAACTAAAGAGCTTCTTGCTGTCAAATACATTGAAAGAGGAAAGAAGGTATTTTATCAATCCAATGTGCATTTCAGTCAGTGAAAGCAACTTCTACAGCTTTGCATATGGCAATACTAGTGTTTGTTTCCATTTGTCATTGGATATCTCTATGCATTTTGTTCTGCATATCTGAAATGTTTGTATTGACATCAACTTGGCAAGTGAAAGTTTTAATTTTTCTGATTTCTTTCTTTGGGAAGAGCTATCGTCTTGCACTAAACTGTTTCAAGCATGGTTATAATCTTAAGAATGGCGAGCCACTGATGGATTGTTTATATGTATTATATGTCAGATTGATGAGAATGTACAAAGGGAAATCATCAACCACAGGTCCTTGAGGCATCCCAACATTGTCAGGTTCAAAGAGGTAATGATCTTTCATGCCCTCCTGTTTCTGGAAAGGTTGAATTTTGATGACTATTTTATTTCCCTGATAGCCATTATTAAATTAGGAAGTCTGTGCAGCTTAGAAACTACCAGCTATTGGAAGGATTTGGTGACAACCCGTGCTGTAAATAAACAAACATTTGCTAGATTTAACAATCTTAGTAGCATAATCTCCATTTGTTTAGTATCTTACAATGATTCCTGCTTATGAGTAGCCACTTATTTGAAATATATAAGCGCATCTGTTAAAGTAAGAAATAGAGGAGGATAACGGTAATGAGAAAATGTCTTGGCACTTTTTCTTCAGGTGGTGCTAACTCCAACACATTTGGCAATTGTGATGGAATATGCTGCCGGAGGAGAGCTCTTTGCAAAGATATGCAATGCTGGTAGATTCAGCGAAGATGAGGTGAGACTATAGTAAGATGGTTTGATTGACTTGTCTCATTTTCCATTCTTGTCCGTCCTCCTGACAGAGATAGTATGGCATTGTGGATTCCTGCAATGCAGGCTCGCTTTTTCTTCCAGCAACTAATATCTGGTGTCAGCTACTGTCATTCAATGGTAAACATGTTGTAAACTAATGGTTCAATCCTTCTGTGAACTTCTGTGTAGTGTGTTTCTTGTCATTATTCTCATTATGGTTTATTTCTCTCCAGGAAATTTGCCATAGGGACTTGAAACTGGAGAATACTCTTCTGGATGGAAGTCCCACACCGCGTCTTAAAATATGTGATTTTGGTTACTCAAAGGTTGGTTACACAAAGCTTTGAGAAACTTGATTTTATGGTAGATCTTGAAACAATGTTTCTACATTTTCTTGCAGTCTGGATTATTGCACTCGCAACCTAAATCAACTGTGGGAACACCTGCATACATAGCACCTGAAGTCCTATCAAGAAAGGAATATGATGGCAAGGTATGTACAATCATTGAAGTGATTTTCAAGAACTTGCTTTGCGTCTAATCATGCTGCATATCCAGATTGCAGATGTGTGGTCATGCGGTGTGACATTGTATGTGATGTTGGTTGGATCATACCCCTTTGAGGAACCCGATGACCCCAGAAATTTTCGAAAAACCATAGCGGTGAGTGTTAAAAGGCTGAACCTGATTATCGTAACGACTTCAGTTTTGCATCTCAGTATGTGATTAAACTCTGAACTCTTTTGTTTCTAACAGAGGATAATGAGTGCTCAGTACTCCATCCCTGATTATGTCCGAGTTTCTGCAGATTGTAGGCAACTTCTCTCTCGCATCTTCGTTACTAATCCCTCCAAGGTAGGTTCTTCCACCAAAATGGAAGCTCCAATGAATATGGTTTCAGTGTATATTGAAAAGTAAATGGTACTTAGAAGAAAGGGGGCAGGAATTTCTGATTTTGGGAGATGATTTTGGTACTTAGAAGACATGGTTTATACATTCTGCCATTCCTGACTTGTTAAGTTGTAACATTCATTGGGTTGATGTAGAGGATCGCCATTCCAGAAATAAAGAAGCATCCATGGTTTCTGAAGAATTTGCCAAAGGAGCTGATAGAGGTGGAGAAGAAAAGTGGAAGCACAAGTCAACAACCTGATGACCCTGACCAACAACAACTCCAAAGTGTAGAAGACATAATGAAGATCATCCAAGAAGCAAAAATCCCAGGGGAAGTGTCCAAATCAGAAGCACAAAACACCATTGGTGGATCCATTGATACCGATGACTTAGAGGGCGACCTGGAATCTGAAATCGACAGCAGCAACGAGTTCGTTATTCGAGTCTGATGCCAACTTTTGATCAGGTTACATTGTTTTACTTTTGTATAGACTGTGAAACTCAATAAACATGTTTTATATGAACTGTAATCGATCATCAAGTACATTGTCACAAATGCTTATGAGAACTCAACAATCTTTGGTGTCTTTCCCAATTGGCTGCTTCACTCCAAGAACTTGCAGCAACAGCTTTATTTTACTGTTTTAGCCATAGCTGATTCGGCAGCAGCAACGGCCTCAGGCGCAGGGATTTGAAGATCAGCAACATCCATCATCAAATCCATTTTAACTACCTTAGTTTCATTCCCATTAAGCATTGAGATTGCATCAACTTGAAGCATTTTATTAGCTTCTGATAGAACCTCCATGAAATTCTTGACTTTCCCTGGAACATTGCTTTCAGGAACTGAACATATGTTGGGTTTTCTTATCAGGGATTCTGTTATCAGATTTTGCAGCTTGAGGCTCCCAAAAAAAAAAAAAAAAAAATCATCTCTTTTGCAAACTAGAAGCTTATATTTCATAGAAAACCCAGAATAATGGGTGATTAATAAGGACTGATTTTTTTCATCTCAGGCATGCTATTGCCCTTTTCCTGCTTAAAAATGTCTTGCACTAATTTCTGCATCAATGGATTTATTTTCTTAAAATTTATGAAGTTGTGTTCTTATTCAGCCAATCCTCAAACTTTAATAAGTGAATTTAAAATAAAACACCTTAAGAATTAAGAATACATCAGCCATAATGCCCTCATTTTGTTTTCATATTCTAAAAAAGCTTGACCTCCCAAGCAAAACTTGGCATAAAACGACCATATTTTATATACAAATCTTGCAATCTTTTATTATTACAAAATTTGCCGGCCTAAAAGTAGAAAACGAAACTGCTCAACAATTTTAAGGAAGACTTGTTGATTTCCTGGGCTGGACTTTTAACATTCTAGTATGATTGGTTGTTGAAAATATCAAATCAAATTTCACTATAATAAGATTTGATAATTAATAGTATTTGTTTATTTTCTATTTAGTTTAAAATGATAATATTTGAACCAAATTTAGATGGTAAATTCTAGTTATGTCATGATAGTTTTGTGGTTTATACATAAAACTCAAATAATTGGGATTTATTTTAGTAAGATTTTAAGGTGGATACTAGACTAAGAAATAAGAAAAAAAATTTCATTACAGATTAAACCAGTCAATTTAAAAAAAATCAGGTAAAAAATTAACATAAATCATCGTAATCTACGAGTATGGGTAAACAATTGACGTGATTTGTTATGATTGAAGAAATATTAGTGCCTTCCATGAGTAGATCGTTTAAATATTTTGTTGATAAATAATCTTTATAGTTATATTTTATTCTTATAAATAAATAAATTATTATTATTATTGTATAAAAATATATTTCGGATGTGTTCGAGTCAACGTCACCACTAGGTCGACAATGGTGGCAGTAGTACAGTATTTGGTAATGGAGGAGACTTAGTCAACCCTTCCAGTTTTAAAGAAGACAGCAGGTAGGTATTCAATTGTCACTGTTTTGTACACTCACAAGTTTGTGACCTGCTCAAATCCATTAAAACTCATATAATATATCATCGGTAATGGGCCTTCTACCTTCACGCTGGATTACTCCGTCAGGCTTTCGTTCATTGTGAAAAGTTCTCCATTGTTACCTCTAGTAGGAGTCTGGGCCATATCTCAATTTCAGTGTAGCTAATCATTCTCTCGGACCAGCTATCGATTATCATTTTGGTAAGTTATTGTCTCACCAACTAGTTAATGAGATACGAGTCCCTCCTCAAACATATTCTTCCTCTTGCTTCTCAACCTACAAAGTATTAGCAACCGTTTTTAACCGTTGTTCTTCTCATAAGGACATGTTCTTACGCATTACTCATCCGTACGTCATTGAAATATTCATTAAAGTATTGTGATTATTTTTTTATTTGATAAATTAAATATATATTTATTAAGATAATGAGATTATTTTTGATTCGTTTGGTAAATAAAAATAATTATCACTGTTTTAATAAATAATCAAATTAACTTATGTTAACATATATCTCAGAACTTTTTTGTTTACAATTATTTTATTATCATTTTAGCAAAAGAAACTCACGTTATATTTAGTTACGAGTAGTTATCGTATTCGAATGTTGTATTAAACTCTCTCAACGGTGGGAGGAATGAAACACATTTCTATCCACTATTAAATTTATTTTTGTTTCTAGTTTTCTAAAATGAATTAAGCACCACCACTCTTTCGTTTGGTCCAACGATCGGATTCAATTATTTAGTTGGATCTATTATTTGGATCTTATCACATTCACTACAATAAGTTTGAGTCTTCATATGTAGGGAAAAAAAATAGTTTTATAAATTTAGTATCAAATTTAGTTTAAAATGTCCCATATTTAACAAATTTAGTTATAAAAATAGTTATTTACAAATTTTTTTAGATAAATCATTGAATTGTAATTTCGTCAACTTTTATACCACGCGAATTAATTGATTTTAGACTACAGGGACTCAAACACTATCATTTATCGCTTTCTCTCCTCCTTTTTATTGTTTCTCAATCGTGGACAGAACTTTTTTCTATCTAATTCGAGTATAAAAAAAGTATGTGAAGCCACTATGACGTGTTAGTCAATGTAACATAAAATTGACTCATTTGGCGTCCACGTGGCATAGGAATTAACATAATTGTAATTTAATCGTTAAATATCTAAAAAATTGTTATTATGACTAAATTTATCGAATACCAAATGTTTAAAATTAAATTTGACAATAAACTATATTATATGAACTATTCTGTATTTTTTTATAATATATATGTATTTATTTGAATTTTAAAAAAAAAATTGAGCCAGCTTTCCAAACCCACCTAAATAAATGGGGAGGACCAGGAGTCTAGTCTCCTTCATAGTTAATATATATACTGTTTAGCGTCATGTATGCTGTTTGGTATGATGTTTACCCTAGATCTAAGTTTCTCCTTTTTTTTTAATATATTTTTATGGAGGCGAGATTATTTTCTATTTTTTATATAAAATACATTGCAATGTCTTAAAATAAAAATAGAAAAATATACTACTTTTAATTTTTAATAATAAAATATTTTTAAAAGTTGGAGAATTTTTTTTATAAGATGTTTTGAAATTTCAACATAAAATTTAGTGTTTTAATTTAAAACTACTCTTATTTAATGACAAAATGTTAATAAAAAATATCGATTATTTTTGAGAAAAAAATTGTAATAAACAAAAAATAAAAATAACTTTATCTTTTAAATTAAAAAGTACTAGGAATGTGCTTCAAAAAAAAAAAAAAAAGTACTAGGAATGGATACAAAGGATGGATGAATGTTTAGAAAATATTATCCCAAAAACAAGGGTTGAATTGTAAATAATTAATTACTTAATTAAGTGGAAGCCACGAAAGTATTACGTCATGCTTCTTAGAATGGGTCTTCACCAATTGAACATAGTCAAATATTAGGTGAATATCAAATACTACATATAAATTAAATATAAATTACATCGAAACAAAAATTATGTACAATTATATTAATTTAGAAATTGAAAGTAAAAAATGATAATAAAAAAATAAATTATTTTTAAAAATTAATAAATAATTTTAAAATGAAATTATTATTATTATCTAGAATATAATAAGGCGAAATTTTGAAAATAGATTTGGAAAAATAATTTTTCGAAGAACATAAGATCTGTCTTTTTGTACTATATTCCTAAAAGTTGACTTGTGAGTCTTCTTCAACCTTAATAAACATTAGTAGCTCGTTTTTGTTTTTCTGTTTGCGTGAGTGTATTAATAGTTAATACTTAATGTATATCTTCACAGTAACGGGGCATGGAACATTATGCATCTAATATTTTAATAAAAATAATTTTTTTATCATTTAATACAATGATCCTTAATATTTATTATTTTCTTATTTAATCAATATTATTTTGTTATTTTTCAAAAAATACATTGTATTATAATTTTAATATTATTATATAACGATTGTCGTGATCTTGACATGCCCTCTCATTCTTAACATGACCAGTTTTTTGAAAAAAGAGAAAATACAAATAATAAATTATACTATCTTTCATTTTCTTTTATGTAAAATATCTTTATATATATATATATATAAGATATGTTACATTTTTAATGTAATTTTTGAAGGTTTAGTCTTAAATTACATCTATTTACTGGTAGAGGTTTTAATAAGATAAGGAGAAAATTTTATGAGAGAAAAGTTCTTTTTTAGATTACACTTAAATTATATGCATAGTTTTAAACACATTTTAAAAAATTTTGTAGGGATTATATTATTGTATTATTAAGGAAAAAATGAATTTTTTTTAAAGATAAAATTCTTACTCAATTGTATCTGTTGTTTAAAATTATTATATATATACATATTACAAAATTCATTAATATGGATAAATTTTATCTCTAATTCTTGTTTCAGAGTTCGTATACGGTAGAGCTATAGGATCATCTGAATTTTACTCATACTATAGCGCTACAGTAACGCGCTATAAATTTTTTTTTTACATACAGTCTTTTTTTTAAAAAAATACTTTTTTTTAAAAAAATAAGACAATAGATATCAGATCAATAGACTATAAATATCAGATCAAGAATATAAAAGAAATCATACAATAGAACTAAAATATACTTAACAAGGGAGATCACATCATGATTATATAGACATAAGATCACAGAATACTAGACATCAGATCAACAGACTATAGATATAAGATCAAAAATAAAAAAGAAATCATAAAATAGAACTAAAACATACTTAACAATGGAGATTACATCATGATTATATAGACATAAGATCACAGAATACTAGACATCAGATCAACAGACTACAGATATAAGATCAAGAATATAAAAGAAATCATACAATAGAACTAAAACATACTTAACAAGGGAGATCACATCATGATTATATAGACATCAGATCACATAATACTAGACATCAGATCAACAGACTATAGATATCAGATCAAGAATATAAAAGAAATCATTCAATAGAACTAAAACATACCTAACAAGGTGGATCAAATCATGATTATATAGACATCAGATCAACAGACTATAGATATCAGATCAATAATATAAAAGAAATCATACAATAGAACTAAAACATACTTAACACGGGGGATCAAATCATGATTATATAGACATCAGATCACAAAATAGTATAAATCAGATCCGCGGACAACATATATCATATCAAGAATATAAAAAAAAAATCATATCATACAAAAAAAAACGCTCATAACATGTATTCGTATCTATGGACTTCACATATCATATCACAAGACAAAAGAAATAATATCACAATATATAAAATTATTTAATTATAAAATAAATAAAACAATAATTAAAAAATATTTTTATCATTTTTAAGAAAAAAATTCAAAAAAATTTAAAAAATATTGAATTGTTTTAAAAAAAATGAACGAAAAAAGTCTAAGAAGAAAAAAGAATAAAAAAAAATGAAGGAAATAATATAAAAAGAATACTTGAGTAAAAATAAGAAACCCCCTGTTTTATTAACACCTCACAAAATTTCCGTTAAAAATCTCTCTTGCCCGCCCCACCCAGCACAGACCCACGTTTGTTTTATTAACCATCCCTAAAAGATTTTTATTTTGGGGTGAGAATAAAATTACATGGTAGTAGTATTTAAATTATGAAAGGATAGTCGTTTTGACATAGGAAAATACAAAGGTAAAGAAATTTATTAATGTTACTAGGAAATATAAATGACAAATAAGGGATTACAAAAAAACTGTAGCTTAATGATTTATTTTGCAATTGTTTTTAATTCAACAAGTGAAGTTATTATCTAACTTCACTATTGCGAAACCAATTATTATATTATATTCGCATGAATAAATTATAAAAAAATAAAGCCAAATATAATTAAAAAAATATATCAAATATTACATAAAATATATTATTTTTTAAACACATAAAAATACATCAAATATTATATAAAATTACATTAATTTCATAACGTGAAAATACATCACATATAAAATTATAGAGTATACTGATATAGAGTATGTATATGTGGTTCCCACAGTATCATAATACAGCCATAGCCGAATACTGGGAAAAATATTTGGAAATTTCACAACTCATTCCGATTAAGATTATTTAACCACGACTTCAAAGTTAAAACGAGTACATAAAGTCAAAGAAAAGATTGTAAAAACTTCCAAGGGAAGGCAATATCTTCCATTCTTTATACTCCTTCACTCTTCATCTGTATAAAGCATGTAAAACTTCAAGGATCATCGCCAACCCAGAACCCAAAAAAACCTATATTGAAAGCTAAAATTAC
Organism: Knoxia roxburghii; assembly: GCA_030378225.1. Lineage (NCBI taxonomy): Eukaryota > Viridiplantae > Streptophyta > Magnoliopsida > Gentianales > Rubiaceae > Knoxia > Knoxia roxburghii. Next base: position 39,542,979 of record CM059423.1, read on the forward strand.
CATAGGAAATGGCCATGGAGAAAAAGATAACGATCGCGATTTTACTAGCGGTAGTAGTTATTGGTTTGGATTGTACAAAAATAACCGGAGCGGTAGCATTGAGTGCTGCGCAGTGTACTTTGGAGAGGAGGCTTGGGGTCAATGCCTGCACGCCGGTTCTGTACGGAAATCCGCCATCGCCGAACTGCTGTGAGCGGATTAGGGTTACACATATTGAATGTGTGTGCCCAGTTATCACTCCTCAGTTGGCTGCACTTATTACCAACGTCAAATATGCCGTCGCCATTATTCAAAGCTGTGGAAGAAGTGTCCCTCGTCACTTCAAGTGTGGCAGTAAGTTTCCAACATTCTTCTTCCTCCTACTACGATGGTTTCGAATGAAATATAAGAATTGATCGTATTAAAAAATTGAAAAAAAAAGAAGATTTATATTATTGGGTTTTGTTTTGTCATTTTGAAGGTGATTTTTTTCAAATGATAAAGATTTGATTTTGGGGAACTAATTAGTGAAGTTTTGGAGATAAAGACAAGCCTCTAAATAGTTGTTTTTTCTTCTTTTGGTATGCACTTTTTTTTTTTTTTTATTTACAGTCATATATATTTTTTGTCCCTTATTTTTTTTATCTAAATTAAAGAATAATAAAAGTATTTTGATAATATTAAGGACCATAAATAAAAAAAATGAAACTGTACTTAGTACTACCGTTTATTAATTGTTGATCCTCCCTTGCATTCATCATGTGTTAATGTGATTTTTAGGTATCACAACCCCTTGAGTCTTGGCTGCTGAAGGAGCTTTGGCGTTTCTGTTGTGTGTTAGTGTGTGTGTGTGTGTGTGTGTGTGAGAGAGAGAGAGAGAGAGAGAGAGAGAGAGAGATCATATGTGTGCTAATGATCAATTGAATTATTATGTAAATATTTGGAATAAATAAATGTGATAGTAGAGTTTTTATTTATTTTTGAGAACAAAGGGATATTTATTGATACATCAGAGAATTGTAGTGAAAAAATTTGATACGCTAAACCAGTCGTGTAGGATTTTTATTATTTAACTTGATGTGATAATAATTTTAATAATTTCTTAGACAAATATGATTTCGATCCGTAATTGCTAAATTAGATGAGTGAATTTTAATTCATAAACTAAGGTAGACGAGTGGAAACTTTTAAATGCCAAACAATAATTCAAAAATTCCCTTTAAACATTATTTGGGTACTAAAACTAGACGAGTGAAGTTTTTCTTCATGGAACAATATTCAAACACCCCCTTCCTTCAAACATGATTTTGGACCTTATATTTTCAATCACTTTCAATGTCTGTATCCTCGACACTCTATGCAATAGATAAGGTTGTTTGTCGTTTGCTTGAATTTTCATTTTTTATAATGTCTTAGTTCAACAAACATGACTATTATTTTGGGACAAGAAATAACCTTTTCGCATTCTTTCTATTTCATTATAGGATAGCCAACTGATTTTATAAGCGAAGTAGTATCGTCGTTTAAACAATTGCCAAACCGCTCATTTTGTTTTGACTTAAATGGAATAACTCTCTTAGTTATACTGTGCCCCGATCCCGATCCGAGTCCCACGTTCAAGAAGTTGGCTTTGCCAACACAATATTAGGGCCGCCCCTACATTCTATGTTTAGTTTGTTATACTGTTTTAATTCAACAAATACGATTATTATTTTAGAATAGAAAAAATATCAATTTTACGAGTTTTCCAAACACAATCAAAACCGAAAGCATCATTAGGTATTGTTAAACGTCTAGATCATTTATAATTTCATGAAGAAGGGAACTCCAAAGATCTTGTTGTCCAAATGGAAACATAGTGTAAACTGGTTATCTGGTTCCCCTTTCATACAGTTTACAGTGGATTATGTACAAACAACTAGAAAATTCCCCTCTGATATGCTGGCTCACAAAATTCTCCTCCAAGAACATCACAAGCTTCCCCAAGCAAAACCCTGCAAATGGAAACAAAAAATGGTGTCAAAATTGGGTAAGATTCAACTCATTTAGTGGTTTGGTAAAGATTTTGGGTGAGGAGGTTGATGTATTACGTCTTTGGGTCATTATATAGGAGATAATCTCTGTCAACCAGCTCTGAATTTCTGCGGTTGCTCGCCATTGTTGCCTGTGCTTGGAGCTTCACCTCCGGAAATATATCTGCCAGGCAAGCGTCTCCCCCGATTGTCTCACAGGCTTCTGCTGGAAAAACCCTGAATTTTTCACAGACATTAACATTGATCCCGTTTACTGCAAGGAAATCAATCAATGGAAGAAAAAAAAAAAATGAAAGTCTTACGAGAAGGCGGTGTTGTAGTCCACTGTTTCGTATACCGCGGCGGCACTCGCTTTGAGGGGAGAAGAACGAAGGCCGGCAGCGGTGGAGCTGGTGGGCTTCTGGGATAATGGTAAAATTGTGGGCAGCTTGAAGGAATTGGTGGCATTGGGAGTTACAGAGTAGAAAAGAGGTGGAGGGGTTGCCATGTTCAAAGCTACCTGCATTTTCACGAACTTATACTATGTTTCTTGCTTCCTTTCTAGTATTGAATCGAAGATCTTAGTGCTGTTGTTGAAAGTATTGTCCAGAAGAACCAAATTTATAGAGTAAGGAGTTTGAGATAAGAACTTCCAGAAACTATGGAAAGTTAAAGATATTTGTGGTTATGGCCCTTTTGGATAAGCTGATAAAGACCCTTTTTTTGTTCATCTTCGAGGTGGTTGATTTCTACTTGTGAGATGGAAAAATCATCATCCAGCAGTCCAGGTTTTCATGTTTATCTGATTGCCCACAAGATATTTATGGGACAAAAATATCTTCTTGAATTCCTGTAATGGATAATGTAAGTAATAATTCTTGGAAAATGGTTGAATGAATATGCATGGACAGATTTAATGAATGGAACACGGAGCCAAACAGATAGAGAAACAAGTGATGCCGCGAGCTGTGTCCTTAAAATTTTGAAATTTCACAAGGCTAATGATATGTCTTAATGGGGCTTTCATCAGACTATATTTTCGTCCAGCAAAAATGCCACCAAATGATTAAACAAGACAAAGAGACGACAGTTTTCCTGGCTGCAAAACATGAATTTCATATGCTAATGCTAAGGAATTCGAAATGTTCATCTGAATCAACACTACAACAGAGAAAAACAAAAGAATGTAAATGTTCTTTAGTGATTTTTACATCATCAATTGAAGCTGCACACAAGACATACTATTCTTTTCACCTTGGAACGAATCTTAAAAGTCAGTCAGAATGATTGCCTGATCTTAGTAAGTCGACGAAACTCGTTTGATTGGCCTCTTGGAGGTTGTTGAAGCCCCTGTTAATGGTTGTATATCAACGAACTCCTTTGATGCACTGCGAGTTGAGAATCTGGAGCTTGGTCGTGTATCATTTAGGCCGTGTCGGGCTTCTAAAGCAGTCAGATGCATCAGGAATGAAAGCAGCACCTCGAAGTTTTGCTCATGCTTCAGATTTCAATGAATGTTTCACGCATACTAGATCTTCCAATTTGTTTCCATCCATTTTGTACACAGAGACCCCTTCCATCTGCTTGAAATGATCCCTTGCTTCTTTCCTTAAACTCTCAAAAGGCAGAACTTCCCATTTGCTGTAGTTTGAATTTTTCCTAACATCAGTCATGTCAGGAGATCCAGATATGGGACCGTCGCTGTAGCTACCTGCGTTGCCCCATACATTACAACTACCGAACTGTCCTAACCCGCCTTTTCTGCCAGATTGACTCATTTTCAAGCGCAAGGCAGCTGAATGAGCCCTCTGTATCATTTCTCGATTTGGCACATCAGACCAGTCTTGCTTTCTTGTTGATCTCATGGGAGAATGAATCCTAATAACCTGAAATGTATACAAATATCAATCAAAATTAAAAAAAAAAAAAATCTAAGACGACTCTTTCTCAGAAAAAGGGAAAGAAAGAGTTATTCCTTACACCAAGGCATTCTAGGAGTTGATAATATGCTCTTCCTTGAAGAGGGTTATGCCCTTTCTTTGGTTCAGAAAAATATCGGGTCCTGAAAAAAAGATGTTTTGTGTTAATCAGGGGGAGGAAGACTATTTAGAAAGAGAGTGATGGGTGGGGGGAAGTTGTTTTTTAGGTAAAAACTACCATCCCTGCAGAAATTGAACAAAAACTAACCATTCTGTGTAGCCAGGATCCACAGTAAATCCATAAATGTCAACAATGTCACACATTGAAAGTGCAAGTTCTATAGATTTCATTCCAGTTCCTTTGGCACCTCGACGCAAGACAATACCTTGGAAGAGATATACAGGGTTGGGGATGCGCTGCAGGAAAAATTCAAAGATTTATATATATTGTTAGGACCATATGCAAGTTTTGACAAGTTTTTTATGTCTTATTTCCAAAAGCTGATTTAGGCCAGCTACAAATTTCCTTAGATTTCAGAAGTGAAGACCTTTTTCAAATTTTTGTGGGTTCAGCCATTTTAAAGTTCAAACAAATTTTACACAGCAATCAGTTTTTCATGAACTTATGGTGATCTCTTTATGTCATTTAGACTGCCTATGTAAAGGCTAGATATTCTTCTGGTACTAGAGATGTTCTAATTGTGCCATCCATCAGTCAATGAAGGTTTCTTTTCTTTCAAACTTATCCACATGCCTAACCAAATCCAAAATTCGGCAATTTATTTCTAGGATTAAGAGAAGGAAATTTCTAATCTCAAAATACCTTTATCATTTCATTGAAAACTCTATGCGTGAGGCTTTTAATAATTAGCACCTCGTCAGCTGCAAAAGAAAGTAAAGAGTATAAGCTCTGGTTGCTGATATTTTTTTGCATGTCAAGAAAATTGAAGGACCAATGCCATACTCAAATAGGGTATGAAGATATAAACTTCACGAGATGATGAAACTATACCTCTTAATTACTGGAAAAGGTACAAAATTAATCATACACTTCAGCATCATCACAAGTAGACTTTCACTATGCAGTTGTCTTAAGAAATCTAGCCTTCCATCAAGAGGCTTCAGAGTGTTTATAATAATCGACAAAAGTAGCTAAAACTTGAAGCATTTTTACATCAAAACTGTAAGAATCTGGAATTCATATGTTCCTCAACCCTCGACATAAGTTGGGATATATACTCATGCATACACATGTACCCCCATCCGCATATATACAAACACATAAAGAAAGAGAGAGAGGAATAAAAAGGAGAAAGGGATGCAATGTTCAACAATAAGAATATACAAAAGTAGGAGGATTGACCTGATCCATTTACAACGGTAATCATGTTACGAGCAACACCCCTAACTACCAAGCGAAAATCCCTTTTCAGACCAACATACCGAGCGTATTTCTGGAAAATGAGAGAAAAAGAAAAGAAACAATCTCGAAGGGAGAATTATATGAGCAGAAAAATAGCTTCTACTGCAGTGCTCTTAAGTAATTCCACTTAATAGGTTTTAAACTATATTAAAAAGGTCCCATAATTAACCTGCATCAGTAGCAGAAATCCCTAATCCCTGCCCCTCTTGAAAAAAGAAGAGAGACAAAAGGCCATCACCTCCAAAGCACCCCCAAAAAACAACTCCCCTTACCTCTCTGTTTGATCAGGATGATACCAAAACCAAAAAAAAGACCTCTACAAAACAAATGTACCTCATTTACTGGTGCTTCATTGTCTCGTATAACAGCATCATGACTATCAATTTCCCTGCCAAACTCTGTCTTTAAAAGGTCTCCGGAATTGCCAACAACCGCACAAGTTTGAAATTGGCGAGGATGAAAAGGAGGTTTAGCAGGTAAAAGTACATTAAGATGTTCTTCACATAGAGTTCTATTATAGCATTTGTCTGCACCCCTGTGGATATGAGAGAGAAGTTAATAAAAGATTAAGAAATTTAATTACTGAGAGAAATTTTGCCATATTACACTGAATAAAGACAACAAAAGAGAAAAAAATAGGCAAATGCAAAGAAGCTAATGTATAAATGAGAAGAGAAAGTACTGAAGTGAACATACAGTTGTGCTATTCTTTTAGCAGCATAGTCTAACCAGCCATCAGGTCGAGCATCAAGATATTCTCTGGTTAGAACAGTAGTCATGTTGCGGTACTGCATTCCAGTTGGTCAATTAAACTTGCTATACTTATTTCAATCAGCTAAGTCAGGCCAAACAAAAGTACCAAAAGAAAGGAGGGAATCCTAACAAACCTGTTCCCAGAGCAGAATGGCTTCACAAACATCATAACTATACTCTAAGGGTTCAAATATCTTAAATTGTTCATTATACTGCAGAAAGTAAAAGAAGACAGTAGAAAGATCAGTTATTACTGTATCTATTATTATAAAAATAAATCTAGTCGGCAGCAGCATTAATGAAGGAAGTAGAAACGGAAATGATGATAATAATGAGAATGAGAGACAAACCCAAGTGCTGTTGGTTCCTGGAGGGAACTTAAGTACAACTTTGCAGTGATCAATAATATGAGCAGTGAGTCCAAGTCCTCTGTTCGCCTAAACACAAAGAGTGAGAGTGAGAGTAAATTAATGTTTAAGAACAAAATCATCATCAAACGATATATTTTAAGCGTAGTGATATATGTGCTAATGACATTGTTCACAGTCACTTTGTTAAAACTAATAATAGTCCTGTTCGTTAAACTAAAATAGTACAACAAAAAGGACAATTATTTTGGAACAGAGGTAGTAACTGATAGAGCGTCCATTCACAAGCTACATATTTTCCCGACATAGTTCTGCTACCTTGTATAGAACAGGGAGCCTTTGCACAGCATTTAGAAAGCTGTTTCTATAGGACCTGAGGTCATAGGTTATGGGTTTGAGTCATAGAGATAGCCTCTTATAGAAATACAGATTAGGTGTATACATTAGGGTCAAATATTCCTCACACCCTATACATATTGGAAGAGTAATATTCAAAAGAATTGTAGCACAGTAGGATCCACACTGGAAAACAATTAATAGATACGAAGACAGGTCATCAATTAGTGACTTCTGCCTTCACTAAAAGACTTCACCACTGATTTTCCGTGAGCATATCACCTACTCAAAAGATCCAACAGACTTACTTTAAGAGGATGGGCCAGAAATAGGAACCTTGCCTGAAATAAACAAAATTTTCTTGCTTTCTAATTTTGAAGTGGGAAATAAATAGATTGCTAGTGAAATATAGAGCTACAGTACAAGAAAAGGTCACTCTGCCGAATAGAAGTTTCCCTGTGCTACCATATGGTCTAGAGAAGGGTCAGACTATTATGGCCTAATGTACACAGCCTAACCTTATATTTCTCTAGAGGTTGTTCATTTACAGGGTCAGTAGAAGAGTCAGGCCGTTAGGAGGTAGCCTTAACTTATGTTTCTATAAAAGGCTTAAATTTCAAAGTCATAACCACGTCATGTTACATGGACATACCTCTTACCCCCGCGCAAAGACTCCCCCCCTTTAGCCATATTATAGATACATTTACATTTATAAATGGAAAGTGAAGATGAAACGAACCACGCATTGCTGGATATTAGACTGGAAATTAGATAAGATCTGAATTTCCTCTTGTAGGTTGAGGTTTATTGTCACCCTTTGGTCACTGCCTGCAAAATGTGAATCAAGCACATGTCAAGAAAATGGAGCATTATTCAGCACTGAAAATAACATATGAAGCAAATTTGGCAAGGTAAGTAGTATACCAGTGAAAAAGGAGTACTGAATAGTGAAAACGATGACGGCGAAAACAGCAGAAATACAAAGCAGACGAACAAGGGAGGTGCGTATTCTAGCATAGCCTAAAGGTGGCGTCTTCAAAGGTCTCGTCATCTCTAGCCAACCAGCAACCCCAGCTGTACCATACACTAAAGAAGGAAGACAAAATTGCAATAAAAAACATTAGCTAGTGCTACAAAATAAGCTTCTTCTCTTTCTTTTTTTTCAGAATGCTATCAGAGTCGGAATAAACATTATAATCTTGCCTAGACAGGTTTCCATCTAGTATTCCATGCTCTATTTTTGCTCCCTAAGGCAGCCTTTTAAATCTTCAAGGTACATCTTTACATAATCACCATAACTATGTGTCTAATTTATTGTATCAAATTAAAATCAGACAATTTCTGATACAGGGATATACAAAGTGCATCTGAACTACCAAACATGTTTTGATGATGAAAAGTAGAAGTAAGCCAGATCCGGATAGAACCCTTCCCTCCCTCCATCGATTGAGTAAACCCTTAAGTAGTATTCTTTTTTCTCACCCGTTTATCAATTCTAATTGCTGCATAGTTTCTGTATAACGTCAGGCACTTAACAGGAAAATAACAAACAAAACAAAACTCTCAAACCACAAATATCATCAAAACAAAGTTCTGCTTGATCTAATTAAAAGATACATTTTTATATGCTTCCAATTCTTAAATTCATATATTAAATAGACACTATGAAGCTAACGAAACTTTAAACACGAACTGAGAGCCAATTCAGTGAGGCACACTTAGAAAGCTACCACTAAATCGAAATTCAACATACCAAAATCTTTATTAACGGAAATTCAAAACCCTATGTCTAGCATTTTCAATTCTCCAATTTTCGAGTGAGTTACTACATTCTTCTAGTGCATAATCCCAATCTAAGCACAGTATGAACAGACAAGATAAATGGGGTGGCAGCTCTGCTAGAAGCAGCTTTTCATGGGAGAAAAACAGAAAGTTGCAGAAATGTTTACCTTCTTCGAGTGGAGTAAAAGGCTCCGGCGACGCCGTGAAGATGGCGAAAGTTTATGATTAAGACGCTGGTGAAGATGGCGGAGCGATAGAGAAAAGAAGGTGCAAAAGGACCAAATTAAATATATATATATATATATAAAATTACATAGACCTTCATAATTTGGTAAAATTATGTTATTTATCGTCATCTTTATATCAAAATGTTATTATTACTTTATAAAAGAGTAAATTTCAAAATTGGTCATCATACTATGGTCAGTTTCCAGTTTTGGTCATCATACTTTCAAAACTATTTTTAAGGTCATCATACTTTCATTTTATTTTCAAAAAAGGTCACTCCGTCCATATTGGCTGTTAACCCTCTTGACGGAGCCTTTTTTTGAGGGCATTTATGTCATTCTCATTTATTTTGCTTTTCAATTTCCATCCAGTAACGCGCTACAGTAACGCGCTACAGTGCGCGCTACAGTGTCTTCCTTTCTTTTGTTATTTTTGGCTTTTTTTTTTTTTTTGCCTTCCTCCTTGAGACTTTTTTCCGTCCATTTTTTCTAAACAATTCAGTATTTTTTTAATGTTTTTGAATTTTATAAAAAAAATATTTTTAAATTATTATTTTATTTATTTTATAATTAAATAATTTTAGATATTATGATACATATTATGAACGAAATTTTTTTCAAAAAATAATAATACAGTAGATATCAGATCAACAAATTATAGATATCAGATCAAAAATATAAAAGAAATCATATAATAGAATTAAGACATACTTAACAAGGGAGATCAGATCAGGATTATATAGACATCAGATCAGCGAATACTTCACATCAGATCAACAGACTATAGATATCAGATCAAGAATATAAAAGAAATCATACAGTAGAACTAAAACATACTTAACAAGGGACATCAGATCAGCGAATACTTGACATCAGATCAACAGACTATAGATATCAGATCAAGAATATAAAATAAATCATACAATAGAACTAAAACATACTTAACAAGGGAGATCAGATCATGATTATATAGACATCAGATCAGCGAATACTTGACATCAGATCAACAGATTATAAATATCAGATCAAGAATATAAAAGAAATCATACAATAGAATTAAAACATATTTAACAAGGGATATCAGATCAGGATTATATAGACATCAGATCAGCGAATACTTGACATCAGATCAACAGAATATAGATATCAGATCAAGAATATAAAAGAAATCATACAATAGAACTAATATGTATCATAATATCTAAAATTATTTAATTATAAAACAAATAAAATGATAATTTAAAAATATTTTTTTATAAAATTCAAAAACATTAAAAAAAATATTGAATTATTTAGTTCTAACTACCCACCCTTTTCATCTCCCTTCCTCCACTTTGGTTACTGTTTTTTCGAAAAAACGAACACGAACCCTGAAGAACCTCCATTGTCATTCAGCAAAGCGAGGGTTGAAAAATTTTCAGCCGCGATTCAAAGTTGGACGGTGGGCTAGAAAAAGACATGGTAGAATTTAGTTCATTAGATCTTTCTTTAGTTGGCTGCACTTTTTCGATTCTGGTTTCACATGTTCGTTCAGCCGCGATTCTGCACTTTTCATATAATAGAATTAAAACATACTTAACAAGGGAGATCAGATCAGGATTATATAGACATCAGATCAGCGAATACTTGACATCAGATCAACAGACTATAGATATCAGATCAAGAATATAAAAGAAATCATACAGTAGAACTAAAACATACTTAACAAGGGACATCAGATCAGCGAATACTTGACATCAGATCAACAGACTATAGATATCAGATCAAGAATATAAAATAAATCATACAATAGAACTAAAACATACTTAACAAGGGAGATCAGATCAGGATTATATAGACATCAGATCAGCGAATACTTGACATCAGATCAACAGACTATAAATATCAGATCAAGAATATAAAAGAAATCATACAATAGAATTAAAACATATTTAACAAGGGATATCAGATCAGGATTATATAGACATCAGATCAGCGAATACTTGACATCAGATCAACAGAATATAGATATCAGATCAAGAATATAAAAGAAATCATACAATAGAACTAATATGTATCATAATATCTAAAATTATTTAATTATAAAACAAATAAAATGATATTTAAAAATATTTTTTTTATAAAATTTAAAAAACATTAAAAAAAAATACTGAATTATTTAGTTCTAACTACCCACCCTTTTCATCTCCCTCCCTCCACTTTGGTTACTGTTTTTTCGAAAAAACAAACACGAACCCTGAAGAACCTCCATTGTCATTCAGCAAAGCGAGGGTTGAAAAATTTTCAGCCGCGATTCAAAGTTGGACGGTGGACTAGAAAAAGACATGGTAGAATTTAGTTCATTGGATCTTTCTTTAGTTGGCTGCACTTTTTCGATTCTGGTTTCACATGTTCGTTCAGCCGCGATTCTGCACTTTTCATATAATAGAATTAAAACATACTTAACAAGGGAGATCAGATCAGGATTATATAGACATCAGATCAGCGAATACTTGACATCAGATCAACAGACTATAGATATCAGATCAAGAATATAAAAGAAATCATACAGTAGAACTAAAACATACTTAACAAGGGACATCAGATCAGCGAATACTTGACATCAGATCAACAGACTATAGATATTAGATCAAGAATATAAAATAAATCATACAATAGAACTAAAACATACTTAACAAGGGAGATCAGATCAGGATTATATAGACATCAGATCAGCGAATACTTGACATCAGATCAACAGACTATAAATATCAGATCAAGAATATAAAAGAAATCATACAATAGAATTAAAACATATTTAACAAGGGATATCAGATCAGGATTATATAGACATCAGATCAACGGACTATAGATATCAGATCAAGAATATAAAAGAAATCATACAATAGAACTAATATGTATCATAATATCTAAAATTATTTAATTATAAAACAAATAAAATGATAATTTAAAAATATTTTTTTATAAAATTCAAAAACATTAAAAAAATACTGAATTATTTAGTTCTAACTACCCACCCTTTTCATCTCCCTCCCTCCACTTTGGTTACTGTTTTTTCGAAAAAACGAACACGAACCCTGAAGAACCTCCATTGTCATTCAGCAAAGCGAGGGTTGAAAAATTTTCAGCCGCGATTCAAAGTTGGACGGTGGGCTAGAAAAAGACATGGTAGAATTTAGTTCATTAGATCTTTCTTTAGTTGGCTGCACTTTTTCGATTCTGGTTTCACATGTTCGTTCAGCCGCGATTCTGCACTTTTTTGAAAAAAATTTCGTTCATAATATGTATCATAATATCTAAAATTATTTAATTATAAAACAAATAAAATGATAATTTAAAAATATTTTTTTATAAAATTCAAAAACATTAAAAAAATACTGAATTGTTTAGAAAAAATGGACGGAAAAAAGTCTCAAGGAGGAAGGCAAAAAAATAAATAAAAAATTAGCCAAAAATAACAAAAGAAAGGAAGACACTGTAGCGCGCACTGTAGCGCGTTACTGTAGCGCGTTACTGGATGAAAATTGGAAAGCAAAATAAATGAGAATGACATAAATGCCCTCAAAAAAAGACTCCATTAAGAGGGTTAACATCCAATATGGACGGAGTGACCTTTTTTTAAAATAAAATGAAAGTATAATGACCTTAAAAATAGTTTTGAGAGTATGATGACCAAAACTGAAAACTGACCCTAGTATGATGACCAATTTTGGAATTTAATCTTTATAAAGAAATATCATTATTATTTGTATTTAAGTGTACACATAACAAAAATCCTTATTGATCACGATTGCATTGGGTCAAAGCCACACCAATGTAAAAAGTTTGTTAACTTTGTTAGAGGGTCAATTCTCTTCTCGCATGTTATTTTTATTTTTAAAGAAAATATTTTAAGTAAAAAGTAGGCATGTTAGTGTTGTCCTCTTAAAACTATACGGCAAGGATTAAGTAAATGAAATCAAGCAATAAAAACTAACAAAAAAAATGTGGTAAGTCAAATTGAATGATAACGTTTCAAAATCCTTGTATTTGTATGTGTTGAATTGGAATACCATGATTACGAGGATATATTGTGATTGTTAAAAAATTTTATAGGACCTTTATTATTGAATTGTGTTATTTAGATTGTGTTTATGTAAGTGAATATCTTATGAAGTAGGTTGTGCCTAAATGGTTATTATCTTCTTTATTACTTTAGAATTTTAGTTTTTGTAAATTTTTATATGTCATTTACATTTTTTATATAACATTATTTTTTTCAATTTTATCCTTAATTTATCTTTTATTTTCAATATCATAATTATTATTCTAATACTCCTTTTTTGTAAATAGTAGTCATTCTGAAATAGTAATAGTATAGTATTAACTGTAAATAATAATAGTTTTAATTAAAATAAAATTTGAATTCTAAATCAAAATTAAACACCTTCTTAAAATGCATAAACAAACCAATAATTTTGGAGGAAATATATCTTATTGGAGCACACTCATTTAGCATCATAAACATTACATGCTTTGGAATCATACCAATTGCATAAAACCAATTGAGCACAACACTCAATCATGCCTATAATAAGCTACAGCTATAAATAGGCATGGATAATAAACTCCACAAAACACACTTGAATTTAAAAGAAAATTCCCGTACACTACAAAAATTGACTCTTTTGAATTTCAAGACAATTACGATCGTTAATTAACCAATTATGGGTGTCTTCACAATAATACCGTATTGGTTAATAAAGAGTCTGACTCGATGACAATTGAAATCATCGGTTACAGAATCATTAATGTGCAAAAATTGAATATTTACACTTTTATTTTCTCGGAAAATAACATCTTTCGCGAAGATTACAGAAGTTTGGACCAGTTCCGGCCAAGCATTCTTTCTTAGACCTGCCAAATTCATCATAAAAGCAAAAATAAACTGATAAACATAAGAATTGGAGGGAAAAAAAAATCATGCAACTCATTTGAATATTAATTAGCATGAATGTCATTAGGTAAAATTTGCATAAGGTAATTTATTATGTGAATCCTGTGAATAACTGGACAAAAATTTCTTTTTAGTCAAAAAAAAAAAAAAGAATTATTCTCGTTCAATAATATCTCTGGTTATATATAATTATGCGTGAAACTAAATAAAAAGCTTACCATCATGGCAGGACGACGTCGTCGACATTGTTGGAGTGGATTCTACTTGCGTATGTAGGGCTCCTTTTTGAAGGTTAATAATATCACTAGTATTAGTGTTTATCACTTTTTTTGTTGTAGTGATTATCACTTTTTCTAAAGGAAATATTTTAATTAAAGGAGTGAGCGTTTTAGTGTCGTCGATTGAGTTGCTCGTCTTAAAACTATACGTCAAACATCATGTAAATGAAAGCAAGTGATAAAGACTAGGGGGTTACTAGTTACTGTCTCATTTTTTTGGGCGGTAATCTATAGATTTTGATAAAAATGTCCTTTTATATAAAAGGAGGAAAGGAAAGAGTATTGTAGGGGGGCCATTTTTGTCCAAATTGGGACGATAAAGAAAAGTATTGGGACGATAATTAGTAATTAGTTAAAGACTAACAAAAAATTTTTTTGTAAAGCAGATCAAATGGTTACCAGGATATAGTGATTCTTGAAAAAGTTTATATGCTACTTATTATTGAATTGTGTTATTTGATTTGTGTTCATCTGAGTGAATGTTTTATGTGCTAAATTATGCCTCAAGTGGCTATTTGTTACTTGCCAATAATATGGGAAATTTAATTCACATGTACAATATATTAGAATGTGCTTGTCCAACCGCTAATTTTGTAACATTGATTTTCTTTTTCAACTTTGTCCCTATTTTATCTTTGATTCTCAATATAATAATTATTATTTCAATATTATACTCACTCTTTTTGTAAATAATAGTCATTTTGGAATTATTTTTTTTATTTTCATTTACCTATCACTTTATATTTTTTTTAGGTATCCTTAAAATATTTTTTTCCAACTCTATTTCTATTTTATCTCATATTTCAATGAACAATTACTTTTTTATTATTTAAATAAGGATAAATAAAGGAGTTTGTCATATAACATAAGACATTTATTAGCGTTCTTATTTGTGCGCAAGTATAAAGTGACTATTAACTATAGATAGTAATATTAATTAAGAGCAAAAAAATGAATCTTAAATCAAAATTAGAAACATTCTTTTTTTGAAGCAAACAAATTAGAAACATTCTTAATATGCATAAACAAATTAAAGTGACATCTATCTATCTATCTATATCTATATATATATATATATATATGATTTTGGAGAAAATATATCTTATTAGAGGACCGTCATCTTGTACATGCTTTGAAATCACACCAATTGCATAAAAAGAAAACGCTACACACAACCATGCCCATAAGCTATAAATAGGCATGGATAATTAACTTCACAAAACACACTTAAACCTTAAAAAGAAAACTCTCATAAACTATGGGAATTGACTTGACAAGAAAATCATATGGTGTCAACGTCGACAACTCTTTCAGATTCCATGACAACAGCTATGATTAATTAACCAACTACGGGTATTTTAGCCCTGAAACGCTATTTGTAGCTCAAAAACGCTATTTGTAGCTCATAAAAAGAGGTAAAATGACTAAAGTAACCCCGAATTAAGAATAATAAATTTTTAACAGACAAATTTCGGAAAAATTCACTCGACCCATGGATGTCGCGACATGAATTTAAGTAATAACCATGGTACAAACTTTAAAATGGGACGCAAATACCATGGTAGGAGAGACAAAACCATGCGCCCGGCCATGGTGCCGGGCGCATGGAGGACGCGTCCGACCATGGTGCCGGACGCATCATCCATGCGTCCGGCCATGGTGCCGGACGCATTAGTTGTGCATCCGGCACCATGGCCGGACGCATGGATCATGCGTCCGGCCCATGGCCGGAGCGCAAAAAATGGGCGTCCCAATTTTTTTTAATAATTTTTTAATTATATTAATTTTAATTGATTAATAATTGTTGTTAATGTTAATTTTTAGGTACTTTTAATTATTTCAATTTGTATCGTAATAATTATGTGTGTAATGTGTATATTATTTATTTGTATAATTTATCAATGTTTGTTTTGGTTAATTTTAATTATTTAAATTAGCATTAACTTGTTTGAGTTAATTATTGAATTTATGTGCCTAATGTTAAAATTATTTATTTGCACATATGTTATTTGTTTTTTATGGCTAATTTGAATTATTTGAAATATTGTTTAACTTATTTCACTAATTTTATACCAATTTAATTTAATTATTGTTAACTTAATTTTTGAATTATTATTTGTTTTGTAGGCTCCGGATGCACCTGCACCACGACAGCGGCCTACTGCTTCGTATCGGAAGCAGAGAGCAAATAGGGGTAGCTCATCCCAGCATTGGATGGATGAGCAGCAATACGAAGGAGGTACGGATCATGACATACACGGGGAGGATTATATCATGCCCAGTTCGGATTACCTCACTGGTGGTGAGCAGTACATCCTAGGCGGGCATGATTTTTTCCTCGGCGGGGAGGAGGAGCACATAGGCGAGGAGGACGATCATAGAGGTGGAGGTGGGGAGAAGCAGATGGATAGTGAAGAGGATCAGGAGGATAGTGGAGCGAGTGGGGATGATCAGGGCGATGATGTGCATATCCGCGAGGAGAACGTCTCTCAGATTCGCAGCAAATCTGATGGGCGGTTTACAGCTAAAGGTACATGCTTAAAAATCTATAACTATTTAGCGTTAAAATTGAATTACTATATTGGAATTTGCATTCGTAATTTATGCATATTTACTTTTTATTTTACTAAGTGTCTTTCATATATGTGACTTGAGATATGTTTTTTCAACATTTACATATTTAAGTTTCTTCCACATGCCTTTCACGTCGGACCTCAATTTCTCATCGCGAATCTTTTTCCTCAGCATGGCATCAACATCGCGGTCTATGTGCCAGCTCGAACCGTAATTCCTTAGCTACTTCCTTGCAATGCTCAAAGGCCTTTTCTTCAGTAGCAAAGTATACAGGCGAGGAAAAAAGTGCGCTCAAATCTTGCGACAAATCGGGAATTTCAACTGGATCCTGCATAATTTATAACAATAACGTAAGTTCAATTTTTCAATAATAAAAAGTAAAAATACAAATGAATAATTACAATATTAACACTGACGAATACTACGAAATAATATATAATAAAATATTCTTTAAATATAGCAAACATGGTAGAAACGCCATTTTGGGCGTGTGTTCCATGGTATCACACGCCCAAAGTGGGCGTTTCTGCCATGGAACAAACGCCCAGCGTTTGTTCCATGGTTCAGACGCCCACTTTGGGCGTTTCTGCCATGGAACAAACGCTAGGCGTTTGTTCCATGGTTCAAACGCCCAAAGTGGGCGTTTGAACCATGGAACAAACGCTGGGCGTTTGTTCCATGGCAGAAACGCCCACTTTGGGCGTTTGAACCATGGAACAAACGCCTAGCGTTTGGTCCATGGCATTCCCACACATCTTTCGGTCCATGGTGCACACGCCTACTTTTTCGGTCCCTTCCATGGTATCCACGACCACATTTTTATTCCTTACCATGGACGTCACTACTTCTTTGGGCGTTTGCACCATGGAAAATGCGCCCAAACTGGGCGTGTGTACCAAGGAATTCGCTAACAAATCGAACGACAAAAAAATACGTCAAACACGTACCATTTTCCCGAGAATCTTCGACCAATGCGTTCGCTTCAACGTAAATATACGACGATTGTGACGTTTTCTGCAATATTTCTCTTTTATTTAGGGTGTTTTTGGATTGTGAAATGAATTTATAATATGTTTTGAATGAAGGATAAAGTTGGAAATTTACAAAAATTTTTGAGCTACAAATAGCGTTTTTGAGCTACAAATAGTAACACCCATTTTAGCCACATTACCATTGGCATTAGGGAAAACTCTAACTCGAGTACAATCGACATCATTATCTGCAAAATCGCCAGCATCTCCAATTTTGATATGTACAGTAATTACGACATGTACATTGGGATTTTCTTCCTGAATAGTAGCCACTGCCTGTAGTATAGGAGTTCCTACTAGTTCCGGCCACGAAGTCTTCTTTCCATTACCTGTCAAATTTATTATGAAAGCAAAAAAAAAAAAAATTCAATAAACATAAGAACTAGGGAGAAAAAAAAAATCTTGCAACTCATTCGAAATGTCATTATGTAGTATTTTCATAAGGTAATTTATTATGTGAATCTCTATAGATAGTTGGACAAAATATTCTTTCAGTTAAGAGAAAAAGAATTATTTTCACTCAATATGTGATAACTATGCGTGAAACTTAAAGAAAAACTTACCATCATTGCAAACCGGCTTCGACATTGTTGAAGTGGATTTCACTTGCGACAGAGCGCCTTTTTTAAATGTTGATATTACAAGTGTTACTGCCTGTTGGATCGTTATATGGATTTATGATGAAAAACTAAGGTATTTATAAGCTAATAAAGAAGGATTATAGTGATACCAATTCACAACAATATAAGAATATTCCAATAATAGTTAGGCCAGGAATTTTCGTAGTTTTTGATTAGAAATTACGATCCCATTTTAACTTGTTCAATATTATATATGAAGGAAGACTTTTTCAAAGGTAAAGATCAACAATATTGTGGTATAACAAAAGGATCTCAGATGAACCTTACGGCATATTTTGGAATTACATGAATATAGGTTTTCCAAATCGTCAATTCAGTCATCATTAGTTGTTTTTTTTCTTTTTCTTTATCATTTGCCTATGTACTTGTTTTTAACTGTCCATTAGTTCTACTTTCGGCAGTTCTGATGATAACGTTTTAATGCCATATGATTGAATATTAACTTATCATGTTCTTTCATATGTTTGGAATGAATGTCTGCCATTGGAAAAAATGTAATAATAGTTCCTAAGGGGTTATTAGTTACCGCTTCAGTTTTTGGAGTGGTAGTTTATATGTTTTGACAAAATTATTTTTTTATTTAAAAGGGAGAAAAGAGAGTGTATTATACGGGGGCATTTTAGTTCAAATTGGGGCGTTAGAGGGTAAGAAGTAGAGCGATAATTAGTAAAATTTTAGTTCATATAGTATGATTTAGTGTCAAATTTAGTCTTATACATTTGGTAGTCGATGAATTTAATCTTATACTTTGTTATTCACAACACATTTAGTTCTAATAATAGTTTTTTGGACACTTATAGTTAATTGTAATTCTATCAATCTATATACCACGTAAATTTGGATGTCGTAAATTTTATGCTACATAGACTAATACGTCAATGTAAGTTTCAAATACATTTTTTACCCAAAAAAATGATTAATAAGATTAAATTTGTTGTGAATAGTAAAATTTAAAATTAAATTGGTCGACTACTAAATATTTAGGACTAAATTTAACATTAAATCCATATTATAAAAATTATTTTTGCATTTTTTCCCTCTAGAAAAATCACAAAGTGAAGTTACTATGTCAACTCGATCTCTGGAACTTATATTTAGAAGTCATTATTTGTCGCCCCTCATTACTAGTAACCCCCTTCTTATAATTGTTACAAGTTACATTCCCAGTACTTACTCTCTACTACCTTAATTTGGACTAAAATACTTCCCCTACAATATCCTCTCTCTTCTCTCCTCCCTTTTAATTAAAAAGACAATTTTGTCAAAACCAATTAACTACCGCCCCAAAAAACTGAGGCGGTAACTAGTAACCCCCTCTTATTCACAGCCTTCTCTTTCTAAAAGGCAATGAATAAGAAAATAAAGGGCGATAAATATAAATTATATATTTAGAATTTATGGCCGAATTGATATTTTGGTCCCTTATAAATTGGGGTATTGCTATTTGGGTCCAAAATAAACCTACGACTACTGTTATGGACCCTTATCAATTTTTTATTAGCATTTTTAGTCCATTTTTATGAAAATATTTAGAAGATAACGGATTAATTCATTTGATCGCTAGTCAAACTTAATTTTTTTTTCAAAATGATTTGTACTATGATGTTTTTAACTAATTTTATGATCCGGATCCTCATGAATGTTCAATCCATTTAGGGTTTCGGCCGTTATTTTTGATTGTGAGTCGATCTAAATGAATTGAACATTCATGAGGAACCAAGTCATAAATAGATTGAAAACATCATGGTACAAATTATTTTGAAGAAAAATTAGATTTGACTAGCGATCAAATGATTTAATCCGTTATTTTCTAAATTTTTTCATAAAAAGTGACTAAAAATACTAATAAAAAATTAATAAGGGATTAGGCAGCCATTTTTGTAGTTTTTGATTAGAAAATTACGATCCCATCTTAACTTGTTCAATATGTATATATATAAAGGTAGACTTTTTTAAACGTAAAGATCAATAATATTGTGGTATAATAAAAGGATCCTACAGCATATTTTGGAATTGCATGAATATAGGGTTTCCGAATCTCGCCGATGAGTGATCATTAGTTGTTTTTTTTTTTTTTTTGTTCTATTTACTTGTTTTTTATGAAGGATAGGGTGATTAAAAGCAGAAAGAAGAAAATTGAAGTTGCAGTATATGCAATTTAACTCAAGCCTACTACTGCAACCCAAGCAATTCAGTGCAAACATGCTGCTGCCGCTCACAAGGGCGGATTTATAACATGACGAGGGAGGGCGCTCGCCCCCAAAACGGCCAGAATTTTTTTTATAGGGTTATTCTGGCATAACTTTGACCGATGTCCGTCCTCTATGTCGCTGCAGTGTCGGCTCTCAAAAATTTAAAGTTTGGGTTCGCCTTAGGCCGCTCAGCTAGTTCAGGAGCTAATCAGCTAACGGGAAAATAGTTGATGGATTAAATGATGAGGTGGGAACATACAGTCATAACAAGCATTGGATTTATGTACAAAAGAAAGGCAGTTAGCAGCCAACGATCAGGATTCATTCAGCAGTGCAAGTTGCATGTTTATTTTCTGTACGTGAATAGTAGTAGCTTCTAGGATACTCTAGATTCAGTTAATTGTAACTGCTGATTATTGAAATGTATAAATAGGATGTAAAGGAACAATCGGAAATAGTGTTTTGAACCAATGCAACACAGATAAATTACCAAATTAGCTCCCAATTACATGTTCTTGACATGAAATCCTAAACCCTAACTTTTGGGATTCTTTGATTGTTTACATGGTATCAAAGTTTTAGGTTGTGATTCTAAACTTTTTAAATTCATGATTACGATCGAATTTATGGAGGAACAACATCGAGAAGTGGAGATTGATCTGGATGAAGATCAGACACTTCAGCTGAAGAAATGGAGATCAGCTGCAACTTCAAGTAGCTGATTATCCAGGAATGCACCTGCAGATCGTGTCTCAATTGTTGACCCATGGCAATTACATGGTGTGGAAGTTCTTTTTATGAAATTGTTCTCCACGTATACAACTTTATTATGGTTCCTATAAAACACAAAATGAATGTGGAATTTGTTAAGAAACTTCGCTCCAATAAGTTACTTTAACCACTACGAGCTCTAGGTTATTTTCTTGAAAAATTAGCATTCTTGTAAGAAATAACTTGAAAGTTAAATCTTAGAAGCATTAGACTCGCCCAATCGGCTTGAACTCGTTATTATTGTGATAGTTTGAGATACAAGAAGTATATTTCACTTGATCTTAAAGTGTTTTTACGTATTAAATTTGGATTCACTTATTATATCCTTACAAGGATTTAAAAAAATTATACTATACTTATTATTAAGGAATTACTAAGTACCGCCCCGCCCCATTACTTTTTTTTACCTTCCTAATTTGGACTAAAATGCCCAATTTACAATATCCTCTCTTTTCCCCTTTTTATGTAAGAGGACACTTTTGTCAAAACTTATAGACTATCGCCTCAAAAAGTGAGACGATAACTAGTAACCCCTTATTATTATTGAATTGTGTTATTTAACGTTATAGACTCGTTTGGATATGCTTTATATTTTCATGCGAAATTTTTTTTTATCTTTAATGAATTGGTTTGTCCAAGTGAATGATTATGCCTACCACGATTATTGTCATTTATGTTATTAGCTAGTAATCCAAAATTTAATTCACTTGCTGCATATCTATATGTGTTGTACCTATGGCCATTTTGATTACTGAAAGTCTACCTTAGTAGCTAGGTCATTTATTACCTCTATTATATAAGAATTTTGAAAATTATATGTTGCAAAAATACTATTATAAGGGTGAATTAAATTTACCTCGTTTTGTGGTTTGATCAAACTACCAATTACAAACTTTCTGACAACTATCAATATTCTCTTTGATCAAAATCAAACATAAAAAATTGTCAAAAAACGAAAAAATTAGACGATATTTTATAAAAATAAGATTATAAAATTTATCAATTTTGTCTTTTATAACAATAATAATACTTATATCAACATTTTTGCTCATTTTTTTGTCGATCAGGAGGCTAGTTGTTATTAATTTGAACAGTTAAAAGGGTATATATTATTTTCAAAATCTAAGGGGTATTGATAATTTGACCAAACCACAAGGGAGGTAAATGTAATTCACCCTGATTATAAAAGGTATCAATTGAGAGAAAAAGATGAATTCCAAATTAGAATTAGAAACATTCCTAATATGTATAAACAAATTAAAGTGACATATATATGATTTTGGAGGAAATATATCTTATTGGATCATTTTTGGCAAAAAATTGCCCCTTTTGACCATCGGAACACTTACAATTCCTTCAAGGTCTTCTACGCCTGGATCAGAATGCAGTCCCCAGTTTGAGATTGTAAAAATTAGTTCACTAGATGATACTAACTTTTTATAAGTTTAGCTGTAAATGGCTCACTGGTCAATGAAAATCTGGGCTTAATTAAAAAAAAATATATATATCTTATTGGATCACACTTCATTTAGCATCATAAACATTACATGCTTTGAAATCACACCAATTGCATAAAACGAAATCAACAACACAACACACAATCATGCCCATAATAAGCTAGAGCTATAAATAGGCATGGATGATTAACTTCACAAAACACTGTTAAACCTTAAAGAAAACTCTCATAAACTATGGGAATAGACTTTCTGAAGAAACCCACGCATGGTGTCCAAATCTGGTTCCGACGTCGATCACTCTTCCGATTTTCAAAACGAATATGGTCATTAATTAACCAATTATGGGTGGTTTAGCCACAATACCGTTGTCGTCAACGAAAATTCTAACTCGGACACAACTGAAATCCGTTGTTAAGATAGCATTAATATTCACAATGTTGATTTCACGTACGTGGTGATTCTCGTTTTGAATAATATTCTTCGCTTGTTGCGCTGGAATTCCTACCAGCTCTGACCACACATTCTTTCCGATATCTGTCAAATTAATTATGAAAGCAAAAAACATTCAATAAACATAAGAATCGGGAAAAAAAAAATCTCGTAACTCATTTGAAATGTCATTATGTAAAATTTGCATAAGGCAATTTATTATGTGAATCTTTAGATAGTTGGACAAAATATTATTTTAGTTAAAGAGAAAAAGAAAAGTTCTACTAATTATTGTCCCACTTTTTACTTTATACTATCTCAATTTAGACTAAAATATCACTTACAATGTCCTCTTTCTTCTTTCCATTTTCAAGTAAAAAGACAATTTTGTCAAAACGTATGAATTACCGCTTCAAAAACTAAGGCGGTAACTAATAACTCCTGAAAAAGAATTATTTTCACCCAAAAAATATATATGTGTGTGTGTGAAGCTTAATGAAAAGCTTACCACCGCAAGACGAGTTCGACGGCATTGTTGAAATGGATTCTACTTGCGATCGCAGTGCTTCTTCTTTCTAAAGCTTGATATCGCAAGTGTTAGTGATCAGAGGATAGTTATATGGATTTATGATGAAAAACTAAGGTATTTATAAGCTAATAAAAGGAGGATTACAGTGATATACCAATTCACAAAAATGTAGGAATGTTTCAATAATGTTAGGCCGGCAATTTTTTTGTAGTTTTTTATTTGGAAATTACGGTCTTCAATGTTATGGCCGTTTTTCTTTTCTTTTCTTTTTTTTTTTTTTTTTGTCTAAATCAATCAAAATTTAAGTGAGATCAGAAGTGATATATCCTATTATGAGAAAAAGAAAAAAAAAACATTTGGCATGAGTTTTAACTCAATGAAAACCAAAACTTTTCGATAAAGGCTGCCTTTCATAGTTCATATGAATTGAATTTTTTAATGAGTACCGGTGTTGTTTAATTTTTGTTTTCTTTCTTTGAACGGTAGAGCCCTTCGGTTCTCGTCTTGGGTTTGTTCAAATTTCCTTCTAATATTGCGGTATAATAGGACTTCGGAAGAAGCATACCGCGTATTTTGGAGGCACTTTAAATATTATTTTTTAAAAAAATTATAGTTTTTCAATTATCATTTTACTATTTTTTATCAAAATATTCTTATTATTTTTAAATAAAATTTTTTTTGGAATGACATGACTACATGTTTTCCAAAGCGTTAGTAGTCAAGCGGCTAGCCATCTTTATTCTTCTTTTTTCACCAACCACAGCCCTCTTCTTCCATGCCATCTCCGACTTCTTTTTCCTTCCCTTTGACCACCCTCCCCGTCCAGATCTGATAAACAACGTGACTGAACATAGTCAAATCAGTCTAACGGGATATTGTAAGCAAATATTTGTAATTGTGGTGTACCCATGGATTATTGTGCTGTGATTAGGCCGGTACAACACGTTTATTTGTGCATAAATCGAATCGAACTGTGCGGTTGGTAAAATTTGCATAAGCTAATTTATTATGTAACTCTTCAGATATATTATATATGTATGTATAAATCTACGTGAAACTTAATGAAAAATTTACGAGGATAGAACTACGTCATTCTTGAAGGTTGATATCACAATTGTTCGAACTACTGGGCTTAGTTATATGGATTTATGATGAAAAACTAAGGTATTTATAAGCTAATAAAAGGAGGAATTAATACAGTGATATCAATCCACAACGATGGTCGAATATGCCTATAATGTCAGCCAGCAATTTTTGTAGTTTTTCTATTGGAAAATTACCATCTTAAATATTATGTCCGTCCTGTTTTTTTATGTTGTTCGATTTTTATTTATATAAGATAAAAAGGTAGACATTTTCAGAAGAAAAGTTTAATAAATATTTGTGTTCATTGCAGGGTTGCTCAATGAAGTTGTTAATCAATGTTAGTGTAATTAATCTTTTCTTCTCTTTGTTTGTACAGTATAGCCCCTTGGGTTCTCCTCTTGGATTCGTTCATATTTCCTTCTAATATTGTGGTGGAACTATAATAAAAGGATCTCGGAGGAAGCATATACGGCATATTTTGGAATCAAATGACTACAACGTTGTTTTCCAGAGCGTTGATCACTAGTACTGTAGTTCTTGTTTTTTAGTTCTCATCATTTCCCAATTCGGCAGCGTGTTATATTGCAGATGCCCCTGATTTCAGATTCTGGGGAATCATGGAGCTTCTCCTTTTGGAATGAATGTCTGCCATTGGAGAACTTCTTTCATTAATTCCTTGGAGGGTTAGGGTTATAAATCGCCAAGGTGGCACTACACAGTGACGAGGAAGGGCGTCCGCCCCCGAAACAACTGAAATTCTCTCTAGTAAAATTATTCTGGCCGAGTTCCAGTCGCTGTCCGCTCTTCATGTTGTTGCAATTTCACCATGAAAATTTAAAGTCTACGTTCGCCCTTGTAAATCCCCTCTTTCCATTTCTTGCTGTCTTGGAAGACTTTGTTTATCACCTGCCTGCCATCATGTTGTGTGTTCTGCGAGGTTTCATCGGATATTATGGAGTACGTTTCATTTGTGATTGACCCAATGTTAAAGTTCAAAATCAAGATCAAGTATAAATTTGGAACACATCATGTATGGAAGGATAGTAGAACTTTCTTGAAGAAAAAAGAATGCAGAATAAAGAAGAAACTGGAAAAGGGCAATCCGTTAATGTAAATGGTAGTACTTGAACTATATTACAGAATAGTCCATTGACAAATGTTGGGATTATATTAGTTAAAGGAAGAAACGATGGACATTCAGAGGCTCATATCATTAAAGTGATTCTTAACTCTATACAATGAACTACCCCACATAATAGTTTTCGGACTACGGTATAAAAAGTCGAAAAATAGAAAATTCCTGAAAGCTTCAATTGTTTGATATTTTTCCTCCGTAATGTTGGCAAATTATACTATACAACTTAAAACTATACCCTTATTACTAAATTTGAAAAATAAGTGACGACATCTTAACAATTTTTAAAACTCTTAAGTTGTACGATATAATTAGCCAATGTGGCTATATACATTTAGACACTAACTAACCCCTTAATTAACTAATTGATCACAAATTACACAAAGCTACACTGCCACATCAACCGATCATCCAACTTGCAAAAAGTGAAAAGTCCTAACTAGCAGTTGTAGTTAGTTATAAGCAAGTTGATTCTTTCACTGATTCTTCACGTGATGATATCCTTTGTGTAAAACTGTTAAAATAATGAAGAAAAAAAATATCCCACATGAAAAATTTAAACATCTTGAGATCATTATATAAATGTTACTTTAACCAGTATGAGGTATATGTATTTTCTTGAAAATTTAGTATTCTTTTAAGAAACAATTTAATCTACTTTTCAGTTAAATCTTAGAAACATTAGACTCGCCCAATTGACATGAATTCGTTCTTGGATATTAATAGGGGATACGTGATAGTTTGAGATGCTTGATTATAAAGTATATGTATACATGTCCAATTTCATACACTAGTTATAAGGGAGTCCGTTTACGGTAGTACTATAGGACTATCGTGAATATTACTCATACCTACTGTAGCGCGCTACAGTAACGCGCTATAGTTGCGCGCTACAGTTACGCGCTACATTTTTTTTTTTGACGCACAGCCTTTTTATAAAAAAAATACTTTTTTAAAAAAATACTTTTTTTAAAAAAAAAATACTTTTAAAAAAAATACTTAACAATGGAGATCAGATCATGATTATATAGACATCAGATCAGCAAATAATTTACATCAGATCAAAAGACTATAGATATCAGATCAAGAATATAAAAGAAATCATATACTAGAACTAAAACATACTTAACAAGGGAGATCAGATCAAGATTATATAGACATCAGATCAGAGAATACTTGACATCAGATCAAAAGACTATAGATATCAGATCAAGAATATAAAAGAAATCATACAGTAGAATTAAAACATACTTAACAATGGAGATCATATCAGGATTATATAGACATCAGATCAGGGAATACTAGACATCAGATCAACAGACTATAGATATCAGATCAAGAATAAAAAAGAAATCATACAGTAGAACTAAAACATACTTAACAATGGATATCAGATCAGGATTATATAGACATCAAATCAGCGAATACTTGACATCAGATCAACAGACTATAGATATAAGATCAAGAATATAAAAGAAATCATACACTAGAACTAAAACATACTTAACAAGTGAGATCAGATCAGGATTATATAGACATCAGATCAGAGAATACTTGACATCAGATCAACAGACTATAGATATCAGATCAAGAATATAAAAGAAATCATACACTAGAACTAAAACATACTTAACAAGTGAGATCAGATCAGGATTATATAGACATCAGATCAGCGAATACTAGACATCAGATCAACAGACTATAGATATCAGATCAAGAATATAAAAGAAATCATACAGTAGAACTAAAACATACATAACAATAGAGATCAGATCAGGATTATATAGACATCAGATCAGTGAATACTTGACATCAGATCAACAGTACAACAAAAACGTCCATAATATGTATCATAATATCTAAAATTATTTAATTATAAAACAAATAAAATGATAATTTAAAAATATTTTTTTTATAAAATTCAAAAACATTAAAAAAAATACTGAATTGTTTAGAAAAAAAAATGGACGGAAAAAAGTCTCAAGGAGGAAGACAAAAAAATAAAATAAAAAAATAGCAAAAAATAACAAAAGAAATACTTGACATCAGATCAACAGACTATAGATATCAGATCAAGAATATAAAAGAAATCATACACTAGAACTAAAATATACTTAAGAAGTGAGATCAGATCAGGATTATATAGACATCAGATCAACAGACTATAGATATCAGATCAAGAATATAAAAGAAATCATACACTAGAACTAAAACATACTTAACAAGTGAGATCGGATCAGGATTATATAGACATCAGATCAGAGAATACTTGACATCAAATCAACAGACTATAGATATCAGATCAAGAATATAAAAGAAATCATACAGTAAAACTAAAACATACTTAACAATGGAGATCAGATCAGCGAATACTTGACATCAGATCAACAGACTATAGATATCAGATCAAGAATATAAAAGAAATCATACACTAGAACTAAAACATACTTAACAAGTGAGATCAGATCAGGATTATATAGACATCAGATCAGCGAATACTTGACATCAGATCAACAGACTATAGATATCAGATCAAGAATATAAAAGAAATCATACACTAGAACTAAAACATACTTAACAAGTGAGATCAGATCAGGATTATATAGACATCAGATCAGCGAATACTAGACATCAGATCAACAGACTATAGATATCAGATCAAGAATATAAAAGAAATCATACAGTAGAACTAAAACATACTTAACAAGTGAGATCAGATCAGGATTATATAGACATTAGATCAGCGAATACTAGACATCAGATCAACATACTATAGATATCAGATCAAGAATATAAAAGAAATCATACAGTAGAACTAAAACATACTTAACAATGGAGATCAGATCAGGATTATATAGACATCAGATCAGCGAATACTTGACATCAGATCAACAATACAACAAAAACGTCCATAATATGTATCATAATATCTAAAATTATTTAATTGTAAAACAAATAAAATGATAATTTAAAAATATTTTTTTATAAAATTTAAAAACATTAAAAAAAAATACTGAATTGTTTAGAAAAAAAAATGAACGGAAAAAAGTCTCAAGGAGGAAGACAAAAAAATAAAATAAAAAAATAGCAAAAAATAACAAAAGAAAGGAAGGTACTGTAGCGCGTTACTGTAGCGCGCGGAACTGTAGCGCGTTACTGTAACGCGTTACTGTAGCACGCTACAGTGGTACGAGTAAAATTGCATAGTGATTCTATAAGACCACTATATAAATTACCGTTATAAGGATATATTGTGATGGTTGTTGAAATAATAAAAATGCTCATAGTTTATTTGTCCCATATCAAAAAATAGATTCATTAATAATACTATATACAAGGCTCATGTGCTACTTCTTTATTGCCAATTGATTTTAAAATGAAATCTCATGTAAATCTGTATTAGACTTTCTACCTGGTATCGGGTTTGTTGGGACTTGTGGAGAAGTGAAATTGGAGACCCTATATATTCATGTAATTTCAAAATATGCCGTAGGCTCCATCTGGGATCCTTTTATGTTACAATGTTAGAAGTAATAAATGTGAACAAATCCAAGACGACAACCCAAGGGCTCTACCGTACAAAGAAAGAATATTAAAAATTAAAAAAATTCAAATCATATGCAAATTTCATCGCAAAGTTTGTTTTGTAGTAATTTTCATCGAGTTAGAAATCATAAAAATTCCTCCCTCTATTCTATAAATTTGGACAACACGCATCTTTTCATTTTAGGTTAAATACAACTAATATGAAACGTTTATTATTCTATTTTTTAAACATGTAACTTTATATTTTAATTCTAAATTATATGAAAATTATATATTGAAGGAGTACAGGGCTCTTGTAGAGATATGTCTTTTTGTTAGACAGAACTCCTCAAATATTCGCTTTATCCCAAGGGAAGGCAACGCCCCAGCAGACTTCATGGCAAAACTTGGTTCTCGAGGCGATGTTCTCAAGCTCAGAAAAATAGAGGAAGCGCCATCAAGGCTTCGTGGCCTTATAGCATTAGATGCTACTTATACATCGGCATTACGTATTAGACAGTAAGTCTCACTCACCTCTTGATACTCTACATAAGGTGGTCTGGTAGTAGTAGGTTGTCTAACATAGCTCCGCACCCCTATTTTGTTCAGTTAGCTTTAGGGGACGAATTGATTAGGGTATGTTTTTTGTCTCTGATCATGTACTGAAACTTTAATGAATCAATGGAAGGGTGTCAACCCAGAAGGTTCCTTCAGTCCGCATCGGACTGAGGAACTGTTTCCAAAAAAAAAAAAATAGTAAACAATCCTTCTGAAAATAGGAAATAAAATCTAAGCACTACTCGAATGAAAAATGATTATCTATCCACATTAAGATTAGAGAAAGATACTCATTTTAATCGATGAATTGACTTATTTTCTAATACATATTATCCAAATATCAACATAATCAACGATAACTTGTTGATAACAAATCAGGACACCAGTTCGTTATATTAGTGCTATTTTTATTACGGATAAAATATCTTATTTTTTATTTTCTTAAAGGAATAAAGTGTTTTTCCATAGACAAAGAGGCTTGAGATGGAGGAATCGATGTCCCCCATTTAACATCCATCCAATAAAAATAAATATTTATTGATATTTTCGTCTGAAAAAGTCTACCATCTCATCTCATATATACATAAAATTCGAATTAGACAAAAAAAAAAAAAAATGGGACTGCCCATAATAGTTAAGATCGTAATTTCCAAATCAAGAACTACAAAAATTGCTGGCCTAACATTATTGGCATATTCGTATGTTATTGTGAATTGGTATCAGAGAGTAATCCCCCCTTATTAGCCTATAAAAACCTTAGTTTTTCATCAAAAATTCATATAGCTAAGCCCACCATCACTAATACTAGCGATATCAACCTTCAAAAAGAAGCCATACGTGCCCAAGTAGAATCACTTCAAAAATTATGTCGTCTTGCCATGGTAAGATTTTCATTAAGTTTTAATGACATTTATACAAACACACACACACACACACACACATATAATCTAAGGATATAATTGAAGAAAAGAAATTTTCTTCTCTTTAACTTTTTAGACCTTATGCAAAATTTAAAAAATGACACTTTGTGCTAGTTGATATTCAAATGAGTTGCATGATTTCTTTCCCCCCAATTCTTATGTTTATCAATTTTTGTTTCTTTCATAATAAATTTGACAGTTGAAGGAAATAGAGCTTGGCCGAAACTCTTAGGAAGATTTGAAGATAACGCGAAGACTGTTATTCAAAAAGAGAATGGCAGTATGATTGTTTAAATAGTGGACAGTAACCATGTTAAAATGGGAGTTCAAAATTGTAAACGAGTTAAACTCTTCGTTGACGACAACGGTATTGTGATTACAATACCCGTAATTGATTAATTAATAATCATATTCGTCGTGAAAATCAAAAGAGAGATGGCATCGGAACCAAATTTGGACACCATACATGGGTTTCTTCAGAAAGTCTATTTTCATATTGGGGATTATTAGTTACCGCCTCACTTTTTGGGACGGTAATCTATAGATTTTAATAAAAATGTTATTTTACATAAAAGACAGAGAAGAGAGAGTATTGTAGGGGAGTATTTTCGTCCAAATTAGGACGGTAAAAAAAAGTACTAGGGCGGTAACTAGTAATTCATTTCCATATTTCATGAGAGTTTTCTTTTAAGGTTATAAGAGTGTTTTGTGAAGTTAATTATACACGCCTATTTATAGCTCAAGCTTATTATGGGCATGATTGTGTGGTGTGTTGATTTCGTTTTATGCAATTGGTGTGATTTCAAAGCATGTAATGTTTATGATGCTAAATGAGAGTGTGTTCCAATAAGATATATTTTCTCCAAAATCACATATCACTTTAATTTGTTTATGCATATTAAGAATGTTTCTAAGTTTGATTTGAAATTCATTTGAAATTCAGTTTTATTTGAAATTTTAAGTTTCCCACCAATATAAAATAATTATAATTACAACTTCGAAGTACTAAAATAACCCTATTTACTTTTGCTATAATTACTCTAAAATAAATAAAATAATTGATTAAAACTCTAATAACTATTTACTTTTACCCCATTTTTCTTTTCTCTCCTCAAACTTATAATAGGATGTAACCTCTCACCTAGGGGTGTAAATGAACTGAGCCGCTCGTGAGCTATTCGCGAGCCGGCTCGGTCAAAGCTCGGTTTGAGTTCGGAGTTGACCGAGCTCGAGCCGAGTTCGAGCTCGGCTCGTTAAGGTAACAAGCCGAGTTCGAGCATGTAATATATAGGCTCGTTAGGCTCGACGAGCCTAACGAGCTTATATATTATTTATTTATTTATTTATTGGGACTTGCTATTTGTATCAAAAAAAAAAATCAAAATATTTATGAAATGACGAAAATGGCCTTATGAAGGAAAAAGGTAGAAAATCGCTAAGTAAATGTCGAAAATTTTTGGTGCGTTTTTTGTCCCGTAATACAATATCAGTTTTTTTAGACGTTTTTTGACGTGGTCCTAGTGTTTTGAGACGTTGTGCTACTTGTTCTGAGACGTGGTATACTGTCTTTGTGAAAAAAATCAGTTTAAATTCACATGAATGGATGTAGACATTTTTTGACGTGGTTATAGTTGTTCTGAGTCTGAGACGAGTTGAGATGTTTTGTGCAAAAAATCAGTTTAAATACACATGCATGGATGTAGACGTTTTTGGACGTGGTGCTAGTTATTTTTGACGTTGTTCTAGTGTTATGATAGGTGGTGGACTATCTTTGGGGAAAAAAATCAGGTTAAATTCACATGAATGGATGTAGACGTTTATGGACGCGGTTCTAGTTGTCTTTGACGTGGTGGGTTGTCTTTGTGAAAAAAATAGCTTAAATTCACATGAATGGATGTAGACGTTTCTGGACGTGGTGCCAGTTATTTGAGACGTGGTTCTAGTGTTATGAGACGTGGTGGACTATCTTTGGGTGGGGAAAAAAATCAGTTTAAACTCACATGAATGGATGTAGAAGTTTATGGACGTGGTTCTAGTTTTCCTTGAAGTTGTGGGTTGTCTTTGTGAAAAAAATTGCTTAATTTCACATGAATGGATGTAGACGTTTCTGGACGTGGTTCCAGTTATTTGAGACGTGGTTCTAGTGTTATGAGACGTGGTGGACTATCTTTGGGTGGGGAAAAAAATCAGTTTAAACTCACATGAATGGATGTAGAAGTTTATGGACGTGGTTCTAGTTTTCCTTGAAGTTGTGGGTTGTCTTTGTGAAAAAAATTGCTTAATTTCACATGAATGGATGTAGACGTTTCTGGACGTGGTGCTAGTTATTTTAGACGTGGTGATAGTGTAATGAGACGTGGTGGACTATCTTTGGTGAAAAATATCAGAGTAAACTCACATGAATGGATGTAGAAGTTTATGGACGTGGTTCTAGTTGTCCTTGACGTTGTGGGTTGTCTTTGTGAAAAAAATAGCTTAAATTCACACGAATTGATGTATACGTTTCTGGACGTGGTGGAAGTTATTTTTGACGTGGATAAAGTGTTATGAGACGTGGTAAACCCCTAAAAAAATTATAGTGATATAATAATAAAAATACAAATACTTGTGAATAAAATATTATTATTACTGTAAATTGGAGTATTACATATGAAGTCACTGTTAGCAAAAAAAATAAATAAACAAAAAATTTAGCAACTTCATGAACCCTCTCGTACACTTGTTCTGCTCAATATTATTCTTCAGGAACTGGAACCTTGGGATGCTCTGTTAAAATCCATGTAAACTCTTAGAATGCACAAATAAGAGAAGCTAAAAAAATATAGGATTGAGCTTACTTTGATGAAATTGTAGACGTTGTTGGAAGATAAATTTCTTGATAGGTCTTATCCTTCTGTAACAAAATAACAAATATAAAGAAACAGTGTTACCACCAACTTAGTAAATAAATGAAATGAAACTAATCAACTTTATTAGTAAAACTTACTTTCATCTTGTGTTTAATTCCATTGGAGTATCTAAGCCAATCCCCTCCACAAAGTAAGACCTGCACTGTCTCAGGGGAAAGTGAGGCACGATAAGAATCAATCACCCTTGTCCCAGCACTGAATGTTGCTTCAGAAGCCACTGAACTTACAGGGATAGCTAAAATATCAGCTGCCATCTTAGATAATATAGGATACTGTATCCTATTCATCTTCCACCACTCTAAACAAGAAAAATTTTCAGGAATCTCATTGTTCTTGAGGCGTGGCTTTTCTAAATAGTCTACCAATTCAGATTTTTTAGGCTCCACTGTCTCAATTTGTGCACAATATTCATCAAAATCATCCCACTTACCCCGTGAGGAAAGGTGCTGCTGATCTTCAAAACTACTAGCAGGACCAAAACTATCAGAATTCGCCGGAAGTAAACTTCTGCTGCTAGAAGTATTTTCAACCACATACCCTTCATACAGCCGATGAAGTGCATCTTTCACCTTAAAAATGTTGTCTTGTGCCTCACCCTCAGAATATAGTTTAGGAAAACAAAATTCAACAGCAAGCATTTTCATTGTTGGATCAAGCACTGCAGCTATAGCCATTAACAAATTACACTCCCCCCAATATTTGTCAAACTTATCTTTCATCTTGCCAACTAATTCTCTAATGAAATCATCTTCATGATAAGCATGCTTGTCCAATGTTGATTTAATTTTCTGAACTTCTTTCAGAAACAAATTGGAGGTAGGATAGTCAGTACCTGAAATGATATGCGTTGCTGTCCAAAAATTTTCCAAAATAGAGCAAATCTTTTCAGCTTTATCCCAATCTTCTTTTAAAGGGCAGCAAGAATAATTGAGATCACGTTGGCTCAGCATTTCAAAAACCTCCCTAAACTTGAGGGCGCAACTCAACATCTCGAAGGTAGAGTTCCATCTTGTCTTGCAATCACGAATCAATTTTCTATCTTTCAATGATAGTTGTTGTGCAATCTCTGTAAATTGAAGACGTCTGACCTCTGAACGATTAACATATTCCACGCTTTCTCTCACGTCTTCAATAAGATCTCCTATCTGCTTCAATCCATCCTGAACACATAGGTTCATTATATGTGCACAACAACGCACATGAAATAACTTTCCTCCACATGGCAAGACTCTTGACTTTTGAATGGTATTCATCATATTTTCAAGAGCAACATTATTACTGGAAGCATTATCAACAGTAATACTGAATACCTTTTTCTCAATATCCCAATCCTTCATGCATTTGAATAATGCATCACAAATTTGGATACCTCCTCTTGGTGGTGGAATGTTGATGAAGCTTAAAACTCTCTTCTGCAATTTCCAAGAGAAGTCAATCCAGTGGCCAGTAACAACCATGTATTCAATCTTTTGATTCTTGGATTTCCAGCAATCGGTAGTCAAACTTATCTTGCTAACTCCCGCAAGACTTTTCTTTAACTTCTTCTTTTCAATCTCAAATATTTTGTAACAGTCAGACCTACACGTGTTTCTAGAAATTTTTTTCCACTCTGGATGTCCTCGCTTCATCATCAAGTTAAATCCATCCTCTTCCAAAATGGTAAATGGATGCTCATGCATCATAATCCAATGGGAAGCTGCCTCTCTCATTTGTTCCATGTCAAACTTACCAGAATGCAGAAGAGACATAGAAGTTGATGGCAAATCAGTTGGCATAAAATTCAACTTTTGTTGTTCAGAAGATACCTTCAAATTCAGTTTTCTCTTCACACATCCATCTCTGTGTCTCAACAAACTACTTGTGGCCCCTAAAGTACGAACAAGTATAGTATGACAATGGAGACATTTTGCTTTCTTCTTCCCATCCTCTATGCATTCTTCAAAATCATCCCAAACTTTTGAAGTTTTCTTCCTTTTATTGGTTTGAAAAACCTCTTCATTTTCTACTGCGGTATCTTTCTGCTCCCCAAAACCATGTGATCTTGCTGAATTCAACTCCATATCTCTCATAGTGTTGGTGTGAAGTTCATCATCCATCTTGTTACTTTCTGCAACACCACTAGCACTTGTAGTTAGGGGAGGAGGATTTCCTGTACTCATAATGACGAACTCAACTGCAAGACAAAAAATTCAAGATCTCAAAGGTTTAGCCAAATAAAAAAAAAAATAGAATTCAAGAATAAAATTCAAGATCACAAGACACCGGGAGGCGGTGGTTCGCGGTGGAACACAGTGGCGGCAAGGGTTTATACCAAATCGAAATCCGACTAACAAAATCAACACCAATCGGTGGGTTTTGCTCACAAGTATATGAGGAGTATTCCAATGGTGACGTGCGACCCGAAACACGGCAGGGAGGGAGTGGTCAGAAATGGTGGCGCGAAGCGACGGGGAGAGAGAAAATTGGGCAGATAAGAGAGGGATATCGGCGAGTAAATGGCGGGAGAAATGAATTAGGAGAGGGATATCTGCGAGGAAATGGCAGGAGAAATGACTTAGGAGAGGGATATCGGCGAGGAAATGGCGGGAGAAATGACTTAGGAAGAGGGATATCGGCGAGGAAATGGCGGGAGAAATGACTTAGGATTAGGGTTAAATGGCGGGAGAAATGACTTAGGATTAGGGTTAAAGGATATCGGCGAGGATATGGGACGTAACTGGACGTTTCCGGACGTGGCTGGACGTAGCTGGACATAGATGGACGTATCTAGACGTGGCTATAGTTGTTTTGGACGTAGAGAGACGTGGTAGAATATGTCCTGTGAAAAATTCAGCTAAAAGTCACACGCATGGATGTAGACGTTTCGGGACGTGGTGCAAGTGATTTTTGACGTGGTTCTAGTCGTGCTGCTGACACGTCTACATATATTCATGTGAATTTAAACTGATTTTTTTCACAAAGACAGTCTACCACGTCTCAGAACAACTAGCGCCACGTCTCAAAACACTATAACCACGTCCAAAAACGTCTACATCCATGCATGTGAATTTAAACTGATTTTTGCACAAAACATCTGAAATGGTCTCAGAACAACTAAAAACACGTTAAAAAACGTCTACATCCATTCATGTGAATTTAAACTGATTTTTTTCACAAAGACAGTCTACCACGTCTAAGAACAACTAGCGCCACGTCTGGAAACGCTATAACCACGTCCATTAACGTCTACATCCATGCATGTGAATTTAAACTGATTTTTGCACAAAACATCTGAAATGGTCTCAGAACAACTAAAAACACGTTAAAAAACGTCTACATCCATTCATGTAAATTTAAACTGATTTTTGACACAAAGACAGTCTACGACTTCTCATAACACTACCACCACGTCTGGAAACGCTATAACCACGTCCATTAACGTCTACATCCATGCATGTGAATTTAAACTGATTTTTGCACAAAACATCTGAAATCGTCTCAGAACAACTAAAAAC
Organism: Knoxia roxburghii; assembly: GCA_030378225.1. NCBI lineage: Eukaryota > Viridiplantae > Streptophyta > Magnoliopsida > Gentianales > Rubiaceae > Knoxia > Knoxia roxburghii. The sequence goes on from CM059423.1 coordinate 39,580,243, forward strand.
ACGTTAAAAAATGTCTACAAAGAGAAATGATCATGATCTCATATCTAAGAGTTGTAATGAGATAAAACAAATAAAATGACCATTCAACTCTTAGAAATGTTTATGATACCTGTCAATTTGTTTGAAGAAGTTTTGTTGTTTTTTAAATGGTTTTTGAAAGTGAATGGCTCACCACGTCCATCCACGTCCATTAACGTCCAGTAAAATACTAACGCAACGTCTAGTATGCAAAGAGAAAGTTTAAGATACTGATATTTGAAGAAAAAAAATGAAATTTTATTAAAATTATTATTACAACTCATTGCTATCTACACTTGAGGCATCATCCTCGTCAAGCAGAATGGCAGAGCTGTCTCCAAGATATTCAGGGAGTGGAACCACTTCATCATGATGGGATTGTAGGATTCCAGACATTTCGCACATGTCCATGACGAGGCTGGGGTAAAGGATACTCCGAGTCCACCTATTTGATAAGCCAACATCTTCCATGTAGTATTTGATGATGTTGCCCCAATTGATACTTTTTCTTGCATTTGTTGCAATTAAAAGTGCCAAACCGAATGGCTTGGAGACTTGTCCTGCAGCGACATTGTAACGAAGGAACGTGTACAATATTTTTGCAAAACTGTTCAGATCTTCCAATCTGATCGTCCAATAATTGTTTGGGACGTTAATGTTTTGCTTTAATACTGCTCGGACTTCATCCATGGTTGGTTGGAAACGGGCAATATCATCATGTTTTAAAGAGTGAGGACCCAAGTTCCTGATGCTCAAGTGGGCGTTGATGGCTCGAGTAGTTATTCTGATTGAATGTTCTCTGACGTAAACTGTATTTAGCCTATTTCTATTATGCAGACCATCATAGAACTCTAGGACCAGCGATCTATTTACGTGTTGGTCGTTCATCGGCATCAATCCACTCCAATGATTTCTGAAGAGAAATATTCGGAGTTCAGAATGAGGTTCTACGCTGAACATATGTTTCATTGGCATTTGTTCAAGCGGGAGTGATGGAGGCATTGGTGGTTGCGGGTCTTGGTTTTCTTCGAATATGTTCATGCTTTCAAGAATATAACGACTGGCCATTGGAAAGTGAAGAAGTTTTTGGGATTGGTGTGTTTGATAGGGAAGAAGGAAAGCGAAGTAATTTTTAAGTTCTACGAAAGTGAATGTGAAACATTGTTTTAGCATTAGTTTTATAGGAGTGGATAGTTTTCTTGTTTGAAACGAAGGTATGCATGGAAAGTCGTACGGTTTTTTGTTCGATGCAGTTAATGAAGTTTTAAAGAAGCGTCTGTTTGTATACTCAACGTTTCTACAATTAGGCAGAGAAGTTTTAAAGACGCGTCTTTAATGAAGTTTTAAATACGCGTCTGTTTGTATACTCAACGTCTAAACACCACGTTTCCGGACGTGGCTGGACGTAGCGGGACGTAGCTGGACGCATATAGACGTGGAGATAGGTTTTTTGGACGTTGAGATACGTGGTAGACTACGACCTGTGAAAAATTTAGCTAAAAGTCACACGCATGGATGAAGACGTTTCGGGACGTGGTTCTAGTTGTGCTGACACTTCTTCTACATCCATTCATGTGACTACCACAAAGACAGTCGACCACGTCTCATAACACTAGAACCACGTCTAAAAACACTATAACCATGTCCAAAAATGTCTACATCCATGCATGTGAATTTAAACTGATTTTTTGCACAAAACATCTCAAATCGTCTCAGAACAACTATAAACACGTAAAAAAAACGTCTACATCCATTCAAGTGAATTTAAACTGATTTCTGAAACAAAGACAGTATACCACGTCTCATAACACTACCACCACGTCTGGAAACACTATAACCACGTCCATGAACGTATACATCCATGCATGTGTATTTAAACTGATTTTTGCACAAAACATCTCAACTCTTCTCAGAACAACTAGAAACACGGAAAAAAAAAATTATGATGTGGACCGAAATGTGCATAATCTATTATCTAAGTGTTTTGAAAAGATAACACAAATAAAAAGGCTATACAATTCTCAGAAATGATCATGATCTCATATCTAAGAGTTGTAATGAGATAAAACAAATAAAATGACAATTCAAATCTTAGAAATGTTTATGATATCGGATGTAAGTGTTTTGTGAATATAAAACAATTTAAATGAACATATTACTCTTAGAAATGTTTTGATTTGATCTTGTAACTTGTAACTTGTAAGTATGTGTTATAAATAGATAAAACAACTACAATGGCCATACAACATATCAACTGGTCTCAGAACAAATAGAACCACGTAAAAAAAAATGTCTACATCCATTAATGTGGATTTAAACTGATTTTTGCAACAAAGACAGTCGACCACGTCTCATAACACTAAAACCACGTCTCAAAACACTAGAACCACGTCTAAAAACGTCTACATCATTGCATGTGTATTTAAACTGATTTTTGCACAATACATCTCAACTCGTTTCAGAACATCTAGAACCACGTCCATAAACGTCTACATCAATTTATGTGAGCTTAAACTGATTTTTTTCCACAAAGATAGTCCACCACGTCTCAGAACAAGTAGCACCACGTCCAGAAACGTCTACGTCCATTCATGTGAATTTAAGCTATTTTTTTCACAAATACAACCCACCACGTCAAAGACAACTAGAACCACTTCCATAAAGACGTTTCTGGACGTGGTGCTAGTTGTTTTTGGAAATGGGCCAAGTTCATGAGACGTGGTGGGCTGTTTTTTTGTGAATAAAATCGTTTTAAAATCCCTACTAGCAAGTAGCTTTCACGCGCGCGCTCCGTCACTAATACCTCCTCAAAACCCTTGCTGCTGTAGTTACCTTTTTAAAAAAAAAAAACCTTCCTTCCGCTCAAAAACTTCCATATCCGCAATCGATCAAAGTCTGAAAACAGCGATTTCGTTTTCTTATTTTCAAAAAAGCCATACAAACTTAGTCTCCGACGAAATTTCCGACGAAGAAGACCAAAAAAACACGACTCCGTCCTGCTACGTCCTGCTACGTTCAATCCCAGCCCGACTCCGTCCTGCTACGTTCATCGGAACTTCGTTCTTCAACTCCAAAAAAACAACATTCAAGCAAAAAACAGGTAATACGTCGCAAAAATTACTACATCGTAAACTATGAACTATATTTTAATGCAATTAATGGATTTACGAAACCCTATTTTCCCGTAGTTGCTGCGTTTGATTTTGGTTGTATATTATGATGCTATAATCGTGTATTACCCTTAAAATAATGCTCTATTACTATCAAATATGATATATTGGTGTTTACTGGACGTTTCATTGTGTTTTTTATCTGTGTTTGTATGTACTGAAATTATAATTGTGTGTTTTCGGACGTGGCGCTACTGTTTTTGGACGTGGCGCTACTGTTTTTGGACGTGGCGCTACTGTTTTCGGACGTATAAAGACGTGGTACCTACTATAGTGGACGTTGCGCGGCTGTTTGTCAATTATTTTTCTGAAAAAATTAACTTTGTTCTTGTGATACTGGACGTTTCAGTATTTTTTATGGAATTTAGTAGATAAACAATGTCTTTGCTGTCTGTATTTGTGAAAGAATAATAAATTTTTTTGTGTATGTTTTCGGACGTGGCGCTATTGATTTCTCTGACGTATTGGGACGTGGTACCTATTATAGTGGACGTTGCGCTTCTTTTCCTGTTTTGTTTTGTTTTGTTTTTTTTTTTTTTTCTTCTTATGGTTATTTATTTCCAATGTTCAATGCAGGATGGTTAACAAAACAGAACAAAATAGAAAACTTGTGTTATATGATTGTGATGATGATTTTGTCACACCATCATCATCATCAGAAGATGATTCTGCTGCCTCACCAAGCCAGCATGTGTCTCCCACAGAAAGTGAAGATGAATCACAACCACTAAACCAATATTTGATGAAAAAAAGGTCAGCCAGCCCCCCAAGCCCTAAAATTTCTGAACAAGATCTAGCAACCCTTGTACAAGCAGCAACACAACACATCCTTGAACCTGAAAAACACAAACAGAAACCTCAAAAACAGCAATCCAAAACCAAAAAACAACCAAAACAAAAACAACCCGTAGCCGAAAAAACACCAACAAAAAAGCCAACAAAGAGACCAAGAGATGAAATTGAATCAGAAGAAGATGAACTACAACAGAGAAAGAAACAGAAAGCCAAAAAAACAGCAGCAAAAAAGAACACTACACCAGAAAAAAAAATCAACAAAAAGACAGAGAGTTGAATCAGGTATGTATGAGGATGTGTTTGGACGTTGTAGCCTTTTTCATGACATATGAGGACTTTGTATGTGGGCTAATATTTATTTATTCATTTTCAGAACATGAAGAAGAAGAAGCAGAACAGATTAAATTCCAAACAAGGACAACAACTGCTGGATTGTACAAGCTGACTAGAGTGTTGTCCGAGGTTCAAAGAGAGGCAGTAAGAGAGATTGGACTGGGATCATTGCTGGAAGTAAATCTAAAACAAGTCCCATGTTCTTTGGGAGAGCATCTCTTGCAGCGTTTTGATCTCGCAAGCATGTCAATCAGATTGCAAAGTGGAAGTTTGAAAATAGAAGAAGAAGATGTCCATCATGTGTTCGGAATACCACGTGGTGGTATTAGGGTTGAAGAATACACACATTATGAAGAACACAATGAAGAATACAAGAATGACATGAACAACTTCCATTCAAGGCATACAGGAACAATTGACAAGAAAACCGGGAAACCAAGAAAACCAACCACCACACAAATTGCAGCATATATCAAAGCAAACAGAGAATATGCCAATGATAACTTCAAGATTGACTTCACAATCTACATGGCAACAACTCTGCTTTGGGCTTTCCAGGACCTTGGATGTCGACAAGCAATACTGAAGAGCATCAAAAATGTCAATGACATCCGAAATATGAACTGGTGCGAGTTCACAATCAGAGGTCTGAAAGAATCAGTAGAGCTTTGGAAGGAAAAGAGATCCATGTTTAGAGGATCACTCCCCTTCCTTGTCGTAAGTATTTCAAACGTTGTCCACTTTAAATCATCATTTTTTCAGACGTAGCTAACTATAACTTTTTCATTTTTCCATAGCTACTCTATCTGGACAGAGTCAGACTTGCTGGTGATGCCCTACGTCCAACAAACACCACTCTACTCTCCTATTGGGACATAGAAAAATATAACAAAAGAGAGACAAAGGAGATTAAAAGGTTGGGAGGTTTTGGAAGGGCAAGAATAATTTCAAGAGAAGATCTCCAAAAAGAACAACAACCTGGAGAGCAGCAAGAAGAACAACACCACCACCACAATGTGCAACATGGAGACCAACCAAAACAGAAGGAACCTGAATACCAACATCAGGTAATATTCAAAATCAAAAAATAAGTAGTTACTCTTATTACTTGTTTTAGACGTATTTGGACGTGGTGGCCATATATAAAGACGTGGTGGCTATATATACAGACGTGGTATATAATATTCGCTAACAAATTTGATATTTTACAGCCTGATGATGATGATTATGCTGCCGAGATCAGAGATAAAGAAATTCCAGAGATGGAAGATCAGGTAAATTTCAAAATCCAAACAATTTCTCTTACACATTTACTAGACGTATTTGGACGTGGCGACTGTGTACACCGACGTGGCGACTGTGTACACCGACGTGGCGACTGTGTACACAGACGTAGCGACTGTGTACATCGACGTGGCGACTGTGTACACAGACGTGGCGGGTGTGTACACAGACGTGGCGAGTATTAATACAATCACACTTACGCCTGTGTTGTTTATATTTGATTTTGTATAGCCTGTTGAAGCAAATATCAGAAGCCTGAATCAAGAATTGAATGGATTATCTAAAGGATTGACCAACATTATCCAACTTGTGGACGATACCAAGGAAATCCAAGATAATCCAGCATTGATGATGCTTCATATGATGTGCAAACAAATGGCAAATCTGTTCAACAATGAGAATAAAGAAACAGTACAATATGAACAAGATCAAATTGTACAACGTCAAGCTGCCACTGAATTTGTTGCACCATTGTTGAGTGAAGTTGAAAAGATGTTCCAGAAGCATCAAGAAGAACTCAACAAGAAGTTTGCTGATACAAACACAGCAACAGCCAATCTGAGTCAAGAACTTACTCCTGCAATACTTGAGGGCGTGGATAAGATCCTTAAACAGGAGATGGAGAAGAAGATTGCAGCATATGAGAAGCCACAGAGTCAAATTCAACAAGAAAACAACAACATTGCTGCAATCCTGACTCAGATTGCAAAGATTGAAAAACAACAACAGGAGACAAACAATCTCCTGAACAAGAGGTTTCAAGAAGTTAAAGATTCTATGCCAAGCTTCAACCTGGGCATAGATTTAACTACTCAGAAGGAGCAAATGCCAGTGCCAATGCCAAGGAACCTTGAAAAGGAACATGATGCTTCTCAGGCACAACCAGAGGACGAAATCAGAAAGTAAGTAATACTATCATTCATTTACTAGTATTATAATATTGTTACTGATAGGGTAGACGTAAATAGACTTGTCTAAACGTGGTACATTTTAAATGTCTACAGAATCATCATGGATGAAGAAGACAATCCTCTGGAAATAGCAGACACAAAGCCAAATCCAAAGCATCGTCAAATCCAACTTCCATTGGCACTGAGGAGTCCATTCTATTGCTACATGAAGCCTCCAACGAAGGAAATGCCAGATTTAAAGCTTTCTAAAAAGGAGAAAATCATGACAAACTTTGCATTCCTTATAGAGGATACAAAAAGAGGTATCCCTGTCGAAAATGGGTAAGTACATTCAATTTCCATATTTCAATCATTTGACACAACACATAGTCATCAGGCTGTACACACTTACACCGTCGCCACGTCTGTTTACACAGTATGCACGTCTGTGTACATAGTGACCACGTCTGTGTACACAGTCGCCACGTCCAACTACGTGTTACTAACCACGTCTTACTAACTCTAATATTAATGCAGGCAAACACTTTACAGCTATGGAACCCTGGGACTGACTAGATTAGATTTCCACAACATGTCAATCAATAAGTGGCTATCTAACAGTATGGTGGATGCATGGTGCAACCACATGAACTACATCAGAAGCTTTCCTGGGAAAAAAAGGGACCATACTGATTATAAAAGGTTCTTCTTCACAACAAGATTTTCGGTAAGAACATTTAAATTGGTACTTCTATTCGCTTTTAATGGACGTGGTGTGTATTTACAATCTCAATTCATGCAGACAATTTGGACTGGCCAAGGAATATTCAAAATTTCTTCAAAAGAAAAACAAAAAAAAATTTTTCGTGACTGGATGATTGAAGAACTTGCACGAAACCACAGAACCTTGGATGGTTTCAATGCAGACATTGTAAGTACATTTACAAAACCATTCATTAACAATCAATTCATTAACATAAACTAATTCTTTTTTTATTCACTCCCAGGTTTTCTTCCCTCTCTTGGACCACAAGCACTTCACCTTGCTTGTGATCAATTTTGCATTTGAAGTAGCCATGGTAATCAACAACTTACCTCTGAATCCCAATCACAAATTGCCAAAGGACATGCTTCAAATGTTACTTGCAATACTTTCGGAACAATCAAGTGAAAACCCCAAATACAAAGAGATGAAAGGTATTGATATACTATTCCCTGCTGCAAAATGGCAAGATGCAACAAACGTGAACGATTGCGGTATATACTGCATCAGGTAATATTACTTATTCTCTACGTATCTTGACAAGGTAGCTAGTATTTATTTACTTAAACTGAAGTTCTTTTCACAATCAGGCACATGGAGATGCATGGAGGGGATATGGAACTGGATTATGATAATCTCCTGATGAAGGCTAAAGAGGACAAAAACATCATGATCACATTAAGAGCCAAGTATGCATACAACATCCTCATGTCTCCATCAAACATGCTCAAGGATGATTTCAAGAAAAATGCACTGGAGTATTATAAGGAGAACTATCATACCTTATACACCATGCCACAAGAATCTTTGCCTCCTCCAAAAGAAGATGATGGAGAAAATGAAGAATATAAAACATTTTTGGAAGCAGCAGGGGCACAACAAAAGGGAAAGCCGAGGGGTAGGGGAAAATAGATAGCATGCCACATCCAGTCACGTTCCAAAACGTCTTATATAAATACTACCCATTTTTGAAATATATATATAATTTTTCCTTATAATAATTTCTTGAATATCTTAATTAATTAACACATTTTGTATACTGCTTTACAAGAACCACGTCTCAAAACACTAGAACCACGTCTAAAAACACTAGGACCACGTCCAAAAACGTCTACATCCATTCATGTGAATTTAAACTGATTTTTTCAAAAAACATCTCAAATCGTCTCAGAACAACTAGAACCACGTCCAAAAACGTCTACATCTATTCATGTGAACTAAACTGTATTTTTTCACAAAGACAGTCGACCACGTCTCAAAACACTTGAACCACGTCTAAAAACACTCGGACCACGTCCAAAAACGTCTACATCCAGACATGTGAATTTAAACTGATTTTTTCACAAAACATCTCAACTCGTCTCAGAACAACAAGAAACACGTCCAAAAACGTCTACATACATTCATGTGAACTTTAACTGATTTTTTTCAAAAAGACAGTACCACGTCTCAAAACACAAGAACCACGTCTAAAAACACTAGGACCTTGTCCATAAACGTCTACATCCATTCATGTGAGTTTAAACTGATTTTTTTCAGTAAAGATATTCCACCGCGTCTCATAACACTAGCACCACGTGGTGGACTGTTTTTTGGTGAAAAAAATCAGTTTAGATTCACACGAATGGATGTAGACGTTTCTGGACGTGGTGCTAGTTATTTTTGACGTGGTTCAAGTGTTATGAGACGTGGTGGACTATTTTTTGGTTAAAAAAATCAGTTTAAATTCACACGAATGGATGTAGACGTTTCTGGACGTGGTGATAGTTATTTTTGACGTGGTTCAAGTGTTATGAGACGTGGTGGACTGTCTTTGGGGAACAAAATCAGTTTATATTCACTGGAATGGATGTAGTAGACGTTTCTGGACGTGGTGAAAGTTATTTTTGACGTGATTCAAGTGTTATGAGACGTGGTGGACTGTATTTGGGGAAAAAAATCAGTTTAAATTCAAATGAATGAATGTAGACGTTTATGGACGTTGTTCTAGTTATCTTTGACGTTGTGGTTTGTCTTTGTGAAAAAAAAATAGCTTAAATTCACACGAATGTTTGTAGACGTTTCTGGACGTGGTGCAAGTTAGTTTTGACGTGGTGCAAGTGTTATGAGACGTGGTACACCCCTTAAACAAAATCAGACAAATTTATATTAAATTTAATGAGCACTTTGTCAAACTCAAAATCGAGTTTGGCTCGCGAGCCTACCGAGCCTAACTCGCGAGCCTAGCTCGCGATCTCGATCTCGAGCTTCACAGTTCTTAAACGAGCTCGAGCTCGAGCTCCAAAAAATGAGCTCGAACGAGCTCGAGCTCGAACTCGAGCCCCTTCATATTTAGGCGAGCCGAGCCTGAACATAGGTAAGTTCGAGCTCGGCTCGGCTCGTTTACACCCCTACTCTCACCAAAGCGTGAGATCTTCCTCAATGTGATTTAAATAGGTGAATTCTTATTTACCGTATTTTATATATATATATATATATTTTGCCTTCCTCAATTACCATTTTATTCTTTTCGTTTCACCAAATAATAAAAGTATTTTGATAAAAATAAAAGCGGTAAATAAAAAAATGGGCAAAAAATAAGAATACCAGTATATTATTTATGGATTTGGTGTTGTGATTTTGGTTCAATGTTAGCTTAATAATGATGTTTTGTTTATGTTTTAAAATAGGGTGATGATTAGAAGAATTGTACTAAAAAAATGAAATTATTATTAAATTTGTTTATGTTTTATGGGTAGCGATCACAAAATGCATATGCCCATAAAATAGCATATTATTATAATTTAATGATTGGTATATAACACTTGATTTCCTCTATCATTTGTGACTAGACGAAATTCATTAATTTATCAATAAAATTCTCGTTTTCAAAATATATATATATATATATATATATGTGATACCTAATTTTTATTCTGCATACCCTCAGCATATATACATATTACTATATTTGTAAAGAAAGTGATGAAAATTATTGAGTTATCATTACTTTATTTTCAAATGAACAAATCTATTTAGGATTTGAGTGGAAGAAAGGAAAAAGGAAGTAACAACAACTCTAATGGACAAAATCCACTTTTGGTACCTTAATTTACCCCACATCTACACTTAGTTCCTAAAATTTGTATAAGAAGAAGAAGAAGAAGAAGAAGAAGAAGAAGAAGAAGAAGAAGAAGAAGAAGAAGAAGAAGAAGAAGAAGAAGATGATGATGATGATGATGAGATTGACGACGAGATATCGGCGATGAAGATGGGAGACTGGCGACGAAGCCCAGCGACGCTGATAAAAGGACGGACAGAGAATAAGGAACGGTGAATAAAAAAAGTAAGACGGTAAATAAGAAAATAAGGACAATTTTGAAAAGAATGATGGAAAAATAAGAAAAGAATATGTGGTAAGTAAGAAGAGACTTAAAATATAAAGAAAAATGATTAATTTTGGAACATACAAATTCTTAGGGACTAAGTTTAGATGGGGGTTATAGCTAAGGGACCAAAAGTAAATTTTGTCAAACTCTAATTATTGTTGTATAAAACGACAGAATATTAACGCCTATTAAAACTTATTAATCTAAGTCCGGTGTGACTCCTGAGTGACTCCGATGTGATCTGCTATGTCCGGGTGTGATTCGAACTCAGGACCGTCATGTTGTCCATGTCATGACTCAAATTCAAGATCTCTTGATTCTAAGTGAGGAGTCTACCATTAGACCAATTCTTTATTGTCCGGAGATAATTTATTTAAATTTACTCTTTAATTTTTTAATAAAAATAAATAAATTTAAAAGCCTCTAGACGGATTCTCACTTAATCCCTGTTTCTTTAGGCATTTTATATCATAGTAACCCGTTTAGTTGGTATACCTAAGCTTAATAGTCATGCTCTGAACGGGGAATACGTATCACAAAGTCAAACTTCCGTACTGACAGATAGTTTCTCATTATTTTCTACGAAAGTCACTGAATAATATAAGACTGGGTTGACTACAAAGACTTCACAACCACGCATGCGCATGCATAATAATGGCTAAAATACTCCCTGGTTTTCCACGGTTGAAAGACAGCCTTTTTCTTCATTGGCCTTATTCTCCCTTCTTTGTTTATTTATTTTTTTTTTTTTGCATCACTCGTAATATGATTTTAATGTCATATTTATAAAGAAATATTAAAGATTTGTACAATATAAAAATAAGTTTAAATAATTTTTTTATTCTTTAAAATAGGAAGTGTATCATTTTTTTCCATTTTGAATTTTAGTAGACTAAAATAGTCTCACTCAATTCTTTTTATTGTCAGTTTTTATCTTTTTTTTTAATGCAAAAGTTGAAGATATAAGTGTTTAATTTATTTGACCGCTAATAAACTTACTTTTTATTGAAACATGATTTTGATCAATCTATTTTACTACATGAATTCTCTTTAATGTTTAACTCATTTAGACTTTTAATCATTTTGGATCGGGAATCAATGTAAATTAGTTAAACATTTTTTTAATCAAACAGTTGCACAAGCCCCAGCGGGCAAGGCGGACCGGCGGGATTGGGTACCCTTTTATTAATATAAAGAATAAATGAATACAACGGGGCATAGATTGAATACAATGAGTTGAACATTAAAGAAAATTTAAATTATAAAATAGAGTGAATAGACTATGATACAAACTATGATTAAGCAAAAAAATATTTGACTAATGAGTAAAATGAGTTAAACTGTTAATTTCTAAATTTTTTTCTCTTAAAAATGATTAAATAAGACTATTGATCGACCAAAGTTTAAAAATTACAAAATGACAAAATAAGTTAAACTGTTAATTTTTAAATTTTTTCTCTTAAAAATGATTAAATAAGACTATTGATCAACCAAAGTTTAAAAATTACAAAAGTGACACAATTCCTATTCCGATATCAAACAAGCATTCAAGCCTAAAAACAATAATACGTAAATAATAAAATAATACCATGTTATATTGCTTGAATTTGACGAAGAATTACTGTAAGAGTGGCCAACTATTTCCAATTAAAATTTCTAGATAACTACAATTGTGGCCTCCAATGTTGACCCCAAGTTAACTAGGGAAGGCCCTTTTTAGCATCTAGCTTTCTGCTCTCCACTCGGTTCTTTACTGAGGATTGAGGGCGTTCCGATAATCAAAGTCAACCATCAACAAAAAGGTGAAAAAACCCATTACAGTTTCAACCCTCTGGAGCCGGCCTGGAGGCCTATATATAGATCCAAATCTCTAGGCAGGAGCAGAAATGGCGGAAATGTTGAGAGAAATTAATGGGCCGTGTTGGTCAGCCATGAAGATGATGATGGTGGTCTCGTTCTTGGTTTTGGTTCTTGGGATTGGTACGATTGATGCGGCGGTGGCGGCTGCAGGAGGAGGAGGAAGAGCACCTAACGCAGCTCAGTGCAAGTTGGAGAGGAAGCTTTTGATTAATGCCTGCAAGCCATTGTTGTACGGAAAGCCACCTTCAAGGAATTGTTGTGGGCGTATTAGAGCTATACATCTGCAATGCGTTTGCTCTGTTATTACGCCTAAGTTGGCTGCCCTTATTGATGTTAATCGCGCCATACGTGTTGTTGAAGGTTGTGGAAGAAGACTCCCTCGTCACTACAAGTGTGGCAGTAAGTTCTTCATTTCATTTCTTCTTGAAAATAGTTGGGGTACACGTTTAAATATCCTATTTTTTTATTTATTGTCTCCTAATTATCATTTTATCTACCTTCTATTTACTAAAATAATAAAAATATTTTGATAAAAAAGAGTGTAGTAAATGATAAAAATGAACACTATTTAATACAATCCAATAATTATTAAGGTGCAAATTGATGTTCATGGTTTTATTTTGTCTTTTTGGTGTGTGTGTGTGATTTTTCAGGTATCACCACGCCTTGAGTTGACTCTACTTCGGTGGCAGCTAAATTACTATGTATTGGGACTTCTCTACTAGTTTGTGTTTGAGTTTGTGTTTGTGTTTGTATGTTGGAAGTCAACAATTTGGTGACAATTAATAAAGAATTGCCATTTGGCTTACACTAATAGGGTTTAATTCAAAATTTTCAATCCGGATGGGTTAAATTTATCATGAATTAGTTTTGGTTTAGATATTTATATTAGAAGTTTTACTAGTTATCATTCCACTTTTTATCTTTCACCGTTTTAATTTGGACTAAAATATCTTCTCTACAATACTTTTTCTTTTCTCCTCTTTTAAGTAAATGAGTAATTTTATCAAAATCTATAGACTACTTTTTCAAACACTGAGCCGGTAACTAGTAACCTCTTATATTAGATTTATAAATTTATTATGTATTTAAGTGTTACTTTAGGTCCGTTTGTTATTTACCCATAATTAAAGTATGTCGAGGATATATGTGATTTATTTTGCTCATATAGTTTAAATTTGAGCTCAAAGTATATTGTAAGTTGGAAAAGATGTTAAAATTATCTTATAATTCACTGCACTTATTATTAATATAAATAATCCAATAACTTCTATATTGTAGATAATTATTTTTTATTTAATTGATCTCATATTAAATCAATAAATTTAACAGAATGACAATAGAAGGATTGAAAAATAGAAGGTACTAAAATGAAATTCTATTATGTAAACATTAAGGAGTAATTTCCAAATTTTAATTCCATACTTAATATCAAATGCTAAAAATTAACTATCATCCATTGACCAAACATTATTACTTGGAGATTATGATGTTGACTTTCTTGCAATGGAAGTGGAGAGTCCACTAGCGGGAGTATAAATGGTTGACCAGAAGGTCCACGCGGTTAAATCTGTAATATGTATTATTTTATTTTTTATATAAAATGTTTGGAAAGTTGAAGAAATTATTTATAATATTTTAGATTTTTTAATATAATTTTTGTTTTTCTAGTTTTAAATCATCCATGTTTAATAATAAAATTTAAATAAATAGAAGAAATGTATTTGAGGAGAAGAGTTGTAATAAAATAAAAATAAAATAAGAAGGAGATAATCTAGTGATTGACACTTCTCACTTAGAACCTCTTCCTTTGTGTAAAAAATAAATAAATAAAAATAATATTTTTTTTAAATTAAATAATAGTTTATTTATACTCTGTGCGATTAATTTTAAGCATCTTATAACGATTTTTAAAAGCGGAGAAATTTTTTATTATAAGATGGTTTAGATTTTTAATATAATCTTTAATCTTTAGTTAGAAATTTTTTATATTTAATTGTATAGTTTAAATAGGTACATAAGATATCTATTAATCATTAATTTGTATAAATAAATTCAAATATTTTATAAAAAAAATAAGATGGAGTAATTTTATTCTATATCGAATTTTCATTCGGGTTGGTTTCGATTAAATCGATTTAGGGGCTGCTTGGTTTAATGGAATGTGAATGGATCTATGGAATTGATTCTCATTTTTTATAAAAATAGGTTGTTTGGTTGTTATTATGAGTATGGAAACAGTAGCCCCATTTCTAAAAACATGGGATTGGGCCATTACGGACTAATTTGGTGGGTTTGAACTTTTGAGATCAATTCTCTTCTTCCCCCTCCTTCCTTTTCTCCCGGTGCCTTTATCTCTTCCTTTAATATCATTCTCATACCGATTCTCATTTCAATTTAACAATTATGGTGATTAGAGAAGACAAACCAAATAAGAAAAAACTATTCTCATTTCAATTTAACAATCCATTGTCGTTTCATACTACTATCAGTCTCATACCGATTCTCATTACTAATCTCGAACCAAGCAGCCCCTTAATCTATCAGGTTAATTGGGTTTGGGAATTATTGGAACTACCAGTTAATCGAGCCGAATACTGTAACATCTAAACTGAACCAACTATATATATGGTTAAAATTTCGAGTTTTAGGCGAGTCCCAAATAACAAAAACAAAAATCAAATGCTGCCAAAATAACCACACAATATATCGGTTATCTATCCAAATAATCAATTTGACCTGATTACCCCGAACTAATTTCCCCAAATTGATGTTCAAACGAATTATTTGGGTGAATCTGAATAATAAAGGCAGAAGGGAATTTAAATAATCTCAAAATAAACTAGGGATGTTCAAGTTCTCAAAATTACTTGTTTTACTAAAAATCTGAGGTACTTCATTTATAGTTATACTAGAAAAAGAAATTTTTTCAAAGGTCTCAACTGTTCTCCAAACATATCAATTCCTTGAAATAATAGTTTACTTTTGAAAAAAAAATATATATTTAAGGTTATTTAATAATTACCAACCGTCTCAAAATAATAGACGTGAACCATTTGTCCTCTTAGGAGATCGTTCAATAAATGATCACCACAGGAAGCCAAAAAAAATATAAATTCAGGGCCTCCATTGAAGAAACCATATCCGCCAGCTCCTCCCCTACTTCATTTCCAGCATTAACAAGATGGAAAAGTACTACTTCATGGAAATCATGGCCTTGTTGATGCTCATGACCATGACTCTTTTAAGAAGCAGTGGGGTGGCCGCCATTACCGAAGCAGAATGCAGGAAGGAGAGAAAACTTGGGATGTTTGCCTGTAAGTCTCTCGTCCACGGCTACCTTCCCTCGCCGGAGTGTTGCCAACGGATGAGAAACACCCATTCGGAGTGCGTCTGCCCCTTAATCACGCCGGAAGTGGCTGCACAAATTGACATCCCTAGTGCTTTAAAGATTGCCCAAGCTTGCGGCATTAAGATCTCGTTTCCCTTTCAGTGTGGCAGTAAGTTTAAGCTAATTCTTCTTGCTTAATTAATTTCATTTAAGATGAATTATATTTACCTCCCTTATAGTTTGGTCAAATTATGGATATCACCTCCTAATTTTTTATAATTATATTTATTCCATTTGACCGAAATCAAACATAAAAAATTGTCAAAGTGTGGATTACATTTATCTCTTATGTGGTTTGGTCAAACTACTGATACTCTCATTAGGTTCCGAAAATTATATTTACCTCTCTTGACCGAAGTCAAACATCAGAAAATATCAAAAGACGGTAATTTTCAGACAAAATGAATTTGGGTGGTTGTGAATGTAAATCTTTTTAATAATATTTTGACTAAATAAAAAATATTTACGCAGCAGATTTGCTTTTTTTTGTTAATTCGAGAGTTGGTTGTATGAGTTATGATAGTTAAAGGGGCTAAATGTAATTTTAGAAACCTAATAGGGTATCAATAGTTGACCAAACCACAAGAGAGATAAATATAATTTACCCTATAATATATGGGAAAATCTAACAATTTTTGACAAAAATGAATTTTGGTGGTTGTAAGTATGAACTTTTTCAATAATGTTTTGACTCAATAAAAATACATATGTCAAACAACTTTACTCTTTTTTATCAATTAGAGGTTAGTTGTCATGAGTTTATATGGTGTAAATTTAATTATCAAAAATTTAAAAAAATATCGATGTTGATCAAATCACAGGAAAGTAAATCTAATTCATCCTTCTAGTTATTAAACTTGTTCATCTCTCTGTGGCACATCTTCAAGTTTCTCTCCTTCAATTAATTAATTGGTTTCGTTTAGGTCTGGTGATACCTTCTCAAAGGAGCTCCCCTGGTGGATTCAGAACTATGGTCTTCAACAAGGCATGGTTGCTAGAGCTGCTCCGGACAATAGCAATGGGATTCTATTAGGGCCAAAAGTTGATTGAATCATGAATCGAGGATTGAGAAATAAATAATAAATTACTCGAGTTAGGAATAATTTCAATCTTTGATTTTGCTTAAGAATTATTAAAGAGTACTCAACTTGTATTAACAAACAAAAGCAAACTAGTTATAAAAGAAAAAGGCCTCACAAAATCTTCAAATTGTTTCATTATAGCTCCAATTGATGAAGAGCAAGCCATTTGCTATCAATTGGTTGAAATGAAAAATTGACATCCCAACAAAATTAAATTTTACGTTGTTTTCAATATGAAGAGTTAATTATTAAATACAGCTCACTATTTCTTTAATTATGAAAATAATCTTTCATTTCTTTCAATTTTCACCACCACCCCCTCTCCTCTCCCTCCCCTTTTATTTTTCAGGTGGCGTCCTTCCTTCCTGTACAGAAACTCCCTCTCGTCTCCAACCCTCTGGTCTGTCTTCCTTCCTCCCCTCGATTTTCTTTTTTCGAGCACGTCATCACTAAATACGAGAAAGTCCCTTTAAACTAATTTATTAGACTTGAAAATTTTGATTAATGATCCATCGATTATTATAAGAGATTTTAAAAGATATATATATGTTTACATCCAAAAATTATTTGGGAGAGATGACTAGATAAACAAAATAGGTTTATAGGGTCAAAAAAATTCATGGGTTTGTCGGATTCAAGTTGGCGCTCCTCGCAATGTCGCGGCCTCTAGCAGATGCCTGTGGTTTGTCGCAAATCTTGTCGTGGCCTTCAGGATCTATTGTGCCCTTCATTCGAGTTAATTGAACACTATTTTCGGCTGTCCAAAGCAACAAACAAACATTAATCTTGGTCGTCTCATGAGATGACCTAAAAAATCTATCGGTCATTTTATTGAACTACCAAAAAATAGATTTAGGTCATTGGTTGTATCAGATGTTAAATATTTGCAGTTCAATTCATTCAATCAGACAGTTATTTTTGGCTAATTTACTCCCTAGCTAAAAAACTTTTCCAGCCAACTTCATTATCAAACAAAAAATAGTTTCGGTAATAGTTTTAAGGGTTTTTTTTTTTTTTTTACAATTTGCCCTAAAACATATAGCAAAGATAAAATTGTCCAAGATAAACGGTAATTAATAAAAAGATGGATAGTAAATAACAACACCGATGGACCGCAGTTGATGAGAAGGCAAACATCTCCGGTGGGTTGGAATGGTTGAATATTTAAACACAATAATTTCACTTTTGATTATACCT
Organism: Knoxia roxburghii; assembly: GCA_030378225.1. Lineage (NCBI taxonomy): Eukaryota > Viridiplantae > Streptophyta > Magnoliopsida > Gentianales > Rubiaceae > Knoxia > Knoxia roxburghii. Next base: position 39,598,394 of record CM059423.1, read on the forward strand.
AATCTAAATAAAAAAAATATATTGTCTAAATAAATCAATGAGTATAAGATAAAGAGAATATGACAAACATAGCTATTATTTAAGATGAAAGAATAATAATTGATTCTCATCATAATGTTTTCCCATCCAACCATTAATACCACATAATTAATAGTACGGTAAAAATGATATTCACAATAAAAATTCATCATAAATATTTATTTTTATTCAATACTCAGTAAATTCTGAACACCTTAATACCAAAACTCTCAGTTCTCTACCTCAATTCTTCCTAAACACTCTTAAAATCATTTAAAAAATTCCTTAAAAATACACAAAATATAGTATTCGTAAAAAGATAAGCGTATCCTCCAAGCATTTTCATATTCTTGATGATGTTTAATTAGGTGAATATATATATTTTAGTAATTAAATTCAGTTAATTTTTTAAAAGAGTACCTTAATATTTAGTTTATTTTTACTTTAATAACTCTTTTTGTAAACTATTTTGAATTTAAGATTTTTTTTGGTACAATAAATTTAAGAATTTTGATATTGCAGTTTGCAACAGCAATTATTCCAACATTTAATTAATTCGATAGATATCTTTTCACTCAAATGTATCCATTTTTTGCCATTTTTAGAAGGAAATGAATCTCATTTGCAGCTTGTTTCCCCATTCTCCCGCACACACTCCAAAGTTTCCATTTTTCGGCATTCTCGTTTATGCCATTTCTCGCACGAACAAAGTTTCCATGTTGATTTTTCAGCCCAACAACTTTTCGCCATTACAAATTCCATTTCTTCTAACGTATTTCTACTTCATATTAATCCCAATTCAATGTTTAATATTAAGAATAAATTTTGTTATTATTACTATAAAAGAGCTGTATTTCAAACCCAGCCTACCATATTTCCAAAGTCAACTTCTTCAAGCACCCTATGTTAATAAATTAAAGATTCACCAACCCTAATAAACCTAACAAAAATCAATCCAAAATCACTTCTGGGTTTTCTTCTCCGTTCCGAAATCTCAAATGGGTCGGAAGCCAATTGACTCCGAAGAGAGTAGATTGGGTTCAAAGATTCTTCTTTTTCTGGGGATTGTATCATGTACCATGGTCTATTTGTTTATGTCATCTGTGTTGAGACCTTCCGAGAGTACAATTACTAAGCCATTGACCAATTTAGATGAGGAAAGTGGGAGACTTGGCGGTGATGAAATTGCTGGTTGCTGTAAAGGGATACCACATTTGGAGTTCTGGGGGCCTGCCGTGAAGTGGGGTACAGATTTTAAGTTCAATTCTGCCGAGGAATGTTGTAAGGCTTGCAAGGCAATGTGTACTGGTAAAGATGGGCCTTGTTTGTGTGATTCCTGGGTTTTTTGTGGGGATAGAGAAGCTTGTGGAGCACATTTTGGTGAAGTAAGTTCATCAATTTTGGTGCATTTGATGTCATAAAAATGGTTCTTTTGAACGTTATTTTCCTATGCATATAGGTATAATTGTTGACTGATAATGCTGATTGAGTTTTTGATTTCCATACAAATGTGTTTAGGTTGTCTTTGCATTGTGGAAATGTAATCCCTCTTTGTTGGGAGTCAGATGAGAATTAATTCCTTAGGCAATTCAGGCTGCAATGTAGTGTTGCTGCGTTTAACATTTAATCTCTCAAATCAATTCTGACAAACAACTTTTGGAACATCTGATTTTAATTGAATTGACTCCATTTAATGTAATACTTAGTTAGAAGTAGGGTGAAATCGATACTTCAACTGTGAAAATTGGTAAAACAAGTTGAGGTTCTTTTTTTTTTTTTTCTTAATAGAATTTACTTTAGGAATTATCATTGAGTGTTCTGTAAGTCTTGAGTACAAGATAATTGATTATCTGTTTTTATGTAGTCCAGCTGAGATTTTTTTTTGTTTTCCTTTGTGTTATTGATGTAGTGCTGGTTGAAGAAACAGCAAGATACTCTTGCTCCTGAGAGGCATGGAGAAGGGAACAACGTCATGTGGACATCTGGCCTTGTTTTCGGGAAAGGAGAAGTATGATATTCTTTTTCCTTCCAATAATTAACATGTTTTATTCACTTGCATTGATAAATTGTATGTGCTATACAGTCCTACCATATTCTGTTTGTATTGGTGACTGAATTTGAATGTTCTTCAAGGTTTCAGGAAGCTAAAAGCATCCTTTTTGCCATTAAACAAAAGCTGAAATTATTACATCATTATTAACTATAAAACAGAGGAATCATTGTTAACTTAATAACAGAGATATCTTGCAATGGGCTTGCTGCATTAACTCTGTTTTTCTTGTGCTATAACCTTGCTGTTAGTTATTCATACTTTCTGTAGCCTCTATCTAATTTCTTATATTCTGTCTCTTTCTTATTAGCTGAATAATGCATCATAATGTGGATCAAAGTGCTAGTAGTTGAACTGGTACTTTTATCTATGAAAGATACCGAATGAGGTCCGGAGGCTTTCAATTGGGGTTTGGAATCATTACGATATAATCCAAATGAAAACAAGTATATGTGGTTTTGATACCCACACGACTTAACAAAGAATGGCTTTTTATTTTTGACTGTTGAGAAATGTGCTATCATTTCATATTGTCCTTTTGAATGCAGTCCTTTTGTCAAGTGAGATAGGACCTTCATAGTGATTGTCCTTTTGATGCTGTCCTTGCATTTTGATGTGGTAGTTAGCCGGTCAGGATACCATGTGCTAAAGGTTGATAATTTTATGACAAACTTTTGGCTGGGATTATTTTCGTGATCTTACTTTAGATATAGATACTTTATCATTTTAGGTATTGAGTGTACCATATGGAAACTGCATTTGGCCATTCTGGTTGAAATGTTGCTGCAGCTCTTGCCACTGTTATTCCTGATAAGCCTCCAAATTCAAATGGATGTCAAAAACCTTTCCTCTAGTTTTTCCCCCATTTACCAGAACATCTTTTCCCCAGATGATAAGATGAACAACCTCTTCTTTTACACTAACAATCACATTTTATGAAAATATTTTTATCTCCTGAAAAGCCTTTTATGAGGTTCATCTACTCACATATCCCATGTATAATTTATGATAAGATCAAGAAGAGTGTGGAAATTCGTTTTATTATTGCATATACTCTAAAAGCAGTATCAATTTAAGTCTTAGTTGTTTCAAATATTTGTCCAAATCTTTTGTGTACATATTCCCTTTGCGTTTAATTGCAAAACATTTGCATTTAAAGTTTCTCTGTGGGAGTGAATACTAAGAGCAAGATTTTCTTTCTTGCTTTTCCTGTAGGGTATTATTGGCATGGATACTGAGTATGGAACTCTTCACATAAAGGTTATCTTTATTCCTTTTGCTTATGTTTAAAGCTTCTAGTGTTCACTTATTTGTTACATGTATCTTTCTTCTGGTTGCAATTTATCTTGAAGTAGTTTTATGTGAGAGTGTGTCACCCATATGGTTTGTCGTAATCCTTTGTTTTGCTGATTTTACACGACTTATTTGGGAGTTGAAACTCTAGCATTACTTTTTGGATTTTCTTGAGGAGCCTTTGTGGCAGTCAGTGAACATTGTTGTAAACTCTTGTAAAGTTTTGAGAAGCATCTATTTTGGTCTTACCATTCTCAGTATGGAAGTTTGTAGAATCACAAGCTGTTATTGTTAATTTGAAATAGTTTTGGAGAGGAGGACTTCTTGAAATCTTTATACACGGATATCCAACTCTCATGAGTAAGTTTTCATGGTGCTTGCTGCATGTTCTCTTTAGATTGTTTAATATCTTCCCTTTATTGTTTATTTTCCATCTAATTTTATGTTTCGGATTCCGCCATTAGTCCACTTTGAGACCTGTACCCCATTTACATCATTGATCTAGCGCTATGATAGAGCTTATGATTAAAATTTTGGCCTTCTCAGTGCAAAGGTTTCTTCACCTTCTCTTTGCTGCATTTCTGAAAGAATATACTTTATTGCAGCTTTTGCCAGAATGTTCACCGCATTCAGTTCAATACATACTAGAGTTGTTGGCGTTGCGCCACTGTGCAGGGTGTCACTTTTATCGTGCTGAAGGACGTGGTCAATCGTGGGATTCACGTGGAAACCACATAAAAGATGTAAGGTTTCTTTTGGTACTCATCTTCTCTTAGTTACAACATCACTCAAGATTTCCTTTCTTTTATAGAATGGAGATATCAAACAAGGTTTTCATTTCTGTCTTTCATTCATTTCATTTGCTGAGATCGCTTCCATAAACTATCTCCAGCTGCCAAAAGCACAAAAATTCAATTTTACTTGGCTCTATTTGATTGATTCTGTTTCATCAACACACTGTATTCATTGGACAGAGACATTCAGCACTTCTTGTGTATCATTTTGTTCACAATCTGTCCTGTTTTTGAACTGCCTTATTACCACTTTCCAGGCTTCTTTCGGTCCTCCATTTGCGCTGATTCAGGGCACTCTAGAAGCCCACGGAACAACTTTCAACGACATGCCGACAGAGTTCTGTCCAAACATAAAACGGGGATCAGTGGCATGGATTGGCTCTGGTCCTGAATTCTTCATAAGCCTAGCAAAGCATGCAGAGTGGAAGAAATCTTATACCGTCTTCGGATTCGTGCTCCCGGAGGACATGGCTATTGCAGAGAAGATTGCTCAGCTTCCCACCAAACCAGATGTTTGGAACACCATCAATGTGGCAGTTTTGGAGAAAACAGTACCTTTATTGCTTCGCAGAACCAACAGTAGTGAAGGCCTGAACTTGAGCTTTAAATAGGATTCATATTGTCAGGTTTGGCTGCCTTTAATTTGTGATGGCTACTGTGTAAATTAGTCTAAAAGGGTTTTTTTTTGTTTTTTTTTTTGGGAAATATGAGGGTTGAAATGATTTATTTACCCTTCTAACTCTCAATGTACTGAGTAAAACTTGCATCCAAATAGAATACAGGAATAATAATGGGAAATTTACTAAAAGAAATTTCTTTAAAAATGATTTGTGAAAATTTTGGATGGAATTTTTTTATTTGAATATAAATGGAGAGTAAAATAAGGTGAACACTTCATTGCATTTTCTATTGTATCAAATTTTCATATTGTATAAATCTTTAATCTTTCATCATAAGTGTAATATTTAAATTATAATATTAGAAGAATATATTGAAAATTTTAACCAAATACTGGAGAATGGAAGAGGCAATTGTTTGTGATGATTTAATGAATATGGTGGCAAATAGAGGAATTATAATTATAAAGGTTTTTAGAGTGAATATAGTAAGAGAAACGCTTAAATCTTTTTTTTTTCTCTCTCTCATAATAATTTTCAGTATGTTATTTTCGGGGCAATTTATATTATGTTCCCTAATAGCTCATTACGTTTCTCCCAAAACCAATACACTCTTTCACTTTTATATAAGACACATATAACATGTTCTTAGGACTACTATATAAGTATATAAGTATTGTTATTTTTTTATCCCTTTTAAATTTTTATGGACTGTTTAATTTTTTTTATTATTACTTTTCATTATTTTTTACTAAAAAAATTGACAGATAATATTACTTTTTTATTAACCATGATTTGAACTATAATTATTTCGACCTATTTTTTTAGATTCTCATGAATGTTTAACCATTTGGAGTTTGATCGTCATTTTGGATTGAATTGTGAGTCGATTTAAATAGATTGAATGTTTATGAGAATTCGATTAGTTGTCTAAAAAAGTTATTTTCTTAAATTTTCATTAAAAAATTATCAAAATTGATAATAGAAAAATTAAGTATGACTATTTTTTGTCTCCCGCTGTCGCCACCTTTTAGACCATGTTACACTTTTAAAAAATAAATAATAAACAAAAATATCCTCCTATGACAGAGGTTTGGGTCTTCTTCCATGGACGTGCTCCTAGCAGCTAGCTTCGCCGAGAAGCAACCATAGTCTTTAGATCATGGCGACCCTTTAAATTTTCCCACACGTAACCCAAATAAAATCATCCCTTTCCAATAATCAAAGTACAAAGGAGTTGGCCCCAGAGGGCTGGAATTGCAGAATCTTGTGTTGAGAATATTTTTTAAAATTTTTTATTTTATTAAAATTCTATTATTGAAAAAATAATTTAAATTAAAAACAATATTTTTTTAAAAAAAAAACCCTAAAACAAATTCTCTTATTTTGTTAAATATCAGAGAACCCGACAAGAATTCGCCCGGCCCACCTCATGTCTACACATGTGATTTTGAGAACAGGGGAGTTATCGATAACGAGTGAAGCTCATTTCTTGCCACCAGATTAATTCATTTACATCCAGAGGAGGAAGAAGAAGAAGTGGGTGTATGATCATTGCCCATTCTTATTGATTCATTTCGAAACGTGCCATTTGTAAATTCTCCTCCATTCAATGGTTATATATAAGTGAAGCCAGGATTCAAGAACAATATCTTCCTTCATTAGCATCACCTTCAGTTAAGCAAGAATGTTCGGCCAGTTCTTATTCAACTCTTTCTCTAATCCCATAAACCTCTCATATGCCCTTTCTGGGATTGCCTTATTATGGATGATTATTTCACTGATAATCATCACAACAAAATCAAACAATAAGGGACAGCCCACCTTGCCGCCAGGCCCTAGACCATTGCCCCTGGTGGGAAACCTACTATCCCTTGATCCTGAACTTCCCGCATATTTCGCCAAACTTGCACAAACATACGGTCCAATTCTGACACTCTGGCTAGGTAAAAAGGCCGGGATCGTGATCAGCTCGCCCGCCCTCACGCGGGAAGTTCTCAAGGATCACGACGCAGTATTCGCCAACCGGGATGTCCCGGCAGCTGCTCGGGAGATCGCGTACGGTGGCTCAGACATCGTCTGGACACCCTACGGCGCAGAATGGCGGATGCTGAGGAAAGTTTGTGTGCGTGAAATGTTGAGTGGTCCATCGTTAGACAATATGTACAACCTCAGACGACTTGAACTTCATCGAACAGTTAGATATATCCATGGAAGAGCAGGCGAGCCGGTTAATGTCGGCGAGCAGCTGTTTCTGTCTGGGCTTAACGTGATTACTAACATGTTGTGGGGTGGTACGGTTGAGGGGGAGGCGGAAAGAGCGAGCGTCGCAGCCGAATTCAGGAATTTGGTTGGAGAGATGACAAAGTTTTTGGGAATGCCTAATGTGTCTGATTTTTACCCTGGTTTGGCGAGGTTTGATTTGCAAGGGATTCGGAAGCAATGCAAGATTTTGGTTGAGAAAGTTGACGGGATATTTGAGAGGGTGATCGAACAAAAAGAGAAGAGTAAGGTGGAAGAAGCTGGCGATAATAATGGTAATCAAAGTAAGGATTTTTTGCAGGTCTTGCTTCAGTTGAAAGATGCAAAAGATGCTAAAACTCCGCTCACTATGACTCACGTCAAAGCCTTACTCTTGGTACGTAACTTTCCATTTATATATAGAGTTGTATTTAAATTCTGTCTACTTTTCTCTTATCGTATATTTTGATTTTTTTTAAAAAAAGGAAGGGGCAAAACAATAATTCAGAGGCGATCTTTCGGTGTCACAAACATAACATATGGGTATTACTAGTTATCGTATCACTTCTAGCATTATTATAGGGTGATAAAAATTAGCACGGTAACTAGTAAAATTTCAAATATATTCTAGCGTGAAATTATATTTACCTCCAATGTAGTATGGTTAAACTACCGATACCCCCATTAAGTTTTTGAAATTACATTTAACCCTCCTTAAACACCTAAACTCATAACAACTTGACAGAAAAAATAGTAAAATTGTTGACGTAAACATTTTTGTTGAGTCAAAAGATAGTTGAAAAAGTTTATATTCACAACCATTTAAACTTATTTTGGTCAGACATTCTCATATTTTTCTATTTTTTTGACATTTTTCAATGTTTAATTTTGATCAAGTGAGTAAATATAATTTCAAGAATTTTCATAGGATATTGATAGTTTAACAAAAGCACATGAAAGGTAAATGTATAATTTTTTTTGCTCATAATTAAAAATCATGAACAGGATATGGTAGTGGGCGGGAGTGACACAACATCAAGCACTGTGGAATTCGCCTTAGCTCAAATGATGAGTAAGCCAGAAATACTGAGAAAAGTTCAGCAAGAACTGGATTCAGTAGTTGGTAAAGACAGAATGGTAGAAGAATCAGACATTCCAAATTTCCCTTACTTATATGCAGTAATGAAGGAACAACTTCGTTTGAGTCCAGCGCTTCCTCTTTTAGTGCCTCATAGTCCCAGCGAAACATGCATTGTTGGAGGATACACAATCCCAAAAGGAGCAAGAGTTTTCATCAATATTTGGGCTATTCATAGAGACCCTTCGATCTGGAACGACCCTTTAGAATTTCGTCCCGAAAGATTCTTGGATAATGAACGGGATTACAGTGGAAGTGATTTTAGTTATTTACCATTTGGTTCTGGAAGAAGGAGCTGTGCTGGAACATCAATGGCTGTGAGGAATTTCATGTTTTCACTTGCTTCACTTGTTCATTCTTTTGATTGGCAAGTGCCTCGTGGGGAAAATATTGACTTGGCCGAAAAATTTGGGATTGTGTTGACTAAGAGAACACCTTTGATTGCAATTCCAACCCCTAGATTGCCCAATCCAACCTTGTATGAATGTTAAAAGAATCTCAATATTTGTTTCGGTCGAAAATAGCACTATTTCTTGTTTAAAATAATTATATTGTTAAATGTATTCTTTTGAAATCAATGAAACATTACTACTTCTGTTTCAAAATTAAATGTCCCATTCCTAATCACTTTTTTCATGGCACATTGTAAAGGACTGAGGGACAAGGTGTTTTCATTCATCACAGGTCATGATCAAAATTTGAATACATCATGTTTCCTCTCAATTTAGTGAATAATATACAAAACAACATATTTCCTTTATGTAAAAATAATAATAATATCGTCTTAATTTTTACATTTTACTACCTCAATTTGAACTAACTTCCCTTGTCACTCTCTCTTCCCCTCATAGTAAAAGAATAAATTTATCAAAATTGAGACTTAAAACTGAGGTGAGATGGTAATTTGTAATACCCTAATAATAATAAAATGAATTTTAAAAATATATTATATAGTAATAATTACTAATCCACCAACTACTCAAAATCCCACACAACAAACCATTGTCTCCTCCTTTTCAAGTCTGGCCAAACTCCAAAAACTAACTTAATTTGTTTGATCCTAATATATATACCACCTCTACAAGCGCGTGTTACATTTCTTATAATAAATAAGTGATACATATTCAACTTAAATTTCCATTCTTCATTTGTAATAAGCGTTTGGCTAAATGTTAAAAAAATAACACAACTACCTTAGTCAAATTTAGATTATAACTTATTAGATTAGTCAAATTTATAGGACTAAATTTGATACTTTCATAAATTTTTAAAACAAAATTTGTCATTCTTAAATTTTATTTTGAATTTTTAATAATTGTGCCACTTGGATTCCACGTGTATACCACATATGCTAAAAACAATATTAATTGGACTAAATTATCTCAATATAGAAACACTGAGAACTAAATTTGTTATCTACGAAACGTTTAGAACTAAATTTGACACCAGGTCATACTATAGGATTATTTATGCATTTCTTCGTAGATTATACTTGGAAAGCCAAAATATTTTTTTGGTTGCTTATAATAGGTCTTGTATCGCTTTTGGTCCCTTATAATTTTACGATGACCTTTTTAGTCCTCTAACTTTAATTTATTAGATCTTTTGGTCATTCTTAATAGAAATTTTGGTCAACAAACGATTTGACTAAATTTCCTGTTAATCTTGGGGACCTATTATAAGGGGCCAAAAGGGCCAAAAGTGATACAAAACTTACTTAGAAAATCATTTTAGATGTTAATCTACTCTCCAGAATCTTGACTAAGCAAACTCTAAAAACATTTAAAAGTTTTAACTCCAAAATGAGAATTTGCTATATGCTGAAGCCCTCGTGTGTAAATTACAGCATTTTCTGTACTTATGTACGAAGATCTTTGAAGTTTTACTTAATCATCCCTCCCTCCCTCCCTCCCTCCAAAACAACCTCCAGTCGCCAACCGCCACCTTTCCCCGCCGCTACCACCCTTATGCGACCATCAAATTCACCTCCCTCGCCGGGCCCTTCCACCTTCAACGCCTAAACCCACCCCCAAAATGGTTCAGTTTCACGAGCATATAATAACAGACCTCCTAGAAGACCCTCAAGGTGGCCTAGTTATACTCTCTGGTGGCCTCTGCCTCCACAAACTCGTCGCCTCCCTTCTCCACCTCCACCACCCATCTCAAGGCTCCCTCTTAATCCTCTCCTCCTCCACCTCCCAAAAAGCATCCATTATCCGTAGCTACGAAGCCACCCTTTCCCCTTCTCAATCTTCTCAATCGCTCCCCTCTGAAATCACTTCCGACCTCCTGGCACACCAGCGTCTCAGCTTGTACTCCTCCGGCGGCATTTTTTTCATCACTACTCGTATCCTAATCGTTGACCTCCTCACCCACCGCCTGCCTACGACCTCCGTAGCGGGAATTATTCTTCTCAATGCCCATTCTCTCTCTGATACTTCCACTGAGGCATTTATTGTTCGCATTCTTCGGTCTTCCAATCGGGTCCTCTTCGTTCGTGCTTTCTCCGATAGGCCCGATGCTATGGTCTCTGGTTTTGCCAAAGCTGAACGGACTCTTAAGTGCCTTTTTCTCAGAAAGCTTCACCTCTGGCCGAGGTTTCAGGTGTTCAGTTTTAAATTTAATCAAATTGGTTTTCTTGTTTATTTATCTTTACAAATTTTTATTAGAACTTATGTAAAGACAAACTCTTTTTTTGTTTGGACATGGCGGTTAAGAGTATTTATGAACAGTCATGAAATTATTTATCTGGGCTGAATGTAAATTCAGGAATTGTAGGTAATCGTGCACTTTCAAATAGTTCAATGTACACCCAAATAGCGTTCTAATACTACTTGAATTGTACACTGCCTTTAAGTAGCTTTACCTCGCTCTGATGCTCTAATGTTGAGACTTATGAAGTTGAAAGCTATCGTCTTGGTGTGGTAGAATGGTATTGATTTGATGAGAGTTATACATGATAGTAGCTTGTTTTATGTATTTTAGAAAGTTGTACCATCATCTGCTGTAATACTAGATTTTGTGTATCGTTCTAGCTCTGTGTATTGAGATGTCTTCAAAAGAGTTGCTACCCTGTCGCGATTATTTGTTCATTTGTCATTTTAGCATATTAAGGGAAGGTGCTTAACCATGTCATTATAAATTCTAAAACATGCATTATGGTCCAGAACTTTGTATATGGAATTTCAGTTTGGTCCTCGTTAACTTTGGACTTCCTTTCTTTTGGTGCTTTTTCTGGTGTGTAGGTGTACGTTTCACAGGATTTGGAGAGGGATCCACCAGAAGTGGTTGATATAAGGGTGCCAATGTCACCTTATATGATTGGGATCCAAAAGGCAGTGATTGAGGTAATGGATGCTTGTTTGAAGGAGATGAGGAAGACTAACAAAGTTGATGTGGATGACTTGACTGTGGAAAATGGGTTATTTAAGTCATTTGATGAGATAATAAGGCGGCAGTTGGATCCTATTTGGCATACACTCGGGAAAAAGACAAAACAGCTTGTTTCAGATTTGAAGACATTAAGAAAACTTTTGGATTACCTTGTGAGGTATAAAACAAGAAAATTAAGTTGTTTCATCATGTTCAGATCTATCCATGCTCCTCTGGTACAATGAAATTCACAGTGATGATCTCCATAAGTTTCTTCAGTATCATGCTTCTTGATTTCTTAAAATTTTTCATATTGTATCATTAGGTTATAGGTTACATAATTGAGTCCCTCTTTGAGTTTAGAGTATTTCCTTTCTCGTAGTTGTGTTTTTTTCTTTTATATTACATTTTGATTTTTGACATTACTTTTACCTGTGTTTTGCTTTATTGAAGATGCCAAGGGGAGTAACTTTGCTTGTAGTATAGCCCTTTCATGCTAGAAAGTGGTTCGTTATTTTTTCCCCCTTTAGACTTCAAAGGGTGTATATTTTTTTTTTTTTTTTCCTTTTTTACGTGTACAATATATTTTCATTCTAGCTTTTTACTTTTTCTTTCTCCCAGGATTCAAACTTGACACATGGCCTAATTTGCCCATCTATCCTTATTAGAGCAATGATTTAATATGCAGCTGTCATTTAAGCACTTTGGGAAAACAAAAATTTTGATGCATTGATTTGATACAGCAGTAATTGTTATATTGACTGTAGATGATATATGGTGTTCCCCTGCTTCCACTCTTTCAACATTTTGCCAGAACAAAATATGACATTGAATATGTTGTGGGTAGGTATGATGCCATGACGTATTTGAAATACTTGGATTCTCTGAGAGCATCAGAGAGTTTTCGGTCAGTTTGGATATTTGCAGAGTCTAGCTACAAGATTTTTGATTTGGCAAAGAAGCGTGTTTTCCGTTTTGGGAGGTCAGATGGTAAGAAAACTGTAGGACAAATTAAGGCTACAGCAACCAAGAGGAGAAAGCTAGAAAAGAGCAACAGTGAGAAAGGTGAGTTTTTCTTGGTTTTGGTTATCTTTATGTAGCCTTCTTTGTCATATTTTACTAGTTTCTTGGTTTTTCTTTTTGAGGATTGAGACCTTTTTAATGAAAGGAATTAGGTTTATCCTTTTTTTTTTCCCATTTTGTGACTTCCTTTGAGGTAGTTGATCGAACAATCAGAAAATCATATATATTTGATGTATCAACATTTTTTGCTTCTTTTATGCATCTTTTCAGATTTACAAGTATGCAATGATGGTGGAGCAGTTTTGGAGGAAGTCTTGGAGGAGCCACCTAAATGGAAGGTGTTGCGTGTGAGTGAGTAGATCAATTTCCTTTGACAGTTGATATGTAGATTCAATATTTGTTGGTTTTTTTGACCTTCCCAATTTCTAGATATGTGAAGTGTTCCTTGGACATGATTTATTGACAGGACATTCTTGAGGAGATACAAGAGGGAAGAGAGAGACAATCTTTGTCTGAAGAGGAACTAATTACAGATGATTGTGGGTATGATAATGGACTTGTTTTAGTCGCGTGCAAAGATGAGCATTCTTGTATGCAGCTCGAAGATTGCATCAAGAAGGGTTCCCACAAGGTTCATCACACTTTCTTCTGTAACTAAAGGAGCCTTAAGTTTGTTCTCTTGTCTATTTCTTTAACCTCTCTTCTTTCAATTTTTCTTTTTTTCTTTTTACTCTCTGAGTTAGGTGGAGGTTCTGATTTTGTTTTACTGTTCATACTACCAAAACGCTTGTCTTTTAGTTGCATTCCTTCAAAAGTTACACTAATCAAGGTTAAAACTTTTCACGTTGAGGAGTTGTATTCTTTAATAGCTTCCGTTCATTAGACAATTTTCTTACTTTTACTGTTATTATTATTTTGAAGGTCATGCAACAAGAGTGGGAAAACTATTTGCTGAGCAAAGTAGAGCTGCAAGCTTTGCCAAAACGTGGTAAGAAGAAACCAAAGGAGCCTAAAGGTTTCGGGATACTTGATGGAGCCATTCCCTCAGTATCTGGGCAAAAAGCCGAAGTTAGCAGCATAAGCAGACTAGAACATGAGGCATTGTTAGCTGCAGCATCTGAAATTATTAAACAAAGAAAGAAGGATAATGTTGCAAATGATAATCTTGAAGCATGTGAGGGTGGAGAGGGACATAAAAGAGGAAAAGGAAAGAAAAAGAATACATTAAAAGGTTGTAAGACCCTCAAGAAGGCTGCAACAAGTGGTAAATCAGAGCTACATTCTTTTGAGGATGAAGGCCAGGAAAATGGGAGCACTTCAAGTGATGTGGGTGGATCTCTTGAACTGCCTAATAAAGTTGCATCTTCAGATGCATTTTTTATTCAAAAGTGTGGTCAAGATCTTGATCCTGAACCATCAAATGATAGTAAGCAGCTCCCACCAGTGTATTTTTATGCCTTAGATACTGATCAGCATATACTTGACGTTTTGCAGCCATCTGTCATTGTTGTATACCACCCTGACATGGCTTTTGTCAGGGAGATAGAAATATATAAAGCTGAAAACCCCTCAAAAAAGGTGAAAGTATATTTTCTCTTCTATGAAGAATCTACTGAGGTACAAAAGTTCGAGGCAAGTATACGGAGAGAGAATGGAGCATTTGAATCTCTTATTAGGCAAAAATCATTGATGATGATACCTGTTGATCAGGTTAGTTTTCTCCATCTTGTCCTTATTGACCTCTCTACCATTTCCGAAAATTCATTATGTTTTGACAGGGTTCATTTCCTGGGCAGTTGGTCCATTTTCTTGGTATTTAGGATGGATTGGCATGTTTTTTGTAATATTATGACGGGATGGCCTCTATTGTGTCACTAGTGCTTTAAATTGTTACTCTATTTTCTGTTTTCCCCAGTTTATTTTACATCCAGTTATTTTCCTTGACAAGACTCAAATTTGCATCCCAATTTCCACAAATAAGAGTTGTGTCTTTTCTTTTTGGAAAATGAGAGTGACCTAGAAATTGTGGTCTTTCTAAGCTTTAATCGCACGTTAAGCAACTCCAAGAGAATATCTAGGCTATCAGCACCTTATGGTTATTGCAATACCTTCCTTCAAATGGTTTTCATGTGTTTATATTGCAATCAATACATCTGATGTCCTTTTGTTGATTAGTTTATCTTCACTGTTTCATTAGCTATCTTTCTGCCCACTGGAATGGTGTTCTGTTCATTAATGCTTTTTGCTGGATTGGTAGGATAATACATACATATTCTCTATTCTCTCTAATTATCTTTACAATTTAACATCATAACTTAATGCCAACTTTTCCGATCCTTCTATCTATGCCATTCAGGATATGTCTCTAAGGCTAGATTCTTCTGTTGAGCCTCAATCTACAATCTCCCAAAATATGCTTACTAGAAAAGCTGGCGGACGAAAGGAAGCAGGGAAGGAATCACAGGTATATGATCCCAAAAGCTTATTTGTGCTACATCCATATGATTGATTTGGATATAAATGATGGTTCTTATTTTCCTAGGTCATAGTGGACATGAGGGAATTCATGAGCAGCCTCCCCAATGTCTTGCACCAAAAAGGCATGCGCATAATACCGGTCACATTGGAAGTTGGAGATTACGTCCTCTCGCCCTTGATATGTGTCGAGAGAAAAAGCATACAAGATCTTTTCGGGAGTTTTGCATCTGGACGCCTTTACCACCAAGTGGAAATGATGTCTCGCTACTATAGAATTCCCGTTCTTCTTATTGAATTTTCACAAGACAAAAGCTTCTCATTTCAGGTACATTGTTGTTGGTTTTTCGAGGGCAGAGGCGAATTTGGATTTTTGTTTTTTTTTTCATACACTCGATTTTTGCAGTCTGCTGGCGATATTGGTGATGATGTCACTCCTAATAACATTATATCCAAGCTCTCCCTGCTTGCTCTCCATTTCCCTCGCCTTCGCATTGTCTGGTCGCGCAGTTTGCATGCCACTGCTGAGATATTTGCTTCTCTCAAAGCAAACCAAGATGAACCAGATGAAGCCAAAGCTATTAGAGTTGGAGTTCCATCAGAAGAGGGTATCGTGGAAAACGATGTTAGGTAAGCATGTCTGTATTTTAAGCCATTTCCAGCATCAATCTAGCAATACAAGTGATCTTGATTGATACTTCACACCCTTTGATAGAGCGGAGAACTACAACACAGCAGCAGTGGAGTTCTTGAGACGGCTGCCCGGCGTGACGGATGCGAATTACAGAGCCATAATGGATGGTTGTAAAAGCTTAGCTGAACTTGCACTTCTTCCATTGGAGAGACTTGCTGAATTGATGGGAGGTCAGAAAGCTGCCAAAACATTGAGGGATTTTCTTGATGCTAAGTATCCAACATTGGTTTAAGCTATTGGTTTATTTGAACTTCATTACCTGCCATTAGAGAAATGAGGTATATTGAGCATCCTACTGCTCTTGAACTGCCAAAACATGGCCAAATTTTCCATCCCCTTTCCTATTTTGTAATTCATTTGTAATCATTAATTTGTTTCCAGAAAGTGGAAAAGTAAATTGACTAGCTTGAAGTTCCCAAATGTGTTTGGAGAACCATTGAAGTCCAGAAAATAGTTTGAGAAAATTTTGTAATTTAGTATTAATTTGATCCATTGATTGTTGTAAATTTGTGGTATAATGGATGCATTGTTAGAATTTTTTCAAGAAAGGTTCTGATAAACTGAATCAAAGTAACATTGCATTAGAGATGGGCAAGCAGCTAACAGTTCTTTAAGGTACTGGTTTAAATTTGATTTAGCGACATCACCATCGGATCCGTGGCGCAATGGTAGCGCGTCTGACTCCAGATCAGAAGGTTGCGTGTTCGATTCACGTCGGGTTCAATTTCCCGATCCATAAACAACCCCATTTTTTATTTTTTAAATTTGTTTCTTCCTAGATATTCTTTCACAGGCTCGTCTGGGCCTAATTTGTTTGATATGGGCCTCACCAAACCATTAAATAACTAATTAAGGCACTCTGAATTTATGTCCCAATAGCCTAGGACTCAGAGCCAACCGAATTCCCTGTGTTTAGTTAAACAGCACATGGGTTATTTTTTTAAAATGTGGATCAACACTCATAATGAATTTTTAATATGAAAAAATTTTTGCACAAAAATTTTAATTAAAAAATATTTAAATTCTGAAATAATTATTTGTACTTAGTGAATAACATATTCTCATAATAAGATAATAACATAATAGAATATGTTCATAATTACAAATATATATTTATTTATTTTACCTATTTTTTAGAATTATTTTTCTTCCTGCGGATACCACTTAACGATGTTCAGAGTCACCACAAGACAATTCATGCCGTCATCTTCTTCTTCCAGCCTTATCCAAATCCTAACCATGTCCTCGTCATCTTCCTTGTCTTTTCTACAACAACAGTAGCAGGAAAAACAGCTTCAAGAAATGTTGTATTTTTCACAAAAATAAGTCATTTGATGAAGATGACAACGATTATCACGAAGATGAAAATTAAAATCATTGTTACGATCATGCATATGGAGACAGCTGTGATGGTGATGGTACTAGTTCTAATAATTGATTGGGATTTCATTCGATTAACACAAGTAGTTGTTCAGGAATTTTTTACCAAAAATTTTTTTTTTGATTATTTTTCTCCTTTTTTATCTTTTTATTTTTTTAAAAAATATTGTATGTGTGAAAATTGTTATTATAGGATTAAATATGTTAAAATAATTAAGATAATATTCATTTTATTGAGATAAAAAAATATATTTATTTTGTTAAATTTTAATAAATTATTTAGAAATTAATAAAAGAACAATTTGATAAAATTATTTTAGAAATAGGACTACAAATATGATTTGTGCCTGAGGACTACAAATCATTTGATTGAGGCCCATATCAATCAAATTAGGCAAACGAGTTGGGCTACAGGCCCAGAGCAGCCTGTGAAAGAATATCCAGAAATTTGAAAAATAAAAAATAAAACGTTTATTGATGGGGAAATTGAACCCGACGTGAATCGAACACGCAACCTTCTGATCTGGAGTCAGACGCGCTACCATTGCGCCACGGATCCTTATTAAATTTTGTTACTCAATTTATTTTACAAGTCCAAGAATATTTTTTTTCCAATTATCCTCCCACCGCCGCGGCATCTACAAATTCGGGAAGCTCCATTTTTTTTTAGTACACATTTCTATATTTTGAATATATTTATTCAGTATTAAAATAATAATTATATTTATTATTTTATTTTATTTCAATAAAAAATAATAATTCTATTACTAAGTCTGTAACTCTTAGGTGCCTTGCGTGTTGGCAATATTAAATTAAACCTAATTCCAATATGATTTGATAATTAATAATTTAATTGACTCAATATATATAATTAGTAATTTAATTGACTCAATATTTATTTATGGTAAGAGTTTTAATTTAGAGACTAAACTAGAAATAAAAGGGAAAAAGTCATGACCGAGGCAAATGTAGTAAAATATCGATGTGATTATCAAAATAGACAAAGAATCATTATATCTGATGAGTAAAGATCGTCGGGTATCTTATTTATAGATAGCCTTTACTCGTCAAATCACTTGTTCATAGATAGTGTTTATACTTGTATTCTACCTCTTATTAATATTGATATATATATATATATATTTTCGATGTGTGGTTAAATGTTTTATATTCAATAATTGATATTAGACCTACATAGTTCGCAATCTCCTTTACCTCAACAAGAAATATGCCATCAAGATTAAAATGATTAATCAATTTGGATGCAAATTCAGTCCCAGTTATCAGAACCAAGTAATTTTAACATCTTTTGTTATATCAACGTAGTTTAGATGTATAAAAAGCTAATTGTCTCCTCAATCTCCCTTTTTTTTTTTGTCATGGGCGGTCTTATTTTATTTTTTGTATAGGGGTTAGACTAGACAAGGGAATCATGGAACTCAACCAGTATGTAATCCTTTTTTTATATAAAAAAGGGCTCTAACGGTCCTAATCTCGACTAAGGACTATTCGTTAAAAAAAAAAAAAAAAGAAACCTACATAATTTTTTATTGCGCGAAAATAAGAATAAAGTAATCGAATATTAATTAAAAATAATTTTATTAAAGGAATAAGATTTCATTTGACTTGTTTGATTTTTGTTAACAAATAATCACATTAATGGACTATCATATATGTCTATTATTAATGAGATTGTCTTTGTTTTTGTCAAACTTGTATGATTGTTCAATATTCTTTATCACACAACAAACACATATTTAAAATCTCAAATTATGAATTTTACAGACATTAATCGAACTTGTTAAGATTTATTTAATCATCCCAATTAAAATTGAAATTAAAACTAAAATATTTTAAACTGAAAGAGAAAATAGAATTCAGGAATAATCAAAGTTTTTCAATAAATATAAGAGAGAGAGAGAGGAACATTTTTAAATGTAGATGATAACGAGAAGTCAAAAAACCACCAAACAGAGTAAAAGCTCGGCTCCCCGTCACAGCACCACCAAAAGGACGAAAGAAATGGACGAGTGCGCCGAGAGTGGAGAAATGATACAACGCGCCACGCACGACACCAATAAAAATCAAAGTGCCCCCCACCTCCACACCCACACCGCACACCGTGACACACACACAGTGGGATGGATGGATGGATAGATGGCCAAGCAAAGCAAGATGACCCAAAAAAAGACAAAAACTCCAACAGGTTGGAGAGAAGTGCGGTACTGTACTTCCTGTTGTTGAGCTGTGAGCTGTGCTCAGTATGTGTTTGTAAGTATGTGTGAGAGAGTGGGTGTGGTGGGTTGATGATGACAATGGAAATGGATGGGCTGGTTGAAGCTGATTGGTTGGGTTGGGTTGGGGTAGTATTGCCCTTATGGTGTGGTGGTGAACTGGTAGAGTAGTTGTGGGGTTGTCATCCCTGCCTGCCCCCCGCTTCTTATCTCACCCCATTTGCACACTACAACAAACAAATCCATCAAACATCATCATAATCCCCACCCCCACCCAACCCAACCCACCCACCCACCACCCACCACCCAGCCGTGAGTAGCCGCTGCCCAGATGCTTCTCAGGCTAAGACGTCCGCCCAGTGCCGCCATAAGATGGAAAAGCTTCGCCAACGCTACCGGGCTGAGAAGCAGCGGTCCCTTACCTATCCCACCGGCCGGTTTTTCTCGTCTTGGTTCTTTTTCGAGAATATGGATGCAATGGAGAATGGAACCCCGGTTTCCGCTGCTGCTGGATCGAATCCAGAACCCGAAAGTCTTGACGTTTCTGGTAATGGAACTCGTTTAAAAACTTTACTTGATCAGAATATAGTGAAATTGAAGCTTAATCCAAAAAAAGGTACAACACTTGATGATACTTTAAATCCCAGTTTTGCTTTAGGGCATGGGTTTAGAGTTAGCAATCCCGCAAAAGATAGTGAGGTGAAGATGAGTTCTAATTTTGACTCTAAGGTTCTTAGTGGATATAATTCTTATCTAGATATGGGATCTGATAAAGAGGAGGAAGAAATGGATTTTCGTGGTGGATTCGGCGCCAAGAATGTTGATACTGGACTTTTGGGAGCTCCAGTGTTTAAAATGAAGAACTTTGGAAATGCTTTTGGAAATACAAGAAGTGGTTATGATGGTGGTAGTGATGAGTTCAATATGAAGTCTTTAGGTGATGAGAGTTCGATGCCGCCACGAATTAGATTGAAGAGAACTGGGAAGATTAGTAGAGGTGTTGGTTTTGATATGGTGAACAACGATCATGAAGATTCCAAGGATGGACCTTGGATGTCTATGGGGCCAAGGAAAAAGTATGGTGGAAACTTGGAATCTGATATTTATTCCAGAGGTTTAAATGGGTTTCACAGTTCGTCCAAAAAGGGATTTGAGAAGAAGGTGGTTGGTGGTGATGAATTAGGTGAGGGTAAGAGAGGAAGGAGTGCAGTTGATGAAATGGTTTCGGCTATAAAAATGTTGGGGGAGGGATTCATGAAGATGGAAAATATGAAAATGGAAATGGCAAGGGAGATGGAGAAAAACAGAATGGAAATGGAGGTGAAGCGGAATGAGATGATACTCGAGTCACAGCGACAGATTGTTGATACTCTTGCAAAGGGTTTACTTGAGTTTAAGAGCAAGAAAATGAAGGTTGCAGCTGCACCAGAAACGTAACCTGCATCATTCTGAATTTATGATATTTCTCACTAGGTAATCAACTTCCTGATTCAGAACATGATCTTTGCGGCTTAGGACAAGTAGATTTATGGGTCTAGTTGGATTGTTTCCACAGTAGCTCTTAGTTCTAACTTATCTGATGCCAAATTATATTTGAGGTTGTGTACTTTATATTTTGCTCGGCTACTCTGTCGGCCAATATAGGATGTATTTGAAAGTAACTTGTGTAAATATTGTCAAGTGTTCGCAAGGCAAGGGAGTTATAGATCTTTTTAGACTGTTATTGGCTCTTTCTGTCAAGTGCAGTTGCAGTTCTTGTGATTATGCAGCAAGTATCAATTTTGTACATACTATTAATTGTTGTTAAGATCTTCTTGAACAAAAAAGCATCCATGACTTGCAGGAAAAGCAGTAAAACTTTATATGAAGTGAAAATCTCAGAATTGAAGGTTCTTGGATTTCAGGAATATGTATATCACTCGTTATTTCAAGCAACCAATGAGACTATTCCTTCCGTATGTACCTGGTTTTTTCTTCTTCCATTTTTTCTTCGCTTGCAGAATCATGTTTCAACAATGAGTTTCTTTGATTCCATACTGTCACTTTAACTGTAATTCTTGTTTAAGATTCTTAAACACAAGGGCTTTCATACCCTCTTTGTTGCTTTAGTTCCAGTTGCTGAAGCTTCCACCCTGCTGTTTTGTTTGTACGGCTTTATTACAAGCACTGATACCTCAAGTAGGTACTTATACTTCTTTGTGAGGCAGGTTAGTTTCGCTGAACCGAAGCTTGGGATATCGTTCTCTTGTTAAGTTTAGCTTTTGAGTTTCTTATCTTACCGCCAGTGCTTCGGTCTCGGTTCACCACTACCTTTTTACTGTTATAGCTTGGCTTAAGTTATGACTGATATAGTGACTCCAAAGAGGCAGTCGCAGGAAACATATAGGTTGGCCATTTGTTGAGATGAATCTGCAAATTTCTTGTTTCTAGTAGATTGATACTTCATTTTGAGACATGTCTAGTTTCTCCAGTAGAAATTTTGGATACCATTCGTTTTTTGAAGGCAACTTTGAGGTTTCCCTTCCAATATGATTCTTATGGAACATTCTGTCCGATGTGTAATGCTAAGAAGATGCAGACAACTTGTAACTTGGCTATGGTGGTATCAATATCAAGTCCAAAATCTAGAATCAAAGGATGATGACTGAGATTTTAGAGCAGAAAGTTCATAGAAGTAGGGGAAGATTTACCCAGAAGAACCATATCAACAATTGATGAAAATAGGATGGTAACTTGTTAAGATTTTAATTAGAAATGCTACCAAAAACTGCAGGGATCCATTTGTTATAAAACTTGGATATCTAGCTTTGTTTGCTGAATGGTGCTTGTTGAGGCACCAACGTTGTCAGCAGAACTGCTACATTCTTCTGCCATATCTTCTGCCTGATATGTGGAGTGAACGCCATACAACACATAAAACAACGTTATAAAACCTGCCCAGAACCCGAACCTTATGTAGGAAAGCCTCTTTAATGTTGTCATGAGGAACACATTGAGAAAGATGGATATTGCAGCCGGCCAAGGCATGAAAGGGACCGACCATTTCGCTGCAGATTCTCTGCCACCACCGCCGCCCGACTGCTCTTCTTCTTCTTGCTGCTGCTGCTGCTGTGGGTGAGAATTACTATTAGTTGTTGGGGTGCCAACAAGAGCTTGGAAAAAGGCGGTGACGATGATCATCAGCCCACCAAATAATGGTAGTCCCCACCATTGTCGTTTGAGTTTCCATGATGTGGAGAAGCCAATTGAGATGCATGTGAGGAGGAAGAGAAAGAGGAGAGTTCTGAATGGAGGGTTGTTTCTTATGATTACAAAGCGTCTATATATGAGAGCATTAGCCACTAGGTAGAACACCAAAAGGGTCCCAATTGAGATCATCTCAATCACAATTTCCAGTTCTGTGAAGAGTGCTATTGATGCTTGGCAAATCCCTGCATTATTTAAGATCAAATCATGAATCTAGCTATTGGGTTCTTGCATTTATCACCATATCCTCAACAAAAATGCAAATTAGTGCTTTGAGATTCACGAAATGGATGCACTAAAACACTAAAACTAGTGCTTGATCTAATGACAATCTTTTAGGTCACTCAATCACAAGATTTTGATGGTTTCTTCTCTTTCTTTATTTGAAAAACTAGTTTGCATTGAGTGCTATTGATGCTTGGCAAATCCCTACATTATTTAAGATCAGATTATGAAATCTAGCTATTGGGTTCTTGCATTTATCAACAAAAATGCAAACTAGTGCTGTTGAGATTCAAGAAATGGATGCACTAAAAGGCTAATGGGCATAGTCTTGGAGAAATGCAAGCTAATGTTGTAAGTGAAAATGGGATTCCAACATCTCAAATGGATGCAATTAAACTCCACTAGCGCTATTGCTTGATCTAATAACATTTTTTTTAAAGGAGGAGGTTGAAATTTGAATGACTTGAATTCAAGATCTATTAATTTTAAGCAGAGAGTGTTATGCATTAAGTTACAACAAATGACAATTTTTTAGGCCAATCAATCACAAGATTTTGATGGTTTCTTCTTCTCTTACATTCTTCTATTTGTATAACTATGATCTCCGATGTAAGATCTTGAATATATTATGTGGGCTTGAGTCAATGGGGGAAATTAGGTGATGATTAGGTACCTTTGGTGGGAATGATTCCATCCTAATAACAGTGAAGCTTTAAAAAGTAAACAACTTGAGCACTAGGGCAACCACAATGTCATCTCCATAAACTATAGTTTTTTTTTTTTTTTTCTTTTCTATTTTACAGTTTCAGCCTCCATCCTATTTGGAGATCATGTTTTGACATTTTCCCAAGTACCAAGAATGTGTAAATCACCAAGCAAGAAATGAATTTAGGGGAAGCCAGTGAACAATTGACAAGCTTTGCTTCATCTTGCATTGAGTTTTCAGTATTCCAAAACATGATATTATTTCAGTATAATTATGTGCTTTTTACTTTCCCTTCTGAAAGGGCTTTAATTTGCCCAAATTGCGAGGATTAATCAGGGAGTTCTTGAAAAGAAAAAGAAGAGAGAAAGAAACTCCGTGGGTATGACTGTTTCGCGAGAACAGAAATAGACTAGCAAAAAATGATTTCGATTATTACTTTTTTAAACTATAAAACAAATGTTAACGGAATCTCTGATAACTTAATAATTCAGTGAAAATATCTAATTAACGCATAGATTAAACTGATTATCATTTTTAAAAAATTTATACATACTGATACAATGATAATTTTGTGTTACCAAACATGTGATAGATAATCGGATTCCTTTCATGAATGACTTCTTAATTTATCAAACAAGTCAAATGTAATTAGATTGTTTTAATGATTATTGACTTATCAAATTCCGATTACCCCATTCTCATTCATACCAAACAGACGCACCCTTTATGCATAACCCTTTTCTTGAAAAGCAAGAAAAGATCTCCCCTCTACAATGACAGTTGCTCAAGGCAAAGTGATGATTATCATGTCCATTTCTGAAGTGAAATTGATGTCTTCCTCAAGAAAAATCAGATAAGATTTCATTATCACAAATGTAAATCTTTAAGGAATCCACATTCCTATGACAGTAAATTGACAAGTACTTAGTTGAAAACTGACAAGCAATATGTAAGAAGCTGGAACTTACCCAAAACAATAGTAGCATTCAATGGGGTGCCTGTTGAAGGATGCACTTTAGCTAACCAAGAGGGCACAAGCCTGGCCCTCCCAATAACACAAAGATACCTAGCCTGGCCAAGCATGGCAACGAGAAGAGAAGCAACAATTCCCAGGCTTGCACCAGCTCCCACTACATTGCTCGCCCACCTCCATCCAATGTTCCGAAAAGCAACCGAAAACGACGCGCCACCTGGAATCTAGGATTAATCATTTGAAAGATCATGAGGAACATGAAGGCACTAAAGATTGTAATCAAGACTTGCAATCATGAACTCAAAGAATGTCAGCTGAACGCTGTTTTAGTATGACAAACACGATTCTCATTACGGGACGAAGTTACCTAGTATAATCACCTTGTTGTATGGAACCAGCAAGCATAAAGATAATGCCATGAGGCAGTAAAGTGCAGAAACAATAAGAACTGAGCCAACAATTCCAAGAGGGAGGTTCTTCGAAGGGTTCTTGATCTCTTCTGCCATGGTT
Organism: Knoxia roxburghii; assembly: GCA_030378225.1. Classification (NCBI taxonomy): domain Eukaryota; kingdom Viridiplantae; phylum Streptophyta; class Magnoliopsida; order Gentianales; family Rubiaceae; genus Knoxia; species Knoxia roxburghii. The sequence continues at coordinate 39,623,383 of CM059423.1, forward strand.
GAAACTGAGTCATAACCAATATAGCTGAAATAAACTATTGCTGCACCATCAACCGCCCCTTTGAGACCAAAAGGTGCCAGCCCTCCAGGTTTTACCAAGTTTTCAGGGGTTCCTTTCCAGAATCCAGCAACTATAATAAATCCAAAGAAAGCAACATGGAATAGTGTCATCACTAGGTTCAAAATTGAGCTTTCCTTGGTGCTGCAATGCCAAAAAAAAAAAAAAAAAAGAAACAATAAAAATCCATCTTAGATAGTGATGTTAACTATAATAATTCTCTTGGAAGCACTTGTAATTGCTATCATTAGCCATATAGTATTGGTTTTCCCACTTCAAACATTTTAAAAAAACAAAACTTCCATTCCATATTTCTTCAAATCAAACTCTGAAAAACATTCTTTTATCCAACACCACCAGCTCCTAAACCATCTTAAATGGTTGCCTGCATTCTTTTTCATTTTTAACTTGTTAAAGTGATAATGTTCAAACAAAGCACTTGATATTTAGGCCAAGAACTTTATAATGGCTAAAACAGAAAAAGATTGTTCAGAAGACAAAAAACACAAGTAATTTGGAGATTAGTTTTTCAAGATGGAAGAACATGTGTTATCAACCTATGGCACAAGAAAAGAGTTAGAACAGCAATCAAGGCAACTGCAGGGAAATCCAACATGTTATAGCCCTTCATTAATCCATCCACTTCAACTCTCCATGAGTTTGGATCATTCCCTCCAAAGGCACAGCATAGATACTCAGTGAAACTTCTCGCAACCGCAGCATTCGATAAGACATACTCCATTAGTATGTTAGCACCAGCAAAATAGCCCACAAATTCTCCTGCAATATCCTAGGTTATGATCAAGAACAAGAACAAGATGCTGCTATAAAAGTATGTTATGTTCTTACCAAAAGTGACTCTCAGATAACTAAATGCACCTCCTGCGACCGGAAGCTCGATGGAAAACTCAGTGTAGCACAAAGAAGAGAGAAGGGCTGATATTCCAGCTATTATGTATGAAATGAAAACAGAAGGGCCTGAAGTATCTCTAGCAACAGGACCGGTCGTGACGAAAACTCCAACTCCAAGCATTCCTCCAACTCCAAGAGCTACCAAATCATACCAAGTCAGCTTTCTCTTCATGTCAGCACCAGACCTCATCCTCACCTTATTGAGTTCTTGCTCTAGTGTCCAGGTTGCTAACATTCTCTTCTTAAGCCTACTTGGAGTTTGTGACAGAGAATGAAGGTAAGTTGAGAAACCCATAGCTTTGAATGCTTCAGAAACTGGTTGAAAAGCTGCCATTTTTCTATGTTTCAAACAATGTTTTGGACTTCCATATCTTATAAGAAGGTTAAGGACATATAGTTGAGATGATGCTTTATGAGTGGATAATGGTTATCTATATATATAATTACGAGTAAGATTAACGATACACACAGTGAAAAGAGTAACGGACACACAGTTGTGTGAAGACTCTTCAAGATTTGTCACAATATACATACATATATTATTATATAACTATAGTATATTGCATGGTGCAATGTTCAAAGGATGTTGGAGAATCAAGTTTTGTGTGTGTGTTTGTGATTGATGAAAGTACATATTTGTCCTTTGGCTTCCACAATGAGACCAATCTACCCTTTCTTTAGGGCCCCAAGACTCCTCTCCAAAATGGTTTTTTTTTTTTTTTTTGCCCTTAAACAAGATGGCAAGAAGCATGCACCGTAAGGTGGCGAGAGAAAGAAAATATATATTTTTTTGGTACAAAGAAGAGGCCGAATTCTGAATGACTTCAACTCAAAACCTATTGGTTTTAAGCGGGAAGTGTCAATCTCTAAGCTACAACCCTCTTATGGAAAGACAGGAAATATTTTTGAAAAAACAAAACTTGTAGTTAGAGGAATCATAGACATTAACTAATGTTCATAGATACATATATATACTTTGAAAAGATCATCTGACAGGCATCCATCCAAAACTAACTTTGCAAAAGCTAAAACTAAAGACTTTCTTAGAATAATTGGACTTGATCCCTTAACTGAATTCTGATCATTTTGGAACATACATTCCTGTTAAAAGCATCCCCCAAGATGCTTATTTATCCCTTTGCATCCCGCCAAAATAGGCTTTTTCCCCATGCCTCAGTCATCTTCACCTAGATTAATACATATAGTACAGTCATATTATATATCTTATGCATGCCCATTTCATATTCACCAGTTCTTTGCCTGACCACATGATTTTTTTATTAAAAAAAAGTGTGTTATTCTACTACTGAAGGAAGTGATTCATTAGTGCTGCTGGATTATGAACTTGCAGGCAGACAATGATCAGATGTTCTTTTCGGAATCTGTCATCGCCGTGGTTAGCTGAGAAGGAATTCACAGTTCAGATGTTGTTGTTCTTTAGTTACCTCCTAATTAGTAGTGTAAATGATTATCTATTTGGTAAGATATCAAAATACAAGAACATATAAAGCAAGAACAATTGCATGCAGTCAAAGATAACCAAAAACTTCAGTCATTTCTTTTCAGATTCACTTAAAGATCAGTTGGAGATACAAGCCAAAATGAGACATAATGGCCCTTCAGTTTTCAGAAAAGTTGAACAAAACCAGCCATTGGGATTTCTCATTTTTCTTGGAGAGAAAAATCAACCAGCAGATGCCGTCGGTAACTGAAATTTTCAGCATATATTCACTAATATGCTCAATCTCATAAAGAAACAAAGTTAGTATAGTTTGATCTGCAAGAATGTACCCATAATCTATGCAAATCATGTGGTTCTATAGGGCATATACCCCCAGCCATCTAGCCTTTTTGGTAGGGAAATTCAATGTAGTCTGCAATTAATCAAACACAGCTATATGCTAGTTTTTGTGATTTAGAAGAAGAATAAAGTATATAACCACAAAGTCAATATGCAGGAGTTAAAGAGCCACCCCATGATCATACTTTGAATTGAAAAAGTATTTATAACAATAAAAAAATCGATAAATTCTCACGACGATTGCGTAATAGTTACACGACCGATCAAAATTAGTTTTTGAGTGTGACAATTCTTGAACGACCCCTACCATATACACGTCGCATCGGTCACCACGACGACGATTATGTGTAACATTACTAGAATGAACCTCATGCTACAACATCTGCAAGAGAATAAAAGAATGCATTTAGTCTGTGTTCTTGAAATTGTGTATTTAACTGATATGTTATTCTCATCCTTGCCATAAAATACACACTGCATCACTAGTAGTACTAGTATTATTATATAGTAGTCTCCACTCCCCACAGAGAACTTTTACTTAGGCACGATTGAAAAGGCTAGAATAGAAGAATATTGAGTCCATATGGTGGACCAATACTATCTTTTTCCATCCAATGAGTCCTCAAACATGAAGGTTTTTCTTCTGCTTTTGAGTACCATGACAATATATATATTCTGTGCATCAAGAACCTACTGCCACTCAAGTCCATTTTTCTTGGTTTTGAACATCTTCTTGATTTCCCTCAAAAAAGAAAACATCTTTATGATATGTTTAAGGGAAATGCAACAGTTTTACAAATGGATATCTCAGCTTAACAAGTTGATCAATAAACTTGGATGATGAACTGATTTGAAGTCTAAAAGCAGCACAATCATGCTTGATGACAAAAACCCTTATGAAAAACAGGTAAACAAAAGAGAACAAAAGCTCAGAATACATTAAGGAAAGGAAAAGAAAAGAAAAATCAGCATGCTACTTAATGGCCAGAAATATTGTTTGTTTCCCTCCTTGGTAACCTAAAAATGGACCTCTAGACCATTCTACTTCAACCACATCATTGATTAACTCAGGGAAAGTTTTATTAACTAGGGAAAAAACCTAGTTGAAAACCCTTTACCACTGGCCAAAATAATGCCTTCAAGAAACCACACATGGCAGGAAAAAGGTCATATTTCATGGTTCTTGATTCCTCAAACTCATAATTATTTAGAAGCCCATATGCATTAGTACTATTCTCTATGCAGCTTGCAGTGTTTTTGTGACAATATATATCTTTCTAAACATTCCATTTTCTTGAGAATTAAGGCCAGAAAGAAAGAAATCAAGCAGCTTAAAACTTGGATCTGTAAGAGCCACACATTGCATAAAGTGCATAGTATGGTTAAAGGTGATTGGGAGTTGGGAATTGGGGACATTCAGGTGCATTTAGGAAGCATAATCACAAGATTTTTTATAATAAATATTAAAAGGATGCCCCCTTCTGCCTGTGGAATTTGTAAGCTTTTGAATGTGATTGGTGGGTTGATTTTGCATTTTTATGATTTATCAACAAGGGCATTAGTGGGAGACTTTTGCTTTTGATTTTCCACAAGTGGGTTACTAAAATTTTTCATTGACCTCATTCTTCAAAGTATCCTTCTTTTTTTATTTTCTTTCTTTAATAATGGGTTTTTTTTGTTCTTTTTCCCCAAGAGAACCCTCACCAGTCACCTTGCTGTTCAATGTGTAAAATAGAGCATTCTTGTGTTGGGTTGGGGTATCAGATGAGACAATAGAAACATTAAAAGATAGTAAAAAGAACACAAGAAGAGTCACCTGTTAAGGAACAAAATGCCCTTTTTTTAGGGGGAGGTATCCCACTAGGATAATCCTAGTTTACCAATTAATGGTACCTTTTGGTAGTTCCCAAGATCAAGATCAATCAGCTTTCTCTTGCCACTAGCCCATACCACATGAAATACGTGTTCGTCGAGAGTTTAATTCTTATCTTTTATATTTTATTATTTTCGTACTTAATTTTTCAGTCTTTCTAGCCCTTCTTGAACTGGAAAAATAAGTTTTGATATTTTGGATTCGAACCTCAACTGGATTCAATAGTTTGACATCTGAATTGTTTCTAAGTGAAATTAGTGGAAGGCCCTTTAGAAATGAAGTGGGATGTAACTCATGACTTCCATTATCGTAGCTAAAAACCTAGCTACTATTCAAATTCCATTCCCTTATGTAAATTAAAACAAGCATGCATGGCAGAGCTTTTGATAAAAACTTACATTTTCATCCTTTTTAGGAACCAGAAATAGGGCTTCCTAGGCAAGCCATTATGGCTTCCATTTTCCATTAAAATCAAGGATAACTTTCATTTGTATAACTAAACATGTTGGCAAATGGATCAAGTGTCAGGTAATGATAACTTCTTCATTGATTAAGAATATTCTAATGAGGAAAGCCAAGATTTATGGATCAAAAAAGGTTTGATCATAGCTACCTCTCTCTCAACTATAGCTTCATCTTCAGTATCAAGAACCTACACAGCTAGTATGATGATCCCGATCATCAGAATTTTTCATGCACTAGAAGGCACACAGAAGGCAAAATGCATACTTTTTTCTTCTTTTTTCATGATTGAATGAATGATTATGATGACCTCCATGAACTCCACTTGCAAGGAATTGATTGCATCACTGTTCTGTTGATCTCTAAGTCCCACAATCTAATCAATTTCTCCATGATGAGCCATCAGAAAAGTCTAAAAATCAAGATAGCCTACAAACCTTGACATTGTATGCTTCCATTTTCCTGAAATTCTAAAACTTGAAATCTTCATTGGACTAACCTAAAAACATGGGATCTAACCTCATAAGTTTTGCAAAAAACCCTTTTGATTTATCTTCAAAATGATGCATTCTTGCCACAGTTATTGTTTGTTCTGCTCCAAGAACTGTTTTTTAGTTGAACCAAATGGAAGTCCATTCATCAAATTTCTTTTGTCTTTAACCCAACCTTGACATTGTAAGCTTGTATTTGCCTGAAATTCGACAAGCAGCCAATTCGAAACTTGAAATCCTCATTGGACTGCCATTAAGAACATGGGATCTAACCTCGTCAGTCTTGCAAAAAACCCTTTTGATTTCTCTTCAAAATGAAGCATTTTTGCCACAGTTTACAGATGTATAACTACCATAATTGTTGTTCAAAGTTTGTTCTACTCCAAGAACTGTTTTTTGGTGAAGCCAAATGGAAGTCCATTCATCAAATTTCTTTCTTTTGTTCTTTAAACAGAATGGAGCAGATCCATGAATCAACAAAGTCGTAAGAGTGAGTTGGATTTAATTTTACTTTTGTGAAAAGTGAAAGCCACAAGCTTTGGATCCAATAAAAACAAGAAAAGAACTTTACCTAAGAACATAATGTTTTGTCTCTACTGATAATCAAAGTACATAAATTCTATATTAATTATGAATGTCTGTCACCAAAGATGATAATGTTGTTATAATCTGAAAACAACAGAACAGAAGAACATTGATAAAAAAAGCAACAAATCTGTTAATTAAACCACCAAAGCTTTTCTTCCTAACAGCATGGTAATGCCTTTGGATAGTGATGTTAATTCAGCTCATGCATGAATGGCATATCTGCCAAAAAAAAAAAAAAAAAGAAATGGATTTGGAATACATAAAACTTTCTTCCTTTTACATAATCGAATTCCACCAATACAAGATATTGTAACATTTTCTATAAGAAAGTTAATGCAGAAATCACGTTTGGAGTTGACAATAAACAAACAAACAGACTTCAGAATCAATCAGCATCATCAGCAAAGGGGGCAGTACAGAAAATTCAGCAACCCACCCAATGAAAAAACAAAGTGGCAGCTTTTTTGCATTTGTAAATTAAGCAATCCATTTCATCAACTGAGCAAGAACTTTCTTGGACTATTCTTCCCTATTTTCACATGAGCAGCCGTTTCTTGAAGGCATCTGGAAAGCAAAAGGAAGTGGCTTCTGAACTTTCTCCATTTCAATTATGACAGCTTCCAGTTTCTTTTTCATTTCTGACAAAATCCCAGTACAATGTTCGATGAGATTCGAAGTCGAAGATAACTACTTTATCATTATTGAAGTCAAGAATCTCACAGAACATGAGAAGAACTTCTGTTACCTTAAAGATTCTCCAAGTAATAAGTAGAACTCTACCATATTCACAGAGAGATGATATTTTCTTCTTGAACATCAGCATTACTGCATCAATAATGTTTGCTATGGTGGTGCACCTAAGAAAAGAGTCCTAGAAATCCATTAAAATAAAAAGAAAAAGGGAAAACATTGATTAGGACTTATTAGTTTAAGAACATTTTGGATTAGAGGCAATAGGTTGATGATGGTACTACTAATCATGACTTTAGAGAAAGTGGTATGAAAAAAAATTATCCCTTTTCTAGAAACTTTATGAAAATGCTTCCTTATCAACATATTCCCATTTAGGGAAAGGCTGACATGGATTGAATGGATTCCATCAAAGATTATTATGGTGTTAAGAACACTTAAGATTGGTCCTTGTTGGCCATTTTACACAAAGCTGATGATGCAATTTTTGACGGTCCCTGAATCGCCACCTCTACTCCTTACCAAGTTCTCCAAACCATTGGCTGAGTCTCCAAGATCCTAGTCTTGTTGGGTTGCAGGGGGTTTTGGCCATGGAAAGTGAGTGCAAATTTAGTAATGATAGTTATCATGATCAAATGCGTACCTTATTTGGTGTTAATTAAAAGTGATTCCAAGCATGACTTTTGAAAATTCCCATGTTCTTGTACTATTAGTCAACTGAACTTTCTTGATAATATTACTCAATTGTTAGCCAAACATTTCACACCTGAAGTTGCAGACATTTTTCTACCAAGTTATCATGACTTTTATCAGAGAATGAAAATCCCACCTTCTTCTTTTTCTGAAGTTGTAGAAAGGATAAATCTTTATAACCAAAACCAGAAGTGGATGGAGTTTAATTGTATAATCTTATAGAGTGTGTTTGGAAAGCCCTTTATAGTTAATCTTCACAACATTTTCCGAATCGCAACTTCCATGGCAATGCTGTGGTCCAAGCTTTGGAACAAGGTTGGCAACAGATCATTAAGGTTGAAGCAGAACCAAACAAGGTCATCAACAGCATTCTCAGGAGCTATGAAATTCAGCATCGGTTATCAAATTTTATTAGAGGTTATAATAAGGAACTTGGTTGTGGGTTCCTTCTTGCTTCTTCTATGTTCCTTTATACACAAAAATCTTCTAGTTCAATTAGTACATTGATCATGATTAAGATTAGTTGAAGGCTCCAATCCAAATACATACTAATCTCAATTCTGCTGCTCCTTTCTTTATGTTGAAAGAGTTGCAAGCTTCTGCAATGGCAGTCTACAGAGGAACTCATCCACATGCTGGTTGCTTTTCTGCATTGTATTACATTGGGTTCATGTAAAGGTCTTTTAGGTTCACTTAAGTTGATAAGCCCTGAAAATTTGACAGAAAGTTTCAAGTTTTAATGGGTCATTGCATTTCTTGATTTAGAATTCCCAAGTTCTTTTCTTGTCCGTTAACTCAAGGGGGAAAAAAAAAAAAAAAAAAAAAAAAAAAAAAAAAAAAAAAAAAAACCTTAACTTTGTCCTTAGGCAAACATTCTCCATGTACAAGGCTAAGATGAGATAACCTGAATCCGGACAGCAAATGAAACCTTGAAACTGACATGCTTTGTATTCAGATAACATGGTAAGGTTGGCGATAATATGCCACTACAATGGGTTCCTATTTACATCCTTGTATAGTAAATATCGTGTTCGGCTTGTACCAAGAGCAGCATACCTGAAAACAAAGCAAAATATATTGAGTTTCCACAAAAGTTTGCTATTCAGTAACTTAACTTTCTAGTCTTCACTTACCATTGAGGCACAAATGGGGCCATCCAAATGGCGTCGCCAGTTTGAACGGGGTACCTATTGCGCAAAATTTGTGGCCCAAGAAGCAATGAGAACACTCAAATGCAGATTGGATGAAGGGCTACCCCAAAAAATTGCAACAAAGAATGGTGCCATGGAAGAAGAGAAACTAAGTACATGAGTATCCAACATAAATTAAGAAAAATACTCAAAACTGATGTTGCATTTTCATCAAACTGTCCTTGTAGAAGCTTACTTTGGCTTCTTAGATGAGTTGTTGTATCTTTGCCTCCAGTTCCTATCAAGTCCCCCTCACCCTCCCTTCTTAATATCCATGCATGTGTAATTTGATTAACAATACAAAAAAGCCAAGTATAGATGCCAATGTCGGCGGACCACTCTAAAACTACAAGAGTCATCATGCTTACTCTAGCCTCCATATTCAATAAATAAGTGCAATTCTTACCACCTGTCACCTAAGCGATAAATACCCTGCCCTTCCAACATCAACAAACCATGCTGGTTGTAATGGATCTCCTGCCAAGAAGCCAAAGATATTACACTAATCATGGATCTGAAATGGAAAGTGGAGGTTGCAAGAGATAAAGCTAGTTTATCAGTTATGTTCTCTAACCGGAAGAAGATTCCAAGCATGGGACATTGTGAAAAAGCTATGCTCATTTTATGGTCAATGTTACAAGTAATCCTTTTCATTGATTTTGATGTTTACAAGATTGTCTGAAGGAATTTCTATAACCTTTTGTTTTCAATTGGAACTCCATTAGTGACTCAAAATATTTAGTGAAGTAATGATAAAAAAATACATCATATGCAAAACTGAAGGGCCTAATGTTTCACAAGTAACAGTTTTAACAATCACATGCCGAGTGTGCCTGTTTCTGAACCTTCCCAGCAATATGCATTACATGATGGAAATGCCGAGTATGCTGGTTTCTGAAACTTCCTAGCAATATGCATTACACGATGGAAATGTGAAATCCAGCCAGAGTTCGCTTTTGTTAACTCTCCATTTTCTTTATAGTGACAGGTTATTGTTTCCCTTTATTGAGTAAAGATTCTTGGTAGTCATTCCAGAGTTAATATAACATGTTCAATCTGTTGTAGCCTACTGCTTAACATATTCAATTTTTGGAAGCAGAAGTATCATAAAGCAGAAATTACCTATTCAAATAATAAAGTGAAACCACAAAATAAACAGGAAAAAGCTGCAGAAAGTGAAGTGTACCTTCACATTTAGAAACTCTCCTGGTTTAAAATCCATTATCTGCGAAAGTAAGATGTTAGGTACTAAGAGATGCTTCAAGCAAAAATATGTATCGCTATAATTAAATACTAAACAATAAAAGAACAGCCTCATCCTTTGATGAAGAGTACAGTCCAAGAGTATGATGAGTTAAAGAGTATAATACGAGTATCAAATAACAACTCACGTGAACGTTGAAATCATAAGCCAAAGATGTAGGCAGCAGTTTCCTGAGTTCAAAAACCTGAGAAAAAACATCGAAGGAAATAAGCAATATAAATGTGCAAGCTTCCATGGGAGCATTTACATTAAAGTGGCACTTCAGATTGTACAAACTTTAGAACTTCATCAAACATGCCAGACGAAAATATTCTACTCTTCATCATTTTGATTTCGAACTGCTTCTACTTTAAACTTACCTCACCAGGAGTCTCAAGAATGGGATGCTTGTCTGTAGAACTAACGATTAGATCAGTGATATGACTCTCCAGGTAGGAGTACCTGAAAGAAAGAAAAACTTTTGGTTCCATGCTAATAAGCAATAGGATAATCATTATGTAAAGGCATGAATAGCCGGCATATTTGATGCTAGTCAATCAACTAAATCTTCCGATAATCAATATGTAGTGTATGTTGAGCGAACGGCGTGTTCAACAAGTGAAAATGACCCTCGACCATCTGTTCTGACGAAAAACATAAACAGTTAAGCATGACCAACATATTAGTATCATGCATAAGAAATACAAACCTTTTTTCAAACACAACAAGAGTTGATGATGTATCACATTTCAAATAGTGTGTAGAGTTAGGTGGAAGATAAGCATAAGAATCCACCTACAAAGAAAATAGAACAGGCAGCAAACTCCATTAAAACAGACTGATTAGACTCAATATGTGCAAATAGATAAGGTAGATACGAAGAAATGCAATTTGCCAACACAGAGAACTTCTAATCCGGAAGGGTGGTAGACTAATGGTAAGCATTCAGCATACAAAATATTTTCCAAACAACACTAAATTTATCCATGTTCCTTCACTTAGGTATCATATCAGTTCCTGCAAACTACCACACACCTACAGATTGTTGCAGTGGTAGTTAAACCTATATGAAAAAACATAATTACATAAGAAAGATGAAGTAATTGCTCACATTCAGACTGTTGGTGAGTCCTGAAACATCAGTGAGTAATGCTGTGCCTTGAACTACAAATATGAACCTGTTTGCGAAAATGCACAAGGTGGAGAATAACTTTAGTCAATTCAAGAAAAAATAACATGTGTTTTTCAATGTCACAAGGAAACCTGTATACCAACAAATTCCAGATCAGAATCGCAAAATGACATACCTCTCAACGTCGCTTGCCGGAAGCCCTGATTTTGAATTTTCTGCAGGAAATGACAGTTACCAGTTAAATTCTATTGTGGAACAAAAAGACTAGCTTAAGCCCATCTCATCAAACCAATGATCCAACGGGACATCTTAACATTGCAAGAAAAATATTAAAACTACAGCTACCTTGCATTTTAGCCAAGTACATAGCAAAATGTGAGCCCATCACAGGTGTAATAAGATAAGCACCCAATGTGTTTGTCCTATCAAACCAACATCAATGAAAAAAATATCAAGAAGTGATAAAAAAGAAAAACTAAACAAAAACAATGCTTTTTTGAATATACCAATGAGGTAAAGGACTGAACACTTGACTTTCTGGAGTAATCAACGCATGGTCCCTTTTGTATACACTGCGAGTAAAACCAGGCAAGTCTGCCAATTAAAAACCGAAGGTTAGTTCTTTCTACTGTAACTTATAACATCACAAACTAATCATATACCAATATCTGACTGACAAATCAAATTCCAACAACTTTACTTCAGCACTTCCTTTCCTAAAGATCCACATCATGAACTGGGACATTTGATACAAATACCACAATAGTTGTTGCAATTTCTTAGGGGAAAACAGAATAAGAAAAGCTATATTCCTTGAAACATTTTTAAAAAAAAAGTATCAAAAACATGAAATTGATCGTCTAAAAGATGTGTCTTGCAACAGACCTTGAAGGTGAGAAGGAGCCAAGGTGGGATTGGTAACTTTCCAGTAAAGTGGTTGAGCAATGGAGTCAGCATTCAAGATTGATGGTGCAGTGCAGAAGCCTTCTTCGGACAACGAAACCATCAAAGTACCTACAGAACAATTACAAAATGGTAACATAAGAACATTTGAAGTTTTGATTTTTAGCATGAAAAAGACAGTGCCCAGAAAAGAAAACATAGTTGGATTAACAGTTACTCATTGTAAGCGCTAGAAGGAAGAAAAACTGCAGTGAAAATGCAGAGAAAGATCCCATCTTTGATCGTTCAGTACGTCTCAATGCCTTCCCAAGATACGTTATTTGTGGGTTCTGGCCTTGTGGGCTCTTTTGTTCTTCGCCTGTGAGTGGAGTTCAGGTTCAGCCTCTTTCTGACAAATTTTTTTTTTTCCTTTCGAGTGGCTGGCTGACTGTATTTTTGTCCAATTTAATCATACTTGTGCTCTATGTGTGTGTGCACACTGAGTGTTGGAATATTCCTGCTAAGAGCATCTCCAACGCGTACTGTAAAATAGCGTTTTACTCTATTTTGGCGTACGAAGCGGCTCCAACGCATACTGCAAATGGTACTGTAAAATTGGGGGAGGAGAGAGGGACGGTAAATGTAGCGTACGAAGAAGAAGCCTGTATCCCTGTAGAAGTGGGGTTGTTTTATTTTTTTAATATTTTTTTCACCACTATATTTTCTTTTATCTTTTTTTTTAAAAACTTAACAAGGGAGATCAGATCAGGATTATATAGACATCAGATCAGCGTATACTTGACATCAGATCAACTGACTATAGATATCAGATCAAGAATTTAAAAGAAATCATACAGCAGAACTAAAACATACTTAACAAGGGAGATCAGATCAGGATTATATGGACATCAGATCAGCGTATACTTGACATCAGATCAACTGACTATAGATTTCAGATCAAGAATTTAAAAGAAATCATACAGCAGAACTAAAACATACTTAACAAGGGAGATCAGATCAGGATTATATAGACATCAGATCAGCGTATACTTGACATCAGATCAACTGACTATAGATATCAGATCAAGAATTTAAAAGAAATCATACAGCAGAACTAAAACATACTTAACAAGGGAGATCAGATCAGGATTGTATAGACATCAGATCAGCGTATACTTGACATCAGATCAACTGACTATATATATCATATCAAAAATATGGCAGAAATCATACAATAGAACTAAATACATTAAAATTTATTATTGTCATCATATAGCCCGCTTCCACTCCCACCAATGTTATTAAAGTCAACTCCAAATATAACATTTGATGAATATGGATAAGAAGGTGTTGCATGATATCATGATTGCGTGCATTATCATGCACAATATGATAGTGGAAGATGAACGAGATCTGAATGCACCTATAAGAGATGCAAACGAAGCTCCAACGCCTGATGTGCAAATGATACCAAATGGTAATAATCGATTTGATCAATTTCTCACTCGGTACAGACAAGTCAAGGACAAAAATGCACACTTTGAGTTAAGAAATGACTTAATAGATCATTTATGGGCACGTCGTGCTTACTTATCGAACTAAGAAATAAGTTATGTTGTACGTTTTACCTATTTTATTTCGTTATAAAACTAAATCAATACAATTCATATGTTCATTATTATTATTATACTTAATTTTATACAAATTATTTTATTATTAATTAATATTAATTATTTTAAAATATAATTTAAGATTAAATCACTAAATTTGCCGATATAGATATTTTTCTTCAAAAATATAATGTGAATGAGTAAAAAAATTATAGTGATATAATAATAAAAAATACAAATACTTGTGAATAAAATATTATTATTACTGTAAAATAGAGTTGTTGGGTTGGAGTGAATGTACTGTAAAATACTGTAGATACTGGATTTTAGAGTTGACTGTACTGTAAATTGGAGTACGTGGTTGGAGTTGCTCTAACCCCAACTTTTTGTGAGGTGCTGAAGTGAGGAATCAGATAACTTCTGAGAATTTACAATGTGATCCGGATCAAATTGAAAATTATGGAAACGCCCAAAACATTTTCTCCCCAATTAAAAACCCTAGGGTTTATGACTACCGTTTAATTGTAACTGTACTGTGCTGAACTTTTCCCTCGTCTATCCCTTCAACTCAATGGACCCCATCATGAATTCATTGCTAAGTAGCTTCCGGCGAGTGCCACCGGCGGCAATTCCGGTGATGCTGGACTGTATCTTCACTTCAACCAACTTTCCTCCGTCCTCACTCTTTACCTCTCTTCTCAATGAATTTCCCAACATTACCAAGGTAACGCCATTGTTTTTCTTAACCAATATCTAATTTTTTCTGCTTGTAGAGTAGCCAATTTTAGATTATTGATTTGGGCTTTTACTTTGTTTCTAAAGAATAGAGAAAGACCAGCTCATTTCTTTATGCATGCGTCATTGAGCAATTGTACTGTTTGGTCCCTTTTAGAAGTTTGGAAAAAAAAAACATGTCTTTAGTTATCTTAGTTGTTCTGTGTTCTTATTTTGTGTTTTCTAAGTAGCCATGAAGTTTCTATCTGCAATTTAATTTGTTCAACACATTATTGTTATCTTCCTAAGGAAATCATGGAGGAAAATAATGGGATGGATTCAGATCAGCATGGTGGCCTTGGCTCTTATGTTGCTGCGCTATGTCATCTTCTGAAAAAATCAGGTTTGCCTAGAATTAACTTTGCTTAGAATTAACTTTGAGCATGTGCAGCTTTTTTAGGTGGAAAAGATGAGAGTTTTGCTGTTCAATCGATAGACTTTTAGTGGGATGGGAGTTTGAACAGAAACCTAACAGATATGGTGTTTTCATTGGTTTTCTCGATATGATTTTGCATAACATGCTCTTCGATGACCCAGGTTAAAAATGTATTGTCATAAATAGATAAGACAGCCTATATAAGAATTGGTCTTGGTCATAGCTGTCAGGTTGGCTTTCGTAGGCACTACATGTTAGCTGACACAATATTTGTGCATGCTGCTTTTCATATTGTTAAGCCCAGAGGCAGTCGTTTTGTTAACAAAATGTTTTTTCTTTCCCCTGTAGGTGCTCATATCAGTGAAATGGAGTTATTTACTTGGAGAATTTTGATTCCTCTTTTGAATTTGACATATTTGTCTCACTGGGAAATATTTAACGAGGTAAAATGAAGAATGTCTAGATATTTGTGAGACAACTTGGTCATCCCGAATTTTGTTTCTAGTGATTCATGGAAGGACCACAATCTGGTGGTTTTATATCTCTCATGCCTGCTTTTCTTTTCTATGGGTGATTTTTTAAGTTTAGGTTGCGAGTATGTTCTTTGACGCTGTGCTTGAAATGAACAGCTGGGAAGTCGTCGAGACGACCTTGATTCCATTTTTGTTCCGATTGATTGGTGTATCGATGGGGTTCATTCAAAGTGAGAAGACAGCTTTATTTGCTTGGAGCTCATACCCAAGCCGTCAGGTCTCTGATGCCCCCTTGAATCAACATCATTCAGAACAATGTAATGGCGTGGGAAGTGATGACATGGACAGGGAAGTGATACCATCCCAGTTTGATTATTTCCCACTGTCAATCTCTTGTCATATTTTGGTCTTAACATTGAATGCCGCTTTACAATGTACACGTGTAGAACAAGATGGTAATACTAGCTTGCCAATTTTTACCTCCAACTTGCTATGGGATCTCTGTAACCTGACTTTGCAGATGCTCTTACAAAGTGTAGAGCATCGATCTTCTGCAATTAGCATTCTCCTTCCTTGTGTCCTTAAAGCGCTAGCATCAAATTACTGTTTTGAAGTCTCAATCTGTGGCCAGAGCTATGTGATCAGCAGGTAGAAATTGATGGTTTGTAAATTGCTATGTTGTCTCAATCACATTCGTTGCATGTTTGGTCTCAGTATTGGCCCTCATGGTCACAGTTTCTTGTCAATTTTAGGAAGGATATTGGTGAGAAAATATGGACATGCTGCAAGACACTTTTCTCATTGGGTCTGTCAGAGAGAAGAGATGCTTATACTGTACTTTCTCTCTATCTCTCATCTGGCTCATGCAATAATGGAATTGAAGATGGATCTACATTTGGCACTGGGAATACATTTGATTTGACAGCTGCCAAGGATTTCTGGGATGAAATAAAAAATGGCTTGGTAATAGTGTTAGCATTTAATTGACATGCATTTATTCGAAGAATTAGAACTTTATAAAAGAAAATTTTTCGTTTTTGCATATTGTTTCTGATTCTCCTGCCTTGCTAGGTTGATGAGGAGAGCTTAACTAGGAAACAGTCTTTGCATGTACTGAAAGCCATACTAAAGTTGAGGGATGAAAATTGTACTTCTGAAATTTCTGATGTCGTATCAGAACGAAAAAGTTTGGATTCTCATGGCATGACCAAAAGGGAAAGGTGGGCCAATGAAGAAGCAAAGTCCCTGGGTGTTGGAAAACTTAACGATTTCGCTGCAGATAGCTTCAACAGTGGGCGTAGATGGGAAGCTTTTATTTTTCTGTTTGAAATGCTTGAAGAGTATGGCACTCATTTGGTTGAAGCAGCATGGAGCCACCAGGTACTAAACATATTCTTGATTTCCCTGTTGCCTTAATTCTTGGACAGCACAAATCGCAAATAAGTAGAAGAATATAGAACTTGATTCCTGTGGAAATGGGTAGTTTCTCAACCATGCAATGATGAAATCAAACATTCCCTCTGTTCCCAAAAAATAGTCCTGTTTGAGAAGGTACGAATTGATTATGAGCTTAAAGGTACAACACACAAAATAAGCCAGTTCTCACATTTTTCCCTTATTGTGAACCAGCCATAATCATATTAGTATTGTTATTGAAGGTAAATTTTTAGAAACTTGACTATTTTTTGGGACAAGGATGTGGTTAGAAATAGGATTATTTTCTTGGGAGGGAAGGATTAAATTGTACTTAAAAGAATGCTGTCAAGCGATTAATCATTGCAAATTGGGATGAGATTAATAAGTTTTGCTAGTGTATGTGTTGACACATGTTACATTGAGCCATGTGTTATGTGATATTCATTTCTTATTCGTTTTTAAAACCTTTCAGTATTTCCTTTAAACTGCAAATTAAGCGCTCTCGTACTTTGCTGGATTCAATCACTTATCTTATTCTGGCAGATGGATTTGTTGCTTCATTCTTCTTTTGCATTGGAGAATTCATTGAATTCCATTCCTGGAGAGCAGCATGGAAATTCAATGCAGACATTGGAGGAAATTTATGAGTGGTTGTCCGTTTTGTGGGAACGGGGTTTCCATCATGATAATCCTCAAGGTAATTCAGCACTCTGCCATCTAGTGTGTACTTTTAACATCTAAAAACTATTATAGTTTGTCAAAATGCTTTACACTTATTCTAAATCTCTACTATGATGGATTTGCAATCTTTGAATTTCAGTTAGGTGCCTGATCATGCAGTCATTTCTGGGCATTGCATGGAATGAGTATGGAAGATATGCAAGACTATTGCCGGAGGAGTTCATATTAGGTCCACTTATGGGAGCATTGAACGATCCTGTTCACCATAAAGATTTTGGTTGGTTTATTACGTTGAATTGAATTTTACATGATTGATTGTATTCAGTGTTAGTCATTTGAGACACGGATAGGGTTTTCCATGTTTGTGTTCTTTAACACTTAGAGATCTTTATCCAACATCAGATAACCTAAAATTTGAAACTGACCAGAACTTGTGTAGACTTAACTGAGTCTTAAAAATCTTCACAACTTAGTGCAAACTGATCTGGTAGTCCTGGTGTTTTGTCTTGATTTATCATTTACTAAACAGTGACTGAGGCTTGTCAAATAGATTCTTATGCTTCAAGTTCTTACCTTTTCAAGGTTTGAGCCAAGTCTACTCTTCCGCTACAATTGACGCTGCTACCTTGTTTTTTTGCCAATATTGCAGCTATCTTGATGAGAGGTATGCTAACATGTAATTTGGATTGTCAGTGCCAGTATATTCCCTTTTAACTTTTCTTTTGGAATGATAAAATGCACTGGCCTTGGTCATGCAATTTTGATACAGCCATTCCTGGAAGAGTGTTTTCAATAGTTCTAAAGGTTCTTTTGATTGCAGGAAACAGATCAAATTCTTGAGTGACCTCGCTTCAGTTGCTAAGAAACACTCTTTTGGGCGACCTGGACTAATGTGTCTTGCTGAGTGCATTGCTTCAGCTGCTCATTGTATTAAACAATACAACCAACCTGGAGTTGCAAGTGACTACGCTGCTTCCATTAAGATAGTTCAGTTTGAGACTGCAGAAGGGAACCACCAGAAGAATAATAAAGTGGATTTACTTGATTTTCTCCGTTTCATTATTGAAAGTAGTAAACAACACTACAATCCTCATTATCGTTTTCAAGGTATTGAATGGATAACTTGGAAGTTAATATTATCTGTGATCGTCCAACATTATGACAACCTAACCACTTCTCGGGATTTTAGTTTGTGAAAGGATCTTGGATGCTGCTACATCCGTCATGACCGCTGTGGATATGCCTCTTGAGATGCTTCTCCTCTTCATTTCATGCCTTCCTAGGGAGATGACTGATTTGGGGGGTATGCCTTGAGTAACTCTTGAAGTTAATTTGAATTTTTTTTGTGATGGCTATTTGAGTGGATCAGAGTGCTAATATTCCTATGTTTTCCTTTTGTCTTTTATGCATATCGCACTACTATCTCTTCCAGGTCCGTTAAGAGTCAAGGTACAAGAGTGGCTCTCAATGTCTGATGAAAAACTTGTTACCAGTTGTCACACTCTGAATCTAGAGCTCTTGACAACTCTATATAGCTTTCCCAGAAATTTTATATATCCTAATCCAGTTGCTTGTAGCACATTTGATGATGAAGATATTGGCTCTTGGGAATATGAAGCAAAAAGATGGGCAAGAGTGATCTTTCTTGCAAGTGTCCATGAACAACAGTTGGATACTCTATTTGCCTTTATACAGGGGCATGGAACTAATCTCAACAAGCAGCATAACCTATTGGAATGGATGCCTGTAAAATTTCTTATTCTCTTGGCTAGTTTGGTTGATGAACTTCAAATAATTCGAGACAGAGCAGCTGAAAGTTCTAGAAGAGACAGGAGGAAGGCTGAACTCCCCCTTTCTGGGATGCCTGGTTGTGTAGATTTGGCTACAGAATCATGGATTTTTGAGAAAGTTGCCATGTTGTTAAACCCTATATTGGAGGAGTTCGTCTCATTTGCCAAATCAACCAGTTCTATCTTTTGGTCCAGTCAACTGGAGCAAGAGAGCAGTCTTCCCAGTTCAATCAGTGGGAAACTTGGTGGTCCAAGTCAACGAAGGTTGCCATCTAATTTTACTACTGCTGTTTTGCTAACAATAACAACTCTGAAGTCCCTGGCATCCATCTCAAGGTGGTGCACCCAGTTTACGGCTGAGCCCTCACTTAATTCTGTTATCATCTTCCTCTGGATCTTTTGCTGGAAGACTGTTACAACTCCAGCAGGTAGATCAGAAAGAGAGGCAGAAATATGTTTAGGGGCATATGAGGCATTGGCCCTTATTTTGAAAGATTTGGTTCCGGTATTCTCTCCTTTGACCTTTAATCTTGTCATGGAGAATGAAGTATCATCTGTATTGGAAGCAAATGTTAAGCCGACATTAGATATTTTTGTTCAGACTTTTCTGAAGAATGTCAATTGCCTCATTGCAACGGGAAATTTGGTGCGAACCCGGAGGGCAGTTCTTATTAGCTGGAAATGGTTCTGCCTAGAGTACCTATTATCTTTTCCAAAGCATGTACTTGGGAAACAGGATCAAAGTAGCGACAACTTTTTCTTCTCAGATATTACATTGAGGTGTATCTTTAGTGATTTAGTTGATAGTCTTGAAAATGCTGGAGAAGCTTCTGCTCTGTCCATTCTACGATCAGTTAGATTGAATATGGAGCTATTTGCTTGTGGAAAAACTGGTCTGATAGTTACCCCCTGTAATGGCTTGACTGTGGAGATGATGTGGAATTTGGTCAAGTCCTCTTGGATACTGCATGTCAGTTGCAACAAAAGGAGGGTTGCTCCAATTGCTGCTCTTTTATCATCGATTTTGCACTATTCAGTGTTTGGTAATGAATGCATGCATGAATATGATGATGAACCTGGTCCTCTGAAATGGTTTATTGAGAAAATTCTTGAGGAAGGCTCAAAAAGTCCGCGAACTGTTCGTCTTGCTGCGTTGCATTTAACTGGGCTGTGGCTTCAAAATCCTTCTTTAATAAAATACTATTTAAGAGAACTCAAGTTGTTAACCATGTATGGTTCTGTTGCATTTGATGAGGATTTTGAAGCTGAATTAGCAGAAAATCAGGATGCAAAGAGTGAAGTATTGGCATTGTCCCAAAGCCCTGACTCTGAACTTACTGAAGCATTCATCAACACTGAACTATATGCACGTGTATCTGTAGCAGTCTTATTCTCCAAGCTTGCTGACATAGCTGTTGGTTCAACTAATGAACATGGTCAGGGAAAGAATCCTAATGATCATGGGAGCAGCCTAGAGGCCCTTGCATCTGGCAAAATGTTTTTGTTAGAGCTTCTTCAATCTGCAGTAACTGACAAGGACCTATCAAAGGAGTTGTATAAGAAGCATAGCTCAATTCACAGGCGAAAAATTCGTATATGGCAGATGATTTGTATTTTGTCACGATTTGTCTATGAAGATATTGTTGAAGAAGTTACTTGTAGCTTACATACGGCACTTCAGAGAAATAATTTGCCCTCAGTTCGGCAGTACATGGAGACGCTCGCCATATACATATACTTGAAGTTTCCATCACTTGTTGGACAACAGTTGGTTCCTTTGCTCCAGAATTATGGGATACGGTCTCAGGCTTTATCTTCATATGTTTATATAGCTGCTAATATTATTCTACATGCAGATAACGAGAATCAGTCGAAGCACCTTGATGAATTACTTCCTCCTATAGTTCCTTTACTGACGTCACATCATCATACCCTGCGTGGATTTACTCAGTTGCTTGTGTATCAGGTTCTCCAAAAATTATATGTCCCCATGAACAATTCAGGTTCTTGTCTTACTACCATGTCATTGGAGAAAAGGTGCTTGGGGGATTTGAAGTCTTACTTGACAGAAAACCCAGACTGTGCACGACTAAGAGCATCAATGGAGGGATATCTCGATGCATTTGATCCAAAGACCTCCATTACACCGGCTGGAATTTTCATCAATCGAGTGGAGCAAGAATTTGAGTGTGTGCCGAAGACTCTAATGGATCAAGTAACTACCTTTCTAAATGATACCAGAGATGATTTGAGATGCTCAATGGCCAGAGATGCTGCTGTTATCAAGGATGAGGACTTACTTATTCATGAACATAACAATATTTCTGGAAAAGCTATGAACTCCAGTGAAAATTCTAACATTGATCAGCAAGATGTGTCATTGGATTTCCAGAGGAAATTTACACTGTCCAAACACGAAACACAAACTGCTACTGACCTTTCAATTGAAAGCAATAAATCTTTCAAATCACTTACAGATATTGAGAAGGAAGATCAGTTACTTGATCAGTTGCTGCATTCCAGAAACATAGCCGTGCAGAAGTTGAAAGCAAGCCGACAGCATCTAATCCTCGTTGCATCATTGATTGATCGTATTCCAAATCTTGCTGGATTGGCGCGAACATGCGAGGTATTTAGGGCATCTGGACTAGCCGTAGCAGACAAAAGCATATTAAATGGCAAGCAGTTCCAACTCATCAGTGTAACAGCGGAGAAGTGGTTGCCAGTTGTCGAAGTTCCAGTCAGTAACATGAAAAGTTTTCTTGAAAAGAAAAGGCAAGAGGGCTATGCAATCTTGGGTCTTGAGCAGACTGCCAACAGCAAGCCTCTTGACCAGTATGCCTTTCCTACAAAAACTGTTCTAGTCCTGGGACGAGAGAAGGAGGGCATACCCGTGGAGATAATCCATATTCTAGATGCTTGCATCGAGATCCCGCAGCTGGGAGTAGTTAGGTCACTAAATGTTCACGTTAGTGGTGCCATTGCAATATGGGAGTACACTCGACAACGAAGGTCACTATCATGATTGCTTGCTTGAATTATTGATGTGATTGAATCTTTTGCCTCATGTACGTCATTGATGTGGGATCTTTACCCACATTGGTGTTTATGACGCCATTCTTTTGCCCTTAAGGAACGATTGGGCACATGGATTTTGTAAATTAGTTATAGTATGAGTCCTTGGTACACTGAAAAGTGGATACCATTGTGTGTTCAGAAATCTTTCATTTGGAAACTGTCAATTCTTCTGCTTAATCTTTTGCAGACCCAATGTTGTTTCAGTTGGCTGATGAGTAGGATTATATACTGTTTGAAGACAGATATCGTTTTGGAATCTGAGAGTTGCGTCTTCATATTTATTAATTCTGCTGATGTTTGTGCATGTCTTGGCCTCTCTTGGGGGAGAGGTACTTATGTTGATTGGCTGACTAAGTTCATTCTTTTATTTCTTGATGATAAATATTGTTTGATCCTTCCTATAAATATCCTGCAAATAGCCGAAATTTTTCACTACCATGTCTGAATCTAAACCATGTTAATCTGGGGAATGAGAGAAGTCGGCCAACTGCATGAATGGGGTGGTTCAGAAACGAGAATGACATGGAGGGGTCTTACATAATGCATGAAATGACCAGCTTAATTTTGGTCCTTGACCTAATTGATGTGGAGGGAGCTGGTCTGGTTGCCACGCACAAAGGGCTCTGAACTACACTTTGCATCTTTAAGATGCCTTCTCATGTCTCAGTTCAGCACAACTCATCAAGCATTTCCTTTGATTCCTAAGTACTATGGGATCAATAACTATTTTAACCTTCCTTGTTTTCTTCATCAATTCATTGGAAACCTTTGCAACAGGTTCGAAGGTCTACATGGTTTTATTGGACAAAACTCCTGTGGTCTCCAGCGAAACGACGGAAATGTCTTTGAGGTATCATTTTACTTGCTTATCAGAGTGGGGGGAAGGCGACTAAGGGGTAGCTTCTTTCTTGTAGTTTGTTCAGTTTTGTCATTTCTCTTCTGGAGTTGATGGTGCTTGCTTCATTTGTAGGAGTTCGGGAAATACTACAAAGTACAAGGAGAGGATGGGAAAAGAGCATGACATTTTCCTTGAATCTCTCTTAGTCAGAAGAAGATACACTAAACTATACAGCTACACTCATCTACTGAACGGATTCGCAGTCCAGGTGTCATCCCCCAATGTACGTCATCTCTGTCCTGCATTTTACAAATGGGAAATCTCAATGGATTTAATCAATAACTGCAACCTCCTAAAACATAAAACATGCTCAATCTTGAATTTTGGAAACTGGGTACCTGTCCTGTTTCATTCGGTTTGATGAAAGATATCCATTTCAATATGTTTACTTGTTTAAGATAGAGTGTGTTTACTTTTGATGACAAAGTAGGAGTTTAGATGAATTGCAGCTGTTGTTGGCTTCATTTGTGTAGAATATGACACTGAAATAAGTTGGCATGATATTTTTGTAGGATATTGACATCCTACAGAAGGCAGAAGGAGTAAGACTTATCCATGAAGATGTGAAAATGGAGAAGTTGACCACTCATACACCTGACTATTTGGGCATTCCTAGTGGGGTTTGGCAAACACTAGGGGAAGCTGAGACTTCAGGGGATGGAGTAGTGATAGGTTTAATTGACACAGGAATAAATCCTTCCCATCAAAGTTTCACGATTGAATCATTAACTGAAACCAGTAAGGGCATATTTTCAAAACCTTCAAAATATAAAGGAAAATGTGTAGTTGGAGATCAGTTCCCTCCATCATCGTGCAACGGTAAGATAGTTGGGGCACAGTTTTTTTCAAGAGCTGCTGTTGCCGCTGGTGAATTTAATGCCACCCGTGACTATGCTTCTCCTTTTGATGCTGATGGTCATGGAAGGTAGGTATAATTAACTGCAGTACAGTGCATGCTCATACAAATATAAATGTATTTTGCACTTGTATATAAGCTGCTAGCATTCAGTGGAATTGGATATCAGATTTGTAATGTGTGGGTTGTTTTATCATACTTGGATACTAATCCTGCATTTTAACGCTTTGGTGGTGGTGTAAATTTGTCAGCCATACAGCATCAACAGCAGCAGGAAACCACCAAATCTCGGTGGTGGCAAATGACTTCAGTTATGGGTACGCCAGTGGTATGGCTCCTGGAGCCAGGTAAAATGGTCTACTTCGAGTTACTTTCTTTTAAAATTAACTACGCAAGCAAATGAATCAATAACGTGAAGCATGTCTGCTTCTGAAGTAATTAACTGGCTGTTTATCAACACTAAGAATGCCTTTCATCTAGCTCCATACATATGCTTAATCTGTAAGGTTCTCTCTCTTGCGAGCAGGATTGCCGTCTACAAAGCTCTTTATGCTTTTGGAGGTTACATGTCTGATGTTGTGGCCGCGGTCGATCAGGTTTGCCATTGGGAATTGATCTACTTGAAGGAATTTCTGTAGACATTTTTATCGTTTCTATTTCCTAGATCAAATAACATGTTTAACTTGTTGAATGAAAAAAGAAATTCATTTGGAAATTTTTTGTCCTACACAGGCTGTGGAAGATGGTGTTGATATACTAAACCTTTCTGTAGGGCCATCAAAAGTGCCATCTGGCCCTTCTGCTTTTCTAAACCTCTTGGAATTGGAGCTTTTACTTGCAACCCGAGCAGGTGTTCTTGTTGTTCAAGCTGCCGGAAATGGAGGTCCCTCTGCCAGTTCTATGCTTTCCTTTAGTCCATGGATCACAAGTGTTGCTGCCTCTATAACTGACCGGAAGTACAACTCCTCTATTAAATTGGGGAATGGTCAGAGCTTTACTGGCACGGGTCTCGCACGTATGTCTACTTGTTTTCTGATCTTTTCAAAAGCCTTTTCTCTACCATTTATTAGAGTAAATTGCTTCCATTAATAACAGTTCTTAGATGAAAATTAAAAGAGAGAAGAAGTTTGAACATCTTTTGTTTGTGCTGCAGCTCCAACAGTTGGAGAAGTGTTCTTCCCGCTAGCCGCAGCAGCTGATGTTGGAGAAAAGAACACCAGTGATGATCTTTTGACAGTAGAGAGCTGTCAAAACTCAGATCAGTTTGTTTTATCCTTGGTTCAGGGAAAGTTAGTAATATGCACTTACACATTTGATTTCGACTCCGCGGAAACCAGTATTGCAGCTGTTGCAGACACCATGCAAAAAGTTGGTGCTGCTGGATTCATACTTACCATGAGCCCTGATACAGGTTCTGAGCAGATAAAGAGTGCCACAGTAACTTTACAAGTCCCCGGCGTTGTCTTGAACAATATGGAAGCTTCTTCGGTATCCCAATTACTTGCAAGTTTATTATGAATGAAAATTCCTCTGTTACATGCTTTATCAGTAAAAGAAACTCGAGTCAGTTTTCATACATCCTATATTGCATCAAGAATGTTAGTATTCCGATGTAGAAGTACATTTTCTGGTGCAGGCTCTGTGGGAATATTACAATTCCAATACTATAAGGAGTCGAAATGGCAGAGCGATTGGCTTCCGAGCTACAGCAAGAATTATGGATGGAAGGCAAGCAATTTACACAGGACAAGCTCCAATTGTGGCATCATATTCATCAAGAGGTCCAGATGTTAATAATGAACTTTTGGAGACTGCTGATGTTCTCAAACCAACTATCATGGCCCCTGGCTCTTCAATATGGGCTGCCTGGAGCCCCAGCAGTGAAGGAGATGCCCATATTAAAGGTTTTCTCAGGACTCCGAACTACTAAATGCTGAAACTAGTTCATCAAAAATTTGTTTTCTTTTTGCTATCAACCATCTTCTTTGGTTTTATTATCTGTTCATTTCCAGTAAATACTTGATATCCTTATTGTCTTGAAATGATTAAACTAGTGTAAGAACGATTAATGTCAGATTGTCATACGAAAGATGGTACTTGTAACTGCTAAGTATAACTTATGCAGATGCTGATAACTTGATGCTTCTTCCAGGTCAATATTTTGCTTTATTATCTGGAACAAGCATGGCATCTCCACATATTGCTGGAATTGCAGCTCTGATCAAGCAAAAATACCCACTGTGGAGCCCTGCTGCAATTACATCAGCAATGATGACAACAGCAGATGTGACTGATCAAAATGGTGCTCCTATACTAGCTCAACAAAAAAACCAACTCTCTCATGCAACTCCCTTTGACTTCGGAGCTGGCGCTATCAATCCCTCTCGAGCAATGGATCCCGGACTTGTTTTCGATGTCTACTTTAAGCAGTACGTTGAGTTTTTGTGCTCGGTTCCAGGCGTTGATGACATGTCAGTGAGACAAGCTATTGGTTTCCCATGCCCAACTCAAAAGAAATGGTGCTCAGATTTGAATACACCAAGTGTGACTGTTTCCAATTTGGTTGGATCAAGAAGGGTTCTGAGAAGGGTGACAAGCGTTGCCGAAGAAGCTGAGAAATACATGGTGGTCGTAAGGGAGCCGTTGGGCGTCAAAGTTACAGTAATACCAGAATCCTTCAAGATCAGCCCCAATTCTTCAAGACATCTAACAATAATCCTGAATGCAACTCAGACAACAAATGCTTACACATTCGGCGACATACAGTTTCTGGGAGAAAACAAACATGTGGTAAGAATTCCATTGGCTGTCTATGTAAGTAGCACTCTAGGAGCATGATGATCCTCAAAATGCAGGTTATTTGGACAATGAGCATCTGAAAATCCATTAAATTCCTTTTTTTTTTTTCCTCTTTCCCTTAGGATAATGAATAACACAAACTTTCCAGTATGCATGTTTGCAAGATGTATGAAATGTGCAGGATGTAGTAATTTGCTTGCTCGTCTTTTTCGTTATCTTTTGAATTCTATTATGAGGGTAGTACAAGAATGCATGCAAAGTTCAGTTTGCTTCAATAAAACTGAAGCCTTTGCCCTTGAATTATGTTCTTGATAAACTTTGTATCAGCATTCTAGTACCATACAAAACAAACAGGTTAACAAAAGAAGAATAGAAATGCAGAGGAAATGTTCGTCTTCTTTCCTTTCTTTCATGGAAGGCCAGTTTATGGGACTTCCACTGCTGCTGCTGCTGCTGATGAGTCTTTTTTACCAGTGCCTCCGCCTCGAGGCGAACATTTTCGAAGTAAACCCTCCTTTCTTCTTTACCTGTAAAAGAGAATGTTAGTATTGTTTCTCAAAATGCTTGAATTTTCTGCAATTACCACTGAAAAAGGTGATAGATTGTTTTAGTACCTGAAAGGTCTTGACAAGAGATTTGATCTTTGTAGTTGTGGCTCCTGGATTTGCATGCTTCTTTCTCTTGTCTTTCTTTTGGTGGGGATTTAAGAGGGCTCTAATAAAACCCGGAAGCAGCAGCTTCCAGTTTCCTAAACAAGCTGGAATTGCCGATTCTTTTCGCTTCTTCCGGGCCGGAAGCAACTGAAAAAGAACTCGAGGCTCGACGTATGACAAAATGCTATATGAAATATTATTAAAAATTTAAATTCCGATTAAAATTTATAAATAATTAATTCAAAATTCACGAAATTTCAAATTTTGGCATAAAATTTATTAACCCAAATTGCGGTGACTGATAAATATTTTAGGAATAATACAAAGAGTAAGGAAAGGCATAATAAATGTTTTTAATATATGCACTAATGTTTAAAATATTATATTTTTCGTTGAAAATTTTTTGTAAATTATTTATAAATAAATTTGGGACAGATAAAATAAATATTACGAAAATTAAATATTATATTTTTTATGAAGAGATCAAATAATGCTTATTTTATATGTAAGAGTCTAAAAAATTATTTTAAAATATTAAGCAAAAAATAAATTATTTGATCAAATGTGGAGAAAAAAATATAATTTAATCTATCACTTCATATAGAGGCAACCTTAAGGTAAGTTTTTCTTGTCTTACTAATTGACCTGCCATTTGTGTCAACAATCTTTATCAAATAGAGAAAATGATAACTAATCTACTATCAATATACATATCTTATAGCTAAAATATAAAATTATATTTAAAAATTATAATTATAAAATTATATTTCATCAAAAAATAAGAAGTTATGGTGTGATTAATTACTTTCTCCATCGTGAATTTCCAAAATATTGGCATGTTTTGCCACTTTGCAATAAATAATGATTATCATTCTTTTGAATGAGTCAACCTCTATTCCAAAGTATAATCAGCCATAGATTTTTTTTTTCCATCTTTTAAGGAGTTCGAAGCATCCAATGATTGATTCAGCAATATAATCATTGATAAATCATCAAAGTTTGCATATGTTACCTGAGTCATAGGATGCTGTCGGCGATGATGATGATGAGAAGAAACAGGCTGCGTTACCGGAGATGATGTTTGGGATCGCGCCGATTCGCGAAGTTTCCTGGAGTACTCAAGAAGGTGAGCCTTCCTGTCGTATCCAGGACTCCGGCAGCCATTCTTAACTTGATGAAGGTGAAGATGGTGGTGGTGGTGATGGTGGTGGTTCTGAAGATTATGCGACGGCAACAAACTTTTCTTTCTTGGCCCTTCTACATACACCGCCACCCAAACTGGCTTTCCCCTCCGAAATGTCGCCTAAACAAGTCCGATCAAGTGCATGAAATCATCAAAAAAAAACCCCTCTAAAAGAGAAGATTCTTTTGTTTTCTGTTTTTTTCTTTCTTCAATCTCACTAAAAAACAAGAGTAATTCTACCTAAACAATAAAATATATTAAGAGAACGTATTTGCTACTTATATCATCTGCGATCCCCTGAATCTCGAGAGGCTCTCCGAACCAATCATAAATTTTATTGAAATAGGTGTAATTCTCCCATCTGAGAACTATATAGTTCAAGCAAAGACACCCAAAGACGGGTTACAACAGAGATGGAATAGAAAGTTGGAAATTTTTTATTTTGAATCAAAGATTCAATCTTTCTGAAGGTATATAAGAATAAAAATCTGATCAAGAACTCGATCAAGAAATGGGAAAACAAAAAAAGAATGTTTCGTGTATATCTAACCGATGATACTAAAACTTACCCAAAAAAAATAATTTATCATGATAAAAGAAGCAACAAAAAGCTTACCATTGAGCAGATGATGAAATGATCTTTGATGTTGAAAGTTTGCTTGCTGGAAGAGTTGTTGAAAAGAGTGGGAAAAAAAATTGTTGGTTTATGAAGAAATATTTGCAGGCGGAGAAATATTTTACTAATTTATTTTTTATGGAAAATCGGATTCAGATGTTGGTTTATCTATGGTTCCAAACAAGTAAACCAAATCTTGATTAACAAAAAGAAAGATTGAAAAAAAAAATGAAATGCCAAATAAGACAATGATAAAAATATATATAAAAAACGTGGACTAAAGAAAGTAGTGAGAATTAGGTGCGTAGAGATCCTCAGTTCGAGTTATACTGGGACATTTAAGAGCATAACGGTTTTGAGTTTGAGTCACATCTGTGGGTAGCAGATCACACCGGAGGCGGTTAGGAGGATGATGGTTCTGCCTTCGAGTCATACCAGACTTAGATTAATAGAGTTTAATAAGTGTTATGCCTCTCTTTTTTATATATAAAAAAAAAGTAGCAAGAGGTGAGAATTAGGCAATGAAAGCTACATGAATTACAATTATTTTAATATATATAATTTACATATTAAAATGATGTATGTAACAAAAAAAAAATTTGAATGAAAATTTTATTTTGAGCTTAAATTTTAAATTCAAAATTTATAAGAGATAAAAGATAATTAAAAATTATTTTAATAAAAAATAAGGTAGTTACTAAATTTTAATTAATTAAAAAATAAAAGTTAAGAAAATTGTCATTCCGGAGTTTGTTTTAATTTTTTTTATCTTTTTAATACATAGTAATAATAGATTTATTGAACTAAAAACAGTAAAATATCTTTTTTGATATATTTATTTTAGTGTGAAAAATTGACCGGCTCAAATCTTTTTTTACTACCATAGAGTAGTGTCATGCTCACAAATTCAGATGGAAAAATTACATAATTAGTTATATATAATTACGTTATTACACAATTAGTTTTACACGTTTGAAACTCGACAAATTTGGTCTTAAATATTTTTAAAATTTACACATTTGATCTAATTTAATATTTTTTAATAGGATTTAGCGTTTGACTCATCATTCGTTAAGATTTATGCAACGTGGTAATCACGTGACTGCCATATGACATGTGTAATAGGGTGTAAAATCTGTTAAATTAGTGTAAAATTCATTAATTGAAACGTTTATGACCAAATTTGTCAAGTTCCAAACGTGTAAACCAATTGTATAATATATTCATTATATATGATTTCTCCAATTCAAATTAACAACTCTACTGGTGGATTTCACAATGTTTAGAGTTTCCTTTCTTTATTTTTTTTAATTATTTCTTTCGTCTAAAAAATTAAAATAATAATTTTATTTATTTATTTAATTAAAATAAAATTATTATTTAATATCGAAATGGTATAATCATGAGAAAGAAGATGTCAATTGGGTATTAGACATCTATCATCGAAATTCCATGTCTTGTTTTGTTTTTGACCAATTATATGAGATCCTATGCTTTCAAAAGTTTTATTGTGTTCTCTCCTTTTTTTTTTTTTTTTTTTTTACCAAATTTGCCCATAAAAAAATTGGCATTTAAATCATATGTGATAATACCATATGATTATAATATTCCATAGTGAAAATCTCGAAAATTGTCAAAATAAACAATATTCATCAACCGTCATAGATTTGCATTGTAGAGGGAGAAGATTGGGATTATCGAAGAAGTAGGAGACTGGAAGACATGGTAGATCGGTAAATTATAAAATAAATTTGGGGATTTTTGACCGATGGAAGGTTTCAACCGGAAGAAGATGGAAGGTCAGTAAATTGTAAAATAAAATTGGGAAATTTTGACTGATTGGTGGAATATTTTGTTTGATTTTTAGCATGCTCATGTGATAGTAAATTTCTTGTGGAGATCCTTCAGTCAGCTACTTTGGTACTTTTGATCCAAAGCTTGCTAGATATGGAAGGTGTTACTACTTACCGTCTGAATTTTTGGGGCAGTAGTTTATAAATTTGGATAAAATTATATATAATTTTTTATTTAAAGGGGGTGAGGAAGGAAGGTACTGTGGTAGAGGTATTTTAGTTCAAATTAAAGCAGTAGAGGGTAAGAAATATGGCGATAACTAGTAAAAATTTGTAGAGGCATAAACAGATAATTGTTATTTATACTCAAGGAATTTTGATCATTATTTATATTTAAGGAATTTTTATACAGAAAAGTAAATATCTCAGACTTAATTAAAAAAAAAATTTCAACTTGAACTTTATGTTCGAGATCCACCAACACACAGAGGCTGTGTAGAAGAATGAGGAAGGCAAGATGGCATTTTTATTTCAGAAATTATACCATGTATCTGTTACTATATTAGAGTGATGAAAACTTAATGTAAAATCATCCTCTAACGAATATAATATTTTCATCTGTCAATAAATAAATGATCATGTCACCGTTATTGGCGGAGATAGTGGATGGTGGAGGGAAAGATCAACGGGTGGCGGTGGTGGTCACAATTTATTTATTTTTTATTTATTTTACGCAATTTAATTTATATGTAAATGTGAATAAACCTCTGTAAACAAAATTTGATCAGCACCCATTATTTATTTAGGACTGCAAATAAATTAGTTATGGGATGAAATAATGGACCTTTCATGCAGAACCAAGAGAATCATTGGTAAATCTGAGAATGTTGAATAATTTGGAGCTGTGAAGAGTTTGATGGTGACATGGATCATCTTCATTGCCTTCCTCCTTCTTCTACACAGCCTAGTCTCTGTCTTATAGACATGAGCAAGCCTTTTAGATGGATGAACTGACATTGAAAAAAAAGTTTCCGTTAGCAGTTTACGATAATCCCTAACTCCTTGCTACGACATGATAATTCATGAATTATGATATAAAATGCCAATGAATATCCAGTTTAGGGTTATCAAATTTCGTATTCTATATCCTTAAGTTTTGAAGTAAATTTCGTAATTATAAAAAATTTACAAAATAACTATTTAAATGTTTATAAACTCATATATAATAGTTATAGTAACATAAAACATATAAATATTTAGGCTTAAATCCATTTTTGATCACTTATAACATGGGTCATTCCAGTTTTAGTCCCATGAAAGTTATAGTCATTCTTGCAGGGATAACTGCTGTTTTAACTAATATTGGTTCAGAGCAATGACTAATATTGGTTTCAGATAATGAAATCCTCACTTTGTTTTCTTCATTCCAGATTTTAGAGTTTTCAAAAATTGCTGGTTCAAAGGAAGGGAAGAACAAGAACAAGAACATGAAATGGCTGGTTCCAAATCCAAAAATTCCCAAAGTTCATTTGTTAAGGTTAGATCACAGCAGAAGAAATAAAGTTTGTGGATTGTTTCACTGAGCTTTGAACATTTTTGTTTGAAGGTTGCTGCCATGTTCAAGATTGGGAATAGTAAAATACTTGCTCCAATTCCTGATTACCTCTCCGAGGAAGGAAAGGACTTTGTGCTCTGCAGCTTTTGGAGCACTCATTTGTGAAAAATGCTGCTCCTTTGGAGAAAATGTCTGCATCTTCTTCAGATTCATCATCTATGGTTACAAATGCTGTCAAGTCACCGGTACTACACAATTTGTTTATCATAATCCTCTTGCCTGCAAAACCTCTGGCTATGGTTCTCTTCTGTCAATTTCTGGAAATCAGCTGCATTTAGTGTTTTTTTTTCTTTTCATGATTTGTGTTTTAAGGTTGTGCAGATGCATATCATGTTTCCCGATCCATTTGAAATCATAAGCAGTGGCGGACGCAGACTTTGAAATCATGTTTTCGATGCTAGTTGCCTAATTTGCTGCACCTCTGGTCAAAAGCTTTGAAATCTGGAAGTTTCAGTTTTTGAATGTCTTTCTGCTTGGTTTTGAACTTGAATAAGTAGGAATTTGGCTTTCCTTTTCATTTTAGTATTACGTGGTTATTTAAGGTTGAAAAGTGTCGAGCTGTTGTTGTAATTTGAGTGTTTTTTATTGCAAGTTTTGCAAAAATGAAGCCCTGAAAGAGTTTTGCAAAATAAGTTTTTGCAAATTTTGTAATTTTAAAAAATCTATAAATGCAGAAAGTAAACACTTAAAGCTGCGAAATTTACCTTCCAGCAAGGCCATTGACCATGACAACCAAGTGTTGAGGCTGCACTTTGGCCTCAGCAGTTATTGCATCATAGAAATCCTCACATCAATTATCAGATTCGACTTACACTTTCTGACCCTTCTTTGGACTACCAGGGAAACAAGCACTACTTAATTTATTCCAGAACTCCATTCCATCAAATTCATAATCCGCCAAAATAAGCCCAAAGAACCCTTCTTTTTCCTGGGTTTTGAACTGAATCTCAATTTGAAACTGACCATAGCACCATGAAATCTTCGATTCTAAATGGTTCTTGGGATTTGATTTGGGGAATAAAGGGGTAGCTTTACTACCGTGATCATGCGTGACTTGGTGCCAAACTAACAATCATGTGAGTTTAGAATGTTGGGAAAGTGTATTAAGGGAAGAATTTGGGTTTTAAAAGTAAATTGCTGCAAAATTGGAAGTTGTGTTCTCTCTAAAAAAATAAAGCTCGTTTCTTTTCTGAGCGAACAAATGGGGCAAAACACAAACGATAGGCGGGAGTTAAAAACGATTTCTGTACAAGGAAAAAAAGAATGCAGAGCAGAGGAGATTTCATGGAAGACAAGAGTGGCGAGAGGGAGATGGGGGAGAGAATGGAACTGAGAAAGAGAAAAAATCAACCCAGAGAAAAATATGGAACGAAAAAGAAAGTACTGAAAGGAGGATGAATGCAAAAAAAAAAAAAAAAAAAAAAACACACAACAACAACTCCCACATGTGAAGGACGAAAACTTCACGCGTGGGAGGAAATAATGAGAGGTATGGTAGTTTCTTTTTATATATATGTAGATAAAAAAGTGTTTGACTATACAGTAGTTCAAATTAAGGCATCATAAGGCAGCGCCTATCCATAGTGTATTGGTACCAAATGCCAGAATTTTTGCATGAGACCTCTCTTACCATAAGGTACCTATCCATAACTTGCTAAGATCTTATTGTAGTGGTACAGAGAAGTGATCCAATGAGAAAGAAAAGGATGCAGAAACATTCTGGAAAATCATTCTTTGGCAACAACAACCAGCTGTTTACCGACGTTGCGACCACTGAAGAGACCTACAAGAGCTGCAGGGCCATTTTCAAGGCCATCTGCAATGTCC
Organism: Knoxia roxburghii; assembly: GCA_030378225.1. NCBI lineage: Eukaryota > Viridiplantae > Streptophyta > Magnoliopsida > Gentianales > Rubiaceae > Knoxia > Knoxia roxburghii. Next base: position 39,657,835 of record CM059423.1, read on the forward strand.
TCTACATAGGTAATCTTCTTTTCCGTGATATGAGGCAGCACAAAGTTCAAAAACTTTGGGTATAAATGAAGGTAATCGAAGTAGTCGAATCCTTGCATCCTGGCACGCTTGAACAGAAGATGACCCAAATTTGTTACTCCTTCTGGCTGATCAAGATTGTACTGTGAGATCATTCCACAGACAGCAATTCTACCGAATTGTCTTATGTTGAGGAGCACTGCATCCAATGTCTTTCCCCCGACATTCTCGAAGTCTATATCGATTCCTTCTGGGAAGTACCTAGAAGAGAAATTACGGACAGATTTGTGCTCAGGCGCGACTAAAAGCTGCAGAATTCAGGAAATCTAGATGCATGGTTCTTTCATTACATGATCAAATCAAAGTAGACTTGTAAAGCTGTCCTAGATATAAAATCAACTGGAGAATTGGTGGCAGTAGCTTTGGCCTGATGGCAACATATGTTTAACACTACTGCTAGACATGCAGCAGCTGATTGTTTTTCTATTCTATTTAGATTGTCTTACTTGTGAGTGTTCTTCATTTATATCATATTTCTAACAGAAATAACAGAAGCTTTTTGGCTCTAAAGAGATGGTCATTAAATTAGATACTCGACGTATTCTCATCTAGTTCTTGCTAACTTCAGCAATCCCTTGCTCCGCCCATCTGATTTTTATAAAATAGAAGTTTCTTGAGACGCATTGACAGAACAAAAGAATCACAGCTGGTGTTGATCTATCAACGCTTATTATCTTCATCAAATCATATCACATTATGCTAATTTCATCTCATGAAGAATACATACCTTTTCAGAGCAGCGCTCAAGTCTTTCTCTTCTTTGTAGTTGAAAGCATCATCAAACCCAAGCTTGTTCTTCAGAAGATCAACCTTGTCAATGAACAAAAATACAAAAATGTTGGTTCAAATTTGTAGACAACCAGATGCTGAGTGGGATAAATGGCTATAAAGGGCGGAAAATTTTATTATGCGACCGGGTGCATGTGAACCTAGACCAAAAAGTGTAATTAAAAAATTAATAATGTAATTTTTATTTAATTTTATTTTAACTTTAAATTATTTTTAATTATCTCAATTGTTTTTAAAACAATAACATAAATATCTTATTTTGATCTTTTCATCCCATTCTCTCTCCACCAACTTACGTTCTTAAATCTTTTCCGTTCTGACTTTCTTCTAATTTTCTGTCAACTCTCTTACCATCTGCTTCAGATTCTACAGTTTTCTTCAAATTCATTGTCGGAGTTCTTATCAGATTTTTCTGAATCAACTCTCCTACCATCTGCTGATTCTACCACTTACTCTAACCTTCAAATTCAACGTAAGAGTTATTACAGATTTTTCCGGCAACTTGGTATTATAATTTTCTTGAATTTTCCTACCACTTACTCTAACCTTCAAATTCAACGTAAGAGTTCTTATCAGATTTTCCCGGCAAGTTGTTATTATAATTTTCTTGAATTTTCTTTTTACCATAGATCTATTTTTTTCACGTTTTTCAAATTTATTTATTACAATAATTTTTTCTTTTTTTTAAACTGTTGAATTCAATAATGATATACGTCGTATTTTACAGGGAAGGAGAAATATTATTACATTTTGCGAAAAAATAACATGTATGTTTTTATTTATATTTTACCAAACTTGCATGTATATTATGTAATAATTATATATATATTACGAAAATATGACATTATATTATGTATATTTTCATATATATATATATATATATCACAAAACTTATATGTATATTATGTAATAAATATATGTATAATACAAAAATATAACATGTATATTATGTATATTTTCATATATATTTCACAAAACTTGTATGTATATTATGTAATAATTATATGTGCATTACGAAAAGGTGGCATGTATATTTTGTATATTTCACCAAACTTTTATTTTTTTTTTGGCAATATATTTCACCAAACTTGCATGTATATTACATAATAATTATATGTACATTACGTAGAGATGAGATGACATGTTATGTATATTTTCATGTATATTTCACCAAACTTGCATGTATATCATATAATATTTATATTTATATTACGAAAATATAACATTTATATTAAATATATTTTCACGTATATTTCAACAAATTTAGATGTATATTATGTAATGTTTATATGTAGATTATGAGGAGAAGACATGTATATTATGAAGATGATAAATGTGTTTGTAGATGATAGGTTGAAGGTGGTGACATTGATTATGGTGGTTACGGGGTGGTTGAATAGTGGTGGAGTGGAAAGTAATTGCATAAATTGGTCGTTGATGGTGGTGGTTTGGTGTATGTGGTAGTTGAATAAGGTCGAGGCGGGGTGGCGATGGGAAGTTGATGAAAAAGAAAAAATAAAATGAGTGGTTTGATAGAGACGTGGAGAGATAAAAGAAATTCAAATTTAATTAAGATGTATTTAAAAATTAATTTAGATAATAAAGTGTTATCAAGACTAGGATTAATTTTAAATAAATTACACTATAAGTACAATAACTATTTACATATTTGGTCCTAGTTGCATATGCACTCGGTCCTACAGTATAAGCACTGATAAAGGGCCTAAGCAAATCAGGAAGATGGCCGCGAATACCTTGAAAAGGGCCTAAGCAATCTACTGACTGTCACTAACCATTCCACAATACAGGTTCACCTAAGGTAACTAGTCAATGTAAGGCAACAAAAGTAAAATGCCAATATCAATTACCTTTTCTTTACTCCCAGCGCTTCCAACTACATAACAACCTGTCAATTTTGCAAATTGCCCAACAAGCTGACCAACTGCACCAGCTGCTGCAGATACGTATACCTTTTCTCCCTTCTTTGGATCGCACACCTCAAAGAATCCACAGTAAGCAGTCATACCAGGCATACCTTTCACAGAAATACGAAAACCATTGTACTCTAAGAGAACGATCACAGCAGAAATCGATTCTAATATATTGAAAAAATCTCTTTAATCCCATAGATGTCCAGTAACCATAAGCTAAGAACTAATTGTCACAGAAGCCTCAGCATTTTGTCAACTTGAAATTTCAATGCTTTGAACATTAGGCTTGTAAAATGTGCCAAAAAGCAGTATAAAATGAAGCTATGGATTTTACCAGGAAGTATTTGTCCTTCAACACACTATCAGCTCCAGTTCTAAGATCACTTCAACCAAGTTCATTCCTAGTATGGTTGTTTTTGGAAAAACAAAGGCTTAAAGAAATGTAAACAAAGTTTCAGAACTATCCCTCTGAAGAACGAACACTTTTTTTTTTTTTTTTTCAGGACTTTACATCCAAAGGAAAAGGAAATTCTTAAAGACAAAGCACTAACTACCGACAGCACATAATTGACCCAAGAATTCAGAATCAAATTCTAAAAATGGAAAACAAATATGCAGACCTGCTATTCCTGAAAATTTCTATTAACAAGGGTGACCTTACCTAGAAGACCAGTGTAATAGGTAAGTGGTACATCTTTGTGCTCTATTTTGATTAAAGAATCCGGCTGTGCTATGAGACTGTACTCTTCCCATCCGGTGAGACCCCATACCAAATCACCCTTTTTGAAATTGGAATGTCCTGAATCCACTACCTTGGATACCCCAAATCCAGTTATTGCCTGCACTTTATCGTCACAAGAATTAAGCAAGGAGAACCCAAATTGCAGCAATTAAAACTATCCAACAAGAAAGACACCACAATTACATTGACCCTTCTGAAATAATTCACAAGAATGGTAATATTTTAGGCCATAAAAGTTGTGGGCTTTTCAAACCTTCTTTCATTGATTTTCAGAGCAAGTAATCACCATTATCAAAACCACATCCAGTTCTGAAATTGCAACTTAGCATTTATTCCATGTGCTACCTACCACAAAAAGAAATCCAAGGAACATATAGAGGGAATGAATGTGTATCACTTACAGAGCCAATAGTATAATCAGAAAATGACTCTCCCATACTAGAGTCTGCTACCATAAGAAGCCTCTGGTAAGGATCACATGACAAGTAAAGATTCTTAAGTAAAATCCCATTTGAGCCTTCCGGCACTTTCAAGCTTATGGTGCTGTCTGTGATGATCTCAAGATCAGACTCCTTTGGTGACCCAGTTGGGTAGCTTTGCAAGACCACCTTCTTGTTCTTCACTTCTTCTGCCATTATTTTTTATTTTTATTTTTTTTGGTTGTGGTGAGCAATCTGCGATAAATTGTTGGAGCAGAGTATATGTTGCCACTGCCAAGTTCGGTCCTGACCAGAATATTTTTATTTATAGGGACTGGGCTGGTTAACTGTGTACACACTGGGTGGCGTGAAAAACTGGAAATTGATAATTAAGATTATATTTGTTTGATTTTTTTTTTAAAGGATTTTTAAAATAGAAATGTAAGTTTTTTTAAAAAAAAAAATTCGGAGGGGTGAAAAAGTATATTGGAAGAAATTTTTTTTTAATTATCTAAGGAGAAATTTTGAGCAATTTGAGCTTCTTAATTTAAATGTAATGGAGAAAAGTATTTAAATATATTGTATTTGTAGTTAGACAATTAATTTTTCAAAAAAATAAATAAATAAACAAGCACAGCCTTAAATTCAAAGCAACAAAGCTGAAATATTTTGAAGTTTCAATAGTAATTAATTATGTCATTTTTCACAAAAGAAACAAAAAGACACAGTGCTCAACCAAATCATAACTAGAAGGATATAGCCTGTAATATGCACTTTTAGCTTAAGATAATAGATATTAAATTTTAGTCATTTTGATATTAAAAAAATAAAATAATAGTCAATTTTGAACTCAAACAAGATTGTTTGAGAATCTCCAAAATTGGGGGAACACCAAAACCCTACCGTGATGAACGAAACAGGCATCAGCCGGATTTCGGGAATGATCCGCCGGATAAACCAGTGGAGTTCCCGGAGTTAAGGCAGTGCGGTGTCAAAAGCGGGCAATTTATATTACAGTTGTTTTTATACTCTCAATTAATTATCTTTGATAATATAAGAATTTTTAATAAGATTTTGTTGGCAAAGTATTTTCAATGGCAACAATTTGTAGGTTCCAATAAAGAGAATTGAATAATTAAGGGTAAATATTAAAAATAAATATTTATTTCCTTAAAATTAAACTTACATCTTGACATGTCTTCAAAAAAAAAAAAAAAGGATTTATATATGAAACGCAAGAAATATTAAGTAGATAATATTTTAATTTATTATACACCTTGAGTAATATCATATAGGCATTATATTTTTAATGGAAAGAAAGGTATTGATTTTGTCAGAGTAAAAATTAGCATTCATATCAATTTTTATTTAATTTTACAAATATACCCTTATCAAATCAAGTATTTTTTTTCCCTTTCTTCTTCCATTTGCAGCCGCCCCCACTCCCTCCTCGGTTCTCCTGCCACCACCACACCACCATCTCCTCCAAACTTATCATAGCCAGAATACAAGCTTTCTTATGCAACATTTACTTGTGCAATCCAAGCTTGAAACAAGTCGTTACTCTATCCAAATCAACCAATTTTCAGGATCCCTCAAACTTTCTTCTACAACAGATGATTGGGTTCGGATTCGCCATTTCCAGAAAAGAATATGTGTTGGTTAACATGTTTCGAAAAGGTAAATTCGTGTGTTATGATTCAAATATTTTTCAGGCGATCGTGATATCGAAGTTCGAGACATTGTGAGCTAGATTTACACCTTGTTTTAGGGCTCTGTTTTGGGTATCTGGGCTCTTAGGAGCATTAGTGGAGGAAGAATTTGGTGAAGGTATACATAATGATGATGGTACTGTTACCTTCATCAAGTCGTCTGAAGTTGGTGATGTTACGATGGCTTCGAGTGGCGGCCGCCGTGAGGATAGTTCGATGCTTTCGTTTGTTGCCAAGAAGTACTACATTATTAATGTCAATAGCGGGTGTTTTGTTAAGGAAATCAATTATCCATTTGAGGATGATTATGATGATGATACGACTCCGTTTTTGGGGTTTTGTTGGTGTCAGAGAACCCAGGAGGGAGTGGGGCGCTAGAAAGGGAAGAAACAGGAGAAAAAATTTGGGATGATTTGGTTGGTAAGGGTAAATTTGTAAGATCAAATAAAAATTGATCTGAATGCTAATTTTTACTGTGGCAAAATCAACACCTAATTAAGAATATGCACTTTTAATAGTATTAAACTAATAAAAATAAATCATTTAATATAGTTGATCCTTAAATTTATTTCATTTTTTCACTTAATTAATATTTCTTGAATTTGTCTGGTTTTCTAATTTAGATTGAATGTATTGTCTATAAATAAACTAATTAATTTAGACGGATGAGTAGACTTATATTGTGAATAAGTTTAGGGTGGGACAAATGAATAATTTGGAAGGTTCAGGAGGACCTTAAAATCAAAATCAGCCAACATCTAATGGAAAAAGTGGACACTATAAGAAACTCCTAGAGTTTGAAATTTGTGAAGATAGTCAGCAATTTGAAATTTACCAGTTTGATTGTCCCCATTCAATTTTCCTCCTTTAATTATATTCTTTAAAAATTGAAATTTTGAATTCGATATATTCAACCGGTGACTAATGGCATTGGGGGAAAAAATTCGAATATAGGTAATTTTTTTCCTTCTAAATTAACTGTGAAATGTATTTAGTTATAAATATTAGAAGTTGGGTAGTTAATTTAAAGGGGAAGGGTAATTAGTTGCAAGGAAAATATTATTGGGGGAATTATATTTATCCAAAGTTGGTAAAACTTTTAATAATTCATATGTTCTGAAAATTATATTTATCCTTTTGATCAAAATTAAACATAAAAAGTGTTTAAAAAAATAATTTTTAATCAAAATAAAGTTATAAAATGAGATTAATTAAGTTTTTTAACCTAATAAAAATATTTATACCAGTAATTTTGCTTATTTTTTGGTAAATTATAATTAGTTGGTATGAGTTTAGATAATTAATAAGGATAAATATAATTTTTAAACTTAAACAGTATGGATAATTTGAAGAAATACGTAATTTACCCAACATTATTTCTTTTTTAATCAACCCAATATTATTTCTTAAATTTTTGCTATCATCTTTAGTAGGTGTAGGTAGGGTATGGATTTAGGCTTTACATTGGGGTGGATTCATTGATTGTGGACACGCCAGCATATCAGGAAATGACGTTGAAAATGTTTTTGACCGGAAAATTGAGACGAAAATAAGGCCCACCCACAACCAGCAGCAAAAATTTGCTTCCGAAAAGCTCGTGCGTATGCACTTACGTACAACAATGTCGGACCAAAATCGATTGATTTTTACTACTATTTTTATAATTCTACATGCATACTTTTATGTAATACAAAAGCCATATATTCACCCTTGACATTCCACCTTATTTCTTGATTTTTGCTTATTATTCTTGCGCAGGATCATACTAATCTTCTTTGTATCGTTCTAATTTTAACAAATGTCGACATTCTACCTTATTATTATAATATTTGTCATACTTTTAATGTAAGTTTGATTCTAGTAGAATGAATTATTTAATTAAATACGAATTGAAATTTTAAATTGAATTAGTTTAGTTCAGGTATAAAATTGTTAAAACAATGATGAGTATAATTTTTTTTATAATTTATCGAATGATTTGAGATGAATTTCACATGGTATGCTATTTATCCTTCATATATCATAAACCTCACACTATTTAACACTATGTACATTTCGACAGTTTCTGCAGACAACCATTCCCAATATTTACATCACAACTCTCTTAACATGAGCCAACTTCATGTGTTGTAAACTTGAATAAGAGAAGGTTATTGAGCCATTCTGGAAATTCATTCTTTGGCAAGAACAACCAGATGTTTCCCGACGTTGCGACCGCGGAAGAGACCTACAAGAGCTGCAGGGCCATTTTCAAGGCCTTCTACAACGTCTTCCACGTATGAAATCTTGTTTCCTTAATATGAGGAAGGACAAAATCCAACAATTTAGGGTAGGGTATAAGTGCATGTAATCAAAGTATCCAAATCCTTGTATCCTTATGCTCTTTGAATAAAACATGACCAAAATTATGTACTCCTTCTGGCTGATCAAGATGGTACTGAGAGATCAGTCCACACACAGCAATTCTACCGTATTCTTTCATGTTGACAAGCACTGCATCCATTATCTTTCCCCCGACGTTTTCAAAGTATATATCGATTCCTTCTGGAAAGCACCTGGAAGAGAAATAACAATTCTGTAAAAGCTGCAAAATTCAGGAAATCTAGATGATATGTTGGCAATATTAAATTAAACTTAATTAGAATAGGATTAGCTATGTAAATGTGAATAAACCTCTGTAAACAAAATTTGATCAGCACCCATTATTTATTTAGGACTGCAAATAAATTAGTTATGGGATGAAATAATGGACCTTTCATGCAGAACCAAGAGAATCATTGGTAAATCTGAGAATGTTGAATAATTTGGAGCTGTGAAGAGTTTGATGGTGACATGGATCATCTTCATTGCCTTCCTCCTTCTTCTACACAGCCTAGTCTCTGTCTTATAGACATGAGCAAGCCTTTTAGATGGATGAACTGACATTGAAAAAAAAGTTTCAGTTACTAGTTTACGATAATCCCTAACTCCTTGGTACGATATGATAATTCATGGATTATGATATAAAATACCAATGAATATCTAGTTTAATTAAGTTTGATAACTTATAAGACAACTGTTGCATATTCTTGATAATATTTATAAAAATTTCTTAAATATAGATAATTATCAAAATTCCTTGAATACAGATAACAAATAGGTTACAAATCTCTTATCAAATTGATTCTTAAATTAAGGTGTTGTGGTCACTTTACTATCACTGAATTAGAAATTTTATTTCTCTGGGGTTGGTTATACCCCTAATTGTACAGCCTCTTACTCAAATAGCACATTAAAAAAAGAGTATTCAAATTGAATGACAACAAAACTTGGACAAATAATCCCACAAATGAAATGCAAACATAAGTATAAACTTCTAATTTTAAATGTTTAATCTACCTGACTCATGGTTTCTTTTAAGTTCAAATTCTTCATCTCATCACTTAAAACTTCATCCTGAAAGTTCAAAACAAAATCATACATATAAACTCCCAATTCATAATAACCAAGAATTTCATCAACGATAAACCCTAAGTTAAAATTTTAATTAAAAAAAAAAAACTGACCTCAAGTAGGGTAACTATTTTTTCTGCAACTTTATACGAAGCAGAAAGTGCCTGGTTACTATAATCCGTAATCTCTATGGCATCTTTCAACCGCGTACTATTGGGATCATTATCAAACTTACTCTTTAAATTCCTGTGATTTTCGTTTGCAGAGTCATTTAACTTTTTGAAGTTTAGAAGTAAACTTAAGGCCCTAGTCCCCAATTCAGCCTTCTGAGGCATAGTCAAATTCTTCAAATTAGGCATAGCCATAGTCGCCATATTATAAGCCTTCGGAAGCATCGCCATGGTCAAGAACTTTTGAGGCATAGCCATCATAGTGAAGAACTTTTGAGGCATATTAGCCTTCAAAGACATGGCCATAGTCAAGAAGAACAAGAAAGTATCGTGAAGAGAGAGAATAAGAGAGAATTAAGAAGACGACCACTCCAGATCTTATTGGAGAGGGATTAAGAAGAGGACCAGGAGATCCGAATGGAAAAGACTTAAGTGAGAGAATTAATAACAAGGAAAAGAGATGTTTAAGAGAGAGAAGTAAGGAACAATAAAAGAGCCATTTAATAAAAAATTGACATATGTGCATTTAAAATTTATCCTCTTTAAAGAAAGAATTGCCTAGTGTTTGGCATTCTCACTTAGTACCAAAGGTTCTAAGTTCGAGTCATACCGGAGACACTTAGGTGCATGAAGACTTTGAGTTTGAATAACACCGGAGGTAAATCATACTGAAACACTTAAGAGTATGGCGGTCCTGAATTCGAGTCACACCTGCGAACCCGTTCAGGAGAAGGAGGGATACAAGTTAGGGTGTACAACTAATTGCAGCAGCTTGTGTGCATGCTTAAGTGGTGTATCGTGATTTATTCTGATTCAATTGTGATTGATTCTAATTGATTCTCAAGATCAGTATACATGTTAAGATTTTAATTGATTATGACGTATCTAGGTTTAACTTAATTGAAAAGTTTTGTTGAAGTAGTACTAATATAAATATAATGTAGAACATACAGAATATTTCAATGAAAATTAAGAAAATTTCCATACTTCTCTTCCTCTTCTCTTTATTCCTGCTTAATCAATTCCTCTATATCTAAATTTTAGAAATTGTAGATTTTATTTTCAAGAAGGACAATTTTATCAAAAATTATGAACTACCGCCCCTATTCTAATTGCCTTCAAACAAATGCACTTTAAGGCATCAAAAACTTTCCAATCATACCATAATACCCCCTCCGTCCATAATTAATAGATCTTTTAGAGATTTCACTGTTATCAAGAAAAAGTAATAATTAATAATTTAGTCAAGTAAGTTTTTCTTTTTTACCTCAACTTGGAAAGAAAATTATTAATGAAATAGGTAATTGGGTGGTAAGTTCAATACACTAACAAATTTTGAGTAATGGTAAAACAAGAAAAGTTTAAAAAATTACTTAAATAATAGTAGAGTGTCAATTAATAAAAGATAATATTCTAAATCGCCTATTAATTTGGACGGAAGGAGTAGTTATTAATCAATGTAGTGTTAAAATATCGGAACCATTTAGAGCATCTCCAACGGGGTACTGAAAACCCCACTTTTACTCTATTTTTCAGTAAATTAGCCTCCAATGGATACTGAAAAAGCTACTGCATTTTAGGATGAACTTTTTCATACGGTAACCAACAGAAACAACTCTATCCCTGTTCATGCCTCCTCCACTCTTTTTTTTTAAATTTTTTATTACTTCATTCATTTTTTTATTATTGTGAGGCATTACTTCTCTTTCTTTGTTTTTCTCTTTCTTTAAATTTTTTTTTTGTTTTAATCCTCTAGAAAAAACTAATTTAATACAATTCATACTTTTATTACTATTATACTTAATTTTATAAATATTATTATTAATTATTTTAAAATATAATTTAAAATTAAATCACTAGATTTATAAATATAGATATGTATATAAAAAATATAATGTGAATGAGTAAAAAAATTATAGTGATTTAATAATAAAAATAAATTTAAATAAAATATTTTAAAAAAAAAATTATAGTGATATAATAATAAAAATAAAAATAAATTTGAATAAAATATTATTTTTAAGTAAAAAATAGAGTAGTTGGGTTGGAGGCGAATTACTGTAAAATACTGTAGGTACTGTATTTTAAAATAAACTGTAATGTAATTTTAAATATATGATTGGAGTTGCTCTTAGTGATGTTTGAAACTTTACCTGAGGCATCAATAACAACATTATACCCTCAATTCTTCGAATTATTAGATATCGCTCCAGTATTTTTTTTTTATCGTTTTAATTTAGATAAAAATACATTCCTATAATACTCTCTCTTCTCCTTTTATGTGAAAAGATATTTTTGTCAAAACTTATATATTATCATCCCAAAAAGTAAGGCGGTAACTAATAACCGTCAAAGGATTTGAAATGGTATACTGTTTTCCCAGACGTGCCACTTTGACCCTAGCAATGAAGATATTATTTTGGTGATAGAAATCAAACGTTTACATTAAAAAAAAAAAAATTATTATCAATTCTCCACTTGCCAATTTCTTTAACCTAATTATTGATTTAGGTGTCATGATTTTAGATATACTGTAAAATGAGAATATAAAGGTGTAATTTCTTGGGAGAAGAAATTTTCATTTTTTTTTTTCAAAGTTAAGGGCTAAAGATATTTAGATAATTTTAATTTAAAAAGTAAACTGTATTTAATAATTGAGTAATTAAAATTTCTAATTGGGCCGGATTGTTTGGCTCATCTAGCTTTGTCCAAGTCTCGACATTTCTGAGCTTGGCGGAACCACCGCGGGAGGCGAAGGGGTGGCTCCTTCACGACATAACCGGAGTTGCATACTCTTTCTTTATAAAAAAATTAATTGGGCCGAGGTCCAACATGTTTCTGCATGCCCTAGGGCATATAAAATAAATTAATTTAAGATAGGAAAAGATTTTATAATTTTAAAGATGAGTAGATTAAAAATTCATATCTCTTTAGCATTTGAGAATATGGAAAGAAATTCATTATTATCTTTTTCCTCGTAACCTTAATCTCTTTCTTGTTCCTCAAGTCTCGCATATTCTCTCTTGTTCCTTAATTCTCTCTATTTAATTCTTCTCACGTCTCTTTCTTTTCCTTAATTTTTCTCTCTTAATTTTCTTTCAAGTCTCTTTCTCGTTCTTCTTGACCATGACCATGGCGGCGATTAAGGTCTCGACAATGGCTGTGCCTCCAAAGGCTAATATGATGGGGACTAATTTCTTGACCATGGCTATGCCTCAGAAGGCTAATATGGCGACTAAGGTCTTGACCATGGCAAGACCTCAGAAGGCGACTAAGGTCTTGACTATGGCTATGTCTACGAAGGCTAATGTGGAGACTAAGGAGGGGGTCTTGACTATGCCTATACCTCAGAAGGTTAAATTGGTGACTAAGTTATTACGTTTGCTTGTAGCCTTAAAAAAGGCAAAGGACTCTGCAGAAGAAAATCACAGGGAATTAACGAGTATTTTTGAGAATGGTCCTAATACTACGTGGAAGAAAAATGCGTTGAATGAAGCCATAAAGATTGTGGATTCTCTTGAAGATTCAGATTCTGCTGCGTTCAATCTTGCAGAAGAATTACTTATCCCACTTGAGGTTAGAGATACCTATATATGGTTAGAGTTTTTGTAATATAATTGGTTAAATTTTATGTTTTAACAGTTTTTTTTGTTTTAGATGGGGATGAATGATGATGATAAAGAAGTTTCCGCTGATGATGATGAAGAAGTTTCAGATGATGATGATGATGATGATGAAGAAGATTCGAGTGATGATTGTGAAGATTCAAGCGATGATGATTAAGAATTTGAAGTTAGAAGACAGTTTTTAGCGGGTTAATTAAGGTTTTTATTAGTTAGTTTTATTTTAAAAAGCCTGTCTAAAAATTTTATTAATTACCTCCCTATTTCTTACCCTCTTCCTAGTACTATAATACTCCTTACAAATGAGTAACTAAATTAACTAAATTTTCTAATTGAGCCGAGGTCCAGCATGTTTTTGCCATAATTTTAAAAGACGATAGATTATTTAATGCGATCTGAGTTTGAGTCGTTTTGAATAGAAGTAAAAAAAAAAAAGTAAATTAGGAATCCATAATAAATGAATTCACCACTTCTTCTCCTCTCTTGCCCATCAAAGTTTCTTCATCTCCTCATACTTATTTAGTCCCAAGGACAAATCCAGCCAAACAGAGTGAAAAAAAGAAAAAAAAAAAAAAAAAATAGTTGCAGACAAAAACCCTCATCTGAAAAGCCTGCTCAAAACTCTTGAAGGATTAGTAGTAAAAGACATGCCTTCTGCTCCATTTTATTCCCCGTCTTGAAAATTGATATTTGTTTTGAAATTCCCATACGCATATTTGGTACATGAGTGCTTTTTTTTTGTTTTTTTTTTTTTTGTAGAAGAGGATGAATGAAGAATTTGAAGTTTGAAATGATGAGTTAGATGATGAAGTTTGAAGGTGGTGATGATAATGCTGATGAAGGAGTTTATGAATTTGAAGTAAAATAACATTTATACACTTAGTTATTAAGTGATTTTGTTTGATAATTTTTTTTTTGATGAATTACATTTATACCCTTAGTTAATTTAACGTCATTTTATAATTTTATTTTATAACATATTGTCAAAATTTTTAGTTTTTTTACACATTTTTAATGTTTAACTTTGGTCAAAAGAAATTGACATAAATATCGGATAATTAATTTAAACACTAGAGAATAGATGTAATTCAACCATATATATTTTTTTTTACTATTAATTAAATAGATTTACCGAACTACCAATGCATAGTAACTATTAATCTAAACATAAATTTAAGGAAGAGGATAGTAGTTAAACACATAAATTCACTACAAAAATTTACTCACCAATGCAAAGTAACTTGTAGTAGTAAAAACTAGTAGTTAAAAACATAAATTTACTCACCAATGCAAAATAATTAGAGTCGTCGTAGTAGTAAAAAAGAAAGAGGATAGTAATTTTTTTAATTGGGAAATATAAAAGGTACAGTAATTAATCCTTTGTATTGTTACTAATAGCTTATATTTACATATTTGTCTGATTTTTAGCCATACTCATGAGTTATTATCTAAATATTTATATAAATATCATTATTTATTTATTTATTTTTGCTATCTTGCCATATGAATTGGATCATTAATTTATTAACTCTGGCTATAAATGAAAAATGCTTCCCAAAAAAAAAAAAAAACTAACATGAACATGAATGTTTAGCCTAATTTTCGCGTTTAACAGTGAGATCTTTATTTATTTATTTTGGCATAGATGGGTCCCTATTTTGCACATACTTCAGAGATTTCTTTCAATTCTTGGCTTACCCAACCTCAATTGCCCTGTTCGGTACGCACGCCGGCCGGCCGGCCTATAACCGTTTCAGGCAATGAATAATTAAATTATTTTATTACCTAAATTACCATTAATTAATTAAGAGGGTATTAAAAATGGTAAAAATAGTCGAATGATAAGTAACGATGAATAATACATTTCGAAATTTATATATAAAAGTTATTCTAACTAGTCATATCTCTAAAATTGCATCTTACAATTTTATCGGGAATTTATATGTATTCTCATTGTAATCTAAACACACTTAATACAGTTCTGTTTTATGGTAATTATTTTTTTGATACTTTTACCCACAATCATATTCTAATTTTAACGATATATATATTACTTTTTTTGTTATTTAGATTTTATATATATAATAAAAATGAAGGAAATTAGGGGTAATTATCATTTTTTTCTTTTTGCAGAGATGGTCCCTATTTTGCACATACTTGAGAGAAGGATGAACTGCGGAACTTTTATTTCAATTCTAGGCTTACCCTACCTCAATTCTCATGTTCGGTACGCCCGCCGGCCGGCTATAAAATCTTCCCTCCGAGGACCGGCCTATTATCACTTTAAAAGTTCGTGTTTTAAGTAAAACGACATCTAAATCTGTACGGCAAAAGTACAATTTTGCCTAATTAATTAGGCAGCTACCAGAAGCCTTAAGCTGAGTTAATGAAACAGGAAAACAAGAAATGGAATTTGAAGATACTGATTGAAGAATTTGGAAAAATCCCAAAATCAAAATGAAAACCCTAAGAAGAAACTGTCTCAAGGAAAAAAAACAAGAATATTGCGGAAGTTTTTTTTCTGATATTTTTTCATTCAAAAAAAAAGAGTTATGTACATGTAGTGCCTTATATATTAATTTAATAAGCAATGAAAAGAAACTAAAAATAAAGCTGACAAAGCAACTAACTAGAATCAACTAATTAGCCCGGTCTTTCCTTGTCAAATCACTAATCCATACTCTCCAATCGTCCATCTGAACCATTGAATTAGTGACAGAATGAACATCTAAGAAAGCAGGATAACAAAACATGGAAATATTTGTTTCTTTGCTGTCACTGCTTTCTCCAGCTGAATCCGCAGCTGAATATTCCTGATCAGCAAATTATACTTCTATTACTAAATTTAAAAAACTAAGTGACTAACGATCAACAAATAGAATTCAGACAAGCAGCAATTCAACACTTCAACCCAAACAAATACTGAAAAATGACTCGCATTAAGAACAGAATTTCAAGGTTCTTCTTAGCTTTGGGAAGGCAAAGAAGCATATAAAGAAGCTACAGAATGTACCTAAAACAAAATGGAGATAACAATTTTCATCACTCTCCATAAGCAAGAAAGAAAACAGAAAATGCCGGTAAAAAACGAAGGCTATAAGGACTAAAAGGAGTTAAGTTCTTGAAATGCCTAGAAATCTTTCTTAGAAGAACTGCTGGAGGTCTCATCTTGCCAAGTTGCTTGCCACTGCTTGTCGTAAAACGTCGACTCTTCCAGTAACTTTTTAACTGTTTCTATGTCCTCGTTCTTTCGGATCACAAGAACTCCAACTACTGCTACAAGTAATAAGGTTTTGCAAAAGAAGTTGCCCATTTGGTCTACAAGGCCTACCCCTGTCAAACTATCCACAAAGTAAGCCATAAAGAAACCGATCATGGCTGCACGACCTGAAATGGATTTTGTAGAGGATTAGTTATCTTGCAGAAAACGACACGCGTGCTTGTTGTCAAAATCAACTCAATATATGGGAGGAAAACAGGTCTAAATCATCACCGTTAAGCAGTTCGGCTTCAGGAAGATGGTATCGCTTAATCCATGCCCACCATGGAATAATGGAAGTGTCGAAAACTACAGGGCTTTCATTGCTAGATGATTCTGGGTTTTGTTCGAGCCATTTTCTTCTCTTAGCCTCTGGAGATGATCAGCACAAAACAATTAAACACACAAATTGAAGCATGATGTAGCTTATAATGATTCATTTTCTTTACACAAGTAAACCCGTATAATACAGGATCTAATACACTCGCATGACTATATGATAGAGGATTCTCCAGTCCAAATGCAGCAATCAGAATAGGTTACTCTAAGTTGCTTAGGAAAATGACAAAGCATAATCAGCACTCAGCTCCACGGATACTGGAATGCGCTCGTAAACGTGCTAAAAGAGCGTTATGGGGCATTTCAAGAAATGGGGGTCTGCCCTCAAAAATGTAATGAATAAGGAGGGTAAAAACCACTCGTCTCTTTTGGCTATGGTAGGAATTCGCTTCCCTGAAAATATGAGAAACGGAAGTGTCTGTAACCTGAATAAAATTCCGAATTTGCCGAAGAACATTGATAATCTAATTCAACTATTTGGACCTTAAAAAATGGAAGCTAAACTCAATACTGGAACACACAGAAGTATCGAGTGATTAACCTAACATCAGCATATGACCTATCCTTCCCCAACTCCTCTTCTTATCTGTTTGTGTTATTGTGTACCGCTTATTAAAACCTCAATGCCAACTACAGTTACCAAAAAAGACTCGAATAATCTTCCAAGATTTAGTTTCTCCTGTCATCCATACTTCTCTAAAGGGGCATAACATAGGATGTATAGAACTCCCCAACTTGCAATAGTTAAAAACCCAAAGCAAGCAAGATAGCAATTACAGCAGAGAATTTCTTTTAGCAAACTAACCAAATAATGTAGAGGAAGAACAATAGGAGATTCAGAGTTCTATATCCTGGCAATATTAACAAAACAGGCAGCATCTGTTATAGAGCACAGATTTATAAGCCAGGAAAGGATATAGTTTTCACAGAACAATAATTTCCCTTTTGATCACTAATATCTTTACTACATATATCTTGGAAGAACGTATAGACGATGGATCAATTATATAAATGCAGGCAGAAACAATTTACTCACCAAGAATCATTCTTTTAAGATTGAATTTATGATGCATGTATACCATGGTTGCTCTTCGACTCAATCTCCATAAACTTACACGTTTATCCCAGAAACAGAACCCCCAAAACCCAAACCCTTTTGAAGAAATAGAGAATAATATCATGCAATCATTCAAGAAAGTTAATTTGAGAATAACTGTCATCCAGGAATCAGAATCAAGAAATGCACACAATGTAAGGGAAAAATAGCTCACCAGCATCAATAACAGCATCCCAATTAGTTTTACCATCTTTCTGAAACTGGGTTAAGTCCCAAGTCCCATTAACCCATTTGGGATCCTCAAAAATTTGAACCGTCTCCACCTCCGGCGCCGGAGCTCCGGCAGCAGCAGCCTTCAAGGACCCATTAGACCCCAAAGACTCCTCCTTTACTTCCACCTTCTTCTCAGTAGCTTCAGGAACGGCAACAGAATCGGTCTTATCCTCTACAATTGCAGCTGCCCCAGAGGAATCTTCGGCAGCACAAGTAAAAATTCCAAGAAGGGGCTGTCTTTTTTGTCTTAAAGAGAGAAATGGCTTGTGGGATGATTGGGATTTGGTACCAGAATGTGGTGTGGAGAGGGAGGGGAGGTGAGTCGCCGGCGGTGATGAGAACAAGGCGAACGACATTGCTGATTAACTGGTGGAGGGGTAATTGGGACTCTGCAGAGACGAGTTTAGCAAATGGAAAACGAGAGAGTCAGCAGCACATTTGAGATGTTTGGGCTAACCTTAGCCGCAGAATTTGGAACATTTATAGTACTTGTACTTGTTGCAACTGTGTCTTTTTCACAAGGTAATTTTGCCTATTGGCCTTTGGAGTCCGCAGTCTTCAGTCATACCTTACAAATAATGCAATTTTTTAGATGAATTTTTCATGTATTTTTTGTTCTTGTTTATATGTTTAGTTATATTTCCTCTAATCAATAAGCATAGTAGGAGTACAAAGTTGAACCTTTATGTAAAACCCACAAAAGAAATTGATAAACCAAACATTATTATGAATTTGTGATCTTAAAATTTATGACTTTTTATCATAAACTTCACCCAAATGGTGGGATGATATTTGAATATTTGATACTATGGTAATTGAATTAAGGCGATAGTAAATGTAACAATCAAGAAACGATATGTTACTGTGCATCCAAACTCCAAACTCTAAGCAAGGAACAGAAATGATTGGTTGAATGAAAGGTAATAGCCAATCGTGCTTAGTTAAACAATATCAGTGAGCCTCACTCAATGTCTTTTGATTGGGAATTGGTAAATTCGAAAAGGTTTGGAGCCAGAAAATGCTGGAAAAGCTGGGATCTTGGAGGGGACAACAATGAGAGCTCTGACAGAAAATGCAAGGATAATGAATCCCCAAGAGAAGAACAAATTGATATTAACATTTGTTGTAGTGGTCTGAGCTATGATTTCAATGGCACTAAGATATGTTAGAGTGAGGAAAACCAAAGAACTATAGAGGGCAATCAGATATGGCTTTCCTGGAATAACCATGAAAATTACCACCACTGCTAGAGTAAAAGCTGCTGTGTTTCCCAACATGAAGATGTCGAAATCGGACTTGCTCATGACTACTGTGCCGGGAAAAGGACTTGATTGGCTCTGTTCTTGGATTTGAGTTTCGACATCATTGTTGGTTATTTCACTGCTGTTAGCATCAGCATTTCCTTGCCAGTATCCTCCAGGAGGCTGAAGAACTCCCTGGTAAGTAGCTGTGACAATTAAGGCAGCAACCACTAGTATGACATTGCGCATGTCTAGTGACAATTCGTTTTCCAGGGACCTTAGTATCTCCAACACGGATTTGTTCCTTCTTGATCTCAGAATATCTGGCAAAGGTTTGTAATTCTGGAGCAATTTTGCTGACTTACATCCTTTGCATTCTAGGATGGTTCTCATCTGATTGTTGTTCTTTCCCACCGCGATGTCCAAAGCTGTTAAATTGTTTGCATTGAAGGAGTTCTTGTTAACTTTAGGGAGTAACTTTTTTACAACCTGTAACACAAAAGAACAGCAATGAGTTCTTTGAAACAATTAGTGCAATCAGAGAGTACCGATGATCAAGAATCAAGAAGAGGATTACCACAATCTGTTCTGTTTCCACTGCAATATGCAATGCAGTATTTCCATCTTCGTCCAGAAAATCCAGCACCTCTTCTCTTCCCCATTTCCCGAGCCATCCCAAGAGGAGCTCGAACGCATCGAGCTTTTCCTCCAGGACAGCAATATGGACTGCTGTTTGGCTCTTATTTGTCACACCATCAATTGAAGCAGGGCAAAGGCACAAGAAATGAGCCAAAAGATGTAAATTGTTTTCTTTAACAGCAAAATGCAAAGGAGTCATTCTTTCCCTCCCTTTGATGCATATCAGCTCAGGCTCTAAGGTTGAAAGGGCTCGCGCCGTTTCATTTCTATCTGCAATTACAGCTAGATGAAGAGGGCTATACCCTTGAGGGTTCAGCTTCTCAGCAAATGCAGGCATTAAGCTCATTAGTTCAACGGCGAAGTGAGTTTGGCCTGCTAACGCAGCTTCATGCAAAGGAGTATGAACAAATCTGTCATTGTTGATGATATCCAAGATTCTTGGATCCATTTCAATGATTTTATACAGTTCATCGATGTTCCCCTCTCTAGCTACAGCCTTTAAAGCCTCCTCCATTGTTGAAGATTCAATATTTGTCTTTTCAGAAGTATAAGGTGGAGTTAGGCCTGCATTGACCTCTTATAAACAACTGCAGAATTCAAGCAAGAATATTGAACTTTGAGTGTCGGAGAAAATAAGGAACGAAAATCAGGATTCAAAACCTTGAAGAAGTTCTTCATTTAACAAGAGGGCACAAGGAATAAAGTCCCATTATCCCTTATTCTTGTTTGTCATGAATCAATCAGCTGTAGGCTGCATTTGCTGACCAAATTAATGGGGCTACTGCAAAACAATGCATGTAAATCATGGTTTAATGGCTTAATTTGTAGTGATTAAGTGGCTTAATTAGAGTCTTGTTTTATCTGCTTTAGGCATGTGTTCTGAAAATGCAGATTGCAAGAACATCAAAGGGGGGAAAAGGTAAACAGAGGGACTTTGAGTAGAATAGAGTTAAATAATATACTAATCCTTATGAGAAGTAAAAAAAGGACAATCCGATGGCCAAAAGAAAGAATTTTTTTTCCTTTTTATGGAAAAACAATTGCATTGGATTTACTATTTCATTATATTGTCTCAGTAATTTAATTTGAAATTTTTTTATATAAAAATAAAGCCTAAATCTATTTTTTGTCCCTCATAATATGTGTTATTTTATTTTTAGTCCCTCTAAAGTATTAGTCACCAATTTTAATCTAATTTAAATATTTTTTTGATAATTCTAGTCATTTTCTTTGGCTTAATTTATAGTGATTAATTGGCTTAATTAGAGCCCTTTTGTTTGAGGATTCTTCTTCTTTTATCTGCCTTAGGCATCTGTTCTGAAAATGCATGGAAAAAGGCAAAGAGAGGAACTTTGAGTAGAGTAGAGTTAAATAATATACTAATCGTTATCATAAGGTTAAAAAAGACAATTCCATGGCCAAAAGAAATAAAATTTTGATATTGCTATTTCATTTTATTGTCTTATATTAATTTTATTTATTGAATTAAAATAGCATAATAAATACGATAGCACATTCATAATTTTGACAATTTCATAAGGTGATTTTTTTTATTAAGGTACATTTAAAATGGTAAATGAAGAAATTTTATATGTACACACATTTTTTTATTTTTAGGTAGACAAAGAGTATTATACTTTTATAAAATTATCGTATAACAATTATATTTAGTATCGATGTATTTAGTCTTTCAAAACAATTTTATTTGTTTAACTTTTAATTATAAAAAATTGATCAATTCAACATTATGTTTTACCCTTTATATTCCAAATCTTCAAGACAAAAGCCAGAGTTTCAATATATAGCTTTATTATGTTCCACATTCTTGAACGAGGTTATTAAAAATCACATACTTTTTTATTTATCAAAATGTCTTTAATAAGAGTATTTTGATAAAAAATAAAATAAAAGGGCAAAATGATAATAAGAAGGGAAAATTATACTATATACCCATATAATTATTACTATATTTGAAAATAGAGAGATGACAATTCAGTCATTTCTAATATCACTTTTAAACTTGCACTATATATCAAAATTAAAAATTACTGAATTGTTATTACCTTATTTTTAAATATAATAATATGTATGTATCCTAGGTTATATAGTATAATTTTCAATTAAAAAGTAATAAATAGAAAAAAATGATTATATTTAAGAGTTCACTTCTTGAATTTGACAACCAAAGGGTTTAACTTTATTGAAACAATAATAAACTTATGCTTGAAGTAGATAATATGATAATTAAATTAAGTGTAATAAATTTAAATTACATGTGAACTTAGTTTAAAAATGTGAAAAGTTTATGAAAATAAATATGTTAAAATTTATTTGTTTCACAGGTAATATAAACTTAAATAAAAAATAAAAACTTTATAAAATTCTACTATTTACAAACACAAAACAAAACCAAAATTAACATCATATGTTAATAAAAAATAAAAGGTTAATTTTAACTTGAAAGATTCCCGCACGAGTCAGCACAATGAGTCCGTTTACGGTGGTACTATAGGAGTAGGATGAATTTTACTCCTACTTACTGTAGCGCGCTACAGTAGCGCGCGCGCTACAGTGACGCGCTATAGTTTCGCGCTACAGTAACGCGCTATTTTTTTAAAAAAAAAATACTTTTTTTAACAAGGGAAATCAGATCAGGATTATATAGACATCAGATTAGAAAATACAAGAGATCAGATCAACAGACTATAGATATCAGATCAAGAATATAAAAGAAATCATACAGTAGAACTAAAATATAATTAACAAGAGAGATCAGATCAGGATTATATAGACATCAGATCAGCAAATACTTGACATCAGATCAACAGACTATAGATATCAGATCAAGAATATAAAAGAAATCATACAGTAGAACTAAAACATACTTAAAAAGGGAGATCATATCAACAGACTATAGACATCAGATCAGCGTATACTTGACATCAGATCAACAGACTATAGACATCAGATCAAGATTTTGAAAGAAATCACACAGCAGAACTAAAACATACTTAACAAAGGAGATCAGATCAGGATTATATAGACATCAGATCAACTCATACTTGACATCAGATCAACAGACTATAGATATCAGATCAAGAATATAAAAGAAATCATACAGTAGAACTAAAACATACTTAAAAAGGGAGATCAGATCAACAGACTATAGACATCAGATCAGCGTATACTTGACATCAGATCAACAGACTATAGACATCAGATCAAGATTTTGAAAGAAATCACACAGCAAAACTAAAACATACTTAACAAAGGAGATCAGATCAGGATTATATAGACATCAGATCAACTCATACTTGACATCAGATCAACAGACTATAGACATCAGATCAAGATTTTAAAAGAAATCACACAGCAGAACTAAAACATACTTAACAAAGGAGATCAGATCAGGATTATATAGACATCAGATCAACTCATAATTGACATCAGATCAACAGACTATAGACATCAGATCAAGATTTTAAAAGAAATCACACAGCAGAACTAAAACATACTTAACAAAGGAGATCAAATCAGGATATATAGACATCAGATCAACTCATACTTGACATCAGATCAACAGACTATAGACATCAGATCAAGATTTTAAAAGAAATCATACAGTAGAACTAAAACATACTTAAAAAGGGAGATCAGATCAACAGACTATAGACATCAGATCAGCGTATACTTGACATCAGATCAACAGACTATAGACATCAGATCAAGATTTTAAAAGAAATCACACAGCAGAACTAAAATAACAAAACATTAAAAAAAATACTGAATTGTTTAGAAAAAAAACGGACGAAAAAAAATTTCAAAGAGGAAGGCAAAAAAAAAAAAATAGCAAAAAATAACAAAAGAAATGAAGGTACTGTAGCACGTTTACTGTAGCGCGCGGATCTGTAGCGCGTTTACTGTAGCGCGCGTTTACTGTAGCGCGGGATATGAGTAAAATTCATGGTGATCCTATAGGAGTAGGATATAAATTGCCCAGCAGAATACCTAACTTAGTACAATTTTGATTTTTATTAATATAATATTTAAAATTATTTATATAATTTTTTAAGCAATTATTTATATAAATTAATAATTAATACTAATTTAATTTAGAATTAATTATATAAATAATACAAATTTAATTTAGAATTAATAATATTCTTAATTTTTTAAAACATGTTATATAAAAAATGCTTAAAGTAACATTTTCTAATAAAATGCAATGATTATATACTTTATAATTGAATTGACTTCTAATCGGGGCGGATCTAAAGACCCGTTTCATTAGTTCACGGGCGGGTTATATCCCTAATGTAATCCACTTGAGAGAAATCGCTCAACCGTTCACATAACTTTCAGTTTCCATGGCGGTCGCCACCATGGCTTCACACATATCTCCGGCAACAAGAACGAGGCTATCTAATTCGTTACCTTCACGCGCTTCAGCTCCATCTTCTTCAGTGAAACCCTTCCTATCCACTAGCTTCCTATCTACTTCTATTGTTGGGTCCATTTCCTCTGATTTCTCCGGTCTTAGGATCCGACCCGATTCGCTCAACCCTTACAAGCCTTCCGGCTCCGGTGGCAAACGCGGCGTCGTTACCATGGTATTTTGTCTAATTTTTTTTTTTTTTTTTTTGTATAATGGTTTATGACTAAGTCTGGATATGGTTGCGGTAGTGAGCGTGAAGATTAATTCTGTGGAGAAAATTGAATTTGGGGTATTGTGGATTGTGTTTCTTTTTTCTTTTTGTATTTTTTTTACGCAATTTCAAATGAAGGTATGAAGTAAATTAGGTGGATGATTGGATGAGGGAATTTTGATATGGGTGTCTTTCATACTTGTTTATTAAATATATTTGATGGAATGATGATAAGGGGTCGTCCAAATATTTAATTGTTAAAGAATTATAGGCATAATAGAGTAATTACATGCCTGAAATTTTTATAAACTTCTGTCTTCCATATAGTTTGCAGGATAATAGGAGGTATTGTATGAATTGGTTTCTATCTTAATTATGTTTTTCTTTGCTCACTCTGTCATTTTTTTTCTTTGAATAGGTCATTCCATTTTCCAGGGGAAATGTATGGGAGCAACCTCCACCAGATTTAGCATCTTATTTATATAAGAATCGTATCGTCTACTTGGGCATGTCTTTAGTCGCATCTGTGACTGAACTAATATTGGCAGAATTGCTTTACCTTCAGTATGAAGATGAGACAAAGCCTGTTTACCTTTACATAAATTCAACTGGGACAACCAAGGTTAGAGAAGTCACTATGTCTTCTGTTTTTGATGGTTTTTTCATACTTTATATCCTAGCTATTAGTCAAACTTCTCTAGCTAAAGGATTTAGAATCTGGAAGTGCAATTTGTTTGTAAATCCCTTGTGGGTCAGGAAATTTCTGTTGCGAGACAGCAGCTCCTTCAGTTTAATGTAATTATGTCAACATTTTCTTTTAAAATTTTTTCATTCACCTTCTAAGTTCACTTTTGTTGCATAACATGCTTTGTTTCATTTCTATTTACTCCTAAGCATTGTGAACTGAACCGTGACTTTCTGCCCACTGACCTGGATTTGTCCACATGTAGGTTGTATGATAAGTTTCCTTGGAATAATTGTGGAGATCATGCGTAATCATATTCTAATTTTTCTGTCAACCCATTGCTAAATGGATCTTTTTCTTGTTCAGAAACTACTAGTTGGATGACTGTTATGTACTTGCCCAAGTTTGGGAAATAAAGTGTAGAATGCAGAATAATTAGTTTGAAAAAAAATTATAAAGAGGCAGGAGACAAGCCCGAAGGCACTAACTGAAGATTTTTTTTGTTTTCCTTGTAGAATGGAGAGAAATTGGGATACGAGACAGAGGCTTTTGCAATTTATGATTGTATGAGGTAATAAATCTTCTAGTTGCACCTAAATTTCCCAAAGCACTTAACTGGGCAATCAGGTTCTTGTATTGTGTTTATTTTCCGTGAAGCCTTCCACAAACCACTACTTAGTGCACTTAAGTTTATACCCTTGAGAAACTAAAAGATTCCTGGCAATTTAATGCAAATATCGTGCAAATTTATGCAAAACTTCTCTACTGCTTTGTGAGTTGGCAAGATTGAGCTTGCAATCATGAAGTTGTGGCCATGCTTCTTTCTTTTCATAGACAGTTATGGTTTTGTTTACCTCTCTATTGAATATATTAGCTTCTGTTGGCTTTTTGTGTTCAGTAATCCTAAATTCCCTTCATTTATGCATCCAGCTATGTTAAGCCACCAATTTTTACGTTGTGCGTTGGTAATGCTTGGGGAGAAGCTGCCTTGCTTTTGGCTGCTGGTGCAGAGGGAAACCGTTCTGCTTTGCCTTCATCATCAATCATGATAAAACAGGTTTATACTAACAGCTTTCTTTCCTATTTATTTCTCATCTCATTTCCTCATATCCTTTTAAAGAACCTTGTGTGTGATTATTCAATTGTATATCACTCATAGGTTAAAGACACAGGAAAACGAAAAAGAAAATGATATGAGATTGGGGTAGTACAGACTGAATTATTACTTCTGATATAGCTGATACCTTTGCTGTAATTGTAGCCCATTGGTCGATTTCAAGGTCAAGCAACAGATGTCGATCTGTTGAGGAAAGAAGCGAGGAATGTGAAGGCAGATCTGGTAAATGAAAAATACTATCATCTAAGTGATCATTATATTACTTGTGTGACTACAGACATGATGGTTATGTTATAATGTTTTCCCTTCAATCATTACTTCTTGTAGGTAGCTCGAGTTACAACCTGAATTGAGATTGCAAAAATAAATAGTTTCTGAGCCTATTTAATCCTATTTATCACATATACTCTCATTGAAATTTGAATGTAATTATTCTATCTACTTGTTCTCGTTTTCTATCTTGTCCATTTTCCCTTTCGCAGCAAACTGATATCGAGTATAGGATATCAACTCCCACTTGACACTAATATGTCACGGCTAATATGTTTTCCTGCATTAATATGTGAAGGTCAAACTATTGTCAAAGCACACAGGAAAATCAATTGAACAGATTGAAGCTGACATAAGAAGGCCAAAATATTTCACTCCAAGTGAGGCAGTTGAATATGGAATCATCGATAAGGTACTTTGTTACAAGCAATTATTTTCTACTCTTTACCTTCACTTTGTATAATCTGAGGCATCTTATGGTACATTTTGTTGTAATATCATGAAGGTTCTTTACAATGAAAGGGCCAGCGAAGATAGAGGAGTCCTATCCGACTTGAGGAAAGCACAACTCCTTAAATGAGACAGAACTTGTCAGCTCTGTAATGAGGAACGATGCAGTTGCTGGTAGGTTTAAGTTACCTGCGTGTACATTCTTTTGAGGAAGAAGGATCGTTGTCCCGTAGAAGAAAAGATGATCCCTTCGGGCATTCAAGGTTATCTATGGTGTTCATTTTGTACCGGCAATTCAAACACAAGGCTATATGTTACTCTGAAAAACTCCCTTTTGACGTACTTATCTTCAATTCTGTATGATACGTGTTCTTCTGTTGGGAATGATGCTTGTATTTACTTTGACAGCAATACTTTGATCATCTTACATGCAGTTAATTCCCCTGATTTCCATTCAAGTACTTTTGGTGATGCTGCATATTGGTGAGCAGAACTACTGTTTCCACCAATTCAAATTGATAATTGTAAAATTCTTATTGGTTGGTTCATTGTCTAGAACAACTATAGTTGCTTGTTATTTTCAAAAGGGCACATCAGCACTTCAGTAATGCTTCATCCTTTTTGGCAAGATTTTAGGGTTCTTGGACATCTGGAAAGGTGGCTCCACTTTTTGTAGGTCTTTTTTGTTGTTGTTTCAGTTAGAGCAGCTTACAGATCTCTTGCTTACAACCTTTTTGTGATCTTTGGCCTTCGTCCAAGTGTAGCAAGGAGATGATTGAGGCCTGCTACTGAGCTTTCAATATGATTATAGAAATGCCCAGAAACTTGGTTCGTTTCAATGGAGTTCATCATTTCTTTATTCTCAGTGGCCTTTGGACCCAGTGACTCAAAACATTATTGTTTCCACCATCTTCATTTGTTGTTGGTCATTTTCTTATACCAGTGAAGAGGGAATATGTAAGCTGGTAAGAGTCGAATTCTAACCCTCAAATGGTTCAGAGGGTTCAATTTTTATTGTTGCCAAGATTGAATTTTTTTTTTTTTTTTTTTAGAAAGAAAGATACCGAAACCTAAATTACTCGAATTCAAAATCTATTAATTTTAGATGGAGAGTGTTAAATTATTAGGGTACAACCTCTTGTCGTCAACCATTTCCCTATAACTCAGATCAGATAATACATTTATCTATAACATAAAAATATATTAAATATCACATAAAAATATATAAAATATTATAAAAAAATACATCACTTTTCAAAATATAAGAATATATCAAAAATAACTAAAAATATACTTTTATGTAAAATATATTTAGAGTGGAATATAACGTAAATATATGAGTTATAATATAAAAATATTATAAAATATACATATGGTGAAATATGATATAATTTGCCAACTCAAAGTAATAGCAAATATCTTGGATTTACTAAAATTCTAGCATAGAATATATCCATAAATTTAGCATATTCATTGTATTGCTCATATTTTTTTCTTTAAATTAAAAAATTTCTTTTTCATTAAGTGGGACAAAATATCCGACTTAATAAAAGAAAAGTCGGATGAAATATCTCATTTTCTTTTTAAGTCAGGACAAAATATCTCATTTAATGTATAAAATATTTTCTCTCATTAATGACAAGTTTAGGTGAGTTGGGTTGGTGATAAAATGGAACTTTATTCCAGATTGGTAAATATGTTTTACAATAGTGGTGGTGTTACATAGTAATCACCCATTTTAAAATAATAGTAATATTTAATGAATTAAAATAATATAATAAATAAAAAATAAAAAAATAAGATTGTTTTTGGATGGCCCAGATTGAGAGTCACCAACTCCAGATTACGTGAAACTGATTTGTGAACAAAAAAAATATAAATATTGGCTGATCTTAGAAAATTAATTTCAGTTTTTAAAAAAGAAAGATATTTTAATACTATGGTTTATGAATAAAATATGGATAGTACTATTTGTAGCCCATTTTTTATTATTTATAACCCTATTTTCAAAATAATCTTTCCAAATTGTCCTTTTACTAATTTTTAAATAATTTATTAAAATTTAACAAAATGAATATATATTTTTTTATCCCAACAAAATGAATACTATCTTAAATCATTTTAAACATATTTAATCATATAATAGCCAATTATAAGAACAATTCTCATACATACAGTAATTTTTAAAAAAATAAAAAGATTAAAAAAATGGAGGAAATGGGGGAGGAAAATAATCAAAAAAAATTTTTGGTAAAAAATTTCTGAACAACTACTTGTGTTAATCGAATAAACTCGGATTAATTACTAGAACCAATACCATCACCATTACAGTCGTTTCCATGAGCATGATCGCAACAATGAGTTTGATTTTCATACTCGTGATCATCGTTGTCATCTTCATCAAAGGGTTTATTTTTGTGGAAAATACAGCATTTCTTGGAGCGATTCTTCCTGCTACTGTTGTTGCAGAGAAGACAAGGAAGAAGAAGATGATGGCGTGAATTGTTTCATGGTAACTCTGGTCATCGTTAAGTGGTATCCGCGGGAAGAAAAATAATTCTAAAAAATGAGCAAAATAAATAAATATATATGTGTAATTATGAATAAATTCTATTATGTTATTATGTTATTATGAGAATATATTATGCACTAAGTAAAAATAATTGTTTCAGAATTCAAATATTTTTTAATTAAATTTTTTGTGCAGAAATTTTTTCCAGAGTAGTGTGTTTGTGGTGGAGTTTGAAAAATGAGAAGAAGAAATAAGAAAAAATATTGAGTTTTTTTTTTTTTTTTTGTTATAGTGGTATTTTGGATAGTAAACTTTGAAAATATGACTATAAATAGTAAAAAATGAGCTACAAATATTAAAATAATAGTAAATGCTTTAATTTAGTTAGGTACAAATTTTGAGTGCAATGACACCAAACGCCATTCAATCCACTTGCTAAGCTTAGATGGCCCATCCATTTATATTTAATCCTCATCACTACTTTATATATTATTCATCCTTTTCCATTTCCATGAATAATTTTATTTATTAAATTAAAATTAAAATTAAAATATTTTTTTAAATAAAAAAATATGCCTCATTTAAATGGTTTGGATATTTGGGAGTTAGGACTTAGGACACTTTTGTGATTTCAACTTCATTTTTTAAAGATTAATTTTCCCAAAGTGGAATCAATATTAAATTGCGCACATGCTAAAAATTTTTAATAATAAAATATCTTATCTATAGCAAAACAAAAGAAAAAAAGATTTATATGCAATATTATATATTATTTTTATATTATAATAATAATAATAGTATTGTTTATAATTATTATTTTATTTTAATAAATAAAATTATTTTGAGACAGCAGGTTTAATCATGCATATTACCTATTTCTACTATACATATTATATTTCTTCAATTTAGCGATTTCTCTTATTCCAACAAAGAAAATTATTATTTTTTTAAACTTTTGTAACTTGTGACGAATGAAATAATAATATTATTTTATATAATATTTTTTCTTTATCAAAATAATATTTATGATAACAGAAACAAAATTATTCGTAGAAATTATCAAAGAATCGAAATTGTGAATTGTTAATGCGGTACAACATAGTAGCCACTAAGCTTTGTTTATCAAGGAATGGACTTCTGACTTGTACAGTTTCATAAGAAATCAAATCAAATTCCAACAGTACTTCTTAATTACCGTATTATTCCTTATTTTATTACTTCAAAAATTAATTATAATTAATTATTTATTTGTTGAATAATTTTATCTTTAAGAGAAATATGAGTTACCATGTATTTTCATGCAAATAATCAGGAGGAAAATTACTATTTATGACATTTGTTCCCATTTTAGCTAAAAAATAAAACATTTTCTTTTTATATGTAAGAAATGTTATAAAAGTACATGATTATTATCAGAAGGATAAGAATCAAAGAATTGACTATAAAAATATTTCTATAGTCAATTATTTGACGTGATTCCTGTTGACTAACGTGTTAATTGTCTTTTTGAAAAAATAATTTAAATTCACATGCTTGAATATAGATATTTTTGGACGTGGTGCTAGTTATTTTTGGACGTGGTTTTAGTTGTTCTGAGACGTGGTAGACTGTCTTTGTGAAAAAATCAGTTTAAATTCACACGCATAGATGTAGATGTTTTTGGATGTGGTGCTAGTTGTTTTTGACGTGGTTCCTGTTGTTCTGAGACGTAGTGCTAGTTTTCTTTGTGAAAAAAATGATATTGACCTAAATGCCCTCAAAAAAGGGTTCGGTTATAATCTTAACGGCCAACATGGACGAAGTGACCATTTTTAAAAATAAAATAAAAATATTAAAGTATAGTATCCAAAACTGGAGAGTGAACATAGTATAGTATGATGATAAATTTTCTATTTCTATACTCAAACTGCTTTATTACTATTTTGCCATTGGCTGGAGGCAAGGACGGTGGAGATCTTCAACCAACCACTTCACCCAAGTAGCCCTTTCACACGATTCCAAATTTTATAACATTATTACTTACTTATTTATTAGGCAAATTACATGGCATATTTATAAATAAAAATAAATTAAAGGGCGGAAAATGCAATATTTGATAGCTTTAGAGTTGTTACACTAAACAAATTTGGCTATTACTTAGTATTATGTCCAAAATTATGTGATGTTTTTTCGGTATAATAAAGGAGGTCAAGCCCTACATTAATTTCCGGAAGATATTTAAAATTCATTTTTTTAATAATTTATTAATTTCAGTTTAACAATTTAGATTAAAAAACGTGAAAGAAAAATATGTTGAAAAAATAAGTTGATAATGAATTCTAAATTTGGAAGGAAAAAGATTTTCAAAAGTACAACACAAATTTCATTTTACTACTACTTCTTTTTTTTTTTTTTTTTTTTTTTTTAAGTAGAACAGAGTTACAGACACTACTTATGACAATATATTTTACTTGTTGACTCATGCATTTTTTACTACTATTTTTTCCCTGAGTGTTTTTGCTTATTTTTTCAATAATGTGAACCCACTATATCTTAAAAGTAAAGTAAATATTTTATTTCTATACATCACCTCATTTTCCTATTCTTACTACTACAAAAGGACGCACGCACACAAATATATCTATGAATTGATTAAAATATTCGTGAATTATAATCAGACAAACATGTATTTCGTCCTGTCGATAATCTAAATGCCCAAAAATTACACATGTACCATAAGTCAGATAAAATGCATATTTATTTGACTGATGGTCTAAACGTAATTTTCAGATAATTCGGCATTAAATTTAAAAGATAAAATCGTTCAGGATTGTACTAGTACAAAAAGCCATGACTTCCTTAATATATGCACTGTGAATTTGACACACAATATCCTATTTTACTAGTAGCTTTCCATATTAAAATAATAATTTTATTTATTAAATTGAAATATTATAATAATATAATTATTAGTTTAGGATGAACTCGGTATATATATATATTAATTTATTAAATTTAATAAAATGGTCAATCCTGCGTTCTGGTTGTGTACACTCCCATTAGAATCCTGACAGATCACTGCATCAATCCACTTGGCCATCCCACAGAAATTATAGAATCTGTAGTGGAAGAATGATGACAATACAAAAAGCAAAAAGGTTCCAAAAAACTAAGGAAAAAAAATAAAATCAAGAACTGCCAAATAATCGAAGTTACAGCTTCACCACCTATAAATACGTACCCTCCTCTTCTCCAACCCTAACGCATTCATCCTCATTTGGTCTTTTATTCATTCTTGAGCTCAACAATTATGGATTCCAAAAATGTGGGTTTCCATTTGGTGTTTCTTTGCACCATTGCATTAATCCTCCCTGGAATATGCTATGGCGACTACTATGCCTCTAGAGCCACTTATTATGGCAGCCCCGATTGCTTGGGAAGCCCAAGTACGTACAGTCTTTTTTCGGCCGTAAAATAATAATTTTATTTATTATTTTCTTTGAAGATATTGTATTTTTATTAATGTTTTTTTTTTTTTTTTTTTTTGACACTTGTGATGGATCAGCTGGCGCATGTGGATTTGGGGAATATGGAAGAACTGTAAATGATGGTCAAGTGAGTGGAGTCTCCAAGCTTTACTATGGTGGCGCTGGCTGTGGTGCATGCTATCAGGTAATAACAATCATGATATACACAGTGAAAATTCAAAATAATGTAATAATTAAGTTATCAAACATAATTAGTTTGTGGTGGTATGTGATGTCATATTAATAATTGTAATAATTTTTTGAATTTTTTTTATATGTAATGTCTTGTGTAATATTTTATATTTTATAGGAGATTGTAAACAAATGTAGAACTCTTTTTACATTAATTAATTGATGAAGACACACGTGTTTGTTAATGTGAAAAATTGTCAGGTAAAATGCACAATTCCGGCATTGTGCTCAGACGACGGAACGAAGGTGGTGGTGACGGACTACGGCGAAGGAGACAGAACAGATTTCATTCTGAGTACAGCTGCTTATGCAAGATTAGCTCGTCCATCTTTGGCTGAAAAGCTCTTCGCCTTCGGAGTTGTCGACGTTGTCTTCCAGAGGATCCCCTGTCAATACAATTCCAACCTTGTATTCCAAGTTACGGCCCATAGCAAGTACCCTGGATACTTGGCAATCGTTCCACTCTACCAACCAGGTGCTTATGAAATCGCTGCTGTGGAAGTTTGGCAGGTATTAAATAAATTCCATGGCGGAATTAATCCTAATTCTTTTTGGGGTTATTAGCTACCGTTTCAGTTTTTTGGACGATAATCGATAAGTTTTGATAAAATTGCTCTTTTACTTAAAAAGGGAAAGAGAGAGAGTATTGTTAGGGGATATTTTAGTCTAAATTGGGTGGTAGAAGGTGAGAAGTGAGGCGGTAACTAGTAAAACTTTTCTTTTTTTCCTCCCTTCTTTGGAGGATTTTTGTTAACCGAAAATTTTAAAATCGGTTGATCGTAATATATTTTTTAGGGTTTTTTCTACAAGACTCGATCCTAAAATAAATTTCACAGTAGACTTAACCCTAATTCTTTTTTCCTTCTTTTTTGGAGAATTTTTGTCAACTGACAACCCTATAACCACGCTGATAATAACATACTTTTTAGGATTTTTTTCTACATATACTAAAGTCGGTCGATCCTAAACAGATTCCATAGCGGACATAATTCTAGTTCTTTTTTCTTCGTTCTTTGGAGGATTTTTGTCAACTGAAAATCCTATGACTAAGTTAATCATAACATATTTTTTAAGTTTTTTCTACAGACTTTAACGTTGACCGATTCTAAAAGTATTTCTTTTTTATTTTTAGTGGTTGAGAGAGTTAGAGATTCATTAGTTTAAATACCTATTTCAAATATTCCTCCATCGACCTTTTAGCCCTTGCCCTTTTTTCCCATTTCCAAAAGAACAAGAACAAAAAGGATGATGGGCACTAATTTCCACCCCCCCCCCCCCCCCCCCCCCCCTCTCTTGGGTGAAGTATAAGGAATGATTGATGATTTTTTTGACTTTTGTTTGTGGGGTATAATGGTCATAAAATAGGAGGACTGCAAGGAATGGAGGGCAATGCGAAGGGCATATGGGACAGTATTTGATATTACAGGTCCACCACAGGGGGCAATTACATTGAGGTACCAGACCAGTGTGTATGGCTACTCAAATTCCAATACATGGGTTCAGCTCAGTAATGTCATCCCAAGTGATTGGAAGCCTGGATATTCATATGACACTGGCATTTCAACCTAAGTAACTACATTAATTCAAATGCTTTGATCAGGCATGAAAAAACCTCAAATTTGTGGAATCCTATAGCGTTTAGTACTACATATCACGATCAGAGCTATTTTTATACGTTTACTTAAAGTGTTTGTATCAATTGGTCAAGTTTGTTATGCTAGCGGTATGACATAATGGTCTATAATAGTTTATGGGGAATATGATAGCAAAAAAGGAAGGAGGAGGAGAAGAAGATCCAAGAAGAATGGCGGCTGCAACTTTCTCTTTTTGTTTTTCACCTTACTATATATGGTAATATATATATATATATAGAGCATAGTTATTTGTATTTTAATTATGTGCAACAAATTAAGGAATCAATAAAAGGAGATCCACTGCATTATATATATATATATATATATAGATTGCCTTTTTATATATGCATGTCTTGGAGTTTTTTTTTTTTTTTTTTTTAATTTTTTGGAAAACACTTAGCAGTTTAAAGTCAAATTTCATGAGGGCAAGTTGGATAACTAAGTCCAATGCTTCCTAACCCAATGGATTTGACCTTATCTATCCACTAATTTGGGCTGTCTATAAAATAAAAATATTCCTTCTGTTTAGTTTGGGCTTCATGCAAAAATGCAAGCCCAATTTGGATTTGTAAACATAATTCTAACCAACAATCATCTTGTTCAATTGGTGGATTGAAAATGACTTTTGTTAATGAACTGCGTTTTTTTCCTTAAAAATAATTCTGTTGTGGATTCCAAAGTAAATTTTTGTTTTTAATATTCTCAAGCTCTGATTTTGGGACAGAGAAAGTATTTTTCTCACTCCAACTAGGAATTTTAAGGCTAATTTAAATGGCAGAAAAATCATATGACATATGGGAAAAAATTAGTGTCAATAGAATTTTAATTTTGAGGAAAACCAATACTTTCTTCAATTGTTATATTCTTCAGAACTTCTTAGCAATGAATCTACTGTATCCATAGTGATAGTAGCAACCAAGCACCATTTTTTTTATAAAAACGAGAATGAAATCCATTGATAAATTCTGATTCTATTCAACCAAGTAGCCCTTTAGTTTTACACGAAACTAGATTCAAAAGAGTCGAAACCTTTCATTTTTATTTATTTATAAATTATTATTAATTCATATATTTAGAGTAAACATTGCACAATTTGCAAATGACATGAATGATTGAATCAAAGAGTCAAAGAACTTTCATTTATATTCCTTTGCTGTATATCATCCACATCTAGTTCCCTTTCCCACTTAAAATTATAATTTCGATTGTTATTTATATTATAACTTGAATATTTTTTTATTATCGTTTTAAAGGCATGATTAGTAATATAAGAGAGACATATCTTTGATGATAAGAGGATCGTAAATGGCCACGTCTAATCTATTCTAGTTAACTCAGGTTTAGCATGCTCTTAAGTAAAAAAAAAAAAAATAATAATAATATAAGAGAGAAGCATAGTAAAATATATTAAATAATTGACAATTAATTTTTTGAAAAATAAAAGTATCATTTTATTAGATTTTCAGCAACTCAATTAATGAATGATTGGTGCTATACCTCAAAGATTCAGCCTTATTTGATTACAAATCTCAGTATTGCTTCACCAAAATTAAACCATGTAACTTATATCTTTCAAAAATAAAAAATAATAATAAAATAAAAGAATCCAGCCAAAAAAAAAAAAAAAAAAAATATAATCAGCTTCCTCCAACAATTGCAACAATTGGGCTTCTAACAGAGTTTGTTGCTGATTTCCAAGTAAGGGAACCTTGAGTAATAACTGATATGATTGTTGGAGTTGACAATGCTTCAAAAGCAACTTCATATATCAACTTCTGATTCACCTCTGAGAAACTGAGTTTGTTTGGTATGACTGTCATATTTACGCCTCTTGGTGGAACAATTTCAACTGTGTAAGTTGAATTCGCCTCACCAACGTTTGTAACTGTCCTCGTATACCTTTGAGTTCCGGATGAACCAACTTGGAAGTTGATGGCAAATGAAGGGTAATTTAGTTGACTCTCAGGTATGCTTGATTCTAGACTGCAGTTGACTTTCCTTTGTAGAAGAATACCAACCTGCCGGTTTGTGTAATTCAGTCCACACAGATATGGAATGTATTCTTGAGTTTCGATGTCGTAAATCAGGCCTGGATTGTTTGCCCTGGATGGATTAATATGTCCGGCGCCCGTGGCGAGAATGTCAGCCGGAAGCTGTCTTTGATCCTCAATGAAACTATTCCCAAGGTTCAAAAGATCGGTAGTGGTAATCATGGCGGATTTGATTGCAGCAGGGGACCAGTCGGGATGAGCGCTTTTCAGCAATGCAGCAACGCCACTGAGATGAGGGCAAGACATTGAAGTGCCTGAGATGATATTAAATGTTGATTTTGTGTTGGTGTTGTTTTCAATAGAAGTAGGCCATGCGGCAAGAATGTTGACACCAGGGCCGATTATATCAGGCTTCAGAATTCCAGGGCTTGCCCTGCTTGGACCCCTGGAAGAGAAAGCTGCCACTTCTGGAGCATTGCTGTCTCCAATTATAGTTCCCTGGAATCTGATCCCTCCCACTGGTGATTTTGTTGAGTTAATATACTCCACAAGCTTGAGCCCATCAAGATAATTCAAATCAGTTGCAGGAAGAACATGAGCCTGAGCCAATATTGTGTAATTGTAGGATCTCGCATTGATGATGATCATCCCAACACCACCAGCTTCCTTGACGTATCTTCCCTTGTCAACTCCGTTTATTCCACCTCCTAAGTCGCAGACAACGATTTTTCCGCGGACATCGATCATCTGTAGAGCACTTTCATCACAGTAGCGAGAGTTGAAGTCACTTTGGTTCGTTCCAAGGTAGATTAAAGGGAAGAGTGTTGAGGGAAAATCCTTAGGCTGGTAAAGGGATTCGCCATCCAATGTCGCGTTGTTTCCGAGCACGGCTGTTGCCCTGATTTTCCTGTCAATGGTGCTAGCTCCAACAGTTAAAATCCAGGGAGCCTCATTGCTTAAAGTTCCTAGAGTTGGCCCGTTATTGCCAGCTGAGCAGCTGACAAAAATGCCTTTTTCCATTGCTGCATATGCGCCAATGGCGATGTTATCTGAATAAAATGGTTCAGAACTTCCACCAAGGGAAAGGGAAAGGATATCAACTCCATCGTCAATTGCAACATCCATG
Source organism: Knoxia roxburghii (assembly GCA_030378225.1). NCBI lineage: Eukaryota > Viridiplantae > Streptophyta > Magnoliopsida > Gentianales > Rubiaceae > Knoxia > Knoxia roxburghii. Next base: position 39,695,668 of record CM059423.1, read on the forward strand.
GCAGCCAATATGTCGCTCTCGGAGCAACCTATTGTGCATACTTTGTACATTGCTAAGTGAGCAAGAGGCGCAACTCCAACAGCAGTGCCATTAGCATTTCCAAACACATTGGCACCCTGGACAAAGTTCCCAGCTCCGGTGCTCGCCGTGTGGGTGCCATGTCCATCCTCATCGTACGGCGAACCATTCCCATCCCGGAAAAATCTAGCTCCAATCAACTTCTTGTTACACGCCGAGGTGTTGAATTCGCATTTCCCCTTCCATTTCGCCGGAGGTGGAGGCATGCCTTGGTCGCTAAAGGAGGGATGATCCGGGGCAATTCCAGTGTCCAAGAATCCAATTACGACGCCCTTGCCATAATTGGATTGGTTCCAGAATCCCACGTTCTGATGCAACCCGAGAAAGCTAGGAGAATGCGTTGAATGCAAAGAAAACATCTTCTGGGGCCGAGCTGACACAAATCCAGGAATCTTTTCCATGGCTTTGACTTGCTCAGAAGATAACCGGGCTGAAAATCCTTTAAAAACATTGTGATAAGAATACACAATGCTGGGCAGTTCTTCTTCAAGACTGGAGCCTGCAGCATTAAGGGTAGTTGGAAGAAACGACTGATACCAACTTTCTAAATCTCCAACTGGGATTGAACCACCGATTGAGGTAGAAACTTGAGTATCTGAATATTCATCAGGTAACTCAAGATGAACAATGTAATTCTCTAAATTTGCAGAGCTTGCGAACGAACTGAAACTGATCAGAAAACAGAAAAGAACGAAAATTCGAGTGCAACAACCCATTCCCAACACGAAAAAATAATCAAATGTACTCGTATCGATCGTTTCTAACTAATTGAGTTGCAAGATGATTAATAAAGATTGCTGGAGAGCTCTGAATTGTTTGTAGTTAGTACAATGAAGTTTTGCTAGCTGGTACTCAGTATTTATAGGCATATGGTGGACTTTTATCAAACACTTGGGAGAGTGGAGAGTAAAGAATGATAAGACCATTTCTTTGGTTTTGGTTTTTGGTTTTGACAATTCGTATAAAACTAAGTCCACATATGTATGCATACACACGCTAAACATTAACTTAATAAATTATTGGGCGGAGGAGATGACCAGGATTATATTCAACTACAACTCTTCACTATTATTGGTTGAATTAATTCTCTCTAATGTTTATCAATTTGTGCGTGTCATCTTGCACAAGAACCATGCTATCAATTTTATTGGATGTCCCCCCAAAAGACTAATTCTCTCTAATATATGTATACGTGATTGTTTAAAATGTTGGTTAAAGTCTTGTTTGATTTGTTAACGAGTAAAAATTTTAAAAATTTTTATTGGTTATTGACGAAATTCGATAATTTTTAGAGTTAATCAATTCTTATGATATGAGGTTTATATTAAAATTTTATAACTTTTGGACGAATGGTTATGGAAATATTAAAAATTTCTTTCTGCATAATAACGTTTGTAGGTCAGTCAAATTGTATAAATCATACTAATTTGTTTGAGGACTTGAAAATTTTATGTTAAATTTTCTAGAAGGTTTATTATCCTCATATATGTTCTGTATAGAATTTTTGGAATGTTTGGATGGATACATTTTTAGTTATAAATTGCGAAAGTATTAACAATTATTGCTTTAAATTTCGTGATTTTTAGAAATAAGCATGTAGTATTTTCAAATTTCATTCTACATTTTATGAAATTTTCTAGAATGTTTAAAAACTTTGTTTTTTGTGTATAAAAATATTTTCAAAATTTGTAGACATGAGTTTCTCCGGGATTTATTATACAGTTGATTCATTGTTCACATTGACTATATTCTCTGAATTGAAACAACGGTCAACTTTGTAAATTTATTTTAGTCATCCCGAAAGTCAAAAGGAGTAAAAATTCTTGGGTAATTTATTCGAATGATTTTATTAGATACAAAATGAAAATTTTCTAGCCTTTATTTTCATGGCTTCCCTTAATTGTTTTGCAAAATATACTGTGTTCAAAAAATTGTCAAAATCAGCAGCTTTGAAATTTTGTTTTGGGCTAGCCAGAAGCATAACCTAAGAAAATTTATATATAATGTCACAAATATTAAAATTGAAATAAAATAAAAGATGGACTGACCGTCCCAAGTAAAGTATCCAAACACTCTAAGAGCTTGTATTTGGAACTATGCACGTATTGCTAAAATGAAATATATTGCTATGTCTCAATTTTTATATATAAATGTAAATTATCATTTTTAGTGTATTTTCTCTTTTACTCAATTTTTACTCAAAATGTAAGTCATGATTTTTAGTGCATTTTTACTCGAAAATGTAAGTTAGGTAAGTAGCATATATATATATATATATATATATATATATTTTCGTGAACGTTTTTATGATTTGGAAATCGAAAGAAATCAATATAGCTATGACATTTTAGAAATTTCTTAATAATAAAAATTTAACTTCTGTATTTTGACAATTATCTTTGGAATAAGTTTGTAAACTCATAAAGTTGGAATTTAATGTTTTTCAAAAAATAAAATAAAATAAAATGATTAGGTAGAAAGTAGTCTTATATTATATTATATGACTAGAAATTGTTTTATTTGGTCATACTTTAGGAATATTAATTAAGTCATTGTAGGAGAGGCGCCACTAAACCAAAACAAAGGGAATGTCGTAATGTGTAAAGAAAGACCGCAAACCAAATTGACCACTACTTCCTTCCTTACTCGCTTTTATTTCTTTATTTTGGTTATTATTATTATTTTTAATATAAAATATTTTAAAAATTTTATAAAATTCACTTTTAATTTATTACAAAGAATTACAGTTGCAATTATTGTATAATTAAAAATTACGATGAGATGTAACTAGTTTAACCATATGTTTTTATTTGTGGTACATTCAATACTGTTGAAGTAAAAAGAATATTTTTTAATCCCTCTAAAAACTTTTAAAGGGTCAATTATAAAGTTTAAGAGTCAACTATTGATTAATATATGTTGGGTAATTTGTCTTAATCCTTAATAAACATTATGCTAATAAGTAAAGAATAAAAGAACATTCGGTCTACATAGCACAATTTCATTCATAGCGCCTTTTGAATGGTCAGCATCAACCATTTGCTATAATTATTTACTCTCTCTCATTAAAAAAATATTACAAATTAAATACTTTCTTTGACCTTCTATCCGAGATATTTTAGAAAGTATGCCAAATATTTTATATTTTTAATGTTAATTTAGATATTTTGATACTCAATTACTTTAATATCATTTCTCGGATTTTTTTTTACCAAGAAAATGTCTAATAAAAGTAAATCATATAAAACGTTTATCATTAACATCGTTAAAAAAGAAAATTTTCAATGAAATTAAATATTATTACAAATAAAATTACTATCCACGTAAAATAAACCCATTTTGTAGTAAAATTGAATTATTCCTAGAACACACCAAATCCATACATTTGATCATGCATATTGATTTTTTTTTTTTTTTTTTTTGGGTGGGTGAGACGGTCAATTGGCTTCTCCAGAAGTAGTAAACCCAGAATTCCCGGCTTCATTATTTAAAAAACCTCCATTTTCAAGCAGCTTCACCAACCTTAAACCATTTTCTCCATTGCTGAATTTCACATGAAAGATTGATGTTATGCAGGAATGGTTCGCAAGGTCCCATACTGCTCCATATGCTCTACGCATTGGCGAATGCACCCACTTCTCACCCTGCTTCATCCCCATCAAACAAACACAACAATAAGAGTCAAACCCTAAAAAAATAATTCTATTTATAATATTTTACGGCCAAAATGATTTGGGTGAACATGCAAAATGAAATCCGATTAAGTTGGTTTATCATGATATCATAGTCAAAATATATGTTATCGAATCGGTAATTGACAGTAAAATCGATTTTGGACCGAATAAAAGAATGATTACCTTATCATCACATGTAACGATAAATTCTTCGATGTATTTGTCAGGGCCCTGATACAATATTAAGAAGGCGACGTAAGAGGAGTTCTGCTTCTGTAACTTGATGAAGAAATCGGTGCCAAATAAACCACACCGAACTCTTTTGTATTCAACCTCAACCACCCCCTTGGCAAACAGATACTCCGCCTCCTCTTTCCCTCGGGCCATATTTTCATAGCCGACACTCATAAAAAATCTAAAGAGACTATTACAAAATTTCAAACTATTTATAAAAAAATAATAATAAAAAATATTAAAATATAAGAATAGATTAAAATATCAAAATATAATATAAAGATAAACTTTCTTATTGTAAAATAAAAAAAAAACAAAACAAAAAGGATTAAAATAACCATCTACTTTAAAGATCGTAAAGAAATTTTAAAAATTATCATGAGTATTTATTTAGGATGAAAGAGAAAAGAGTTATAGTTTGTGGAGAATACTCTAGAATAATATGATATATAAGGATTAAAATGAATCTTTATTTTTAAATTTTAAAAAAAAAAATTATAGTTATTTAGAAGCATATGAGGCCCTCTCAAATTTAAGGCCCTGTGCAGGAGGTCTCTTTCCACTCCCTCCCTAGTCATTAGGAATCTTTTATTCTACCCTTTTATTTCATTATTTAAGTTATATTTATAATATCGAAAATAGTATAATAAATTCATATTTATAATCATTTACGCTATTAAACTAGTCCAACCGGCAATCATAGCGGTATGCATTATATATAAACACACAAAGCAATTGGCAAAAATTAACGGTACAAATTATATATATAGGGTTATGAGAGGGGTGTGATGGTACGTACTTGGAGTCCCAATGCCATCAGGTGTTTGATAAAATGATGCCCGAGTAGATATATGAGGATGATCGTCTTCTGCTAAGCAGGATGATGCAGCGAGTGATAATATCATAACATAGAAAAGATAGCGTAGGCGAGTAATGGTGAAAGCCATTTCTTGATCTTTGAAAAATGGCTCCAAAGCATCGAAATTAATATCTGGGCTTCTTATATATGGTTGATAATGAGGTCCTAATTAAGCAATAAATGGAATCCAGGTGAGCCTTAACGTGTAATTTGGGCGAAGAATTAGTTTTAATTTTCAGAATTTAGTTGAAATTGAGATGTTTTAATTTATTGAGGTTTTGCCTTGGGAGCAAGCTAGCTAAGGCAAATGGTTTAGAAAACGAGTAAAGCATAAATCATACATGTTAAAAATAGTAATTAATGATTTAGTCAAGTGAGTTTTTCTCTTTTATCTCAATTTGAAAAGGAAATTATTAATGAAATAAGTAGTTGGTGGTAGAGTTGAATACACTTACAAATTTTGAAAAATGGTAAAAAAAAAATTTTAAAAATTACCTTGATAATTGTAAAATATAAATTAATAACAGATAATTTTCAACCCCTAAAACGTCTACTCTCTCCTTCCCAAATTAATAGACGATTTAGAGATTTCACTATTATTAAAGAAAAGTACTAATTAATTATTTAGTTAAGTAAATTTTTTTCTTTTATCCCAATTTGAAAAGAAAATTACTAATGAAATATATGGTTGGGTGGTACACTTCAATACACTCACAAATTTTGAAAATGGGCAAAACAAGAAAAACTAGCGAAATTACATTGATAATGGTAAAATGTCAATTAATAAGAGATAATTTTTAACACTTAAAATATCTATTAATTTGAGACGGATGAAATATTAATTTAGGACAGAGGAGTAGTGACTCTATTCTATAAAAATAACTTTCGTTACTATACTGTTTTAGTTAAATAGTTAAAATTATTGTATGGTACAACTTCCAAAGTTCACCACCACCTTAATTTCATCGACAATTCCCGATACTATAGAAAAAAATAATCTACCATGTTCTTACTCACTTTTTATGTAGTGCCCTATGTCTTTTTTAAAAGTTTTATATGTCCCTATTTTATCCTATTGATTTATGTATTCATCCTAAATAATTCTCAAAAGATTGTAATTCACGAGTAAATACTCCCTACTTAAAATAATAGATTTTGAATTCGAATCACGTTGGTGATGGGTCGTCAACCAATCAAAAATAAATACCTACTCTACACAGAATAGAATAGCGAGCAGTGAGTAGGATCGTCTCCACAGGAAGCAGGGTAGTGAATTAATTAAATCAGAACCTGGTAACCAAAAGGGGTGTTTTTGATAATTTAATCTACTTAACTAAACTTCAATTAAAATGAATAAAGAAAACAAGAATTAACTTAAATCAAATTTAGGAAATGATCTAGTCAAAGGAATTGTTTCCACCCTGATGTGATAAATTGATCCTCGATGCACAAATTTTCCCAATTAACCTTGATTATATTGGTTTTCCCTGTTGGAACCTCCTAACAGTTCAGTCCTATAAATTTATCCCAGCAATTAAGGAACCTCCGTTAATTGCATCTATAATCGAATATCCGTCCTGGAACCTCCTAGAACATTGATTTTGATAGTCTAGGACCCAATTCAATTTACAATTAATCAAACCTTGGTTAATTGCACGTTGATTAATTATTCTCTTCAAAACGCTAACCGCCGTACCACGTGATTAGTTGAATTGAAACTCTTAGGAATACCGAACCTCGTGTATTCGAGTTGACTAGACTACCTAGGAAGAATTGAATGCTACCAGCTATTCAATTAATGCTAAATAATCTAACAATCAAAGCGGAGAATAATTAAATAATCAGAGCTTAATTGATATTAAGAACAATTGATCTCACAATTTAATTCACATCTAGGGTGTAATTCCTCCGACTAGAATTAAAAGTTTAGCTACTCATAATTGAATTAAAAACAAAACTAATAATATTAAACAATTTTTCCATGAAGAATAAAACAGGAAAAATACTACTCAAATGTTGCGTGAAGTCTTCGCACCAAGCGCAGCTCCAGTGGCCATCAAGTCTGCCGACTTCCCACACCCAAAATTCTCCAAAACTAAAGTCAAAGATAGCTCAAGGAAAACCTACGTTTTTTGTTTATATATCCTACTCCACATACGGGCCCACAAGTAAGTATATATAATTATTCCCAATTAAGTTTGGACACTAATTAAAATAAACTGATTATAAAACCCAAAATAAATCTTGGGTCTCAACCCACAGCCCACTTTAATAAATCTCCCTTTGCAGTTTTTTTTTTTTTTCTTTCCTTCAATCCAGCCCACTTCTTCCAAAATTTGCCAAAATCTCTTTTCTTTGCTCTCCTTCAACAAATCTCCTCTGCAAGTAAAATTAGCCTATTAGCTCATTAAATCCCTCAAAATAGCCATCAAATTGCATTCCATCCACCACTTAATTTCCAGCTTATCAAATTCCCCCACACCAAAACAATGCTTGTCCCCAAGCATGACTCAACACTAAACAATAATCACAAAACAAACACACACAACAACTTGGCTTCTTAATATGCAATGCGTAACTAAGCAAGATTTGCAATCCACATAGGAGTTTTCATAGCATCAAGCATTTGTAATGACTATACCACTTCCTCATAACTTCCCAAACTCAAATAACACATAAAAGTGACAACCACCTCACCGGTAATCTCTCGTGCACTCAAAAGTGTTTCAAGGACATTTAAACACTCAATTCATCACATAGCATGTTCTTGCCATAAGCTTGCAAAATTATCACATCACTATTACTCAAATAAATCAAAGTACAAATCAAAAGGTCTTCGTCAAGGGTTATCATGGGGCTCAGGACAACGTAGGATAAACAAGGATTAAACAAAGGCTAAAGTCATGAAAGAAAGAACACACTTGATTGTTAACTTTCAACCATCTTACCGAAGATGACCCATGCAAGACACTACTAACCCACAAAGGATTCCAACTCGGCTCTTTCCACAATTTTTTTCTTTTTCTTTCTTTTCTTCTTTTTTTTTTCTAGCCACACAAATCCATTTGAATTTGTTTATATTGGCCTTTTTTTTTTCTTTCTTGTCTTCTTTTTTTCTTCATTTTCATTTTTTTTTTTTTTTTTTTTTTTTTTTTGGTCAGAGCACACTTATCCTTAATGAGTTACTATTACCTTACAATGTCCGCCTTCAAACCACAAACCCAAGTTAACAACCAAGTATATACTTCTTTCAATAACTAGGGAAGAAGAGCAAGCTAAACACAGGCCTAGGTTTAATTTAGTGGCTTTAAAATCAAAGAATCAGGTCCAAGCTTCGAAAAGGTTAACTAAGGGTAAGCATTGAAGGTTGGATTTTTTTTTTTTTTTTTTTAGCAAGCCAAATTTGGTTATCCTAATGCCTTTATCCTTTTTGTACTTCAAATTTACAAGCAATGGTAACATGCATAACAAAGCAAGTTCTAGAATATGCAAACTATGCGTGAAACACTCTAAAAAAAACAATTTGAGCACAAGAAAGAATTGTTGCTCATTAAGGCCCAAAATCTCACCTAAAATGGCTTTTGGTGTCACTTCAACATGCATTGTCATTTGAGTTATCACGAAGAAAAGTTATAATCATCCAACACCAAACACTACTAATTCTTCCTACATTTCATCCTTATCTTACCTAAACCACACATTGCCTATCAATTATCCACACAAAACATAAAGCTACTTAAAACAAAACATACTTAAAACAAAACAACTAAAATAACATCCCCCCACACCTAAAATCTACATTGTCCTCAATGTAGACGATAAGTATGAGGTCAACAAGCAACGCATATAAAAAAAATAACTAGACACTAAATTTAATTACTAAACAAAATTAAGGTGTGGAGGAAACTCCCTATGGTGGAGGAGCTGCTAGATTGAGGCCGACTCGATCACACAAGGCCTGGAGAGTTGCTTGATGGATGGCTAAAACCTCCTGAATACTATTAAGCTGGGCTTGGAGAGCTGTGAATTGCTCCTTGGTCACGAAGGGAGAATCGTCTTGTTCGTCCTCGGATTCACCTGCATGAGAAAAACTGGCATGCGTGCTCGGGAATGGTTTTCCCGGCCAAAGAAACTCATATGAATCACCTTTACAAACAATGAGTTGCATGCGTAATAAACTAGGCAAATTCAAAGGCACTACAGGACGAGCCACATGCAAAGGATTATGCTGTAAATCCAAAACCTTTAAATTAACTGCCAAATGGGTTATTAACGACCCCAAGGTTAACCCCCTGCCCTTACGGTTATGAGAAGCTCTCAATTGATGCACAAAAGTATAAGCAAAGCACACACGTTTCCGCTGAAGCATGCGAGTAATTAAAAATAATTCGTGTGTGGTGATTATGTTCGCCTGATCCTTTCTCCCTGCTAAACTATAGCCCAGGAATCTATGGCACAATCTTAATACAGGATCCTCAAAAAAATAATCACAAACTTTGCTTGGCTTAAAAATATCCAAAGATTTAGGAGCTAATCTTTTCCATTCAGCAAGACAGTCAGTAGGATAAAAACCTTGCGGGACATCTAACTCACATGACGTATAAGCTGCAGAAATAATCGACGGCGGACTAGAGGATGGCGGCAGAAATAACTTGGAGTTCACTTGGCGGATGAAGGGAGCGCCGCTACGTTGTGGTAGAAGCTGCTGGTGAAGAAAAGAAAATAAAAGTCAAACTGAACCCTAATTAAAAATGGGAAAAAAAACTATATTAAAAAAAACTTTTTTTTTTTTTTTTTTTTATTGAAGGAAGCACTTTAGTCGACATGCCCATGTGAGAAAGAAACTTGTATTCTGTTTGGGACCAGAAAATTCTTTAAAAACCAACAGTTTTTGGACATGGGCATGTCACAAGAAAACTTGTATTCTGTTTGGGACCGAAAATTCTTTAAAAACCAACAGATTTTTGACATGGGCATGTCACAAGAAAACTTGTATTCTGTTGGTCCTCCTGCTCCTCAACCCTAAAAAAAATGATAAAAATTAGATCAACCTAAATGAAAAGAATTATAAAAATTTTGGGTTGCCTCCCAACAAGCGCCTTTCTTTAATGTCTTTGGCTAGACATAGTTATGCTGCAAACTAATCCACATACAATGGCTGAAATAATGTAATCTCCTCCACATGATCAATAATGTCATTATCAAGAAAAGGTTTAAGCCTATGACCATTAACACAAAACACTTTGCCTGATTTTAAACTTTGAATCTCAATCATGCCATAAGGAGAAATATTTACCACCAAATACGGGCCATGCCATCTTGACTTTAACTTACCTGGCATGAATTTCAACTTGGAATCAAATAGAAGCACCCTCTGACCAACCACAAAGTCTTTTTTTCTCAGCAGTTTATCATGTATGATTTTGGTCCTTTCCTTGTACAACTGCGAGTTGTCATACGCCTCTAATCGAATTTCTTCCAATTCTTGCAGCTGTAGTTTCCTTTCCATCCCAATCTCCTTTGCATCCGTATTAAACTGTTTGACTGCCCAAAAAGCACGATGTTCTAGCTCAACAGGTAAATGACACATTTTTCCGAAAACTAACCTGTACGGAGACATTCCAATGGGCGTTTTGTATGCTGTTCGATACGCCCACAGAGCATCATCCAACCGCAAACTCCAATCCTTCCGACTAGGATTCACTGTCTTCTCCAAAATGCTCTTTATCTCACGGTTGGATATTTCAGCTTGCCCGTTGGTCTGTGGGTGGTATGCGGTGGACACGCGATGATTTACGACATATCTCCTCATCAATGCCTCGACTTGTCGATTGCAAAAATGTGTCCCCTGGTCACTTATGATCGCTTTTGGCACTCCAAACCGACTGAAAATGTTAGACTTAAGGAATCCTGTAACAACTTTAGCGTCATTAGTTTGGGTAGCTTTCGCTTCTACCCATTTCGATACATAATCGACAGCAAGCAGAATATACAACTTTCCACATGAGCTTGGAAATGGTCCCATAAAATCCATGCCCCATACATCAAAAATTTCGCAAAATAACATGGGAGTCTGAGGCATCTCATTTCTAGACGATAAATTTCCTACTCTCTGGCATTATCACATCTCTTGCAAAAATCATAAGCATCCTTAAATAAAGAAGTCCAATAAAACCCACAGTCTAACACTTTCCTAGCAGTTCTTTTTGGGCCAAAATGACCACCACATGCATGAGAATGACAAAATTCAAGCACAGAATGTATTTCATGATTAGCCACACACCTCCTCACTACTTGGTCAGAACAAATTTTCCACAAGTAAGGCTCATCCCACACATAATGCTTAAATTGAGCTTTCAATTTATTTCTCTGGTAAACATTCATAGTGGGAGGAAACTTACCACTTGTCAAGTAGTTTACTATATCGGCATACCATGGTTCTTTACCTTGCAACGTCCACAGCTTCTCCTCTGGAAATAACTCTGCGATGGGTTTGGAGTCCTCCTCGCGCACTAAACGGCTGAGGTGATCAGCAACTGTGTTGTCCGCACCCTTCCTGTCCTTTATTTCCCAATCAAACTCTTGTAGTAGAAGAATCCATCGAATGAGCCTCGGCTTTGATTCCTTCTTTGACAACAAGAATTTTAAGGCTGCATGATCAGAATATACGACCACTTTAGAACCTAGCAAATAAGAACGAAATTTTTCAAAAGCAAAAACAATCGCTAAAAGTTCTTTTTCGGTGGTGGTATAATTGCACTGTGCTGAGTCAAGGGTTTTAGAGGCATAATAAATGACGTGACTCTGTCTTCCACTTCTTTGTCCAAGCACAGCCCCCACAGCATAGTGGCTGGCATCACACATCAGCTCAAAAGGCAGTTCCCAATTGGGGGGTTGAATTATTGGAGTTGACGTGAGTAACTCCTTTAATTTCAGAAAAGCCTTCTTACACTCCTCCCCAAATTCAAAGGGCACATCATTATGCAGTAATCGTGACAAGGGTTGTGTGATCTTCGAGAAATCCTTAATAAAGCGTCTATAAAACCCTGCATGACCAAGAAAACTTCGAATTTCTCGAACGTTAGTAGGATAAGGCAAACTAGCAATCAAATCAATTTTAGCCTTATCCACTTCTATTCCTCTTGATGATACCACATGGCCTAATACAATTCCCTCTCTCACCATGAAGTGACACTTTTCATAATTCAACACCAAATCCTTTTCAATGCATCTTTGTAAAACTAATGATAAACTTTCCAAACATTGGTCAAACGAGTCACCATACACAGTAAAATCATCCATGAAAATTTCAATGCAGTTTTCAAGAAAATCTGAAAATATACTCATCATGCATCTTTGAAAAGTTCCCGGAGCATTACACAAACCAAAGGGCATGCGCCTATATGCAAATGTACCAAATGGACAAGTAAAGGTAGTCTTATCTTGGTCATCCGGAGCTACTGCTATTTGAAAATATCCGGAATACCCATCTAGAAAGCAAAAGAAATCCTTACCCGCCAAACGTTCCAACATTTGATCAATGAAAGGAAGGGGAAAGTGATCCTTCCTTGTAGCTGCATTTAACTTCCTAAAATCTATGCACATGCGCCAACCTGTCTGTAATCTCATAGGAACCAACTCATTAGCCTCATTTTTAACCAATTGAAATCCCGACTTCTTAGGTACAACATGGACTGGGCTAACCCATTTACTATCAGAAACAGAATAAATAATTCCTGCATCAAGTAATTTAATTATTTCCTTCATCACTACCTCTTTCATTGCAGGATTTAATTTCCTCTGAGCTTCTCGGACAGGTTTCGAGTCTGCTTCAAGAAAAATGCGATGCATGCAGATGGAAGGACTAATTCCCTTGATATCTGCTAGTGTCCACCCTATGGCTGTTCTGTTGTCCCGCAATACTCTCAGCAACTTTTCTTCTTGCACTTCAGTGAGACCTTTTGAAATGATCACGGGCAATGTGTCAAGCTCTCCCAAGTAAACATACTTGAGATGACTCGGCAATGTCTTCAGCTCTAACTTGGGTGCCTGTACCACAGAAGGTAAAACTCTTTCAGAAAATGAAGGCAATTCCAAAAAATTATTCGCAGACCTTGGGGGCAGCTCAGGATTGGCATGAAACGCCATTATCGCCTCAATGACAGCTTCACTCATGTCTCTGTGAGTGTCCTTTTCCTGCAAACTATGCTGTAACACAAAGTTCAGCTCATCAAGCATCAAATTAAACTCTATCTCTTCTTGCACAATAGCATCAACTAAGCTAACATTAACAAAATACTCAGAGTCAGGTGGGTACTTCATAGCTTCATACATGTTAAATTACACTTTCTCACCATCAAACTCAAAAGTAAAAATGCCAGCATCAACATCAATTTTTGTTTTGGCAGTTTTCATGAATGATCTTCCTAACAACAAAATATCAACATTAATAACATGTTCATCATTCATGTCAAGGATGTAAAAGTCAGCAGGAAAAATTAATTTATCGCATTTAACTAGGACATCCTCCACTACCCCTTCAGGATATATCATTGATCTATTGGCTAACTGTACTATGACATTTGTGTCTTTAAGAGCTCCAATTTTTAACTTCTTAAAAAGAGATAAAGACATCACATTAATTGAAGCACCTAAATCCAGCATAGCTGCTTCTATTACCCTTGACCCAATAACACATGAAATAGCAAATATACCTGGGTCTGTGCATTTTTGAGGCAATTTCCGCTGAAGTACTGAAGATACATTCTCATTGACATACACTTTACCTTCCGGTCGCCTTTTCCTCGTCAAAAGTGACTTCAAAAATTTTGCATACCTCGGGATTTGACCTATGGCTTCCATCAAGGGTATGTTGATTGTCACCTTTCGAAACACATCTAGAACCTCATCATCACTGTACTCCTTCCTCGTTGGTGCCAACCTGCCAGGAAAAGGTGGAACTAAACTTTTAGTATTTTTCTCAGGAGATTTAGAACTTACCACTTGTTCGTTCTTCTCTTCAATCTCCACTTCCTCCTTTGATTCCTGTGAAGATGCTTTGGCAGCTGGAATGGGAGCTGGGAGGTCCGGTAACTCTTTCCCACTTCTCAGGGTCATGGCACTAGCATTCTCCATTGAGCTCGATCCCGCTTGAGATGGAAGTTTCCCATTTGCTCTGTCCCTCTGATTCATTTGAGTGGCCAACTGTGAGACTTGCTTCTCCAAATTCCTAATAGCTGCTTGAGACACGTGTTTGCTCTCTCTCAACCATTCCATTCACAGTCATCGTTAAATTCTTAATCATTTCTTCCATGGAAGGTCCTGAAGCATTTCCCTGTGCAAGAGCTGGGTTCCTCATTTGAGGTTGAGGCTGTGGATGTGGTTGTAACCCAGGCTGCTGAAATCCAGGTTGCTTATAACTGAAATTCGGGTGATTTCTCCATCCCGGATTGTAGGAATTACTATACGGATCATACTTCCTTTGAGGAACCTGAAATCCGCCTACAGCATTTACCAATTCACCTTCCTGCATAACATGACAATCCTCTGAAGTGTGTCCTTGCATTGCACAAATACCACACACCTTAACTGACTGCAACTGTCCAACTGCTAACTGACGCACCACACTAGTCAGTTCAGCAATTTGATTTTCTATGCTTGGAGTACCGACCTCATTTACTCTTCTGGTGACCGGTTCTGCACTCCTATAGAACTGCTGTGAGGTCTCCGCCATTACTGAAATCAACCTGCGCGCCTCTGTAGGAGTCTTGTTCATAAGTGCTCCTCCACTCGCTGAATCAATTTTATCTCTGTCAAGCTCAGATAACCCCTCATAAAAATATTGGATCAGCAGCTGCTCTGGGATCTGATGCTGAGGACAGCTTCTGCACAAATCACTGAATCTCTCCCAATATTCATACAAGCTCTCTCCACTGTATTGTCGGATACCGCATATATCCTTCCTGATGTTCGAAGCCCGAGATGCAGGGAAAAACTTCTCCAAAAACAGCTTCTTCAGATCATTCCATGTGGTGACTGAGCCTGCGGGTAACCCAAATAACCAATGCTTTGCCTTGTCCTCCAAAGAAAAGGGAAAAGCCCGCAACTTAATCTGCTCTTCAGTGACATTTTCGTAGCTCACTGCTGAACAGACGATGTGAAACTCCATCAGATGCTTGTGGGGATCCTCGCCTGTCAAACCACGAAAATTAGGGAGTAAGTGAATCGTACTAGATTTTAATTCAAATCTAGGTGTATTATCAGGAAGAGCAATGCATAAAGATTGTGGGTTGGCATCAGGAGTTGCCAGTTCCCTTAAAGTGCGGTCTGCCATTGGTGTTGCAACCAACTCTTCCTCTTCTTCAGTAACTTTAACTTCTTCTTGTTCGTCAACTGGTGGAGCCCCAGATGTTGACTCAGCCAATTGCTCTCTTTGTTTCTTCTCTTTGGTGTTCCTCTTTGCAGTCTTCTCTATCTCTGGGTCAAAGACGAGTTTGCCTGTACGAGAAGAGCGAACCATAAAAAGGAACAAAAAATTCTGATAAAATTAAAAACACTAAACCGTGCTCCCCGGCAACGGCGCCAAAATTTGATGGGTCGTCAACCAATCAAAAATAAATACCTACTCTACACAGAATAAAATAGCGAGCAGTGAGTAGGATCGTCTCCACAGGAAGCAGGGTAGTGAATTAATTAAATCAGAACCTGGTAACCAAAAGGGGTGTTTTTGATAATTTAATCTACTTAACTAAACTTCAATTAAAATGAATAAAGAAAACAAGAATTAACTTAAATCAAATTTAGGAAATGATCTAGTCAAAGGAATTGTTTCCACCCTGATGTGATAAATTGATCCTCGATGCACAAATTTTCCCAATTAACCTTGATTATATTGGTTTTCCCTGTTGGAACCTCCTAACAGTTCAGTCCTATAAATTTATCCCAGCAATTAAGGAACCTCCGTTAATTGCATCTATAATCGAATATCCGTCCTGGAACCTCCTAGAACATTGATTTCGATAGTCTAGGACCCAATTCAATTTACAATTAATCAAACCTTGGTTAATTGCACGTTGATTAATTATTCTCTTCAAAACGCTAACCGCCGTACCACGTGATTAGTTGAATTGAAACTCTTAGGAATACCGAACCTCGTGTATTCGAGTTGACTAGACTACCTAGGAAGAATTGAATGCTACCAGCTATTCAATTAATGCTAAATAATCTAACAATCAAAGCGGAGAATAATTAAATAATCAGAGCTTAATTGATATTAAGAACAATTGATCTCAAAATTTAATTCACATCTAGGGTGTAATTCCTCCGACTAGAATTAAAAGTTTAGCTACTCATAATTGAATTAAAAACAAAACTAATAATATTAAACAATTTTTCCATGAAGAATAAAACAGGAAAAATACTACTCAAATGTTGCGTGAAGTCTTCGCACCAAGCGCAGCTCCAGTGGCCACCAAGTCTGCCGACTTCCCACACCCAAAATTCTCCAAAACTAAAGTCAAAGATAGCTCAAGGAAAACCTACGTTTTTGGTTTATATATCCTACTCCACATACGGGCCCACAAGTAAGTATATATAATTATTCCCAATTAAGTTTGGACACTAATTAAAATAAACTGATTATAAAACCCAAAATAAATCTTGGGTCTCAACCCACAGCCCACTTTAATAAATCTCCCTTTGCAGTTTTTTTTTTTTCTTTCCTTCAATCCAGCCCACTTCTTCCAAAATTTGCCAAAATCTCTTTTCTTTGCTCTCCTTCAACAAATCTCCTCTGCAAGTAAAATTAGCCTATTAGCTCATTAAATCCCTCAAAATAGCCATCAAATTGCATTCCATCCACCACTTAATTTCCAGCTTATCAGTTGGTCTTTCACTATAATATTTATGGTTCACGATCTCTATGACACTTACATGCGACACTTCCGGTGATAAATTTTAATTATATTTCATGTTAATTTATATACATTGACAACATATAATTTTAATTGATTATTTTCACTTTTACAATTTATTTTTTTAATATTATTTCATTTTTATATATTTTTAAAAATTTTTAACAATAAAAATTATATTTAATAATTTAACACCCACCACAAAAAAAGTGAATAACTCATGTTAAATATAAGAGTACACATAATTATGTATTATATAAAACTCAATCAAAAATACAATATATATATACAAAATAATTAAAAAATATCACATACAAGTGTTACCGAAATCCTGAACCGCAACTTATCGATCATTAACTTTTATCAACAATAATTGTGTCATCTAGGGATAACAAAGTAACTTATCAAAAAAAATTTGATTATTATCATTTATTTTTAATAGTTACGTTGCTTTGCTGTAGACCGCGGGAGTACATGATTATCATACTATATTCCATCTATCTCCCTCCCAAGTTCCATATCTATGGCGTACCCATCAACCCTAGCAACTAAAGCCATGATTATCATACTTCTCCTTCTCCATTTGACAATTTTACTTGCTCAAGCTTTGCCCTCATCACAGTCACCCGGTACCTCCAAATTAGCTTCTCTTTTTCTTTCATTTTTTTTTTATTTCTTCTTTACTGAATCCAGAACTGATGCAAATCTTGCTAATATAATGTTTAGTATCTGTAAATTGATAGGTCTGAAGATGCAATATTATTATTGTCCAACGACTTTCGAGAAAAATGGCGGACGTGGAGAAAATGGGAGTCAAGAATGTCTTGTACAAGGAAAACTAAGGTTTCCACTTCTTCGAGATTGCCATTGTTTCCCAATATCATCTTCTGGAATAAATAGGATTCACAAAAGCCGTTGCTCCTTCAAAAGACTTTGCGAGCCTCATTAATAATTAACCATAGAAGAAATCTAGATATTCATCGTTGTAATCTCCACTAGAGAGCGACGAGAACAATCTGATTATTGTCATAATAATATAGTAGTATAATTTAGTCCCTTTTAATAAAATGGTATAAATCCTTAATTATGTTTTGACAATTTACCTTAATTTTCTCAAATTTCTATTCACCTTCTTAATTGTGTTAGAATTTACTTTGCACCTTTTATGAAATTCACGATATATATTTTTCGATAATTTTCTTGTGCGTGTGTGTGTGTTTTTCACAGTTTTAAATTTAATTATAATCCTAGAATCCTTTGTGTGCCAATTGAAGAAGTTAATTCGAGATTTAATTCCAATTTTTTGTTAAAACAAAATCTTCAGGCAGCAAAGTCACCATGAAACCTTAGTTCTTCCTCCTCTTTCTTTTTCGAAAAAGGTGCTGGAGCAGAAAAAGAGGAGAATAAGGGAAAGGGAAAAAGAACCAAGGTATTTTTCTGATTTGATTTGTTTCTGATTTTAATCAAACATGAGTGCCCAATAATCGCAATTCTTATATGATATAATTAGGAAGACAATTATAATGTACATTTTTGATAAATGACAATGAAACATTAGTTAAGAAAAAAACGAGACAAATTTAAGAAATCAATGTATTAAATGAGTTATTTCTCTTATATCAACATAAGATATATTTTACGGAATAACCGTGTTGTCCGTTGAGTTAGGATTTCACAACATTTTTGTGTTGCTGCTCTTACCCCACACTTAGCACATACCACTGACTAATTTTAAGAGACTACTCTTTTGTCTAAAATTGCCTAACCGCTGGATCCATCATTTAGGGGAGACGGAACAGTGTGAGATGAGTATATAATTGGTATTCAAAACTAAATCAAAATTTACTTCTACTCCTCCTTTTAGTAATCATTTTGAAAAAAATTACAAAATAATCATCAAATTTAGTTCTTAAATATTTAATAATTAATAAATTTAATGATAAATTTTGCTATTAATAATACATTTAATCTTAGTAATAATTTAGTTAGGATAAAAAATATATTTAGAGACCATGTTCACGAATTAGTCCATATGACATAAAATTTGCAATATGGATTAAATTAATCATATGACATCCACATAGTATAAGAATTGATAAAATTACAATTCAACTATTGAATATTAAAAAAATTATTATTAACGACTATTCTTATATTTTTTTTCAATCATCTATATAAATTTCTAATATATACATATTTCTACCAATCCAAATCAAACTCCCTACCTCCTAGACTTAAAGCTGCTTGATTATTATTATTATTATTTGGGTAAACTGCTTTTTTGGTCCCTCTTAATAGGGATAGTTATGCTTTTGGTCTCAAATAATAATAATACGACTGCATAATTGGTCCCTTAATATTTTTTTATTAGTATTTTTAGTCATTTTTTACGAAAAATTTAGAAGATAGCGGATTAACTCATTTGATCGCTAGTGAAACTTTTTTTTCTTCAAAATAATTTGTACCATAATGTTTTTAACCAATTTTATTATCTGAATTTTCATGAATGTTCAATCCATTTAGAATTTCGGCTGTCATTTTGAATTATGAGTCAATAAAGATGGGAGTCTGGTGGCAGAGCCCGACAGTGATGGTAGAAGGACAGGCAAAGAATAGGGGATGATAAATAAGAAAAGTAATGCGATGAATAAGAAAATGATGACAATTTTAAAAAGAGTGGGTGGTAAATAAGAAGGAAACAAAGAAAATGATTAATTTGGAATAAATTTTACTCGTTACTGCCCTAATTTTTACCCTCTACTGCCCTAATTTGGACTAAAAAACTCTCCCCCCTCCTTGCCCTTCTCTCTTTCCCTTTGAAGCAAAATGACAATTTTGTTAAAATTAGGATAGTAATGCTTCAAATTGAGGCAGTAATTAGTAATACTCATCAATATATAAATTTTTTGGGACTAAATTTGGATGGAATTTATAATTGAAGGACCAAAAGTGAATTTTATCGTTTATTTTTAACAGTTAGGTGGGTCAGTCTATTTATAGGCCGAGGGAGTACATGAGAAGCACTGTATATTCCATCTACCTACCCCAAAGTTCCATATCTATGGCGTACCCATCAACCCTAGCAACTAAAGCCATGATTATCATACTTCTCCTTCTCCATTTGACAATTTTACTTGCTCAAGCTTTGCCCTCATCACAGTCACCAGGTACCTCCAAATTAGCTTCTCTTTTTCTTTTTTTTTTGTTCTCTCCAAATTTCTTTTTCTTTCTCTTTTACTGAATCCAGAACTAATGTAAATCTTGCTGATATAATTGATAGGTCTGAAGATAAATGATTATTATTGTCCAATAACTTTCGAAAAAAATGGCGGATGTGGAGAAAATGGGAGTCAAGAATGTCTTGTACAAGGAAGGTTTCCAATTCTTCGAGATTGCCATTGTTTTCCAATATCATCTTCTGGGAAAACTAGGATTCACAAAAGCCGTTGCTCCTGCAAAGCACTTTGCTGGCCTCCTTAATAATTAACCATAGAAAATGTCTAGTTATTGTTCGTTGTTATCTCCACTGGAGAGTGGTTACAACAGTTCATGCAAGTACCCAGTAAGAATCGCCCACGTCTTTATATAACTATAACAAAAAAGAAATGAAATAAAGTCATCATAGAGCTTTACAATTTGCACTAAAACATCCCCACAATATCCTCTATTTTCCTTCCCAAGCAAAAAGATGATTTTGTCAAAATTATGACGGTAATACTTAAAACTAATACAGTAATTAATAATACCCTTCAACAATTTAAACAAGACGTTCCTATTAAAATTAATAGGTTTAATAACTCTCTTACTTTTCCTTTTTTTTTTCAAGGGATTTTTAGATAAAGGTGGTTTCAAGTTACGTATAACAAAAACAAATGCATGCATTCCATAGATGTCTTGAAAGATGAAATATAGAATTTTTAATTTTTAATTTTTTATAGACCCCCTTCGGTACTGGATTAATAGGGGAGTTCGTATATGGTAGACCTAAAGGACCACTGTGAATTTTACTCTTGTTGTAGTGCGCTACAATAACGCGTTACAGTTGTGCGCTAGCGCACTACAGTAACGCGCTACAAAAATTTTTTTTTTGACACAACCTTTTTTTTTAAAAAAATAAGACAGTAGATATCAGATCAATAGACTATAGATATCAAATCAAAATATAAAAGAAATCATACAATAGAACTAAAACATACGTAACAAGGGAAATCACATCATGATTATATAGACATCAGATCACAGAATACTGGATATCAGATCAACAGACTATAGATATCAGATCAAGAATATAAAAGAAATCATACAATAGAACTAAAACATACTTAACAAGGGAGATCACATCATGATTATATAGACATCAGATCAACAGACTATAGATATCGGATCAAGAATATAAAAGAAATCATACAATAGAACTAAAACATACTTAAGAAGGGAGATCACATCATGATTATATAGACATCAGATCACAGAATACTAGACATCAGATCAACAGACTATAGATATCAGATCAAGAATATAAAAGAAATCATACAATATAACTAAAACATACTTAACAAGGGAGATCACATCATGATTATATAGACATCAGATCACAGAATACTAGACATCATATCAACAAACTATAGATATCATATCAAGAATATAAAAGAAATCATATAATAGAACTAAAACATATTTAACAAGGGAGATCACATCATGATTATATAGACATCAGATCACAGAATACTAGACATCAGATCAACAGACTATAGATATCAGATCAAGAATATAAAAGAAATAATATAATAGAACTAAAACATACTTAACAAGGGAGATCACATCATGATTATATAGACATCAGATCAACAGGCTATATATACAGATCAAGAATATAAAAGAAATCATACAATATAATTAAAACATACTTAACTAGGGAGATCACATCATGGTTATATAGACATCAGATCACAAAATACTATACATCAGATCAACAGACTATATATATCAGATCAAGAATATAAAATAAATCATACAATAGAACTAAAATAGAGTTAACAAGGGGGATCAAATCATGATTATATAGACATCAGATCACAAAATAATAGGCATCAGATCAACAGATTATATATATCAGATCAAGAATATAAAAGAAATCATACAATAGAACTAAAACATACTTAACAAGGGAGATCAAATCATGATTATATAGACATCAAATCACAGAATAGTAGACATCAGATCAACAGATTATAGATATCAGATCAATAATATAAAAAAAAATCATAAAATAGAACTAAAACATATTTAACAAGGGGATCAAATTATGATTACATAAACATCAGATCATAAAATAGTAGACATCAGATCATTAGAAAACAGATATCATATCACAGTATATAAAATTAAATAATTATAAATAAATAAATAAAATATTTTTTAATCATTTTTTTTAAATTCAAAAATGTAGAAAAAAAATTATTGAATTATTTTTAAAAAACGGTCGAAAAAAAGTTTCAGGGAAAAAGAAAAAAAAACTTGAAGGAATAAGAAAATAATTGAAAATTATTTTTTATACTTTTTTTTAAAAAAATCAAAAATATTAAAAGAAACACTAAATTGTTTAAGAAAAAAGGATAGAAAAAAAGTATCAGGGGTAAAAAAAATAAAGAAAATAATCTGAAGAAAATAATATAATAATATGAAATGAAAGCAAAAAAGGAAATTAACCCACGCTAAGAAAATTAGGAATATGCGGGCGAAGAAAGCCGCAATGACGTGGAATAAAAAAAAC
Source organism: Knoxia roxburghii (assembly GCA_030378225.1). Lineage (NCBI taxonomy): Eukaryota > Viridiplantae > Streptophyta > Magnoliopsida > Gentianales > Rubiaceae > Knoxia > Knoxia roxburghii. Next base: position 39,718,198 of record CM059423.1, read on the forward strand.
AAAAACCCAGGTGCCCGCTTTTTTCAAAAGTAACCCATATCAAAAAAATACTATATTTGAGATAGGAATAAAATTGTATGGTTGCATTAATGAGGGACCCGTTCTTACAATAAAAAAGATATTTCTTTATAAAGGCTAGATGATTTTCTTCGTTAATTGTCATAATAATATAAATATAATTTAGTCCCTTTCAAGAAAAATGTATAAATCCTTAATTATGTTTTGACAATTTACCTTAATTTTGTCAAATTTATATTCACCTTCTTAATTTTGTTAGAATTTACTTTACACTCTTGTTTCTGATTTTAATCAAACATGAGTGCCGAATAATCATGCTGTCCTTTGAATCATGTTGTTCGCGTTTCAGTTTAGATTTAATTATAGGAATTACTAGTTATCGCCCTAATATTTTTTTTATCATCTTAATTTGAATAAAAATATCTCCCTACAATATCCTCTTTCTTTCTCCTTTTATATAAAATGATATTTTTGTCAAAATTTATAAATTATTATCCCAAAAAATCTATAGATTACCGTCCAAAATGTGAAACGGTAACTAATAACCCCTTTAATTATCTAATTGTTCTTCTTGAGTCTAAAGAGTTGGGATTTCACAACAATTTTGTGTTGCGGCTCTTACACCCGCACTTGTAGCATACCCCACGACTCATCCTAAAATATCACTCTTTCATTTAAGGATGCCTAATCGCCCGACCGATTATTTACGAAAAGACAGGACAATATGAAATGAGTAATTTATCTGTGACGAATACCTATTAAAAATTACCGGAGATATACAAATGTAGATTCAAAAGATAATATTCTGCTCATATCTAACATAGACGAAAATAGGCCATAATGATCTACACTCTTTTCTTCACATATTGAGATTAAATTTTCTGCAGGATGTCTGGATAATTTTATTTTTGTCGTGTTGTTAAGTTTTCTCTTATCTCATCATATATATATATATATATATATTAGCAAGATCCTATCCATAACTTTAAAAAAATTTGGATTATTTATTTCTTAAAGAAAGGTTTGTTGATTTTGAGAAAAATTAGTATAAATATTGAAAAAAATAATTAAATTAATAACTATCTTCTTTTTTTTTAATAAATAACTATCTTCTTAATTATGGAGTATGTATTTTCTCATCCCAAATTTAGTCGTCAATTTTAACTTTATATTTTTTTGTTATACCCTTAATAATTAGTTTATGTTTAGTAAAATTTTTTTTTTTTTTTTTTTTGGAAATCAATCACCTTCACCTTAATAAAAACTCAAAAATTAATTGAAATAGTTAATTTTGTTTTCGCTCTCTTGAGGAGGCCACAATATTTTGAAATAATTATTGTATTTGAGGGAGAGACTTAATCGAAAATAATCAACTTAAAACAGCAATATTCATTGATTTTATTTATATATGACATTTATTTCAGTAATAATATATAAGAAAAAATTTAATATAATATATATATAAGATTTAATTGAGTATATACATCATTTGTACACTTGAAGTGGAAGTAGCATTTTGAAGCAGCGGCAACCGAAGACCAGTTTCGCCGGTCAACTTTACGACGAGCACCAGAGGGGGTCCGTCAATGGGATGGTTAGCAATGTCCCATACTGCCCCATATGCTCTCCTCATTGGATAATAAACATCCTTTCCCAAAGAAAAACACCAAATTCAGTTAGTAATGCACCATTCCATATAATATTAAGAGAAAAATATAATTGGTATTCAAAAATAAATCAAAATTCTTCTCTACTCCTCCTTTTAGTAATCATTCTGGGAAAAAATAAAATACAAGAATAATTGTCAAAATTAGTTCTAAATATTTAATAGTTAATAAATTTAATGATAACAACACATTTAGTTTTAATAATAATTTTTTTGGGATAAAAAATATATTTGGAGACGATATTGACGAGTTAGTCCATATGACATAAAATTTGTGACGTGAACTAAATTAATTCATGTTATATGTACATGATATAGGAATTAACGAAATTATAATATAATTATTAAATATTATAAGAAATTGTTATGAGTATATTCAATCATTTATAGATATTTCTGCCAATCCAAATCAAACTCCCTACCTCCTAGACTGAAAGTTAGTCGATTATGTTTCTTTTACTTCATGTGTTCTTAAAAATTGGTCCAAGAAATTGGTTAACAGTGAAGAAAATGTTCATGTTAACTCGTTCACATGAAAAACTTAAATCCTTAAAATCTCCATATAAGTCTCATGTATTAATTCTTTTATTATTAATTGATTTTGAAATGAAATTGTATGTGAATTTATATTGAATTTTGAAAATAATATCAAATCAAGAGTAACCATTAATATTATAAATAAAATTATTTTGTCAAAAGCCTTCATTAGTAAACCATATACTACTAATTAATTAGCTATTTTAAACTTAATAATTGATCAAACTTGTTGAAGAGCCACTCACCTGGCCAGGGAGACCGACACTAACTTCTTGGACGTACAAGTCAAGGCCCTCGTACAATACTAGCAACGCAATGTAATATGGGAACTTGGTTTCCTCGGCAAATTTGACAAAGAGATTGTTGTTGCCGAAGCCTGGAAGGCCGCAATAAACTCTTTTGTATTCAACCTCAACCACTCCCGCCGCAAAAAGATGCTCCGCCGCTCCTCTCCAGGTGGCCAAATGTGCATAGGCCCGATGACTCAGAATGAAATCGGTATTATCCCCGCCACCATGATCCGTCACCACCACCTTTGTCCCCACCTTATTACAATATCTGGGATCTTTGCACCTAACCTGCAAAGTTCAATCATCATTACAGATTTGATTGGGTGAATGTCTTATGCACGGCGGTTTAGCCACTTGAATTTTCGATATTTCTTTTTATTTCTCATCGAATGACATTTTCTTTTAAAAATCCTAACTATTCTTAGCATGATATTGAGAAATCTCGAACTGTATTTATAAAAAGTTTTTTGTTTTCATATGAAAATTTCTAACTTTAATCCGAATTGACACCCTAATCAAGAGGATATATTTTAGAAAATGTATTTTTTCGTTTTAAAATAATATATACTTCTATACATGTTTGTGAGAATTATGCTATGAAAATTGCAGAGGAATGAAAGTAAAAGAAACCTGATAGCAAGTACCACAGCCTCTACCACCCATGTAGAGGTTAGAGACAGCAGATACTTCACCATTGTTGATAATTCTCCCATATTCTTTAAGTCCGCAAGCTCCATCTGGTCAATCATTCATGATCTCATTAGGGATCAATTGTAAGATCCATCATGTTAATTCTCACATTATTAGCCATAATATGGATTATTGATCATATTATAATAACTTACTATATAGATAGTTTAATTTTTGTACGTGTTTGAATTATATAATTTCTCAATATATTAGGTTATTTTTTGAAATAAAACATAATACTGCAGTAATATAATAGAAAAATACAATTGTAATGATAAAATTTTAGTAAATTTACAATTTTGAAGAAGTATAGATCAATTGAGAGGATTGAATGAGAGGAAAAAATTTGTATTAAATGAACTGAGCTATTGAATTGATAAAGAAATAATTGTTTAAAAGTTAGGATTAGATTGGACAATTGTAAAAAATTTAAGTAGAAGTTAAACAAGAAAATTCTTCAAATAATAATATATTAGAAGATGTAAACAAATAGAGAATGAGAAAATTTGAAAGAAAACAGAATAGACACGTAAGTAATTTTCATTTCAAATTTCTTTTTTGTTTCTTGTTTTAATGTGAGTTATATATTATAGATAAATAGATAAAACGATGTTTTTCATATATCTTTTTTTTCTAAATTTCAGTTGTAATTTAGAAAGGACATTGCTATTTTTCGCATTTTACTTAGTCTGACTTTTTTCAATAAAGAGAAGTAAAATAATTTAAGAGTACAGGACAAATAGAAAGAGGAGGTAAAATGGTCCAAAGGGGGATGACAAGTAAAAAGGAGGATGAGGAGAATTATAAACAGTATTAAAAATAGGGTTTAAATCTATTTTTGGTCCCTCATAATATGACTTATTCTATTTTTGGTCTTCTTTAAGTTTTAGTCACCGATTCTAGTCTCACTTAAATTTTTCTTTGACATTCTAGTCATTTTCTGATGAAAATATCCTTGAATAGAGATGAATAATTAGGGTTAGTTAAGGGTATTTTTATAAAAAAATGATTAAAATTGTCAAAAAAAAATTTTAAATGTGACTAAAATTGGTAACTAAAATATAAGATGACCAAAAATGAAACAACCCATGTTATAAGGGATTTAAAATGGATTTAAGCCTAAAAATAGAGAATGAGATGAATGTAGTAAAGGGAAGAAAGAAATGTAGGTACATGGAGTGCCGAGGCCATCGGGGGTGGGATAATTAGTTGCTCTGCTGCCTATATAATGATCTTCAGACGATGCAGCCACTGAAAACATTAAAGAACCAAAGAGAGCACAGTATAGCCCATTGTTAAAAGCCATTTCTGATCTGCAAATGGCTCTAAAAGTTGGCTGTTCTGGGAAATTTCAATGCATCAATAGTTATATTTATAGTTGCAGATGTCCTAATTCATCAACAACAGTATTAAGTAATGGAATCCAACAACGTTTTCAAGCTTTCTAACTAAGAAAAATCTGTTCGAGTGAAATGAGAATTAGTTTAAATATAATATTGAAACAAATATTTTTAAGGTATTAAATATAGATATGAGCACATATTATTTTGATTAGAATATAATGGAGTGTTGGGATTAATGGTGTGGTTTCGTACGCAAATGGAGTTCGTTGAATCTTTGCTTGCTATTCACATAGTGATGGGTTTCCTTCAGATTTTGCCATGGTTACAATTAAGCTAAGGCAAACGGGGCTTAGAATAACATATATTTAATTAATTTTTGCTAATTCTAACTTCTATCATATATTTAGTGGCAAATTTTATAATTCTTCAATTCAATTAATCTTTTTTTTTTTTTGGGACAGTGAAAAATAAAATAATTTATTTATAAGTTTATATTAAATTATTTTTAAAAAAATTAATTATAAAAGTTCGACTTCCCAGTTCTCAACTTCTAACGTTCCTTATTCATACCGTCGCACAAGTGTGTAGGAAAAAAAACTAAATAGACATTAAGAATTTTAAAATTCGTAAATTTTATTTTTTTAAAAAAAAATTTAAAAAAATTATAAATCCAATGTAAGAGTTTAGAGCCAATCGGAATGGGGCTATCAAAATTTGATAACTCATTAATCATTAAAAGAATATGATCGTTTTTAACTTGTTTAGTAACATCCATTAAAGCAATCTGATATTGCCATTTTTATTGCTTCCAAACAAACACACCCAATATTTCATTATAAAAATCCGTTATAGGTCATCGAAACAAACACACCCAATATGTCATCATAAAGATCCAATATAGGGCATGCAATGACGTAGGAGTAGTGATCTTTGCTATGAAGAAATTAAACACAACTAATAACATTAATTATAACAAAACTTTGTTTACTTAGCCCATTTGTTGCTTATATTTGTCTCCATCTTAGTTTGTGTCCCGAATGAACTTTGAAGTCATTCTTTTGTTTCAAAGTATACATTTTTATTCTTTTAAGTCATTCTTTAGGGTTCAAAATATACAATTTTTTGTTTTTTTCCCGTTTTAAGACTGTAATAATAGAACATTTTCATTCTTCAAATTCAAAATATATCAGACATGCAAAATCGTTTATCAAGCGCATCTAATTGAATAAGTAATTAATAACTGTATTCAGAACTTAATGTAACTTTTTACATTTCTAATAAAAAACCCCAAACCTTACATAAATTTCTTCTCAAGTAAATTGTTCCACTAGCAAGAAGAGCCAAAGCATGCTAAAAAGAAAGAGATGAGCAGCATACACATTTGTTTGTACTCTTTCTTAGCTAGTACATTCTCCCAGTACACTCAGGCGCACCACAATAGCAACTCTTCACTCTGACATTCCCCTCTGAATCATAAACCTCACCCACAACATAATTGTAATGATAAGTTAGCTCTCTCAACGGAGGAATGTTTTCAGCCGCAAACAGCATTATGTGAGGCACCCTTTTGTCATCATGATCATACAGTACATTCTGAGCATAAAGGTTGGGGGAGCAACTATGGTTGATGAACCTTCCAACATTTCCACAGTTAGCTGCATCAATGGTGTAGCCAACTTCTTCCTCGGCTTTGGTCGAATTCGCTGATCCGTCAGAGGTGACAGAACAATCTGTGTAGTTCTGTCCAATGTCAAACAGATACTCGTCGCTTCCAGCTCTCTTTTCGGCCTCCTTGTCATCAAGAATTTCTCCAACATATTCACAGATGAAACTTCCTGATGAGATTGAAGAAAGGGACCTCACTCCCCATCCCCTCGACTCGGTCTTGAATATCTCAAGATGGATTTTTATGCCATGCTGAGTGACTCTGTTGTAACAAGAAGGGGGGCATTTGCAGTGAGGGCCGCATTCATACACAAGTGGTTTCGATTCCACAATGGCGCCATTACGATTGTATGGGATCTGTCCACCATTTCGCAAGGCGCAAGAGCACTTTCGTGAATCAGAGCATCTACTGATGCAATCACAACCTTTAGCAGGGCGCAGATGGAGTGTACTAGGATACATTATCCTTTTAATGTAACGGAATGGCTGAGGCTCCTCGCGGTCAATTGTATTCACAGCACATATTTGAAATGGCTCTTCCCCTCCTGAAATATCAGCAACACAAACCTCATTCCGAACTCTAGCTTTTTTGGACTTCTTCACTTCTTTCCAGGCAAGCTCTGGTTGACCTGGAATTCTCCTCAGTTCAAACATATGCACCAACTTACCATGATCACTTGTTTCAGTCCAATGACTTTCCACAGTATATAACCCACAATAAACATATTTAGTAACAACCTTAACCTTTGAGTCCTGGGAATCAGAATCCTTTTCCTTGGATCCACGGATCACCCGGATAGGATTTTTCGTTGATTTACTATTAAACAAAGCCAAGTTACCTCTTACAAGCTTTTGGTCTTCAGGCTGCTTATCTTTCCCAACTTTCCCTTGCCCAGAATATATCAAGACATCAGGGTTCTCCATATCATCATCATATCCCCCTGAAGCAACAATACTAGTTGCAATCTTCTTTCCTTCATATTCCATATAATCAATACCAGCCTGGTATAGGCGATGAATTGCAACAATGGCTAGTTCCACCCTGTACTGGAACTCATCACCCACTTCAACTCCAGGAACTGAACCCAAAAACCGTTGTCCTGTATTAACTTCTTTCCCTTTCTGTTTCATAATTTTTGATGCTTCAATATCAATCCTTCTGTTTTTTTCTAGCTGCTTTGCCTTTGTGTCTCCTTTTGACCTTGACTCCTCCCCCTGCAAGAGTTTTCTACACAAAACTTGAAATAGACGGAGGATCTCTCTAACTTTGTTGCGATCATCGCCATTACTTGAACTAGGACCAAAAGGAGGCAAGGCCACATCAACAGAGGGGCCCAAACTAAAATGTTTACGAGGCACCTTACTTCCAGAACTAGATTTTCCCTTACCTAAAGTATCAACTGAATGCTTGTGAGCAGGTACATTTATCTTCTTGAGAGCTGGCTTTGATGAATAAAGTTTGGCAGAGGTTTTCTTAGCAACAGCTTTTTGCTTACCTCTCCAAGTTGGTTTTACTTCATTGGCATCTTCTCCAATAGTCAAACCACCCGAAATTGCTGCCACTTTATCGTGCTTCCAAGGACAATTTTTTGATGCCATCAAAGCATTGACAACCACATGTTCATCTTCTTTTAGTGTGCTATCTGCACCACCAGTCAATGCCTCCATAGCATTTTCCTCTTTAACCTTGTTAACCCCAACTGAATTCTCCCCAGAGGTAATTTCTTTATCCTCCTCCTTGAGTGGTGCAGAAGTAGGCACTCCACAATATGGTGGAAAGTCGCGTATAGCTGAGATTCTTCGTCTGCGAAATTTGTTCTTTGGACTTGGAACAGAAACCTCTCTAGTAGCAACCTCCCCATGGATCAGGTGGCCAACTTCAGTGGAAGGTTCCACTCCATCTTTGTCCACGCTCTTTGCCAAGGTTGCAGCTCCTCCATGCCCCAGCTCGTTGGTTGAAGTCTGGGCATCCTTAAAAGCCCTCTCCTTAGAGGGTTCTATGTCCACATTCTTTTGTTCAGGCTCCTTCACAGACTCAGTCTCCATGCATTTGACATCTGAAACGATTTGATCCAGCCCTTCATCCATATCATGCATGAAATCCGCAACCACTCTTTCAACCAACCTATCCACTGACTCATTCCCTTCTTCCCCAATTGGACTTCCCACAACTTCATCAGTAGTTCTAATTTTAGAACCAGTCGGCTCTCCAGCAGCAGCAGCAGCAGCAGCAATATCACCAGTTACCACCCCATCACTAAGTGACATTACAACTTCATCAGTAGTTTTATTTTCAAAATCAGACGGCTCTACAGCAGCAGCAGCAGCAATATCACCAGTTACCACCCCATCACCAACTGACATTACAACTTCATCAGTAGTTTTATGTTCAAAATCAGTCGGCTCTACAGCAGCCGCAGCAGCAATATCACCAGTTACCACCCCATCGCTAACTGAAACCACAACTTCACCAGTAGGTTTATTTTTAAAATCAGTCGGCTCGACAGCAGCAGCACCAGCAGCAATATCACCAGTTACCACCCCATCATTAACTGACACCACAACTTCTTCTTTAGCCTCAGATTCAACAAACTGAAAATTTTGTCCACACATAGGAGGGAAATCCCGAGTAGCTGACACCTTCCTGGCCTTGAACTTGGGAGCATTTCCAGAATTCGAGTGATACCCATTGCCTGATGATCGCTTACTTCCATTGCCATCAGATACCCCTCCATTTACCAACGTTGTCATTTCAACCATCACACAATTATAATTTCTGCCAGAAAAACAACAAAACCATAACACAATTTCATAGAACAGTACTAAGGAAAGAACTAAACAAGCACTCAAATTGTGAATTTTAAAAACATTAATCTCCGTCTCCAGCATCAAAACATGCTACTAATTTACAAGACTCCTGAAAAAGATTTTAACGCAGAACATAAAATCATATCTCCACAAAACGAAAGAAAATAAAGACGGAACAAAATTGTACCTCTCTCGGAGGAAAATAAAATAGAGCCAAACTATAGTAAACAATAGCTAAATTACACAAGAATCAGTAAATAATGAAAACAATTAGAGGGTACCACTACCATTTCAGCAATAAGAACAGATTTCTGCTTTGCATGCAATAATTAACAGAAGCACAAAGCCTAAACAATTTTATCAGAATCATCCCACCTAAGAATTGCTCAACCAACCGCCAATAGAATACCCAAAATGAAAATTAAAAAACGATAAGGCATTTCAACAGAAAAGGGCCAAACAAATGAGAACCCAAATATTATCATCACCGATAAATTCACCTCAAATGAAGATCTTAGAGCGTTAACTCTCCCAGGAAACTATCACTGCTAAAAGTTTAACAAACGGGGAAAAGAGGAAAAGAGGAAATGCGACTGCAGTGGGAGAAAAATACCCGATCGGTTTGCTATTTGCATGTGGGCTTCTTCACAGGAATCTTCTTATCTGCATGAAGATTGAAATTTTCCGGCTTTAATTTGGGTGGATTTACATTAGTATAGTTTCAATCTTGGCTGTCTGAATAGAGGTAAGTTCAGAAATGGCGGTTCTCTCTCTTCTGGGCAATTCTGCAATTTAGTGAGATCCACTTTTTCTTCCTTTTCTGCCCCTTCTATTAAGGCCACGTTTGTTTACATTCTAGGGTGTTCTCTATTTGGGGATATATATTTTCTTTTTTATAAAAAATTTACTTTTGTATGAAAAAAAAGTTAAAGAATTTTAATATATATTTTAGGTATGGCTCCTTTTCATGAATGGAAAAGGGGTGCTTTGGATGGGGAGTAAAAATTAGTGGTAGGGTAATAATTGGGTTTTAGACAATAAAAAAAAATGATATCCCTATTAAATTAATTGATTCGTCATGTTAAAAAAAAATCGATGCACGAATCGGACTCGAACTTTGAATCAATGTTCTCAGAAAGAAAGAGTATGCTCACTTATTTCAACAAGAATGTCAAAAAAATCTAATTTAATTCTACGTAAGATAGCGAAACCTATTATTATAATAAAAACAAATGAAATTCGTTCTAAAGTTTATCAAAGAAAAAAATAAAGGAACGAACTAAGGAGGACCAAAATGAAAGAACGTTACGAAACAAACCTATATTTAAAATCCAAACCCACCCTATTCTTTATCAAAGTTTCCCGGTCATTTCCATATGGTCGCTCACTGGTACCTCTAATAATGGCGGGAAGTCCCTCAGCAGAAGCACCGGAAGCCCAGAGCTAAGCCCCCAAAAACACGAAGGAGATGGAAGGAGGAGAAGAAGACCCATTTGCCTTTCCCATCGAGATCTGCGAACCCACTCCTTCACAGGAGCTGAAATTGCAGACGTGCCCTTTTGCTCGACAATTTGAGACCTTTCCCGACGATTCTGATTCATTGGATTCTGATTGTTCCCCATCCCCATCGGAGTCACCTCCTCAGGCCATCCTCATGCTTTCCATTTCTGACAGTGAAGATGATTCGCCGGTTGCCCCATTGGAAAATGAAGAGTTTGTAACTCCGCCGGAGGAGCACAATTTCTCATCGCCTTCTTCCTCCCAAGAAGACGCTCAGCGAAATCTTAGACCAGTGCCGGAAGTTGGTGAGGAAGTTCGTACGGAGAGGGTAACCGTTGATGACGAATGCAGAGAGGACAAACCAGGACCTGAAAATTTAGGGTTTACGGAATCGGCGGCAATGGCAAGTGGTGAAAATAGAGTATTAGGGGGCGATTGTTTGGAAAGAGATGACAGTATTGTTGTGGGCTCGAAGAATTTCGAGGTTTCTGAGGGTGAATGTGGAGAACCGGCATTGAAGAAAATTAGGGTTACGGAAGAAAATTCGGATTTTATAATGCCTACTCGGAATGTGAAAGGGGCGCAGATTACTGAAAAGGCTGATGAGCAAGATGAGTTCATTGACTCCGATATTGAATCAAGCGATGAGGATAAATCTCTGATTGAGCTGGATTTGGCAGAGGAGGAATCTGAGGATAATGAAGTTAGAAATAGTAGTGGAAAAGAAATTCCTGATTATGAGAAATACAGAGAGTCTCTAGTTGAGAAATTTCAGGATGGTGGTCCACAGGGTGAGGAGGAAGGGCTTCCAGATAATATGAGTTGCAAGAAGGTTTTTAGTCATATGAATAGACAGGACATTGATGTGTTCAAGTACAATGGTGATTGTAGTAATAGTGGTGATAATGGGGATCAATGTTGGAAGGAAGTCGTGAGAAGAAGGCGTCAATTGCCACCATCAATGGTAGAGAAAGGCTATGATAACAGGGGAGGGAAGAGGGATATTGGTAATGTGGATCTCAAGAATGCCTCTTCGAAGGAGCTGCTGGAGGCTTTTGCTGTTTTGTTGAAGAAGAACGTAGATCATGGCAGTGGAGATGTAGACTTTTTAGAGACGGCGAAAAGGAGAGGTATGACTTTCCCTCGGCCCAGATGGCTTTGATTACTGCCTTTTCAGGACTAAAAGTGCTAGTGGTTAAGGGCTAATGTAGATATGACTAGTTTCTTCATGAAATCTTTTGTGTATAGAGTTGCAAGTTAGGATATTCTGAGGTTTCTATTGCTTTTGCTCAAGGATGGTGTCGGATAATTAGTTGTAAAAAAGTAAGAGAGAATGTAGTTCTTCACGAGCTGTTATCAAGCTATTTTGATGAAAATTTCATGGTTTAGTACTAGGAATAGTGGCAAGATTTTGGCAGATTTGGAAACTTTTCAGTGCTGACATTCTTAATGATTTAGTATGAAAAGTGATTAATGCTGAGATGACTTCCAGAGATTCATTCCTCCCATTGTCATCTGATTTGTTTTCTTTTCCTGCTAAACTATGGCTCTTCTTTAAACAACAGAGTTCCTAACTTCATTAGTTGGAAGATCCACTGATTAATCTTTTTGGCCACAAAATTTCTGTTTCCAGAAGCAGTTGAACTATTCTAGGTTGATATTTATATTTCCTTATCAAACTTTGAAATATAAGTTGGTATGGTTGTGGATATAGGTTCAGCATTTGGCAAGTTAACGAATTTCTTAGCCAAAATTTTGACACCAGAACCAGCTATATGCTTTTGTTTTTCGGCCTTTATGATTGCAGAATTATGCTGTTAAAAGGCTTCTTATTTAACAATACGTGTATATAAGCTAATTGCATCATCCACATCTTTCTTTGGTTATGAAGTTAGATTTAGCAAACCTTGACTTGTTTATGGGCTGTTCTGCAAAGTGATTAATGAACATGAAGCAAGGGGTCTTCATAAAATTTGATTTTTTTCCTAGATTGTACAGATTTTGGAAACTTTCCTTTCCTTTTATGTTTGCACATCGGTGCATGATGTTACAAAACGTGTGACATATGATGTGTAAGTGTGAGCTGAAACTGATGAGGTTTAAAAGGTTGGCTGGAACAAAGAACTGTGTTGTTGATTTGGTTTTATAGACTCCTTCCTACCACCCCTTTTCAGGGATTCTTTTTCGATCAGAGGCGAAAAATATCCTCGGTTCGAACCTCGGGTTGTAATCAAATAAATAAATAAAATAAAATAATAAGGAGAAAGATATCCGACTAAGACGACTATGACAATTATTTTAAGAGGAATTAGAAGAGTAATGATGCTGCAGAAAGTGGCTAGTACAATTTAAGATTTCCATTATCTGGAAGTAGCTAAATAGGTAGCAGAATGCCAGTGAAGCAAGAACATTTGCATCATAATTGCCTTCAATATGTTGAACAATCACTTACAAGTCTCCCTTCTTAAGTGTTTTTATTATTATCATTATTATTACAAACAACCCATACTAATTTTACGAGTCTGATTTTAATTTACTAACCAAATCAATACTTATGTATGTAGAAATATAGGAGGGTGACTCCATCAAAATATGAGCAACCCCAGTAATCACAATAGGAGACTAGCAAAAACATCTTTCTTAACTCTTCTTTCGTCTGCAAGATTCGACTTTATAGAGGAGTTTTCTCAAATGCATGGCTTCTCGCCTCTTTTGATAGGAAAACTAATGACGGAGAAAATATTTGTAATTGTGGTATCAAGCAAAGGTCTTAGTAACGGGCGGACAATAGTAAAAGAAAAAAAAAATCATAGCAAATTTTTATTTATGGAATGAATTTTTGACCTGACAAAGTACATAGTGTGCCTATGAGCCGCTATAACTATTCAAAAAGATTTTTGGTAAATAAGATGGGAAATTATACTTATTTGTTTTTTAGTACAAATAACTACATTATGGGATTTGCTATTTTCGGGTCAGGCGTAGAGCAATCGAAAATCTTATTTTCACGGGAACAGACCAGCTTAGGTTCCTTTGGAAATTTGAAAGTGTTATAACCTGGAGAATGGAAGCAGAATAGAAGAACAGAAAAGGAAGAAATTAGGAGAAAGAGAGAACAGAAGAGAATCCAGATAAGAAAACAGAAGAGTTCATTGATTAAAAATTCAAAATGCCTCACAATTCTACCCAGCACAGCTCTTAAGCCTCCTCTCTCACCTCTGCTATGTGTAAACTAACTCCTTGCCAAAAAACGTGAAAACAATTCCCTCCAAAACCAACTAATACTCATGTGTAGAATAATATGAAAAAGATATAAAGAAAATAATGAAACGACACCGTTCGATACTTCATCTATGACAGAAAGTCAATTTACTAGTTTGCCTAAGTTTTCTTCCCTGCAAGTGTGAATAATTGAAATTACCCAATCTTTAAGCAACAGCTTTTGATCTGTATCATACCATTCTGAATGGCTAAAAAGAGAACTTATTAGTTATAGAAGTTGGGCTTTAAAAAAAAAAAAAAAAAGCTAACAGTGAATGGTTTTCTTGTCCTTTTGGGCTTAGGCCCACTGGGCATGCAAATGATCCGAGGGGGAGAAGTAAACTAAATAGTGTCAGAAGAAATCCCCGTCCTCAACGACGTCGTGTCAATTATAATATATGGCGGGGCCGTCCTTATCACTCAAAAGGCGCGAAATGGGTAACGGCTTATTCAAATTCGAACGAATCCAAATCGTAAAACACACCAACAAAGCTATGATTTTAGCGTTATTCCTTTGCCCCAAAATTAAAATCAAATCCCCTCAACACATGGAAACAAAAGCTAAATCATGATACTTTGTCGGATAATCTTAGGAAATTTAGACCGAATTTCAAGAAAAAATTATTTTTAACATAAAAAAAACATAAATATATAAATTAAAATTTTTAAAATATTTTTCAATTCAAACAAAAATTTATATTAGACATTATCAAAAATCATCTAATATATTATATGGGAATACATGTTTTTGTATCGAAATATCTAAAAAAAAACAAAAAACTAGAAGAGAAAAGAAAACGTATTTATAATCATCTATCATGGAGATGTAATTATGAGAACCATTCTCTAGACTTTTAGCCGTAAGAATAACTATGATAGAACCACCAAGAATAGAGAACTTGTTAAATCGAGTTTTTGTGCATTGGGAAGAGCCTCCCGTAATGCTAGACTTTCCTCAACTTCTGGTTATATGATCTTCTAGACAAATTTTCCATAGCTATGGAATATATTCACTCTCCTCAAACGCCATTATTTCAAGATATAACATAGAAAAGAGAATTACTATTTCCTCCACCTCTTTACTTAGTCCCACTCCTTTTAAACCATTTTACCCTTCTAATAAAATGGTTTAAAGGGGCAAAACTAAATAAAATGGTCCAAAAGAACGTGGGACAAATAAAAAGAGGCGGAAAATAGTAATTGAGTGGTCTGCCAAAATATTGGTGAAAAGAACAAAATTTTATCTTCAACAGTGTATTCATTTTCTGGAGCAAAAAAGTGAAGGAAAGCTCAAGGTTTTCAGGTAGGCCTTACAAGCCAACAGAAAAATGGGGCAGTGGCAAATTGACAGTTTAAAATCTATGTAGAACACAAGAAAAGCTTCAAAGTTCAACTTACCACCTCTGGCATTATGAGAGCTATATAATACACAATCTCTGTCAACCTATACAAAAAGCCACCCATGTTCTTTTCTCCAAAAGTCCGCGATATATAGGCGATCGGGGACAAGGAGAAGAAAGTGAAAAAGGCAAAAGAGGCAACCCTCAAACCTCATTTTCCATGTTTGCTGTTTGAAATGCAAAACATATCAAGCATAATGAGTGGGTGTGTGGCAGATGTGCAGACATATATATATATATAGTAAATGTCTAATGATTGAATTAGATACTGCTGCTGCTGCTGCTGCTGCTGCTATGTTAGGGGCGCAAAAGATGCGGGTATCCTGAGCTACTACTAGTACTTGCTTGGACTCCAAAACTAGAACTCGGGCGCAAGAGTTCTGCCTGCGGAAACGAGCTGTTGGATGGCACATCCAGTAGCAGATCCTGATCAGAACTTTCTGCTGAATTAAATGAGTCCAGGACTAAAGAGCTGTTATCGGGAGGTGGCGCGAAAAGACTTCTTGGACTGAAGCATGAGCCGTCGTTCATTGGCTCCCTCGGCTCATAGTTGGCCTTTGTAATAGCCCTTTTAGGACTCTTCATTATGGTCTTTCCTCCTGCAAAGATGACACCCACGCCAAGATCATTCCAAAGCAATTGCCAACATTATAAAGAGAATGAGTTCTATCCAGGCATCTCGCGATGAAATATCTTCGCTCTTAATGTCTCATGGAAAAACCTCATGATTCAATCCAAAGGAATATATACAATTGAATCAATATTACTAGGTCCTTATCATATTAAGATAAAGGGGGCAAAAGAAAGAAGGTTTTGAATGACACGAGATAACCAAGAACTAGGAACTTAAAGTCTATAACCATGTTAACGAATCCGATACATTTGGATTCTCCAGTCCTGAAATCATCAACTTCACATGGAACCTGATCCCCCTATAAGGCCTTTCTAACTCTATTCGTCTTCAATTGATTTCTTAAATGTTACCAACTTTCAACTATGAGCGGGGGCGTTATGTTCTCTTTAACTTCATATGGTACTACTTGATCCCACTATAAACAGTTCAAACTTTATTCATCTTCAACTCATTTTTTATGCTACCAACCTCCAACTATGAACAGCATTAGGTTCTCATATAAAACAAGCTTATGGACATAAGATGTGTGGCAGACCTGGAAACCTCATATTTTGGGCGTCTCGTGATCTCTTTAAATTAACTGAATGAACAGCCGCTATATTGAACTCTTCTGCAACTTCAGATGCACTGCTACTAGTTCTACTCTTATCCTACAAACAGAAAATAGCGCAGACGATAAATTTCATGGAATCTTATGACAATAGATTGCAATCTCTTTAAAGTTATATTAGTTTTCATGTCAAAAGTGCAAACCTTTATAAGACTATAGTGTTCCACCCACTTAGATTTCGTCAAATTGCATAAAATAAACCTCTTCAAAGTCCTACAATCATCTGTCTTCACCCCCGAGACTGTGTTGTCAAAAACACCTTCAGCAAGAAGCTTCTGGAAGGAGGACATATTCTCCTCAAAGTGTGGACTCTCAAACATGCTTCTGAGGCTGCACAAGACAGGCGACAGGTTTAGAGCACAATGTCGCTAATTAACAGCACAAACCAAATGTTCTTGTCTATACCGGATGATGCTACAACAATAATTTTCAAGCTAGAACTGCAGATTGAGGAAACTGTAATGGACACAATCATCCAAGAACAACCACGAAAATGCAAGATGGAACACTTCGGCTTATTTTCTTAACCGTACTGTATGGTTTAAAAAGACATTTTCAAATTCCTTCCAAATGCTTTGTGGAGCCTACAACTTATATCTAAAGAGTCATACCACAAAGCTGTGCACTGGTCTCTTTGATTCAATACTGATTTAATACTCTTAAATAAAATATAAGAAACTTCCTTTGAGTTTGATTAGTAAGTACTTCTTCAAGTTCCTTCAAATGCTTTATGGAGCCTAAATGCTTTATACACAATATTTGAAAAAAACATGAGATATTGAGAGGTAAACCTCTCAAGAGATGCAGAAGCATCAATGGACGGCAAGAACTTGAGTAACTGCTGACGTTCATCATTAGTCAATTGACTGACGAACTCACCAAAATTGAGAACTTCCTGCATCAGATAAAGGAAACAATCACATCATCAAATGACATGGTTCAAAGCTTAAACCTATACTAACCTATCTAAAACTAAGTCAAAATCGAAGAGTTCAAGAAGACTCCAAAACCCCTTAACAAAGGCATATTCTCATCATTTCTCTTAAAGGCATATTCACCATTTATCTTTCTTCTACAAGAAACAGTCGCACTATCATTTCCCTTTTCACTTCTTTTAGCTTTGAATCTGAAGCCAAAAATTTCAAAAGTGGTTGCTTCACAGTTGCGGTTAAACAATAAAGAACTACCACTTACTTTCAAGTCAATGAAACGTAGAGGTGAGTTGTGATGACCCAGCAGTTGCAGTTTTTCAAGCTGATTTTTATCCCTGTGATGCCAATGCAACAAAAATAGAGGTAAGATGAAATTAATGATGGACAGGAAACATTAATTTTTAAAAATGAGTCCACAAAAACATGTCAAACTCTGGCGCCTTCCACTGGGTCACCATTTCAACATTTCTGTCTAGCTTATGACTTTATCATTATAGAAGGCAGAAACAAAAATCCGGTGTTGAATCCATAACAGGTCAACAATGGCGCATTATAACTTGCAGACTGCTCTTTCTCACAAAGGTAAACTACAGATAATTCTGGTACTACATCGGCGTTCAAGGCCATATAAGTGGATAACTGGATAACAATGCATTGTAGCACCCAGTCCAATATAATTCTCATCTTCAAACTGGCCTCAAGCCCCTTCAATAAGTTAAGTATACATTGTCCAGAATCAAGGAATATAGAAGGAAGTACCTCTTAGGCTGCTCATATTCTATACCCTGGCTAGTAGGCTTCTTGATTTTCTCCATTTCTAGAGGCGGAAAATTGACAACCTTATTATCAGTATGTACAGGGAAGGAAGTCAACCGAGAATACGCCTCATTTCCAGTGTGTAGCTTATTATCAACTGAAAGAGAGCTAGCTTCTGATTCTTCTTCTCGAGCTATTGTGCTGGGATGCCTAATGAGAACACTTCCATGTCCTATCTCAACAGACACCATAGGCTTGTCACTATCAAAAAGCAAATCCTCTTCGGAAGATCCAGAGAAATAAGAGGACTGTTGCTCGTGTAAAATGGAACAAAGATCCTTGGTGAGTTTCTCAACTGATGAAGGTTTTGCCCGAGTGACACAGGTTCTTTTTCTTGATGGAACCATTGAGTCCCAAACTGTAGGTTGCGATGGGCCTGAAAAGATACAATGCTTCAAAATATATAGCATTGAAATGTAAAAAAACTCATAAATACTAAATTGCAAATCCATGCTTCAAAGGCATTCTTCTTTCCGAAAACAGAAAACAAATAAGAAATCAGAATCAACAGTTTTATAGGAAAAGGATGGAGGAACACTAGCCCTTTGAGAAATCTATTTAACAAGTATTATCCATGAAGTAGTCAGCATACCAGTCAAATCACTTGCATCACCAAATTGGGCACAGCTCTCAGAATTTGATATGGCAGAGCCAGAACTGGATCTGTTGCTTGTCTCTTCATCAAATCCTTTGCGGAAACCTTGGTTGTAATCAGGAGAAAAAGTTCCAACTTCATAATTTTCATAATTTGGTTTCCTCTTAAGAACCTTGATATCTTTATTCCTATTAGCTACACTCTTGAGCCTAGAAACTCTATAGTCTTCAAAATCATCAGGTTCTGCCCTAGCATGTAGTGGGGTATAATTTGCAAGCGTTCCTTTCGTTCTCCACCTAGACCCACATGCATTGCACAGTATTGGCTTCTCAGGAGGACCATTGCGCCAAAGAGGGGTGCCTGTAGCAGTGAGCAATTGCAGAAAATTAGTTTACTTCATCTTGATCTCAAGCAAAATATGAGGACAGTGTTAAACATCCAACTAGATAGATAACCATTTTATCCAAGAAGCATTCATAGTAATTGAGTGCAAGCAATGCAGTCAAAACAAGAGTAAATAAGGCTACCAAACATCAAACACAAGATTTCAATCATATTCTAGTGTGTAGCTTGCATATCTCTGAAATGCACCAGTTCAAAAAATGCTTCAGGTAATTTCTTATGCATTATAGACCATCCCCGCAGAACACTGTTCCCTAGAGATGTGAACCTACAAATACTATGGTAAAGAAACAAATGCGCATTAAGAAAAGAAGAAGATCGTGAAAGAAGGCAAGCTGCAGGAGGTTCTAAAATTCACTTCTCCAGGAACTTCTTTGACATAAAATATGGTGACTATAGCATAACTCCACACAATGAGCTCATGCAGTTGACAAAAAAAGAGGAAGGTGATATCAGACTAAAAATGGTAGCATTACTAAATACGCATCCTACTTCCAAGATCCATATCAGCAAAGCATAAGAAAATCTTTTACAACACTCCTGAAACAGAATTCCCCAAAAAGTTGTTGAAAAAGCAAAAGAACAATTTCACAATCATTAACAACAAAAAGATATAACAAGATGGTCACATATGATGCATACATGCAAATCCACACAAGGCTTAGTTGTGTTGTATCAGGGAGTCAAAATTGATGGAATGTGCATACAGTGCATTGTATTAGCAAATGTTCCACTTCCTAAAGTTCAACATTGAATGACCAGAAGAATTTAAAGAATTAGAATGTGCTGATTTGCCATGCTTTACAATGGATTGGATTAGCTCAACTTCCAGTTCCATATAGGCACTCGTTTGATCAGATGAATACGTTGCCCAAATTTCAGAAATACAGAAAAAGCTAGGAGGTTTCAAAAGTAAAAAATGACACGGTCATATTTGGAGTGTGCAGTGTGGACAAAGATGAACACTAAACGGTGTTAAGGATAAAAAAAGAATCAATGAACTTCAGTTTTTGAAGTTTCATTTTGGAAAACAATGCTACAAAGTCTATTAATCCTAATTGAAAAGCTTTGTATCCTTGAACTACAGGCACAATGGCAAACTATGAGCTGGAACCAAAAATTAAATGTATCAACCAAAATTAGCCTTCATTTGGTGAAGGGCACAAAAATGTAGTAGTGTAAAGCCCACAACAAATTGGAATTGGCTCTTGAATGAATGTTTCAAAGGGTGTGTAAAAGTACCACAAAATCAAACAGAGACTCAAAGTTGCAATAACTCAGAATTTTGCCACTAAGACAGAAGCTTCGTGTTCTAACCATTGGATTTACTGAACAAGAGATGATTCTAATTTTATTGGAAGAGCAAAATGAATGCAATGGACTCCAAAATGAACAGACATTCAAGAACTCTCTGCTCAATTTCTACTAGTAATACATTGTTCAAGAGAGTCAAAGAGTAGTGCACACAAACTGAAGAAGATAGACGAACCCATTAACCCATTAACCCAAACCCAGTTCTGAAAATTTATTTCCGGTGGTTTGTGAGATTCATTGGCAATCAAAATCAAAGTCCTCAAAGAACATATTGATAAGAATTTTTCAGTTCATATGATCTCTCCCCTTTACAAATGAACAGCATATGGGCATTAATTTGCAACACTAAACAACTCATCCAGGCATATAAAGCCAATATAGAACGTAAGAAATTAAAAGTGGAGATTGAATTTCCAAAAAGAACCTGTCTCCTGGATATTCAAAAATTCAAACCAAAAATACATTGATAGAAAATTGAATTAGAAAAACAAGGGGAAAAAAAAAACATCTAAACTCACTCGTAACACCACAGTGATAGCAAGGTCCTTGCTTTCCCATACTCTTCTCCCCAAATATTAAAAAAAAGCAAGCTTTGAATAAAATTATGAATAGAACTGGATAAATAGAAACCAGCTTTTCCCAAGGAAAAATTGTGAATAAAATTAAAAGATTAGATTTTTTCAATATATATGTTAAAATTATTGTTCTGCAGTCTCTTCTACCACTTATGCTACTGGGTATCAAGCCTTTTTCACAACCAAGTTCTACAAGAAACAGCTAAACCCCAAGAAGACCCAGAGGAGTCTGCATCCTAAAGTCCCAGAAAAACCACTAAAAACTGCAGAAATTCAACAAGCTCTACAAAGAAAAAGATGGGTTCTTTAGCTGGGAATCTGTAAAATCCAATGGAAAAAAGAAAAGACCATTTGAAGATTGAAGGAATCTAATAAATGGTTGATAAAGGAAGGTGAAATGGGAAAAGGAAGGGGGGAGGTTGTGTTTATGTGTGACCTCTTGTTGTTGTATTGTATATGAAGTAAATGTTTCAGCTTTCTTTACTATACATTGCTTTTCTTTTTTTCTTTTTTTTTTTTTTTCCTTTACCCTTGTATTGTTTATATATATATATATATATACATATATATTATGTTATAAATCTCAATTTTGGTTGGAATTATAAACCCAAAAAAAAGGGGAAATTTTATGTTTTCTTATTGAATCTCTAAAGTACTTAATGGGGTAGAGTAATATTATTGCTCTATCTTGTTGACTATGGACTTTTAATGTTATCTTCACAACACATGAACACATAATACATCCATTTGTCAAATGGTTTCTCTCCATTTAAAAATAAAAAAATAATAAAAATTGGGAATGCTTATAGCAAAATGGAAACAAAAATGAAAGTGCTTCTCCTCATATGACCAAAAAAAAAACAATAAATAGATCAATGAAGTAGTTAATTTATTCAAATATTAAGAAAATAGTTTTGTTTATAATACTGAATAATGTTATAAATATCATTTATTTCAATTTTAGTTTAATTTTACTTGTGTTTGTGTTATTTTAAATTATGGTTGTAACAATAATAAAAAGGAATTATGTTATGGGAGAGAATGAGATGTTGAAAAGAAAAAGGAGGGCCAGAGAAAAAAAAGGGAAAGAAACAAAGAGGGTTTGTTTGGACTTCTTTTTTTATTTATTTTTTCATCCTTCATCTTATATTATATACTTATTATTTCTCTTTGAATTGATGTGAAAGTGTAAGCTCTTTTTGGTAAAACTTATAAATCCAGCCTCCCAAATATAAATTGTGAGAAATAAAACATTTGAAAAAAAAATGTAAAATTGTGAAATGATGAAATGATGTTGATAAATAATCTGAATTACTATTCCCTCCCCACCCCCTCCAATTTTACTGTCATGTCCTTTTTAGATTATTTTACTTTTTTTATTTGTCTACCTCCTTAAATTATTTTGCTATCTTTTATTAAAAAATTAAAATAATTTAAATGGACGAAACTAAGTAAAATAAGGGCAAAAAATAGCAATCCCCATAATAAATTATATCCATAATTTTTAGATCATGGGCCTTTTTAAAAAATTATTTATTATTTTTAGAGAAGGGATTTAGTGTCAAATGTGATGGTACTATTGGTTCCAACTCCCTCATTTCTCACCATTGATCATGGTTGTAAGAGAGATCAATCCCATGTGGGTCCCCGGTGATGTGGCGTGCACTGTCCTCTGTTGCAAATTTTAATTCAATTTTGTTCTTTTAAATGGATGTTATTTTTTTACCCTAGTGAAATCCACTAATATATTATTTTTGGTCTATGAATAATATTACTACATTTTGATAAAATTTTAGAATAATAAATAAAATTATTATTTATCTGGATTAAAATAAATAAATTTTTCTTTTTTTTTTTTTGGGGGGAGAAATTGAGGTGTTATTAAGTACAATTTGTTAATTTTAATAATTAGTAAAAGGTAATGTAGCTTTCGGTTCGAGTAAGAGTTTTTGAGTATTTTATAATTCATAGTTTCTATCTTTTGGAGTCATGTGGGCAGTTAAGGTCATGTTCCTCTAATGCCAATTCCAGCTTGGACCTTTGTTTCATCAAAAAGGAAAAATTAAATTTTAATAACTAAAAATTATAATTAACTTTCCGAGATTATAATTAATTTTCTTACTATTTTTCTTGTTCTTCTTTTGTAAAATAGTCATATTTATAATTTTATTTTTATTATAAATAAAGTTTATTTTTAAAAATAAAAAGAATAGTAACTTATTATAATAAAAATTTTATATATTAATAATATTAAAAAGTAAACCTCACGAGAAAATGTTATAATTTAATAGTTGATACTTTTCGAACGAATAAGTCATTAATCATTCATATGGACAATATACAAAATAAAATGGAAGATGCATGTAAAAAAATATAAATTCTAGAATTTTCTCAATTTGTATCCAATTTATTAAGTTTTACACACTACGTTAGCTTTTTATTTTTATTGTAAAAAATGAAAATTGGACATGTAATTCATATATTAATTTTTAAAACTTGAGCTATTGATAAGAAATTAAGTTAATTGGGATTTAATAATACACTTTTTCAAAACTACAACTATCCGACAAAGTTTATGGAGATTATGCTATGAATGACAAAAATAACCGACAATGACCTAAATTGAGTTATTAAGTTTCATTCGGCACTAGTCCATCGAGTTGAAAAAAATCACTTTGAAAATTTCAAATAAAAATTTGAATGTCAAAGTGAAAGCCATCAAGTATGGTTGAGTGTAAAGAACTCGTTGCCTCTTGATTAAAGTTGAGTGTTCGAATATTGTTTCAGTCATAAAATAGTTTTAAATTTTTAAGTCAATTATTTTATTCAATAAGATATCACTGTTACTATCTTGCCCAGTTATGTAACACTGTTGTCGATAGGTGGTTTTACTATTGTCAAATGAGGAGTTATTGTTGTTAACCGTGGAAACTGTCCTACCCAATGCAGTTCCACTATTGTCGACTGGATGTGCCATTGTTGTCCCAATGAATGGATACTATTATACCTGATAAGGTGACATTATTGCCGACGGGAGGTCATATTGTTGTTAACAGTGGATACTGTCCTACCCAATGCGGTGCCTGTGTTGTAGATTGGATGTGCCACTGTTGTCCACAATGGACACTATCCTATTCAATGAGGTGTCGTTGTTACTATTGTCAACGATGAGGGACCACTGTTGTCGACCAAAGGTGTTATTGTTGTTAACGATTGATGTTGTTTAACCCAATGTGGTGCCACTGTAGTCAATAGGAGGTGCCAATGTGTTGGTCCTAACCAATAAGGTGGTGTTGTTACTGTTGTCAACGAATAAAGTGCCACTATTGTCGACCAGAGGTGTTACTGTTGTTAACGATGAATATTGTCCTATCCAATATGGTGTCACTATTGTCAGCAGGAGATGCCATTGTTGTCGATGATGGATATTGTCCCAGGCAATGAGGTACCACTATGATCGACCGTAGATATTGAATACCCTGTTGTCGATGGTATATACTGTCACATTTATGGAATTGTCACTATTGTTGACAGTAGATACTTTCCCACCCAATGAGATGCTACTGTTATCGATGGTAGATACTAAATACCATGTTGTCAATTGGAGGCGCCGCCGTTGCCATTTAAGACCAACTATCATACCCAATGAGATGTTATTATTGTCGAAAGTGAATATTGAATACCATGTTGTCAATGGTAGATACTAAATACCTTGTATCGACGAGAGGTGTCACTTTGTCATCTAAGGTCAACTGTCCCACCAAAAGAGATGCTACTACAGTCCCACCCAACAAGGTACAACTATTATTCACATAAATACTAAATAATCAAGAAAATTACTATTAACGAATACTAAATACCATGATATACTCAAAAGAGTGAAACAAGCGTAAAATATTTATTGGATCCATTATGCATATAAATGCTATGGCGACATTAGGTTGATGTAAGACTTTGTTAGTACAATTAATATATGCTTTTTTTTTTTTGTTGGTAAGTACAATTAATTCAGTAAAAGGAAAAGGTATGAAGATCTGCGTAATTCAAGCATTAAAGAAAATTAGAAATGTAAATTACACGCAAAAAAAAAAATTAATGGACGTAAGATAATATTGCCCAATAATAATTAAAATGAAAAACAAAAAGAAATAAGAAATTAAACAATAATGAAAAACAAAAAATATTACATCAAAGGAAAAAAGTGCCGCATTTTGGACGGCTAGATATATTATTCTTTGGAGAAAAAATGTAGGCTGAATCAGCCACCGATTTGATGCGCTTTGGAATATCTGTGATCTCTTTTAGTGTAATACTCTATAACTTTTCCTATAATACAATTATAAGTATATTTTTTATTTAATAATAAATTTTTTAAAAAAATGATAATTGAAATTTAACAATAATTGGTTATGCACATAAAAAATTTTAAAGATTATTATAAATAGAAAAAAAATGCATGAATAGTCCCTTTAGTATAGTTTAGTGTCAAATTTAATTTTAAACGTTTAATAGTAAAAAAATTTAGTCATAAACTTAGTTATTCACAATATATTTAGTTTTAGTAACAATTTTTTTGAACACTTAATGGTTGAATTGTAATTTCGTCAATTCTTATGCCTTGAGCAAATTTTATGTCACATGTACTAACATGACAATGTGATTTAATTTGGGTAAAAAATGTATTTGGAACCCATAATGCTATGTTAGTTTACGTGACATAAAATTTGTCTATCCGCATGGCGTCCACGTGACATAAGATTTGACGAAATTATAATTTGACCATTAAATGTCAAAAAAAATTTATTAGAACTAAATGTATTGTAAATAATAAAGTTTTAAACTAAAATTTTTGTCAAAAAAAATTTATTAGAACTAAATGTATTGTAAATAATAAAGTTTTAAACTAAAATTTTCGACTACCAAACATTTAACACTAAATTTAACAACTATATCATATCATATTATAAAGATTTTTCTTGTAATTTTTTTCTTATAAATATTATGTCGTAAAAGTGTTCATTGGCGGTCCAAATCTCTCAGTTAGCCGAAAAACTTCATAATAATGGTTTTGTGATCGGAGCTGTCCTTATTTCTATTAACTCTCGATTTAAAAAATGTCATGAAAATATATAATGTAACTAATTTAAATTGAAAAAAATGTAATTTTGGTTCAACATATTTGGTCATTTCACTCTTTTGGTCCAATATGTTTTACCTCCGCCAAAAATACTAATTACATTTACATTTTTAAGCGATTTTAATACATTAACCTCCTATAACATGTTTTTATATTAGTCAAAACAAGTCAAAGTTAAAAAGGATTTTTTTAAAAAAAAATACTCAAGATTTTAATTTGTAAAAATACACATTTTAACCTTTTTTTTTCTCTCTCCTCCCCTCCTCTTTCCTTCCGTCTCTCCCTACTGCTCCAACGACATTACTCCCATCACCGGATCTCGTGATTTTCTCAGACCCTGAAATTCTCGTATCCTTTCCATAAAAAAAATATAAGAGTCATTTAAAAAAAAAAAAAAAGAACAAATTCGAGAATTCAAGGGGGAAAAAAAAACTTCAAAGAATTTCGGGTTTGAGGAAATCACGAAGTCAGGTGATGAGTTGTATGGCCATTTTATTTGTTTTATCTTATTACAACTCTTACATAAGAGATCCTGAACATTTCTAAGAGTTTTATGCCATTTTATATATGTTATATTATTAAAACTCTTAGATAAGTGATCATGAACATTTTTAAGAGTTGTATGGTCATTTTATTTGTTTTATATTATTACAACTCTTAGATAAGAGAGCATGAGCATTTCTACGAGTTATATAGCCGTTTTATTTGTTTTCTCTTATTATAACTTTATGATAAGAGATCGTGAACTTTTCAAAGATTTGTATGATAAGAGATGTGATATAATAAAACAAATAAAACGGCCATACAACTTTTAGAAATGTTCATTATCTTTTATGTAAGAGTTATAATAAGATAAAACAAACAAAATGGCCTTACAATTCTTAGGAATATTCATTATCTTTTACTTAAGAGATGTGTATTTTTACAAATTAAGACCTTGAGTTTTTTTTTTTTTTAATTGCCTATTTTACCTTGACTTGATTTAATTAATACAAAAACCTGTTGTAGCATGTTAATGGATCAAAATCGCTTAAAAATATAAATGTAATGAGTATTTTTCCAAACAAGTTGGACCAAAAAAGTGAAATAAACAAACATGTTTGACCAAAATTGCATTTTTTCCAATTTAAATTTATCAACAAACGATAAAAATGGACCTTTAATATTAAAAAATTTTCTTAAATAATATTATTTTTAAATATTTAAGTACTGCTTAAACTTTATACCATAATTCTCAATTGCATATGATATATAGCTAAGCCGGGAGTCAATTCATGGAGGTAAATCTTCGTTTTCATGGTTTTGTTTTTGAAGTAAAAGAGTGAAGAAAATAATTATGCAAAATTTCATACATTTAAAAGTTTTTAATTCTTCTCCTCGACTATTATTGATAAGAGGGATGTATCAAACGGTAGGCATCTCCCTGATTAAGACAATAAATTTTGAGTTCAAGTTATTTTTGTATAAAAAGAAAAAAATTGAAAGGTTTTAAAAAAAAAAAGAGGTTATGATCCAGTGGTTAGCACTCCTCACTTAAAAGAATAGGTTTTGAATTCGAGTCATGTTAGGCTAGTTTTTTTTTTTTTTTTTTTTTACAAATATGGAGTCTGTATAAATTCTTCCTTATTTAAACAAAAGTATATAGTAGTTTAAAAAAATCGCTATTGATCGAATAAGATGAGTGTAATACAATTTAATAATGTATTCTGTTTATTTATTTACGGTTCAAAACAGTTCATAGTCAAGTCAATATATATGTACGTGTATTAAAATAAAATAGAAAAATAGTCAGTCAACTTTCAACTGATTTGCAACTAATTTTGTAATTAGTTGATAGACAGATTAATTAACGTTTGATCAAAAGGTTTAAATGGTCTTCAAACCATTTCAAATTCTGATTTTTATTCGTCTAGTAATTGAATATTTGGTGAATTTCACATGTATATAATTATTAATATTTCAAGATAAACCTTTACAAATGCCTTCCTACATTTGCTTGCCAATTATGAAAGACTGAACAAATTTGCTTCAATCTTTACCCATCTCTGATTCTCTGACATATTTTGGATCCCTAAAACTCAAAACATGTATATTCATGATATTGTTGCATAAAATCTCATCACGTAACTGAGCATGAATGGTCTGAACGATCCCTTTCCTTATTCAATTGTCCGTAGACGATTTTTCAATATCTTAATAAAAATAATAATTTTTTCTTGAATAAAAGAAAAAATATTTAAGGTATGTTTGTTCAATGAGAATGAAATAATGAAATAATAATTTTTTTGTTGTTAATAAAAATAAAGAATAACGATATTTGATAACTCAACAAATTTAGTAGAGACATCTGTGAACCCATCTATCTTCATTATGGTAATTTATATGGTGGACTTATAGGACCACCATACAATTTTACTTCTATCTCAATTATAGTAGTAGTTTATATTTTAGTCCCCAATTGTAATAGTAGTTTCTTTTTTTTAAAAAAACTCGGACACGCGCCTTTACTTACCCGAAGACTATATAAGCTTCTTTTTTCTCTTTTTTCCGCGTGTTTGTTGCTGCTCTTTGTTTCGTCTTTTGCTGCCATTTTTCGTATTCGTCTTTCGCTTGGATTCTTTTGCTTCCAATTTTGGTTACGCTATGTATTTGATGATGGTGATTGATTTATGTTTAAGAATTTGTTGTTTCTCTGTTTTTCGTCTTCGTTTTTCGGTTAGTTTATTGACGTTTGTGCTCTATTTTGTCTTTCGATAGAGTTTTTGCTTCGAATTTGATGATAAAGGTATTTATTTCTGTGTTTTGATCTAGTAATTTATTTATGTGTTGGAATGTAAGTTATGATGTGATATTAGTTATGAATTGATGTGATATTACATTTAGATTGATATGATATTAGTTCTATATTTATATGATATGTTTTCAGTTTATTGTTATGGATCTATATGTATTTGTGGTATGATATTAGTTTTTAGTTGATGTGATATTAGTTATGAATTGATCTGATATTACGTTTGTGTTGATCTGATATTAGTTCTATGTTGATATGATATGTTTTTCAGTTTATTGTTTTGGAAGTATATGTATTTGTGGTATGATATTAGTTATGAATTGATCTGATATTACGTTTGTGTTGATATGATATTAGTTCTATGTTGATATGATATGTTTTTCAGTTTATTGTTTTGTATGTATATGTATTTGTGGTATGATATTAGTTTTTAGTTGATGTGATATTAGTTATGAATTGATATGATATTACGTTTGGACTGATCTGATATTAGTTCTATATTGATATGATATGTTTTCAGTTCTATATTACATGATATTAGACATTAGATCAGCGGATAATAATTATCAAATCACAAAATAGTAGACATCAGATCACTAATTTTGTAAGAAAATCACTTCACAGAAATTAGACAAACTTAACAGTGAAGATCAAATCAGCAAATAATAGATATCAGATCACTGAAAAACAGACATCACATCAACTCAATGCAGATATCAGATCACTAATTTTGAAACAAAATCATTTCACAGAACTAAAATAAAATTAACAGTGAATATCAAATCAACATAAAACAGACATCAGATCAACTCATAACAGACATCATATCAAAACAAAACAAACATCAGATCAACGAAATACATACATCAGATCGCTAATTTTTGAATGTTCAAATAACTAAAACAGCAATGATTTGTAAAATATTGTTGTTGCTTGAAATATTAATGTTAGAAATTTTAGATGCTGGTGATATGATGTTGATAATGGAAATATGAAGATCTTGTGGATGAAATCGGTTTCAAGAGCGCGAAGGATAAGGATTTTTAGTTTTTGGTTTTTGGTTTCAAAGCCAGAGGTAGGAAAGTAGTTCAGGTTTTAATTTGGTCGCGTGTTTACACACTTGTAGTTGTGACTGGGTTTCGCCGCGCGCTACAATAGAAGTAAAATTCATAGTGCTCCTATAGGCCTAGGGTTTACTAATCCAATATAAAGAGATGATAATTTGTTAGAATAATTTAACATTGGATGACAATAACTCATGTATCTGATTTATTATGTGCCGATGGCTCCATTTTTAATATTGTAGGTGCACATTATAAAAATGTTATTTGGAGAAGATATATATTAAATAATTAAATAAGGGTTTGTAATTTTATTATTATTTTAATTGATTTACTGTACTAAAAATAAAAATATCACAAAAGTATAAAATAATTTTTATTATATATATATATATATGGAGAAGTAAAACTAAAACACTGCCACTCTTTTCCTCCTAAAACTTACCTTCCAAAATAAAAATAAATTATTAATTCCCATTTCTACAGTTGTAGCTCAAACACGCATTTCATATTTACGGGACCTTTGGTTTGACCGTCTACAAGTACTATGGAATATGTTTGGATTAAATATTAATAAATCTACCAAAATATAGTAAATAGGTTTAGCTAATTTATAATAGAATCTGTTAAGCATTCATAATTATTAAATATACTAAAAAAGACATTAAATACAAGTCAAATTATGAAATCTATAATTTCGTATAAAAGAGGAATCAGAGAGAAAAAATTGAAGACAAAATTATTTAGTTGGACTCTTATTTTCTCTTAATTTAGATAATGGCATCCACTCGAATTGAGTTAATGGCATTCGGTCTTTAATTCAA
Organism: Knoxia roxburghii; assembly: GCA_030378225.1. Lineage (NCBI taxonomy): Eukaryota > Viridiplantae > Streptophyta > Magnoliopsida > Gentianales > Rubiaceae > Knoxia > Knoxia roxburghii. The sequence goes on from CM059423.1 coordinate 39,749,067, forward strand.
CGGGACTCGCAAATGAAGGTGGAATATGTGTACAAAGAAGCAAATCATGCAGCGAATTACTTAGTTTCATTAGCAGTTGGGGGCACGAAATTTTATTAGATTTGCAATGACGCCTGTGGAACTAAATAATTGATTGAACCATAATGTAAAAAAGGATAATATATTTTCGAAGTGTGTTGAATCACTAGGCGCTACCCTCTCACTTGGTATTAAAAAAAATTATAATCAAATAAAAATAATAATAATAATAGTATAAATATTAACTCATATTACCAAATACATACTAACTAATTTTTTAATTATATAACGCACGATATCACATAAAAAAGTAATAAAATATTACGTGTGTCATAATAAGCATCATTTAATCAGAAGTAGGATAAGTTGTATGACCTTTGGATACATTTTCAGTGCGAAAATTATCTTGGAAAGTTCTTCTATCACTGACAATTCCTTACCAACGTTATCTATTTCAAAAGGGTGAAAATTGTATACGATTATAGAGATATTAAAGTAGTATTGTAACTTAATCTTTCTTTTTGAATAGTTATTGTTAAACACTCTTTTTTGAGGTAATATACGTAAAATTGAAATAGTATGGTATAGAGATATGTAATGACGTTATTTATACGAAAATACAAAAAAAAAAAAAGTGTTTCAAATTTTTTAATTTTAACTCATATTCTAAGTTATAACAACTCTAATTTATAATATAGATTTATACACTTCCCTTTAACTTCGACCATTAAAAAAAAAAAAAGAAAGAAAGGCCAGGCCATAGCCATCCCATGTAGTTGTCGCAGTGGAATCACATGATATGTTAAAAGGATGAGATGGGCTCATCGATGCTTAATTCAACTCTTTGACTGGGCAGCTTCTTGGACTTCTTCCTGCGGTTTTAGCCTTTAGGTTATTCCTGCCGGTTTCCTTCACTATTTAATCAACCATTTCTTCATTTAAAAAATATATTTTTTTTTACTTAATTTCAAAAAAAAAAAAAATAATTCACCCACCAAATTCGATCTTTAGGTCCTTAAAGGTGAAGCAACTAACTTTTTTTATGCAAGAAACGACACTATCAAACAAAGTCATCATCCACCAATAACTTCTATTTCTATGTGAATCATCAAATCACTCTTTGTTTCATAATTTAAGTTAGGGTTAATACAGCAAAATAACCCTATTATCTTTTGTTCGACGAAATGGTTTTGTTTGTCATATTATTTTAATTTAATAAATAAAATTATTATTTTGATACAGATGAATAAAGTATTAGTTTTATAATAAATTAATTTAGTTAGATTCTTGAAAATGTCTTGATTGTAATTAGACCTAAATCTGAACTCATAATCCAAATCAATAATTTATTAGACCAAAATACCCTTGTGCATTGTGAATGGTTATAAGTACCTTTAGTCCATAAAAAATTTTTTTTTTTCAAATTGTAATCATACAAGATAATAGTCCACATTCAACAATTTCATTTTCACCTAACAACTGTACTATTGTACTTCTTTCACATCCACCCCTCTTCTTTTTCACCTTGGCCGTCTTCATTTGACATTAGGTTTAGTAGACAAGAAATGATTTTTTCAATTATAAATAATGATAAATAGAACAAATAAGATAAATGAGAGGGAAAAAAATTAGGTTTAAATACTTTTCTAGTATATCGTAATAGGAGTTGTGTCACTTTTGTCCCTTTTAAATTTTGGTCGATCAAAATAGTCTCGTGTAATTATTTTATTGTTACTTTTAATTATTTTTAACGAAAAAATTGAGAAAAATAACGATTTAGCTTATTTAACCGCTAACAAAATTTATTTTTTTACTTGGCCATAATCTTTACCATGGTCTATTCAACCAATTTCATAACTCAAATCATCTTTAATGTTTATTCCATTTAGATCGACCTCTAATTCGAAACGACAGCCGAAATCCAAAATGAATTGAACAATAAAGAGGATTCGGGTCGTAAAATTGGTTGAACAACCTATGGTTAAGTAAAAAGTAAGTTTGACTAGTGATCAAATCAGTTAAATTATTATTTTCGCAATTTTTTTTTGTTAAAAATGATCAAAAATAACAATGAAAAAGATTAACGCGACTATTTTGATCGACTAAAGTTAAAGAGGGGTAAAAGAGACAAACTTCCAGATACTAAAAAACATTTAACCCATCAAATTATGGAGGGGTAGTTTAAAAAATGGTAATCAAGTCTTTACAGGTAAAAATTGAATTTCTCTATGGTTAAAACATTAAGAAATTTGTACAATTTCTGAATAGATCAAGGATCTATTATAACAATTTACTCCATTTGTTTACAATAAAGGTCATGAAAATGCTGACACGATACTAAGATCTATTATATTATAATTGTGGTTGGGAAAGAAGAGGAGGGGCGGTTGTGTCTTTTGAAGATAAATACGTTTGACAATTTTAGCATAATGTCGAGATAGAGAAAAAGACTTTTTATTAATCTTGAACTCTTCCAATTTTTGGAATATTGCAAAAAGATCCACTAACGAATTTCGACGGTGTTCACCATGCAAAGCCCCCGATCTTGACGTTTTCTGCCTGTTTTTGCAAATTTTTAGTTAATTGCTTTACAAAGGCAAAAACAAAAAATTATTTCGTTTGGTGAAGCCTTCATTAAGGAAAAATACAAAAACGACCAAATTTTGATTGCATACAATTGGAAAAATTATAACCTTCCCAATTTTGTTTATCTTTAGATGGATTAAGACCATTGATTCCAACTCCACCTAGACAAATTGTTAAAATTGCTTCAATCTTACATTAATAATTCACAATATTTGTAAATAATATAAATAATTTAAGAGTCTTTTCACCAATTATTAATTGATTTTGGGTTGAATTTTATGTTGGATCAATAAATTTAATGTGTCTGACAGTATATCCAACTTATTTGTTTATAGTTAGAGCATGTTTAACTGATTCGACAGGATATACCGATACTATAATCTTAAATTGAGGAGGAGGATCAAAATTAGAAATTAATATAAAAGCAAGTATCCGGGCTTGTATAAGAAATCACACAAAATTATAATATCAAATTCGGGAGGAAGATAAAAATTAGAGATTAATATAAAATCAAAGATATGAAGTTTTGTTCTAGTAATGAATGCTAGCCAACTGAAACAATGAAACAGAAGAAATCTGAGTGAATGGAAGGGGAAAAACATATATATATATATATATATATATATGAATTTCAATTTTAAATTTATGTACACAAACTATAACAATAACCTATTTTATGGTTCAAGTGGACCACCTCCTACTATCAAATAAAATGTAAATAATCCGTCTTTCTCTTTTTTTAAAAAGAAAGTCACATTTGTTGTACGGTTTTTAATTTAACAAACAGAACATTTATTCGCAAACGGATGAAATATCTAATAATTGATATAAGCAACTTGACAAATTGAAATGGACTTTCAATGTTAATAAGAAGCTTAAACAAATTTTTAAGAGTCTAATTGCGTAAGGATCAAACACAAAATGTTGGGTCTAATCAATTGTCCTTTTGGAAGACACATGAATCGAATCATGCCCCATTTCAAGGGGCACTTGATCATTAATTAGTTTGGGGTTTCTCCTAAGTTAGTTACCCTATTTTTAAGAAGTCTCCAAATGTCTTTCCCCTTTTATCTTCTTGTCTCTTATGAAAAAGTGGGAGTGCTGCCTTTTTATTTCTTAATTATTTTTTCACTATAAAAAAGTCTTATTTCTTCTATAACGTTTTATCAAAATCTGGACTCGTATGATAGTTTATATGTTTTTTTCCCCCAACCAATGAAGTCCTATTTAAGAATTAGAATTTCTTTTTTTATTTTTTGGAAATAATTAATATAAATTAAGAACTAATTTCTATTTATTTGGGTTTAGGCTTATATTGTAGAGGGTATCTTCATTGCCGAGGTTTGTTTTAGTGTTTTTTTTAATCCATACATCTAAGTGAATCAAATGTGGGAAGAAATATGGAAAAAAGATGGATTTTGTTGGTATAATTTGCCTTAATTCTCAACATTATTAAGATTTTTAAGTATTATAAGCAAATATTTTATAAGCATAAGTAGCCACATGAGATAGCTTTTGGAGTACATAAAATCTTCTTCAACCCCAATTATTTTTTACTAAATCCTTTCTTGTATAATTAGTTTATTATATGTTTTCTTCTTCGTAAATTCTCCTTTAGTGTCTCAAATAAAGACAAGAAAACAGAATATGTCTTATTCACCTGATTTATCTATATAGTAATTTATGTATTTATTTTAAATAGGCAAATTACATAATTTTAATTTTAATTTTAATTTAAGCCGAATAAATAAAAAGAAAAATAATGAAAGGCATCCTAGATAAGATAAAAGGAAGTATTAAGAAGACAAGAAAACCTAATATTAGGTACAAGTAACAACTACTAGTCTATTCAATAACGATTTCATTATATATGCAATTTAAAAGATTGTGCGTGTGTGAGAGATACGTATGAAAATTAATACGGCGTCGTTCTAAGGTAATATATTAGTTTATCCATACCCTTGACTGTGGCTAGCTTGTAAACTTCATGGAAACTAATGAATCTCAAAAACAAAAAACCAAAAAAAAAAAAAAAAATACAACAACAACAAAAAAAACAAAAACAATAAATTTTAATAATATGGGACATGCACAGTTGGCTTTTTGCATCAATAATCAATTAATTAAAATAAAAATACTAATTCATAACTTGTTTATTTACTAAATATATTTTCCGAATGATGAATATATATGTGGCAAAGTAAATATAAATAATAAATAATATTCTAATTGTCTCGTAGTAAAAATTTTTATTTTAAAATTATTTTATATTTTACAAAAACAATTCAGTTTTTATATTTTTACTTTCAGTACATATTATTTTATTTTAATAGCTAAATTAATATGATTTTTATACAATTTATAAATAAAATGTAAATTTATTTGTCAGACCAACTCTGGCTTGCTACAGCATATCCTCTTTACATGCTCTTACTCTCAGGCAGTGTGGAATTACCTTAGTTTTCCAGGAATTTTGCTACCAAGTCATGATGAAAATGTTGCTAGTTGGACGAAGAAGATGCTGTTCCAGAGCACGAGGAAGGATGCAGAGATGGTGGTGATGGTCCTCTCGTCGCTCTGGTTTGCGAGGAACCAGAAAATTTATGCAGGGGTTCAATCGCGACCCATTGAGGTCACTCTTCACGCAGCAGCTTTATTACAATCCTTTCAGTCGGCTAAAGTGGCGTTGGCCACTTCTCACCAGTGTGGTTTCTCCCCTCTTCCGGTGAGGTCGGTTGCAGTTGATGGCTTTAGAATCTTCTTCGATGGGGCAATTTCACAACTTCGGGTAGGCGCAGCGACGGGGGTCTTTGTAACCACTGGCCAAGGTGCTTTTCTGCACAGTTTTGGCCGGTTTTATCCTGCTATTACCAACCCAGAAGTGGCAGAAGCTCTAGCACTTAGAGATGCTCTGCTCCTCTGTCATAGATTGGACCTCCGGATGGTATCCTTTTTTGGGGATTCAGCCCAAACGATATTAGCAGCTCGTGGCTTGGATGATTGTCCTCATTCTTGTGTTCCCATCCTTGAGGAATGCTCCCAGCTCATGACTAATGATATGTTGCTTAGAATTTTTTGGATACCGCGCTCTCAAAATATATGTGCACATGGAGTCGCAAATTATGTAAATTGTAACGTAGCCATGTCGCAGGATTGGCCTTGTGTGCCGCAATTCCTTTATCAACTGTTACTGGTTTCTCAGTAATAATATAAAGTCCTTTTGCTTCAAAAAAAAAAAATAAATAAATAAGAGACGTTTTGTATAAATTAAATTTTATTCAAAATAAAAAATTAATTTTTTATCCAAATAATAATATTTTGAGAACAAAGGAAGTACATAGTATGAATCCTATATATTTAGTTCCATTATAAATTTCTATGCGTGAGTGTACATAAATTAATATATATATATATATATATAAATAGATATACTAGTTAATCACCTAAATTGAATTGTACCACGATTTTAGATTATAAGGAGAAAAATTATTGATAATCTAATATTTTTATTATTTATTGATAACCTAACTTTATGGATTTTGAAACCCATAAAGTTTTCTCAAGATTTTAATGAAGAAAAAGTTTGAGGCAAAAATCTATATCTATATATCATGACAATAAAATTAACCATAAAAAAAAATTCATATGTGTTTTTATTTTTATTTATCTTTTTCTTTGAATTTTATGAAAACAAAATTACTCCTAAAGAATCATTTCATGATAAGGGACCCTTTTTCAATTTGAGAAAAGTATAGGAACTGTCCCAAAAATCTAAGGTAGACCCCCAATATTTTCACATAATTAGTTTCGGGTGAATTTAATAAGTGAAATTCCCTCAAATTATACTATCTAGTATATATACCTATTATTATATTTGAAAATAAAGTGATGATAAGTCAATATAAGTGTAAAGATTAGTTCTAATTTAAAAAATTACTGAATTATTATCACTTTATTTTCAAATATAATAATAAGTATATATATATGAGGTTACTAGTTACCGCCCTATTTTTTGGGACGATAATTTATAAATTTTGACAAAAATATCATTTTACATAAAAGAGAGGGAAGAGAGAGGGTATTATATGGGGTATTTTAGTCCAAATTGATACGATAAAGGGAAAGTACTGATGTGGTAACTAGTAATTCCTTATATATATCTAGGTTATATAGTATAATTTGTTGTGAAATTCATTTAAACGCTTAGTGAAGTTTGTTGCTTTTAGCAACTAAATTTTTTTTTTTTTTTTGGAACACATATAATTTGTGAAATAAGAGAAAAACTATTCAACTACATAACGTCTAATTATTCAACTATTATGTATTGAAATCTTATAAAAAGTGGTTTATAAAATTTTTTAACCAGGTAAACGTCTAATTACTTTAACTACTATGTATTGAAATCTTGAGAAAAGCTATTATAAAACTTGCAATTCGAAGGGAATATGTATGTGAAGGATTAAGTTGAAACCTATTGAAAATGTTGAGGCCAAATGTATAAATGCAAGAACGTAAAAGGGGGAATCAGGCAAATTAGTCCAGTTCACTTTCTGAAAGTGGGCTCTATGTAGATGGGACCCTATTCTTATAAACTTTGGTAGAAGAGGTCCATTGGAGGGTGGTGGGTCATGCGACCACTGGCCCTTTTCAAACCCACACCCAAAAGATAGCGACACATTGACACTTGGAGCAAGGCTGATAGACATGGGCCCATTGACGTGGAACAAGAACTTAAATTGTTATCCCACCCTGAAGTGAGAGTGGATCATCAAAATGGACCCAACTTTTTCAGCCCATCTGGAAAGCCTGGTTCTTTCACCCCTGATCCAACAAGCTAGACATTGGAGGCAAATATTTCGTATAGCCCAAATCTCTTTGGACAGCATATATATGACATCATTTCCATATTAGTACAAAAATTAAATCATTACATTACTTCTTCAAATATTTGAAGAATAGGTTAATTTATGCACGTTGGAAAAATAAAAATCTATTTTTAATGCTGAATTATTATGATTGTGAGCTTAAAATAGTATAATATATGTTATTCTTGGTTTTTTAAACAAACCAAAAACAAAAACATTTTCTTCAATTTTCAAAATAAATTAAAAGATTTTTTATTTTTTAAAAAAATTTCATCTGACAAAATTAGTGATAACAATGCAAACTTATGGTACAAAAAAATAAATAAATAAATAATGGGGTAGACACAATCTTCACTGTATTTGTATTGAATCTATTCATGGACCGACTGATCATAAACCAGAAAGAATGGTCGAAAAATTGGCTACTACACTTCAAAGATCGTGGCGAAGTTTAATCTTAAAGGCAAGTTTTACTCAAAAATGCTAAAATCTAGAGATTGGTCCAAACATCTCAAATGTTCGTCGATATCGGTAGGCTGAAATTCGCCTATTAATGGTCATTTAAATACTCATTGCCCCAACTAAATACATTGAAAGCAATGGTCATTATTTAACCATACAGAGAAGACATGCTCATAAAAGCTGTAGAACAATAAGTTTGGATTGGAGTGAAGTATGAATGTTGCTGGATTAAATGTACCGGTGGGATCTGTTGGTGCATATACAGGGTAGGGGTAGTATTTTATTCCTACTTATTCCCCAAATGTTGTCATTTCAGAAGAGAACAAAATAAATAAAAAATTTCAATTAATTTTGATTTTGTTGGTAATAATAGAAATGATGGTTTTATGCTATTTTTTTAAAATTGTTTAGATTGAAAATTAATGAGTCTAATAAATCTAATTATCCTTCCCACAAACTTAGGTAAATGCTGAGTTCTACTTGAGCATACTCGATTTATAATTAAGTTTGAGCAGTGAAAATTTTTTTTTTCTTAATTTCGAGAAGATGTATTATCTAATAGTGTTTACATTGATGAAAAGGAGGAATTCAGTTGATAAATATGTACATTTACGAAATCATATCGCGGAGGAAAATAGACCAAGAGTCTCGAGTTTGTGTTTGTGTGTAGACCGCTGCACAAAATTGTTTTCAGTTGATAACCTTGATCGAATTGATGGCGGATCACGATTCTGTTGATGAAGATGAGATGGAATTTGAAGATATTCGTCAAGCTGATATGCAAATGTCTCATGAAGAGATGGAAGAACAATTGTCGATTCACAATGTAGATTATCACGGTATACAGATTGTGAATCAACAATTAACAGATTCTAGCTTTATGATGTGGAGGAGTGAAATTCTGAATGTTCTTAAAGTAAAGAACAAGATCAAATTCATTGATGGGAGCTATCCTTGTCCGCCGGTTTCTTCACCAAACTATAGAAAGTGGAGGTGCGCTAACATCATGGTGGTGTCCTGGTTGCAAGCGTTGATCTCCAAGGAACTGGTTAATCAATTCTTGTACATCAACAATACATAAGAGTTGTGGAAAGAAATAAATGAAAGGTTCAGTGTTTCGAATGTAACCTTATTGTATCAGTTGAAAAGAGAATTATCTTTGATTAGTCAAAATAATATGAGCATTACTCAACATTATGGACAATTGAAGGAATTGCAGGATAAGATTGTTAGTGATGTTGTTAGATACTTGCTTGCTGAGAAATGTTCCAGTCAATTTAGATTGGGAATGAGGGAGATGTTGTCTTTTGTGGTGAAGGCCATTGAGAAAAAGGAGTATGGAATTTCTGATGGGAGTTAATGATTGTTTTGAGACTGAAAAGACCATATGTTGCTAATGGATGAATTTCCGATAGTGAGTAAGATGCATTCTATTTTTCTGAAGGCTGAGAAGAATAAACATGTGAGTATTGATGTCAAAATGAACACAGAGCATTCTGCAATGATGATGAAGAGTTATAGTGGAAAGAATGATGGGGGAAAGAAACCTAAGATGGATAAAAGTCATTTGATCTGCACACATCGTAAGAAATAGGACATTTGGTCTAAAATTGCAGTTGCATGGATATTCGGATTGGTGGGAAGCTTTAAAGAAAAATGAGAAATGAGAGAAGGCACACAATGTGCAAGTTGTTGAGAGTCCTTTGGGAAACTATTCTGCTGGAATGGATCTCTTTCAGACGGTGTACAGACTGAAGTGGACAAACTGAAAGGCAAAACAACAGCTGATCCAGCTTTTGCTCAGTTTGCTCATTTTGCCTACTTTGCAGGTATATCTGATTCTCAGCAATTTAGTGCTTGTTCATCTTTTGATTGTAAGGATTCATAGATTGTGGACACGGGAGCTACCATCCACATGATTAACACTGAGAGTAAGCTAACAAATTTCAGAAGAATGATGAATCCTATTTCTGTATTTTTACATGATGGTAGCATTCGAAATGTTCATAGAGTTGGTGATTATCACATATCCTCTGATTTCATTCTTACTGAAGTTCTTTATCTGCCAGCTTTTAAGCATAATATGATCTCAGTAGGCATATTAGTTAAAGACTCCCAATGCTTCATTACTTTCTCTGATTCATATTTTTTGTTACATGACCTGAAGAGTTCTAAAGTTTTAGTTATTGGAGAGAACATCAATAATCTGTATATGTTCAGTTCAAAGTCTTTCAATTCAAATTATATACTTCAGGTTCAAGAACAAATAAACTCTAAAGTGCCACAGTCCATAATCTTTCCTGATCAGATTCCAATAAGTGGTTTCAACAATTCAGTTCTTTGTAATAATACATTAGATATCAATGCAGCTTGGCATTCTAGATTAGGTCATCTTTCTGATGTAGTACTGAAACATTTGATTCAGTTTTTACCTTGTAATTCTTCTGATATTTTAGCTGATAAATGTATTGTTTGTCCTCAAGCAAAATAGCATAAAAAATATTTCAATAATCGTAGTTGTAAAGTTACAACTATTTTAGAAATATTATGCATGGATTTATTGTGTCCTTTTCGAATTCCAACTTTTGATGGTTCTCAATACTTTCTGACTGTAGTAGATACTTTTAATAGAGTCACTTGGACTTACTTTGGTAAGTATAAATCTCATATTCCTAAACTTGTTCAACATATTATATCCATGCTGCAAAATCAGTTTGAGCAAACTGTCAAAGTTGTGCAAATAGACAATGACACTGAATTATGCAATGATCAGTGTCAATCTTTGTTCTCTAGTATTGGTATCACACATCAAAAAAGCTGTCCTTATACACCTCAACAAAATGGTCTTGTAGAAAAAAAAGCATAGACATCTTCTTCAAGTGGTTCGGGCCTTAGTGATTCAATCTAAACTCCCTACTCAATTATGGAGTGAAACTATTTTGACAGCCACTCGTTTGATAAATAGACTTCCTACCCTTGTACTGAATTGGAAGACTTCTTTTGAACTTCTTTATAACAAGCTCCCTGATTATACTAGCTTTAGGGTGTTTGGATGCCTCAGCTTTGTTTTGAATAAGCTGCCAGTAAAACACAAATTTGATCCCAAATCTTTTCAAGGGATTTTTATTGGATATCCAGCAGGATTTGAAGGGTACAAAGTCTATTGTCCTTCACTCAAGAAAGTATTAATCTCTAGAGATGTCATATTTCATGAAAGTTTATTCCCAGCTTTTTCATCTAGTAATCAGAAGTTTGTTTTACCTTGTTCTCCTTCCACTGATATATCTGTTTTGTTACATTCACCTTCAACTGCTGATCAGTTCATTTATGTCAATCCTCCTCATTCTGATCTTATGCCATCACCATATTCTCTTATTGATCAGTAGTCACCTCTTTCTGAACAACAGTCATCTTCTTCTGAACCACAGTTATCTTCTTCTGATTTTCCTTCCTCCGTTCTAGATTCTTTCTCTCCTGATCTTAGTTATAGTCTACCATCTTCACTTTCTCTTAGGAGAGGAACTAGAACTCGAGTTCAACCTTCTTGGATGCAGGATTTTGTGATTAATCATGCTTCTGATATTTGTTCTCATACATATACTCTTAGTGCTGATTGTGAACTGTTTGTAGCTAACTTGTATGCCTTGCAAAAACCCTTTACATATAATCAAGCAAGCACTAATCCTCAGTGGTTGGATGCTATGGATAAGGAATTGCAGCTCTGGAAAGTAATGGGAGTTAACCTCACTACCAGTAGGGAAGAAACAAGTTGATTGTAAATGGGTGTACAAGATTAAGTGTCATGCAAATGGTTCTATAGAAAGATATAAAGCAAGGCTAGTCGCTAAAGGCTATAATCAGAATAAAGAAGAAGACTATACTGAGGTTTTTTATCCAGTTGCCAAGGTAGTTACAATAAGACTAATGGTGGTAGTTGCAGTAGGAAATAGATGGCATTTGTGCAAAATTGATGTAAATAATGCATTTTTACATGGATTTCTAGATGAGGAAGTTTATATGTTGCCACCACCAGGTTAGAAGAAGGCAATGGATGGCCACGTATGCAGACTTAAAAGCTCCTTATATGGATTAAAACAAGCTTCTAGGCAATGGAACAAAGAGTTTACTAAAAAAGTTCTGAGCTATGGTTTTAAACAATCTGGTCATGATCACTGCCTTTTCTATCTTCACAAGGGTTCATGTTCTATGTATCTCCTTGTTTATGTTGATGATGTCCTCATCATAGGTTCTAATTTAGCTGGTATTCAGGCAGTAAAGGACTTTTTTCATCAAGCCTGTACTATTAAGGACTTAGGAGAAGCTAAGTTCTTCCTCGGAATGGAGTTTTTTCGATCTGATGTGATGTGAGGATCATGATCAGCCAAAGGAAGTATGTGTCTGATATTATTGCTGATGCTGGGATGACTGAGTGCACTTTTGCCACCAATCCTTTTCCTCCAAGCTTACGTTTTGCTGCAGAAGATTTGGATAACACACCCTTATTAGCTGATCCACTCCAATACAGAAGATTAGTTGGGAGACTTCTTTATTTTGGCTTTACCGGACCTGATATTGCATTTTCAGTGCAACAATTGTCTTAATTCATGCAGCTTTCTCAGTTTTCACACTGGAATGCAGCTTTACATATACTAAGATACTTAGTAGGCAATCTTTGCAGAGGCATTCTTTATTCTAGCAAAACTGATTTTCACCTTACAACTTATAGTGATGCGGATTGGGGCATTTGTAAGACTACATGCAGATCATTGACTGACTATTGTGTCTTCCTTGGTGACTCTTTGATCTCATGGAAGTCCAAGAAGCAGACCACTCTTTCTTGTTCCTCAGCAGAAGCTGAGTACAGAGCCATGGCTGCCACAGTTCACGAGCTTCAATGGACTACACATATGCTTCAAGTCTTCAGAATTCCTGAGCAGCCACCAATTCCTTTCTTTTGTGATAATCAGGCTATAATCTACATTGCTGAAAACCCTGCTTATCATGAAAGAACGAAGCATATGGAAATTGATTGACACGTTACTTGGGAAGCACATAAGTCTGGACTCATTCAGCTTCACCATGTGTCTTCCAAGAATCAGGTGGCTGATTTGTTTACTAAGGCCTTACCTGTTGCTTCTTTTCATTTATTGATTTCCAAGCTTTAGCTTTGGAGTGCTGAGCTTGAGGAAGGGGTGTTAAAGAGTGTGATGATTCGGAGAAAAGAAGCAGCTAAGTGCATTCAACAAGCTGAAACAGTGAGCACCAACATCAGTTTATTCATTGACAAACTGAGTTGGGCTTCTATTTTTCCTGAGCAACGGACAATAGTTCATCCAACTATTAAATGTGCTAGCATGGAGGATAAGATGGCAACAATTCACGAGGGAAATTGTTGTACCAATCATGAGTGGACATCTCAGCCTAGATGGTTATAACTTACACGACAATTTGCATGCAAGTTGAGACGGTTTTTCCTCCCAACTAGAGTAGCTTTCAATTCATGTATATATTTTCTGTAATTTATGAGTTTAAGCGTTTTGTATATATAGAGGTGTAATTGCACAGAAAGAACACATAGTTTTCATTTCATTCAATAGAAAATATCCGAAAGTTTCCACTACCGTTGCACAATGAATGAACCCTAACTTCTTTGCGTTTTTCACATATTTTTTTATTCCTTGATTCTTTAGACCTATCAACCCTTTCCAGAAAGCACAATATCATTGCTCCCTTTTCTTCTCTCTTCGAGTTTGAGAAAAGATGGAGAATCCTGAAATATGTATTTTTTCTTGAAGAGTGAAGAAAGAGCAATGATCCTTCAATTTTTGAGTGTTTGAAATTTTTGTTAAGAAATAGCCATTTTATTCAGTAAATTTCTTATGCCGCTAAAGTCAGTTCGTGATGACGGTGGCCAGGGAGGTGGAGGGGGTGGTGGTGATGGGGAGGATTTGTTGTTGGTGATGTTTATCTTTTATGTGTAACTGTAAATAAATTCCTGTAAATAAATAAATGGTAACAATAATTTTGTAAGATCAAAGTAAATTTGATTTGGAGCCTACTAACTGCTTTGCCAATATCATAATATTATATTTATTTTTAAGGAGTGTAAAAAAAACGATAGTAACGTTTCACCATCAAATCTTAATCATTATCTGGAGATGGACACTTTGGAGTTCTGACAGCCTTAAAGAGATTGTCCTCCTTAGCTCCCAAAATCCAGTAAGCAGTTAGAGACTCCACCACGACAAATTATGATCACAAATGTTCCCATTTTCCCCAAATTTTTTCTTTTTTAAAAGTCAATTTAATTATGCATCGTTACAGTTGAAAACTGATATCAACAAATTAAGTTTTATCGTTTTCCATAAACATTAAAAAAGCTGAATAATACTTAAAAAAAAAAAAAAAAAAACAGAGAAGACCACAAAAATTACGGACTTAACGCAAAATTGCGTCTTAATAAAACGCAACAAAATCCCTGAGGAAAAATTGGCCTTGGATTTTGCTGAATTCAAAACCACCGAAGAATCACCAAAAACTAAATCTTAAATCTATGTAATGTAGCCACTAAAAAAATAAATTTATCAACAACTAATTATAAATAAAATTATATTTAAATAATTAATTAATTTCAATAAAACATTTATTACAAATACATTATACATTTTTCCACGAAATATTATATTCCTTAATTCGGTAAAGAATTTTTGATCAAAAGGGGGTTGAAAAAAAAAGTGTGGACTAAAAAGATTAAAAATGTAGACATATAGGGGCCTCTCGAATTCTTAAAATCTAAATTTTGGATAATTCGGATTCTAAGAATCCGAAATAAGAGGTAATTAAAAACTAATGATGTTAATTAATTAAATTAATGAAATTCGGATGTTAGAAATCTGAAACTTGAAGACGTAGCGGGACGAAGCTGGACGTGGTGCTAGTTGTTTTGGACATAGCGAGACGTGGTAGACTATGTTCTGTTAAAATTCAGCTAAAATTTACATGTTTGGATGTATACGTAGTGCTAGTTATTTTTGACGTAGTGCTAGTTGTTCTGAGATGTGGTGGACTGTCTTTGTGAAAAAAATCAGTTTAAATTCACATGCATGGATATAGACGTTTTTGGACGTGGTGCTAGTTGTTTTAGACGTAGTGAGACGTAGTAGACTATGTTCTGTGAAAAATTCAGCTAAAATTCACATGTTTGGATGTATACGTAGTGCTAGTTATTTTTGACGTAGTGCTAGTTGTTTTGAGACGTGGTGGACTGTCTTTGTGAAAAAAATCAGTTTAAATTCATACACATGTATGTAGACGTTTCTGGACGTGGTGCTAGTTATTTTTGACGTGGTAGACTATGTAGGCTGAATTTATTCTTCCGTTTTTTTTTTACGTTTTACAATATATTAATTATTTACTGATTCAAATTTGTAAAATTCGAAACTCTTTACAAATCTAAGAAGTCCCTTTCAGTCCACACACATAAATTTTCAATTTCTTTCAATCCACACCTTATATTTTATCCCCTTTCGGTCCCGGCCCCATTTGGTAAGTACAAAAATATCAAGTTGGATTAATTTTCCGTCTAAAAAAGGGGAAAAAAAAAAATCTGCTCTATTAACCCAATGGAGGCGTCACACCTCCAATCTACGTGTCAAAATTATGCTCCGTAATTTTTAACGCCAAATTGGACCCTTCTTTTGACGATTGAAAAACTCTAAAACGGAGCTGAACAGAAAATAACTTAAAACTACGACTTCTACTCGGACCCTGTCCCCAGCCGCTGCGAGCAGATCTGAAGATGGGGGGTGGAATGGAAGCAAACAAGAACCGTTGGATCGAGGACTGGTCAACCGCCAGAGAGAATCTGGAGCACAATTTCAGGTGGACCCGCCGTAATCTTGCTCTGGTTGGCATCTTCGGCATCGCAGTTCCGGTGTTGGTGTACAAGGGAATCATCCGTGACTTCGTAAGTCTAGAAGATTTTCTTCTCTATCTTTTGTTTTTATTATATTGTTTTTATTCTCCTTCGTAGTCATATGGCGCGCAGTCTGCGTACCCATCTCTGCTTATGATTGATGAGTAACGGATTTTTTTTTTCTCTTGAATTTCTTTAATTTTAGAGGAATTATTAACGTAATGTGACAGTGTTGAAATTCGGATTAAAAGTGGAATTTAATTTAAAATTGACTTAAATTTATTAGGGTTTAGGTTTTGATTGTTTATAGCTGTAGCTAGTTGTTGATTATACTTACATTACTACTTTTCAGCTGTGAGTGATTGTAAACTATACAAGAGTAGATTGTTTAGGAAATCACCATGTTATGAAATTGAAATTGCACCATTTTATCAATAGTTCAGGTAGGTGTAATTGAGGCATGTGGATTATGGCGAATTGTAAAGAAATTGAGGAAAAATGGCATCTTTTTTAATTTGGAGTTCAGTATTGAGAAATTTGTTTCCAAGTAAAATTGGGACTTATCTCTTCTTTTGTCTTTCATATAGGGATATTGGTGACGAATGACACTTCAGATAATCATATATGAATATATGACATTGCTGAAGAATGTTATTATGTAGGAAAATGAAGTTAAATGGGTATTAAAAAGAAAATGGAACTCATAGGGGTTGATAGACGAGTTGTATGGTTTCTGTAGCTGTACTTGTTTGAATAGACTAGCAGGTTTTATGGGGTTTTGGTTTTTTATCATATCTTTGTTAGATTCAGGAAGTAAATAGGAACTTTGGGTTTGCAGGCATCATTTGTTATTTTTCCTCTAATGCATAGTTTAGGACATTGTATTGTGTACTATTTGGGAAGGGATATTCATATTTATAGAATGTGCTGTAAACTGAAGAATATAAGACCTTTATTGCTAAGGAAGTGCACCACTGCATTTGGTTATTTCCAGGCATCTTTGGATGTTTGCATTCCTTTTTGGTTCCGAAATATTGTCCACAGTAATATTGAAGGCTTGTATGCACTTTAAGAATATTTTTCATCACTTGGAGACAGTCAATCGAATGACATGCCACAAATGAATCCTAACAGAAGAAATTAACTGTGATGCAATTTGAGGTGAATGCAACACAAGAATGTCGGGTGGACAAAATACAAGGATTTAGATAGTGGTTCAAGTTTTCTTCGATGAAGCTTTAATCCATTGCATAAGTTATTCAAATTTAGAATTTTGTAATTTATCCATTAATTCAAGCCAAGGAGTGCCTAGTGAGATTTAAACCATTATAATGAGATCACGTACACTACAATACACAGCCTCATTGGCCTAATCTTATAACTTGTTTGGCTGCCATGTTAATTAATCTAGGATCTCCTCTACCCAATCTTCATCTATTGGCAAGCAACGGCTCTTTTCTCTTTCTAACATTATTGCTCAGGTCACTTTGAATTTTCAAGAATTTTAGAAATTTAAAGCTCACAATCAAGACAAATGCTGAATAAAATGTTATTGGCTCTTTTGGTCTTGAAAGACTTCCTTTGGGATTTTATAGGAGATGAGAATCTCTTCCAACTGTCATTGTGGAGTTATAAAAAATATGGCTATTGATTTTTTTGGTTGGTGGACTTCTCTTTCTTTGTTGACCCAAGAGAGAGGTTAACTTGAATAAGTTATTAGAGTTTCCTGAATGTTGGTTAACTGGGAATAGTGGACCAAAGCAGTTCTGAAGATGGCAACCAAAGGCTTCCAGAGGTGTGTTTCTCTTCTTAGTTTAAAAAATTTTGCTGGTCTTCATTGGCGTCTTTCTCTTGGATTGATTGAAGTACCTTATTTTAGTTTACTTCATTACATCCTCATATTCGATTGGTGATACTAGTGGGTCAAAATCAGGATTTTGCAACTTATATGATGGGCACGTCTTAAGTTGACAACTTTGGTAACTGAAGGACTAAATCTGAAAATTTAAATATTTGCAACCATTAAACCAATCACTTATTTTTTAATTCAACAATGAAAACAAGTCTATAGACTATAGGTGTGACTCATGCTTCTAAGAACTCATTAATGCTGGTTTAGACTGTTGGTTAAGCAATGTTGCTAGTTCCTTAGATGTAAAACCACAATATGATTGTCTTGAATTCTATGCCCTCAAGTGAAAAAACCTAAAAACAACAAAAGTCATACTTGCTAGTTGTTTTAGCTTACATTTTTTTCTCTTAAATATTTTCCGCTGGATAAATGCTTTTATCTTTGGCCAATTAATTTTTCCTAGGTTGTTCTGATGTGAAATCAAAGAATGTTACATTATGTAATTTGTGCTATTTTGATTGCTACCAAATTGCAGATATTAAAAGGTAAAATTTGTGGTTAGAAACAGTGTTAGAATATATATATATTTTAAGTTATAACTGATGTAGGACATTGAATTGCTACGCGCGCTCGTGAGTCCATTTCCTACTATTACTGAACAAAAATAGTTCAAAACTTCTTATGTTAAACCATAAACTGTAAGCCTATATTATATTTGCATACTTCCTGAAACTTCTTGTGTTGTGGGATTTTATAATCAGTGTCTTGATATGTCATTGAGCTCCCACAGGCTAAGAATTGAAGTGTTGAGCTAGCTGGAGTTGTTTTGAATTCTTGGCATCAAATGTCTATGCCTTGATGACGGCACCAGCTGTAACATGTATATTTTTAGATGTGAGTGTATCCAAAGATGTCGTATGATGCCCATGGATCGATTGAAGTGGCAGAATTTACAGCTAGGGCCATTGAGCAGGAGAGTGTTATTGTTTTGGGGATGCTTGAGCTTTCATAAGAGAGAGATAGTGTAGAAAATATTTGGTCTGATATGTGGGTGACCACATAAGGCTGCCACAGGAAATGTTCTTGTAGTGGGAGCTTGATTTGAGTATTAAACTATGCATTGCCTCCTTGTTAAATGTCTTTAGCAAACTATAAAAATTTGAGAATTTTATGTAAACTTTTCTTTAGCTAATTGTTCCTCTTCATTCCGGGTTCTTCTTTGCTGAGTACTAACAAGGATTCCTTTGGTCGCAGCATATGCAAGATGAGGATGCAGGGAGGCCTTACAGAAAGTTCTTATGAGTATTTTCAAGCTTGTGTAATAATGGTGGCTGAATTAAACAAGGTTTTTCTTCAGGACCCAAGAAAATGCAGCATTTCAAATTCGGTGGACCTGTTTAAATTACGTTGTAAAATCTAAGTTCGCAGTGAGCAAGTGATCATACTGTCACTGAAGTAAAACAAATTATGATCCCATAGTTCAGCTGTGACCTTTGTATGTTTTTTGGATGCGCCATTGTCATGTGTCTAAACATCTTATGAGCTGATGATTGTGACTTTACTGGTTACTGGTTTGATTTGATAACCTGCTGATATCTTAATTGATTGAACTTTTTCGATTACCTCTCTTCAGTTGGAAGATTGCAGAGTAAATAGAACCCATAACCTAGAGAAGAGTAACTTCATATATATATATATGTATATCAATTTTGAATGCAGCCCTTTATATAGAGTTGAAAACAGAAAAATGGATTTCTGTTTGTGGTTGAACATGAATTGCAAAGCTCCTTTTCTGCTTTAGATTTTCTATGTAATATTTTGGAACCAGGATTTTGTATCCTGTTTGAACTATGATATGGTAATGACAGGTTTTATGAAGAAGAAGATATATTGGCCTTTAATCATGGCTTATGGTACTTTGGCAGTAACGTTTGGTACAGCCCACTCTCCATTTGTATTGCTTTGATTTAACTTCTTTCATTTGAGGTTCATTCGGATTTGGAGATAGCAGCCTCCAATGCTGTCCTTTTATGCTCAGTTGAATTAGATGGATTTGGTGAAGCATACAGAGATGGCCTTTTATCCTACCTCCTATGTCTTGCGTTAGATGCAAGACAATGAAATAATCAAAATTTTATTAACTCAATAATCATTAAAGGTAAATTAGCAGGACATTCATTAAAAGAATTTGATTGCTTTATTAAAAGAATTTGATCATTTTATTAAAGTAATTTGATTGTCTTTTATTTGGTATACCTTTATTTTACTAAAAAAAAAAAAAAAGATAATAATCGAAATTATTTTGTCTTTGTCTTTGCATGAAAGGCACTCTATAATCAAAAACTCTTTTCTATTAATTAAATTAGAGAAAATAATTAAAAATTCACACAAATTTTAATTTTTTAAAAAAATAAAAATTAAGAATATATCAAATTATATTTGTGTCCCTCACGTCTCCTTAACTGGAATCTTCAACAATCCCAAAAACACGGGTCCATAGTCCTAACCCAAGGGTCCCATAAACATAAACCAAGAATTTCAACTAAAATCAAGGGCTTTAATCTTATACCCATCATCTCTCCAATCAAATCCTCAGCTTCACAAGGCATTCAATCTCACACAAACTCCTAATTATCAAGACAAAAGTAAATAATTTATAAAAGTCATGAAGGCAATTGGTGGTTGTTGGAGAAAAGAGATGAGATGGGGCATGGAGAGAAACTTGGATGACAACTTACGAATTTGCAGAGGCTGTGGTAGTGAATCTTCGTCTTGTTGGTGGGCATGGAGATTTGGAATTGGTGTATTTTTGAAATTAAAAATTTCAATTATTTGATTGAAAGATAAATTTGTTTAAATTTTTGTATTTTAATTAAGAGAGTTAATATATACTTAATTAGTTACCAGAAGATGAGGGTTTTGATATTGCTCAAAGTTCAAGTGGATATTTGATTTTTAATTAAAATTAAGGGGAGTTTTTTTATATTAATTTTTTGTTTTGTTTTGAAAATTTATCCTACTTTTTTTTTTTAATTGTTTAGATTGAAAATTAATGTCGAATAAATCTAATTATTCTTTCCACATACTTAGGTCAATGGTGAGTTCTACTCGAGTATACTCAATTTATAATTAAGTTTGAGGAGTGAATTTTTTTTTTATTTCGAAAAAATGTATTATCCAATAGTGTTTAACATTGATAAAGATGTACTATTTTATTTTGTAAGTACGAGTGCTAAAAGAGAAGGGAGGAAGAAACCAGAAATTATACTATCTACTGATAGGTACATGTATCTATTACTATATTTAGAAATAATGTAATGACAATTCAATGTAAGATCAATTCAAATTTAAAAAATTGATGAGTAAGATCAATTCAAATTTAAAAAATTGATGAGTTTATCATCAATTTTTTAAATTTGAATTGATCTTATATTGAATTGTCATCCTCTGTAACTCCGGTAACACGCCGGCTAGTTTTCTTACCCTCCTGTATCCCATGGACATGGAGATCAAGATCACTTTATTTCTAAATATAATAATAGGCATATATACCCACTAGCTACATGGTATATTTTGCGTGAAGAAACTAAAAACTAGGATTTGAGGAGAGGGAGATACAGAGATGTCAAATATTTCCCAAATGAAAAAGTCGACGCACGGAACACATAACAAACTAACATTACATCATCTTCCCTAAAACCACTCTATAAAGGCCGGATGTCCAAAATAATTTTATACCCTCTTTCCAAACTTAAACTGCCAGTCAATAAAAGACCAACAACAACAATTAGTTTTCCACATTATTTCCTGATTGGATCAGAAAAGGTAAAAAAAAAAAAAATTGATATAAAAATTTACGAGTACAGATTTTACAGATATATGGCGTGTAAAAAATTAACTGCCCAGATGACCAAATGCATTTCTTCCTATGGAGTGCTAATGGAGCATGCAAATATTTGGAGTTGTAGAGCGTTT
The DNA here is from genome assembly GCA_030378225.1 of Knoxia roxburghii. Taxonomy (NCBI): domain Eukaryota; kingdom Viridiplantae; phylum Streptophyta; class Magnoliopsida; order Gentianales; family Rubiaceae; genus Knoxia; species Knoxia roxburghii. Next base: position 39,770,740 of record CM059423.1, read on the forward strand.
GTCACTTCCACCAGGCCTTGTGAAAAGGTACGTTTATTTCATTTTCATTGCATTTTCCTTTTTTCTTCCTCCCCTCCTCTAATGAATTTGAGTATATGTTTATTTGGATCAAATGCCAGAAAACTAATGTTACTGTTTTTGATTATTTTTGTTGTAAAATAATAATTTTATTTTTTCACATTTATTTTTAAATTACTTTAATCAAAAAATTAAGATATGCAGTATTAAGCAAAATCAGTGATTGAATTTTATTAAAATGAATCAGCAATATCTGGATAAAGAGACATGCGAAAAGGTCAAGGAAGCGGCAGAAGTAATCACAGAAGGAATCAAAGAAGCAAGGCAAACTGGTCAATTCGTGAAAGAAACCGTCACTACTAACGCTGGAACTGTACATATTTTCTTTCACCTTATTTATGAATAATTATTACTAGTTATCGTCTTTCTTTTTATTCTTTACCGTTTTAATTTGGACTAAAATATCCCTTCTCCTTTTACCTCTCTCTTCCTGTTTTAAACAAAAGGATAATTTTATTAAAATTGAGACTGTAAAACTTAAAATGAGGCGATAATTAGTAATACCTTTATGAATTTAGCATCTCCCTCTATTTATTCACCAAAAATTTAATGAACATGTTATTTGTGCATTGGATATTAACTACTCCCTCTATTTCAATATATAATTCGTTTTGACCAAAACACAAATATTAAGGCTGTAATTAATTTTTTAAAATTTTCATAAGTTAAACCTGTTATACCCCTATTCAATGCATTTTTGATAATAGTGTTATAATTTGGAATAGTCATGACAAAAATAAGTCCCAATGAAATTATAAATTAAATAAAGATAATAGAGTAAAAATAATCAATAGTTTCTTATAAATAGACAAGTAACTTATATTTTGACCGTTTTCCTAACGGGTGAAAACGACTTATATTTTGAAATTGAGGGAGTACAACAGATTGTTAGTTTATAGGAATTACAACTTGTTCAAATTAGTTATTGATCAAGTTTTTTTTTGCTCATTGTAATGGCTTCCAAGATTATTACCGAGATGGCGAAAAAGGCACTTGAAAAAGCTTCAGAAGACTCAGAAGATGCCAAGGAAGAAAAAACTGCATGGCAAAAAGTGAAGGAAGTTGTAAATGGGAAAGCGAAAGGGAAATAGATCAAAGTCATCAAACTTTTTGGCTGGAAAAAAAAAAATTAAATATTTTCATCAATAGTATAGAAATGTAATTCTTTTAATTTATTTTTACCGGAATGTTTTTTCGCTTTTGGTTATCCCACTACTTCAGTACAATTTTTTTAAAAAAATTTACTAATTACCGCTCTAATTTTTTACTCTCTATTGTTTCAATTTAGATTAAAAACACATCATCTCTTACCCTCTTTCTTTTCCCTTTGAACCAGAGGGATAATTTTATCAAAACATAATGTTTAAAACTGAAACGGTAACTAGTAATACCTTATTCCAAAATGCAAAAAGAAAGGGAAAGAAATTCATACATGTTAGTAAAATTAGAAATTCATACCACTTTGTATAAAAGGATTAGATTCGCATCTAATCACACATTCCATTATGTAATTTTTTCACTAATCAATGAAAAGGATAATCAGGCCCGCCCGTGTACTTGGGACTATTTTTAGAAAAAGAAAAACAAGACATTTGTTGTTGCATTGTTATAAAGGCATCGAAAACAAAACATTGGAGTACAATTCACAAACTTGAGACTTCAATTGCATACCAAACAATGCTGCATATTTGTCTCACTTAAACCATCTATTGACCACTTTGATGGGTCTAATCTCATTTCCAATCTTACCAGCTGCAAGAATACAAGAACCCACATTTCCTTTCCCAGATTTACAACCATTGCTGCACTTTTGTCAGGAAAATCCACTTATGATTCAACCCAGAGGTAGAATTTAATTTTTTTTTTTTTTTTTTTTTTTTAAGAATGAACTACGTCTAATGAAACATGAACTACGTCTAGTAAAACATGGAACACGTGTAGTAAAGCAGGAACTACGTCAAGTAAAATATGGACTGTTTTGATATATTGTAAACTCGTAAGTAATCATGTACATCCAACTTAATTTTATAATACATGTTGTAGTTATCTAGATAGACTCCTAGGATAAGCTTATCAAATAAAACTAATCTCTACAATGTCGACTGTTACAACAATAAGATATATACAAATATCCAACATTGTAAACTCGAACACTTAACAGGGTTGGGCAGACAGATTCAAATATTTTACAACCACGGCAGACTTCTGTTCTTGGAGCAGAAGCAATTTGTTTAGTTTTACACCCGTCCCAGAGTATTATTTCTAATATATGAGTGGGACATGTTTGGATACATTGAGCACATCCTATACATGATTACTAAGAGTTGGCTCTATATTTGCTCACATCACCACCAGAATCCTCCCTCCTCTTCTTCTGTATCTTAAACTTAACTATGACCCCTCTACCCTTGTCCTCATCAAGTCCCAAATCAATTTCAGTATTGGAAAATATACCTAAAGCATCTATATTCATGCCTACGGGATTTTGATGAAGGCTTTATTTAGGAAAGCATTTATAGATTGCCTTTCACTTGTATTTATGTTGATGAGCTCTGCTCACATCGACTTCTAAGTCGGGCAGAAGATATATTGCATGGCATGAAGGATCAGCATGGACTGAAGCCTGAACCTGATTCATATTGTGATGCGGTCCTGATTGATGGTTATGAATATTGTTATACAGCCGAGATTCATGGTTATTGTCAAACTGGTGATCCAATCAGAGCTTTGCCACTCCATAGTAAGATGAGAGCTAACAAGTTCAAAACTAATCCTCTGATTGCGACCAGAATTCTTGACTGCTTGGGTAAATTTGGCATGTTTGGTGATACACTATTCCAGCCCAAGTTGAGGACTTACCTTGATAAAGCTGTGTATGATGTTTTAGGCTTTAAGATTGCTGAAGGGGGATGAAAGGTAAGGGGAAGGCAAAAGTATAATAATGTTGTTGCTGAATTACGTTAAAAGGTATGTTGATTCATGCAGCAGATGGGATGAGGCTTCAGAAACGAAAATAAAGGGGTTGGCCAAAAGTATTGTTGAGATCTTCCCTCGTCATAGCTTTAGTTTTAGGTAATAAGCAAATTCCTTTTCTGGAAAAGGTTGTCTTTTTGATTGTTCAATGATTGATTTCGATTGTTCGCGATTGTTGGAACGATGTCTAAAGGGCAGGCACAGCTCTCAAATAAGTAGAAGAATATAGAACCTGATTCCTGTGGAAATGGGTAGTTTTCTAACCATGTAATGATGAAATCAAACATTCTCCATTCCAAAAAAAAAAAAAAAAAGGTCCTGTTTTGAGAAGGTGCAACTTGATTATTAGTTTAAAGGTACAACACACAAAATAAGCCGTTCTTACATTTTTCCCTTACTGAGTTACTGTTTCATTGTATTAAACATCAGTTCTTGATTACTTTCTATGACTTGCAGACATTAAACCACAGTTGCACATGGATGAACAACAGTCTGCACTTGTTTTTCTGCAAGTTCCATCTGTTCTTTGAAGTCTAACCTCTGCTAGTTAATCCAGAGAAGCTTAGTTTTGGTTTGATCTATCTTCGTTGTATTGATTGACAAGAATGTTGGGGATGCCAGCAAACACAATTGATAAAGGAGCAACTGTCACTGGGGACAAGGGCTTGGTTCTAAGGAAGGGATCATCTACAGTAAGCTTTTTTTTTTTAGCTAAAAACAGTCCATCAAAGTGGACCGACGGGAGAGATCCTTTCTATTGAAGATGCAGAAAATTTATAATCAGAGTTGACTCCCGAATCTATATACAAAATCTTGATTTTTCTAATCCAAAAGCTCTTAAAACTCAAAAGCCACCCAACAGTAAAAAGGTGGGCGGAGAAGGCTACACATCTACAACCTTCAAGATTTTCTGTTTAAAATACTTAAATCAAACTCCTTTAGTCATCCCTTTTGTTCTTTTTTTTTTTTTTTTTTTTTTCTGAAATATCCTCATTGTCACGATGTCATTACTGATTCCAGTAGAATAACCGCGGAAAACTGTTGCAACATATACTTCCTTTACAGCTTTATGCCATGAAAGGTTCAAAAACTCCATCATCATGTCCTTGATCATTTGTGCTAGAGCTATGGAGCATTACTGTAGACCATGAGATTCTTGTTACAGTTTTCCAGGATTCAGCTTGGATAGAAGCATCATATTGTTACAGTTTTGGTGATATACAGTAAGTATTTTCCCATTAAGAAGCACAGTTTGGCTATGTATATCACCATCTTTTGGTGGTAATGTGGTATTCTTCTCTCATGTTATGATCCAACTTGAACCTCCCAAAATTCCCTGTGGAATGCAACTAACCATGAAAAATTGCAAATAAATAAATTTTCTTATGGAATTGTAATCTTTGCATTTCCTGCTTCAGACCCATTTTGAAAACTACAAGAAAATAAAGAAATGACAACCCTTTGAAGAAAAAAGAATTTACTTATTAGCTAAAACTAAAGATATTATGCATCTCTAGGGAAGATCTCAAACCCAACCCTTTATTTTCGCTTCTTGCAATGACATTATTATAGGCATCCATCATCCAGTTTCATCCCATTGCCTTCCCCTTACCTTTCATCCCCTTCAGCAATCTTAAAGCCTTTTCAGATTTTCCATGATACCATAAAGCATCATACACTGCTTTATCAAGATAAGTCCTGAGCTCGGGCTCGTATATTGTATCACCAAACATGCCAAATTTACCCAAGCATTCAAGAATTGCGGTTGCAATCAGAGGATTAGTTTTGATCTTTTTAGCTCTCATCTCACTATGGAGTGAAAAAGCTCTGATTGGATCACCAGCTTCACAATAACCATGAATAACCGCTGTATAACAATATTCATAACCATGATTCAGCACTGCATACCTATATTCATCACGAACAGGCTTCAGTCGATGCAGCTTCTTCATGCCGTGCAATATATCTTTTGCCCGACTTGGGAGTCCATGTGAGCAGAGCTCTTCAACATAAATACAAGTGAAAGGCAACTTATACAAGGCCGTCCCACCTTTTACCGTCTTTCTAAACACATCAGCAGCTTTTTCCAGATTACCTTTTAGAAATAAGGCCTTCATCAAAATCTCGTAGGCGTGAATACAACCAGGCTTCAGGTTCGCCTTTTTATTATTATAACCTACCAAATCCACCTTTTGCACTTTATACAGCGCCCAATCTACCTTCCCACAAACAACTAACCTATCCATAAGAAAATTACATGACGATAATAAAGGTTTTCCAAAAAGTTTACGACTATCCACCGAGCACAAATTATGAATAGCTTCATCAAACATACCCGCACTAACAAAGGCCTTAGCCATGGCGTTAAGAGTTTGAGCTGCCAAATAATTATTTACCTCCTCCTCCTCACCAAAACCTATATAACCATTCAATTTATCAAACAAGTTCATAACATCAAACCCAAGATGATCCTTTTTAGACTTAACAACCTCTAACAGTAGAGAGTCTAGCATCGTATCCATACCCCAATAACAAAGTATCCTAATAATAGCTTCATAAGTTGGGATCGTATCCATACCCCAATAACAAAGTATCCTAATAATAGCTTCATAAATTGGGATATCAGGAGGTTTGAAGAAGCCATCATCTTCTTTCTTCTTCAATTTCCCAAAAACACGCCTGGCTTCCTCCAAGGGTTCTCCAACCCGCGGCAGATATTTATGGGTATCTTTCATCTCCTCCAGCAGCTTTAAAGCTTCTTCATATTTTCCAAGTTTATGCAAGGCATCCATGACAACACCATACACAATGTTATCAAGATAAATTCCCAACTTTTGAAAATATTTGAAGTGGTCTATGCTTCTGCAAACATGCCAACTTTACATAAGCAATGAAGAATGGCACTCGCAATATCAGAATTAGTTTTGATACCTTTAGCTCTCATTTCACTGTGGAGATCCAAAGCTCTGATTGGATCACCAGATTTACAATAACCATGAATCAGGCCTCAATAACAATATTTATCAGGCCAATTCTCACCACGCTTTAGTCCCTGCTCCTCTATGTCGCGTAGTATTTCTTCAGCCTGACATGGGAGTCCATGTGAGCAGAGTTCTTGGATATAAATACAAGTGAAAGTGGAATGCCAAAAGTTCATGGGACCTTTCACCGTCTTCCTAAACACATCATCAGCTTTTTTCAAATTACCTGTCCTAAACAAGGCCTTCATCAAAATCCAGTAGGCGTGATCATTACTCTCTTCCTCATCCAGAAGATCCTGCGCGATTTCCATTGCCAAATCCACCTTCCCACAATCATCTAACTGATCAATCAGAAAATTATATGACGACAAAAAAGGAGGTATTTCATTGTAAAAATAGCACAATCCACGAATGGCTTCATCAAACATACCCACACTAAAGAAGGCCTTAAAAACCGCCTCAAGAGCCTTAGCCAAGTAATTATAACCCTCCTCCTCCGCATATGAAGTACAATTTTGAGAAGCTTCGAATTCCAATGCATAAAACAATTCCCTAGCAAGCCAATGATCCTTTTCCTTTTTTGACTTGACTAGGAGCTCTAAGATCACAGAGTCTAGCATCGTATCCATACGCCAATAACAAAACAACCTAATAATAGCTACATAAATATTCATATCAGGGGGTTTGAAGAAGCCCTCATCTTCAATAGCCTAAAAATTTGCATGGAGGATTCCTCCAGGGGTTTGAGCCTTTTAGTTGTTTTACTACTACTACAGCTAATTTGAGTAGTTTGAGGAACGGTTGTAGTTTGTGGAACGGTTGTTTTACTAATACGAGGGGGATTGGATATTTGATGTTCAGAATCATCAGAAAAACCCTTTGAAACTGAACCTGAGCAGTATGAAGAAATCAAACTCCCAAGAACTGATCTTAATGGAATGAATTGGTTAATATATTTGGAGGGTTTTGTTTGAGAAGCAAACCTTATTGTGCGAACACACAACATGGCCATGACGGCGGCGAAAGGACGTAGAAATGGCAGTTCTTGAAAATTCTTCTCTGTTGACAAGAATTATTACTTTCAGTCTACGTAAACTAACTAAAAACCTAAAAATAATGATAATTTTCCATTTTTCAATAAACCCTTAAAAAATATATACCTTTAGAAATAAATTTATAAAAATATTATTATTTATACCTTTATTTATAATGTAGTTTCTATATTATCCTCAAATAAAACAATTTAAATTTTCACAGTCGTACACAAATATTAGAACTAATGAACGTATTAATAGTCTTTTAAGTGTTGTGATTAACAATTTCTTATATAACCTCCTAAGGATTATAGGATATGTGTGTTTCGAATCGCAAAATGATTTGGACTACTGCGTTTCTAAAAATGTGAAAAAATGCGAAACCTAATTGCCTCCAAACAAACCTCCAAACAAAGGCACCTAAAGGGGAGGACAATAATTTGCCTTGGGTGAACCAAAGTAGAACTGTAATGTTCTCTTTGTGCCCAGGTTTACCTGTATTTAAAAAGTCATTTCACTTGAAAATGTAAATTCTGTAATTACAGGCAAATGAAAACATTACAAGTTCTTATATTTCAACAATTAGGCACGAGGTTAAAAAGTCGCAATACGCTCATTTACAAAGAGTTCAAACAACTCAGCACAGAGTTAACAAAATAGAAAAGCATAGCAATATAACATCACAACATCAACTGTTAGACGAAACATTATTGCAAATATTCCTCTCCTTTTCTTCTCAACTCTCCTTCCTCTTCTAGTGTATTCAATGCCGCCTCTTCTTCTTCTTCTTCTCTTCCTTTTCCTGTGCGTTCTTCAACTGCCAAAACCAAAACTTAATGGTCAGATTATACCAAGATTAACCACAAATAGAGAAAAATAGCCATATTGTTTTCTCAATAACAATCAATTTGTGTGTGTGTGTGAGAGAGAGAGAGAGGGAGGGATAGAGAACCATTATAATAAGAATTCTGACGAAGACCGCGACAAAGTCTGTAAATAGAGTTAGAGAGTGCTTGACATAGTCCAGATCACCATAATGAGCCTTCTCAATTATGTCCTGAGTGTCTACAACTATGTATCCAATGAACACCAGCAGGCCAAAATATAGCTGCAAAAAAAGAATAGGAAATTGTCATGACAAGAGTTCATTTCTAAAAAGTTAGTGAAAAATGTAAGATACGCCCAACAAGTACCTCAAACTTGAAAAGGGCCAAAGACCCTCCAAAGATGGAGGATGCAAAGTGCAGCCAGAAAAGGATGGAGACCCCAGAAGAAAGCAGGCCTGCCAAATACAGATATTCTCTACGCCTTGCCAACATTGCGGCTGCTGAGAAGCACCCGAAGGCAACAGCACATCCAACAACAGCGCCAACCAAGAGGCTGCAACAGGGACAAACAAACACACATCAGGAATACTAACTAAGATATAATCTCGATATTGAAGCGTGGAAAGATAAAATTGTGAGATATCAAAACCAAGGATTAACAGAATTGAAAAATCCATTCTAGTCCACGGTCAAATGAAGATATCAAGAATCACTGAAGTGTAAGCTACAGAAGCATTCCTCAAAACTACAAATTTTAGTTGGAAGTGTGCACATGAAGGGTAAGCTGTATCCTAAAACCAAATCATGCGAAACAATATTCCCCCACAACTCCCAACATGATTCCATAAAACTTTAACCAATCTAACTAAAACACAGCGTGGAACACATACCTAGGGTCAAAGTCAATCGCCAATTCAACGAGAGGACCAATAGAAGCCCCTTGGAGGGTTGCAGATGCCATCAAAAGTGAAATCCTTTTATGCTGCCCATAGTAGACCAGAAAGAATCATTAAGCACCTAGTAAATCATACATGAACTATAATAAACTAAAATGTATGTATTAGAGGCACGGACTACAATACATACCTCTTCATATGTGGGAGTGGACAATAACCACACCATGGATCCAATAGATCCCAGAGTGGTAAGCAGACCACCAACATTCCACAATATGTGAAGATAAGACCCAGCAGCTAATGCTACAAGTGCGCAGCACAGTGTCAGATAAACCTGGAAACAAGAGGCAAGAGATAATGTAAGCAAATACAATCATCCTGAAAAGTGGCTCCCAAACAATAGACAAATCCATGCCAAAACACATAAAAGGTTAGATGTACAAGAAAAATAGAGCTAATAAAAAGAAAAATATTTGTCATCAGGCAAACAAACACACAAACAACAGGACAATAATAAAATTATCAAAACATCATGCAGAAAATTCAATCTCAAAACAAGAATAAACGGGAGCAACAATTTTGTGATGAGCCTAGATGTGCCAAATTAAACAACATTAGCACTTCAAGATAGTGTATGCATATGTTTGGTGTGAAACTGTGGAATATTTAAGAAGGCACGCCCCAAGTTCCACAATTAGTGTGGATACCTACAAGTATCAGTTCAGAAATTTCACATCAAGATATCAAACCGCTATATACCTCTCCACTCCATACTGGATTAATATTCCAATATTTTCTCCAATAAAACAAGTAGCAATCTAAAGAACATTGAACACAATATTCCATCCTGAATTAGTTATTCAGAATAATTAATTTTTCAGTATTGATACAATTAATAAATTAATTAAAGTTTTAACTCTCAACAAGAACAATAGGTTGAACAGTTAAACACGGGAAAGCCGTGACATTTCGGAGATAATTATTAAACCATAAAACAAACAAAAAGGTAACACTATTCAAAGGACAGCACGATTATCGGGGTTCAGCACCAGAGCACATCACAAATTCGTAAACCGTGTAAAATTCGACCACGATTTTTTGTTCTCCGAAACTAAATTCAGTAACCTACATAAATTTACCCACTAGGTGAAGCATAAATCCTAAAAATAAATCTCATACATGAGACACAAAACAACAATTCATAATTTAATAAGACTTGTTCTCCGGAAATATACAACACGATCAGATAATATAAGGCAGTAATCATCAAAACAAAAACACAGGAAAGAAGAATTACGAAACCTGCTTGAGATGATTTTGAACGACAGGAGAGATCTGCCGGAAATTCTTAAGAGAGTCGTAAGTCCAACGGTTTCTTGCCGGCGATTGCGAATCGAAGAACGAAGTAAACCCTTCCATTCCTTCTTTCTCTTCTCCTATAAGCTTTCGTCCGAATAATTGCAGTAAATTGTGAGATGGCTTGATAAGTGACCTTCAAGGTGGAAGGCGAAAAGATTGATGCTATTTATAGCGGTATCGGGTTTAAAGTCTTGGTGATATTTGGGGAAGACTTTGGGGGTTGTTTGGTAATCTCCTCGAAACTGCTAGAATGACCAGGAAGAATCAAGATCGGAGACTTGGGGAGGATGACGTTAAACACGTAATTTGACATTTACGTGGACAATTATGTCCTTAATTCTTAGTTTTATTACTTCTATACCCGGTTCCCGGACCCGTTAACAGCCTTCAGGACTTTTCGAGGACGGCTCTATGAGAATTTCAGCGATATTTCTTGCGTGTTGTGTTTATTTATGGCTTTTTTCACTCTCAAAAAAGTTAAATTATAATTATTTCCCTTTTAATAAGATATCTAAAATTATGTATGAATGACTCGTTATTTAATTTTAAAATAATATTATTTATTATAAATTTTATTCTAAAAATATTTTTTTCTATTATATTGGAACTACACTATTAAAAATGGATAGTTTATCGTCTTAAAAAAAATTTCTCCCACTCCCTACTTTAGGGCGTTACATTTGCGCGCTACAGTTTTTTTTTTTAAGCACAACCACGTTTTTAAAAAATATTTTTAAAAAAAAATAAGACAGTAGATATCATATCAATAGACTATAGATATCAGATCAAGAATAAAAAAGAAATCATACAATAAAACTAAAACATACTTAACAACAAGGGAGATCACATCATGATTATATAGACATTAGATCACAGAATACTAGACATCAGATCAACACACTATAGAGATCAGACAACCCACCACGTCTCAGAATAACTAGCACCACGTCTCAAACAACTAGAACCACGTCAAAAAACATCTACATCAGATCACAGAATACTAGACATCAGATCAACAGACTATAGACGTCAAAAAACATCTACATCAGATCACAGAATACTAGACATCAGATCAACAGACTATAGATATCAGACAACCCACCACGTTTCAGAACAACTAGCACCACGTCTGAAAAAACTAGAACCACGTCCAAAAACGTCTACATCAGATCACAGAATACTAGAAATCAGATCACAGAATACTAGATATCATATCAACAGACTATAGATATCAGACAACTCATCACGTCTCAGAACAACTAGCACCACGTCCAAAACAACTAGCACCACGTCCAAAAACGTATACATCCAGACATGTGAATTTAAACTGATTTTTTCACAAAACATCTCACCTCGTCTCAGAACAACTAGCACCAAGTCCAAAAACGTCTACAATCATGCATGTGATTTTAAACTGATTTTTTTCACAAAGACAGTCTACCACGTCTCAGAACAACTAGAACCGCGTTTCAAAAAACTAGCACCACATCCAAAAACGTCTACATCTAGACATGTGAATTTAAACTAATTTTTTCACAAAACATCTCACCTCGTCTTAGAACAACTAGCACCACGTCAAAAAAGTCTACAATCATGCATGTGATTTTAAACTGATTTTTTTCACAAAGACAGTCTACCATGTCTCGGAACAACTAGCACCACGTCTCAAACAACTAGAACCACGTCCAAAAACGTCTACATCCAGACATGTGAATTTAAACTGATTTTTTCACAAAACATCTCACATCGTCTCAGAACAACTAGCACCACGTCCAAAAACGTATACAATCATGCATGTGATTTTAAACTGATTTTTTCACAAAGACAGTCAACCACGTCTCAGAACAACTAGTATCACGTCTCAAAAAACAAGCACCACGTCCAAAAACGTCTACGTCCGGACATGTGAATTTAAACTGATTTTTTCACAAAACATCTCACATCGTCTCAGAATAACTAGCACCACGTCCAAAACATCCAGCTACGTCCCGCTACGTCCCATAACACCTTCTACCATGTCCAGCAGCAGGGAGGAATAAAAAACAACTCATTTCACATGAAAGTGTCAACACCTCACAGAAAACATTTATATATCATATTTCTGAGTAATATAACATTATTTGAATAAGAAAACACGAATATAACATCATTAATATATTACCCGACATCAAATCTAAGGTTCCGTAAATTCATAAAATACAGTTCATACTTTATGATGTAGTATTTTTTAAGAAGAATAAGTTATTTTTGAAGAAGAAGAAGAAGAGATTTTTGAAGAGGAAGAAGTGATTTTTTAAGAAGAAGAAGTGATTTTTCCATTGTATTTGGTGTTGTTCGTCGAAAAATACAATCACAGATCTCCGTTGAATTTGTATTTTGATGAAGATTTCATTGAATCCGGTTTCGAATGGAGTGCGACAAAGAAGAAGAAGTGATTTTTGAATAAGAAGAAAGTGAGCTTTTGTTGAAGAAGAAGAATAAGAAGAAGAAGAGCGTGAGTACAGGGTATAATTTGCGATATTTTTGGGGTAGGAGTAAAATTGTATAAATTACCCTAAAGTATCATATAATAATGTATCCAAAAAATTATCATATAATTAGAAGAAAGTGAGCTTTTGTTGAAGAAGAAGAATAAGAAAAAGAAGAACGTGAGTACAGGGTATAATTTGTGATATTTTTAGGGTCGGAGTAAAATTGTATAAATTACCCTAAAGTATCATATAATAATGGGACTTGCTATTTGTATCATGAATTTGCTATTTGTATCACAAAAAAAAATAAAAATATTAATAAAATGACCCAAATGCCCCTAAGATCAAAAAAACTAAAAAATTGACAGATTTTATGTGAAAAAAGGGGTGAAAATTGCGTTTTAATCTCAAAAAAACGCAATGAAAAAACGTTTTGGACATACAAAATTTATCCAAAATTGCGTTTTTATATGTAAAAAACGCAAATCGGGTGCGTTTTTTGAATATGAAAAACGCCAAATGTCTGCGTTATTGCATATAAAAAACGCAAAAATGTTATGTTTCCACCATGGTTCGCTCGTTAAAATATTGCGTTTTTTACACAATAAACGTCAAAATTTGAAGTTTCCACCATGGTTCGCTCGTTAAAATGTTGCGTTTATGACATGTACAGAAGTTAAAAAACGTTTACATACATTCATGTGAATTGGCTGAAAAATTCATACACAACAACTACCCTAAAATCAAATCCAGATAAATTCTTAACTTAAAAACATTGTTGGATCATTCAGTTGGCGGCGAAAGAATATTTAGCACGCGAATCATCACGATATGGTAAGTTTCCGTACCTTATAGTTATATAAGTTTTTTTAAAAATATTGTATGTCGAAACACGCTAAAATAACGTTTAGGAATCGGTCAAACGTCCCTTTGTAGCGTTTCTGATTGTAGAAAAAGTGGCTTTTTAGTGTTTCCGACATGCATTATATAAAAAGTGTTGCGTTTTTGACATGCATTATATAAAAAGTGTTGCGTTTTTTACATGCATTATATAAAAAGTGTTGCGTTTTTGACATGAATTATATGAAAAGAGCTGCGTTTTTGACATGCATTATATAAAAAGTTCTGCGTTTTAGGTTGCTGAAAACCACATCTGGTTGCGTTTTTTTATGTACGAAACGCACCCTTATTACGTTTTTGCAGACAAAAACGCACATTTGTAGCGTTTTTATCTGCAAAAACGCAAAAATGGTGCGTTTCATGCATTAAAAAACTTTAAATTGTTGCGTTTTTTGATTGGAAGAATCATAACTGTGCTGTAATTTTAATTAATCTGTGTATTCATCTACAGGCTGACAATGATGATTACGATGAGGATGAGTTGTATGATGATGATGAGGAGGCGGAGAACGAAGAGGAGGATGACGATGAAGATGAGGATGTAAATGACAATGAGGCGGATAATACTCATGGGGAGCCGGTGGAACTTGAACCTGGCGCAGATTTGAGTGGATATTTCAAGATTGACAGAGAGTTTCGAACTATTGGCAAGGCTTTGAAATATTGCCAGAAAATAGCTAAGAGGCTGAAGTTTGTGATTACAAAGAGGGGAGGTAACCAAGGATTTGCGACGTACTACTTCTCGTGCAAGCGATGGAGAGATCCTGCCAAAGCCCCTATCCCAACTAGACGGAAGAATACAAGAAGGAGCGGCACTAATTGCCCCTTTAGGTTGACTTGTAAGCGGATTGATTTAGGACGGCACAAGGTTTATACAAACCCAGGAGCAGCGTCAACTCACAATCACACTGGTATTTCATTATTTGCGCTTAATTTTAATTAAGTTGATTGATGTGTTGTATGTATTAATTGTTGTTATAATTACATGTGATTTACAGGTATAATGCATCCATATGGTCACAGACAGTTGAGCCATTTTACAAAGGATTCAAAGGCTGTTGCTGAATTTATGCTGCGTTCGAATGTAAAGCCAAAGTGTGTTTGGGAAGCTGTTAATAAACAGTTTCCCGATTCCCAGGTACCAATCAAGTCTGTGTACAATTTGAAAGGAGAGATGAAAACCGCCGGATTGGAAGGTAGGAATATTGGGCAGCAATTTATTCATTTGGCTGAGGAGAAGCAGTACTATCTGAAGATTCTGAAGGATGCGAACACTGATGAGATCACACATGTGTTCTTTGCACATCCAACATCAATTCAGATGTTCAACAGATGGTATTGGGTGGTTGGGATTGATTCTACCTACAAGACGAACAAGTACCAAATGCCTGTCGTCGAGATGGTAGGTATGACTCCTACAAATAAGAATTTCAATATTGCATTTGCTATTGTCAGGAATGAGAAACAGGATACATATGACTGGGTTATGAGGAACTTGAGATTTTTGCTGCCGGCTAGTTTGTCACCTAGTGTGATTGTGACAGATAGGGAGTTGGGCTTGTTACATCCGATTAAGGATCATTTTCCCGCTTCACATCACTTGTTATGTTTGTGGCATATTGGGCGTGATGTGAACGCGTGGTTGGAAAAAAATGTTGGGAGGAGGAACAAAAATTTAGCATGTGATATTCATGACAACTGGTGGAAGAAAATCATTAAGGCTCCGACAGTAGAGGAATTTAATCGTATATTGCAGAATTTCAAGGTTAAGTACACTCTCCTTGAGCCGTTGGCTGTTGAATATCTAGAGACTACATGGCTCATTCACAAGGAGAAATTTGTTCGAGCCTGGACCAATCAATTTCTCCACTTTGGTAATACTTCCACTAACAGAGTAGAGGCTTCGCATGCTGCTATGAAAGATTGGCTTAATTCTTCCACCAATTCCCTTGACACTTTGTTCACAAAGATTGACTCTCACCTCAGCCACTTGTACCCTCACATCGGGTTAGTTTTCTTATTTAATTGTTTATAGCTGATGTTGTTTAATGTCTTTGAATTTAATTTGTTGGTATGCTTCTATTTATTTAGATAATTCGATTAATTTTATTTTTAATTGACATTATTATAGAGGCTCCCTTGAGGCTTCCATCTCCACGACTCAAACAAGTATGCAGGGATATCCATACTGTTATTTGAACAAGTACGTGTCACACCATTGTTTGAAGTTGGTTAGGAAAGAAGTTCGGCGGAAGGATAAGTTGGGAGGCCTTGTACTTGAGCGATGTGGATGTGTGCCCAAGGTGACACGTGGTATTCCCTGTGCGTGTGACATATTCAAGGCACAGTCATTGCCTGAATATCCCTTACTTCCACACGTGCATGAGTTTTGGAAGAGGCTGACCATTGTGCCATCACATGGGGATGCGAATTACATTGATGAGGACATCAGGTGCGAATTTCAATTATGACATTTAATATTATGCAATTGAATTGACAATTTTTTTTGTTTTGAAGAAATATTTGGAGTTGATATATATGTTTGTTAAGGTATTTCAACGAGGAAGTAGTCCCCACCGTATCTACCAGTCCGTCTTTTTTGGCCCGGCTGTTGAATAGGGCGTACGTAGAGCAGATGTACCCTGACATGGCCAGTGTTGGAGAGCCAGGTACATCGGGACCCCAAAGGGGGCGACCACCAAATAGATTACATCATTCTGTTATGCGCGAGTGGAGCTCACGCGAAAGAGCTACACGTGGCCGGCGTGGCAGGTGCCGTTCAGGGTCATCAGGTCGATCAACCGGTAGATCACACCGCATTCATACAGGTTTTGATGGTGGATCTCCATTTAGGACATGTAAATAAGTCCTTTATTTTAGTGTGATTGTGAATAGATTACATGTTGAAGGTTTGTTTATTTACTGTAACGTAATTACTTAACAGGGTCTGGTGGAGACATTCAGTGTGTGCCAGCATTTTTTCAGCCTTATTGTACAGGGTGGTCAGATGTAAATGGGGATGGCCATTGTGGGTTCCGAGTAATTTCTACGTACCTTTTTGGCCACGAGAAATATTGGAGGTTAGCTCGCAGGTCATTGAGTGGAGAGATTACGAGCCACCCGGACAGGTACAGAGGCGTATTCGAAGCATTAGAGTTGCGTCCGGCCGATGGAGATTTTGTGGCCATGGTACTTAGGCGACTAAATTTCGAAGGCACTGATTGTGGTGAGCAGCATTGGATGGCTACACCTACGGATTTGTTCCCTCTCGCCACTTATGCGAATGCACTGGTAATACAGTTTGATCGTACTCGTTCAGATGGAAATTATTCTGTACTACCTTTGTATTGCTCGACTGGCGACACCCAACCGGAAAGGGTTATAGCGCTTGCCCTTGTGAATGGGAATCATTATGTACGCGTAGATGTGGTCGATGACTGCCCTATCCCGCCGCTGAGCTTCGTTTGGCACCATCAGCGTCATGCTGAAAGTGTAGGTGAGTGGCCACAAAATTTAGAAGCTAGATTTAATGCTTGGAATGCACTACGAGATGGCTAGGATGTATATTGTAAGGAGTCTATTGAAAGGATTCTATTCTGATTGATGGATATTAATGCATTGATAAGCAAATCTACTCCATAGTTAATGTTGCATCTGTTTCACAGTATCCCCATTTTTTCTTCTTTTTCATTTCCCGAGTTATTGTTACTTCAGATTCCAACGTTTCAAACTAGGGGTTTATTGCCATGTGACATATGTTTTATTATTATTATCTTGTGCCTACCACCACTTATTCTGGGTTTTGAAGAAATATACGTAACAAAATACAACATACATATGAAGAAGACAATAAAATATAATCAGCGTAATAATAATACAATATTCAGAAAATGTATACAAAAATAGTCCAATCCAAAGATCATATGGAACGCTCGAACTCATCCTCTAGCTCTGCAGTACGAGGTGCGAACTGATCGTACAAATCAGGAACGCTCTCCCGCACTACATCTAATAATGCATGATGTAGCGCTCCATACTGACCCATCCACTGCAAACATATAAACAATATATTAGATTCCTCTGAACATAATTTAACATATAAACTATATTACATTAATTAATATGAATACTTACAAACTCTGAGGCCGCGCGACGTGGTCGAGGTGGCTCGATAGCAGCATGGGGATCCGGGGGAAGCACGCGCGGACGTGATCGGGGACGAAACCAATCTAAGTAGCCGTCGACCGCAGCACTCCGAGGAACAGCGCCACCTGTCCGCTGGCGGCCAGCTAGGGAAATACCCATGGAAGCCGTGCCGAACTCCTCCCACGCAGACTCTGCATACTCGACGGCGTGTCGGACCACGTATGATCTCCCTGAGTATCCGCGGTAGGTGTCCCGGCCCGGACGGATGAAGCGCGAGGGAATCCACTGTACATACCCAATCTGGCGGACGCATCGGTCTGGCATGTACGGCTCGATGTAGTCCCTGTACGCAATAAGTCCACGGTACAGGGTCCTCGGCGTCCGCGAAACGGCGTCCCGTCCGTAAGGCATCCAAGTAACCTTTGAAACGTAGTTAAAGATTATGAATAATAATTTATATAAAATAATTTAAATCAAAATATATTTGAAGAAGACATTTATAACTATTTACTAACCATGTCGGCTGTCATCTCGTCCAGCGCATGTCGTATGGCGGCCAAGCGCTGCTCTGTGGTAGCGTGGTGGTCGATGGCCCATCTCGCTGCACGTGGCTGAGCGGCGTGCAATGGTAGGGGCCGAGGGTGGGGTCTGAAATCCGGAAAGTGCTCGTATATCCATGACTGTAGTAGAGTCATGCATCCAGCAACCGCAGCACTCCCATGAGATCTCAAAACGCCGGCGGTCGGCGGTTTGAGATCTCAAAACGCCGGCCGATGGCGTTTTGAGACCCCAAAACGCCGGCGGCCGGCTATTCCGGCGGCAAAAATCCACCTAATTCATACCAATTAGCGTTTCTACATATCTAAACTCACATAAACAACGATTTCTAACAAAATAAACGCAATATAAACGTAAAAAATTGCAGAAAAACTCATATTCATATAGATGTTTACCCGGTTAATCAGTGGACCTTTGCCCGCTCCGTGCCTTCGTGGTTGTTCGCCATCTCCTCCGTCCATGATTTGCGTTTTTGGCTGACAAAATCTAAGCAAATTTGCGTTTTTGGTGTGAATTTTGGAGAAAAATAGGGCAAATGGTTCGGCTGCCAATTTGTGGGCTTTTATCCGAATTTCTGGCCGGAAACGCACCCTTTCAGCGAGCGAACCATGGACAAAACGCCTGATTTTTGCGTTTCGTCCATGGTGAAAACGCAAATAATTTGCGTTTAATATGATCTAAAAACGCAAATTTTCGGCGTTAGTACTGTTAAAAACGTGCCATTTTTGCGTTTTATGCCATTATAAACGCGATCTTCGTTAGTTTTTACATGTACAAAACGTTTTTTTCATGCGTTTATCAGCATGACAAAAACGCATTTTTTGTGCGTTTTTGTCCCCCACTTAGTATTTTTTTCAAAAGTTTCACCATAAGGGCATTGTGGTCATTTTATTATTATTTTTATTTTTTTTTGTGATACAAATAGCAAATTCATGATGCAAATAGCAATCCAGTATAATAATGTATCCAAAAAATTATCATATAATAATGTGTACGAGTAGAAAATAGAATTATAATATAATTTAAAAATATTAAATATTAGATGAGAGGATATGTATAAAAATATAAATAGAAAATAAATCAGGAAAAATAATAATTTGGGTAAAATAAAAAGAAAATAATAATTTTTTTTTAAAAAAAGAACGAATTGGAGGAACAAAGAAGACATGTCTCGCCGGATTTCCTTTTTCATCTTCCCATTCTGACTTCCTCTGTGGATTATACTTATAGATTTTGGGTGTTTAGGGATTAGTTTTTGGCAATTGGATTTGCGTATTGTTTCCACCGGAGGAGGAGTCGGAATTCGCCGTCGTGCCGGACCCTTTTTTGATTTGTTCTGAGCTCAACACTCCTTCTCCAGTGCATCTGTTTCCAAAGAGACGATCAGACCCGTAGGTAGCTTGTCGCCGCCGCTTTCATCTGCTCGGACTGAGCTGCTACTCTTACGCTTGATATATTTATAAAATGGATAATCCCTCCGCCGATGCTTTCGGATCTTCGACTGCCCCGCTGACTTGGCACGACTTCCTCGAACGCATGCGTCATCCCTCCGCCGCCCCATTTGTAAAAGACATTAAGAGGTAGTACTATTGTAACAATTACTAACATTGCTGAATCCGTTGACTATAAATTGTATTGTCTTTTATGAGTAAGTGTAAATGTATGTACTAAGTAAGTATTAACTGCATCAAAGCCTAATAAGGGAATGAAAGATTTCATTTAATTCAGAGTGTTTGACTAATTTTTGTTTTTTCAGAAGTTAAAGTGATATTTCCCCTCCCTTTTCATGGCAGTTTTATAGTGTCATTTTTGAATACTGCCCCTGATGGAGAAAGGGATAGTGCAGCTGTCCAGGAGTTTCTTGGAAACATGGAAGCTGCATTTAGAGCTCATACCCTTTGGGCTGGTTGTTCTGAGGAGGAATTGGAGAGTGCTGGTGAGGTTAGTTGATTTTCTTCTTTTTTTTCATGTTAGTTTAGATTCTTGTCCATATTTAAGGGCACAAGAAGTTGAATTTACCTCTTTTGGACATACGTTAGTTCTTAAAGACATGGTAGATCTTTTGTTCTGGAACATTTGAAAGGAGGGCCTCTTGTCTATTTTTAGTAAAGATCAGCATAAAAGTTCCTTCGGTTTTTGCCTGTTCAAAATGGGCTGAGATTCTTTTTGGATCTTCTGTAGAGTAATCATGCATAAGAATGCCTAGTTTATTTGGTTATTGCTTGAAGTGTGGTCAATGGATTGTTTTATTTTTTCAGCAACAAGTTAACTAATAATGTTGAACTTGCTTGGAATGTATGTCAAAAGAAAATCGTTTCAGTATGTGAGCCAAATGATTGAAACCATTTGCCACAATAGTAGCATTTGTCTGTAGTGAGTTCTTTCTGAAAAAATCTCTTGTTTCTCAACCATGAAGGATGGAACAGTTATTTGGTCCAAATCAAGTTACTGGCATAATGAAAATGAACATGTTGTTGAGTGTTTGTTACATCTATTGTCCTTATGTTATGTTTGTGAGGTTTATCATGTTCCCCCTCATCCAAGAGGAGGAGAAGGGATCTGAAAAAGTGGATTGAAGATGTTTAATCTGAGGCATGTAGCTTTCTTACTTTATGAATATTCAACACTTTATTTAACAATAAATAACTGGAAACTGTATTTGGAAAAGAAAATTTGTTGGCTCCAATCTTATCAACAAAATAGTGCATATATTCTTTGGTCACTGCCTTATTAATTTTTCTTAGAGAGGTGGAAAGTAATGCTTGATTTTCCAACAAAATGTTCTTTAAGTTCTGTGTGAAAGATTTAATTTGATTGGTTGGTCGGCTTTGTTTTGTCAATTTGCAAATGGTGGAAAAGAATTTTTGGCTAATAAGTGGTGGACATTAGATTGATTCAAAGAATGTTGTTGGGGATGTAATGAAGAACATGTGTCAAATTATTTTTTTGAGCTATATATGCCATTTTGTATTTGTCCATTTATGGTTGGTTCGGAATTAATGTGCTAAAACACCTTATCCCCTTGAAACTCTTGTACTTATTCTAATGGCATAGCATCCTTTCATTTTGTAGGGGTTGGAGAAGTATGTAATGACAAAGTTATTTACCCGTGTATTTGCATCACTTCAAGAAGATGCTGAGGCTGACAATCAACTGTCTCACAAGATTTCTTTAATTCAACAATTCATTCAGCCGGAGAATTTGGATATCAAGCCTACCTTTCGAAATGAAACTTCATGGTTGGTAAGTTAAGGGTCTGAATTTTGGAATTATAACTCTTGATACATCATGTTCGGGCATTGCTTGTGAAAAGTTTGTAATGAGGAATGAGACCAAAATATTTTTAGTAGTAATTGTGACATTTTATATTGTATTCACCTCAAAGAACCCCGGGTTGTTCACAGATGAATAGGGGATATTTCTACTTTCTTTCAAGTTGCTCATGTAGAACTTCTTCAGTTCCCTTCAAATTTCCTCAAGTTTAGTTGTAAAGCCTGTAATGCTATAATTTAGAGGTTTGGGGATCACACTAGTGACGGAAAAGACTTTGCTTCCACTCAATGGGGAATAAGGCATTACATATATAAAACGTTTGGGAAGAGAGAATAATGAGTATTTCGTTGAACTGCCTTACTGAAATAATACAAATTTCTAATCTGTTTAGGCTTTGGAACTTTAGTGTTGACTGTTTAAGTAGAATGGTAATGGGGGCCATTTATTTTCTTGAGGTCAGAGGATGATTGCAAATGGGTGTTACTGATGGATGATTTAGTGGGTAGGTTTCTATGCATAAGTTTATACATGTTTGCAACTGTTTCCATGGGAAAACTTGGCAAAGAACAGGATAGAGACATTGGGTCATTGTTCCCCTTCGTTGAATGAATGGTCAATTGGCTACATCTCTAATACACCCATTTCTTTCCTGCTTCTCACTGTCACTACCTTCTGCTGAAATTGTTTATAGAAAAGATTTCTCTTCCTTTGTTGGCATTGCTACCTGATTGCTTTTGTGTGCAATTTGTGCTACTGATTCTTCTGAGAATCATTGTTTTTCTATTTTTTCGGCCTACAATTTTCTCTTTGAATTTAGCATAGCTAGGTTTTAATTAAGCTAGCAGTCAGAAGTCTTAATTCCCTGTGATATTTGTTCTTTGTTGGCAGCTTGCTCAAAAGGAGCTACAAAAAATTAACATGTACAGGGCACCAAGAGACAAGCTTGCATGCATTCTGGATTGTTGCAGGGTTATCAATAATCTACTCCTAAATGCCTCTATTGCAGAAAATGAGAGTCCTCCTGGAGCTGATGAATTTCTTCCTGTTCTTATATATGTTACTATAAAGGTGAATCACTAGCCTTTCTTTCTCAATCTTATCTTGATTAATTGACTAAGCCTTGAAGATCTTAAATTTTTTTTATTTCCTTTCTAAATAAACTGTGCTCATTTATTAATGGAAGCAATTCTTTTTTATTCGGGTTTTTCGTACTTCCTTAATTAATCAATTTATTAGTTTTCTCTTGCTTTTTGTACTGATATTAGTATGTCGTAATCTAGGTTTAAGATGGTAATATTGTCTTTGCAGTGACTGTCATTTTCAGTAAGAATTTTTTGCTGTAATGATTAAACATGCTTTCTATTAGTCCCTGTAAACTGTTATTTCAAATATTGTTGACATAATATGAGTATTAATGAAGCTTTTTCCAAAACATAATAGATTCATGTCTTAGATTCAAAACCGCTCGCAGATCACTTATGAAGGGGTTATGAGATGATTTCCTTTGCCACGAACTTGGTTAAGGAGATATATCATGCTCCCTTTTGTGCATTAGATTAGTTAATGGTAAGTGATAGGACTAGAATATGGTAGACCTCTTATTTCTCTATATTTGTTCATTTGCTTTGTTAAAATATATAGCTTGATAGTCATGAAGTTTATAAAGAAGATGAAAATATCCCCTTTGCTGATTAGCCTTAGTCCAAACTGTTAGATGCTCTGTTGAGTATAGCTAATTCTCCGATGGCATTCGTATTTGTAGTTTTGCTTTGGTTAAAGGTTTGAAACCATATTCAAGTCATTATGTTTGAAGCCGTGGGAAAACTAATGGAACATGGATCCAAAAGGACCGTTGTGGTCTTGAAGTTTTGTCCTCGTCTTCATTTAGGATAGTGGTTTGTGGTCTTCGTGCAGCATGTTTCTTTTTGCCTAAATGTTATTTATTCTCGTGCTTCCTCAGAATAACAACTTTTAATGTGTCAAACAGGCAAACCCACCGCAGCTGCATTCCAACTTATTGTATATACAGAGATTTAGGCGCCAAACTCGTTTGGTATCCGAATCAGCCTATTTTTTCACAAACATGCTCTCAGCTGAGGCTTTCATCACGAACATCGATGCAAAAGCTCTTTCTATGGACGAAACTGAATATGAAAACAACATGGAATATGCTCGTGCTCTCGTTTTGGGATTATCAGGGAGCTCAGACAATCTTTCTAGTCATCAAACAGATCAACAACATAGCGAAGCCGTGGATTCCCAGAAAGGTGCAGCAAATGTTAACAAGGATGAACTCTTGTCCGGGACGAGATCAAAGGATGAAGATCAATTGTCTAGAACCCCATCAATCTCGGATCTTGAAAATAAAGGGGCAAGAATGATTCTGAAAGAGGAGGATAAGGTGAAGCAGGTATTTCATGAGTATCCTTTCTTGTATTCTCAGGTTGGTGATCTGACCATTGCTGATGTAGAAGAGCTTCTAAATAACTATAAGGAGCTTGTTTTCAAGTATGTGTGTCTGTCTAAAGGGTTAGGTGTGGAAGCTCCCTTCATTAATTCTTCATCCGTAAAGCAAGATGAATCAGAGGGGACTAAGTTTGTAGCTTTGGAGGTTGAGGAAAACTCCAGAGAAGAAAAAGTCTAGTTGTATTTTCTGATGTGTTGTGTTTTTAGGCATTCTGTTCGTCGATTTTTCGATTAAATCATTTTACTTGTATATTACTACTTCCGTCTCGAAATATAATCGTGTTTGTTATATATTTTTTTTTTTTGGTTCGACAAAGAGTACTATAGAGGGAGAGATTCAGTTCAAAGGCAGGCAGGGTGTTGCAGTTTCACGGTAGTGAAGAATTTTATGTCAAATTGGTCCTCTTCCAAAACGTTATGGCCCAAAATATTAGGGTTTTGTAGCTGTTTGTAGAACGAGATATTACCTGTTAATCGAAGAATAAGATTTTTATTTATGATGTTATTTTAATTTAATAAATCTAAATTTATTTATTTTATTTTATTTTGATAACAAAATACAAATAATTACTACACCAGTCTAGCAAGACATTTCGCTTTAGTGAAGAGTTTCAATTCGTCCCAATGCAATGCAATCACCATACTAGTTTAGTGTAACACCATTTTTCCATCCATCCATCCATCCATCCAATTATTTTTTTATCTATTTATATATATATATATATATATATTTTTGAGTGTAAAGAAGGAGCCAAATTTAACATTATAAATGTACAACTCGAACTCAAAATTTTTATGCTTTCAAGTGCCTTCATTGTCATCTGCTTCATGCTCCTCAGTCCATCTATCTATTTCAAAATAATAATTTTTTTAATAAAATAAATAAAATTATTTTTTAAGATAAAATAATATTATTTTTTATGTAAAAATTCAAATAAGGAATATAATAATAATAGTTAATATTTAAGATGAAAAATACGTTAGAGATTGCTTAACCAAAACATCATTTTTGGGGTTATATTTGCACAAAGGAGTACGGCGGATTGGAGATTCGGTTCCCATTTCATTTCATCTGTTACTTAATAAATTACTTTTTTTTTTCCCCTTAAAACTTCACTCGTCATATTTTCCCTTCTAAAATATAACACCATTACTATTATTAATCGACTTTTTTAATATGCACAAAATCTTAATCGATCCTTTATCCCGAAAACACCTCAAACAACATTTCTCTATGAATCAAAAAAATATATCATGCATTCAAATCAAAACCTTATCATTAATAATCACACATGCACAAAAACCGGGAGTTTTAGGACAAGATGTTTAAAAGTTTTTTTTTTTTTTTTTTCCCTATTTTATTTGCTATGCGAACTGGTTTACTGGGTACAAAATATTCATCAGTGCATATGAAGATAGTGGGAATAAGATAGTAAGACACTATTCCTCTTTTCTGATCCCTAATAAAACCCTACACTTTTTAATCCCTAAGATCAGCCAAGAACCCCTTGAATTTGTGTATGACACAACATTCCAACTGGAACGAGAAAATACAGCATTGTTTTTTTTTTTTAACCACTCTAAATTACACAACCTATCATACGGTAAAACTACAGAGAGGGAGAGAAAAATGAGAAGATTTTGAAAATGCAGGATGTTTTACATACATCAAATGGAACAGTACCTGAATGAGATTGTTCATGAGACATTTCCAGATGTTAGGGAGTGTCCATGGATGGGAAGGAATGATCCAGTATTATCCAGGCTAACCCCTTGTCTCTGCATCCTATGTTTTCTTAGAGCTTCATGACATGGAAAGAAAAACTCATGCCTCAAAGCTTCTTCTGCACTGATTCTCAGTCTAGGGTTTACTGCTAAACACTTGTCCACGATATCGAACAGAGAATTCGGAATAATCTCCAGAAAATCTGGTCTTTTAGTGTTCAGTTTACACCAGTCTTTTAGTTTCATGGTTGCCAAGAACTTTATGTCAAATAGCTCCTGTTAAGAAACACAACGCATGCTTTCATTAGAACAACAGTAATACTACTCCAGCGACTATTATTATGGGATAGAGGGAAAATAAAGTCAGAAAACTCATTCTACTGAAAATTATAGTGAGACGTACTGCTGGGAATGAGGATTCACGATTGTGTAACTTGGCTACTTCCCATAGATCTTCACTGCCCCGTAGCTTGGCTATCTCCTTTGCGTTCCTTTCAAAATGAATAACGTTATTGAAGTTTCATCTGCATAAATTAGGTGCCTGCTAATCAACAGACTTTGGACAAAGACAATGTAATCTTACTGGTCAGGTTCGCCAGCGAAAGGTGTCCGTCCAATCATGAGGTAGAGCAAGGTGACCCCGGCTGACCAAATATCAATCTTAGGGCCTTGATGCTGAGATCTAAATAGTACCTGCACAAGAAACAAGCACTCATTGAGTCCCCTAGTGTCAATAAAGACGGGTTAGTTGAACTGTCTTTTTGCAAGATTGGGAGTCGGCAACCCAAAGAGCAAGAAAAGAACAACAAATCTATCACCCCACGGTTACTACAAGGAGTGAGCAAGAACACAAATACTTACCTCTGGAGCCCTGAAGCCCTTGGTGCCGACACAGGGACCTTCTCGCTTAAGTTTTCCATCCCCTACGAAAAGCAAATGATAAGCCAACCAGTGTATCAGCCATAGTTCAGTTCAAGTAATTCAACTGGTTTAATATGAGAGGACCCACCTTTACTCTTCAGCAATCTGGCCCCACCAACAATTCCGCCAGCTGACTGCAGCGGCATTGGAGTTAGATAAACAAACTTTGGATCCACTTTTCCCAGAGGTGCAGCAACCCTCTTTCTCTTGGAAACAGGAACAGTTACTGTCTCACGATTGGTAACTTGCAATGCTTCCTGCACAAGATTGAGCAGCTCCTTCCTACCACGGCAGGGTAAAGGTTCTCTGAACTTTTCAGCAGATGGAGTTTTTGTACTTGTCGCATCTTTCGCAGACGTTATACCAGATCCATCAGCACCTTGGCTTTTGATTATGCTCATAGTGCCACCATCAGCTTGGGGGTTATATTTTCCAATCTTCTTCCTGGTATCCTTACTCATTGCAAGGGGCTTGGATATTCTTTCTTGTTCACGATTAGTTTCTCGTATATCTTGTGACATTGGGAATTTCCTGCTATTTGTAGGTGGTAGAGGTTTGGGGCTAGATAAAGGAACATGATGGTAGCTTGCATTGTGCCCCTCCTTTGTTTTGCCTGGGAAACATTGATATCGCCTTTTAGTCATACCCTATGAATGACACCAAATTACCTCCCCTACAATGCATGTGAGAACTACAAAGGAAAAGACCAATGCAAGCTTGTAGGGAACCAAAAAATTCTGCAACAATGTTTTGTGCTTATTTTTAACACTTGAACTAGTTAATAGCACACTTAATAAAGTTCTAATTCTGGAAAAAGAAACTCCTGTAACGAATGAATGACTTACCAGGGTTACAATACTTATGGTTCAGGTCCTGTTAAAAAAAGAGCACAAAGAAAGAAGGATGAATGTAGAAAATTCAGTATGAAAGCGGAGGGAAGTATAGGTAATGTGGATATACACAATGACACTAACCATGGCTAAATTAAAATCAATGAGATAACCTTTACAGGCCCTTCGGTTGAAAAGAAAGTTACCAGGTTTGACATCTCTGTGAACAATGCCCTGTACATGAAATAGAACATAGTTAAAACAGGTTTGTTCCTAACAAGTAACTCTAACTTTAAAACTTGCTATATGCACTTTAGTTAAAACTACCTGCTTATGAAGTCCAGCAAGGGCTCTAAACATACAGTAACCATACCATTGAAGCTCACCGACATCAATCTCTTTTTTTAAAACCTTGAGGCGAGAAGCAATCAAGTTACAAAAATTTTTTAAAGGTAAAGAGAACCATAGGCATAGAATATAGAATGCAGTAGTAATCACCTCAGGCCGGTCATGATCCACGTGCTCTAACACAAGACAGTCAGAATTCCCGCTTTTGACTGAGCCTTCATATCTTATCACAAAGCTCTTGCCCCTGAAATAATATGTTGCCTATGTATTCAAGACCCACAGGGAGGAAAATATTTTACTAATGAATCTTCTAGAGTGTCCAAGTATTATTACCCAAATCTCTCCAACAGCTTCTGCTCATTATGGACATGATTTCTATTAGCATTAACATGTGGACCTGTGAAACAAAAATTGACCAGTTGAGTACCGCAAAGCACCTTTAGAAACAAAATTCAAAATAGAAATTCCTTCAACGAAAACAGAGCTTGTCCGATTACTTCATTGGAACCAACTGGTGAATACAGAGACATGTACACAAGCAAATGTATTGTATGTGCAATGTCTAATGCTAATATACTTCAAATTATTGAAATAAGAAAATGAAGCTTTTGAAGTTTATGTGCTGTAAAAATAGGGTAACTAAAGGTCTCATCAAAAGATATGGTGCAGTATGAATTGGAAGCCATATTAATACTTAGAACTTTTAGTTTACAAAAAAATATAATGAGCAAAGCAGCATCAGCAAGACATTCAATGATTTTTAAGTCAAAGAACCAAATCATCAAATGGTTTCTGTACCAACTTTTAATGGCAAATGTAACTCCATCAGTCTTTCTTCGTGCCCTATAAACTGTACCATAACCACCTGTAGATATCATTTAAAAAAAGGATTATGAATTGATATGATAAGTAATTGTTTGAAAGTTTACATAAAATGAAAATGCAACTCATAAGCAGAAAAACCATAGTACCTGAACCCTCTTCTTCTTCCACAACAAAGGATTCAAAATTTGGTAGTGCTCTTTGCTTCAGTTGATCCTAGTAGAGAACAAGTATTAATTCTACAAATACCTTGTGGATGAAATGACATCAAATATGGAGATAAGGAAATTTATAAACAAACTTACATTAGATGAAATAAAGGAACTATTTCCAATTTTATTAGCAGTTTCCTGCTTTTCCTCGAAACCCATTTTCCTGTCAATGTTTGATCTTAAAAGCTGCTTCTTGGGGATTGACTTCTTATCTCTTTTTGTCTGCGATGGCCTTAAAGGAGAGCAAGCAACATAAGCATTTTTTGAAGTCCTAGGTGTGGAATGTACATTCTGACATAGTTGCTTCTTATCCAACTTGGATTTAGCTGACGTCATTGGCAGTTGACACTGACCAGGAGAAAGAGAATTGGAGATCAAAGTAGCCTGATCAATTGGAGGTTCTTTTTCTTCCTCTGAGTCAGGTACCCATTGAGAATTTGAGATCAAAGTGGCCTGATCAATTAGAGGTTCTTTTTCTTCCTCTGAGTCAGGTACCCATTGGTTACATCCCTCCCCAACATTTTCTAATTGGCTATCCTTTATGAATCCATCTCTTCTGGTCATGTCAGTCAGCTGATTTCCAGCACATTCTCTATTCATCACTTCTTGATTACTTTCTATGACTTGTAGACATTCAACCACAGTTGCACATGGATGAACAACAGTCTCCACTTGTTTTTCTGGAAGTCCAATCTGTTCTTTGAAGTCTAAGCTGCTAGTTAATCCAGAGAAGCTTAGTTTTTTGGCCAAGGCTACTTCTTTCACCTGAGCTTTTATTCTCAATACTGAATTTTGCTGTGTCTGATGATGGGCCAAATCTTGAAAAAAAGAAGGCTTCATTTTTGGAATTGCTGGCCAGAAATTTTGCGGTCTAAGATGATCAAGAGAGGGAAGATGAAACCTTGTTGATGAATAGCTAACTTCATTTTTGTTATTTAAAAAAGGTATTCCCCTTTCATCACTATTTCCACTACTCCCTATACCAAACCTTGGCAGATCATTATTGGAATTGATAAACAAGAATGACCTCAACATTGTTTGCTGCAGCTGATGAGCATCAAATGTTACCATTGGTGGCTCACAGGACTGAACAGTCATGCCTCTGTTCAAGTTACCATCTACTAGATGTGCCTACAAAATGATTGAGCTCATAGGAATTTTAGTATTATAGCCAGTATTGAAAAGAAATGAAGTGCATGTACTCAACAAACTGAAATGGTATGAATATATTAAAATCTAACTAGGAGAAGCTAAATGAGCCGAGTCGAAAAGAGAGTTTACTCAAACTTAAGCACAAAATGAAACAGAGAACTTTAAAAAAAGTTCATACTGAACAAAGATTGGACAAAAAACAAAAGGGACCTAGAATATACACTAAAAAGAAACAATGTGCAAAGAGTCATACTGCACCTGAAACAGAGAACTTTAAAAAAAGTTCATACTGAACAAAGATTGGACAAAAAACAAAAGGGACCTAGAATATACACTAAAAAGAAACAATGTGCAAAGAGTCAAAGACAAACAAAAAGGGACAAAGAGTCATACTGCATGACGCAGAGGAAAACCTCCAACAGAAGAACAGGTGTCTTTCATCCTATGACTATTACCGACGGTGAATTGCCAAAGAAGTTAGGAAATAGGAACTCTGAAGTTCTTCAACAATTCCATAGTCCAGCAATTTGGATGCTCTTTCAGTTCAAATTAGCAGTCAGATCTAGTTTCCTTAACATTGGTTTGAATTGCTAATTCATCAAACAACCATCACAATATTGAAATTCATTCCTGATCACATATTCTCGTACTAAATAACCACATAATAACTCTTAACAGAAGATTATGCCTTAGTAATGCAAAATCAGGAAAACCAACAGCAGGTTGGAATATCTATACCTTTGATGACTGGATATATAGAGTCAAACACAGAATCAATAAGAATTCTATAAATTGCAAATCTCAAAACATACAAGTTTTGTTTCGCAGATACCCGCCCCTCCCTCTCCCTTCAATCAGTTCAATGTAATCAATTTGTCATTTTGGTTCCTCATGCATCAGAACTTTTTCCATCCTAACTATTACAAATATAAGAAAAAAATTTCCCAATTTCCAAAGTTGTTCAATTTGAGCCACAGTACACAAAGCTAAACATTAATAATTGGTTCTTCTAACTGCACCAGAAAACTGCAGAACCTACGGATCCAAGTAACTGATATTTCCAGCTTTCCAAATAACGAAATGAAATGTGATTGAATAACATAACAAATGAAAGATAAGCACTTCCAAAAGTACCTCAGCGTAACCATGCCGAATCACCACTTCATTGTCTCCCTGTGCTGCAATTACAACCAGAAATAGTAAATAAATACATAATCGAAAATTAAAATCCAAAAAAGAACAACATCTCTATCATATTACCATCGAAATTCTCCAAACTCAGTCTCCTCTTTGGCTCAGGAAAGCACTCATCTTCCGCCAATCTTATCCTCTTCCTCTTCCTAAAATAAGTCCTCAATCCTAACTCGAACCGAAAGGAGGACAGAAAATCCAAACTAGCATTTGAATTTGCTAAGAATTCCACGACGGCAAGGTATCCAATAGAAGAAAAGGTAACATAGTAGCTGGGAGTCAAACAAAGAGGCGAATTCGGAATAGAACAGAGAAATTCTATCAACTCTGGAGTTGTATAGAAAAGCTTGCACCGGAGTCCGAGGTCAATCGGTCGTACGGGCCGCCGGAGGGACAACAGGACGGCGGAGAGATACCAAGCCTTGTGTGTGTCAGTGATAGTGAAAGCACTGAGTTGGTCAGTGAAAGACGGGTTTACCAACTCGATTTCGGCTTCCATGATTATGAATATGAATATCTACTCTGAGATCTGAGTTTATCTCAGAAGGTGATGATCGTCTCCGAGAGAGGAAGAAGATGGAAGGGGTCACTCTGTGTGTGTGGTGAAATTGGTGGAAAATGGAAGTTTAGTGGGTTACTGTGTGAGTGTGTGAGAGAGAGGGTGAATTGGCAGGCGGGAAAAATATTTGGGGAGGTTTTTGAGAAATTAAGAAATCCCTAATTTCCCGCGCGGAGCTGATATATATACTGATCTGCAATCCTACGGTCCCCACGAAAACGACGTCGTTCCTGGTTTCACATGACAACTTGGGCTTATATCGGATGAAGGCGTGGTTTTTCGCTGTCCCTCCTCCCCATACCATATCCCCTTTAATACTATACACTACATTGGAGTACTACATTTTGTTTTAAAATAATTACTATACAAGGTACATCCATCATGCAGCTTCCGAGAAAAGTATCCGCAATGTTAATTTTGTCTTTTATCCCAATTAATAAGAGTTTAAAGAAAAAATAATAACCATTATATTGACAAATTGGACAAACATTTTAGGTGATTTTTTGATACAGTATTGTAATTAATATTAAAGATAATAAAAAAAATATACGTAGATATTTGAAGAGATGTGTAAAAGAAATTTATCGTTTGGGATGTTATTCAATCTCTAGAAGTTTAAAAGATTCAAGGAACCACCCAAAGAGCGAAAGAGACTTTTTTTGAATATTTTCACGCAACTTAATTTCAACCACTCCTTCAATAATATGAAGCAATAATTTGATCGAATCTACTATAAAGTACTCTTATTTTTTAAGAGATAGAGTAATCATCACTTGACAACTCAAAACTAATCAGTACTAAATCACGTGATCTGTCATCGTCTACATACCCCATTGGCACTAGTCTACCGCTCTGCCTACTCATCTTTAACTAACTTATATGTACCTAATTACATTATGAAAGTCTCATTGATCAATTATCACTTGACAGCATACAACATGATAGAACTAGAATTTGAAGTCAGCAGGAATAGTTTATTAACCTATAAGGATAGTAAAAAATTATATTTGATGGAAAGAGTATAAAATATGACAAGAGTAGCAATAAATTGCAGCATGCATCTCCTCAGAAGAATTCGATCAATCTGTTAAATGTTCTAAATGCAAACTTTGAATCTCACTAGTTTCACAAACCCTAGCTATATCTCATACAATTTATACATGATATAAAACGAACAAAAATGAATTATGCCGAGGGATGTCTCTATATAAATCGGATTATCGTGCCAAAAAACGACACCCCTGATATTACATAAGACCTTAAAAAGGGCAAAAACTGGATGTAATCTCAGAAAGGGGAAGAGAAAATACTACTTTGAAGAATACCAGTAAAGCAACCACCACGCTAGGGAAAATTATATATTTGCTAAAAACCCAACTGAACAAGAAAAAAAAAGTCCAATGATGATCAATCTAATTTACAGAAAAAAGACCAAACTAAGCAACCTTTTTATCTCACTCTCAATCGAAGCCCTGATTAAATTTTACAATGAATTGCGAGTTTCTTTTTGTGTGTTTCTGGCAGGCATAAATGGGAAGTAAAAAAAATCATTCTGAAGGAGGCGAAGAAAATAACAGCTTGAAGAGGAAGCCAACCATGATGCCAATTAACCCCACAAAAAGAGCAAACATCAAGGAAAACCCCGGGTCACCTTTCCTATTTCTTCCTTTTTTCAGAAGTTCCTGCAGATGTTATAATCAGATTCATCAGATGGTGTGTAGCAGCTGGACGATGAAAGATGAAATGTACAGATAACTGAAAAAGTTCCAATCATTTTCGGTAATCCGAGAGGATTCAGAAAATGGTAAGAGTATTATTCGCCATGATTGCATAATATGGAAGGTTCTCTAAAGAGTAGTTGAGTTACACCAAGATCAAAGTAAAATCAACAGGAGCAAATACTCTATTCTTTTTCTAGTTTACTTAATTCAAGAAGCTGTTTACAGTTAGGTTTCCGGGCTATATTTACCCTAACTGATGATCTGCACGCCTTGGTTATAACTTGCGTTTTAACCTGTCCAAGCATTTTGCAGTACTGTTGCAGTTATGTAATTAAACCTAAATCCTTAAACTGTGAAAAATAGTAAAATACTGGAACAGGCAGGAGGTAAAATTGTTTTTTGAAGAGGAACTTTCTCCTAGTTTACTCCTCATACTCAAAACTTTTGTTGCCTGAAACCTATGAACCAAGTTAGAGTCAAACAGCGGAAAGCAATTTATTAAACATGTTTGTCTTCATGGATTCTGTTTTAAACTGATCTCAGTGCTGCCGAAACCATGAGAATACATAGAAGCCAGACATGCTCATTCCAGCAAGCTTTTATTTCAGTCCATCAAATTATTTTAACACTGTTTGACTCTAACTCCTGCCTGTTTGACTCATTCCAGCAAGCTTTTTACTTTTTGGTCTACAGGACAGAGTTCCAAGGTTATATTTGGTAGGCTTCTCTCGAAAAAAGGAAGACAATTAAACAGAAAAAGAGGTACAACTCTATCCTACAATACTAGGTTTTGGATGGGTGTAAATTTCATTCTGACAGACGTGCATGTGTATCTATTATCTATGAGTGGAAGAAACATGAGCAAGAGTACAGTAGTACACTAACCAGTTGCTGTTGCAATTGTTGCTTTTGTCGCAATGCTGCATCTCTCTCTTCTTTCAGGTGCTGCAGGACTTGATTCTGTACCACCACAAAGGGAGAAAAACATATTTTATGAAAGGAAGCAGCAAAATCTTAAACAAGGTAAAAGGTCAAATACAAGATATTAGTCAGAACCAAAGTAATAATTAGTTTCCAAGTTATATCAGAAGGATTTTAACAAGAGCCATGCAACAAGTTTACATTTTCTTACAGGATGAATGTGTTCTAGTTATAGGAAGCTTCATTTTGCACATAGCCATCAGTCACCAATAGCTTATAACCTTCAATCTCTTAACATTGAAAGCTACCAGGTTGGGGAAAAATAGTAAGAAAAAGCATGGACTGGATACTCACATCATCAAAGCTTGCAGAGCGGCGCATCTGTAATACATAGAAAAGAAAGTTACAACTAAAAAGATTGAGTGGAAGACATTATGTTCAAAATCAATAGATACAAATCAAAAAGAAAGTATCAACTATCTGAATAAACCCAATTAAGTTTGTCACTGTCAGCAGCATAAAATGGAAACCATATAACCCAAAAAATGCAGATAGAACAAGTACTTACCGAGTTTGAATGTTTCAAACCATCTTCTGTCACTGTCGAGTTAGAAGAAAGATACACTACCTTCAGTTTACATTCTTCTAATACTCTCCCAGATTCCTTGGTAAACTGGAAATAATAAAAGAAACAATATCAAACATGTCCGAAGCTCATCAAATACCAAACATGAAAAAAAAAAGTAGTTATTTGAAGTAAAGGAAGGATCAAACAAATGACAAGAGGAAACTGCTTTTTTCCTAAATATTCACCGTTTCAGCAGGAACTTCATCAACATCAGTATTTGGAGGCACTATGGTACTTTGAAGGAGGAATTTATCTTTGCATTGCATATCTGGAGGGTATTCTCTCTGAGCTTGGAGGGTGACTACAAATGCATCAGAAACTTATTAATCATATATAGCAAAGCCCCACTTGTAGTTAAACACCAAGCATTCGCTATAAAGAAAAAGTGTTCAAATAATATCAAAGAGATGAAAGGAATGGAACCACACATGTCACATCTAGGTCATCAAAAATAGAGATCCCAAACCTAGTAATTACAAAAGCTACAGTCACTACAATTATTTCGCATGTAAGTTGTAACTAACTACTAGTGAAATATGCATATCCTCAATGCATTTACTGCTGTCCATTGCTTCTCATTAGAACCTTAGAATTTTCAAAGTATCACGTATTATTCATCCTCAATTGGATGACTGCAAGTTAAAGATTAGCACCTCTTATAACACAGGAGTCCCAGGGCTGTATAACCCCGGTATTTGGCCGCACAAAGTACTTCTTGGGAGACGTAGTTTTCACCTGAAACAGATCGCATTGAACAAAAAAGGAGCAAATTATCTCAATATAGAACTTCAGATGCAATAATCTTGTTCAGGACACATCATGATAGATAAGTAAATACCTTGAAAGCAACATAGTTTTCAGTTGTATTAGAAACTTTGAGATCACAGAAGCTCTGTTTCTCCAGCTCAACTAGCAAGAACAACAGGAAGCAAGATAAACAATCTCTTCAACATAACCACACACATCCTCTTTTCTAGTACTCAATTACATTCTTTTCCCCAGTATCTCAAGCTTATTTAGAAATCACAAGAGGGCTACAAATTCTACACACAAAACAAAATTGACTAATCAAATCAGTGATCCACACCTCACTAATTCCGTGCACTGCTCACTCAAATCACATTGTGTTGCAGTACCAAATCCAACAGAGCCAATTTATTCACATTATAAATCACAAAAAGAAAAAAAAAACCCAGAAACTGAAAAACATAGGATAGATATGGAGATGGAAAATTTACATTGGAAATGGAGTTCGTCGGGCTGAACCGAAATCAAATGGTTAGTACCGGTAGCCATGAGGAGGAGCACACCGGATCAACGGCGCCTTAAACTCGGAATTTATCAAATTCTGATGATGAACTGACAATCTATAATCAAGTACAACAAAACAATCTAATAATTCAACAAGCAAGAGATAAATCCGACGTTAACCAACCAAAGAAAAAGAAAAATTTTAAAAAGGAAGAACTTTCTGAGCAAACAAAAGTGGGAGTAAATCATAGAACTAAAAGAGAAAAAAACGAAAAAAGATGAAAAAACTGACCTAATATAGCGAGTTTGTAGGATCAGAGAAGAAATCCTCAAATCAAAACAATGATTTCGGAACTCAAATGTCCAACCTCAATTCTCGCCTTTTCTGGGTGTATTTCTACACGTATTCGTATTTCTCTATGTATTTTAAACGAGTATTTGTACGATTAACATTAAAAAAAATTAAATAATAATATTGATAATACCGGTGGTTAGATTGGCTTTATGAACAATAATAATAACACCAACTTCAAATCATTTATCATTGCGGATGAAGGTTTCATACTTCCAATTCGTGTGTGTGTGTGTGTGTGAGAGAGTGTGTGTGTGTTTTTTTTAATAATTTAAAATAGTGGGAGGTGGGAGGGGACACGTGGCAGAAGCATAGGAATTGGAAATGGAGGACGGTTGGTTAGAAAATCAAAAGCTAGCGATGGGTGGTGGACCTGTGATGACGTGTCAACTGAACCGGAGTGGGGGAGAAGAAATAAAGAAAGAAATGAAGGGTTGTTTTGCAATTACGTGCCTTCCCTTGTTGGGGGGGAATTTGTAATTAATTGAAGTAAAACAAAAAAAAGTTAATTAAGCAATTGAATCAACCATGAATATCCCTAATCACTTTTTTCTTTAATGATTACTCATTAAGGCATTGTACATCTACTTATTAACTTTTTTTATCAATAAAAATAAATAATAAAATTAAGTTAGTTATGCTAGTCTCTGTTATCATTTTTTAATTTTGTAAAATTAAATCATATTTTTTATCTTTTACATTCGGTCGAATAATTTTTTAATTCATTAAAAATAATTTTTTTTGTGTTTTACATACAATATATCTATTATTTCGTTATTTATATTTTCAAAATATAATATTTATTCCTTGTAATGTATATATGTATATTTTATTTAAATTGGTTGAATTTTATTTATGAGTAATATATAAATATTTTTTAATAAAAGATATAATAGTTTAAACACACTGTATATATAAAAAAAATTGAAAATTTAAATCAAATTATAAAACTTCAAAATGGTTAGTTTTTATTTATTGAATTTGGAGTTAGTTATTTATTAATTATCTAATTTAAATTTTTAAAATTTTTTAATAGTTAAATTAATATTTAGACTGTTATATTATTTATTTAAAAAGATTTTTTAGACTGTACATAAATCAAGTTGACATAATTTAAATGGAATCAACATATATCAAATCATGCCTATTTAATATTCAATGACTAAAAAAATTGACCAATGACAAAAATATAATTTAATCATTTTGTAAAGTAATATTTCAATAATAAAAAACGAAATAACTCGATTCCTAATAAATTATTCTGGCGATTTTAATTTTATTACTGTTGTTAATAGTTTCGCTATATTTTATTTATAAAAATGAACCATTTCGTAATTTAATATAAAAATTTCCCCACGATAAGGACCATTATAAAATTAAACAAGTGTGACATGGAAGAACATACGGATCGGAATTTGATAAATCTAATTGTAAAAGAAATTTCATCAATTTATTAAAGTAATTTGATTATTTGACTTTTACTTTACTAATCAAAAAGTCAACCATCGAAATTATTTTACTTTTACCTTATTGTCTTTGCTTTGCATCAAACGCACCCTAAAAGTCTATATTTTTTATAAGTGCCAGTTTTAATATTTTTGACGCTCTCAAAATAATAATTCTTGATATCAATAATATAACGAGTTGAATTATTTATCTAATACGGATATAATATTTTGCTAAATTAATTAATTTCATCAACACAATCATAAAACACAACTATTTGAGCGTTCTTTAGTTCCATACACTCACTCGATTTATCGTATGTTAACAACGTTGCTGAGCTAGATTGATTGTTTTAGATATTTGGTCATTCATTTAGAATTTAAGGATTCAGATTTAGATAATCCTCCACTTAAATGTTTATGGATCAAACCTTGCGGCTATCATATTAGGCCTTGATCAATTAGTGCGGACACTTAATTTCATCCTCCACTTAAATGTTTTAGGATCGAACCACCACGACTATGGTGCTAAATAAATTTATTACTATAATATAAATAATCCTCCACTTAAATATTTTGGGATCAAATCCTGTGATCATCGTATTACTATTATGGTCTTAAATTCGATAAATGTAGATACTTGATTTGATCCCCCACTTAAATATTTTAGGATCGAACCCAGTGAGTAATGTGTTAGACTAATTTAGTACTACATTATAAATAATCATCCACTTAAATGTTTTGGGATCAAACCCTGTGATCATCGTATTACTGTCATGGTCTTAAATTCGATCAGTGCAGATACTTGATTTGATCATCCACTTAAATGTTTTAGGATTGAACCCAATGAGTAATGTGTTAGACTAATTTAATACTATATTATAAATAATCATCCACTTAAATGTTTTGGGATCAAACCCTACGATTATTGTATTACTATCACCGCCCAAACTTGATCAATGCACATACTTAATTTGATCCTCCACTTAAAAATATTTTAGAATCGAACCCCGTGATTGCCGTGCTAGACAAATTTAGTACTATGATATAAATTGTATCGTTATATTATTTTAATTCAAAAAACAGACTGAGAGTATTATATTTCCCTAATCCCTTCTATTTTATTATTTGTCCCTTTCTATGAAAATGTCTGTCTATTCTTTGGCTTATTGCTGCTAACTGTTGAGCTGTCAAATGCTTATAAATTAAAATGTCAAACAAATCCCACCAAGCATTTCCAAAATATGTATACCTCCAACCACAACCTGGGATTCTTCAAGGTACTATAATGCACAACCTAATTTGACTCTAACAGCAAAGATACATTAGCAAATACTTCAAAATTTTCTGAACTTTTCCTTTGGATTTCTTGGTGAAAGAAGACATCAATGGAACTTGGCAAAACAAATAGCAGTATGCAAGAAAATAACCAGAAAGAATTAGTATTATGCAAATTTGATCCAAAGGACATCCCAGAAAGAATCAGTAGTAGTACAACAGAAACTCAAGCTATGGAGTCTGCTTTGGCAGTACGATCATTTGAATGTGGAAAGGCGTGGAAGCTTATCTCTCAAATAGTACAGTCTTGCCCTGCGAACTTTCCGGTGGCTGACTACTTTGATCTCTTTGATGGATGGGGAATATCTGAAATCACAGGGAAGCAAGGAGAAGAATGAAGTTGTGAACAGGTATATAGTGTTTATTCTTATATATCTTCGAACCACCACATGTGACTCAAACAAACTGATGATATAATCAATAAGGTTCAGCAATTTGAACCAATGTCTAATCTAAGGCTTTACACAAGGAAATGTCAGGAAGAACAAGAGCATTGAATTCAATTTCGATGGCTGTCAGATCTTCCATTATATAATATTTTATAACATTTAAAGAAATCTTAAATTGCTGAAGATTTTCAACTCTACAAAGCATAGGAAGTATATTTCACAGCATTTTGGTGTCCTGTATCTAGATGACGCAAACATCTATTTTGCTACTGTACTTATGTCAATGGATGCGGCAAGCCTGGCATAAGGTATCACTACCAATCCCTAACCTTAACTGACTTATGTGGATATCTATGGAGCTCAGTACAAACAAGAATCCTAATATGCAACAAGTTTGAAGTCATAAACATACGAAGATCATTGTCCGTTGACGCAGTAAGACTGGCATAAGGTATCACCACCAATCCCTAACCTTAACTGACTTATGTGGATATCTATGGAGCTCAGAACAAACAAGAATCCTAATATGCAACAAGTTTGAAGTCATATACATACGAAGATCATTGCCCGTTGACGCAGTAAGCCTGGCATAAGGTATCACCACCAATCCCTAACCTTAACTGACTTATGTGGATAACTATGGAGCTCAGTACAAACAAGACTCCTAATATGCAACAAGTTTGAAGTCATAACAATACGAAGATCATTGTCCTTCAGTTTACAAGAAATCTGTTGTATCGATATGTTTACTGCTAAATGTTTGTTTCATTCTTCAGGGAAAGAATTTCAAAGAATTGATGACCTAGAATTTAACAACAGTAAAGCAAACTAGTGAGACATACACATTGCCACAAGAGCTGCAAGGAAAGAAATCAAAACAAAAAACAAGCAGAACCAATACTTACACTGGAAATACAATCTCAACTCCAATCCCCGCAATAATCCTCCGAATACGAATTGTTGTGTGAATTCCAGCATTTTGCTTGGATATCACTATCCCTTTATAGATTGATAACCTTCTCCTATTCTCTGGAACTTCCTATATTGCACACAATTCACAACCATCATATAATAACTTCATCTACCGTGACACATATATGTCATAAGGAAAAAGGGTAATCAAAAAGAACCAAAAGCTTACTAGTTTGATCTCAACAATATCTCCAGTTCTAATATCCGGTGTTGGCCTCACATTATCTGACTC
This sequence comes from Knoxia roxburghii, assembly GCA_030378225.1. Taxonomy (NCBI): domain Eukaryota; kingdom Viridiplantae; phylum Streptophyta; class Magnoliopsida; order Gentianales; family Rubiaceae; genus Knoxia; species Knoxia roxburghii. Next base: position 39,811,711 of record CM059423.1, read on the forward strand.
CTCAATCGCCCTCTTATTCAGAATCTACACAAGAGCAAAAATAAATCTTGAACAAAACTATCAACTTTTGGAACCAAAACTATCTAAAAATTTCCAATCAGTCATGCCACTTCCACAAAACGACCAAGTAAATTATGTAAACAACACTCGAAAGCCCGCTTAGTTCTTCATGGAATTAGACTACATACAAAGAGTTTTCAGACATGATTTTGAGGTCCTCATGGTATAAAAATTCTCTAAACAATTTGTTTAAATAAAATGAAGTAATAAATTTACCCCCATTATATCGCCAAGCTTAATTCTGGGTTTCCTGGGTGGCCTATCCTCTGATTCTTCAACTTCCTCTCCTACCTCAGCTTCTTCAGCTACAGACCCTTCAATTTCTTCAGCTTCTACAATTTCAATATTTTCCACTTCAGCATCATCCGAATTTTCTTCAGCTCGAAGCACAACACCGCGATTACCTCTAAACTTCCCAAACATAAACCCGGTGGAGTTTAGAGAAACCGACGAACATAACGACAAGGGCCGCCCAGAAACCAAACCCGAAAACCGAAACTTCATCAGCCCTCGCTCCACGCTGTTCCTGGGAACCATATATAGTGCCTGCAAAAGCATAATTGAGCCCACCAAAGCTTAAAGAAAATGAAGGAGAAAAAAAGGAAAAGTTCAGAGAAACTGGTGGGATATAGTGAATCAAATGGAACTGGAATATGAAGCAGCGTACCTGGGGAAGGACATTGGAGCTCATTTTAAAGAGAGAGCATAAAATTTGATGGAATTGTTCGGAAATTGGAGAGTTTCGTGATATGGAACTCTGAAATGAAGCTGATGATGATGGAAAGGGAGAACGCCTTATCCATACACAGAAGTGACAGTACCCATTTTTTACGAATTTCTCATTTTGCCCCAAAATTTCCATTAATTTCACTTTCCACCTGTACACAGTCCATGCAAGAATTCTTATTGCCCACCCACCTACCAATTTTCTTTTGTTTAATTTATTTAATTAAAATAGTATAATAAAAAATATAATATGCATTAAATATTTTCATTTAAGTAGTATCACTATAAATTTGTAGCCACTTTTTATAACCATTTATTATACCCTGATATTCATTCATTGTTGTGATAATAATTAATGCTTAATAGAATTACAATAATTACTCGCTCTATTTAAAAAATGGGTGAATTTTTTTATAAAATATTTGGCACGTCCAAAATTTTGATATTTAATCATTTTCAAAATTTACAAAAATTATTTTTAAAAAATTTATAATTAAAAAATAAGATAATATTAACTCTCTTATCAGTTATTTAGATTTTTAAATCTTAAATTTTATCAAATGGGAACAAAAAACAAACTAAGTGACTAAAATAAAATAGAAACCAGCAGCCTTTTCTGCAAGCCTGCTGCAGCATAGAATAAATTTGCAAGACAAGTCTTCCTGCATATATTTATCATCCTATAACCATATATATATATATATATATATATATATATATAATATGAATATGATGGCTCTACAATCATTGTCCAGCAAAATCTTCAGTTCCAAATTTCAAACAAAATACATTACAACTACTGCAATCTCTATTTAGGCAAGCTGAAAGATCTACAAGCCAACCAAATAGCATAAACTGTCCCTTGAGAATTCTTGAAATGGAAGTTAGTGTGAGCTTTCACAACCTGATACAGTCAAAAAGTGAACACTGACTCTGGTAAGGGCTGATGATTTTGATACCTGCTTTTCCGGGTTCGAACCATACAGTCAACGAAACATACGAATGTTCAACCTGCTACCCTGAAGAAGAATGGATTGAAAAGCCACCTCGGCGGTATCATTTGAAAGTCGAAAATCTGGGTAGCTTATCTCTCAAGTAATATAGCCTTGCTCTTCGGACTTTCCGGTGGTGAACAACTTTGATCTCTTTAATGTTGGGTGAGTACCTACAATAATAGAAGAGCCCCTCTTGAGTACTAAATGACACATCCATATCTTTCTTCCTGAACATTTTCTATAGCAACTGTTGTAGGATATGCTTGAATGAACTCAGATTTAAGACAATAGCAAAATGATGAAATGCATGTGTTTCTGTTTTGTCAAATAGATTCAAGGAAGATATTCATTTCGAACTACAACCAGTAAACTTGGTACTTCAGTTCCACAATATTCACTAACTTCCACAATCACTTTTTGACTATTGACATTCGCATGAATTCTTGAGGCCATCAATAAGACTCATAAATCATACATTGGTAGAGTTTTGAAAGTCATTGGCATGATCATAGTTTCGTCTAATGACTTTTGAATTTAGTAAGTTTATGTATTAATCAGTCGGATCCGAATTATTTTTAGATAACCATGACACCTCAAACATCGGGTACATCTCATAGTGAACAATGCAACAGAAATCACAACATGCTATTCCAGAATCAAATGGTCAATAATTGTATTTAACACTCTAAACTTCTCAACAAACAATATATTGAACAAGGCATCCTGCCAATTCTCCCCTCTTCACTAGTGTTGCACTGCTGAGGACACATTGGTTGTCTTAATGTAGAGCCCTATGCAGAAAGTTCATGTAAAATCCAATTTGGGCAACAACAAATAAGCCAATCATGGAATTTGAATAGCCAAGAAATGAAGTAGGACAATACGTTAAAGCTTTATCTTAACTTCTAAAAAATGGACAAAAAAGACTTCACAACAATGAAGGAACAAAAACTAGCAAACTGAACAAGTCCCCACCATCAATACCTAACATATTTAACAGTGACTTGAGACTGACAGAGTGTAATACTAACATAATGATCAATTGATACTGAAAGGCTTTGATATGTCACATAACTGTAGGTTATTGCAAGCATGCGATCACAATAACAATGTACACTAAATGTCAAGTAACGATTAGAAAACCTAAATCAATAAAAGAACAGAAGGAACACACTATAATCTTCAAGACTTTTAGAACAGAACAGAGTATACAAGAAATAAACAACACCATACTTTACACTTACAAAGGGAAGACAATCTCAACTCCAACACCGGCAATGATCCTCCTTATTCGTATTGTTGTATGGATTCCAGCATTTTGCCTAGAGATCACAATCCCTTTGTAAATCTTGTACTCCTTTTTACTATCTTTCACATCTGTTCTGTGCTTTTGAGCGGGGTTTCTGTATCGCCATTTCTCAGGAAATTCCTATTTAACCATTCAAAATCTCCCCATTACATTCTGCAGCCAACCAATCGGACATAATCACCACAAATAAAACATAATTAAAAAGGCGGGTTTACCATTTTGATCTCAACAACATCTCCAGTTCTAATATCTGGCCTCGGCCTCACGTCATCTGATTCCTCAATGGCCCTCTTATTCAGTATCTATTCAAGACAACTTAAACTTAACTTCTCTCCACCAAATTCAGCAAAGTTTCAAACTTGTTCATAATTTGCTAGAAATTTCTGAATAGATCACAAAAAAAATTTAACTACAAAATCCAATATAAAATAAAATTAAAGTACCTCCATCACATTGCCAAAGTTAATTCTCGGCTTCCCAGGTGGCTTTTCCTCTGCTTCTTCAGTTTCGTCGGATTTCGCTTCAGCTCGAAGTAACAAACTCCGATGATCGTTTAGCTTCCAGAAACTGATCCCGGAAGAAGGGTTCAGCGAAACCCTTAAACCGATCGACGAGGGCCGCCGAGACACCACAGCAGATAAAGACCTCAACTTGTTTGGCGCACATTGCGGGGCGTTCCTCGGAACCACGCAGAGCGCCTGCAAATCGAAGACCAGAAAACGATTTTATAGAAAAATGTGAAACTGTTAATACTGAATGTCTGAACTTCAAAGAGCCGAAAAGGGGCGCCCACCTGGGGAAGAAGAACGGCGGAGGCCATTGTCGTTAAACCCTCATCGGTGAAACTCTAACAGGGTTTAAGTGAAAATTGAAATACTATTAAAGTGACGACTTTCGGACATTTCACTAAAGGAGTTTTTTTTATTGAAGCAAAATTTTTTAAAGTTAAATTTGATTTTGTTTTATATCAAATTGAACCATTAAAGGTAATATTAATTATTTTATTAATTTTTAAAATCGAGTCTCATAGTTTGTTAAGATTCTAATAACTGATTGAAAGCTGAATGAGAGATACGTGAATAAGAAATTTCTCTTAGTTAGGATGGGGATGATATTGGATTCTCGTTGTTATTCTCTATAGTTGATAAAAATGGAATATTAGTTGAGAATTTAAGATTAGATACTTTCGAAACTTTCGTGTTTGTTAATAATATCCATATTGAGGCTTCTGAACTGAAGTAAAAGAAGAGAAATAAAACATTAACAATAAAAACTATCTTGTTGAAATTTGTCAAAATTATACTTGGAGCTTCGATATCTATGATGCTCAATGTTGATCATATTCACAGCATACCCAAGAAAGCCTAGAGGAGTTTCTCCATTTGGCAACCTTGGCTTTAGAAGATTGAGTCTCCAGTGAATCATTGGCAACAAACAAAGTCTCCAACATTGACAACAGGGGCCTTTGTGTTTAGGAAAAAAAAAGGTTAAAAATTCGTGTTATTTATTATTTTAAGGAAGTTGAATGTTCTCGAAACTTTTGTGTTTGTTAATAATATACATTAAAGTATTGTTTTTACTTTTATAAAACAGAATTTCTAAACAGTTAGAAACACTATAGCTTGTGTTAAAGTATCTTAGTTAAAATCGCGTAGACACTAAACAATAAAATATTAAAAGATAAACTATTTAATTGAGTTCTCATATTTTTCTTTGATGCTGAAGATTTCATGCATGGGCAAGTTAGTGACAAGATTGGCGTGTATGCATTTGGTATAGTACTTCGTGAGCTTCTTCTAGGAAGAAAGCCATAAGCAATAGAAATTGGAAGAAACTCCTTAATACGAAAATGACAAAAAAAATAAAAAAATTTAATTAATTAATTAAGAAACAAACGGGTGAACCAAAAAAAAAAAAAAAAAAACTCCCTTATTATTGGATGTAAAGGTTTATTTCGCACCCCTTATTTTGTTGTTTTGCGCTCATTTGATACAAAAATGATCCCTTATAAATTAGGAAATATCAATTATAATATTTTAAATATAATATTTAAATATAAAATATAAAATATATTAAATTACCTAACTACCCTTAATCAATTAATTAAAATACAAAAAAATCAGTTATAGTTCCGCTCATTTATGCTACTTTAATAATAATTTTAATAAATTTTTGGTAGATTAAGAAGAGACTTATAAAATTTTTAGTAAATTTGATTAAAGACAGTTAGGTAATAATAGGAAGGGTGGGATATAAGTATCAAGGGGACGAGAAATAAGAATTAAGAGGCGATACTAAAAAAATAGAGAATTCTTTTTTAAAAAATAAGACATTGAATAACAAAAAAAAACGCGATATAACACTACCTTATCAGATTTGAACAAATGACTATAGTATACAAACAATACTCTAACCATTGAGGTAAGGAATAATTTCTCAGTCATCCCCTTGATCGATCCTAACTATAAATAGAATATTTCTTAGAATCAACATCACGGACAAAGATCAAACATTTGTGATGTTCGATCATTGATTTTGACAAAAAAAAATTAGTTACGTGATAAAGTAATAAGGGCTGTTACACATAATGTGTTGTGTACATATGACTGTGTTTAGTGACATGATTTTCTTGGATTCGTATGCTTATAAGAGCATCATGAATTTTACTTCTAGTGTAACGCGCGGCAAAGCCCAGTCACAACTACATGCGTGTAAACACGCGACCAAATAAAACCCGAATTACTTTTCTACCTTCCGCTTTGAAACTAAAAACCCAAAACCCTTATCATTCGCGCTCTCGAAACTGATTTCATCCACAAGATCTTCATCTTTCCATTATCAACATCATATCACCAACATCTAAAATTTCTAACATCAATATTTCAAGTAACAACAATATTTTACGAATCATTGCTATTTTAATTCTCTGAACATTCAAAAATTAGTGATCTGATGTCTGTATTCCGTTGATCTGGTGTCTGTTTTGTTTTGATATGATGTCTGTTATGAGTTGATCTGATGTCTGTTATGAGTTGATCTGATGTCTGTTTTATGTTGATTTGATATACACTGTTAAGTATGTTTTAGTTCTCTAAACATTCAAAAATTAGTGATTTGATGTCTATATTGAGTTGATCTTATGTCTGTTATGAGTTGATCTGATGTCTGTTTTATGTTGATTTGATATACACTATTAAGTATGTCTTAGTTCTCTGAACATTAAAAAATTAGTGATCTGATGTCTGTATTTCGTTGATCTGATGTCTATATTGAGTTGATCTGATGTCTGTTTTGTTTTGATCTGATGTCTGTTTTATGTTGATTTGATATACAATGTTAGGTATATATTTAGTTCTCTGAACATTCAAAAATTAGTGATATGATGTTTGTATTGCGTTGATCTGATGTCTATTTTATGTTGATTTGATATTCACTGTTAATTTTATTTTAGTTATGTGAAATGATTTTCTTTTAAAATTAGTGATATGATGACTATTATTTGCTGATTTGATCTTCACTGTTAAGTTTGTTTAATTTCTGTGAAGTAATTTTCTTACAAAATAGTGATATGATGTCTACTATTTTGCGATCTGATAATTATTGTCCGCTGATCTGATGTCTACTATCATGTAATATATAACTGAAAATATATAATATCAATATAGAACTGATATCAGATCAATCCAAACGTAATATCAGATCAATTTATAACTAATATCACATCAACTAAAAACTAATATCATACCACAAATACATATACATACAAAACAATAAACTGAAAAACATATCATATCGACATAGAACTAATATAAGATTAACACAAACGTAATATCAGATCAATTTATAACTAATACCATACCACAAATACATATACATCAAAAATAATAAACTGAAAAACATATCATATCAACATAGAACTAATATCAGATCAATACAAACGTAATATCAGATCAATTCATAACTAATATCACATCAACTAAAAACTAATATCATACCACAAATACATATAGATCCATAACAATAAACTGAAAACATATCTTATCAACATAGAACTAATATCAGATCAATCTAAACGTAATATTACATCAATTCATAACTAATATCACATCATAAATTACATTCCAACACATAAATCAATTATAATATCAAAACACATAAATAAATACCTTTATGATCAAATTTGAAGCAAAAACTCTATCGAAAGACAAAACAGAGCACAAACGGCAACAAACTAAGCGAAAAATGAAGACAAAAAACAGAGAAACAACAAATTCTTAAACATAAATCAATCACCATCATCAAATACATAGCGTAATCAAAATTGGAAGCAAAAGAATCTAGGCGAAAGACGAAGATGAAAAATAACAACAAAAAACGAAGTAAAGAGCGGCAACAAACACGCGAAAAAAAGAGAAAAAAAAGAAGGTTATATAGTCTTCGAGTAAGTAAAGACGCTTGTCTGAATTTTTTCTAAAAAAGAAACTACTATTACAATTGGGGGTTAAAATAAAACTACTACTATAATTAGAAGACCACCATATAAATTACCGATTTGCTTATATAATTTTAGACAAAATGACATCTAATAATTATTTAACAAAGTTGATTGTTTGTTTTTTTTTTTAAATATTTCACTAATCACTTATTGTGGCTCCAAATTGATTTAGTATAATTAAAACCAAAAATTTTAAAACTAAGTTCTAATTTTCTTAAGTTGGGATTCACATATTTCAATAATTAATATCTGAAAAAATTTATTTAAATGTGAAAGTAATTTAACCTTAGGCAAGAGTCCGAATGAGGAGGTCGGTCCGCCCGACCCAGGGGGATCCGTTTTGCGAGAGCTGTGATAACTGTCATATTTCAAGCTTGCCACGCGCACTCGGGATCCTCTGTTACCGAATCTCTGTTCCGTCCCCCTGTTCCAGTGTAAAACGTCAGCGTTTTACTCGTTTTTACCCACAACATATATTGGCTTACTAATCCATCGGCTCGGCTCATTTAATTTCTTTTACTTTTTACTTCTCTCTTCTTAAATCTTCAGTTTTTCTTCTTTTTCTCTCTCTTCGTCTTCCAAACCCGCTTCCCGCTTCTGTCGTTGGCGTGAAAGGGTAGGGAAATAAAATTAAGTAAGGAAATAAAAACTCTAATTACAGGAAACCAAATTGAGATTTCAAAAAAAAAATAAAATTACACGGTAGTGTTTGAGCTTTGTAATTGTGGTGTAGGATTGGAGGCGAATGGTGTTGCCGAGTATTAGAGCTCCAGCTGTCAAGAGGACAACTATGCTCACAGTTTGTGTTTATTCTCCTTCTTCTTTCTTTTTTGTATTTGGAGTGATTATGTGCTTCAACTCTCTTGTGTTTAGTTTTGAATGTATTCCCTTTGTCATACTTGAATTGTTTGATACGGGAATATAGGGGAAAGGGGTTTTTTCTTACAATTTTAGTCTATGTTTTGGAATTTTACCTTTTTTGGAAGAGATTCCAATGTTCTAGGAACTGCCTTTTTTCTTATGTTGCATTATTTCTTCAGCAGTACAAGCAGTAGAGAAAAAGATATTGTTTCATCAAGGTACCTCCTGCCATTTACCGTTAATGGTATTATATCCATTCAAGAGTTTTACAAACAGTTATTGTTTTTTCCTGAAAGCTTATGGATGCACTTGATGAGTTAAAAAGCATCTGAAAACATATATGTTGCATTTATGTGCTCTGTTGATCTTTTTAGATACTTTTTTTAGGGTTAAGAAACTTTCATGCTGTTGCTAACATGTATTCCCAAAATATGTCAGTTCATGTTATATCAAAGTTATGTTCAGTGGTCGAAAATTTATCATCCCATTCAACTTCTCTAGGAAATGTATCTGCATAGCAAACTTTTATTGGTGCTAAAAATGATTTCAGAGCAATGGAAAATGCTTGGCAGATTTGTGTGGTGCATTGCATTGTGACCTTAATCTAATGTCAAAAAATTGTTCTCTTCTCCTCAAATAACTAATATTGTTGTTGTTGCGCCACTTCTTAATGCTACAATTGGTTGTGCCAGAGTTAGATCACCACTCATTATGGAATGACACTAAGTACCTAACATATTGCAGACTCTCAAAGAGGAACCCAACTGGTTTTGCAAAAAAGGCAATAAATTTTTCTCTTTTTTTAAATTTGGTCTAAGAGACATGTTTTGTAGAGATTAAGTTTGATTCTTTCATACATTAGGCATTTTTTTTAAGATTAAATTTGATTCTTTCACATGATTCAGTTCCATTTATGTCAAGTTTTAACTTCTTAGTTTGATTGGGACTGCTAAATTCATTGGACTATCAGAGTTTGGCCTTGCAACATACGTGATCTTGTAATATATAGCAGGGAAGATTGGAGCTCCAAACCTGAATATCAATAAAGCCTTCCAAAAATTGGGCATCAAGTGTTACTTGCACTTGTTGATCTTTGTGGAATACAAATTTGAGTTCAAAGTAATATGCAACATAGCATCATCCCATTCATCTATATGAAGAACTGGTTTGAGAATATCCCTCATTTACATGTTAAAATATAAATTTGAAATATAAACAAGTTTTTAAAAAATGTTACAAAACTAGACTACTAAGTCATTTGGTCAGCTAGCGAACAGGCTTGTCTTTGCTGAAATTTAACTATAAATATGGTACAAACTTTGCTGAAATTTAATACATTATCTACAATTATCAAAACCTGAAACAAAATCTTTACCCGCTGAAGGTCTTGGTTCTTTTTCCATTGGAATTAACTGATCAGTTTAAGCCCGGTTCTTTTTCCCGTGGGAATTAACTTATCAGTTTGAGGGTGACTTACTCAGTTCCTTTTGTTCGTCTTCCACTATCAAATTGTTGTTTCTTCATCCCTCATTGCTGCACGCAATTTGTGTCCAATGGATCAGAGCCTCCTATTATGGAACTTCAAGACGAGTCTCAGCATAGATGCCATGGTTTCCTTGTAAGTGTGTGATTACTACGGCGAGCCCTCATATCTAAAGAGGGTATCCTGGAACCAAAGTACGGACTGCTGTGTATGGGATGGAGTAACATGTGACAGATTCACTGGTGAAGTAATCGGCCTGGATCTTAGCTGCAGCCAGCTTCAAGGGGAGAGTGGACTCTAACAGTACACTTTTCCAACTTTTTCATCTCCAAACCCTTAACCTTGCTTCAAATGACTTCTCTTCTTCTGTGATTTCCGGAAACTTTTCCAGGCTTCAATGTGTGGCACACCTCAACCTCTCCAATTCTGGATTCTCAGGTCAACTTCCTGTAGAATTTTTGTTCTTTAGAGAGTTTTTATTCTGACTTATAGACACCGCAGCAGGCATACGCTGTCCAACTTCCACCTCTCCAGAGAAAATGTAATCAAGCCCTTCCAGATCAGAAGCCAAAATAGCAGGAACAATGCAAATTATTCCCAAACCTTTTACCCATTTTCAACAATTAAGTGCACCCCAAATATGTTAACGCTGACTACATATTCTGCACTAGCAGAAGTAACATGAAAAGACAAATTGACTCAAAGGCTTGAAAATTCATGCAAATAAAGTTACGAACAGGAAATTTAAGTAACTGATATCACAGTAATTATTTGATCTTTCAGCTATCCCAGTTTAGCTTCTCAGCCTCTTTGAGGGCGTAAGAAACCAAATAAGCTCAGTAATGATATTAAAAAGGGAACTTGACTAAAAGTTTTAAGATTTCAGCTCCATCAATCAATCTGAACAAGATAATATCATTGAAAGAAAAAAACCTCACCTTGCTAGAAAAGGGCTTACTTCCTCTGGATTGAGCATCACAAAATTGACGCAAAAATAAATCTACAAGAAAAACCAAGAGAAGTTCAATGTCAAGTAAAAGAATTTCAAAGTAACTACAAGCTCTTGTGCAAAAATATGTACCATGAAGACGTGATGCTGAGAGACCGTGATTAGTAGGGAAACAACTGTCAGCGAGTCAATTTTTTTTTTTTTTTGAAATCTCAATTTGGTTTCCTGTAATTACATTTTTCATTTCCTTACCTAATTTTGGAAGAGGGAGACGTTCCCGATCGAACTGTGCTACCCAACGACAGAAGCGGGAAGCGGTTTTGGAAGACGAAGCTGAAGATTTGAGGATCGAACTGCTACCGATAGAAGCCGGTTTGGAAGACGAAGAGAGAGAAAAAGAAGAAAAACTGAAGATTTGAGGAGAGAGGAGTAAAAAGTAAAAAAAAAAAAAAAAAATTAAATGAGTCATTGATTTAAATGAGCCGAGCCGATCAATTAGTAAGCTAATTCTGTTGTGGGTAAAAAGGAGTAAAACGCTGCTGTTTTACACTGGAACAGAAGACGGAACATGAATTCCGTAACAGAGGATCCCGAGTTTGCCACGCGACCCCTGTTTTCCTCCCTCCCGCCAACCTCGGCTCTTGATTCTTCTCCCATCCACCACCCCACGTCTCCCTTGATTTCTCTCTTTCTCTTTCCTTGCAAAAAGTGTTAAAGAATTCCTTAGAACCATGATTAACCCGTTTTCACCTTGAAAACAGCTCATTCGTTAGTCGCAGCATTAGAATTCAGAACTCAGTTTGCATATTTACCGGTTAGGTATATAGATTTCTCCTTTTTTCTTGCAATTTGATATTGAGTGCTTTTTTCTACTTTTCCACCGACGAATTCTGACTGGGGTCGATGGATATTTTGTAAAGATGGATCCTTGGAGGTGATATTTAGGGGTTGGTTGATTTTTCGGTTTCGATTTTTAGGAAATGGCAACGGATATTAGGAGTAGTCATGCTCACCCACCTGGGATTTCTGTAATAAGGAGAATTAGAGGAAAAGATTGGAGCTTCAAGACGTATAGTTATGTGGTTTTGCTGGTTACATTCATTGCATATACAGGCTACCATGCTTCGAGGAAGCCCAGTAGTATAGTAAAAAGTGTGCTTGATCCTGAACCTAATAACAAAACCAGAGCTAACTATCCTCCATGGCCGATTGGCGATGTATTTATCAAGGATTTGGGTGTTTCATATAGAAAGAAATACGCAGGGTGGGAACCGTTTAATGATAAAGATGGTACCTTGAAATTGGGGGTGATTGACGTGGCGTTTCTAGCGTGTTATGCTTTTGCGATGTATTTTGCTGGACACGTAGCTGATTCGTGGGATCTTAGATTGTTTTTGTCAACTGGGATGATAGGCAGTGGGATTTTTGTTGGTCTTTTTGGAGTTGGCTATTTTTGCAATATTCACGTGTTCTGGTTTTACCTGGTCATGCAAATGTTAGCCGGGTTGTTTCAGTCCACGGGCTGGCCTTCGGTTGTGGCTGTTGTGGGGAATTGGTTTGGGAAGAAGAGGAGGGGATTGATTATGGGTGTCTGGAATGCTCATACATCTGTGGGGAATATTTGTGGGTCTCTTCTTGCTGCTAGTGTTTTAGATTACGGATGGGGCTGGTCTTTTATTCTTCCAGGTGGTTTTATATTTCTTGGGGGAATAATGGTGTTCTTGTTCCTGCCTGCTTATCCTGAAGATGTTGGATTTTCCAGCCCAAATGGCACATCTATTGGAATTGAGGCAGGGCCTGGAAATCAAGCTGACCAAAGTTCACCTAATGATGTAGAAACTCAAGGTGGAGATGAGATTACTGTGGTGCATGAACAGAAGAATGGCGAGGCTCAGATTGCTGCAACAGCTAGAAAAAGTATCGGGTTTGTTGGTGCTTGGAAGATTCCTGGAGTTCGTCAATTCGCCATTTGCCTCTTGTTCGCAAAACTAGTAGCATACACATTTCTGTACTGGTTGCCATTTTATCTCAGCCAGACAGGTATTCGTAGAGCTGCCACCTACTTATTTATTTATTTATTGATTATTCTGTTTGGCCTCCCGAGTTGCATTTGTATTTCTTGTTTTTTTTCCTTATATCTCCTTTGCTGGTCCTGGTTATCTCTGAAATTGATGAAATTGTTGCGTAGTGGCATATAGACAAAACAATATTAAGCTGTTGTCTCATAAATTATGTTGAAAACATCTTTATTACTGTAATTCTGTAATTTACTATGGTATGTTTGTATCTCATACTAAATATTTTTAAAAACTTCTCTATTATAAGTTACCTAGTATTAGTATTACAAGCAGGGTTTTTGGACTAGGGGGAGTATCATTTTGGATCAAACCTGTGATTCATTTGAAGGAGTTAGGAGTAATAAGAAGTGGGTAAAGAACTCAACTAATGCATGGCACTCATTATGATTTTGTGATTAAAAGTCTGGATCGTCTTGCCAAAGGTTATGGTAATTTGATGTTGATGCCTGTTCTATTGGGATTAGGTGTATTTACTCATCCAGTTGCTTATTTCTGTTCACAGCTATTGGAGGGGAGTACATTTCAGTAAAATCTGCTGGGAACCTTTCTACTTTATTTGATGTGGGAGGTATTGTTGGTGGAATTCTAGCTGGTTATATATCTGACAAGCTCAAAGCTCGTGCTATTACCGCCGCTGGCTTCATGTATGCATCAATCCCTGCTATGGTCTTATACCGGAAATATGGGAGCATATCCAAAACAATCAACATTTTACTTATGATTTTTGCGGGCTTATGTGTGAATGGGCCTTATGCACTCATCACAACTGCTGTTTCAGCAGATCTTGGTACTCACAAGTCCTTGAGAGGAGATTCTCGAGCCTTGGCTACAGTTACTGCTATTATTGATGGTACTGGCTCAATAGGAGCTGCAGCAGGCCCTCTTTTGACTGGATTTTTCTCTCGGTATGGATGGAATTTTGTTTTCGGAATGCTGATTACCTGTGCAGCTGGCGCTGGTCTTTGTTTATCTCATTTGGTGGGGAATGAATTCCGTGAGAAATTTTCTCGTAAAACTGTCACTGGACGAGATGGTACAGAAGGTAACAAATTTCTCCTCAGTTTTGAGATTACTATTGTTGCATCCTTGCCTGGTTTTTTGTAAGAGTTATGTTTTCTGTACATGTAAACTAAAAGAACATTGTATGTCCAAGCACCCATTAGGTTTACTATTACCAGTCATTTAATAACCTGGTAACTGCTGGACGTACTATTACCTAGTCTATGAGGGTTATTTGTAGTTGGCATGAACCAAATTTAATTGGAATTTTGCTGAGGTTAAATTGTCCTAAAGGTAACCTCTCGTAGTCTTGGAACTAACATAACTGCCTAAGCCCTTATCTGAAAGAAAGAAAGAAGGAAATGTGGCAACCTTCTGTAGTCTTAAACCTTTTGCCCTGTAAAGGTGGTAACCAACAGAGAAGAGTGGAAGACTACTTATAGATTAGTGTCAAAAGGGAACTAATATACGAACTCATATTGGACAGCCGGAATACACTAGCATGCAAACTCAATTTGCTTATATTAGATGAATTACTGGCTTTGACCAAATTTCAAATTCGACGAATGTTTCACCAAAGAGCAGTAAGAATCTAAAACGATTGATTCTTCCTTAACATAGAAAAGCATGTAATTGAGTATATAAACTTCTTTCCATTTTATGCAATCGAAATGGTGGAGGTCTAGAGTCATTGGCCTGTATTAAATTGAGTCATTTGAAGGTGGAATATTATCACCAAAGGAATAATATTTGATATAATATTCTACAGAGGGTGTCTGTCTATAGTTTAAAGGACAATGAGAGCATATATACTCAAGTCTTGCACCAGCAACATCCCTCCCTAGTGTTGTAACTTACTATTCTTGTATATTTTCGTCCTACATTGTTTGTCATCACTAAATTAGGAGCTTGATATGTTGAGCCCTCATATATATTTGTGGACTTATTCTCTCTAAATTTGCAGCTCCTGCATCCGAACCTCTTCTAAGGGGCCGAAATTGATCAGTGGTTCATATCTGAACTTCAAAAGGACAAGGCGCGGATAAAACTGGATGCTGGTCAGGTACTGCAGAATGTATAGTTGGAAAATTATTTCTTAGTAGTCCTTAGAGAGACAATACTGATGGTTCATACTCCTTAGTTAAACTCAACGAGTGTGTATTTGAGCTGCTTTAGGCTTGCTGATCTACGTCTCAATTTTGGTTCTTTTATGCTTCTGTACTGTACACTAGGAAACAAGTTACTGAATTTATAGTCACGTCCTTACAAGTGAACTTGATTTAGGAGTAATTCCTGGTTGATATCCAAATGGGGCATAACTATTGTAAGACCGCCACCGGAACCTACATGGTATTCACGAGGCAGGTTACGATACTCCAGTGGATAGTTAGAGTGAACGTTGTTTTAGTAGCTTCTGTTATGTGAACTTTATGTCACTCTAGATGGGATTTCAATACAAATTTTGTACGTGTACAGTTTGTCTCGAGTTTAATAGCTTTACATCACGGTTGCCTCTCTGTGAATTTTCTGAGGTTTTTTCACTCTTTATATATACCATAACCTGTCATTATGCTGACTTATAAAAAGATTTTTGTTTGTCTGAGATCAAAGAACCTGCATTTGATGCTGAAGTTTTCTTTCCCTGAATTCACCTTTGTTCTTGTTGGATGCTTTGTGACAAAAATGTTCAGCTGTTAATCTCAGACTCTTCTGATTATTATCTCTTGCTAACCATCAAAGATTTAAGGGCTGAAAAAGACTTGTCAGCAAATTGGAAATTGCAAGATTGGATTTTTGTGTTTTTTTTTTTTTTTCCTTGGAAAGGACCACTGCGTGTCTGTGTGTTTTTCTTCTCTGCTTTCATCACTGCCATTCAATGACAAAAATTGCATTCATGAATCATCCACAAGCATTTGCTCTGATTCACATGTCCGCCATTAAAATATGCCCCCACAATAAGCTTTTTAGAGCCAGAAACATGCCACAACATTTAATCGTATGTGGTGCCAAAGCAAAAACAGCATTTTTCTAGCTGGCTTGTCCTCCTCCTCCTCTTCATCTGTTTTACTTTAAACCAATGCAAAAATTAGTCTTCTTTCCTTGGATTATTTGGTTCGTTTCGGTTGTTTCCTCGTACCAAATGGTCAGTTGAATACGTTTGAGGCCTCGTTTTTGCTATGTTTTATGAACATGATTCCTTAATTTTGTTCCTGAAAACCTGGTCATTTTCTATAGATAACTTCTTTATGAAAACGTCACACTTACAATTATATTTTGTATTACTTTTTATGTAACGCCGCACCTAAAGAACAAGGTTGACATGTACACATGTTTCACTGAGACCAATGTAAGTTAAATTAAGAATGTTGGCAGATAAACAAACAAATAAGAGAAATGCTTGGCCACATTTTCCAACAACAAAAATACATTAAATAATTTCAATTCTGGAGGGATTTTTTTTTTTAATTGTATGAAGAGTATGTGAACAGAATGGTGCAACGACAATGAGATAATTCTTGGCTTCTTTCCACTTTTGCTCTCCCTATATATCAAGCCCTCAAAGCTCCCCGACACCTTTTAAACTCTCTCCTCATTCTCTGATCTGGGCTGCTTTCATGGCTTTCTCTAGAGCCATGCTCATGCTCTTCTTGTTACCTGCATTTGTTGGTTTTTCTGTCTGCCAAGCGCCTATATCATTGCCTCCAGCTATGCCGCCTTCTTCAACCGCCGTCTCAACTCCACCTGTGGCTACAATTGTCCCCTCGCCTGAATCTTTGGCTCCCGGCATTCCTCCGGCATTCTCTCCTATAGCTTCTGCCAGTCCAGGTCCGTCTGTGACCTCCCCACCGGTACCAGCTGTGCCTGAAATGGCACCTGGATCGCCACCCTCTCCGCCTTCGCCTATGGCGCCTTTATCGTCACAATCACCATCACCAGGGCCGTTTCTAGCGACTCCTTCGCTTCCAGATTCAGGCGCTTTTTCGCAGGGAAGTAGCATTGCTCTACTTGCATTGCTTGGAGGGGTGGTTGTAGTTCTTGTCTGAGATTTAGAGTTTCCTACTATTCATCTTCATTTTACTTGGTTCAGGAGTGTAAGATCTATACGAAGGGCTTTTGTATTCTTTAATTTTGTCTCTTCTATTCTGTCAATCTGACTTTCATTTTTCTTTGTTCTAATTATGGATGATTTCTAGTGCTCCATTTTTTTATCTTCCTCCATTACAGTTACAATGTCCTCACTATATCGTGGCTAATTAGACAGGAAGTGCTGGAATTGGAGGCATATTTTTCAACCAACGAGATGCCTACTCAAGACTTCAGTTGAAGGCATATTTTCACCCATGACATGCCTCTTTTGGTAGGGAGCAAAATAAATACGGTGAATTACATTTGCTTTCATTGTAATTCGATAAATTATCAACAATTTAGTTGTGTAAAATAAGAAATTTGAAAATTTTTATTAATTCGTGACAATTATACTCACCCTTAGATCAAGATTAAATATAAAAAATGTGTAAATTGATTAAAATAGACTAGTGTTAATTTTGTCCATACTTTAATAAGTTATGAGTAATTTAATTGAACCAGAAGAGAGGTGAATAATTATCCAAATAAATAATTACCATACAAGTGATTCTAAAGTCATAACAGAATTATAACTTTATTTATATTATTATTGTAATAATAATTTTATTTTTTTATACCCAAGGACTCGAAGTCTACCTCCCTCGTCTAATAATAATTTTTTTTTTGAAGAGCAATAATAATTTTATTTAAATATATTATAAATTAATATTTGAAGATAATACTAGTATTTTGTACAGTTTATTGACAAATATAATTAGTTAAAAAACTAATACAATTGGGAATAGAATGGGTATCAGATCATAATTATTATAACTAGGTTATTTATCATCTCATCCCCATTTCCAAAACCCTTCTATTCCTCCACCACCTCCCACCGCCATCGCCTCCGCCATATACCCACCCTTCTCTTCCATACCCTCCTCCTCTCACCGCCGGGCGCCATCTCTTCCATCCCCTCCCTTCTCTCACCGCCACTCTTCTCTTCTATCCTACCCTTCGTACAACCACAAACCCAAAAACGAAACCCCCTTCTTCCCCTGATTTCTCTTTCCCCGACCGCCACCATCTTCTTCCTCCCCTTAAAACCGTCTCCTCCCTTTTCTCTTTCACACTCCTCCATCACTGCTGCGAACCCATTTATTTAAATATATATATTTTTGGAATGCTATTAATATTATGGAAGGAGTACAAACAGAGAACGTTAGGTAGGGTTATGGCGAATCTTGTGATTAGGTTTTGCAAAGCCACCCACTAGAAATTCTCAGAAATTGCAGTGATTTAGTTCAATGGAGTCGAGAAATTTACAGAATCCGCCCCAGAAACGGAAAACGTGTTCCGGTCGTCGTGGCCTTCCTGAAGAAGGTAGTGAAGATGTGATTCCCGTTGATCGAATAAGCAATTTACCAGAATCTATAATTTCCCACATTCTTTCCTTCCTACCCACAAAATCTGTTGTGGAAACAAGTTTGCTATCCAAAAGTTGGAGATTTCGGTGGACTGAAGTAACCAGCTTTGATTTTAATGATGGGGAGTGGCTCTATGGTTTGAAACCTTGGGGCTGTGGTAAGAAACCTGCGATACCTTTTGAGGAGTTTGTTAACAGGGTTCTGGGCCAGCAGAAGAGTGCAGAATCCTCCGTGGACAAGTTTCGTCTCAAATGGTTGGGATACCAAGAATCGGGATCCACTTGCTTTGGCAAATGGGTCAGCACTGCAGTTGCTCGAAACGTTCGATTCCTTGAGTTGAATATACAGTCGGGGGAAGAATTGCAGGTCCACTTACCAGGTGCACTCTACACTTGCTGCTCACTAGAGGTTCTGAAATTATCAGGGGATGATATTGTTGTTGATCCTGATGTGGTTCGTCTTCCAAAACTTGCTGTTTTGGAATTAATTTATGTTGCAGATGAATCGTATGAGTCATTTCCTAAGCTTTTATCAGGTTGTCCAGTGCTCCAATCTCTCAGAATAGATTGGATTTATTACAGCGAGGGGAAGGTTGTTACAATTTCTTCACCTACACTTAAACATCTTCAAATCAATTTTCACGTTTATTTTCCATTGGAATGTTGGAAGTTGAAAATTAATACTCCTAAACTTGAATACCTCGTTTTAGACGACGATGATGTATGCCCGGATTATATTTCCTTAGCAGAGTGCGAGTATAATATGTCCTTAGCAAAGCTCGTGCGTTCAGAAGAGGAGAAACGTGGTACTCCCGTTGGTGAGTTAGTTGATGGTGATGGTAATCATGAGTTAGTTCAAGCTTTTTATGGGGTGAAGTTTCTGAAATTATCAGTACTAACCAGCATAGCTGTGAGGGATGCCACCAAGAAATTGTCAGCAAGTTTTGAGAGTTTAACAAAATTGGTTATTGGAATTGAGTGCTGTCAATGGCTTTATCTGATGGATGTGATTAATTGCTGTGTCAAATTACAAGTTCTCTACATTACCAGGATTGGACGTTGCTGGTTATCTCCTTCTCGTTTGGAGGATCCTATTAGTAGTGTTCCAAGATGCTTGTCATCCAGTCTCTCACGACTTTCATACAGGGGATTTGGAGGTCTCAAGGATGAGATGAAGATGTTAGAGTATATTCTAAAGCATGCTTCAGTGATAGAAATAGTTGATTTAAGCTCCACACGCTGCACTTACGATAAGCCAGTTGGTTCCAGGAAAAGGTCTCAAATACTCAAGAATATATCAGATTTCTCCAGAGCGTCTCGAGCTTGTAAAGTCTCCTTTTTTTGAGATGGTTGCTGCTTCCATGGCCGTTCAAAACGATGTCTAACATTTTGTGAAAGTTCTTACTGACAGTATCTTTCATTTTCTTGATATTAATTCTGTATTTTTTTCTTTGTTCCATTCATGGATGATTTCTAGTGCTAAAGATAGGGTAGCCTATTAGTTGGTGTTGATGCTTATTATTTAGTTGGTGTGGATGTGGTTGATTGTTGAAATCAGTGGATGGCTATATAAGATTGTGGATGACTATATTAGTTGATCAGTGGATGACTACTTTTGTTGGTGCTGCTGTGCTACTTGGATGACTATATAAGATTGTTTTAATGGGATGGTTTTCTTTGCTGGTTGAGGATTTGGCTGTGGAAGTTAATCTAGATGCTACTTGGCTGATTTGTTGTTTATCAGTTACTTGTTAGCGCTGACAGGCTTCAAAAGGTGCTGATGGTTTTTGTCGTTTTTGGAAGAAGGCTGTAGTCGTTTGATTAAGCCAAGGGACCTCATCAAGGAATTTGTCGAATGGTAAATAGGTAGAATGTAATTCACTAAATAAATAATTTTGTTTTATAATAATAATTTTATTTAAATCTATTATGAATTACTAATATTTTGAAATAATAGGTCTAAACGGAGCCATAGTATTTTGTACAAGTTGATTGACAAATGTAACTAAACTATTTTGAGGTTAAAACACTAGTAATATATTTTTTTTGAATGCTATTATGGAAGGAATACAAACAGAGAACGTTAGGGTTAAGGCTGCTGCCATTGTCGCGAGTCTTCTGATTAGGTTTTCATGCAAAGCCACCACTAGAAAATCCTCAGAAATTGTTTAGTTGAATGGAATCCAGGAACCTAGAGAATCCACCCCAGAAACAGGCAACGTGTTCGGGTGATGGTGGCGTTTCTCCTGTTGATCGAATTAGCAATTTACCCGAATCGATTATTTCCTACATCCTTTCCTTCCTTCCTACCCACAAAATCTGTTGTGACAACAAGTTTTTTATCCAAAAGTTGGAGATTTCGCTGGACTGAAGTAACCACCTTTGATTTTAATGATTGGGAGTGGGTCGATGGCAAGAATCCTCCTGGGATACCTTTTGTGGAGTTTGTTAACAGGGTTTTGGGCATCCTCCATTTTGAAGTTTCGTCTATACCAACAATCGCGATCCACTTGCTTTGGCAAATGGGTCAGCATTGCAATTGCTTGGAACGTTCGATTCATTGAGTTGGATATACATCATCCTCTTGACTCAGAAAAATTTGAGTTCCACTTACCAGTGCACTCTACACTTGGGGCACACTAGAGGTTCTGAAATTATCAGGTTGGGGTCTCATTGTTGATACAGATGTGGTTTGTCTTCCAAAACTTGCTATTTTGGAATTAATTTATGTTACACTTGAATCGTATGACTCATTTCCTAAGCTGTTATCTGATTGTCCATTGCTCCAATCTCTCAGAATTGTATAGAATCATTACAGCCACTGGGAGGTGGTTACAATTTCTTCACCTACATTTGAGCGTCTTCAAATCAATTTTTAGCTTGGTTATCCATTGGGATGTTTGAAGCTGAAAATTAATACTCCTGAACTTCAATACCTCGTTTGTACAGGGAGAGTCCGATTGGTAAGTTTTTTAATCATGAGTTAGTTCAAACTTTTTATGGCTTGAAGTTTCTGAAATTATCAGTACTAACCACCATAGCTATCAGGGACGTCACCAAGAAATTGTCAGCAAGTTTTAAGAGTTTAACCAAATTCGTTATTGATATGGAGTGCTGGTGTTATCTGATAGATATGATTAATATCTGTGTCTAATTACAAGTCCTTGACATTACCAAATTTAGAGATTTATATGAACGTCACAGAACATGTACTTGTTGGGAGGATCCTATAAGTAGTATTCCAAGATGTTTGTCAACTAGTGTCACATGACTATCATACAGGGGATTCAAAGGCCGTAAGAATGAGATGAAGATGTTTGAGTATATTCTAAAGCATGTTTCAGTGATGGAAATAATTGATTTACGTTCCACACGGTACACTTTTGACTCCTCTGATGATAAGCCAAATGATTTCAGGAAAAGGTATGATGAGCCTGATAATAAGCCAATTCATTCCAAGGAAAAGATATTAAATTTCTCCAGAGCATCTCTATCTTTTAAAGTCTCGTTTTCTTGAGATATTGTTGCTTCCATGGCCGTTCAAGAAGATGTGAACATTCTTGAAAGTTCTTAATGATAGTATCTTTCATTTTCTGGATATTACCTCTATATCTTTTACTTTACTTGCATTTGTTTATTTTTCTGCCTTCCAAGCGCCATCGTTACCTCCATCTATGCCACCTTCAACCGCAGGCTCAGCGCCACCCGTGGCTATACTTGTTCCCTCGCCAGCGTCTTTGGCTCCCGGCATTCCTCCAGTTATTTCAGCAGTTTCAGTATCCTCTCCTTTGTCTTCTGTCAGTCCAGGTCCGACTGTGAGTTCCCCACCAGTACCAGATGCACCTTACATGGCACCTGGATGACCACCATCTCCACCTGCATCTATGGCGACTTTATCATAACAATCAACATCACCAGGACCTGTTCCAGTGACTCCTTCGCTTCCAGATTTAGGCGCTTTTTCTCAGAGGGGTTGCAGTTCTTGTCTATGCTTTAAAATTTCTAATATTCATATTCATTTACTTGGTTCAGGAGTGTAGATGTATTAAGGGCTTTTGTGTTCTTTATTTTTTCTTTGTTCCATTTATGGATGATTTCTAGTGCTGCATGTCATCTTCCTCCATTACAGTTACAACTCTTGTGAAACAATTTGATTTAGCCTTAACAACAGTTCTATCATGAGTGAGCCTTGAAAGATCAATGGCAAACGCCATGGACACTGACGAGAATCATGCCCGCCCACCAAGTTCTATCATGAGTTGGTGATCTTGAACATTTTACACCTACAATATTATTTCATCCACCCAAGAAAATTAGTTTTGTATTTTTTGGCTTTTTTTTTTTTTTGGAGATGATATATATGTCCTTTTTCACATTATTAATATCATTGCTTTCACTTTCAGGCACTTTGCTACCTAAATGTGGAAAATCTGATATTCCATCAAGAAGTGAAAGGCTAAGCAGCGGATTGAAAATAACAACTACTAATTACCACCCTAATTTTTATTCTCTAACGCTTCAATTTGGACTAAAATGCCTTGTCCTACTTTACCCCTTCTCTTCTCTTTTTTGAGCTAAAAGACAATTTTATTAAAAATAAGGCTATAATACGTAAAATTGAACCGGTAGTAATACCATTGAAAATTTTGGTTTCCATCTCCTTTATCCAGCCATGAGTAAAGCGATCATGTTTCATAATACTTTGATGTTCCATGACTCAACCAGGTTGCAGAAAACTTCGGTGTCATTTCATTTGGCAAAATCAGGTCAAAATTAAGCTACTTTGTCCAAAATTCAACACTGTCTTCCCTGTTGTAGCTAACTAAGAATATGTCTAATAGAAATTCATAGTTAATTTTGAATGTTAAAGGCTGGAATAAATATTTAAATTTCAATTTCCATATGAATTTTAATACTAAATTAGTCTCTCATTCTGACACAATTCTTTTCATGCGTAGTTTGGCCGTGTACATTTATCGGTGGTGACTACTCACGGTGCAATAAACACGGTCGTTGCACCGCTTTGGCACGCACAGGTGTTGCCCGGTCTTGACACGCAAAAGCTCTGCACATCCTTGGCACACAAGACCGAAAAATATACAAGACCATGTCCAACACAAAAACTAAGTATGACTCATCCCAAATAAAATTTTTTCCTCTAAATAGAAACTTAATATTTATCATTCATAACCCTTGTCAAATTTTAATTATTCCTAGAAATCTCATTCTTACGCGTTAAATTTGCAGATTATAATGGTAATTTACATGAATTTAGAACGAGATGTCTTGTAATTGCTTGACTTCGTTTTTTGAAGAAAGAAAAGTTCAATTTCTCAAATAAATAGAAGATTTGAGGATCAGGTTAGGAAAGGAAACAAAACTAAGGAAAAGAAATCAACCATATTTTCCAAAGTTATAGATTCAAAATCAGTTGAAGAAAATGGAAAAGTAGGCTATAAGGATGTCTCCAACCAGAAGATCATTAAAGGAGAAAAATTAAGAGGGAGGGTATATTTTGCACCTGCTGTCATATGGTCATTTCAGCAGACAGCTTTGTTTTTAATGGTGGGAGGACAACCAATGAACCCTATGACCTAATTTTCACAACAAAACATCAACTTTCCCTTATATCTTGCATGGTTAAGGTTTGGAATATGCCCGAGGACGGTAAACGAAGGAAGTTCAATAGAATTGAGTTTAGTAATTAAGCTGCTTAATTTATTAGGCTTATTTTAAATGGTTTTACGCCCATCATAATTTTAAAAAATTTAGAAAAAAATAGTCTTTTGAATAAACACGACCATGAGTAATGACACTCGTGTATATTTTTGGATCGTGTGTGCCAGGGCCGTGAACCTACATTTTTTATTGCACGGCCTACTCACGACCTTGCAATAAACACAGTTGTTGCACGACCTTGGCACACACAGTCTTGTTAAATGCTGAAATGTGAATAATTAAAATTTAATTATGCATATCTTAATTTTAATACTAAATTAGTGCTCATTCTGGCACAATTATTTTCTCTCTCTTTATCGCTCATTTTTACTAGTTGTCGCACACTTTAAACAATTATACCATAATCATAATTTAAGAAAAAAAGGTCGTGCAATAAACATAACCATGGATAATCACAACTATGTATATATTTCGACCATGCATGTCAAGACCGTGCAGCGGCCAATAAATATTCACCATGGTATATAACACCAAAACATGCCCTAATTCCCAAAAAAATCACCCCATATAACCAAAACAAAACAATATAATACAATCAAAACAAACCAAACCATCCAAATCCTCAAAGAATTCGTCCAGATCTACGAAAAATAAATAAAATTTTTTACTTGGATTTTCAACCTCCATACTGGAATCAAAGCCAATGGACATGGATGAATAACACAGACTGAATCTCAACTCCCTAACAGTAGGGTTCTATAACCCATGCTACTTGTGGGCTTTCATCCCAT
This sequence comes from Knoxia roxburghii, assembly GCA_030378225.1. Taxonomy (NCBI): domain Eukaryota; kingdom Viridiplantae; phylum Streptophyta; class Magnoliopsida; order Gentianales; family Rubiaceae; genus Knoxia; species Knoxia roxburghii. The sequence goes on from CM059423.1 coordinate 39,836,628, forward strand.
CGATGCGATTCACATTTTGGACTCAAGCCCAACAATGTTTGGGCCCTTTTAGTGTCTACAAACTGAAATACTATTTGGAACCCACTTGTAAGCTTATTTTCGAAATTTACTTCCTAAAATACCCCTCTCACAAAAAAAAAAAAAAATAAAAATTCAAGATTCTTTCTTATTTCTTCTTCTCATTTTTTCAAACTCCATCACTAACACACCACCCTCACATTCAATTTCACATTCTCCTTTACCGATTTTTTTCAAGTTGTGGTTATAAAACATGAAACCTTAGCACCATATCATCATAAGTTCTTTCAATTGAATTAAGATATCATATTACACAAATTTTAAAATCTCGATCAATACTGATAATGAACCTCCGATATGGGGAAAATTTCTACACAAAAATTTTAATTAAAGAATATTTGAATTCTAAAGCAATTATTTTTACTTAGTGTATAAGATATTCTCATAATAAGATAATAACATGATAGAATTTATTCATAATTACATATTTATTTATTTATTTTGTCCATTTTTTAGAATTATTTTTCTTCCCGCGGATACCACTTAACGATGGCCAGAGCCACCGCGAGGCTATTCATGCCATCATCTTCTTCTTCTAGCCTTACCCAAATCCTAACCATGTCATCGTCATCTTCCTTGTCTTCTCTGCAACAACAGCAGCAGGAAGAACCGCTCAAAAAAATACTGCATTTTACACAAAGATAAGCCCTTTGATGAAGATGACAACAATGATCACGATGATGGAAATCAAAATCATTGTTGCAATCATGTCCATGGAGATGGCTGTGACGGTGATGGTACTAGTTCTAGTAATTGATCGGGGTTTCATTCGATAACACAAGTAGTTGTTTAGGAAATTTTTTACCAAAAAAAAAAAGAATTTAATTATTTTGCTCCCCCATTTCCTCTTTTTTTTATCTTTTTATTTTTTTATAAAATACTGTATGTGTCAGAATTATTCTTATAATTAGTTATTATAGGATTAAATATGTTTAAAAGAATTAAGATAATTCTGGAGATTGAATGGAAATCAGGCAATGAATCCGTATATCTTTATTGGGATAAAAAATATATATTTATTTGTTAAATTTTGATAAATTATTTAAAAATTCATAAAAGATCAATTTGGAAAGTTTTTTTTCGAAAATAGGACTACAAATAGTAAAAAATGACTATAAATAGTAGTCACAAATTATTCGCCCATCTATTTTCTAGTGATTTGAAAAGACAAACGGGGTTATGGTTATGCTCCAATGGATTTTTAATGGAATTATATGTGTTCTCCATGACTAATTTTGAAGTTGGGAGATATTTCAAGAGGAATTAAGGCCATGAAAAAGGTCAAATGCTATCCTCTTTGTTCCCTGTTATGAAATGTCTCCCATTTTGAAGCCACTATACAAGGTCACCATTTATCTTGGAGAAAAATTGCAGTGCTATTTATCCATGGTGACTAGTATTGATTGACATTTATTGATTGAATTACCCAACAAAATAAAAAAATTCTATTTTTAGATCATTTATATTTTGTAAAGTCTTAAGATTAGATTGTTACAAGCATTTTTGCAATATACACATAATTTCCTTTCTTGTAAATAAGCATTGACGTATCTGTATGTTATTACACGATCAAATATATAAAAAATAATAGTTTTTTTTTTTGAAAAAAATATTACACTCGTCATTATTATGATACTAACATTAACTATTCATAACAAAAATTATTTTACATTTATTCAATATCAGAAATTGAACTCTCGATATTCGAAACTCAACTCAAACGATTGTACCAGTATTCATTTCTACAATCATAAATATTGATAAGGGAAAACAAAATTAGTGCTTTACATCCTTTGGTGTATGATGTGTGATTCTCATTTACCTTTTTCAGCTTAGTGGAATCAGCTCATGATCTATACCATTGCCATTTTTATGAATAATTGGACATGGATAATTTCTTGTCATTTTCTAATTTGCCAGCAGAAAAAAAAAAAGTGTTTGACACTTTTTCTTTTTGGCCAATTGCATTAGCATTGTGCATAGTTTTCCTTCTTGATGGCTGCAAAACCCTAAATTTTAAACTGCAGATCAAGAATTTCAGCCATCACCAATCCCTTTCTTTTGGGCAATTCTGGCTCATTGATGTTTCTTTAACATATGATTGTGATGTGAGATTGAGAGGCCAATCATCAAGACTTATTTCTATAACAAGTTGTAGTATAAAACAAAAAGAAACAAGAAACAATGGAAAAAGGGATAAGAACCTATCTAGCTATATTGAAGGATGAGATTATTATAATGTTTGATTATGTCATATTCCATTGTATTTGATAATATGTGCTTTTTTTTTTTTCAAAAAATGGGAGCAATTAGAAATGATGGATGGCATAATAATTACTACACCACAAATAGCAACTTTTGAGGTTCTAATGGCTAAAATTTGATCATTATTCAGGAAAAAGAATGCCATGCCTGAGAAGTGGATCATCTGTTAATGCTCAAAAATATGAATTATAGTATTTAGAAACAACAGTAACCTAATTAGGGAAAAGTGAACCATGACAACATTTTTAGTTGGTTTCTTTAATTAAACAATACCAGTAACATTATTTTAGGAATGACTCATTGAAATAGACATGTATGCAGCTAAATTTATATATATATATATATATATATAACCCAATTTGGGTTCATGTGGAAAAATCTTTTTTGTTTCTTAGATTTTCAAACCACATTTTTTGCTTTTATATTTTAAAAGTATACCCTTTGATCTCAGTCTTGATTCTATTCAAACTGATATCAACTATATTTATGTGTAACTTTCGGAACCCTAATAAAATGAGAAGTAGACTGGTATAAAGATCATTAATAAATATTTAAAAAAATAAAAATTTCGTACTTAAAATCTCAAACTATTCTTCACTTAAAAGAGGTCTTGAATTTGTCATTTTGAATTTTAAGAGTCTTAGTTAAACTTTGAATTTGTAGTATTTAGATTATTCTATCTGTAATTTAATAAGTCTCTGAAATTAAAAGTAAATGATGTTAATGTCACTTTAGATAAAAGTGACAATGGAGACTAAAAAGTATATTTTAAAAATGTAAGGGTTTAAATATATATATATATATTTCCAAAAAGTAACGTACTAAAAATGGAGTTTATTTCTACATGCTTGTTAGTGGGATTTTAATTAGAGAAACCAAACAAAACAAAAATGACTGCACTAATTAAATTGTGCTAGTTGATCACTCTACCTTTTATCTCCCCCATAAATCTTTTTTTTTAGAAATGTTAATAAGAAATATATCCGATTACAATAAATACTTATATAATACACGAAAAAATCTGTAAAAATATGCACTATTTATTAAGATAGTACGTTACGTATACTGCAATTATGTCATTTCACTACTAGAATTTTGGGAACACCTTTCATAACACTAAACTATAAATGTATCTATTAATATCTACAATCACATCAAATATTATCTTATTTATATCTAATAAAACACTATAAGAGTAGTGTTGTTATAACTATTTTAATGTGTCACCCAATAAAATTCTACCACGACACTAGAAATAAGTGTTATAATAAAATTTCAATCAAAACACTAACAAGTGTACTTCTAATGATCCATTGCATGTATTGTTTCAGAATGACGTGAGTGATATACATGATCTGACATTCAGTATGGACGCTGATGAAGAAAAGCATATTCACTTCGAGAAAACTAAGGTAATGAATGAACATTTGGTTATAGAGTTAAAATGGCATGTGCTCATTCTGAATGAACATGTTGGTAAGAAATTCCAGAAATTGGCTTGCCCTTAGCAAGGTTGTGCGCATTCTCAATCACCACAAATATCGGGAAAAGCTTGGCCCCAGCTATCAGGTGAAATCGGAGTTGCCCTGAAAGATATTGGCAGGGAAAAGAACATGGCGGACGACCTGGAGAAATTGGAGAAGAATGGGAGGAGTTAGATTCTTGATGTGAAAAAGAAACTTATTGAAGAATTCACCATTGCGAAGGATTCATTTCAATAAAATCTCATGACGTTTAATGATGTGGAGAAAGAAGACGAAGGATGACATTGTAAACGATGCTTTCAAGAATTTTCTTGAAATTGATACAAAGATTAAAAAAAAAAAAAAAACTGCACACCATGCCACCGAAGTCAGCCACAACTTGGTAGGCTCTGAATTAGCCTCTGAATCTCCTACTGATGGGAATTTTTAAAGCTTTATCTCTAATTGTCAAGGATTATTCTAATTTTTAAATATTATATTAATGTCTCATAGAAGTGTTAGTTACAAATAAACAACTAGCTTATAAAATAATCTATAATCTATAATTATAATATATAAAATTTAAAACATTACTTTATAATTATAATATATAAAACTTCAAACATTACAAAAATACTCACGGGTGATTTATTTTCTCCCTCTAATTTCTTCTTTAACTTTTGTAATTGTTTTTAAAAAATTAACTATATTATCTATACAAAATAATATGACAATAATATTTATTGTGTCAATCGAAATTCAATATAGATCTTGCTCAAGACTGCTCGAGTCAATACAATACTACTTGAGCGGCTCGAGTCAATACATAAAGGTTTAACTTGACTCATTTGGTGTCTTCTTCTGAACTATAATTTGTTTATTCTTTATTTAAAAAAAAAGGCCTAAAACAAGATTGGAAAAAAGTATTGAATGCTTACAAATAAAAGTAGAGCATTGTGATTTGGAAAGAATGCCTCTCTAATTGTCTTCCTCTAGATGTCTAAATGGAAGTGGCCATACATTAGTAGAAAAATAACCAAATTCAACCCAATTAATATGGTCTCTGTATTATCAAATTTTCAAATAAGAGTTCAGTGTTGTTATTATTGTGTTGCTTGAATTTTGTGATATAGGGTCTATGGTGTTGGAAAATTTATATTTTATTCTGAATTTGTGAAATGGTGCTGAAATTTTCATTTTTAAATGTATATAAGGTATTGGAAATTCGAGAATTGATCTCACCATTTGTTCATGGTAAGCCTATTGAAATAGTGGATTATTGGGTTATTGAATTCAAGTTTATCGTCTCCATTGAAATGAAAAAAAGTGTTCCATGTATCAGAAGTCGGTTACCTTTGAAATTTCTCTTATCCTCCTAGAAGACAACAGTTGAAAACTCTTCTTATAATTCTTATAGCTTTTTAATAGGCTATAAGTGGCCATTACATGGGGCGAATGGGGGATAAAGCGGAGGGATATGAGGAAGGTAAGGAGACAAGAGAGATAATGTTATATGATGCCAATTCAAAAGTCATCATGCAATGTACATTTTAAGTTTAAACAATGTACATTTTAAGTTGTTATTTTTATCAATTTTCGGCCCATTATGTCTCTCATATTACCGAATTAGCTCAAGTACGGAACTATGTTTTGGCTTCAGGAAGCGTTTGCTCCCGGGATGGTCAAAATTTTCTTTATTAAGTTATTTTTATCGAAATTTAGTTAATGTCTACCTTCATATTGCTGCAATTTCATATATCAAAAATTTAAAGTTTGTGTCTGTCCCTAAAGTATCTTGATAAATCAAATTGTTCTTTCACATCAAGGAAAAAAAATATGAACCTTCTTGGATTGTTTATCACTACCTTAATTTCTTTGGGGTAAATGTACTGGTATTATAAATTCTATATATTTTCATGGCGGCAGATTACTCAGGAAAGCTCAGTTGAACTTCTTTTTCTGTCCTTTGTATTTTCCCTCAAAGTAATTTGGCACACTTTATGCCCATGCAATTGGCTTTTCATCCCCTCTTTTCTTTTGTATTGTATTCACAAACATTAAATAATACTAAAAGGACGTGAAAATCTTGCTTATATATATTTAAAGAAAAAATTTTGAAAGAATAGTTTTTTATAATGGTTTAGTGTGAAATTTAATGTTAAATATTTGATATTTGACAAATTTAGTGATAAATTTTATTATTGACAACTCATATAGTTTGAGTAATAATTTTTTGAAACTCTAAATGGTTAAATTGCAATTATTTTAACCCCTATGCCGCATAGACGCACATATTGTTGTCTGTCACTCTTTGTTGTTGTTTCTGAATTGTTAACGGAATTTTTTTACTGTTTAATATGAATAAAAAATACATGTAAAACTCACGATAACATGTTAATTCATATGGTATAAAAATGCCCACTTAAATTACGTGAGATAGAAATTGACTGAATTATAATTTAACTGTTAAGTGTCAAACAAATTGTAAGTAGCAAGATTAATGATTCCATGGATGCTTAGGAACCGGCCTTGCGTTTATCTCGTTTTAATCAAGCGCGCAATTAATGTTTTTTTAATTTTAATTTTGCTTTGGCTTAGCTTTTTGATGGTTGAAAATTCGAAACAAGTAAGCTTTCGAATAAGGAACGGCTGCTTAGATTAGATCGAGTAGTTAACCCGTCATTCTCACCGCCCACCAAAATATAATTCATTGGCATAACTCCTCAGAATATATCAATTATAATAAATATTATTAAATACAAAAAAAATATATCACTTTTTAAAATATAAAAATATATCAAATATAATTGAAAATCTATTAAATATATAATATAAAAATACTATACTATAATTTACAAAATTTCATCCGAATTATATATATATGATCAAAAGACTATTACAAAATGAATTGTATTATTTTTCATATGTAATTTTGAACTTGTAAATAATTTATTTAATTATATAAATGATTAAAAATGTATTAAAATATTTTTTAATAATAATTGTTGCAACCCATCTAGTTAAATTTTAAAATAAAACTTGTCCTGGTTCGTGAACACAGATTTCGAGAGTAATAGAGGCAAAACAGATGAATATTTTTTTGTACCAAAATTTTATTTTATTTTATTTTATTTTTTGCTAGGACCGAAATTTTAAATTAAAAATGATAATATAAAATTATATAAAAATGAAAATTTTTACATTAACAATAGTGCGTATACTTTTTTTTTTTTTTTTAAATACTACTAGTATTTGTAATTTTTGGGATGCCTCATGACCTAGGGTTTTTTTACCAAATATTACCTCTTTGATTCATTTTTTAATTTAATAAGATAAATAATCAGTTAATTTTCGCAATATTGATCACTAATAATATCATTATTTAACCATCTACTTTTATTTCAACTCTTTAATATTCTCATTAGAAAAGAACTTTCTATGTTATTTTCCCTTAAATAAAACATTTCAATTTTAAAAAATTCATTTAAATTAAAATATATATAAAACTTAAATATCAAAAACAAAATCAGAAAGTACAAATTGATGCTTGAGGCTCAAGTTCTCAATACAAAGTCACAATTTACAATATACAATAATGAGGATCCGTATACTGTAGGGCTATAGGAGTAAAATTAAAAAAATAATTTTTTTAAATAAATAAGACAGTATATATCAAATAAGTGGACAACAGATATCATATCACAAATATAGAAGAAATCATCTCATAGAACTAAAACATACTTAACAAGGATGATCAAATCATGATTATATAAACATCAGATCACAAAATAGTAGAATTGATCTGATATTATCTTTGGATTGATCTGATATTAGTTCTATGTTGATATGATATGTTTTCAGTTTATTGTTTTGGATCTATATGTAGTGTGGTATGATATTAGTTTTTAGTTGATGTAATATTAGTTATGCATTGATCTGATATTACTTATACATTGATCTGATATTAGTTCTATATTGATATGATATATTTTTAATATATTGTTTTGGATCTATATTATTGTGGTATGATATTAGTTTTTAGTTGATGTGATATTAGTTATGCATTGATATGATATGTTTTCAGTATATTGTTTTGGATCTATATGTATTGTGATATTATATTAGTTTTTAGTTGATGTGATATTAGTTATGCATTGATCTGATATTAGTTCTATGTTGATATGATATAATTTCAGTATATTGTTTTGGATCTATATGTATTGTGGTATGATATTAGTTTTTAGTTGATGTGATATTAGTTATGCATTGATATGATATATGTTGATATGATATGTTTTCAGTATATTATAATGAATCTATTACATGACAGTAGATATCAGATCAACAAACAAATAGATATCAGATCACATAATAGTAAACATCAAATCAACAGACTATAGATATCATATTACAATATATAAAATTAAATAATTATAAAATAAATTAAAAATAATTAAAAAATATTTTTTAAAATATTTAAAAAATAAAAAAAAACATAGAAAAAAGTACTGAATTGTTTAAAGAAAATGACGAAAAAAAGTTTTAGGAAAAAAAACAATAGAAATAATATAATATTAAGAAAACGAATGAAAAAGAAGAAGGATGTCCGTGACTTGCTATTCAGCCGCCATTAAGTCGTTGCACGTCTCTTTTCACAAAAAATTAACACATCCTAATAACTTATTATTTATTTTTAGCGTATGAGTAAAATTACATGGTGTGTAACATCCCGCCCTAATGGTTACGAAACGGGATGCCTTTCTCAACTCGCGTTGAGATTTATTAATTAAAAATAGCAATAAAATTTTACAAATCCTTCATAAATCATACATTATAAAATGAATAACTGAAGTTTGCTCTAATATCCTAGAGCTCTCAAATGGCCTATTCCTTGACACGTGTCGCGATCTCCGGGATTCACGCATCTTTATTCAAAATCTAACTGAAATTGTAATATATAAAGGGATGAGCCACAGCCCAGTGAGGAAATTTAATAGTATTTAACATGCAAGCAGAACAAGTTTAAATCATAACCGATAATTACTTCAAAAATGAGTATCAGTAGATTTCAAAAACAGAGGCACAGCGGAAGACAATTAAAATTGGTTAGAAGTTCAAAACAGTTTCCAATAGCACGTATGAACAGTTAAAATATATCAAAAATTAAAAATAACAAATAGTGCCCGAAGGCCAATACCAGAAGGCAAATAACAGTACCCGAAGGCCAGTACCCGAAGGCTATTAACAGTACCCGAAGGCTAGTAACAGTACCCGAAGGCTAATAATAATGCCCGGAGGCCAGTACCCGAAGGCTAGTAACAGTACCCGAAGGCTAGTATCAGTACCCGAAGGCTAATAATAGTACCCGAAGGCTAGTAATAATGCCCGAAGGCCAGTACCCGAAGGCTAGTAACAGTACCCGAAGGCTAATAATAGTGCCCGAAGGCTAAAAATGTCATATAACAAGTCGGACATATAGCGAAAAATCATATAACGGATAGTAATCCTTTCAGTCAAAACAGTAGTCAAAATTTCAGTACAAGTATCAAAATGCCAACTGATTTCGGGGTAAAAATCAAAAGTCAAATTATCTCATTACGATAGTAAGTAAAACAATACGAAAGTCAAAATCGATATTTGTCGTCACAAAAACAAGTGATACAAATTTTAACAAAATAGTCAAAATCAAATGGGTTTTCGTTATGAAAGTCAAAATCAATATCGATCGTTTAAAAAAAATGATAATAATATAAAAAAAAATTAGTGAGACAAGTTTTAATGTAACAGTCAAATTCAAATGAGTTTTCTATATAGAAGTCAAAAGTCAAAACGATAGTCAAAATTACCACGCAGTGTAATCAAATAGCCAGATCAAATCTAAGCATGCAAGGTAATAATATAATAATATAAAAAAAAATATGGGTTGGTTAGACCCGATAAATTTACGAAAATTTCCTACTAAAATCCCTCACCTTAATTTCGTTTAAGATTGATCGAAACTCGAGATTTCATTCGTAAGATATGTCCCCTGCATAAAGTAAATTTTAAACTAGCATTAAATCTAATTTTCTTTCTTTGACTATTGGGTTTTATCCATTGGTCAAAATAGAGCATAGTAAAAGAAATCTATAGGCTATTTCCATTACCTCTTCCTCCTCTCTTTTCTTCCCTTTTCTCTTTCCTCTTTGCTCTCGGTCAAACCCTCGATTTTTCACCATCCTTCATTCTCTTTGTTTTTTGTGGTCAACCTAAACCATCCCCTTCACATCCTTTCTTTCAATCTTTACGCACCTCCTCTTTTCTTTTATTTCCTTCCTTGACTGATTAGTTGACGGGAGATATTTTAGCGAGAAGTGAGTGCTGGTGTTGTGGAAGTTCTTGGTGGATGCTAAAGAAGGTGGCTGATTTGGTAGAGAATGGGTGAAGATGATGAAATGCTATGATAGGTTTTGGGTGAAACTAAGGTAAATTTATAGTGAGATATCAAATGATAATCTACCTAAATTGAATCTTGGTAATGCAAAGTTAATTTAGGTTGATTGGACCTAAAAAGAGAGAATGATTCACTTAATTTTATGTCTGCCATAATTATCCCCTTTAATAGTTCCAATTAGCTAAAATAGAAATTTTTTTTTATATCAATTAAGAAATTGTTATTATTATTATTATTATTTTCGTTCAAATTTCTAGATCGTCACATTCTTCCCCCCTTAAGGGAATTTCGTCCCGAAATTCCTTTTTCATCTCGTAAAATAAGATGCAAGGATGGTGGTTAATGAATTTGGTCTATAATCGTAATTAATTATATTGGCCTAAAGTAAGAGCTGATTTATCGTCCCTTCTTGTAAACTTTAAACTCTCGCTCACTTTAAAATTGTAACTAACTTTCAAATATTTGACTTTCCAAGATTTGTACCTCTCATATATTAACCACCCTAAGTCTAAATTGTAAAAGATCATTTAAATTTAATTTATTTCTATCTCATGTTTGTACTTTCAGTAGTAATTGGTGTATTATGAAGAAGAATCTATCCACTAATATGTGCAAAATTCATTTCCTATATTCGACTCTTACGCCTGACTTTAATTTTTTTACTAAACCTTTGATATGTAACTTTGATTAACCTTCTTATCTTTCTATCTACATAAAAAACTATTATTATTTCACTGAAAATCATGATACCTGTACAATCTATATCTTAGAGCTGATGATTCGATCCAATTTGATAAGTTATGTCACTTAAACCACATTATATTCTTGAAGTTTATTATTCCAGTGTTGGATCTCGTGAAACATTTGTATAATTACTGAAATCATATGTAGCTGCAATTTAAATATTTTCACATAATACCTACCGTATAACCCTTTAGTCTTCAACTCAATATCTCTCTATAAATCTTGAATTTCATGTTTTTTTTTTTAAACATTAATTTATTATTTGTACAAATTGTTTGCAATTAGTCACTTGTCTTGAATGAGTTTTCACCTATTGGTTGAGCAATCTCTAAATACCTAATAATAATCATATGTGGACTCAATATTTATGTAGTTAATTTAATACCTCGCAATTTTGTCTTGTCTCCACCTAGGTTCGGACCGTCAAACATTTAAGATCAGTATACTGTCCTAACTCTTCATAAGACCTTTTCTAGCACACATATTTTCATAATGTTTTATTATTATCTACTATATAATTTTATAATTTAACAAGAACTAATTCTATTACCTTTTACTTTAGTTCATCACAACTCAATGCATGATCGTCATTTCTATTGAATTTTTTTTTTTTTTTTTTTTTTTAGCAAAGGCTAGACCTACCTCTTCATGTTACCTTTCTCTAGTTAAAATCCATATTTAACTTCTAAAGGTTTTCTTTAATGTTATTGTCGGGTAAATTTCATGATCGTGATTATACACATCCACTAATCACTCATGTCAGACCAACTATTTAAGCACATCCTTGAATGTCTTGAATAATCCCCAATTATTATCATCAAAGGCTTTCATCAGATTTATTGGTCTGGTAACATAATAACGCAACAGTAGTATCTATACATCATCAAAACTAGGTGATCAACATATGCATTTTGGCCAACATCTGTGCACAATCTACAATATGACTTTGGTTAATCCATTCACTTACCTAAAAGTGGAGAAGATTCAATACTTATGCCAACTATACTACGGAAATATTGATAGAACAATAATCCAATTATGGGCATATCGTAGCTTATTCCTTTTCTAGTTAACTCCATTGCGAATAGAATACTGATGTCAATAGTTAAAATAGTGTATGAATATCGTTATGAAAGTTATAAATATCATTTTCATAACTGACTATAAAGAATATTTCAATTAATCCTTGCCGTAAGAGTTTTAAGTAAGTGAGAAAGTAATTAAAATAATAATAATAATAATAATACAAGGATTGGATTTGTGTTCTTACACAAGATTCAAAACAAAAACTAATAACATAATAAGGACAAAATTATTATTATTATTTTTTTATCCTCATGGAAACCACGGGAGGTAGAATAAAATAGAAGTATAGATGTAGTTTTTTTTTTAAAAAAAATAAATCATAAGAAAAAAATTAATAATAACTTTGGAAACTAAAATATCAAGCTAATAATTGATTTTGGAATTTTAACTATATCAATAAATAAAAATCGACTTAACAGAATTACATATATAAAATATGAGTATGAACATAGACATAAATTTTAAAATAGAATTAATAACTCGTTGGTGGTGACATAGTAAATTTTATTTTTAAATCATATATATTCAAAATAATAAATCAAGCCATTAGAAAAATTACTAACCTTGGTCGTTTTGAAAAAAAAAATTTAAATATAGAAAGTTCTATACATAGTTTATAAAATCTATAGTAAAGTAGTATGCAGTAAAAGTTTTTTTTTTTTTAATTAAGAATTATAAATTTATATTAGAAAATTAAAAAAATGAAAGATAATCAGAAGAGTTGTCAATTCATGTTACAAGCCGAGATTCAAGTTTAACTTCAAAATACCCATCTTGTCCGTCACTATTCCCAATTCAAATATAAGCAAACGTCACAATTTAAACTCTAACCGTTTCATAATTTTTATTGTCATTAAATCCTTTTCTTAAATTTATTTGTTCTCTCCCTTATTGCCATTAAATTCTTTCCTTAATTTATTTTTAGTTGAAACTATATTGGCTTAGAAATATTAATTACTATAAATAAATCAAGACTACAGGTATAAGTAGCATACCTGCATATTGTCCACAAGAGTAAAGAAATTTCCATTTATCATATGTTTGTAAATTCTAAAGGGATTGAGTACTTAAACTAACTACACATCACAATAAAACTCTTGCTAGACAAATAACTTAAAATATAAGCAACTCGGGTTTCTTTCGTATCATCTCGGATATAGAAAATTTAAAATCAATTACCAACTTTTTTTTTTTTTTTTTGGAATACGACTAACTATAATTAAGGAAAATAAATTAAAAACCAATTAACACTCAATGTAGAACAAAATTTTTTAGGGACCAATTATTACCATTTTCCTTGTTAAGGAGGTCAATGGGTGTAATGATGTTTTGAAATTTATGAAATCCATATCCATCGTTTTGATAATTAAAATTTCAAAATGAAATTACTGTGATCCAATTTTAAGTATAGTATTTTAAGTAAAAGAGAAAATATTTCAAAAAGTTAGAGAAGAAATACAGATAAGGACAGTTACATAAATTTTTATTATTTATGGTTAATAATACAATTGTGATAATAACATTGATGGTATACCAAAAGGAATTTTATGGATTACTCCAAAAGGAAAAATTTGCGAAATAAAATGGTATAAGATCAAATATTATATGTATATACTTAAAGTAAATAAATAAATCAGAGTTTTAAGGAAAATCCAATATACATCTTAGGACAGAAAATGGTAAGCTATAAATTCATATGTGTTTATTAGAAAGATAATTACATGAAATTAATTAAGAAAATTATCAATATATATCATTCTAAGTCATGCAGGTTAACTTCAAAACTTATTTCTCCACTATCATTCTCTGAATTTTTCTTAAACTTTCCAAAGCATTCAATGAAAACTTCCATCTCTAATATTATCTTTCAAATCTTACTTAAAACTCCCTAAATCTTGCCATTGTAATTATCAATCATTCCCCAAAGTACAACTATCCATTTATTCCAAAATAACATCCAAATCAATCAATTAATCCCAAATTTTAAGTAATCAATCACTCCGAACTAATATAACCTATTCTTTCGTGATATCATTTACTAGTTCCCATAAATAACTTTAAATTTTCAAATACTACTAACCGAATCATTCTTAATTCACTTCAAGATTTTTCTTACTTCATTTTGAATTTTTAAATCTTTCCACAAATCATATCCTCATTAATTCAATTCAAACTATTCATAAATAATTTTGAATGCTCTAATCCACTATTAACTATACCCCACTCAATTCAATTCAAGTTTCTAGAGAGGTCCTTAGAGCGTTGCTCTGATACCAATTGTAACATCCCGCCCTAATGGTTACGAAACGGGATGCCTTTCTCAACTCGCGTTGAGATTTATTAATTAAAAATAGCAATAAAATTTTACAAATCCTTCATAAATCATACATTATAAAATGAATAACTGAAGTTTGCTCTAATATCCTAGAGCTCTCAAATGGCCTATTCCTTGACACGTGTCGCGATCTCCGGGATTCACGCATCTTTATTCAAAATCTAACTGAAATTGTAATATATAAAGGGATGAGCCACAGCCCAGTGAGGAAATTTAATAGTATTTAACATGCAAGCAGAACAAGTTTAAATCATAACCGATAATTACTTCAAAAATGAGTATCAGTAGATTTCAAAAACAGAGGCACAGCGGAAGACAATTAAAATTGGTTAGAAGTTCAAAACAGTTTCCAATAGCACGTATGAACAGTTAAAATATATCAAAAATTAAAAATAACAAATAGTGCCCGAAGGCCAATACCAGAAGGCAAATAACAGTACCCGAAGGCCAGTACCCGAAGGCTATTAACAGTACCCGAAGGCTAGTAACAGTACCCGAAGGCTAATAATAATGCCCGGAGGCCAGTACCCGAAGGCTAGTAACAGTACCCGAAGGCTAGTATCAGTACCCGAAGGCTAATAATAGTACCCGAAGGCTAGTAATAATGCCCGAAGGCCAGTACCCGAAGGCTAGTAACAGTACCCGAAGGCTAATAATAGTGCCCGAAGGCTAAAAATGTCATATAACAAGTCGGACATATAGCGAAAAATCATATAACGGATAGTAATCCTTTCAGTCAAAACAGTAGTCAAAATTTCAGTACAAGTATCAAAATGCCAACTGATTTCGGGGTAAAAATCAAAAGTCAAATTATCTCATTACGATAGTAAGTAAAACAATACGAAAGTCAAAATCGATATTTGTCGTCACAAAAACAAGTGATACAAATTTTAACAAAATAGTCAAAATCAAATGGGTTTTCGTTATGAAAGTCAAAATCAATATCGATCGTTTAAAAAAAATGATAATAATATAAAAAAAAATTAGTGAGACAAGTTTTAATGTAACAGTCAAATTCAAATGAGTTTTCTATATAGAAGTCAAAAGTCAAAACGATAGTCAAAATTACCACGCAGTGTAATCAAATAGCCAGATCAAATCTAAGCATGCAAGGTAATAATATAATAATATAAAAAAAATATGGGTTGGTTAGACCCGATAAATTTACGAAAATTTCCTACTAAAATCCCTCACCTTAATTTCGTTTAAGATTGATCGAAACTCGAGATTTCATTCGTAAGATATGTCTCCTGCATAAAGTAAATTTTAAACTAGCATTAAATCTAATTTTCTTTCTTTGACTATTGGGTTTTATCCATTGGTCAAAATAGAGCATAGTAAAAGAAATCTATAGGCTATTTCCATTACCTCTTCCTCCTCTCTTTTCTTCCCTTTTCTCTTTCCTCTTTGCTCTCGGTCAAACCCTCGATTTTTCACCATCCTTCATTCTCTTTGTTTTTTGTGGTCAACCTAAACCATCCCCTTCACATCCTTTCTTTCAATCTTTACGCACCTCCTCTTTTCTTTTATTTCCTTCCTTGACTGATTAGTTGACGGGAGATATTTTAGCGAGAAGTGAGTGCTGGTGTTGTGGAAGTTCTTGGTGGATGCTAAAGAAGGTGGCTGATTTGGTAGAGAATGGGTGAAGATGATGAAATGCTATGATAGGTTTTGGGTGAAACTAAGGTAAATTTATAGTGAGATATCAAATGATAATCTACCTAAATTGAATCTTGGTAATGCAAAGTTAATTTAGGTTGATTGGACCTAAAAAGAGAGAATGATTCACTTAATTTTATGTCTGCCATAATTATCCCCTTTAATAGTTCCAATTAGTTAAAATAGAAATTTTTTTTTATATCAATTAAGAAATTGTTATTATTATTATTATTATTTTCGTTCAAATTTCTAGATCGTCACATGGTGGTCCTATATAAATTACCCAATAGTGACCAACATTTTCATAAATTCAAAATAATTTCTCTTAGTGAATTTAAATTATAAATTTATTATATTTTTTAATCGAAATTATAAAACCTTGTAATTTTTTTATAGATGCAACAAATAAATTCATTGGTTATTTTATATTAAAAATTTAATATATCTCCCAAATGTAAAGAAATACCAAAGTTACCAACCCCACCCATGCTTCGCTTTTGAAGGATGATTCATTTTTCAAATATTTTTTCTTTTCAAGATTGAGTCACTTAATAATTAATATAAATCAAAATTGTTCACATATAAATTTAAGAAATCTTTGAGAAAATAAAATTACTTTATAAATATAAATCAAATACTCATAATATTTTTCAGTAAAGAAACCAAAAACCATCATGGAAATAGAAATTAAAACCAAAAGTAAATTTTTTATCCGAATATTACTTGTCATATTATTTTAATTTAATAAAAATATCATTTTTGTATCGAAATGGATGTTAATTGACTAGCCAAAGCGTTCACAAATGACTAAATAAGAGCAACTCCAACGCATACGGCACTTTTGCGTTTTACTCTATTTTGGCGTACGAAGCGTTTCCAACGCATACGGCAAATGGTACTGTAAAATTGGGGGAGGAGTGAGGGACGGTAAATGTAGCGTACGAAGAAGAATGCGGTATCCCTGTAGAAGTGGGGCTGTTTTATTTTTTTAATATTTTTTTCACCACTATATTTTCTTTTATCTTTTTTTTAAAAAAAAACTTACTTATTTCCATTAGAACTAAAACATACTTAACAAATTATTTTTTACGTTTCTGGACGTGGTGCAAGTTATTTTTGACGTGGTGCAAGTGTTATGAGACGTGGTGGACTGTCTTTGGGGAAAAAAATCAGTTTAAATTCACATGAATGGATGTAGACGTTTATGGACGTTGTTCTAGTTGTCTTTGACGTGGTGGTTTGTCTTTGTGAAAAAAAAATAACTTAAATTCACACGAATGGATGTAGACGTTTCTGGACGTGATGCAAGTTATTTTTGTCGTGGTGCAAGGGTTATGAGACGTGGTGGACTGTCTTTGGGGAAAAAATCAGTTTAAATTCACATGAATGGATGTAGACGTTTATGGACGTGGTTCTAGTTGTCTTTGACGTGGTGGTTTGTTTTTGTGAAAAAAAAATAGCTTAAATTCACACGAATGGATGTAGAAGTTTCTTGACGTGGTGCAAGTTATTTTTGACGTGGTGCAAGTGTTATGAGACGTGGTGAACTGTCTTTGGGGAAAAAAATCAGCTTAAATTCACATGAATAGATGTAGACGTTTATGGACGTGGTTCTAGTTGTCTTTGACGTGGTGGTTTGTCTTTGTGAAAAAAAAATAGCTTAAAATGACACGAATTGTATTGTGACTGCTGTTAAAAATCATGATAATTATTTTGAACAACGAAGAGATGCTCTAGGCAAGCGTGGATTATCAACGCTACAAAAAGCAACAGCCGTATTTCGAATGTTAGCATTTGGTATCCCAGGAGATCTAACAGATGAATATATTAAAATCGGTGAATCAACAGCAATGGAATGCTTGAAGAGATTCTGTCGTTCTGTTATTGAGGTCTTTTCAACGCAATATCTCCGATTGCCAAATGAGAATGATATTGCAAGACTTCTTTATGTAAACGAGCAACGTGGTTTTCCAGAAATGTTAGGTAGTCTTGATTGTATGCATTGGAAGTGGAACAAATGTCCGACAGCTTGGGCAGGACAATATACTGGACGTTCGGGATCTCCGAAAATAATTCTTGAAGCTATTGCCGATTATGATTTATGGATATGGCATGCTTATTTTGGTATGCCCGGTTCTAATAATGATATCAATGTGTTGGAGTCATCTCCTTTACTTTATAATATGGCTCAAGGGATTGCTCCTCCTGCTCATTATGTCATTAATGGAAAAGAGTATCATATGAGATACTATTTGGCTAATGGCATTTATCCAAAATGGTCTACAATTATTCAAACAATTCGTAATCCATATCAAGAAAATCATAAGTACTTTGCAGAAAGACACGAGGCATGTAGAAAAGATGTGGAGCGTGCTTTTGGGGTCCTACAATCTAGATTTGCTATTGTTGCAAATCCGGCACGAATTTGGGATAAGAGAGTGTTGCATGATATCATGATTGCGTGCATTATCATGCACAATATGATAGTGGAAGATGAACGTGATCTGAATGCACCTATAAGAGATGCAAACGAAGCTCCAACGCCTGATGTGCAAATGATACCAAATGGTAATAGTCGATTTGATCAATTTCTCACTCGGTACATACAAGTCAAGGACAAAAATGCACACTTTGAGTTAAGGAATGGCTTAATAGATCATTTATGGGCACGTCGTGCTTACTTATCGAACTAAGAAATAAGTTATGTTCATTTGAATGGTATTGCTATGTGTTTAATTTTTTTTTGTAATAATATCTTGTAAGCATGCTAATTTGATATTTTGTATGTTTTAAAATTTTTATGTTTAATAAAATTTAATATGCTGTACGTTTTACCTATTTTATATTGTTATAAAACTAAATCAATACACTTCATATGTTTATTTTTATTATTATACTTAATTTTATACAAATTATTTTATTATTAATTAATATTAATTATTTTAAAATATAATTTAAGATTACATCACTAAATTTATAGATATAGATATGTTTATAAAAAATATAATGTGAATGAGTTAAAAAATTATGGTGATATAATAATAAAAATAAATATACTTATGAATAAAATATTATTATTAAGTGAAAGATAGAGTTGTTGGGTTGGAGTGGATGTACTGTAAAATACTGTAAATACTGAATTTTAAAGTTGACTGTACTATAAATTAGAGTATTGGGTTGGAGTTGCTCAAAGGTATAGTCAGCTTGCAACTGAACAAAATCATAGAACAGAAAAGAATGTTGCGTGCATCCCAAAAATATCTTTTGGACTTAAATCGAATAAAAGTCTTACCTCTTTTTTTAGTTAATGTCGGCCGAGTTGAGCATTTAAGCGGAAACAAACAAGTCTTTCTAGGAATTTCCGAACATGTTCCCTAAACTCGCTTTCGGTTTCCCCTTTTTGTTTGATTATTCTAATGTTTAATCGTCTAGGGTTTTTCTTTTCTTTAAATTACTGATATATACCAATTTACTAAACTCGTCTTCAAAATATGTTACGTTGTATAATGAAGACGAGAATGTATTCTTTACAAACACTCTAATTCAAATCAATTTTAGATTTAAAATTTGAATTTTAGATTCAAATCCTGAGTTTTCTAAGTTTTATTTATTTATTTTTCTTTCTATTTCTCAGTTGGTTTGACTTAATTTCTTCTTTTACCCTTTCTGCCAGTATGCACTGCAAACATATATATGAAAATAAGGTTATCATCTGGATAGAAGCGCAACGTCAAAACAACTTCGTTCTTTGGTGTCATCATTTGCAGAGGATACAAGAATCTCCAAAAAAAAAAAAAAAAAAAAATTGAAGCAAAGAAAGAATGTTTGGAAAATGAAAATGACGATTGAATCTATAGGCCAAGGCGAAGTGTTCTTGAATCAAAATAAATTTTTGTAGAGTTTTTAATAAAATTGATATACCAAATTAATAAAAACAAAAGACTTGAGATTTTTTTGAACAATAAAGTAACTTTTCAGCATTCATGAAATCTTTCATTCATTCCCACCTCTTCGACAATCATTTTCACCATGTATTTCTTAATATTTCTACATGCATTTTGTGAATCTACCAAATATCTTGAAACTACCTTGTATTTCTTAAGTTCAATTTAACCTAAATTGGGGTAAGAAATGTGGGGGAAAATGTTTTTATATAACTTGTATATATATTTATCCAAAAAAATTTTGATTTCTAAATTCTTGATTTAAGTGTGGATCGCGCATGCGCCGGCAACTCCTTTAGTAGTTAGAAAAGCGAAAGAAAAAGGCGCATCCACGCAGTGCGTATAAAGTAGTTATACTTTTTCTGCTGAAAAGATTGAATTTGAAAAATAAAAAGTTGGTAATGGAAATTCTCTTCTTGTCTCCAGGATTTGGTTTTATGGGAAAGTAAACATGAACTGTCAACTCTAAGTATAGCTTTAGGCGCTTCGCCACGTCCCGTCTCCATACATTTATTCGTTTTTATTTTAAACAATATATATATATATATATTTGGAGAATTATGATAAAAATTATCAACCACTAAATTATTTCTCATTATTTACATATATACGATTACACAGCTAAAAGGAAAAATAATTAGTCTACTGTTAAACTATTAAAAATATATAAATTAATAGTTGACATTCCTATAATAAAACTCGTAAAATCGGTAATTTAAATCAATTAAAGGATAAATATAAAACTCTTAAAAAATTAATGAATAATATGACATGAATAAAAGTATATTAATAAATATTTTGAATTCTTGATTCTCAATTTCAAGATATATAAAATTCAAATTCTTTATTTTTTGGGGGTTTTGGCCCTAATAATAAGTAAAAATATAAAAGTATTTAGATTTATCATTTTTAATGGGACTGTACCTACATGAGTCGCCTAAAACATGCTGCTACAACGTAAGAATGGCTGTCGTACGTTCTAATTTTAATTAGTAAAATAAAAACATTAATATATAAATAAATATATGGATCGTATCTTTCAAAAACGTTGAACGAAATCGCGGAAAAACCTTTAGATGGTCTTGCATTTTCTTTCTGGGTTGGCTGCGTGTTACATGGCAGCTGGAAAAATACTGCAAATCTATATAATATTCTTCAACTTCTTCACGTTCAAGTTTCGTCCCTTGGTCTTATTTCTTCGTCTTCCTTTCATATTGAAATTTTGAAATTGACCACTCTCCTCTTGTTCAGAATAATAGTCACATTTACTAAATTAAAATAATATAACAAATAACACTACCGTAAACACTAGTACGTATTAATAACCCTAACCTAATTAACTCACAAAGAAAAGAATCGTATATAATTCGACTAATTTATTTAATTAGAATGTTTTATTTGATTTTTATCCATGTTAACAAAAACAGACCGTTAATAATTGACGAACTAACCTAATCAAGTAAGAGATTTGTATTTAAAGGGTTGTACATGATGTAAGATATGTATGCATGTCAAATTTATTATAATTAACATTTTTTTCTCATAGATCGTATATGATATCATGACCTACGTATATTTGAGTCAACAAAATGAAAAAAAGGGTAGCCAAGAAATATAACTCTTCATGCGTCCCACATGGAGAAGGTATTGTTTGTAACGTTATTCACTTGAAACATATGTTTTCATCGTAGTGACCTCCCTTTATTCTTCACTTTTGACCTCCTCACTACTCAATAGTTGATTAAATACGTATGATAGCCATGGCTTCTAATTCCTTGGATGCGTGTTAATCCTACTAGATAGAGATTATACGTAGTAATAACTACACTATCTGGAAACTTCCACCACCGTTAAATTCTGATGATATATTCAGTCAAATTGCATACATTATAATATTGTAAAATAGTTAAAACAGTCTCGTTACGCAAACTGTATCAGGATCATTTAACCCATTCTTACTTAATTATCGATTGATCATTAATAATTAATCATTCAAAGAACCTAAGAGAGCAATTGATGGATTTGACATTGCAAATCGAAACCTAAAAGCCGTGATGAATGTGGCATCATTTTTTCTTGTGACAAAAGCTATCTCTTTTTCTTCGCTTTCTCTAATGGATAATATTGTTAGGCAAAAGAAATTCCAGCACACTTTCACATTTTAGGGTCTTGTGACAAAAGCTTTTTCTTCTTCACTTTCTGGTAGGGGTGTTCATGGCGGATAGGATTCATGGATGGATTTTATTTTAATTTTTAATCCAGCGAATTCAAAAATTGAAAATTGATCATTTCGGATCGAATTCGGGATTTACCTTAAAAAAATTAATCGTAAATCCAGATCCGTTCATATATTTAGTTAATAATAATAATAGTTTATATGTATATATATTAATACTTGGAGTTTAATATCATTAAAATCCAAAGGTAGTGTTGGAATTTTGGAGATTTCAAAAGTGAGTTCGGTCGCTCAATCTCTAGCTTAGTTCTTGATCTTCCTAAATTCATTTGAAGATGGCTATTGTAGTTTCTTGTGTTTGTAGTTAGTTTCATTCATCAAAATAGGCTCTTTACTTTTTACTTACTAGAATGCTAGTGAAATGCTGCAGGATTAGAAATGCTTCTCCTTTGCATTTTCTCCGACTATTAGTAATTCTTTATGGGTTGAATTTTGAGACTGTCTGTGTTTTCATAAAAAAAACTTGATTTGAAAAAGTAGATTGTTGAAAAAAAGAAGAAAAATCCGGTCAATCTGATAAATCCGGACCGTCCAAAATAAATTGGATGCGAAATAAAATTCGATAGATTACGGATAGAAAATTTTTAAATCCGTATGTTGTGGATCGGTTCCGAATTGATGCAAAATCCGGTTAATCCGATCCATGAAGAGCTCTACTTTCTGTAGTGATATTGCTAGGCAAAACCGTCACAGTGACCGTGTTTGTATCCTTTGTGTTTACACAATTTAGTCTACATAGAAGACTCGACTCAAAGTCTCAAAGTACACTATTATAAAGCATAGCCTAAAAGAGGTCGGCAGTGTATCCTAAGTACCATCTGTCCGGACGTAGATCGATGGGGGGAAGTCACCGACCAATTTTAACACTGCCTAACTGAAGTAATTAATTGGATTCTTTTTATTACAATTTTTTTATTTCACAATTTATCTAAATTTATATTACGATTATATGTCTAAGATTTATACAGATTAAATAAATGGGATGCTAAGTGTATTTTTTTCTTTTTTCTTTTTTTAGGGGAAGAAAATAACAGTTTATGAATTATGAAGTCAATCCTAGTTAAATTTTAATTATCTTTTAAACATTTCTTTGTCTTTAATTTCTTTCATTTTCCCCATTTAATATTTTTATGATCATATAGCGACTTATAAATATAATTAACTAATCTTCTTTCACAAGTAAATACAAACAAGAATTGGGTTTATATAAAATTCTTATTATATTACGCCATAATAAGATTTATATAAGAAAGTGATGAATTAATCGGAAAAAATTAAGTCAGGCCCGTTGATTAAGGAAGTGCAAAGAGATCTACTGCGCACTGGGTCTTAATTTTGAGAGGACTGATTTTTTTAAAATAAATTTTTAGACTAGTCCCTACTCTCTATTCTTCTAAATATTTTTTACGGACTAAGACTCTTACTTTCTTCCATACTAAATACTCGTCAAGTTTGGATAATTTTCAAAAAAAAATTAAAATTAATTCTCATTTCTCTTCAACAAATCATCTTAAATCTTTCATTGAATTCGAGATTCACGATTCATTTCGATAAACATTCAACATAAATGAAGGTTTATGCATCTAAAAACATATAGGTCAACCCGAAGTAAATATGTATGCGTATGAAAAAGTTGTTACAATTTGACCTTAATTCGGTTGGCCGCACATGCATGAAGCTGTTAGGGTTTGAAGCTGAATATATAGACCAACTATATATTGGTCGTTTTTTCCTTGGTCTTGACCTTCTTTTTACTCGTTATAATCTTTTTCTCACACCGTGCATCCATGGGCAAAAGTAAAATCATATAAATAAAATATTTCTTATTATATTAATCTATTTTTAATTTTATATTTTAATTATAAATTATATAAAAATGACGTATAATTATATTAATTTGAACTTTAATACTAAAAATTTCATAAATTAAAATATTTTATTTTATATATATAATTTTGAAGCGGGCTATTTTTTGAGATTGGTCGATAACATTAACTTTGACGGGTGAATACTAATAATATTTAATATATTTTTTTTTTGGATGAATGATTGCCACTTGCTTCATTGTTAAGAATAAGGGGGCGTTTGGTTGTATTTTTTGAGATGAGGAATGGATTTTATTACTATTTTCATGCGATTTCAACTGTTTAGTTAAATACAACTTTAATATGAAAAAAAGGGTTTCAAATATCTCGATAAAGGTTTTGTGAAACCTAGGGGTTCTGGTTTCGTTTCTCAGACCTAGCGAAAATGCTACAAAAGTCCTTCTCATCCACAAATTCTTAAACAATCTTCACCTAACATCACCCTCACTGCTGGTCTCCAACAAATTCTTCTATTTCTCCACCTCTAAGCTTAACTACAGCTGCTGCAGCACCGACCATAGGTAAAATCCATCCATTTTTTCGATTTCAAAAATTCTATTATACTTTTGTGTGTGAATTTGATGTGTATGTTGTGAATCTTGATGAATATTGATGGTTGAATATAATGAATTTTTTTTTTAAGCAAATCAGCAAAAAACTATCGTCTTCACTATTGACTTCATCATCCCTCGCCTAAATGCGAGAGTTTTTCGGTCTCGCATTTATACTATGATACATAAAATTGTATCATGATACAAATGTGCGACCTATTTGGTATTGCATTTGACTTTTTAAAATATATTTTAAAAAATATTTTTTAAAACATAATTAGGGTTCTAAAAAAAATTTATGATTTAAATTATAATTTTAGACAATAATTTAAAGTTGTAAATTTATGGAATTTTAAAATTTCTATAAATTTGCTCAATTCTATTTATAATTATGTGATGATAAATTTGCTATAGTAAGGGCATTAAAAATATTTCATAAATTATCAAACTCATTGCTTCCATCAACAAACTTAATAAATGATAATTACATTCATTCTAACTTAATGCACCAAACAGTTTTTATTATACCCATTTTAATTTTCAAAACTTATTTTCATTCTGACTTAAACAGAACTCATTCAGATTCTAATTCCAGTGAGTTCAACCAAACTTCGCCTGAGATCCTAAATGCATATTGCTCTTGAAAGAAATGTAAACTTCATTGAAGCCTCCTTCAACTCAAGAAGTACAAAAGTGCTTTGGTTGTAAAACAACTTATTTGCTTAAAATCGTGCCACTTGTGCATAAATATATAACCGACACGTATGCTTATTAATTTTGATTAGTGTTGGTTAATCAAATTAATTAAGACGTTGAAAGTCTAAGGCAAAGAAGGTGTACAATCACTTCAATAGTTAATAAGTCAAATGATTGATACCAAAATGTCAACGAGACTGATGACCATGTTTAGGGAGTACTAAAAACGGTGTTCTCCGCCCACTGTATATAACCATGCTCATTAATTTTAATTAGTGATGGTTAATCAAATTAATTAAGAGGTTGAAAGTTTAAGGCTAAGAAGGTGTATAATCACTTCAATAGTTAAAAAGTCAAACGACAGATGCCAAAATGTCAACGAGACTGATGACGAGGTTTAGGGAGTAATCCATTCATTTCAATATATAGATCGTTTTGATCAAAATATAAATATTAAAGTTATAATTAATTTTTTAAACTTCTCATAATTTTTAATAGTTAAACATGTTATTTTCTTATTTAATACATTTTTTATAATTGTGTTATAATTTGAAATAGTCATGATAAAAATAAATTTTAATGAAATTATAAATTAAATAAGAGTAATAAAGTAAAATTAATTTATTGTTTCTTAAAAACAGATAAATAATTTATATTTTGATCGATTTTTTAATGGATAAAAACAAATTATATTTTGTAATGGAGGAATACTAGAAACATGTTCTCCGTCCACCGTATGCATCGTGGCTCGTGCTCCACACCGTTAGTTTATATATAATAATATTGCCCTTTATAAGTTATTGGCCCATTAATTTTGTAATCATTTCCGGCCACTTTATACGAAAAAACAAAAGAAAAAAATACTGCCAAAATATTAAATAAAGAGTAGTGAGAAAAGGTAAAAGGACAACGAAAATTTGAACTTTTTGTGTGTGCTTTTGTTTGGTGGTATAATTAGGGTTGGTGGAGAGAAACAAGTACACCTTCAAAATGTCGTTTACTTTATGAAGGGTTTTTTCTTTTATAAGAAATAAAAAATTACTGCCTCTATTATGGTAAATATTAGTCGGTCAAACTCATATTGTTGTACTTGAAAAAATAGAAATTTTGCCGTAAAAATACTTTGATATTCAAATCTGATTTAAAATTTGAATACATAAAACATGTGACAAATTCTAGTGATTTCACATTACTTAAATTACTAATATTTATTCAATCACGATTTATTGATATTTATATGATAATTGATTACATGTTTGGTTGCTAAGTGAGTCCTCTCTTACATTACATTCTACAAAATCAAATGTGTCAAATGAAAAATCGTGATAGGAATATGAGCCAACTCAAGCAGTGTGCGAACGTGTTATTAATTCTTGAATTTATTTTGAACTAAAATAGATTACATCAATCATCTTATTATATAGCACGAACTCTACTTACATAATCTAAAATTTAAGAAAAGTTTTGTGGGCTAATTTGTAACACATACCAATGCGGGCTCAACAAGTTAACATTTTTATGCTATTCATAACTAACTCTATTTTGATTTAATCTTTTAAATAAATTTGAATCATTTTTTCGTATTGTATTGCAAATCAACACATTTTTTTAAAAAAATACCTGTAAAACTCTTTGAACTATTAAAAATATATAGACTTGATCTAGTATAAATTTATATCACATCAACACAGAATTTCACCAAATGCATTCTCACCCAGAAAAAACAAAGTATGAATTGCTTTCGCCGGAATTAGTTGCTTTCGATCTACCTTCAACATTTGCATGCTAGTACCTGATGTGGACTTCCAATCCAAGTCCAAATGCCAGATAGAATAAACGACAAACACGAAATACTAATGTTTGAGTTGGAGATCGTGTCTGGATTTTCCGACCAAATTTGCAGAACTTGATTTATGTATTTTAATAATTAATACCAAATACTACTATAGTAGCATACTACCCACATTTCCCATATATATTCGTGCTTGAAGGCAGTTCAAAATCAATCTCTTGAAAATCTAATATTTTTTAAAAGTTTTTATCATGTAAAAATGTCTTTAATGGAATTTTAACTTGAGTGCATCGTGATTTAAAAAAAAAAAAAAATCACTGATTTCACTTGGTGGGTCAGAAATATTCGATTTGTCAATTTATTCAGTAAATTACTAATAATTCGTGTATTGTGTTTTGAATAAGAATTAATTTAACTTTCCTAACCTAACTGCTCTAGGTTGAAATCTTATTCGAAATTCAAATTTCACTCTCAGAATAATTTAGATTCAAGTTAAAAAGTATTATAATAACGATAAAATCGATAAAATTATCTGTATATCGTATTTTTACTGTTTAAATTCAAAATCTTTAGTTAAATTAGAACAGTTGATGAGGAGGAGGAAAGGAAACTTCTCGTTTCTTGGTGCAGAAATGGTTTGGTCCCAGAGGATCGATTTCGTTTTCATAAGAGAAGCTCTGCACTATGCTACACGTTTTTTTTCACTCGGCTAAGGTATGAGGCTGAGACTGTGAACAACGTAAGAGAGATGAATGGAACCCATAGCTCAGAGTGTTTCTCCTACGTGTGCGGTCGGTTGATGGAGATGGAGCAGACAAGAACCCAATAATTAATGGAGCACTAATAATAATAATTAAATAAATCCAGGATTTTTTTTATTTAGGCCATGTGAATAAAATGGCGCATTATATTTCCTATGCCAATATTAATGTGCTGCACCTGCTCTCCTGCTTCAAAGTAACTAAGAAACTGACAAGAACACGAAATCTGCGAATTACCAAACAATGTGTACCTGGTTGCCCATGATTAATAAATGGGTAGTATTAAATACGGGAACATGTAAATTTTAAATTATTCGAGGGCGAAATTACAACGATATGGAGGGTAGATATCAGCCGAAACTCGCCCGGAATAACCCCATTATAAAAAATTTCAATCGTTTTGGAGGCGCCCTCAAAGTGTAGGGCCACCGCTGGTATTAAATGACACACACTAGTACAAATTTGGCTTATTAACACATGTAAAAATGTCTTAATATATAATAATTTATCACATTTTGAGCTATTATGACACGAAATTTTAGTATCCTTATATGGTGTCGTGATAATAAATATAACAGCTATATAAACACGAGCGGTCCGACATTCGTGTCAGCAGGTGCGAGCGTATGCTCGCACACAAGTTTAAGCTATTTTAGCACGCGCATGCGAGCGGGACATGTGACGCATTATGTAGAGTAGGAATTTCAATACTCATTAAAAGTTCATTTACTTAAATAGTGGTATAAACTCCTCTCTTTTTTCGATGTGGGACTAAAGTTCCCCTATATTATCACATTATATCGTGCATTAATATAAATAAATAATTATATTTTTTTATAATGTTTATAAGTACACTTATTAATGTGTTAATATCTAAAAATAAATAAATGTGATAATACATTTGATATAAATTATACTAAATAATGTCACTATATTCCCATAAAAATATATTATACTTGTTGATGTCATAATTTAAATATATTACCACAACTACGTCAAATTTCATAATAAGATTTAATTTGATGTTCCAATAACATATTTATAGAGACATCAATTATGTAATGTTCTATTAAGTAATAAATTGGTGTGCTAATAGATGTCAATTATCACATTTTGTGTTTAGTGTGATAATATGGGTTTGACAATAAGTCAATTTTTTACTAGTGACACTTATTTTTTATTTATCATCTCATTTTTTATTAAAATATCCTAAAATATAATAAGAATTTTTTAGTAAAAAATAATAATAATAATTCAAGATGCTATAAATAAGAAAAAAAAATGACAGTATTTAGGCGTCACTTAATAAATTGTCTCCTTAAAATACCCAATTTGTCCAGATTTGGTTATATTTTAAACATAAATTTTAGCTATTTTAGTTCATTTTTATTTGGTTAACTGTTTATTTCTCATTAAAAGGTGATTGGTTAAAAATGAAGTGAGTGATCATAAAAAGAAATTATTTAATTAATAAGACGGGAAATTAAAATTAACATCCCCCCACATCGATTTGTATATAATTTACCGTCTCATAGGTTACTAATAATTTGAATTAATTATTTTGGACTAGCAATAACAAAATTTAAAAATTTTTGGGCCAATTTATGGGATCGAAATATTACACAGTGACCTATTAAATTTATCTCATTTCACTCCTTAACTAATACTCTTTTGCCATTTATTAAAGAGTGAATTTTAAAAAAGGTCATCATACTTTGATAACGTTTAGGTTTTGGTCATTAACTTTTAAAAATTAAAAAAATGTCACTAACTTTTGCATTTGAATTTTAGTTTTGATCATTCCGTCCATATTATCCGTTAAGCCCACTAACGGACCAAAATTTTGAGGATATTTCTGTCTAATCATACCCAAAAAACCCATGTGTTTCCTTTTGAATTTAAAAAAGGTCATCATACTTTGATAAAATTTAGGTTTTTATCACTAATTTTTAAAAATTCAAAAAAGGTCACTAACTTTTGCATTTGAATTTTGGTTTTGGTCATTCCGTCCATATTATCCGTGAAGCCCACTAACGGAACAAAATTTTGAGGGTATTTCTGTCTAATCATACCCAAAAAACCCATGTGCTTCAATTTTTTTTTTTTTTACTATTTATCTTTCTTCTCCTCACCATCCCCTCTTTTTTTTTTTTTTTTTTTCCGTATTCATCTTTCTTCTCCAGCCACCTTGTCACCCTTCTTGCCGGAAACAACAAAATCCATCACCATATAATGACTTTTTTTAAAATTTAAAAGGAAACACATGGATTTTTTGGGTATGATTGGACAGAAATATCCTCAAAAATTTGGTCCGTTAGTGGGCTTAACGGATAATATGGACGGAATGATAAAAACCAAAATTCAAATGCAAAAATTAGTTACCTTTTTTAAATTTTTAAAAGTTAATGACCAAAACCTAAACTTTATAATATACCTTGCATGGTATACTAGTGATGCTACAACTATTGAAAAGCACGATTATCGAAGATGAACTACATAAGTAAAAATAATTAAATTTAACTATTTCTCCATCTTCTAAAATATATGTGCTATACAAATTAAAACGTTAGAATTGATTTTTTTTATTTAAAACAATTTATAAATAAGAACGTTAAGAATAAAAGTAAAATAAATATTAAATTACTTCCAATAAAAAAATCAACTATGAATTTAATCGCTGACATAGCTACCCATGTAATCCTGAAATTCTTTTCGAACATTAATCATCGATCCGTGCCAAACATTGAGGCTTGACCAATTGATAATGAAATAGACAGCCAACAAAATAAAATCTTGACCCCTTAAAATTTGAATAATCAAATTCCATACAAATATTAATAAATATAAAATTAAATCCATCCCGTATAATAATTATATTTATTGATAAGTAGAAAATAATTTAATAATTATCAATTTTTACTTAAAATTATGAGATTTTGAATTCGAGTCATATTGAGTTACTTTCGACCTCTTTATTTGTATATTAAATAAAAAGATTCATATAATTTAATAAATATAATTATTTTTATGACGTTTTAACGAGTAAAAGGCTTGGTAGTGACTTTTGGCTTTATTACGGTTCAAAATGTGGGAAAAAAGAAAGCACGGTTTGACCTAGTTTTCTCACTTTTACCTTTTTTTTTTTAAAGAGAATTCAAATTTCAACGTTTTTACTGTGTCAACCCGCCCGGACCCATTTGGCTTCGCTTTCCGGGGCATAATCGTATTCGGGTCTATATTTTTGGCTACAGCTTTTGAAGAAAAAGGTTTGGTCTGTCACCTTCGACTTCAAATTACTATAAATAGCGAATTCGTATGGAAACAATTTTTAACATATATATTTTTTTATATTTTTAATAATTAAAAAAAAGCTAAAATTAATATTCAAATAAAATTTTGATGTATAGAATGGTATAAATATGTAGGTAGGTACAAATAATATTTTCCAAAATAACCATTTTTTAAAAATTATTTCGGGACAGAGATTAGTAAAAAATATTAATTGTTTGGATTATTCTCTTAATAATGCATAGATTCTTTTTCTTTCCGTATCCAATTTCGTTAATAGTTCCTCGCAGGTTCTATAAAAAAAAAAAAAAATGGGGCAAAAATTTTAGGAAAATTTACAAATTGAGATAAATTTTGTCCGAATGTTAATAATCTTACGATTCAATACACATAATATTATGTCCAACCTATAGAATTTGATTGATCTATTTGGCGTTGAAATAAATTGATACTTTTTACGTTTTTGTGTCCTTTGTGTGGTGACACGAAAGCGAAAAAGGGAGAGAATGATGGAGTTTTCTCGGTTTTAGTATAAATAATTTTTAACGAAAAACTTACACGACAAGTGTCTTAAACTACTAATTAAAAATATCACATTTCTTAAACACGTAACAATTTTATCGACTTTTATGATTTTTATTTTTTTATTGACTAGTTATGTGTTAAAAAAAGAATAAATTATTTTACGAAACCTTGGTAATTACAAACACAATAACAACAAAAATAGGACATACGATCAAGAACCAAATCATAATTTTCCTTATTTTCTCATATTTATCTCTCTAAAACTAAAACTTTTCGGTAATTAAGTGAACTCTTAAATATCGTTTCCTTTTTAATTTATTGATTCTTAAATTACTATTTTACTCTTCTAAATTACAAAAATATTTTATTTTTGTAACCACCAAAGCCTCCGATGCCTGTGATTAGGTGACAAAGACAGTTGAACAGTTGTGTTGAATTGACAGAACCGAGTGATAATAAATTATTTTGAAATTAGCCCCAACAGTTTTAACTCTATACCGAGTAGTTGACATTTCACATATTTAAAATATCTATGGTCAAAAAAGACCTTCATTGTGTTCATATTTCACTCCCCTGCCAAATCAGAACCCGACAATTTCATCAAACACCAAGGGCATTGTCGAAACTCTCCGCCTATATAAACGAGAACTCCCACATTCCCTTCAACTTGATAGCATTTAACAGAGAGCAGAGCCCTCAACAAATCGAAACTAGTTGACTTCCTCTGATTTTTTTCAAGAATTCTTTTTGTTGATTCTTAACCAAAACAAAAAATGATGCAAATTCAAATCGGATCAACAATCCCAGCTCACAACCTGAGTCAATATCAGGCGAGGCTTGCCAATTTCAAGTGTAATGGTTCTCCTTTGAACCCTTCAATGAGATCATCTCAAGTTGTTAAAGCTGCAGTTCAATCCACGACGGAGGTGACAAGGAAGCATCTTTCCAGTTTGGAGAAATTGTTGATGAAGGAGCCGGAATCGATTTCGAAGAACCCAGAACCAGTTATTAAGGAAGAATCCCAGAATAGTTCATTGGAAAACAAAGCGAGGAGATTGATGGAGCGGCTCAATTTGGGTGGAGTATGGCGTGAAATGAAGACTGCTGAGGAAATGTCGCCGAAACATTTTAACAGGCTACAGAGACTTCTCTCCATGTCACAGGAATATTCTCCCCGGAATAGCCTCGGCAGCCGGTGGCGCGAGTATCACGGCTGCAATGATTGGGCCGGACTTCTCGACCCTCTTGACGAGAATCTCCGGCGAGAGGTGGTCCGGTATGGTGAATTTATTCAAGCAGCTTACCGCTGTTTCCACTCCAACCCGGACATGTCGCCGGACGAAGCTCCCTCCGCACGCCATGTGACATTGCCGGATAGGTCATACAAGGTGACGAAGAGCCTCTACGCCACATCGTCAATCGGGCTGCCAAAATGGGTAGACGATGTGGCGCCGGATCTCGGGTGGATGACGCAGAGGTCTAGTTGGATGGGTTTCGTCGCCGTCTGTGATGACCGCCGGGAAATCCAAAGAATGGGAAGAAGGGACATAGTGATCGCCCTCCGCGGCACAGCAACATGTCTGGAATGGGGCGAAAACATGAGGGATGTTCTTGTTCCAATTCCAGGGGAAAATGATTCAATCCCAGGACAACCCAAAGTAGAATGCGGATTCCTGAGTTTGTACAAAACCCCTGGAGCTCATGTTCCAAGTTTAGCGCAATCCGTAGTTGAAGAAATCCAAAGACTAATCGAACAATACAAAGGTGAGACACTAAGCATAACTGTCACAGGGCACAGCCTGGGCGCGGCCCTGGCGCTCCTGGTGGCCGATGAACTCAGCACATGCGCACCGGACGTGCCGCCCGTGGCAGTGATCTCATTCGGCGGGCCAAGAGTTGGAAACAGAGGATTCGCCGACCAAATCAATGCAAACAACGTTAAAGTACTAAGAGTTGTGAACTCCCAAGACGTGATCACAAAGGTTCCAGGCATGTTTGTGAGTGAAACCCTGGACAAAAAATTGAGGGATTCAGGCGCTGGATCGGTGCTTGATGCGCTGGATAACAGCATGCCATGGGCATATTCCCATGTCGGGACAGAACTGAGAGTTGACACAAAAATGTCGCCATATTTGAAGCCGAATGCAGATGTTGCATGCTGCCATGATTTGGAGGCTTATCTGCACTTGGTGGATGGGTTCTTGGCATCAAATTGTCCATTTAGAGCAAATGCCAAGAGGAGTTTAGCAAAGTTGTTGAGTGAACAAAGTTCAAATGTAAAAAGATTGTATACTAGTAGAGCAAGTACCTTGAGCAGATTAAATCTTGAAAGAAAGAATAGTCTGCAAATGTCAGGGTGCTTGCCAAGCCCATCTTAATACAACTTAGTATTATTTCATTCATTAAATGGATATAACTTGAAAGATACTTCTCCTTGTGCAAATCCAACAAAAACAAGTAGCTCAAACCTTTTATTAAGTTTCTACCAGAAATTAACCATATCCAACCTCATTAGTTGCAAATTACCGTAAGCATAGGGGCAGAACTATCGTGGAGTGATTCTTGTCAATGAAAATTTTTGAGTAGAATTATTCTGACGACGACTCTATTTTTAAGTGTCACTGTTATATAAGACCAATAAACACAAGTAGCCTCCTCCACTAAAAAAATGGCATATCAAAAAAAGTTTGATTTCATTTTCTTAATTTCTATTATAAATTTTTACCATAAATTAAACATCTCAAACCTCATTAGTTAAAAATTACGGTAAGTACATGGACTGAACTATCTTGGAATGATTCCTGTCATTGAAAATTCTTGAGTAAGATTATTCCGATCATGAGTGTCGTTTCATCCATAAAGAACCAATCTCTTTATAATTCAAAAGTTAGTTTCTTCTTTACATAAATAAATCAATCTATATAACACGAATAAACAATAAACACAAGTAGCCTCCTCCCACAATAAAAGGGCATCTCAAATCAATCTTAAAGTGGCAGATCACTTCATGAAAGTGAGCACGATCGATATAAACATGGGAACATGATGAATCATGAACAGTTGTATCCTTCAAAGTGCTTATTAGTGAAAGTCTATTTTGGGAAAAAAAAAATGATATTTTCTCTATAGTTGAACTTTTAAAATTACAACTCGTGCAAGTAAAACATCGATTTATTCTAACTTGTGGTAGGAATATATCAATATTTAGACGTCAAGAACTTGAATATTTTCCCTGCATTTACATTCACAGCTACCATCTTCCTCATCCATATATCGATAGGTAAGACCCCAAAAAGTTGTCAATTTTATGTACCTACTCCGAAGAAAATGCATGAAAATGGAACATTTTGAAAGTTAAAAATTCTCTTTTTGTTTGGATTGATTCTTGTTCCTTATTTCCTTTATTTTGATTCGTTCTCCAATTTGATTGATTTTCCATGTAGAAATACCTAGGAAGCCACCTGCATTAGAAAAACTTAATATTATTAGTAATAATCGATGATAACGTCTTAAAAATTTATTTTTACGAGTTTAAAAATACATCAATCGTTCCATACAACTGATTACCTGGGGAAAAAGGGTTATTATTATTATTATTATTATTATTATTATTATTATTATTTACAAGAGATTGCGGCAAAGACTGCATCCAAGAATTTTCCTTTTTATTATTAGTTCACATTATTTTATTTTTAGTTTCTAAATTAATATATTCTATATATTTTTTATATAATTTATAACTAAAAAATATAAATGATGTGAAAAAGTTTATACTTATTCAATATAAAAAGTTATACACGGAATGAATTGGTGGATTAATTCATTGACACTTAAGGACCATTAGAATTAATATAAGCCATTTGCAAGCGACATCCAGTTAGTTGGCGACCTCTTTCCACGCAATTTGAATTTTTTTTTTCTTTCTTTATCCAAACTTTGAACCAATACTTTTCTTTAATATTTTTGAATGCAATTAAGTCGTTCAAAATTTAATTTAAATGGAATAAATTTGGTGCCCTCCAATTATACAAATACTTTAGTACATTAATAAATGTATATTATGTCCCCCAAAATTAGGAAATATATATTTTTAAAGACCAAAAGAATGTAGTCAAATAAAAGGGTTAAGGTATTTTCTTTGGATTGAAAATTTAAACTTTAGAGGTACAACAATGATATACCACTATGGTTTCTCCCTACTTAAAATATTTCTTTTCTTTTTTTCTTCTTTTGAAAAATATGGATTGACAAGTGTTGAATGTAGAACTATCAAACAAGAAGTATATATTTAGAATTTTATTTCATTATAGTGTGATATTCAACTTAACCATTACATTTGAAAGAAAAGTCATCTGGAAATAAAAAATACAATTTGGGTGAATCGTTTCAAGTTTCATTCCTGCTAGCCCAAATGATTAGTAATATATAGCTTGAATTTATATAGGATTCGTCTTTGTTGGTTTAAAATAGTTAACCAAATTATTAATAGCTTATGAATATGGAACTTTCATCTTTGCTAATAAAAAATTGTTAACTCAAATTATTAGTACTTTCTGGACTACAAGATTCTACATCTCCAGATCTTTACGTCCTCGTAAAATCTAACAAACAAACATTTTATCTAAATAGGACTCTATGGATAGTTCTTGCCACTTGCAGTTTTTCCCGGAATAGAACTCTAGGGGTAACTCTAGCTACTTGTTCCGTTGGGTTCAGAGACATAGCACTAATAACGCTTGATCAAAATAGTTAACTCAAATTATTAGTAACGTATGAGATTGAAACTTATATATATATAAATAAATTGATCAGTACAATAACGATATGAGACGAGATTTTACCATATACTTATAATGTCATTATTAATTAGTTGATATAAGTCAATCTCAAAATTTACACCCCAAAGAAAATTTTTTTTTTTTGGGGGGGGGAGAGTAGTATACTTACTTAACAAGTATTGTCTCATACTTGGTGTTAGATTCACCTAACAAAATGCCTCTATTTGTTGACTTTGTGGGACTTTTCTTCCATGTTGACATATTCACTGTATAGCTGTTTATATTCCAATGAACAACTCATCATGATGACCTCATGTATGACGTGGCACCTATTGAAAACCCGGCTAACAAAATCGTACGGCTCCTAAGACAAGTACACAACAACAATAACTACGTAAAATCCTAAATTAATATTATTCTCAGTCACACAATTAACAGCTCTTGTCTTCCTTAATTATCAGTCATCTTAAAAAAAAAAAAAAATACGGTCAAAAGTCAAAGCCCAAATGTCACAAAAAATATTTGGTAAATGGGATTATGTGTGTAAAAACTAGAAATTTTGAGGGTAAAAGTCAGAGGAGTTGAATTTCAGTTAAAAAGGAACCAGTCTTGGATCAAGTTAGAGGCCCAAAAGTTATTTAGTAATAAGTGGTTTTGGTTCAGATTTGTTTGAAAATTGAGGTTTTTATTAATTTTTTTAAAGATTTGAAAAATTGAAAGTTTTTTTTCTTTTTTGGAAAGAATTTGGATTTGAAAAGGTTTTTGTATATTTATATAATTTTTTGGAAAAAATTTTTAGTTTGAAAAGGTTTTTATCGACCTTTTTGGAAATATTTTTATATATTTACAAAATTTTTCGGAAATGAATTTGGATTTGAAAAAAAGCTTTTATAGATTTATTTGGGGGTAACTTAAGAAAAAGAATAGACTTTGTTTGGTAAAACTACAGAAAAGGCCAAGCATAAGTATTGGGCGATCATATTGGCTTGGGCTTTCTTTTAAGTACTGTTAGAACTGAACAAATTAGTTGGTTTGGATCCACTTTATTAGATACCAAAATAAGTGTTAAAGAGAAATTTATAATCTAAGGAAAACTAAGTAATGCAACGTACATATGTCACATCTAGACCCCTCATTATAGTTAGGCACAAGAGCTACATTTAGAATTTTGTTCCTAAGAAAACTAGGTCAAATTTATTTGTACTTTGTGATAGTGAAAGAATTCGAAGGGGTGAGAATATAATACCCCGTCACTTCAATCTCATGCCGAAAATTTAAAAACACGATCATCTGTATATAAATATTTAATTTTAAACTATTAATAATTTGACTTGAACATTTTATCTTGATAAGAAAGACTTACAAAAGCAAGGCATTACACAATTATACAACACATACAAACAAATACATCACCTAAGCTAACAATAAAAAGTTTAGAACCGAAAATGATCTTAGACATCAATCGTATTCGGGGTAAAAAAAAAAAAACTCAATATCGTAGTTTCTTAGAAGATGACCAAAAGTTGTAATTTCATTATGGTCTTACATAATAACAATTAGTAAAATATGTTTGTATGGGCGGAGAAGCTAATAGGTCAACAAACCAAGTTTTACTCCAATTACTCTTTTCCTGGAGATAACTATCAGCGAGATACCACTTTAGAAAAGTTAGAATTTTAATATTGTGTCAACACCTACAGGTCAATGAAAGATTTTAGGTAGACAGTTTCTATAGAGCATAGGCCTCCCAAAAGATAACAGAGGTTTTCTCAAGTCGAATAGAGATTAATTATTGAGTGCAAAGACAGAAGGGAGTTTGATTGCAAAATTCACCCGTCCAGCAATGATGAAAGTCGGCCTTAGTGTAATACCGGGAGGAATAGTCGTTGTTCAACGAATAAAAATTACTTTAAAGATAATAAAAGTCACATAGAAAAGAAAGTTTGTCACTTGGGTTGGGCGCCAAAATTTTTTTTGAAACATACCATATGTTTGAATACACATGTCCCAATCTCGTTTCCTCACCCTTTTGAATACACATGCCCCAATCTCGTTTCCTCACCCTTTTTTTTTTTTTTCTAAATCTCAAAATGCAACCCATTTTCTTATGATGATGAGGCAAGTGTCATCCCCAAATGGGCCTCTTCATAAACAAGCTAAAAATAACTGGACTACTATTTGTAGCCTATTTTTTACTATTTATAGCCTCATTTTCAAAGTTTACTATCCAAAATGTCCCTCTACAAAAAAAAAAAAAAAAAAAAAAACTCAACATTCTTTCTTATTTTTTCTTCTCATTTTTCAAGCTCCACCACCAACACACTACCCTCACATTAGTAGTTTTTCAAGAATTTTTTACAAAAAAAAAAAAAAATTATTTTCCTCCCCTATCTCAGGAAACTTCATTAACATTCATAGAAGAAGTTAGCTCCTATACTCTGTCCCTTTTATAGTTACACTACAACTCTTATAGACCACAATCAAGAATTGCATTCTTACTTATCTTCAATATCAATATTTGTCCAGAACAATATATATTGTACCTTTGGTGTCTTCACCACAGAAGGTCAATGTATACAATTAGAAGAAGAAAAATCTTCCATAACTCTCTGAGCAAAAGAGCACATAAACGATATGGTAGCTGAACGTTGGAATGCAACCTTCATATGATAATTTACCTCTCTGTCATAGGAACACAGGGGCAGTTCCAAAATCCCTGCTGCACTTCTGCAACTTTATCATCATAATGCCTGAAAATAGGGAAAGACCAGTTTCATGTTTCCAGTTATAAAAGGGGAAAACGAGAAGAAGAAGCCAAAGTGGGACTCATAAACAAATCTCTACATTGGTTACTAACCTACAGGGGCAGAGTGGTGCACCTATTGTATCCCTGTGCTCGGCCAATCCCTGAAAACATTCAAGAACTGTTTGGTTTCTGGCAAAAATTGCAGCTGATTAACTTCAAACTTCAGGAATTTTTCAATTGAGAACTGATTGTCGGAAGGGACAAGAATGGTAGTTTTTATTCGATTAAAGATCACAACAATCAAGAATACTACAACACCAATTAGAAGTGCAACTTATCCTAAGAACAAAAAGCTCAAATCTACAGACCTTGATTTGACGAACGTACAACAAGACAAAGCAACCCTTTTTATAGCTCACAATCTTTGTACTAAATTACAGCACTCCAGGGATTATGTTGCATGAAAGGTCAAGAGTTATCAGAAATATGAAAAAGTAAACTAGTAGATCAAAAGGAGGAGTAAGCCTCAACTCAGAAAAAGCAAAAGCCTAGAGAGGATATATTCATTACCTATAAGCATCCCTGGCAAGAACAGCTTCCAAGATCTAAACACAAAGAGAAACAGAACTCCCACTACAGCAAGTGACAAAAATTTCTGTATAACTATTGCATTTCAGATACGCATATGCTAAAAACTAAACAGAAAACAAAAAAGGCATCCTTTACGCCAAAGCTAATCCATATTTTAATCGTTACATATCCCAAATTTTGGGCATATCAATGAGAATTTCATTAAATACCAGCTCTATTTGAAAATAGCAAATAGGAGCAGCTTAGATTGGGTCATTCCAACAAACAATAATCTTATGCAAATTTGCAAGGCTCTAAACTTCCCTGTGACACAAATATTATTACTGAGCCACTAATCACAGGATACCAATAACACATCAAATATATCTAACCTAAATTGCTCCAATCTGAATCTGAATTCCTATAACATATCAGCAATAAGAACATATAAGATCAGTAGAACCCAGAAAGACAATACCGAGCAGAATACAGCCAACAAGAATAGTGGACAATGAAAACAAACAGTACCTTGATAACCACAGAAGTAACCCCATTGTCCATACAAAAATAAGTTCCAGACCTACGAGCATACTGTTCCGAAAACTTTCTCATAACTTCCACCGATTTATCAGATGGTTCCGCTACAAATTCATTTCCCAAATCACAAAATCAACAAATAGGTTCAATTCCAAGTTCCAGCATTATGGCAGCGAATATCAAAAGTGAACCTATAATCAAAGTGAACCAGTTGCCTCAGTAAAAGCTTAGATAGCTGCAATTGATCGAATGACCTACCTTTGGCCACAATAACGGCGCGGTGAGGAGAAGGTCTTGCCGGAGCTGGGAATGATGAAACGGCAAAGCCAACGCATTAGGAAGTGGACACCTGGAGAGATGTCATGGCGGAAAACCAATATCGATTCTTGTTTTGACAATCGTACAGTTTAAGGATAACAAAATGCAAAAACTGAAGTCCGTGGAATATGAGAGATATTTCTGTTCTGGGAAATTCACACTGAAATTTATCCACTAAATTGTGTCTCAATTGTGTGGTTTGATTATAAATCAAGAAAGATGAATATTTTTTTTTGTTTTTCAGTTTGACTTATATGAATGTGGAGATGAAGACCTTCATGGCTTGCAAGGGCCACTCGTTGCCATCAGTTTTGGAGGTAAAAATTAGTAAAAGGATAATTTGGAGAGATTGTTTTAAAAATAGGGCTACAAATAGTAAAAAATAGGCTATAAATAGTACTACCCAAAAATAATGAGCCATTTCTATTTCTTACCAAAGCCCAATCTATTATAATAGCCCATCATTACACCTGCAGTCTATCCCCTTATCGTGGAGCCTTCCGCATCGAATTATTCTAGTAGGGTTTTTAAGATTAGGCTATCACTCTCACTCCCCCACCCTCAACTCTCTGCCGCTCGGTTAGGGTTTCTATAAGCCCTCCCTTAATCGCTTTCTTTCTCTCCTAGAAACACACTCAAATTCTATACTATTCCTTCTCCGCAGATCTAATTTTTCGCATGGATAATAACAATTGAAAAATCTCATTTTTTCCACCATTGATTCTTCCTAAAGCTTCAAGCTTTAGAGTTACGGTATCTATATCTGTTGATACATTAAGGTTGTTGTGGTCTGAAGATGGCGACTACAAACCCATTTGACCTTTTGGGTGACGATGATAATGATGACCCAAGTCAGCTTCTTGCTGCTCAGGAGCAGAAAGCTCCGGTGGGTTCGGCTCCCGCTGCGAAGAAAGGCCCAGTTCAAGCTCAGGTTCAGGCCAAGTCTCAGCCTCAGGCCAAGCTTCCTTCGAAGCCTCTTCCTCCAGCTCAGGCTGGTTAGAATTGATACATTAACTCCTTTTTGTTTTGGGTTTAATCTACTCTATTTTTTAATCTGTTTTATGGGTCTTATGCGTTTATTGAATGTATATTTATTGGGTTGTCATTGAAAGGATGGATTGCAGAAACAGAATTAGCATTGGTGATGTGTTTTCTGGACATGTGCATTACTTTAGGGATAGAAAGATAGTTTCTTTTCAGGTGTATTTTGTTTATGTGATTACAATAGTCTTTTCTCCTTTATGCATTGTCTGACTGTAGATGTGATGCTGATGGGAATGGGAAGGGGGGAATCATTGGTTGGTTTCTGTAGTATTTATGTGCTGCTCAAAACTATTGCCAGGAGCGATTTTATTTGCATATGAACAAGTTAGTGAAGTAGTTAACAGTAGCTTCTTTTTTTTTTTTCTCCTTTGGATGTGAAGTAAACATAGAAAAGTAAATGAAATAATAGATTCAACATCAAATCCTTGTGCTCATGTTTATGGTTTCATGGACGGAAATGTTCAATTTTAGAATTGGAAGAAACTGAGTTTTTCTTGGTCTCATGCTTTTACATTTGTTTCTGTTTTTAGTAATTCTTGCTATAACATCCAGGATAGTTTTTCTATGGTGGAAAGTCTATCTCTTTTATGGAAACCGTGCTGAAATTACTTAATCTAATTTTCATTTCCAACGTGTTTCTGTTTGTACTTTGTAAATACCAATGTTCCAATTTGTATTGAGCAGTGAGGGAGGCAAAGAGTGAAGCTCCGCGTGGTGGTGGACGAGGTGGACGAGGTGATGGACGTGGCCGCAGTCGTGGTCGCGGTGGTGGACGTGGTTTTGATAGAGATTTTGCTGATAATGAAAATGCTGTTGCTGGAAACAACGGGTACTCTGGAGGGTACAGGGCCTCAGAAGATGGGGAGTCAGGGAGAGGTGGTGAAAGACGCCCCTATGGAGGTCATCGTGGAGGTTTCCGTGGGCCTCGACGTGGAGGTTATAGCAATGGAGAAGCAGCAGATGGGGAACAGGGAGAGCGCCCTCCAAGGAGGGTGTTTGACCGTCGCAGTGGGACTGGACGTGGGTGAGTTAGTAATTTGGATTTCTTACTAAAGCTGCTCAGCTTTGGCATGAATATTACTGCTTTTGATTTATGCACTCATTTGCTTCACCACGCAGAAATGAAATTAAACGGGAGGGTTCTGGTCGTGGGAATTGGGGGACCCCTACTGATGAGATTGTTCCGTGAGTGTTAAGATGCTGGACTTACTGAATGTATTTCACGCAGGATAACATAGTTAAATTATGGAAGCCTTTTTAACTGTTTTAACATTATTTTCTTAATATATTTAGTGCGTCTGAAGAACCGGTCAACGAAGGTGAGAAGGTTGTTGATGCTGAGAAACAAGCAGGCCAGGAAACTGTTGGCGATGTTGCCAAGGATTCTCCTGCAGAGGAGCCAGAAGAGAAAGAGAAGGAACCAGAGGATAAGGTGACTTTTGGTGGATTATATCTTTGCTATTTGTGAGCTAAGAAATTTCTCTGTTTTGTTTAGTATGTTATATTCTTGTTCACGAATGTTTCTATCACAGGAGATGACATTGGAGGAATATCAGAAAGTACTTGAAGAGAAAAGAAAAGCCTTGCTGGCAGTCAAACCTGAAGAAAGAAAGGTTAACTTGGACAAAGATTTTGAATCAATGCAACTGTTATCCAACAAGAAGAGTGATGATGAGATCTTCATAAAATTGGTATGTTGATATAGTTAGTTGCAGAATAAGAGTATTTCTTTTCTTATAATTGCCTGAGGAAGTATAATATCATGTTTTCTGCTGGATTGCAGGGTTCAGACAAGGACAAGCGCAAGGAGGCAGTTGAGAAGGCAAAGAAGGTATGGGTATTTTTTAAATTTATTATTGCTTTTTTAGTATCTTGCAGGTACATTACCTTTTAACAAATTTCCAAGTAATGTATGGATATAGTTTGACCTCTGTAGCCACCTTCTGAGTTTTGTTATGTTCCCCTATACTTTAACTGGATTCTGGCAGGAAAGTTTTAGCTTGAATAGTAATACTCTTTCCATTTTAAAAAGTAGAATGTTAGGTCTGTATGAATTAAGGAAAGGAATGGTGCAAGAGATGTATGCCTATGTTTGGGTTTGGGAAAATCTAATACATGCCAAAATGTTGTTGCCGAGAAGCAAAATCAGGTTCTTGCTGTTTTGTATATGTAATGGTTCGAGTTGAGCCTCTTTGGTATTTTACTCATCCCCTCCATAAAGCAGTCCTAATGTTCTAGTGATATTTGTTGATACTCTTTTTTATGGTCCCAACTTTGTTGTATTTGCTTATATTTGTAGTTATTTGTTACTGTGAATGCATCTGCCAGCTTCTCAAGACCAGATTTCTCTTTATTTATCTTGTTGTGGTGTGTTCTTAGTGCTCGGACATCTCTTGACTTTTGAACTGGCTGACAATGACTTTAGAGCCCGATTCCATATCTAATACATTGCTAAATATAGATAAAGAGAATGTTTTTGTCATGTTATTATAATGGTTCAGAAGTGATTTTTCTAGGTTCTGACGTACAAAATCTAAGCCTTTTTTTTGTATGTAATTTGCAGTCTCTGAGCATAAACGAGTTCTTGAAGCCGGCTGATGGTGAGAACTACTACCGAACTGGAGGTCGTGGTAGAGGACGTGGACGTGGTAGGGGAGGATATGGGAACAACTCATACAATGTTGAAGCCCCAGCTATTGAAGATGTTGGCCAATTCCCCTCTTTGGGTGGGAAGTGAAAAAGGAGCAAGATCTCCCATTGGAGCTTTTCTTAATACTTCCTTAAACTTACATTCAGCTCCTGTACTAAACTTAGAGTTTGATTACATTTTAAAAGAGTGTAAATTTAGAAGTCTCCTTGGGTTTATCCCTTGTTCTAGTTTTTAAAAGTTTCTATGGATGATTTTTATTTTGAGGTTATTAGGTCACTAGGGTCCAAAAAAGAATACATTTTTGATTAAGGGATCAATTTTGAGTGGTCTATTTCCAAAC
Source organism: Knoxia roxburghii (assembly GCA_030378225.1). Classification (NCBI taxonomy): domain Eukaryota; kingdom Viridiplantae; phylum Streptophyta; class Magnoliopsida; order Gentianales; family Rubiaceae; genus Knoxia; species Knoxia roxburghii. The sequence continues at coordinate 39,881,332 of CM059423.1, forward strand.
AGTTTTGCTCTTTTAGTGTAAGGGTTTTATAGCTTATTATGACTTTTGCTAGCCTTATGCTCATGCTTTATCTTATACTGCAAGTGAATTGATATCTTCATGCCATTATATAACGCATTAGGTTGATGCTGGCTGGTTCAAACAAGAAAAACCTTGTCATTATACCCTTTTTTTATCCCCCCAAAAAAAAAAAAAGCCCAGAAAAATAAGGAGTCTTTGCAAGAAAGAAAATTCAAGAATCACTCACTGTATATTGCTCCATCAAGAATTACTGTAATATTTTGTTTGCTAATATTTTTCATTCGACTTCAGTAAGAAGATGTCAATTTCAAGCTACTTGTTGAAGATGTCTGCTTTAAATCTATGGAAATTGAGAGCACTCGCATTCTCCAGTCTACTCCCTTCAGTTAAACAAACCAACCATGAAAAATTATGTTTCTTGTCATCTCAGAAGAAAAAATGGACAACTTTCTTCTTTGTCCTTCAAAATTTTCCCACCATTTAATTTTAAACTCACAAGTTTCTCTTCTTGTTCTTCCTTTCCTTCATTTGAAACCGAAGATGCCAAATCAGAACCATCATCATCATCCCCACATCCGTGTAAAGAATCCCTTTTTTTGAATAAGCTCAAACCATGTAATCCCGGGGAAATGAATTATGTGGTCTCAGTTAATAAGAAAATTACAAGCTTTATTCGATCTGGGAGTTTAGATTCTGCCCTTGAAGCATTTAAAGAAATGCCCTTTAGGACAACGTTCACATGGAATTCAATATTGGCTGGGCATTCGAGACAGCCTGGAAGGTTAAAGGAAGCCCAGGAACTGTTTGATAGAATGCCTGAGCGAGATACTGTTTCGTGGAATATAATGTTGTCATGTTATTCACGCAATGGTTGTTTAGAGGAGGCCAGAAATATTTTTGATCAGATGCCTTGTAAAGATGTTGCTTCTTGGAATACTATGATAACAATTTTTTCTCGGGTGGGGATGATGAGTGAAGCCAAAGATTTGTTTCTGACTATGCCATTGAAGAACAATGTGAGCTGGAACACAATGATAACTGGATATGTTGAGTCAGGGGATCTGGCATCCGCTCTTGAGCTGTTTCGAGAGAATCCCGCGAAGGATGTGATTGCATATACAGCTATTGTGACAGGCTTTATGAGGTGTGGAAAGGTTGAACAGGCAGAAAGAGTCTTTGAAGAGATGCCTGTAAAAAACCTGGTGACTTGGAACACCATGATTGCAGGCTATGTTGGAAATGGTAAAGGTGAAGAGGGCTTGAAGCTGTTTAGGACTATGATGGAATTGGGAATTAAGGTTAATGGATCAAGTCTGAGTAGTATTTTATTGGGTTGTAGTAATTTATCATTATTGAAGTTGGGAAAGCAAGTTCATCAGCATGTCGTCAAATCTCCGTTATACTTGGATACTACAGTAGGAACGTCCCTGATTAGTATGTATTCCAAGTGTGGGGATTTAAAGGACGCATGGACGTTGTTTCTTGAAATGCCAGAAAAAGATGTGGTCTCTTGGAATGCAATGATTTCAGGGTATGCTCAACATGGGGATGGAGAAAAAGCTCTCAGTTTGTTTGCCTTGATGAGAAACAAGGGAACAAAGCCAGATAGTATTACTTTCATTGGAGTTTTATCAGCTTGTAACCATGCTGGATTAGTGGATCTTGGGATCAAATACTTTGATGAGATGCAGAAGATTTATGGAGTTAAACCTCAATCAGATCACTACACTTGCATGGTTGACCTTCTTAGTCGAGGCGGTAAGCTTGCTGACGCCATGGATTTGATACAGAAAATGTCCTTTAGACCTCATATAGCTGCATATGGGACTCTCCTAGGTGCTTGTAGGAACCACAAGAACTTGGAGGTGGGCGAGTTTGCTGCGACGAACTTGCTCGCTCTTGATCCTACTAATGCAGCTGGTTATATTCAGCTTGCAAACATTTATGCAGCTAATTGTAAATGGGAGGAAGTTTCTAGGGTTAGAAGGTTGATGAAGGCAAATAAAGTCATCAAAACACCAGGATATAGCTGGATGGAAATAAACAATGTGGTTCATGAATTTAGATCTGGAGAGAGGATGCATCCAGAGCTGGAGAGCATACATGAAAAATTAAATGAGCTGGAGAAGAAAATGAAGTTAGCAGGTTATGTTCCTCATCTTGAATCTGATTTGCATGATTTGGGAGAGCAACAAAAGGAGCAGCTACTTCTACAGCATAGTGAGAAGTTGGCTATTGCTTATGGTCTAATGAGGTTGCCAGTTGATGCACCAATCAGGATATTCAAGAATCTCAGAGTGTGCGATGACTGCCACCAAGGCACAAAATTTATATCAGCAATTGAAGAAAGGGAGATCATTGTGAGAGATACTAGAAGATTTCACCATTTCAGGAATGGAGTATGCTCTTGTGGTGATTATTGGTAGAATCTTACAATATCCCACGAGGCATACTCGTCCTATTTTCGCTCCTGGTGCTTTCTCTCATTCAACATGACATTGTGGTCCATCACAAAGATTCACAAACTTCTTTGTTGCTGTTCTTGTGCTGTACCATTATTAATGTCTTCTGGGGTGATATCGTCACGGCTTGATCGTGTCTTAGCGACTAAGTCGCGGCTGCTGCAGGAGCTTGATTTTGTCTGGTGCAAAATGCTGACTTCTGAGGCCTTGGCAACCATCTCCAGGATGGAAATTTAGGATACTTCCCAACCTTTTTGGGATGTCTCCATCCAGCTGCCTCTGCTGATTGCCTGCCATTACTGTTGCTACTCAGGTACAACATTTTCTAAATTCTTGTTCTTTAAAAAAAAGTTAATATTAGTAAATTATGCCCTCAAAAATCTTGCTTCTATCAGCTTTGAATATCACTGGCAGGTTCTTATCATCTTATTTGGTTACTATCAGACCTTATAAAGCTATATTTCACATATTTGATCAGTAAGTGAAGGATATTGATCATTCTGATTAAGTGAACATAACCATTTGGCATAACAATGTGAATCAAAATTCGCTTGAACAGATTCCTCAGCATATGCTTAGCCAGTAATGTAGTTGTAATTCCTACAAAGACAGTGTTTTTGTTCATTGGAATCATTGCTGATTTGCAATCATTTTTTGCTCCAGCTGAGCTGCATACATCTTGGAGTGGCTCCTATGCAGATCTGCATATATTTCTGGGGATTCACTGATCACCTGGCTGCCCAAAAAACACCCAAGATTGTGATTTTTGCCATCAGGGTTTCATCAGAAAGAGCCATTTTCATCAGCAGCCCCTGGGTTGAACTGCATTTCACACCTATGGGCTTCAACCATTGGCTGATACCGAGCTGTATTTGATGTTTGTTTTGGTGAGTATAAGATCTTGGTAGTTTTACAAGATTGAAGAGAGGGATCCAGAATCAAGGTAGGAGCAAACTCAGTCTGCTCCGGATCTTCTGATCGCATCTCTGATCCCTTATAGATACGTTTTTATTGGAGGAGCAAGAAAGTAACTAGGGAAGAGATTAGAAGATCCGGAGTGAACCAAGCCATGAGAGGATCAAGAAGGAAACTTCTACATCCACCCAGACAGCTCCTTCAACAAAATATCTAGAAGAGTTGGAGGAACCCAGGCTGATGATTATTTAGTGATAAAGATGATGAAGATGTGAGTGAAAGTTAGAGGCTTTCATTCAAGTCCTCTTAATTATTGCAAGTCAAGTCATTTTATTAAGTGCTTATTAGCTACTTATTACATAGGTAATTTGATAGGGAAATAAAAAAAACTATGTCCAAACACGTAGTTGAAACTACTTCATTTCTTACTTCTTACCATGTTAGGGAGAAAACCTTGTAATTTCGAACGTGACCTTGATTTCTCAAATTGAAATCGTACTAAGGGATGGTATGATTAGTTAAAATAAAAAAATTTTAAATGACAAACAGTCAGTTTATATATTTATAACTAAGAAATATTAGATTCTCTTTTCTTTCAAAGAGGTTCCGAAAGAAGAAAAAAAACTATAATATTAAATATTAACATGAGTCTATTAAAATCACAAACTCGAGCTTAGAATTTTTGTGTGGGTGGTAAAAGTGGGTAAGGAATTTGCTGGTTTTGGAGGAAAAATTAAATTGAAAACCCTGAAAATGGATGATTGATAAAAGTAAAGAGATAATGATCACGTTTCCAGTCTTCTTTCCGATAAGCACATTTTTATTGGGCGAAATTTATCCAGGAATGAGAATCAGTGACACGTGGAAGATAAAATTTGAAAAAAAAAATGAAAAAAATGGGGGAGAGTTGACCACAATAAAAAGACACGATGTATGGGCTGGGCCTGCGTTGTTTTATGGAGGTTTGACTATGTTTGGTACGCAGAAAAAAAAAAAAAAAAACATGGTAACCCGGGACACCGCCTCACCCACCCACGGGCCACGGCATGTACGTCATCGCACAAATGTCACACCTAAATAATCATAATCCCACATATGAGTAAGCTAGCATTATCAATGGACAATAATATTCCTACATTTTAAAACTTTTACGTAAATAATAAAATTTTATTTGTTTTAAATTTATAATTTCAAAAATATAGTTAAATTATTTTTTAAAAATTTTATACTATTTGTTATTATGTAATGAAAGTACTACTGTAATAAATAATTTTTTCACATTTCATAAAAATAATTTTAATAGGATGGATGGGTAATATATATATATATGCCTACTATTTCAATGCATATATTGAGAAATTACTAAATTATCATGAATGTATTTCTAAATATAGTAATATGTTTATATGGCTAACGTATATAAAATAATATGCGGGATAGATGATAGATTTCTTTGGAATAATAGTTGTAATAATAATAATAATATATATTTTTTAACTAAGGTGAATTACATTTACTTTCATTATAATTTGGTTAAATATACTCTCATCAGATTTTAAAAATTATATTTATCTCCCTTGATCGAGGTCGAAGAAAAATATATAAAAAATAAAAATCTAATAATTTTTTTGGCCAAAATAAAGTTATAAATGAGGTTAATTTTTTCTTTCGACTGAATGAAAATTTTTATGTCAATAGTTTTACTCATTTTTTCTTTGACTAAGGATCTGGTCGTTATGAATTTGGATAGTCTAAAAAAATTCATAATTTAGAAATTTGACAAAATGAGTAATTTGACCAAACCAAAAAATGTAATTTACCTTTTTTTTTCACAAACAAGTAAGTTTCGGTGTAAAAAAAAAGTCGAAACCTATTAATCTATTCCTGGTGTATTCGGACTCAGAACTTCCATACTTCTAAGTACCCTCGGTATTCTTAATTGACAGTATCAATCACTAGATCATCTCCTACTTGTCTGATTTACTCTTTAAATTAAGTAATAATTTATCCTTAATTTGCTGAACAACTTAACATTAAAAAAAAAAACAAAATGAGTAAATCTTTATCATCATATAAGGACAATTTAAGGTTAAAAGTTAAAACATTTTATTTAAACAATTCGTACATTAAAAAACGGAAGAAATATTATAATAATTACCTCCTCTGTCTATTAAAATAAATAATTCTCGTTATTTATTATTATAAAAATGACATTATTTGATTTGACCGAAACTGTAATGGGCTTAAGGACACGTGGCTATAATTCTGCCGGTCAACAAGAAGTCCGGCCAGAAACCTGTAAACCGACATTTGAATGATCAAAATTTTGGACTTTAGGTAACTCATTCAGTCCAAGCATTTTGGAAAATAATGCGTTTGGCAACGTTAGGCAACAATATACTCATCCCTCTTCAAACCACTAATTTATCTTTTTATAATTATTTTTTTATTTTAAATATCTATCCGGCTATAACTATATACTAAATTTTTTAAAAAAAAAAAATGACGAGAGAGTTGTATCCTAAAGTTGGGCAAAATATATTATACAACCAAAAATATGTACTCCTAGTAATGTGTGTTGACCTAACAAAAATAATTCATTTAATGCATTGAGTCCTAGAATTTGCCTCGTTTTCTCCCTCGAACTAATATTCCCCTACTATTTATCAAAAGGGTACAATATAAAAATTGCAAACAGTTAGCACTCCTCACTTTAGACAATAAATATTGAGTTCAAATCGAAAAGTATTATTTAATTTTTAATATTTTTAGATTGTATTACAATTCTATCCTCTCCTCTCACATAAATTATTAATTTTTTAATCTTTTACTTAAATAAATAAAAATTCTTAATAATTTATATATTTTTGTTAAGATCAATTTACACTATGTATCTAATCTAGTTACAAATTAAAATCTTTCAATTGTATTAAAATACATTTTAAAAAATTATTACACACATATATATTTTTACAAAAGAGGAGACTGTAATATTACCTATCATCTTTGACGGTTCATAATCTAATATAATACCGTCACATTTTTACAATTTTGTTCATATGTATCGCTCATAAATCACTAAAATGCCCTTATTATTTTAAATAGTAAAAAATAATATAAGTTATTTTAGTAATTTAAACAAAAAATAAGAAAAATAGACCGTATTTAGAGTACAACATCAGAAACTTTCTTCCCGTTACTTCTCAACCTTCTAGAACTATCTATAACTTTTTTGGGGGGAAAAGAAAAAAGGGATAAAACAAAAGAGTTTGGAGTTGAGTTTTTCAAGGGCAAAATAGTGATTATAATAATATAAAGTTAAAAAAAGCTTAAATCTATTTTTAGTCCCTCATAGCATGAATTATTCTAATTTTAGTCCCCAATATGTTTTAGACACCAATTTTAATCCTATTTAAATTTTTTTTACCAATTATGGTCATTTTTAACGGAAAAATTTAAAAGATAACGGATTAACTCATTTGATCGCTAGTCAAACCTAATTTTTTCTTCAAAATGATTTATACCATGATGTTTCCAATCCATTTTATGACTCGGTTCTTTATGGATGTTCAACCCATTTAGATCGACTCACAATAAAAAATAACGGCCGAAATTCTAAATAGGTTAAATATTCATGAGGATCTAAATCATAAAACTGGTTGAAAACATCACAGTACAAATCATTTTAAAGAAAAAAATTAGGTTTGACTAGCGTTCAAATGAATTAATCTGTTATCTTCTAAATCTTTCTGTTAAAAAAATTATCATTGGTAAAAAGAATTTAAGTGAGATTAAAATTAGTGATTAAAATATATGGGAGACAAAAACTAGAATAACTCATGTTACGAGGACAAAAAATGAATTTAAGCCTTAAAAAAACAACGAAAAAAGGACAAAACAAAACAGGGGCCGAGTCACGACGGAGAAGTATCCCGGAAATAGCCGAAGAAGAAGAGGACGCAATCAATTAGGCTAAATAAAACCGCGGCTGTTCAGTGTCTTGACACCCAGAATCTTATCCAGAACCGCCATAGCTTCTTCCCTCTCTATATATTCAAACCCCCCTTAAACCCCGTCCCCAAAATTCATAAGTTTTCGCCATACAAAAAAGCATTTACAACCCTGTTTCCCGCTAAAAAAAAGAAAGAGCTCGTGCAGTTCAATTTTTCCGATTTCAAATAGTTCTTACAGTTCTTGAAGTTCTTGAGTGTGATTGAAGAATGAATATGACTGTGGATTTGGATAAACAGAGACAATACGAGCGGGTTTTCAACCATTTCGATTCGGATAAAGACGGGAAGATATCTGTTTCGGAGCTTCAACAGTGCGTGGCTTCCATGGGGGGCGGGATGAATATGTCCCTGGAGGACTGCGAGGCGGCCGTGAAGCTGATGGATTGCGACGGAGATGGACTGGTCTGCATGGAGGAGTTCGTGAGAATGGTGGAGAGCGGCGGAGAGGAGGAGAAGGCTAAGGATATTAAGGAAGCGTTCAAGATGTACGAGGAAGACGAAGGGTGTGGGTACATTAATCCCAAGAGCTTGAAGAGGATGTTGAATCGATTGGGTGAATCCAGGAGCATTGGGGAATGTAAGAAGATGATAGCTCGGTTTGATATCAATGGCGATGGAATTCTGAGCTTTGAGGAGTTCAAGATCATGATGTCCTGTTGAATTGAATCATTCAAATCTTCTTCATTTGTTTCTTCTAGCTAGCTGCCCAGATAGCTATGAAGCTGTACATTAAAATTGTATTCTTTTGAAATATGTTTTGGATCATCGTCAACAATAATTCAAATTCTTTCCCATTTTGTACACTTTTAGTTTCAATCAAACTAGTGGTTCTGTTTTATGTATTCTTGCAGCATTCAACAATGATTCAAAGAAGACTGAATTGAATGATCGATTATAGTTAGGGCTCACACAAACACATTTCAGCTCAAAAAAAAGTTCGTCCATCAAAATGAATCCTTCTTCTGCTCTCTCTGCGGTTCCCGCCCCAAATCTGACCCATGGCACAGCGTCGTCTATTCATGTTTTGCGGGCGAAAAGGCAATGAAGTTTAGTTCATAAAACCTTAGCAGAGTGGATGAGTCGCGACACGAAATTTTTTACTTCAGATGGATCTCGCTGTGTCACCTAAAGAGCACAAAAGAGGAGGTAGGCAGCAGATGTGTGAAACTAGGGCTCACTCTTTCATTTTATAATCACACAAACACGCAAATAAATAGAGATTCGTGTTACATAGAATGTAACCGACATTGATAATATTATATCCTTTTCTTCCATGTACATTTAGTTAAATCTCATTTTTGTAATTTGTAAGTTTAAATCTAATTGATTAGAATATACACTAATAGTATAATGAGTATAATGTCCGATAAAATCTAAATTTAGTTAAATTTTATATTTATAATCCGATCAGTTTATATTTTTACAATACATTAATTCACGTAATATAGAGTTCACATAATTATAATTCAATCAATAAATATCTAAAAAAATTATTACTAAAAATAAATACGTTGTAAATATCAACATTTAAGATTTAATATTTTGATTACCAAACATTTAAACCAAAATTTATCTCCAGATATAAAAATTATTTTTATAATTTTTTCTCCCATTTAAACATAGAAACGTAGAAATTGTAATAGAGAAGTTGTGGAGGAGGATTCCTTGACCTGAAAAATATCGAAGAGTAAAATTATACAAAGGGCCTGCCGTAACCGTAACCATGGCGTGAGATGTTGGTTGGTTGGTTCAACTTGTATTATATTCCATGGAAACGGAATCTCTAGAATCGTCAGAGCAGCCGACCACTAATTATATGTCAATATCACAGAGGCAAAGGAAGAATTTTTATCTATACTTCTAAGCAAGCACTGTCCAATTAATCGGCCTCTGATTTAGTTAAACTGTCGATTCTTTTCTTGATAAATATATTTATTTCTGTGACCAAAATTAAATATTAAAAAATATCAAAGAATAAAAAAATTTAACGATTTTTAATTAAAATGAATTTAAGTGGGTGTGAACGTTAATTTTTCTAATAATCTTTTGATTTAATAAAAATATTTATGTTAGTAATTTTACTTTTTTTTTTATTTGTTCGTCGAACAGGATTGATTATGATAAGTTTAAATAAATTGTCAACAAAAATTACACGGGGATAAATGTCAATGGCCCTTATCTTTTGAAATTACTTAGATTTCATTTGATAGAAAACATTGATAATCACACATCAATGATTAATAAAGAAAGTTAGGTTTAGAATCCTAGCTCAAGTCATGTTAGGTTAAAAAGTTGTACAATTTTAAGGAAGATCGAATATTTTCTTTTTAAAAAAATATTACCTTCGAATAAATTTTAACTCTAAAAACAAAACAAAATTCATCAAACATGGCTCCTTTTTAGGTCAAAATGAGCCAATAAAAATGAAAATTTTAAGCTTTAGATATTTATAATGTCAACGGAAGGGGTCCAAAATTTTGTACTATTAGAAATGGCTTATATATAGAATATAGATTAGTCGTGAAAGGAAGAATGGTACATATTTGGAGGCGAAAAGGCGTGGTTTTGAAAGAGGTGCTTTTAAAATGCTTAATAATTGGTTAATTCAGCATGAAACTAGAAGAAGAGATGGAATATTCATTTTTGGAAAAAGAGAAGGGAAACCGACACCGTATTCACCCGGAAACAGAGTCCGGTGTTTGACTTTGACCAAGTTTTGCCACTTGCTTACTACTCCTTATTTATAGAATTATTTACAAATACTCTTTCCATTTTTTCAAATAGCATGTTTAAGGTTAAAAATTAGTCATTGTTTAATTTTTTTTTATTATATAATTTTTGGGGATGGTTTTGAATGATTACAAAATGTGGAAGTTTAAATGTAATATTTCGTGTTAGTGAAGTTGAGTATATTTGATTATATTTTTTTATGATCGTGTAGTTTGGATCTGTTATATTAGATTTTATAATTGAAAACTTATTTTGTTAAAATTTTAAAAATTTGTAAATAGTTTAAATTCAGTAATAGACACGTGGACAATACAATTTTCATTTTAATTTAGTTTAATTATATTTTGTTATTAATTTAAGAGATCAGTACTTATAGAACACTGATAATATATGTGATAATAATAAATAAGTGACGAAAATGTTGCGAAAAAGGGTAATTTAGACATTATACTAATGAATATGATAGGGAAAGAGGGGTAAGAAATATAGATATGAATGTGTTGAAGGTTTGTCAATGTTTTTGAACGTTTGAGTGATTGAGAAAACTTTGATAAACAAAGTTGACTTGCAAAGCCAGCAAATGGCCCAAACATGACCGCCAGCGACTTGGAAATGTCCGGCCCCGGAGTTGCAATCATTTGAAAGAAATGTCCGTCATCGAAATTGCGAATGGCCGGCACCCGACCTTTCAGAATATGTGAAGAAAAGCTGACAAACACAAGCATGTCCGGCACCAACATTAACCAGCACAAAACAGCTTTCACAGAAAAATTTTTAAAATATAATGACACTTAACAGACCTTTTATAAAATATAATTACCAGTTTAGGCCATTTCAGTTTTAAATAAGAGATTATTAAGAGCATTTGGAATCATTATTGTTTGAGATGTTTAGTTCGTTGAAAAATTAAATTCGAAATGCGACTAAAATATTGACCTATCCCATATTTTTGGATATAAAACCCAATTTTCAATAAACATACACACACATCCCCTAAATATCTACATATGGACCTTTTTTTTTATTATTATTTACCTGAATTACAAAAATTAAAAAGTAATAAAGATATTTTGATAATAAAAAAATCTAAATACAATAAATAAGAAAAAAAATTGAAAATATTTAATTGTCCACTTATAGGTCACTGAAATCCAATTCATTCCAGCCCTCCTCTTGAGTTGCCTCATATAGGTGAGATTAGCTGACAAAAAACATAAACAGCGTATAGTGGAAAAGGGATGAGAGGCACAAAATAAGAGTAAATATTGCTATTAACCAATATTTTCCTACGTTTGTACAAATGTTTGTTTTCAATCAAATACAGAAAAGAATGGATGTTTATATGATAGTCTTCTGAAATGACAATATATCAAACACATAATCCTGACCAACAGTTTTCTTCGCAGTGAAGAACTAAGAAGCCATCGATTTTACATCTCCAGCATGGAGAACACAACTGAATCACCACCCATCAGCAGCTAACCATACTTCTGATTTGCTAAAAGCTTCTCAAGTGGAGCAGCAACCAGACTTTTGATTCACAGGTTGTCCGCGGATTTGTACCGTAGGCGGCCTAGCATTGTTCATTGCTGGTTGGCTTGCCATCCTAAAATCCATACAGATGTAGTTATTAACATTTACTAATTCATGGAACCAAGAACTGAGAAGCCCATATGAAAATTTAATGAGTAGAAGCAAGATATACCTGTTCTTGATCTCGGCAGCCATAGCCATGAAAGCCTGTTCAACGTTGGTGGCACTTTTCGCACTTGTTTCCATGAAGGGAATGCCGATTTCATCTGCAAAAGCCTGTAACAAGAAAGCCATTTACGGACACATCCAGCACACTTGTATCAATTATTTTGCCATTCGAAAAACATCCTCCATAAAGTTATTCAGCATAAGAAGAACCTGTAACTACAAAGGCCACCCCCAGTATAAACTGTACCTTAGCTGTGTCATAGGAAACAGCCCTTTGTGATTCAAGATCACACTTGTTTCCAACCAAAAGCTTGTTAACATTCTCACTCGCATATCGGTCAATTTCATTCAACCATTGCTTTACGTTATTGAAGCTCTCTTGATCAGTCACATCATAAACCACCTGCAAAAATCCCGGTAAGTACATATAATTTGACAACCACTTAGCGCAATGTGAAGAAACATAAAGAATTAACTACTTACAATGATACCATGAGCCCCACGATAATAACTACTTGTAATTGTCCTAAACCGTTCTTGCCCAGCAGTATCCCACTGAATGACAAAGGGGAAACAGGAAGAAGGAAATAATTAGGATTAAAGAAAGGGAAACAACTACTAAAACATATATGTATTCAAAGATTAATGGGTACAAACACATTTGTCATGCACTTGTGATCACATTAGTCCTCCCTTTTAATGATCAACATGTATTGACTAAACATATCTTAAACAAATCCATTATCAACGTTGGAAGAGTGGAACCCAGATACTTACAATTTGGAGTTTAATTGTTTTGCCATCCTGCTCTACAGTGCGGATTTTCTGCAAGAAAGATATTAAGAAAGCTATAATGTTGCCGATATGAGACTACGAAAGCCAGGAAGAGAGCATAACACAGCCAGCAACTTACAAAATCCACACCAATGGTACTAATATAGCTCTCCAAATACGAATCATCCTGCAAACAGACCAAAGGGATTGGGATTAGAGTCAGGGAAAAACTACCAGAGATCAATAGGAATGAAATTAAAATTCTGGCATATCTAAATCTTGGCACATTTTAGACTTGTTTTTTGGCAGAAAAATTCATTTTTTGTTCGCTTGTATCACTAATTTCAGTTATTTCACTATCAACTGTTCAGATGTTAAAAAAAAAGCAGGAAGTTGCCAATGAACTAAAACCAGTTGAACAAAAACCTAATCAACAACAGTTTTCTGTGGGTTTCAACTGTTGCAATGTTCAAGTGAGTTTACATGAAAGTGAAAGTAGATTGTAGATGGGTAGGGATTAATGGAGGAAGAAGCAACAGATATAAAGATACAAAAAAACACATACCATGAAAGGATAATAACATGCGGAATTGAAGTACTTACAGCAAACCTCAGAAGAAGACATGATTTGCCAACGCCAGAATCTCCAATGAGTAAAAGCTTAAAAAGGTAATCACTGCAATTAAAGAGTAGGGGTTCCAAAAAACCAATAAAAATAAGTTTTAGGCCTGTCCAATATGTATCAAAGGTTACCTTAATTTAATTGTTCAGAAAAGTTTCATTTATTTATTTTTTAAAAAGACAAGCAACAAAAATATATTCTAAATGAGCACTTACAGCCATAAAAGTAATCATTTTGCAATACTATAATATCTACACATGAAAACATAATTCTGATCCAACTGAAGAACAGGAAGGGGAAGGGAAAATAAATGAAAAAATGCACGTTAATGAACCGACGTTCTCACTAAAACCCCATCCAAAACGTATTGAACAACAGATAGACTATAAACTTTGAATTAGAAAATCACAACAGATAGACTATATTCAAACTTTGAATTAGAACAGATAGACTACAAACTTTGAATTAGAAAATCACTAATATATAGACTATATTCAAACTTTGACAGTAACAAATATTGAAAAAGATATCCGCTAATCAGATAATGTATACACTAAACAGGCCTTTATCATTACTTTATCATCATGTATCCGCTAAGCTTATAAGTCTATAGAGATGCACGGATAATCGTAACCATTCTGGTAAAGAATTCACAGAAACTCCTTTGAAGCCTCAACACCAAAATTTTTCACAGGACTTCAAAGTTCCAAAATTCTCCATAAACAACGATAATCCAAAGACAAAACTTTAATAGGTTTGAAAATGAAAGAAAGCATTCTGGTAACAGATACTATGACGCATAACATAACATTTTCTGAAACACAAAAAATAGAGCTTCAAGCTGAACGTTCCTATATCATTTAATTTGGAAATAAAATTTACTGCTATACAAGGACTAGAATCTAATAACACGTATAAAGATCCTAATTATTATGTTTCAGTTGATATAACCAGATCGATCTCACAACATCCGAGGCAGAAAAAGCCAGCAAGACAAAAAGGCATGGGAACAAACGGAACAGACAGAATCGTAATCATCATGCATTAATTTATAAATAATTCAGAAAAAAAGAACGGATCTAAGAGAATTCAAAATCACATACAGAATTCAAAAGAGATCACATACAGAATTCAAAATCTGGAACGAGTAAAGAATTCTTTACCAAATCAAATACTTCCAGAAATTTTTTAAAAAAAACAACTTACTATTCCGGATTCATGATTCAGAAGGAGCTAAAGCTACAACAAAATTGAGAGATCGATTCGAAAAGGAATGATTGGAGACGGAAACGTGCTGAGTTTTCCGGTGAGAATGATATGGAAGCCTTGGGAAGATCGAAAGAGAGAGAAGAAAAAAGTGCAATGAAAAAAAGGGAAGTTTGGGGTTATGAAGAGGCCTTAATTGTAGGAGAGATATGGAAATGACGTGCCAACTCATGGAGTGCTCCAAACGTGTCATCATGCACTGTTGTTGTCTAATTACAATTTTGGCCTTCCCGTTTTCTCATTTTCTTCCTTCAAAATTAATTAAGACAAAAAATAATATGTTCCACATTGAAGTTATAAGCACATTAAATAATACTAAAACTTTATTTATAATTAAATTAGAGAAAAATATATGAATATCATATTCATTAAACAACTTTTAGTTTATAATACTATATAATTTATTGTGACATTTCTTTAATTTTTTTCCTAAAATATCATCTATCTTATAAAAAATAGTCATATATAAAATACTTTTATTTAAAATAAGTCCAATTTTTATAATCTTACAACTAGAATGTATAATTTTATATTTGATATTATAATTAATATATTTATACATAGTTTATGCTTTGACTGTCTTTTGTAGCAGATAAAATATATCTTATACTTATAAATACGTATTCATAGATGACTTGGCTCAATAAAAATAACATATTTAATACATTGTCTCTTTGAATCTATTTCATTTTTTCCCATAATTAATATTCTCCGTTCATTTGTCAAAAAGGTACTTTATATTGTCATTCTAATTATACCATATAAAAATCGATTGTAAGAAGGTTCAGTGACTAGTTAAAATTTAAAAGTTTTTCAGTTTTGTTTTGTTACTTTGTCTTTAGTTAGTATTACTACTTTTCGAAGTATTAGTAGGTATATAGATTAGAAAGCTCGTGTGGGAGTATTAGTGTTTGTATAAATTTTTAATTGATCTAATAAAATAGTATCTAAATCAATTAATCTGACTTTTCAAAATTGTGAAATTAATTGATCTAAAATTCCATGATTTATGTACAATTCAAAACTAATATATTAAAATATACATAAAAGATATCTAAATAAAAATATTTTTATAGAATAGAATAGAAGACTACCAATTATTATTTTATTTCATTATCATGTATGACATATAAATAGAAAAAAAAAAAATTAAAGTGACGTGAAGAGGGAGCATGATATTCCAAACTAGTCTCGGTCTAGTTGGCTATTATGATTATGAGTCAACTAGAAACGAAGAAAGGAATCTGATGAATCATCTCTTCCATTTGTTTTGTGGATTCATGTGTGTGTTCTCCATTATTACCTCTTCAATTCGTATTCATGTCATATGTGATTTAGTAATTAAATATTTTTTAAAATAGGTGAATTTTTTTTTTATATTATATATTTTATCTTTTTAATGATAGAGCTTTAACCATTTTTTTTAATGTCATACAAATAGTTATATTTAAATGAGATATAACCTTTTATTTTTAGTATATTTTTTAGAATTAATTTTTCACGTAAGAGGGATGTGATTAGAGTATACTCGGTCTTGTATTATAATTACTTTTAATGATAGGGTAACTAAACTCGCGATTAATCATTTTTGTTTAGATTAGGGAACTGTTTTTTTTTTTAAAAAATATTTTTTAATTAAAATTTGTATAAATTTATGTATAATTATATATTATTTAGATATTAAAAATAAAATAATATATATTAATAGTAAAACAGATCATGAAAATATTTGTATGAATTAAAAATAATAATAAGCTTAAAAAACAGTGGAAGGGTAGAGTGGTCAATGGCAATAAAGGCAGTAGCTTAGCTGGGTTGAAAAGGGGCAGCCAGCCAGCGCGATTTCGCGTCCGCCCCGCGGGAAGAAAGTTAAAGCCGAAGCCGACTGCGGCTGAAGCTTCCGTTCCTTTGAATTGCCGAAAATTCATTAATTCCAATATGGCGGGATTATTTTATTTTTATAATCTCTCCCACAATTCATTCAATACTTCTTCTTCAAACTAATAAAAAAATAGTTTTAAAATATATTAACCATGCACAGTTTATATTACAATATTGTTAAATATCAAAATTATAGATGCAGGAGAGTGATAAGAGGATTGTGATAAGGGATAATGATTTTAGATAAGTGGTAAGGAGGGATGATGATTTTGATGTAATTTTGAATTTTAATTTGTTATAAGTTATGACTGTGATAAGGATATACTTATTAACTATATAATAGAGTGAAATATTAGAATATAAAATTTAACTAAAAGTTTTTTGATAAAATAAAATTGGAGAAAAAAAAAAGTAAACTTTGTTTTAAACTTTTTTAAAAATTGTATTTTAATATATAGTTATGGTAATTTTTTTTGCAAAGTCTGAACTTGCCCATAGCATATTTTTCTTTCTTGGCCAAAGTAAATCCACAGAAAGGCCAAAGTAAATCTACTAAAACCATTAGGGAAAAAATATAATAATAAGATTTATTAAATACTGATTATTAATTGACATTTTAAAATAATTATAAAATTTTATTTTAATTGATGTTTTTATAATTTTTTTCACTTATTTTAGAATGAAGGTAATGTATTTTTTATTTATCCTCTTTTTTTTTTAATCAAAAGGTCTTTATTGACACAAGAGAGAAGCAAAATGATATTCTAGTTATAAATAAGAAAAATGAACGTAATTAATAGTTCTAAAAAAAAATTTTATTTACCCTTTTTAACTTTTGCACTTTTTCATTAATATTTTTATTTCCATAGGCCATTTTTTGTCTAAGGGTAGATTTGTCCTTCTCTCATATCAGTTACGATTAAGGAATCACTTATTCCTCTGACTTTAAAAAGCCCTTTTGGCAATTCTCTAAACTGTTTTCTACCTGAAGAGAAGCCACTGATTTGAACTCATCTCCCATACCCAATTATTGAAGCCTTGGCCAAATGACAAAAATATAGAGAAGAAAGCCAAGTAGCCAACCACCAAAGAAAAGTATAAAAATAAAAGGGGCTGGGCAGCTTCTGCTACAATCTCATTTCCCAACTGTAACTTCCCCTCCAATTTCAAACCAATAAAAATCAGCATATCAAGAATCAACATATAAATCAAGTGAAGAAGATAGTTTTAACACAACTATCTGTGAGAATTGAGATGATTTCTTGCAGGTAGATTTGTCTACAGAGCTTCAAGAAGTTGTCATAGGTATTATAAGATTCCAACCTTAATAAACATAGATTCTAACCTTAATCAAACTACACTGTAATGTTAACAGGGCAGATTTAATACACAAAAAAGGGATAGAAGATCCCAGTTGTTGGCTGTTGAGATTGACAAACCTGTTGTAATGGAAGCATTCGTGGAAAACAGGTGTTTGGAATGTATTCACCCTGTTTGCTTCTTCTTGTATGCCATGCCGCCCTTCTGGAAATCTTGATTTTCTGCTTCACTCATCCGATTCCACTTCGATTTTAATGCGAGCAGCTTCAGCCTTGCATCCATTCCTTCGAAATATCTTCACGCTGAATAAAGAATTACCTTGGTGCTTAAAAATGAGGAATTCTCCAAGCATCAATGAATGATGATCTGAAAATGGTTTCCATCCGTCCTTGATGAAAACACCTTCATTGTTTTCTTCTAGAGTGACATCCCAGAATTTGCCATCAGGCCCTTTGAGTTTTGACTTCTCTCTCATTATTCCTCTGAAATTCTTGACGAAATATGGAGGAATCCGGAGTTGTTCCAAGCTCAAATCGGGAAGAAAGACTTTCATGAACTCTGCATAACTAGGAAGGTTATTTTTCCTTGGCCGGCCTCTACCCCTTTTCATTATCCCTTTTGCATTCCTCGGCCGGCCTCTACCCCTTTTCATCATCCCTATTGCAAAAGGTTAGACAAATTTCTAACCTTTATTAGTCAATCTGTCATCTATCCATATACCTAACAGAAGTAAAACAATGCTGCTGGACTCAAATCAAAGATGAAACTGACCGAGTAACCAGTCAAAAGTTCACTACATTCCTACTTTTTCAAACTGTGAAAGCAAAGGTAATCGGAATCCTTTAATGATTAT
Organism: Knoxia roxburghii; assembly: GCA_030378225.1. NCBI lineage: Eukaryota > Viridiplantae > Streptophyta > Magnoliopsida > Gentianales > Rubiaceae > Knoxia > Knoxia roxburghii. The sequence goes on from CM059423.1 coordinate 39,899,890, forward strand.
TGAGTTATCAAATTCCGATTGCTTTCATTCCTATTCCCACCAAACAAACACACCCTAAACGTGTTCACAATATAGAAGAAATCCTCACATCCAATCCAACTGAAAAATGCCTATTAAATCATGTCCAGAATACATAGCATGAGAAAACACAATAACCTAATTAGCAGACGTCATTTAGCACTAATTGCAATTCAGAAATCTAAATCAATCATATCAGTTTTATACATGAACAAGACTACTTCTGTTGGGGGACGCAAGAGAGTAAATCCAAATGTAATCATCAAAAGTCAGATCAAGAACTCATGAGTTAAGAAGACAGCATAGACAATCAACAAATTCCATTGAGAAGACAAGAATTAGTTCAGTAAAAAGATTGGCAAACATAATAAGAGTATTTGAGGGGAAAAATTCATAAATTCACTGGGCCAGTAAGTTACCCAAAGGCCATTTCTTCCCGATTGACAGACCCAATATAGTTGCATGTATGTTTCTTACATTCACAGCTACAAAGATATAATCCATAAAGTTGCAGAGCCACAATTCCACAACATATAAGTTCAACCCAGATAAACAATATTCAGGGCAGCCTTACTCGGAGTGATAAAATTACAAAAAAAAAAAAAAAAAAAACTGCTCTTTTGAAGAAATAGGCTGATCATATAGGTCAGACAAGCACTATCCCGGCGACCAGGAAAACCTTAAAAAAAACAACGAAAAGAACAATGATAATCTTACAATAATTGTGCGAATGGTCAATGGAAAACAAAAATAACTAGAGAAGAAGCAACGATATAAAATTAAAAATGTACCTCCGGAAACGAGGGCTGGAGAGGCGGTGGACATAAGGGCGGCAGCTGGAGCGCGGACGGCGGAGTGGCGGGTGCGGAGGGTTTAGAACAAACTTGAGACGGTTTGGGTTTGAAAAACGAACCGACAGTTAATCTTTAGTTAAAATTTGTCACGGAAAATAAGTTTTTTCTTTTTTTTTTATTAGAAAAGAATGAACGTTTCAATATTACAATTAATAACAAATTTAATATCTCTTTAGTCCCCTCCAAATATTGAACATATTCAAAGTTACACAAGTATACAATTAAATGATTGGAGTACTAATTGATTTGTTTTGTTTGTCTTTAATCAATAAATAAAATTTTAATTTTAATTTAAATAATAAATATTTAAGTTTTTAATAAAAATAAAGAAAGAAAAAATTGTTAATGATGGATAATAAAATTAAAAATTACTAAAAGATTATATATTTAAAAATTTAAACGAATATTAATTTGAGATGGGAGAAGCAATTGAAGAAACTATTAAAAGAGAATGGTCTCTTTGTAATATGAAGCTAGCTCAATTGTTACGAGTTAATTAAAATACTAAGTTATCAAATATGAGTTATGAAATTTCTTTTGTTTTTATTTATTAAAAAGAAATAATAACTATTGAAACTACAAGTGTAGGGTTTAGTGTAATGGATTTCGCATTGTTATCAAAAGGAAGTTGAGTAAAGCTCACCTTATATTGAAAGAACACGTATTTAGTCTAGTAAAATCGAGTTAAGCTAGTTAATACTTCGATCGAAAACAAATCAGTGGGCTATACTAGTATGATTGAATATATTTTATAACAGTAAATCCCTTATTTACGACACAAAAAAAAATCGAATTGAACTTCTAAATAGCTGTTAATTTTTATATAACAATATCATGACAACCTAACCTAATATCTTCCCATTCCGTTGACACACCTTAAGGATATAATATTTAATATTTCGTAAAACTAGGATATAATTTGTTATACTCAGAGACTCTTTATATGCCGAACAAATTCAAGGTATCTGGTCTCATGCAATTAAAAAAAAAATTTTATATGATAGTTTTAGGATTATATTGTTTTGTATCCAATGTACAGTAGAGGAATGTATTGATTATGGGGGGAAGTGGTGAAGTATTAGGGAGATCACATTATTATAAAATAGTTTTTAATTATTATATACAAAATATGGAGGAACATATTGTAATGTGTTTGGTAAGAATATAATATAATTTGTCCAAAGAAAACCATTGAAAAAAAAAGCGTATTTTCTGATAATTGAATAAAGGAACAGTGACAGCGGGAAAGGGAGTATTATGTCTTTTTCCTACGATTGAGTTGACTTTGAAAGCTGCCAAACCTCAAACCAACCAAACTGCATCCGCGTAAACTGTGAAGCGGTAAACACCAACCTAAACACAGCAAGGCAGCCAAATGAGTAAGCAATAATGAACAACAAATCAAGAACCAAACAAGATTCCCAACTCACAAAACTACAATAAAAAGGTCCCAACTTCTACATTCTCCATCTACCTCCAAGATTCTTCCTTTTGTTCAAATCTGTCAGTAATCCATCCAAAAAAGACCACAATCATCGTCTCCTTAATCACCATGTATCGAGTTTCCAGTAACACCCGAGTTTCAGACGAGTTTTTCTCTGTTGGTGGGACTAATTCATCAGCAGCAGGTGCAGCTATGTCGTCTCCAAATCCCAAGCCCACTACGACGGCGGCAGCAGCAGCAGCAGCCACCACCGCCGCCTCCGACTTGGACCATTTGCCCACCTACAACCCTTTCTCTCATGTTGGCAAGAAAGAGAAGAATCGTTTCAGATCTGCTGAAAACGCCATTCATCTCATCCCCTTGATGCTTGTGTTATGCGCCATCATTTTGTGGTTTTTCTCCAGCCCTGGTAAGCAGCAGACATAGCTGACTAGACCCTTTTGTTTGATCTTGTTTTATTGATCCTTTTTGCTCTGTTCTTAAAATTGCATTACAAACTTGTGAAACTAATGTGTACAAGTCTAAGTTTTTATGCTGCGTTAATATGTTTTTGGGTTATTGTCTTGTCTGTTTGGAGGATAATTAACTGTTCTTCTAGCAATATCCTTATGTGGGATTAGCGGGAATTTGTTAGTTGAGATAACATGAGTAGTTGTGACAGAGTTTATGAATGAGTAGACTTGGAAGAGAAACTCGTGTATTTGGTTATAGAATCTTGGTTGCAAGCACTTCAAAGGTCCAAATGTTTGAAGTTGTGTCATTTCTCGTACCATCCAACTTAGTTTCTAATCACCTTCTTAATCCATTGCATATTGTGTCTTATTCATCTTGTTACAATGGAAGAGAAGGTGCTTTATTGCCAGGTTTTAAACCAAATTGGGTGGTTTATTTCATTCTCTTCTGGAATCCTTTTCCTATTTGGGATTTTGAAATCCCAATGTTTGAATATTCCTCATGAAGTGATGTAGAAATTAGCCTTAAATGGATTCAGAGTTTGAGGCAAATTTACACTGTATACTGCAGTTGATTTGGTGAATGAAAGTGATTCCCTTGTTGCTAGAGTTGGAGGCTCATTGACTAGCAAGGCTAGTGCTGCTGCTGATAGTGGTCATACAAATAGCAGCTGGGAGTCAGATTTGGAACAAGAAGATCAAGATTCAGTTGTCCAATCCACAGATTCAGAAACCAAAACTATCAGATGACAAAGAAACAAAAGAAGCAATGATTCCTCAGACAAATTGCTGGGATCTGCATTCCATTTTGATTACCATTCCAGTTTCTTGATTTTCCCTTTTTGATGCATAATTCTTTAGTTCTGCCAAAGTGGCTTCATATAGAAGTTGTTTGAAAGAATCCATACATACTAAGAATAGCAGTTTCCACTGTTTCTATCAAACTTTCTAGTTGTACAAGGTATTTGAAGTACTTACAATGTTTCTTTAAATGTACTCTGGAAGTTTATATCCATATGATTTGACAAACAAACTACAAATGTTGATATATTTGGTGTCCCTTTTCGGGCACCTTACTTCTTTTCCTCTTTCATTTAGCTTAGATTCAAGATTTGTCTTTTTCAGACGATATTGCACGTTTGATTAGCTTAGGAATGATATTGTTCCTAGCTGCATACACCAGGGGATTTTCTGAATGCATCACTCTTCCTATCAGACTTGCAAGAATGGTCATTGAAAACACCGGTCGCCACCGTTCATTCTGGTAAGATTTGAATGCATCTTCAATGGAAATGGTTTCAGACTGCATTGCCTCTGCTAGCTTCTTGGTAAGAACTACAGCATCCACCAATGCATTGCAAGCTCCTTGCCCGGTGTTGGGCGTCATCGGGTGCCAGGCATCCCCAACAAGAACAATCTTTCCATTTGAAGCTGGAGGGCTGATCACTGGCCACAGCCATCTGTCCACTAAAGGATTTCTTATAACGGTATCATCGGGGGTAACATCAATGATCTTCGACAGGTCCGACGACCAATTACTTACTAGCCTTTTACTTTGCTGCCTTAACACAGACGGATCTGTGATTCTTGGACCTGTGCACCAGAGAATTCTGACCATCAAATCTGATGCAAATGAAGGTTTCCTATGCTCCTATGCCTATTTCTAAACCAATGTACTCGGACAATTCTCATCGTTATATCTGATGTACATAGAGAGAAAGGATCAAGAAAAACAAGAGTACAGGACCTGTATACCTGGAGATGAGCTGTTGAAGGCTATAAACCAGTAAACTTTTGTTGTGGAAACCGGGACAAATGCAGCACGAACTCCTTTTCCATAAATGTAATTGACTCTCTGTTCAAAAGTGTGGCCGTTGGGGAAGAATCCAAGGCCACGAATCGCCGAATAACCAACATATTTGGCCGGTGGAAATCCCATCCATTTAGCCACTGGTGAATTGACCCCATCACAGGCAATCACCACCTGTTGAAAACCCATAACTTACAATAATCAGGGACGAAATGCACAGTTCTATTGTGTAGAATGACAGAAAACAACGGAGATAATCAAGCTACCTTGGCTGATATCTTTCTACCATCTTGGAGCTTCAATAAGGTGTCACCATTTTCCTTCTTTTCAATACCAGACAGCTTTGATGAGTAAGAAATTGCTTCTTGTGGAAGCTGATTTGCCAGTGTTTCCAGTAGGATTTTCCTCTCCACAGCCCGGATCTCTTGGCTGATTCATTTCTCAATGAGTTAGCACAAAACTCCATGGAGAAAAACTGCAGTATAATGTATACAAGTACAAAGCAAGAAGAAGTAATGGGATCAAACACAAATTACCTTTCATCAGAGTCTTTGATATCAAAGGACACCAGCTCCCTTCCTTCATGTGTTTTCATATTTACCCTATACAAGAGTACATAAAACAGGTTAATCATTGGAAAGAACAAAGTAACAGCAAGCATAGTTCCAAACTAGGGGTATAAACAAACCGAGCTCAAAGCTCGGCTCGAGTTCGGTATTGACCAAATTACATGAATCATTGATCATGTATATTGGTATAGATTTCCCTTCCCTTTCCATTTTCATTATTTAAGTATATATGATCTATATGAAGAATGTGGATTAGAACCATACCCTTGAATTTGAAGAAAATGGGGCCTGAGTTGATTGCCAAGTCCAATAGCATCCAAAGCACCCCATCCATTCTTGGAAAGGGTTATTGAAATGCCACCTGCTCTCAGGGATTCTGCCTGCTCAAGCACCCTGGACTTAATTCCAAGCCTAAGAAATAGCAAAAACAACAATTTATCAACAAAATCACCAAAACCAGAAAAGAGAAACAGTATGCAGCTTTTACGAATGGATGAAGTAGAGAACTAGAACCTTGAAGTGAAACAGCCGCAGCAAGTCCTCCAATTCCACCTCCAACAATTACTATGTCTTCCTCCTCATTAACATGATCACGATCACCATCTTTCTGATCTTTAATGGTGGATAAAAATCTGGTTCTTGCCCACAATTTGGGACTAATACTGGTGGCCCGAGGAACGAAAAGGGCTGACTTTACAAATTTCTGAGTAGCTAAATAAGCAAATGCCATTGGATTTTCTGTTTAAAAAATTGGGTTTTAATCCGAGAAAGTATTGAAAATGTTTAGAAGATTCAGTTGATCTATATATGACAATTGTCGGAATCTTCGTGCATACTTCTTTGTTGACTCTTCTTTAGTTCTTTTGCGTGGCTAACTTTTATTACTAAATTTCAAAGGTCAAGTTTGACTAGAAAACTGAATTTTGTTTCTCTTTTGGTTGGCTTAGGAACAAACATGAAGATCAAATTCCTTCAATTTGGTCAGCAAAGATGTTTGCATGATGTCATCATTAATTGACTGATCAAGAAGTGGTAAAAACGTTATAAATTACCACTGTAGAAATAACAACATACATTACAGTAATTGTGACAGAGTTTATGAATGAATAGCCTTGAAAAGAAACTCGTGTATTTGGTTGTAAATCATCAAGAACCTTGTCCAGAAATTATATAATCTTTCCTTTTGTGTTTTTTTGTCTAAACACTACTTGTATTTAAATCATGGTTGCTTGCAAGCACTTCAAAGGTCTAAATGTTTGTAGTTGTGTCATTTCTCGTACCATCCAACTTAGTTTCTAATCACCTTCTGAATCCGTTTGCATATTGTGATTCATCTTGTTACAATGGAAGAGACAGGGCGGCCACGCGCAGCACAGTAAGCCATTGATTGAAGTCCATTTTTGTGAGGCCCACAATTAGATAGTTTTAGTTTAAAACAAATATATTAGTAATTTTTCTTTTTGGATAAAATTCACTTTTGATCATTTAGCTATAACTCTTATCCAAATTTAGTCCCTAAGAATTTGTATGTTCCAAAATTAGTCATTTTTCTTTATATTTGAAGTTCCTTGTTACTCATTGCCTATTCTTTTTTTTATTTTTCATCACTCTTTCTAAAATTGTCCTTATTTTCTTATTTATCGCTCTGCTTTTCTTATTCTTCGTTCGTCCTTTTGCCGTCGCCGTCGGACTCTACCGCCAGACTCTCGTCTTCACGCCGTCGATCTCATCGCCACCGCCGCTTCTTTTTCTTCTTATCTCCCGATCGGGTGATGTGCGCCCTCAAAATTCTGATCGGGTGATGAGCGCCCTCAAGATCGGCGACGTGTCAGCGGTGAAGACGGAAGTCTGGCGGCGGAACCCGACGGTGACATCAAAAGGACGAACGGAGAATAGAAAGCGGTGAATAAGAAAACAGAGCAATAAATAAGAAAATAAGGACAATTTAAAAAAGAGTGATAAAAAAAGTAAGGGCCGTAAATAATAAATGACTTAAAATATAAAGGGAAAGAATTAATTTTGGAACATACAAATTGTTCGGGACTAAGTTTGGATGAGGTTATAGCTAAATGACCAAAAGTGGATATTGTGCTTTCTTTTTTTCATCTCCCCCCTTCATCCCTCTTTTTTTTTTTTTTTTTTTTTTTTTTTTTTTTCCCTTTTCCCTTTTCATCTCTATCTTCTCCTTTTCATTCCCCTTCCGTTACAAAAATATTAAAAACATACTGAATTTGTTTATTTATAATGACCACATGTTCTGATTTGTTTCGGGCATCTAAAATATTCAAGACCATCCTGGGAAGAGAAATTGCTTTATTGCAAGGTTTTAACCAAATTGGGTGTTTGTTTCATTCTCTTCTGGAATCCTTTTGCTATTTGGGATTTTAGAAATCCCAATGTTTGAATATTCCTCATGAAGTGATGTAGAAATTAGCCTTAAATGGATTCAAAGTTTGAGGCAATTTTTACGCGGTATACTGGAGTTGATTTGGTGAATGAAAGTGATTCACTTGTTGCTAGAGTTAGGGGTTTATTGTGTTAGAATCGATAGCATGAATTATTAAATTGCAGCGGAAGTGATTTCGCAATTTATAATGCACGATTTTAATTTTAGTATTATATCGATTACAATTTTAGAGGGTTTTACCTTTAAAGCGTAATGTCTCACTAGGAGCCTAAAGTCCATATTGGTATTTTTGTAACATTTATTACTTAAAGAGTTTGACAACAAAGACATTGTGAAAATTCATTTATAAGCACATGTTCCAGTACATGGATGATTCATCATTTATATATGTACAAAAATATTATATTGATGAAATTAACTCATTTAATATTACACTAGTCAAACGACACTCCTTATAAGGGCACATACACCAATACATTGACTAGCAAGGCTGGTGCCGCTGATAGTGGTCATACAAATAGCAGCTGGGAGTTAGAACAAGCAGATCAAGATTCAGTTAACCAATCCACAGATTCAGAAACCAAAACTATCACATGACAAGAAACAGAAGCAATGATTCCTCAGACAAAGTGCTGGGATCTGCATTCCAGTTTATTGATTTTTTCATTTTTGATGCATAATTCTTGAGTTCTGCCAAAGTGGCTTGATATAGCAGTTGTTTGAAAGACTCCATATATACTAAGAATAGCAGTTTCCACTGTCTCTGATACATATGAAAGTTTACTTCCTTTTAATCTTTACTTGACCTTACATGTTTGTATCAAACTTTCAAGTTATACAATGTAGTATTTTTGAAGTACTTATGACCTAAGAGAGGTTTAGATTCAAGATTTGTCTTTTTCAAATGATAATCCATGTTTAATTAGCTTAGGAAGGAGATTGTTCCTAGCTGCATACACCAGAGGATTTTCTGACTGCATCACTCTTCCTATCAGATTTGCTAATATGGTCATCGAAAACACCGGTCGCCACCGTTCATTTTGGTAAGATCTGAATGCATCTTCAATGGACATTGTTTCAGACTGCATTGCCTCTGCTAGCTTCTTGGTAAGAATTACAGCATCCACCAACGCATTGCAAGCGCCTTGCCCGGTGTTGGGCGTCATCGGGTGCCAGGCATCGCCAACAAGAACAATGTTTCCATTCGAAGCAGGAGGGCTAATCAATGGCCACAACCATCTGTCCACTAAAGGATTCCTTATAATGGTATCATCAGGGGTAACATCAATGATCTTCGACAGGTCTGATGACCAATTGCTTACTAGCTCTTTACTTTCCTGCCTTAACACAGATGGATCTGTGATTCTTGGACCTGTGCACGAGCAATTCTCACGTTATATCTGATGTATATAGAGAAAGGATCAAGAAAAGCAAGAGTACATGACTTGTATACCTGGAGATGAGCTGTTGTAGACGATGCCCCAATAAACTTTTGTTGTGGAAACCGGGACAAATGCAGCACGAATTCCTTTTCCATAAAGGTAATTGACTCTCTGATCAAAACTGTGGCCGTCGGGGAAGAATCCAAGGCCACGAATCGCCGAATGACCGACATATTTGGCCTGTGGAAATCCCATCCATTTAGCCACTGGTGAATTGACCCCATCACAGGCAATCACCACCTGATGAAAATCCATGATCAGGGAGGAGGATGCAGCTGAAATGCACAGTTCTATATTGTGTAGAGTGACAAAAAAAAAACAAGGGAGATTGAGATTATCAAGCTAAGCTACCTTGGCTGATATCTTTCTACCATCTTGGAGCTTCAATAAGGTGTCACCATTTTCCTTCTTTTCAATGCCAGTCAGCTTTGATGAGCAAGAAATTGCTTCTTTTGGGAGCTGATTTGCCAGTGTTTCCAGTAGGATTCTCCTCTCCACAGCCCGGAGCTCTTGGCTGATTCATTTCTCAATGAGTTAGCACAACTCCATTGAAGAAAACTTCAGTAGAAGAAGTAATGGGATCGAACACAAATTACCTTTCATCTGCCTCTTTGAAGTTAAAGGACGCCAGCTCCCTTCCTTCATGTGTTTTCATATTTACCCTATACAAGAGTGTATAAAACAGGCTAATCATTGGAAAGAACAAAGTAAAAGCAACCACTCCAAACCAAAACCAAAACCAAATTACATGAATCATCGATCATGTATATTTGAAGAATGTGGATTAGAAAATTAACCACATGTTAACATCTCTTTTTCTATCTCTAGTTTTACTTTATTTTTTCTATCTCTGATCACTTACGCGCTTTCGAATCCTAACTTATATTTTGCAGGCTTCGTTGTCTTGTTTCTATCAGGTAGTTAAACTCAAATAACATCAAAATGACCCATTATTATTAATTAGAATAACATAAAAAATGCCCATAATTATTACTTTGTCATATGACCCTTAAAACGACCCGGATTAACCATACCCTTGAATTTCAAGAAACTGGGGCCTGAGTTGATTGCCAAGTCCAATAGCATCCAAAGCAGCCCAACCATTCTTGGAAAGTGTTACTGAAATGCCACTAGCTCTCAGGGACTCTGCCTGCTCAAGCACCTTGGACTTAATTCCAAGCCTAAGAAATAGCAAAAACAACAATTTATCAACAAAAAAAACACCTAAACTCTGCAGGCTTTGCAAACTTTATCAATGGATGAAGGAGAACTAGAACCTTTGAAGTGAAACAGCAGCAGCAAGTCCTGCAATTCCACCTCCAACAATTACTATGTCTTCCTCCTTAATAACATGATCACGATCACCATCCTTCTGATCTTTAATGGTGGATAAAAATCTTGTTGTTGCCCACAATTTGGGACTAATATTGGTGGCCCGACGAACCAAATCTTTCTGGCATGAAGAAGGAACGAGAAGGGCTGACTTTACAAACTTCTGAGTAGCTAAATAAGCAAATGCCATTGGATTTTCTGTTTTAAGAATTGGGTTTTAATCCGAGAAATTATCGAAAATGTTAATGTTGCGAGTTTGTTAGAAGATTCAGTTGATATATATATATATATATATATATGACAAATTCTCGGAATCCTCGTGCATAATACTTTCTTGACCCTTCTTTTGTTCTTTTGCGTGTCTAACTTTTCATTACTGTATTCCAAAGCTCGAGTTCTACTAGGAAACTGAATTTTGTTTCAAATTTCTTCAATTTGGTCTCAGCAAAGATGTTTGCATGATGTCAAAAATAGGCTATAAACATATTTGCAGGTTTTCATTTAAAAAATATGCATAATTGACTGAGATCAAAATGTGGTCAAAAGTTACTGTAGAAATGTTATGGGTCCAGCCCATTTTGGGGTACAAACAGGAAATAGCAACATACAGTATTTGGCAGCCCTTCATTTTTCATTTTGTTATTTTTGATGATGAAATATTTCAGGATTTAGCCAAGAGGGGTTCAAATTCAAAGTTCGTGTGTTCCAAAAGAGGTCCAAGTCTAACTAGCTTCGGGATAACAACGTTGTTCCTAGCAGCGCAAACCAGAGGATTATCCAACTGCAACAATGTCCCGACCGCATTTGCCCGAATGGTCAGCGGAAAAACCCGGCGCCACCGCTCATTCTGGTAAGCTCCGAACGCATCCTGAATCGACATGGGTTGTTCTGACTGCATCGCCTCGGCCAGCTTCTTGGATAGAACTACAGCATCCTCCAATGCACAGCAAGCACCTTGTCCGAGATTCGGTGTCATTGGGTGCCAAGCATCCCCGACGAGTACGACGTTTCCTTTTGAAGCTGGAGGGCTCACCACCGGCCATAGCCATCTGTCCACTAATGGAGTTCTTATGATGGTGTCATCTGGGGTCAGATCGATTATGTTCAACAGGTCAGAAGGCCAATTGGGTACTAATTCTTTTGTTTGCTGCCTCAACACTGACGGGTCAGTGATCTTTGGACCTGAAAATGGACAATTCTCATAGTTTTTATGCCGTTCCAAAGCAAGAATCTTGTTTCTGAACTTTTCTCATGTAAAATTCAAGAATAGATCTTTACCTGGAGATCGGCTGTTGAAGCAGATGAACCAATATACTTTAGTTGTAGAAACTGGAACAAATCCAGCACGAATTCCTTTTCCATATATATAGTTGACTCTCTGTTCAAATGGATGTCCGTCAGGGAAAACTCCGAGGCCACGAAATGCGCAATGGCCGACGTATTTGGCGTCTGGAAATCCCATCCATTTAGCCACCGGAGATCTGATCCCATCACAAGCAATTAACACCTGTTGAAAATCTCCATAACTTGAGCATAAAATCAGGGAATAATTTGGAATGCAGCAATTGGATCAGTTTTGTTGTCAAGAAATGGGACATAGATCAAGCTATACCTTTGCTGACAACTGCCTACCATCCTGAAGTTTCAAGGAGGTGTATCCATCTTCTTGATTTTCGATATTCGCCAGCTTTGAGGAGTAAGAAATGGCGTCTTGTGGAAGCTCATTTGCCAGTGTTTCTAATAGAACTCTCCTCTCCACAGCACGAACTTCTTGGCTGATTTCATTTCTCAAATCAATTAGCAGAAGTTGAACAAAATGAAAGGCTAGCTAGAAAGCATGGGCGCAGAATTGTACCTTGCATCTACATCTTTGAAATTAAAGGACCGCAGCTCCCTTCCTTCCTCTGTTTTTATCACCATCCTGTACATCTGCTAACATGAAATTGTTGAAGAAAAAATCCTTCTTTTCTTTACTTTGTTTCCAGAAAAATCATTGAAAAGAACAAAACACTTGGATTAATGTCTCCATTTACAAGCCATAATTACATAAACACAGAGTGCCCACAGAAGAAGAGTGTGTCATGAACTATAACATACCCTTGAATTTCAAGAAATTCGCTCCTGAGTTGATCCCCAACTCCAATGGCATCCAGCACACTCCATCCATTCTTGAAAAGGGTCAAAGAAGTGCCACCAGTTCGCAAGGACTCTGCCTGCTCAAGCACCTTACACTTAATCCCAAGCCTAAAATCAAACAGTTCATCAACAAATCAAAATCATCAGCTACAAACCTAATTACAAAAGCAACCAGTTAGATATATAATCTGCTTTGGACCTTTCAAGTGAAACAGCAGTGGCAAGTCCGGCAATTCCAGCTCCAATTATAACTATATCTTCCTTCTCGACATAATCAGAAGAATCAGCTTTCTGGGCTTTAGTGATGGATAAAGAATCGGTTTTGGCCCTTCTGGTAGTGATGATTCTAACGTTGGGGAAACGAATCCAATGTTGTTGGAATGAAGAAGGGATGAAATGGGGTGATTTCAGAAGCTGCTGCGCAGGTTTACAACTCAACGCCATTGATAATTCTTCAAGGTTAAGGTCTCCAGGTGGAGACTTTAATCGTCTATTTTGTGATGGGATCGTGTGGCTGATAATTGATATTCGATGGCTGGAAAATATAATACTCGATTTATTTCAGGTGTAAAATTTTGCTACGTAAGCGCTTTGAGCACAGCCCCAGGCCCCTCTGTTTTGGGCTTATGCATTCCACATTTTATTTGGATTTTTTTTAATAAAAAATTTATCGCCTTTTTGGATTATTATTTTATCAAAATATTTTATTATTTATTTAATTAAAAAATAATAACAACATTTTAATTAAAAAAATGATAAAAAAATAAAAACGGTATTTAATAACCCCAATTTGTTTAGAAGTCTCTTTAACCTCCAGTAATATATGTCGATAGCACCTCTAGAGTTTGTCGTGACACGAAACTCGACTCGCACAAGTTTCGTCATGCGCATTCGAAAAGAATTTTTATTTTTTTTTGTTTATCTAATAATAATTAAGATAAATTAGACATTATGATAAGATGTAAAAACACGATAATTTGTTAAATTGTCTTGTATCGAATGTATTAAGATTATTCAGAAGACATGGTTTAAACATGATAAGATTTTTTTTTTTTTTTTATCAACTAAAGCTGTGATAACGTCACAATTTCCACCTTATCATTACATTAATTACTCTAATCATATACACAGATAGATAGAATATTCATGCAACAACACTGCATAAAATTGTTGCCAATAACAATGTCGACAATCAAGGCCCTGGACCTTCACATTCAGATTATAGCCTCCTCATCACAATCCTCCTCCAAAGTTGTCCAGGTCGGTCTTCAAGTCCTGGAGACATGGCTGATGCGACCTGGAAAGCTTATCCTAGAATTCCAGTTTCCCGTCCGTTTAAGTTTCCATCGAAAATCTTCTTCTTTAATTGCAAGGTTTCCGCCACCTGTTCCGCCGTGTTGATCACCGTTGCGGCTCGTCGGATGACAGACTTGACAACGACCATGATGATGATGATGACGATGACGATGACGATTTCACCGTTCTTAATGTCGCCGACGACCCATCACGCCATTCATCATTAGATAACGCCATTGTGAATAAGGCCGTATCTGATTCCACCGCCCGCAAATTTGATCTTGGTTTTGTCGGCGAAGAGGCCATGGTTGACAGTGACGGCGAAGATTTAACCAACTTCAGCCTGCCCCGGAGACCCTTATCTTTATCTTTATTTTCTTCGGCTTCTCCTGTTATCAATTCATGAAAACTAACAGTTGAGGATCCATGGAACAAATCCATATCCGCCGCACCTTCACCACCGCCGCCAATATTTGTCATGTCGCAGACGGCGGCGGCAAGGTTTAAAATTCCCTGGAAGTCACCTGATGGACGGTGGATGTACACCGAGGTGAACTTTCCGAGACACCCACCGACTAGACACCGGGCGGCGCCGATGAGATGATCCTTCAATAGTCCGACGGAGTAAATCTGGACGTTGACTCCAGAGGTCGGCGAATTAAGAAAGTCCGGCGAAACCCGGAACAGGAATTTGTCGTTCCAGGTGGGGTTTTCTTTCCCTGAATCATCCGTCCGGGTTCGTAACTTCCTACAGAACGAATCGTCAGTCCAAACCACCGCATAAGTTCGGCGGCTCCTTCCTCCCACTTTCGCCGGAGTTCTCAAACTCTGAGCAGAAATAACATTGATTTCCAAGATTTCCATGGCGGCAGAGCACGATCACCGACGGAAAATTATGAAATCTCCAAAGCTGAAAACTATGAATCTTCAAAGCTATCTACGTATGTATATAGTCGATTTACCATTCTAAAACAAAAAGGAATTGGATTTACATTCCTAAGCTAAAAGGAATAGCATTCTTACCCTAAAAATTTCAATTTTTTAAAAATATATTATGCTTATAAAAATTCAGTAACTTAATCCAAAAGTTTCAATTTATTTATTTTTTAAAAAGATCATAAAATTTTCTATTTTTTTTTCCAGTTTTCATGTATTTCGTTTGTTTATTATCAATTTAATTGTTTTTATCTACTTATTCATTCTCTCATGTCCTAAATGTAATTAAAAATAAATATATAATACGATTTTAATTTTAAAAAATACTAACGTGACAACATTTAATAGACTTTTTTTGTCTTTCTATTTATATATAATTTTAAAGAGGTGAAGAAGAGAGGGACTAAAAAGTAAAAAAATGCCTCCATATGGAAAGAATGACTTAAGATAATAACATAATTAGCCTGAATTGGGGAATTAAAAATAAATAATCAACAATTAGTGTCTTCATTAAAAAAAAAATATTAAAATGCATTAGCCACGGCCAAATGATGATTCAAGACTTGTGTCAAGCTAGGAAAAATAAAAAATATATATATATTAGCCACATTAGGTTAGTGGAGGCGGTTGGGGTCTCAGAATTGATTGAATAAAATAAAATTATTAACTATAATTTATTTAATATTAAATACTAAATCAAACTTTAGTTTACTAACTCCTACGATGTTTAAACAAAATTATCTATTTTTTAGAGAAGACTCGTAATAAAAAAAAAGTAATGGTTGTCTTTAAAATAAATAATAATTAATTTGAATAATTTTAAATATTTTATATACAAAATTGAAGAAAAATAATTTAATAATATTATTTCTGGTTTAAAATTTATAAAACCCATCTGAAATTTTGAAATAATTTAATATAAAAAATAAAAAACCAAAACAAAATTTTAGTACAATGCTAATCAAGGATTCAGTGCAACCAGGGACCAACTATCTAAGGTTGAGGGATGTTAAAGCACATTCATGTTATAAAAAAAGCTTTTAGTAGGATGGTTTGCTTGGTTGTTTGTAAAAGTTGACACGGTTTTACATTTTAAAAAAATAAAGATCACTTACTCAAACGATAAATATTCATAAAATTAGAATATACAGAGAAGATTAGCATTGCCTCTGTGTGTCGAAGATGACACTTACAAATTGAGAAAGAGTAAAGAGTTATTTTTTAAATCGTCCCCTCCAGGAACAACAGCATTTACTTGTTTTTTTACTCTTAAATTTTTTTTAATATTATAAATTAAGTGTAAAATTAGACCTTTATGTACAATTTTCTGATTCTCTGCCACGATCCTAACAAGGTGGCATGTGGAAACGTGGTGCCGTGCCGTACGAGGTGACGATTTAGCTACATAGTACCACCGCCACCAAGAAGTCAACAGATCTGATAGCTCTGGACTTCATTTTCAGATGGATTCAGCTATGGAGGAAGAAGCTGTGCAAGTTCCAGTTATTGACATCTCCAAATTGCAAAAAAAACATTCTGCATCAGCAAAGTCTCTTCTGATCCACCAAATCCATGAAGCTTGCTGCAGTTTTGGAGCCTTTCAAGTAAATCCCACATCTTCAATCTTATTCATCAAACCCGCGTCTGTCTAACGTTTGTTCTTTTTTTTTAAGGTTGTAAATCATGGGATACCTGAGATTGTCATTCAAGAAGCCATGGAAGTCAATACAAGCTTCTTCGGGCTGCCATTTTCGTCAAAAGAACAATTCATTTCTGACGACATATATAAACCTGTTCGGTTCAGCCCAGATATGGGTGGGATGCAGACAACTAGGGAGTTCTTGAAGCTTTATGCTCATCCTCTTGAAGATTTTGCCCCTTTCTGGCCAGAAAATCCTCCTGATTACAGGTCTGCAATTCTTTTTTTAACTTTTCCAGTTTTTCCTCCTTTGTTCCTTTCAATCGTTAAGTAGACAATGGGGGGATTTTTCTGGATTAAGTTGCTAATTTTAAGTCTCATTCATTGTTACTACAAAATTGAGTTTTTATAACACTATTTTTAAGACATTTTAATCAAGTGTCATATTATTAAGACGTAATTAACTTTAATGACACTCTTTTAATTACATTTAAAGGTAGATATTAAAATAGAAGTTTTAAAATAATACATTTATTTGTGTGTTTAAATTATATATGATTTAAGTTTTTAAACCCTTAAAAAAAATGTCTTCAAAGTTAAATTTAGTGATGTTTAAACTTGTCCACGTACTTAGCTTACGTGTCACCTAGAGGTAGTGTAGTGATACTCCATTCATTTCAATATATAAATCGTTTTGATCAAAACATAAATATTAAGGTTGTAATTAATTTTTAAAAAGTCTCATAACTTTTAATGGTTAAACCTGTTATACCCCTATTTAATGCATTTTTGATATTAGTGTTATAACTTGAAATAGCCATGACAAAAATAAGTCTCAATGAAATTGCAAATTAAATAAGAGTAGTAGAGTAAAAACGATACATTATTTTCTAGAATTAGACAAGTGACTTATATTTTGACCAGTTTTCTAATGGGTGAAAACGACTTATATTTTGAAATGGAAGGAGTAGTATGGTGTTCATTATGCTTGTTTTTAAAACATTTTTAAGTTTTATAACTTTTATTATGACATGTTCATTTAAATGCCTTCAAAAAGTGTCATTAAAGTTAATTATAATTTTAAGTGTCTTAATAAGATTTTCAAATACAAAACTTTTGTTAAAGTGTCTTAAAAATAGTGTATTGTTGGTGAGAAACAGGGAGAAAATGGGAAGACTTGCAATGGAGATGAGGAATTTGGGGATTGGAATACTAGGAGCTATCATGGAAAGCTTAAATTTGGAAGCCAAATATTTGGATGAAAAGATTAAAGAAGGATTGAACTTTGTTGGCATAAACAGTTATCCACCAAAATCAGAATCAAATGTGAAGAAAATCGGCATAAATCCACACACAGATCACAGCGTCATCACCATTCTACTCCAGAATTCTCCAGGTCTTCAAGTGATGAACAGAAAAAATGGAAAATATGGCAATGTGTTCCCTGAAATTCAAGGCTACTCCTCCATAATGGTCCTGGTTGGAGATCATTTGGAGGTATTGAGCAATGGCGAATATAAGGCCGTCGAGCACCGGGCGGTCCAAACGTCCGGCGAGGTAACTAGGCTATCCATAGCCAGTTTCCAAAGTTTAGGGATGGATGAAGTTGTCGAGCCGGCGCCGGAGCTTGTGGTGGATGAAGAGAAACATCCTAAACAGTACAAGGGGAGCAGCTTTCGGGATTTTCTCAAACATCTGGCTTCTGGGGAACCGAAGGCTTTCATTGACACACTTAAACTAACATTTCCCAAACAGTGATCAACAAAGAGTGAGAAGGTTCCCCCCATCAATGGTGGAAAAAGTCTAAGTGTGGCTAATGATTGAGTGGATCCGGGGTGGGAGGGTTTGGGGAATGTAGTAAAGGTAAGAGTTTTTATTTATACTAAAATATTCCCTTACAATACTTTCTCTCTTTCTTATTTTGTCAAAACTTATGATTACCATCCAAAAAATTGAGACGATAACTAGTAATCTTCTTGTACTATTTTTATTGACATAGAAAGGATAGTCTTCAATAATAATAGATTTCTGACTTTAAACTTTTAAACTAAACTGTTGACTTTAGCTCAACTTGAAGGGGCTAAAGTTCGACCTAGAATTTTTTGGTTGTTAAGTTATAGTATCACTGAGCAACATCCAATGGTCTAGCCCTTCTAGTTTGCATTAAAGTAGCTTAAATAGCTTTCAAGGAGTCCATTTACCCTCTCCATATGAGCCGATTATTAGATATTGACAGACGTGCTCTTTTGAGAGAAAAGCATTGTACACCCAACCCAACTCCCATCAGTCAGCTCTTGTGAATGACAAATGTACCAAAGCACTTATTGTTGGTCACAGTTCATCATCCCCTTCCAAACTCCATATCATTAATTGATTTTAAGCCAATTCCCCACCACTCATTCTCTTTGATTGGTTGATGGTATTGATTCCTAAAGCAGATATAGGTGTACTCAAATAAGTAATTTGTACTTATAAGGAAGGTTGACCTATAGAATCCCTTCATAGTTCACTCGTAAATTAAACCGATTATTTGATATTATTATAGTTCACGTCAAATTCATCCCACCTTAAATCAAGCAAACTATACATAGAACATACGGACTATATATTACTTTTAGCCATGCATCTATGGCCATTGTCTTAACTACTAACCCTCCCTGGTCCTTTTAAGATTTAAATGCAACCATTATTAGTTGGTTGATATAATATTGCCCCACCTCATGAAGTCCAGAATGGAGCATTCAACACTTGTTGTCCAGCTCTTTTCACGGCTTATGGAGCTCTATATTACAGCAATAAGATGTTGTGATCACCACATTTTTTTTGACCCAGTGTGGTTGTTGGAAGTTAGCTTAATACTTTATCAGATATAAATATGCAATTAAAAGAAAAAATTCATCCCAAAAAAGGAAATAGTACACAGGTAGATGGAAAAAGTTATAATAATACAATCCGTAGAACTATATTGCAAGATAGTCTGTTGACAAATGATAAGATTATATTGGTTAGAGAAAAAAATAATGAATATTCAGGGGATCCACGACATTAAAGTGATTCAGGTTGAAATCGGTTGTATCTTGTAAATATTAAAGAAGATTACGACAATCTATGAGACGGGCGGGAGTATTAAATACCAACTGTTGCAAGATCATCATCAAACTGTCCCTGAAATATTGTTTCCAAGCTTGCATGGCAGCCTCCAATGGTAGTAGTTTTGTTGACAGCCCTTTTGGCTCCAAGCTGCAAATTGAAGCTTTGCAGACAGTGATGCCATTGAAGCCAACTGATCCAAGAAGATCGATCAGAGTTTGTCTGGATCAAAGTCCCATCAGTTCAGGAATATTCAAAAGGTGCTTTAACATTGTTTTATGCTACAAGAAGTCAAGCTCAGCTGAGGAGGAGGACCATGGTGGACCTTGTGGTGGCTCTCTTGTTGCAGGATGGATTAAGGAATCATTGGGAAAAGCGTTTTCGGAACAGCCAATGCTTGGTGGAAGGCTAAGGCCTAATCAAGACGGCGAAGAAGGAGAGATGGAGATGGTGTCGAATGATTCGGGGGCGAGATTGATTGAGGCTAAGATGGCAATGACATTGGCAGAGTTCTTGGAAATGAAGGAAAAGAAAGAAGCTGAAGCTGAACTTGTTTTCTGGGAGGATTTAGATCATCAGGAACATAATCCTCAGTTTTCCCCTTTGGTTTATGTCCAGGTCAGTTGTAGTACTTTTGTTTGCAACATCGATGTCTTCATCAATCCAAACATAGTTAATCTTCAAAGTTTCATCTTCAGGTGACAAATTTCACTTGTGGGGGATACTCGGTTGGAATCAGCTCGAGCCTTCTTCTGATTGATCCATTTTCCATGATAAGTTTCCTGGAGAGATGGACTGAAATCCACATTGAAATGATCTCAAGAACTGATGCTCCCAAAATACCGGTATTTTATCGCCCTAATCTCAGAAACAACAGCCCTTCTTCCTGTCTACCAAGCTCAAACACAAAACCACAGCCCGGCCAATCTTTAATCTTCACAATTCCCACAAAAGTTATTGATTCAGACGGCGAAATCCACAAGAAAATTGCTGCACTATGCATTGCTGAGGCAGAGCAGAAGCTACCCAGAAAAACAGCTCCAAACTTCTTGTTATCCTTCTTGGTTAAAGAACCTTCTTCAAGTGAAGCTAAAATCAGGAACTTTACAAGAGAAGAACTGATTCAGGAGCCATCCTTGGCTGCCCACAAAATCAGCAGTTCTGCAATGATGTGGGAGGATTTAGGGGCTAAGGAAATATGTTTTCAGGAAGGAAATAAGCCTGTTAATGCATCATGCTGGATCAACTCTGTCCCTGGTGAAGCTTTCTTGATGATTATTCCTTCTCCAGGAAAAGATCATTCAGGACTGAAGAAGATTGTAGTCACTCTCCCTCTTTGATTAGGCTCTGGTTGCTAATTTTTTTCATGTAATTTTTTGAATTAATGAGTGTTAAAGATTGGATCATTTTTTATAAATCTTTCTCAAATTTTATTTACTATCCTCAATCCAAAACAATAGGCTTTTTTTTTTTTTTTTAAGATAATAGGCTTATTTATTAATTATAATTACTCATATTTAACAATAAAATTTGAATAAATAGAAATATTAATATTTTAAAAAATAATAATATCATTCAAATTAAATTCAAAATAAATGATAATCGATTCTTTACGTGAATATTTTTCATCAATATGCAAACAAAACCAGAGGAGGTGAATGATTTGATTTTAAAGAGGGAGGAAAAAACAAAAAAACAAGTACTTATTCTGATACTATCTTTGAATGACTATTTTGTCCTTTATTATTTTTTAATGGACACTTAAACGCCGTATTTTTTTCTTATTTATCACCCTCTATATTATTATTTTGTCTTTTTTCTTTCTTTTACCAAAATACCTTTATTTTTTAAATTAAAAACACTAAGGACATTTTGATTAAAAAAATGGCATTAAATAAGAAAAATAAGTAATATTTAATGCTATCATTTTTTGTATTGGGTAATTTATATTTACATTTTATGTGATTTTGTCAAACTATCGATACCTTCAATTTTTTTTTTTTGATACAATGGAAGAGGTCAAAAGCCTAAGTTCGCGATACCTTCAAATTTTTAAAATTATGTATACCCATTAACTATTTAAATTATTAAAAATTAGTCCCTAATCAATGAAAAAAATAAACAAAAATGTTGACATAAACATTGTTACTGTATTAAAAATAAAATTAATATCATTTTATAAACCTCATCTTAGCCAAAAATCATAAAGTTTTTTCATTTTTTTTTGCTATTTTTTGATATTTGATTTTAGTCAAGAAAATAAATATAATTATTAAAAAATTTAAGAGCCGATTGATAGTTTGACCAAACTATATGGGATACATAATTCATCCTTTATTTTATAAGGTTTCAAGTATCAACTACCTCCCCAGAGGTTTCTATATTCATGTTTATAGCCCATCCAACAAACATTCTTTCACGCATATCCTTCAAATTCGCAGCTCTCCTCGTCTTTGCAACTCAGCCTCTCTCTGGTGCCAAGAAGAAAAGGGAAAAGGGATTCATTCTTCCAGAAAGCAGGCCAATGGTTGTTAAATTCATTAAGAATCCCTCTTTACTATCGATTTTATTGAATTAAGAGGTTAAAGAAACAAAGCAAAGGTTTTTATCTCTTTTTTCCACAAAGAAAAAGCAAAATGGAGACCAGTAGGAGTGACAGCAGCAGGGGAGGAGTGATTGTTACGAAAGAAAGAACTGTAAGATTAGAGAACCCCTTTTCTTTTAAAGTGGGACAAGTATTTACCGGCTTTGGAATCGGCTGTGGCATTGGTATTGGTGTTGGTCGACCTTTAAATTTAGGTGATTATGCAATATGCTTGTTCTTCAATTCACTTACTGATATCCCTTTTTTTTTTTCTTCTTCTGGAGCTTAATATCGTGGGAAAGATATGAACTTTGGAGAGTTACTTGGGCCTAATGATGGCAAAGCTCAAAATTCATGTAGTTCTTGCTTATCTATTTTTTAATCTCTGCACATCGTGCTTTATAATCAATTGTGTAGTTTGTATGATTTAAGGGATCAAGTTAAATTCTTCATTTGCAAGAGGATATGGTCTATTTTTGAATTCGGTATTCGGTTTAAATTTTTTTTTTTTTTTTTTTGGTTTTTCTTACGTTATTCAGTTTGAAGTTGTTAGGCAAGCATGTCTGATTTCAACTGGCAAATTTAACATTTCTAGGCTAAAAGAGCTAATACCTAAAGCTGTAAACTAGACACAAACTACACTGAAGCTAATACATTTTTCTAGTGGGATAAATTACTACTCTAAATGAGAATGGGAAAGAGCCCTGGTCAATCATTTGTTATAATAAGCACATTACTGATCCAGGTTGAGGAAAGATGCTGTTATAATTCGATGATCTTCTGTTTATAGTGACATCTTGTTGTGAAACCTTATAGCTAAATCCTATTTTGAAGCCTTGTTCTTTGTGTTTTTTATGGTGTCACCTCATCATTTGACATCCACAAATTTGGTTTGCCGCTATTACATCAAATTATGCAAGTGAGATGAAATAAAAATATGCTGTGTCTACATGTATCACTTGAAAATAGTGAGCATTTGCAACCTCCTTCCTTTTCTTTCTGCATTTCATCAATGTCTTGTTCCATGCTTAAATACTTTAGGTGCAATACCAATGCTCAACGAAGTGATGGGTGCTGCTAGAGGTGCAACAGATGCTTTCTCTGGCGTTGGAAGACACGTTAATAGCTCTGTACGTCTTTTTCATCTTGCTTTGACTCAATCACCTTTGAAAAGCATGTGTTTCTGAAGACTTTTTATGTATATTACTTTGCAAACACTTCAGGATACTTGACTACTTGCTTGGTAATTATATAGTTGAGGAAGTTGGGCGCAAAAAACATTGAAGCAGGCATTGGATGCGGAGTAGGTTTTGGCCATGGCTTTGGAGTTGGTAAGGACAGAAAATTCTGACTGTAGTTTAATGCATTGGAAAAGGTTCTTCATAATTTTCTGGAGTTTATTTTCTGAAATTCTCATGATGAAAAATTGTAATAGATCTAGGGGAACTAGATATTGATTTGAGGAAATATATATGAATTATGAGCGATCATTTACACATCTGAAGCTACACTAGCTGCATTACAGGTCTCGCCTTCAAGCCAGGGGTTGTGCACCAGCTTCAATCATGCTTCATGGTATGTAGATTATCCATGAGAATTTTGAGTACCATAAGAAAAAAATACCTTTATTATCGTATACTGAGGCTCTATGATTTTCCAGCAAACCATGGCAAATGTAATAACGCGGTTGGGAATATCTTCAAGCTTGCCTCCTGTTCAAGGTGTCTTTCCTGGTGGCCTGAGTATGGGGAATGAATATTCAATTTCAAATCCAGTTGGGACAGTTATGAATATCGCCAAAAAAGTACCTGAAGAAAGTCATGTAGACATAAAGAATGCAATGTCATCGCATCAAACTTTAGCTTCTAAAATCTCTCCGTTCGATGCAACTTACAGCAGTCGAACAGAAAAGGTCCTGAGCAACTTTTTACAGAGCCCTCTTCTGAAAGAGGAAGAAAAAGAAGTGAATTACCTGGTATGTGAACTAAACCTTGTTTCTCTCGATAGCCATATTGAAGTGTTGGTGCACACTTTGTAATAGTTAAGTGCGAAGCATCTTTGCAACCATTTACACCTCTAAATGATCGTGTTATGTATCTGCTGAGTTTTAAATGCACATTCTAATTCTTGACTTCCATTTCAGCAGGCTGATCAGTTACGATCCGAAAACAATATGCTTCAAATGGTAAATTTCCTCTTATAACTTAGTATTATGGGGCAATTTAATTTGAGGGTCATATGTTTGTGGGGCAGTTTCTGTTAGGTTCAGGATCACCTTGTTTTTGCTAAATAGCACAAATGGGTGCGAAATGTTTAAGTGAGATCAAATTCATTTGCATCTTACCTCATTGACACTAGATTCATGATCAGGTATAAAAGCTTTGTTAAGTTAATTGAGCTCAGTTAGAATATTGATGCCTTTTTCATGCATATTACTATTTGTGCTTGTATCAGAACTTAGGCGCAATGGTCTAGTTTTAGCCTTCTGAAAACAGAGTGTTTCTGTTCCTAATTTGCATTGTCTGAATCTTGTTAAAAATGGTGAAAATGATACCTCATATACGTTCAGGTTTTGAGACACCAAAGAGTTATTGAGGAGCTGATGAAAGAAAATGAGAAGCTTCACAAAATACTGGTGGAAGATTTGAAAATTTCGCCCGAGAGGCTTCAAGTTGCCATTTCCAGTTCAACTGATATTAAGTCACCTTGTACTGAATGTTTCGATTGCCGTAGGAGGAGGAGAAAAAGAGGCAGCTAGACATGTTTTGATGTTTTCTATTAATACAGAATTTTGTCTTGAGGCTTTCTTATTGAAGGGAATTTATTAGGCTTGGTAGCTCATGGTTCAGAAAAAGTAGAGAAGAGTATCACATTGATGATAAGGAATCCATTAGTGTTCATAACAAGATAGTATCAACACTTATCCAACAGTTTGCTCTTGATTTTGAACGCGTTGTTTGGTTGTGCAGTGGCATGTAACTTTGTCTTTCCTGATTCCTTCTTTTTTTTATCAATATCAAGTTATTTGCTTCTTTGTTAATGAATCATCACCACATATTTGCACAATCATGTTGAACCAGAAAGAGGTTGTCAAGGGATTCTACTTTGCATGGAGAAAGCAATGTGAAGGCTAAGGCTATGGGCCTAACTGCCTCAACTCCTCAAGATTTGACCATATTTTGGATATGAGCACCTTCCTTCTAGTTGACCATATTTTGGATATCTTATTCTTCACACATTAAAAATGGTCAAATCCACTAAAATATCTTTACATTTTTTTGCTTTTTTCTTAAAGATGATTATATCTTATTCTTCACACATTAACTGTACCATATTCATTTCCCTCAGAGAGCCAAATACATGTAAATGAGTGTCTTTGGCACAAAATTGCAGTTTTTCCAAGGATTTGCTTACGGTGCATCAGAAGCACAGCTCTTATTAGGCTATAAATCAAATTGTTTCACAAGAGTTGTAACTGTAATGAAGGACGATGGAATGGAGCACTAGAAATCATCCATAAATGGAACAAAGAAAAAAGGGAAAGCTAAATTCACAGCATAGAAGAGACAAAAATAACCAAAAATAAAGAACAAAAAAGCCCTTAATAGATCTACACTCCTGAACCAGGTAAATGAAGTGAATATTTGGAAACTCTAAATCTTAGACAACAATTGCAACCCCTCCAAGCAATGCAAATAGAGCAATGCTACTTCCCTGCAAAAATGCGCCTGAATCCGGAAGCGAAGGAGTTGTGCAGCTGGTACTGGTGTGGAGCTCACAGACGGACCTGGACTGACAGAAGACAAAGGAGAGGAAGCTGAAGCTGCTGAAATAACTGGAGGAATGCCGGGAGGGAACAATTGTAGCCACAGGTGGTGCTGAGACGGCACTTGAAGGTGGCATAGCTAGAGGTAATGATATTGGCGCTTCGCAGGCAGAAAAACCAACAAATGCAAGTAACAAAGCAGATAACTAGGCCAAGTCAAATTGTTTCACAAGAGTTCTTACTGTAATGGAGGAAGGTCGAATGGAGCATTAAAAATCATCCATAAATGGAACAAAGAAAAAAGATATAAAAGTAATATCCAGAAAATGAAAGATGTTATTAGTAATTACAGAGAATGTTGACATCTTTTGAATGGCCATGAAGCAACAATATCTCAAGAAAATGAGATTTTACAAGTTGGAGATGCTATGGAGAAATCTGATATCTTCTTGAGTATTTGAGACATTTTTCTGGAATAAGTTGGCTTATAATCAGGCTTCTCATCAGAGGAGTAATTATAATCAGGCTTCTCACTAGATGAGTGAAAATCAACTTGAAGCATGCTTTAAAATATACTTTAACATCTTTATCTCATTAGTAAGGCCTATGAATCCACTGTATGAAAATCATGTGAGACTGGATGACAAGCATCTTGGAACATCACTAGTAGGATCCTCCCAAAAAGAAGATGTTCCGCAACCTCCACGATAATATTAACCAAATTTGGTAATGTGGAGAACTTGTAATTTGACAGAACAATTAATCACATCCATCAGATAACACCACTGACAGCACTCAATTCCAATAACCAATTTAGTTAAACTCTCAAAACTAGCCGACAATTTCTTGGTGGCGTCCCCCACAGTTATGGTGGTTAGTACTGATAATTTCACAAAGTTAACGCCATAAAAAGATTGAACTAACTCATGATTACCATCACCATCAACTAACTCACCAATCCGAGTACCACGATCCTCCTCTTCTAACCACGCCTGTTTTGCTACGGAAATATTATACTGGCCTGCATCATCGTCTAAAACCAGGCATGCATCATCGTCTAAAACGAGGTATTCAAGTTTAGGAGTATTAATTTTCAACTTCCAACATTTCAATGGAAAATAAAGGTGAAAATTGATTTGAAGCCGTTTAAGTGTAGGTGAAGAAATTGCAACCTTCATCATCCCATGATAGTAATCCAATACAATTATGAGAGATTGGAGCACTGAACAACCAGATAACAACTTAGGAAGCGAGTCATACGATTTATGTGCAACATTAATTAATTCCAAAACAGCAAGTTTTGGAAGACAAACCACATCAGGATCAACAACAATCATAGTCCCTGATAATTTTAGAACCTCTAGTGTGCAGCAATTGTAGATTGCACCTGGTAACTGAAATTCTTCTGACGAGTAACGAGGATAATCTATATCCAACTCAAGGAATGGAACGTTGCGAGCAATTGCAGTGCTGACCCATTTGCTAATGCAAGAATATCGAGATTCTAGTTTCCATTTGAGACGAAACTTGTCCATGGAGGATTCTGCACTCTTCTGCTCGCCGAAAACCCTGTTAACAAACTCCACAAAAGGTATCCCATGAGGATTCTTACCCCAGAACCACTCAGAATCATTAAAATCAAAGCTGGTTACTTCAGTCCACCGAAATCTCCAGCTTTTGGATAAAAAACTTGTTTCCACAACAGATTTTGTGGGTAGGAAGGAAAGAATGTGGGAAATTATCGATTCTGGTAAATTGCTAATTCGATCAACAGGAGAAACGCCACCATGATCAGAACCAGAACACGTTTGCCGTTTCCGTTTCTGGGGTGGATTCTGTACATTCCTTGATTCCATTGAACTAAAATCACTGCAATTTCTGAGGATTTTCTAGTGGGTGGCTTCGCATGAAAACCTAATCACAACACAAGAATCCCGAACATGGCAACCCGGAAGCCTTAACCCTAACGTTCTGTGTGCTCCTTCCATAATATTAATAGCGTTCCAAAAAAAATATAATAGTTTTTTAACCTTAAATAATCATCCTAAATAACTTAAATAATTACTTTGAGGGTCATGTCATCTTACTTAAACAATTAATTACAAGAAGATTGAGACCACCACAGTAAATAAATATTATCTTTTCGTAAATCTTTTTTGTACTATTATTAATTTTATTATTCAAAAAATAATATAATTTTTTTAAATTTTATTATTTATTTTGGTAAATATCATAAATATTTATAATTTGTAATACTGTAAATATTATTATTTTTTATTTTTTATACAGTATATTATTTTTTAATTTTTATTATTCAATTAATTAGTATTACTTTTTTATATTTAATAATTGTATAATGAAATTTTTTAATTTATATTAGTATTTTTTAATTCTTAATTTTCATTAAATTATCTCTCGATCTTTGTGCTCTTGTGCAAATATGGGTGTAGACCGAGAAAATAACGGAGAGACTCGGGAGAAAGCCATGCCCATTGCTACCCATGTAAGTTTTCATGGAAAAAGATGGCTTTGAAGGTGGAAATAATTAACTAGTCTCAACTTCAAGATTATTGAAACTTTCATTTATGAGTGATCGTCATCATCTATGTAATATATTAGATTTGGGGGCGGAAGTGACGAAAGATAATGGCAGTATTGTAATAATAGAGGCGAAAGTTATGAAAGATAATGGTTATATTGTAATAATAGGAGTGAAAAATAAGAATTAGGAGGGCGTCAACTCAGAAATTTAAGGACTTTTTGAAAAAAAAAGGACCGAGAATAAGAAAAAATACATTCCATTTAAATATTCACAATTCAGCATTTAACATGACTATTTGTGACAGATTCGTGCAAGGTCGTGAGTAGATCGTGCAATAAACACGACAATTTCACGGCCTTGACAAGCACGACCGAAAATATAAGACAAAAAAATATTGTTGATTTCTTCTTCCTAGTTTTGTTTCCTTTCCTAACCTCATCCTCAAATCTCCTATTTCTTTGAGAAATTGAACATTTCTCTATTCCAAAATTGAGTCACTAGACCTTTTTGTCTTTTGACATTTTCTCATGTTTA
This sequence comes from Knoxia roxburghii, assembly GCA_030378225.1. Lineage (NCBI taxonomy): Eukaryota > Viridiplantae > Streptophyta > Magnoliopsida > Gentianales > Rubiaceae > Knoxia > Knoxia roxburghii. The sequence goes on from CM059423.1 coordinate 39,928,741, forward strand.
ATTTCGGTCAAGGGTAGTAAATATAATTTTTGAAACCTGAGAGGGGTATCACTAATTTGACCAAACCACAAAGAACTACATCTAATTCACCCAATTTTAAATTTGTATTTCTATAACGTGACAAATGACTTACATGCAGTATCTTTTATGTTTTCAAGAAGTTAAAAGCTAGCAACCTTGTTTCTGTAACTGTTTTTATAGGGACAAATGACTTACGTGCAAAATATTTTATGTTTTCGAGAAGTTAAAAGTTTAATTTCTGTCTACCAAATGTCACCAATAGCACGTTCTCGCTAAACAGCCATGCAGGGTGACACATTGCACTTAATTCTCACTTTATAATCAGTTAAAGTTTTGGTTCTTCATTCATGGCTTCAAAATCACTTCCATTCCAGTATTACACATATTCTTCTTATATTTTACTATTTCTAGAATCTGTTTCTCCATGGCAACCAGTAACTCAGACAATTTGAAAAAAAAATGTTGTTTTCAAGCACATGGAGTGCTTAAAGAACCATATACTAGAATGCAACTCGTATGCTTTAGATAGTCTCGATAGAACACAAAACTTTCTTTCTTGTGTTGCATGTGGCGTTAACTAAAAAATTTAAGGACTTTTTGCGAAAGAGGGACTAGTGAATAAGAAAAAAGGGTAAATAATGCACCTCATTTAAATATTCACAATTTAGCATTTAACATGACTGTGTGTGCCAAGTTCGTGAGTAGGTCGTGCAATAAACACGACAATATCACGGTCTTGGCACGAACGATTGAAAAATATACATGGCCGTAATTACTCATGATCGTGTTTATTACACAACCTTTTTTCTAAATTTTTTCTAAATTATGGTTGGTGTAAAACTGTCCAAGATTGGATAATTAGTAAAAAATAGCGATAAAGAGAGAGATAAAAGAATGGTTCGAAAAAGAACCATTAATTCAAAATTAATGAATTTCTATTATACACATCCATAGTTAACTGCAAACAGGAGAGACATGTTGAATTTTAGATAAGACTAATAAATTAACAGCTTAATTACAACTATTAAGCTCAATTCTATTGAACTTCCTTCGTTTACGGTTCTCGGCTTATTCCAAGCCTTAACCATGCAAGATATAAGGGAAAATTGATGTTTTGTTGGGAAAATTAGGTCATAAGGTCCCTAGGTTGTCCTCCCACCATGAAAAACAAAGCTTTCTCCTGAAAAGACCATATGACAGCAGGTGCAAAATATACCCTCTCTCCTAATTTTTCCCAGCAAAATATGTTGATTTTATTCTCCCTAGTTTTGTTTCTTTTCCTAACCTGATCCTCAAATCTCCTATTCCTTTGAGAAATTGAACTTTTCTTTCTTCAAAAAATGAGTTAAGCAATTACAAGACATCCCGTTATAAATTCATGTAAATTCCCGTTATAATCTGCAAATTTAACGCGTAAGAATGAGATTCAAAATTTTCTAGGAATAGTCTTCTATTAATTAAGATCTTGACAAGGGTTATGAATGATAAATATTACCTTTAATAGTCTTCTATTAGAGGAAAAAAATTTACTTGGGATGAGTCTCCATGCGTGCCAAGGCCGTGCAACGACCATGAGTAGTCACCATTGACAAATGTACACGACCGTGACTACTCATGGTTGTGTTTATTGCACGGGCTTATTTTCAAAATTTTTTCTTAAATTCTGGTGAGAGTAACATGTATGATGGAGCTGAAGGAAAACTTCAAATATTCCATGGTTGCAGCTTCAAGAAGGAATCATCCTAGTTCCAACTAATATTAGCTGTTCAATACCTCCAGTCATGTTGATGGATGCATACACAGTACAAACGTTGATGTTCATGTCTCTGCTTATTATCAACTCTGGAACAAAAGTATTACACTGCTGGTTGCTCGAGGATTGGAATACTTACATCTAGGATGCATTACTCGATTTCTGCAATTCAGTCTCAAAACCTGTATTTCATTCCTGATAATGTTTCAGGATACCAAAATTTTTTAACCTTCTTTATTCAGGGTCCATGACTAATCTACAGTTATTCTCATTCTGTTGCAATACAAAGGCTGATAAATTCAGAAACTGTATTCTTTATAGCTCCGGAAGTTCCAAGGCATAGGCTACCCTTTCTTTCACGGTGATCGCCCAAATTATTGTGGAAGATGGAATGCAGCACTAGAAATCATCCATAAATGGAACAAACAAAAAAGAAAGCCAAATTGACAGCATAGAAGAGACAAAAACAACCAAAAATAAAGAACACAAAAGCCCTTAATAGATCTACACCAGTAAACCAAGTAAATGAAGATGAATATTAGGAAACTCTAAATCTTAGACAAGAACTGCAACCCCTCCGAGCAATGCAACTAGAGCAATGCTACTTTCCTGCAAAAATGCGCCTGAATCCTTAGCTGGTACTGGTGGGAAGCTCACAGACGGACCTGGCCTGACAGAAGCCTTCGGAGAGGATGCTGGAGGAATGATGGGAGCCAAAGACTCCGGCGAGGGAACAATTGTAGCCACAGGTGGTGCTGAGACGGCACTTGAAGGTGGCATAGCTGGAGGTAATGATATTGGCGCTTCGCAGGCAGAAAAACCAACAAATGCAAGTAACAAAGCAGATAACTAGGCCAAGTCAAATTGTTTCACAAGAGTTGTTACTGTAATGGAGGAAGATCAAATGGAGACTAGAAATCAACCGGGGCCATGGAAGCAACCATATCTCAAGACAACGAGACTTCACAAGCTGGAGCCGCTCTGGAGAAATATGATATCTTCTTGATTATTTGAGACCTTTTCCTGGAACCAATTGGCTTATCAGAGAAGTCAGTAGCGTAGGCTATGGAGCATAAATCAACTGTTTCCATTACTGAACCATGCTTTAGAATATACTCTAACATCTTCATCTCATTCTTAAGGCCTTCGAATCCCATATATGAAAGTCGTGTGAGACTGGATGACAAGCATCTTGGAGCACTCCTAACAGGATCCTCCCAACAAGAACATGTTCTGCGACTTCCTACATGATCATTATAGTAACCACAGAAATCTCCAAACTTTGTAACGTCAAGGACTTGTAATTTGACACAGAAATTAATCATATCCATCAGATAACACCAGCACTCAATTTCAATAACCAATTTGGTTAAACTCTCAAAACTTGCTGACAATTTCTTGGTGGCGTTCCTCACAGCTATGCTTGTTAGTACTGATAATTTCATAAACTTCAGGCCATAAAAAGCTTGAACTAACTCATGATTACCATCACCATCAACTAACTCACCAATCTTATCAAGATTCGCCCCTTCTATCAACGCAAGCCCTGAAATATTCCAGCATGCATCATCGTCTAAAACGAGGTATTCAAGTTCAGGAGTATCAATTTTCAGCTTCCAATATCCCAATGGAAGAAAAACTATAAAATTGATTTGAAGACGTTTAAGTGTAGGTGAAGAAATTGTAAAAACCTTCATCCGTTCGTAGTCTGCTACAATTCTGAGAGATTGGAGCACTGGACAACCAGATAACAGCTTAGGCAACGAGTCATACGATTCATCTGCAGCATTAATTAATTCCAAAACAACAAGTTTTGGAAGACAAACCACATCAGGATCAACAATCAATTCCGACCCTGATAATTTCAGAACCTCTAGTGAGCAGCAAGTGTAGAGTGCAGCTGGTAGGTGGAACTGAAATTGAAATTTTTCTGAGTAATGCTGTATATCCAACTCAAGGAATCGAACGTGGCGAGCAATTGCAGTGCTGACCCATTTGCCAATGCAAGTGGATCGAGATTCTGGTTTCCATTTGAGACGAAACTTGTCCATGGAGAATTCTGCATTCTTCTGCTTGCCCAAAACCCTGTTAACAAACTCCACAAAAGGTATGGCAGGAGGATTCTTACCATCGACCCAATCCCAATCATTAAAATCAAAGCTGATTACTTCAGTCCACCGAAATCTCCAACTTTTGGATAAAAAACTTGTTGCCACAGCAGATTTTGTTGGTAGGAAGGAAAGAATGTGGGAGATTATCGATTCCGGTAAATTGCTAATTCGATCAACAGGAGAAACGCCACCATGATCAGAACGCCTTTGCCGTTTCTGCGGTGTATTCTCTACATTCCTTGATTCCATAGAACTAAAATCACTGAAATTTCTGAGGATTTTCTAGTGGGTGCCCGGAAGCTTAACCCTAACGTTCTGTTCTGTGTACGCCTTGCATAATATTAATAGCATTCCAAAAAAAATATAATAGTTTTTTAACCTTAGTTAAATTTGTCAATAAACTTGCTTCACAAAAAAAAAAAAAAAAATTGTCAATAAACTGTACAAAATACTACTCCAAGGAGTATTATTTTAAAATATTAACTTAATTAAATAAAATTATTATTATTTGCTTCAAAAAAATAAAATTATTATTATAACAGATAATAAAACAAAATTATTATTCTATCATGACTTTTCGAATCACTTGTATGGTAATTATTTATTTGGGTGAATTACATGATTTGATTAAACTAAGATAACTTTTAAGGTTCTTAAAAAATAGGCCTGCAGAAGATAAGAAATAGGAGGGCGTTAATTAAGAAATTTAAGGACTTTTTAGAAAAGAGGGGAAAGAGAATAAGAAAAAATGTAATAATACACCCCATTTAAATATTCACAATTCAGGATTTAACATGACTGTGTGTACCAAATCCGTACAACGGCCTTGTTAATTGCAAGGTCGTGAGTAGGTCGTGCAATAAACACCGCAATTTCACGGCCTTGGCAGGCACAACCGAAAATATAAGTCAGGAAATCAGGAAAATATGGTTGATTTCTTCTCCCTAGTTTTGTTTCCTTTCCAAACCGATCCTCAAATCTCCTTTTTCTTTGAGAAATTGAACATTTCTCTCTCCCAAAAATAGTCACGCGACCTTTTATTTTTTGACATTTTCTGATGTTTAACTTCGGTCAAAAGCAATAAATGTGATTTTTGAAATGTAACCGTTTTTATAGTGACAAATAACTTACATGCAGTATCTTTTTTGTTTTCGAGAAGTTAAAAGCTAGCAACCTCGTTTCCATAACTATTTTTATAGGGACAAATGGCTTACATGCAAAATATTTTCTGTTTTTGAGAAGTTGAAAGTTTAATTTCAGTCTACCAAATGTCACAATTAGCACGGTCTTGCTAAACAGCCATGCAGAGTGACACATTGCACTTAATTCTCACTTTATAATCAGTTAAAGTTTTGGTTCTTCATTTATTGCTTCAAAGTCACTTCCATTCTTATATTGCACATATTCTTCTTATATTTCACCATTTCTAGAATCTGTTTCTCCATGGCAACCAGTAACTCAGACAATTTGAAAAAAAAAAAAAAAAAAAAACGTTGTTGTTAAGCACATGGAGTGCTTAAAGAACCATATACTAGAATGCAACTTGTATGCTTTAGATGGATGCGGTGAATTTGTGCCTGGTAGTCTGGATAGAATACAAAACTTTCTTTTTTTGTGTTGCATGTGGTTGTCACAGAAATTTTCATAAAAGAGTAAAAGTGGAGCTTCCTGAATCTTCAACAGGGCAAGATATCCATGGCTATACTATGATACATTTTATTTATTAATTTATCCTTATTTTAGCACTAAAGACACTTACAATCTCAAATTATATATTTTGCATATAAAAAATAGTTGCAATCTAAATGTAATTGGAGGAGATCCCCCGGTGGAAAATGTCAAACCAAGGGTGAAAACAAAATTCACTACAATTCAAAGAGAAAAATTGGAAGCATAGTAAAAAACTGTGATCAGAGAGACTTGGTGAAATTTTGCTCTGAAATGAAAATCGATAAAAATGTGTTGAAGAATTGGATCAGTAACAATAGAAAAAAAAAAAAAAAAAAAAAGTCAGACCGTCGCCACCGCTGCCACCACCACCAGATGATGCCAAAGCTTCCAAAGTGATTAATCACCGAAGCAAGCCAAGGCCGTGCAACGCTTGTGTGTGCCAAGGCCGTGTAACGGCCGCGTTTATTGCATGATCGTGAGTAGCCACCATTAACAAATGTAAACGATTGTGACTACTCATGACTGTGTTTATTGTACGGCCTTATTTTTGAAATTTTTTCCTAAATTATGTTGAGATAAAACCATCCAAGATGGATGGAAACTAGTAAAAAAGGGCAATAATAAAGAGAGATAAAAGAATTATGTAAGAATGAGCGACTAATTTAGCATTAAAATTCAAATATTCACATTTCAATATTTAAGTCAAAAATTAACTATGAATTTCTATTAGACATATCTTTAGTTAGCTGCAAACAAGAAAGAAAATATAAAATTTTGGCGGTCGTATTTTGTGAAAAACTTCCAGCTCCTGGCTCGGTGAAGTTAACAAAGGCATATCCTTTGTTCATTCTCCTTTGGAAATCCATGGGCAAGCAGAGGAAATCATAAGCTGTTGAAACAGGCGGCTTTCAGCTTCATCGCATATTCCAAGCTCGTTTTTCTGATTCTCCGACATGCAGTGCTTATCCACGAACTCCACCAGCTTCCAAGAAAGACAATGTTGAATTTTGGACAAAACAGATTAATTACCACTACTACTCTGGCCTGATTTTGCCAAATGGGATAACACCAAAGTTTTCTGCAACCTGGTTGAGTCATGGAACACCAAAGATTTGTCCCATGAATCCTGCAAGTTCGTTCAAAATGCAAGTTTTTTTATTGGATGTATGAAGTGCAATTGCAGCATTTTGAAAATATTAAAAAGATACCTTAAGGTTGCTACACAGGTAATTTCATCATCCTTCTCCAAGATAGCAGTATAAAATCCTCTAAAGTCTGTTGTTGAAGTTTGAACAGCAGAAAAGTTCAGCACAAAACAAGCACACAAACCATTATATCCTCTTTCTTTTTTTTTTTTTTCAAACTGGACCAATAGCCAAAATCAGGACATTGTTCAGTATTTGATCCAAAAAATGATATTTGTGGATGATAGTTTTGTGATATTGATTTGATAGCAGACTTGCCCACAGTTATATACAACATTAGGGATGACATCGATTCTGTTATGGCGATCGATAATCGGCTCAAAGCAATCCTCCATCAATCTGAGTGCAACAGCAAGCTTGGAGTGGCACACAGTTCTTTTGTATATGTCATCTATGTAAATCCCTGTATCGTCATCCATGCGACGACAAAGAAGACTCCAAGATTAGCCTTCCTCAAGCTCATTCTTCATTCCAACCAAAGTTTTTCACCAACTTATTATGGACCTTCAAACAACTCAGATTTAGTACTTAATTATTACCATCTGAAAATGCAGTCAATTTAAATGAGTTTCTCAATATTGATTGCATAAACAAAATTGTTACCTCTTTGCAACTGTGCTCACAAAATGGTCCACATGGAGTTCTGTTCAGATCAATTATCTTTGAATCCCTTATTTGATGACACTCCCAGTGATCTGTGGAACAGTTCCAAGACATAAAGATATTCTTTCACTTGAGATATAAAAGAAAAAGAATAATGTAGCAAGAAATCATATAACTAATTTGCGACGATGATGAGTAAACTGCATACATTTCTTGTCGCATTGCAGACATTCAAGTAAGTAATCATTCTCATGAGCAGGATTTTCACAGAACTTGCAAATGCAGTAGTGACAATACCAAGAACCTCTTGGAACAACCTGAAAATGAGTTTCAAAGTTCTGAATATTTGAACTTGGATTGATTTTCACCAAACTAATGTATTCAGTAATTGTTATTAGCATAAATGTTACCTCCAATCCCAGCAATTTTGGTGATATGTTGAGTTGCACTGGTCACAACACATAAAATTCACTCCATCTGCACATATCATGCACGCATCATCATATTCATCACTAAAATTGCCATTTGAACCTCCTTAATCATGCATGATATAAGGGAAAGTTTTTTTTTTTTTTTTTCTTTTGTGAAAATTAGGTCATAAGGTTCATTGGTTGTCCTCCCACCATGAAAAACAAAGCTTCTGCCAAAAAGACCAGATGACACCAACTGCAAAATATACCCTATCTTCTAATTCTTTCTGCTTTGACGATCTTCTGGTTGGAGACATCCTTATAAACTACTTTTTCATTTCGTGAATTGAGTTTGAATCTATAAGCCATTAAAATATGGTTGATTTCTTCTCCTTAATTTTGCTTCCTTTTCCAACGATTCTCAAATCTCCTATTTCTTTGAGATATGGAGCTTTTATTTCTTCCAAAATTGAGTCTTTCAAGCTTTAAGCAACTGGTTTCAGCGTTTCCTTGTACCAGTTTGACTACTATGTTTAAATGAAACTCTCCCTACTTGTTATTCTTCTTCTTGTTGCACTGTTTCGTTCTTAATGTAGAAGAACTTGCTTTACAGTGAAGACCTTCACCATCAACCTTTACATGCACTTTTTCTTTGAATGCCTTCGAATATGCGAAGGATTTTGTGTGCAAAGCCTCTGAGGCAATGTTGTTACATAATGACCTTCATTATTTTGAGTTGCTGCTTTGCTTCTTTCTTTTGTTTGATCTGCCAGCCATTACCACCAAAACCAAGATAATTAATTTCTAAACTAGGATTTTGGGTTGAAGATACGCTATGACAAATGAGAAGCTAGCTGGCAAGCGACAAAACTCATATTGTAGCATTTGGAGATCTCTTATGTGGAATGAGAGGAAATTATTTTCAATTTGTTTCTATACACAGATTGATTCAGTTCATCAGCCCCATTCATACCTTAGGTCCATACATAGAACAATCCAAATAATATCTGAAAATATGGGAGGATTAAAATAAATAGTAGTAATTTGTTAGTACGAAAAGAGCACAATTTATTATATATTAGAGTGAAACTTTGTAATGTCAATTCATTATGAAATTCTAGTGATTCTAGATAGTCTTTGACTCGAGCTCGACTCTTAACTAAAAAGAGTTTTGTTTATTGAATTGAATTTGTCTATAATATATGAAGGAGGAAGTAGATTTTTCAAAGAACATATCAGCACATGATATTCTTTTTGTTGTAGAATAAAATGAGTTCATTTCCCCATTTTATAACATAAACATAAAGGGTGAATGGCATTTACTATTCAGGTTTAGACAAATTACACAATGAATGTGTTTGAAAAAATTATAAATACCTTTTTCATTGATTGTTTGACAAATCATACTTTTGGTTTTTTAACTATGGTTTGCTTTTAAAAGTGGTACTTTTTTAGTCTTAGTTTTCGCTATTAGTTTGACAATTATCTTAAATATACTAAAACATATAAAATCCTTGAACAATCAAGCCCCAAACCAGATGACATGTCATTTAAAAATTTAATATATTCACTAAATATAATTTCACTTATAATTACTAATCTCACTTTTATAACTAATAGTAAACTTATCATCAACTATTAATTCAAATTCTAAAATATAATTCTATCATTTTCTTCTTTTCTTATTTTAAAATTTTTATCTTAAACTTCAATTGTATATATCTTTTTTTACTTCCCATCAACCATTCATTCTCACACATCACACAGAGACGAAATCATCAATCAAAAAATATATTTCTCTCTCTCTCTCTCTCTCTCTCTCTCTCTCTTTTATACAGAAATCTTTTATGGCTACCACAATTTTCCTTCATCTCCCTCGCCATTCTCAAATACCAAAGGTATATTAATCTGTTGTATGTTAATCACTCTGCATTATTTTTGTTTAATGTCACTCATTATGATATTTATTGTTCATGGAATCTAAAATTGTTCATTGTTTTGTCTTTGAAGGATATCAAAATTTAGGACATGGATCCCAAGTCGTATATATTTTCTTTAACGTTTTTATTTTATATCTTGATTATATTCATCGTGATGATAAATACTTATTACAATTTTTTTTTTTTTTTGTGTTTGTGTGTGTGTATGTCTTTTTTTTACAGAAATCTTCATGGCTTCCACAAGAGATCAACAACTTTCTCACATCCTTCATCTCTCTAACTCTTCTCACGAATTTCAGTTGTGGTCTTTCTCCAACTATTATTCCATTATCTCTTAAAAATTTTATTATAATTCTAATATTAATACACATTTTTCACAAAAATAATTTCACATTTTTCACAATATTAATACACGTTGGCGTAATCATTTGTCACAAATTTTTTTTATCATAATTCAAATATTAATTGTGCAATAATATATTTTTGTTAATATTTAATTTGCATTAATCAGATATAAATGTTGTTCCTTAATTACTACTTTGTACATACATTCTATGTGATAAAATTAATTATTTTATTATCTCTTAAAATTTTTATTAATCATAATAATATTTTATATCTTGATTATATTTATCATGATGATAAATATTAATTATGAGATTTTTCTTTTTTTACAGTAATCTTCATGGCCATTTTTCCTTAATTACAACTTTGTACATACATTCTATGTAATAAAATTAATTATTCTATTATCTCTTAAAATTTTTATTAATCATAATAATATTTTATATCTTGATTACGTTTATCGTGATGATAAATAATAATTATGAAATTTTTTTTATTTTTTATTTTTACAGGAATCTTCATGGCTTCCACATGAAATCAACATTTCTCTACTATCATTCATATCCTTCACTCTTCTCACGAATTGTAATTGTGGTCTTTCTCAAACTCTTCTTCTATTATCTCTTAAAATTTTTATTAATTTAGTAATATTTTATATTTTGATTATCTTTATCATGATGATAAAGACTGATTATTAGTTTTTTTTTTTTTTTACAGAAATCTTCATGGCTTTCACAAGAAATCAATAACTCTCTCTAATCTTCCATCCCCCTCACTCTTCTCACAAATTGTAATTATGGTATTTCTCCAACTTTTCTTTTATTTTTTTTTAAAATTTTTATTAATTGTAATAAGTTTTTATATCTTGATTAGCTTTATCATGATGATAAAGATTAATTATGAGTTTGTCTTTTTCTTCTTTTTTTTTAAATAAAAATCTTCATGACTTCTACAAGAGATCAACAACTCTCTCTCATCCTTCAGCTCTTTCACTCTTCTCATGAAATTGAACTGTGATCTTTCTCAAATTCTTCGTCTATTATCTCTTAAAATTTTTATTAGTTGTAATATATTTTATATCTTGATTATGTTTATCATGATGATAAAGATTATACATTAAATTTCACAGATTTATTAAAAAATAATAATATGATTTTAAACAAAAATAATTATTATCTAATTTAATGTATTTATCTATAACTTTCATGGATTAAAAATAATTAATTTAATCAATCAATCAATTTTAATTCCTTAGGGAGTTTTGTCACTAAATCATTAATTCTCATTTACACATATAATTTATGCACACAAGAGAAAAAAAAAAAAAAAAGGTTCCCACACGTTAATAGATACATAACTACATTAATTGTTATTAAAAAATATTTTAATATATTTTAAATATTTTAAAATAAATAATTGAGTTAAACTCTAATTATGAAATAACAATAAATATAATTATAGTATAATAAGAATTTAACTTTTGAAGATATAAAAATTAATTTAATAATGAGATAAGATGATAAGAATTTAAAGAGATAAAAATAATTAGAATGATACTAAATAAGATTAAAATCTAGATAAAGATAATAAGAAAAAATAAATATGACTTTGAACACATATATTAATCTATCTATCATTTATCTATTAATGTGTAACTCTTTTTATCAAATAAACCCACGGTTTTTCATACATTTTTGTATTTTTTTTTCTTTTTTTACTTTTTATTTTACTTTTACAAAAAAAAATGAATGGCTACACAACAAAGAAATAATCATAGTTTTATATCATCAAATTTACTTAAATATTAAATTTTTAATGTAAATTATATTTCATAATTTGAAATATATCGTAAAAAATATCAATTATATAATAATTTGATGATATTAAATTTTCTTTAAACTTTCAGTAATTGACAAATTATACACTAATATTAATGATTTTTAACTTATGATTTTAATAACATACTTAAATTTTTTAATTAATTTTTAATATTTAATATATTAAATAATAATATTATGAAAACAGTTATACATAAATATATGAAATTAAATAAATCTTAATTTTTAAAATATTTTTATTAATATTTAGTTACCATTTTTTTCATAGTCATTTTTCTATTAAAATGTGATCAAAATTATCTCAATTATATCAACAATTTAAATTTATAAAATTAAAAAATAATTATTAATATTATAATTTACTAAAAATTTGTATACACATTGTTTGTAAAACAACACTACTAATTTAAAATTCATATCAAATATTATACTCTGAAATAAATACTGTTAATAAATAAATTATTATTACCGTGATAACGATGTAGATAGTTTTATAAAAACTCGCAAAGTGTCCCTGTAAGTGTACGATATAATTTACCGTGCCCTGTAAGTGTACGATATAATTTACCGTGCGTCGCACGGTAGGGATCACTAGTTTCATTACTAGGACAAAATAATTTTGTCATTTTGCAGTGAACCGTGTAAAAAAGAGAAACTCGCATAATTATTCTAAAAGTTAGGTATTGAATATATTTTTACAAGATAAAAAAGTAAGAGGTTAATTTGAACTTTTGAAAACTTCTAAAATTTAATGATAAATGATTATTTTAATTTTATTTTCAAAATAAAGTAAAGTGAGTCGTTGTAACATAGTGGTAAGTATTTCCGTCTCCCACGCGGACAACCCGAATTGTGAGAAAATAAAAGAGGTTCGTTTTGTTGAATTAACATATTTAGTGTGATTTTATCCCTAACCCAACTGGTTCAAGCCTACATAAATATACCGTAAATGAAAAATAAATAAAGAAAAAAAGTAAAAATATATCATAATCGAACACGCTAGATGTGTCTAATAAAATGTCAAAAATATTTAAGAAAATCTTGTATTTTACTTAGTGAATATGGGTGTCTTTAAAATTTATTTTGTATCATAGCTTTATAAATTTCTCTCGATAAAATTATACTTTTGATTTCTTAACTATGGTCTAATTTTAAAAGTGACCCTTTTTTAGTTTTAATTTTTGCTATTTGTTCGCAATTATTTCATTACTAAGACAATAATTTTGTCATTTTGCAAGTGAACCGCTTAAGTAGCGAAAATTCGCATAATTGTTCTAAAAGTTGGGTATTGCATATATTTTTACAAAATAAAAAAGTAAGAGGTTAATTTGGACTTTTTTAAACTTCTAAAATTTAATGAAAAATGATTATTTTTAAATAATTTTATATTTGTCTGTCACGGGGACGACCCGGATTCCATCCCCGGCAACGGCACAGTTCAAATTAACCGAATTATGACATAAACAACTTCACAATAAAGAAAAATAATTCAAATTTAAAATATGTTAAAATGATTTAATTAGTTATAAATATAAACAATTAATTAAAATTAAAAAATATGAAAGTAAGAGAAATATAATTAGCTTGATAAGATGAAGAAATGAAAAAGAACCACAAAACAGAAGAAAAAAGAATTGTGAGAAAATATGGTCTAATTTCTGAAGTGATTCTTTTTCGATCTTAATTTTTGCTATTGGTTTCACATTCACTACGAGGATTATTTTGTCAGTTGAACCGTCTAAATAACAAAAACTCGTGTAATTGTTCTAAAAGTTGAGAATTGTATATATTTTTACAAAATAAAATAAAAAAGTAAGAGGTTAATTTGGACTTTTGTAAAATTTCTAAAATTTAATGATAAATGATTATTTTTAAATTATTTTCTCTTTTATTTTAAAGACAAAATTAACTAAACTAAACCCATTACTTTATTTCTAACCCAAACTTAACAACAATTTAGCATCCGCGCTGTCAATCTGGTTGGGAGCACCAGACTATCGACGTCGTTTTCATCATGACACTCATAAAATCCGGCGAGCAGTGTCCTCTTCCTTCTGTCCGAGACATAACATCCGACGAAAACAAAATTTTATTTCTTTTTCGTAGATCAGGGTTTTTTGATGTTTTGGTTTGTTTTGATCATTTAGGTTGTGTGGGGTTATTTTTTGGGATATTAGGGCATGTTTTGTGGTCGAACATGACCGTGTTTATTTTTCAGTCGTGCGTGCTAAGGCTGTGCAGTGCCTGTGAGTGCCAAGACTGTGCAATGGCCCCCGGCCGAAAAATATACACGGTCATGACTACTCATGGCTGTGTTTATTGCATAACCCTTCCTCAAAAATTTTTCCTAAATTATTGTAGAGTAAAACTGTCCAAAGTGGTCGGCAAGTAGTAAAAAAGGTGAATAAAAGGAGAGAAAAGAATTGTGTTAAGATGAGCCAGTAATTTAGTATTAAAATTCAGATATGTAAAATTAAAATTTAAATATTTACATTCTCCATTTAACATTCAAAATTAACTATGAATTTCTATTGCTTCAAAAAAAAACTATGAATTCCTATTAAATATATCCTTAGTTAGTTGCAAACAGAAAAGATATCATTGAATTTTTGAAAGCTATTAAATTAAACAGCTTAATTACCACCACTCCTCTGGCCTGGTTTTGCCAAATGGGATGACACCAAAGTTTTCTGCAACCTGGTTGAGTCATGGAACATCAAGGTATTGTGGAGGATGATCTCCTTTCTCATGGCTGGATAAAGGAGATGGAAACCAAATTTTTCAATCCAGCTGCTCATCCTCTCACTTGTTGATGGAATGATCAGATTTTTTACATTTAGATAGCAAAGTGCCTGAAAGTGAAATCAATATGATTAATAAGCTGAAAAAGGACACATATACTCTTTTTGTCCCCAAAAAAAAAAAAAAAAAGCCTTATTTGTGAAATACAAGACTATTTTTTTGGAGGGGTGGATGGAACTTAAAGATTCAAACATAGGTACCCAACTGATTCTACTGCTACCATAAGTTTCTTGCACATTCCTTTGCACCTATGCATTTCACTGGTTGCAATGAAGGGCATTTCAGCAAGATTGGTCCCATGAATCCTGAGAGTTCATTCAAAAGGCAAGTATTTTTATTGGATGTATGAAGTGCAATTGTTGCATTTAGAAAATGTGAAGAAGATACCTTAAGGTTGCTACACAGGTAATTTCATCATCCTTCTCCAAGATAGCTGTATAAAATCCTCTAAAGTCTATTCTATTGAAGTTTGATCTGTAAAAAAATTTCAGCACAACACATGCACACAAACCATTATATCCTCTTTTTTTTTTTTTTTTTTTTTTTCAAAACTTGACCAATAGCCAAAATCAGGACATTGTTCAGCATTTGATCCAAGAAAGGATTTTTGTGGATGATAGTTTTGTGATATTGATTTGATAGGAGACTTACCCACAGTTATATATAACATTAGGGATGATATCGATTCTGGTATGGCGATCTATAATCGGCTCAAAGCAATCCTCCATCAATCTGAGTGCAACAGCAAGCTTGGAGTGGCACACAGTTCTTTTGTATCTGTCATCTACGTAAATCCCTGTGTCGTCATCCATGCGACGAAGAAGACTCCAAGAGTAGCCTTCCTCAAGCTCATTCTTCACTCCAACCAAGTTTTTCTCCAACTTATTATGGACCTTCAAAAAGCTCAGATTTAGTACTTAACTAACATCGTTTTCAATATTGATTGCATATACAAAATTGTTACCTCTTTGCAACTGTACTCACAAAATGGTCCACATGGAGTGCTGTTCAAATCAATTATCTTTGAATCCCTCATTTGATGACACTCCCAGTGATCTGTTGAATAGTTCCAAGACATAAATGCTTAACATATTCTTTCACTTGAGATATAAAAGAAAATATATATATATATATAGCAAACTGCATACATTTCTTTGCGCATTGCGGGCATTCAAGTAGATAATCATTCTCATGGGCAGGATTTTCACAGAACTTGCAAATGCAGTAGGGACAGTACCAAGGACCTCTTGGAACAACCTGAAAATGAGTTTAGTAGTTCTCAATATTCACATATTTGGATTGATTTTCACCAAATTAATGTATTCAGTAGTTATTAGCATAAATGTTACCTCCAATCCCAGGCAATTTTGGTGATATGTTGAGTTGCACTGATCACAACACATCAAATTCCCTCCATCTGCACATATGATGCACGCATCATCATATTCATCTGTAAAATCGCCATCAGGCTCAATTCTATTAAACTTCCTTAGTTTACGGTTCTCAGGCTTATTCCAAGCCTTAACCATGCAAGAAATAAGGGAAAGTTGTTGCTTTGTTGTGAAAATAAGGTCATAGGCTTCATTAGTTGTCCTCCCACCATGAAAAACAAAGCTTTCTGCTGAAAAGACCAGATGACAGCAGCTGCATAATATACCCTCTCTTCTAATTTTTCCCACCTTGATGGTCTTCTGGTTGGAGACATCCTTATAAACAACTTTTTCATTTTCCACAACTGATTTTGAATCAATAAGCCAGGAAAATATGGTTGATTTCTTCTCCTTAATTTTGTTTCCTTTCCCAACCTGATCCTCAAATCTCCTATTTCTTTGAGACATTGAGCTTTTCTTTCTTCCAAAATTGAGTCTTTCAACCTTTAAGCAACTGGTTTCAGCTTTTCCTTGTACCAATTTGACTGCTATTTTCAATGGAAACTCTCCCTGCTTGTTATTCTTCTTCGTTGTTGCACAGAAGTGTTTCCCACTTAATGTAGAAGCAGTTTTTCTTTGGAAATCCTTCGAATATGTGAAGGATTCTTGTCTGCAAAGCCTCTGAGACGATCTTGTTACATAATCAGAATCTTCATCACTGTCTGAATGGCATGAACTTGAGTTGCTGCTTTGCTTCGTTCTTTTGTTTGATCTGCTAGCCATTCAAGATAATTAGTTTGTGATAGGATTTTGGGTTGAAGATATGCTTATGAGTTGTATGAAAAATGAGAAGCTAGCTGGTGAGTAAAAAAGACATTAAACCACAAAACTCATATGGTAGCATTTGGAGATCTCTTATGTGGAATGAGAGGAAATGAATTTTGATTTGTTTCTATAAACAGGTTGATTCGTTTCATCAGCCAATTTTCATACATAGAACAATCCAAATAGTAACTGAAAATATGGGAGGATTAAGATAACTAGCTAGCACAATTTACTATATATATTGTATGTTGAAACTTTTTGTAGAGCAATTCATTCTCCCATTTTCGTGATTTTAGGGTAGGCACGAGAGCCGTACCTAAAAAGAGTTTTATTTATTGAATTGTATTGGTGCCGAAAGTATATTTTTCAAAGAATATGTCTAGTACATATATGTTATTTTTTTGTTCTAGAATCAAAATGACTCTTCTTGAATGTATTAAGAGGGTTGATGTTCATTTCCCACTTCTTTATAACATAAAGGGTGAATTTTAGACAAATTACAAAATGAATCTTTGATTGATTGTTTGACAAACATCAAAAAGAAATAAGACTAAATACTCAATTTAAATTTATTTTTTTCAAAAGATAAAGAGTATACTGTAGGCGTGCAGGGTCGTTATACCTGGCCTTCTATTGTACCAAAAAGATAAAAGAGTATTAAAATTGAAAGAGAGTGAAAAGACTTGTTTGGATATTTATATTGTTTAGTTTTTCCTTAAAAAATTAGAAATTTTTATTTATTTTTTACTTTTTAGACACACGGATAATCGAAATATATTATCTTAAGTGGGGTTGTCTACTACTGGATTACATCCCTTATAACTTTTATAATTTTGTTAAACATGAAATTATATTTTGTATTTTTTTTTAAAATTGAAAAGGCAAATGTAATTCACTCCAACATAGAAGGGTACAATTCATATTCTTGCATATGCAAAAATATCCTAAACATATCAAGTTCTTAACAAGAAAGTCAATTGCTTAGTATTTTTATTGACACAAAGAGGATAATCTGCACTTGTTTTTTCTATTTAATTTTGATAACCAAAATGAATCAAGTTTTACATACAAATTGAGAGCCAAAAAGAACATAAAAATCAATGTATAATTAAAAATTTATCAGTTACAAGTGGAGAAATCCAAACCTAGTTAACTTTTATGTGTGAAATAATAATTCTAACACTTTCTTCAAACGTGATTTCCATGCTAAAAGTTGACGAAACTAGGTCACAAACCCTATATAACAGAGTACCAAGTGATGTTTGCAAAAGAAACCCAACAAATATAGCATCAGAAAATCATCATTCCATCGATCTCAAAATCAATTAACTATAACATGACGCATCTAAGATACTTATAACAAGTTTCTTTATTTTTAACATTTCGATGTAAGATAATAATTCTTATTCAGCGTGAGTGATAGTTCAAGTCTTGATTAGTCACCTTATTCATTTAATTTCAAAATGAGTCGAGCAATTATAAGACTTCTAGTCTTAACTTCATGTAAATTCCCATCGAAATCTATAAATTTAACGCATAAGAAAGGGATTCAAAATTTTCAAAGAATAATTAAGATCTTCAGAAAGGATATGAATGATGAATATTACCTTTAATAGTCTTCTATTAGGGGGGAAAAAAATTTACTTTGGGTGAGTCTGGAATTCCCACAGATAGTCAATTATGTTTACTCCTGGAATTTACTCCTTACATTTGCCTTTGCCATCTTGGTTTCTCCAGAATTTTCACTTCAAAATGCGAAATGTCTCTTAATTTGACAAATCACTCTAAGGTTTTTTTATAGGTGTTGTAAATCAAACCTGCAAAACAGTGAAAAGTTAGATCGGATTTTCCTAGGTTTTATCGAAGTTCAGACTCCGATGCTTGAATTAGTCGGAGAGGATACACACAGCAGCTATAATGAAGTTTAATGTTTAAATAAGAATAAAATGTCAGAAATGTAAGTAAATCTAGGAAATCTCGTATTTTGCTAAGTGAATATGGGCGTGTCATTAAAATTTATTTTGTATCATAGCAGGATAGATTTTTCTCGATAAAATTACACTTTTAGTTTCTTAACTATAGTCTAATTTTAGTGTGAAATTATATTTTAGGGTGAATTACATTTACCTCCCGCATAGTTTGGTAAAAATATCATTACTCCCTTAGGTTCTGAAAATTACACACACCCCTTGACTATTTAAATTAATAATAATCAACCCCCTCGTTGACGGAAAAAATGAACAAAAATACTAAAATTGATATTTTTATTGTGTTGAAAGACAAAACTAACATTATTTTATAACTTCATTTTGGCCAAAAATCGTCAGATATTTTTGTTTTTTGATATTTTTTTAATGTTTAACTTCGATCAAAAGGAGTAAATGTAATTTTTAAGAATCTCGGGAGGCAATTAGTAGTTTGACCAAATCACATAAGAGATAACTATAATTCACCCTATTTTTTATCATATTTCATAGGGTAGTCTTATGTATCGCCCTCATTTTCTTATCTCCTACACTTTTTTCCAAAATTTCCCTTATGTTTCTTAATTACCGTCCCAAATTCTTATCTTTTGCCTCCATTGAATGACAAGGTCGCGGCCATCGATGTTTGGTCTCTTCATCTGCGGACATTGAGCCGCCACGCCCCAACCCACACCCCCCTCCCCACCGACGAACACCCCCTCAAATCCACGTCATTGCCCCTCTCTTTCAAACCCCAAACCCCAGCGACAGACATCCCCTCCAAAATTCCACCTCCCGATCTACAAGGTTCCCTCCATCGACGAAAAATCCCACCCCTCCCGATTTGTTGGCTACTTGAGCTACCCTCCTTCCACGAACGGAAAACCCCCCTCCATCGTTCGTCGAAAACATCGACGGTTCTCCACGGATCGTTCGGCTCTCAATGGTTCTCGATAGTCAACCACCCCATCGTTTGACGGTTCTCCACAGATCTTGTTGGTTCTAGTTCGGCGGTACTCCTTAATCTCGTTGGTGTCATCCGCCCCTCCCTCGTTGGTGTCCTCTAGGTCGGCAACGAGCCGACGACACCCTCACTTGTTATTACTGTTAGGTTATTTTATAATTAAATATTATGAATGATATTTTATAAATGGTTAGGACAATTTTTAAATAAGGAGACAATAAATAGGAAGAATTTGAGGACGGTAAATAAGAGTTCACTATTTCATAAGCTTTGGAATGGGTGAATTTGTTTTGAGAACGAATCCATTTTGACCTGAATCATCTATTTTAATAAAAAAAAAATTCTTTTCTTTTATTCCTATAGTAAAATGATTATAAAAAATTCAAACTTAAAATATATCAAAATAGAGGTCCATCCAGTCAAAGTAAGTTTGCTCGAGTAAAAGTTGGTCTGTTCGAGTCAAGATTGGTTGACAACTCAAATTAACATATAAACAAGTTGAAAATATTTTTTATTATTTTCTTTATACAAGAAAGGAGGCCAAACGTTTAGGTTAAACCGTAGCTACATTTCTAATGTGCGCCACCATCTCACATCATTTTCTAGCCATCCCCGAACTTTTTCAGGAGAATCCGTGAGTCGAAGGCATCCCCGATGCGCAATCATGGCTGTCCAGTCCTTCTCCAACAATCGTTGTATGCCTCAGACCAAATTTTCATGGGCATACAATCCATCCGTCGGCTGTAACATTATGTTCACCGCTTCCTCACAATCCAGCTCCATTTCCACCTTCCGACAGCCAACTTCCCAAGCAAAGCGAGGCATAATTAGCCAAAGGGTTTAACTTTTGCAGCTCTATATCGAGAGCACAACAAGAGGCTATGACATGTTTGTGTGGACACTAGAGGCAGCCTAGAGGTTCAAGAACTATTAAGGAATTTCAACAAATTATTAATAGTAATGCATCAATCTCCACTTTTTCAAAATTGATAGGTGAATTTACACCCCCTATTCCTACCTAAATGGACTCAATGATGGAAGCTTTTTAACTTGATCATCTGAAAAATTGATGGACAAAGATGTATCCTAGTTCTTCTTATCTCTCCTAAACCATAGTTTGAGAAAAACAAGTAGTCCAACAATGGAAAACCCTATTGATACCCCTATAAACCACATTGATGGAGTTATTTCCGGGTGGTGGACTTGTGAACAAAGGGGAAATTGAGTTCTTGTTTTGTTCAGAACGGCAGGAGTGCAAAGATTCGGATTGCCTGAGAATATATCCAACAGATATTCCCGCACAAATGGGAGGGGTATTGGACCAGAGAGCATATTGTTTGAAAAATTCATGGTACTAGGTAAGAGATCAGAGATATTTTCTGGGATCTTCCCTGTTAAGACATTACTGGATAGATCAAGAACAGTCAGTTGCTTAAGTGAAGATATTGAAGGAGGGATGGAAGAATTAAACTTGTTGTTTTGCAGGAGCAACAGATTGAGCTGTTTAAGGTTGCCAATTTCAGGAGGTATTGGACCTGACAGGAGATTGTTACTGAGATCAATTTTCTGCAGATTGATAGCTCCAGAGATTTAGCCAGGTAAAAGCCCTGAAATACTGTTGTTTTGCAGGAAGATTTCAGACAAGTTTTTCGCATTTGAAATCGTCCTGGAAATCGAACCATTCAGGCGGTTGTTACTCAGATCAATGATTGAGACATACGGGAGCGCTAGAATCCCTCCTGGACTACTTCCTTCCAGCTGATTGGAACTGACTCGGAAGCGCTGGAGAGTTTTACAGCTGCCATAACTTTCAGGAATTTGTCCAGAAAACTGATTTTGGAGCGCAAGAAAGTATATCAATTTACCTCCCTGGCATGCATATGGTGGGAGTTCTCCTGAAAGCTGATTTTCAGAGATGTCCAGCCCTAGAAACGGTGATGATCTTCCAAGATTTTCAGGTACTTTTCCTGTGAAAAAATTCTCATAAAGAAGCAACAAAATCAAAGCTGTTGAGTTTCCAAGAACTGCAGGAATCTCCCCTGTTAAACTGTTGTTGTAAAGAAACAAGACCTGGAGCTTGGGAAGACTACAAATTGATGCTGGAAGCCTTGTCAAATTGTTGACAGAAAGGTCCAAACTTACCAGCTTGCTCATATTATCAAACTCTTGAGGTATTTCACCTTCAAGTTGGTTGCCGAAAATATCAAGTTCTTGCAAGTCTTTTAGTTGTCCAAACGCAGATGGAAGCTGGCCAACAAGCCGATTCCCACTCAATTCAAGATCAGTCAGGGATGTCATGTTGCCCACAGATCCTGGAATTTTTCCATTTATATTACACGCCGACAAGATCATAACCTGGAGATTCGTCAGCCTGGAAATGTTCTCTGGCAATTCCCACGAATCAAACATTCCGTTTTCATTGAAATTCACAAACTCCAGGCTTTTCAGGTTTGTGAATGAAATTGGAAACTTTCCCTGGAATAAGTTATACGACATATCAATAAACCTCAGGGATTGCAAAGCTGACAAGTCTGGCAACCTCCCGCTCAATCCAGCCTGACTGATGTCGAGCTCTTGTAAGAAAGAGCAGTTGGTGATTCCTCCGGGGAAGCTTCCATTGAGATTGTTTCGGCCGAGATGACGAAGAATCCTAAAATCAGGTAGATATTGGCAAACATCATCAGGGAACTGACCTGAGAGATGCCATCCTGAGATATCTATCTTCTCAACGTTGCCCTGGAGGTTACAGCCGATTCCTTTGTAGCTGCAATAGTTGTAACTGGATTCATTTCCATTCCAGGTGGACAACATGTCCCCAGAGAGAGATTTCTTCATTTGAGTCAAGAACTGAAACTGGTTTACAGCTAAAATATAATACAATAAGAGCAAAACATGAGCAATATTAATGGCAGAACCAAGTTACAAAGGAGACGGTGAGGAGCCATGAGAAGTAAAATGTATTTGTAAAGTTAAGTGTCTGCAAGGAGACGGTGACTAGCGAATAATTTCGACCGAAACAGAAATTCAGCCTACATTGCTTCTTACCGGCCTTTTGGCCTTTTTCTAATGCAACCGAAAATTGGTTTCGAACAAAATTTTTTCTTAGAAAAAAAAAAGGAAAAAAAAAATAAGGCCAAATAGGCTTTCGTTCAAGAGGAAAACGAATTTTATGAAGGATGGTATTAAATATTGTCTCACTTCTCTTATTTCTTATTTATTTTTTATTAAAATGCTCTTGATAAAAAATATTAAAAAAAAGGACAAAAATGATAATTTAAAAGACCATAGGATATTAAGAGTCCACTTTTATAAATTGTGTTTTATTGATTTAGCGTGTATTAAGATTAAAATATTAGTTGCTTCAAAAAAAAATTAAAATTTTAACAAATATTCTCCAAAATGAGCCCTTCAGCTTAGCAATGGAACATAATTAGTTCCAATTTTCTGCTGAGCACTAATAATATTCTTTTTTGAGTATCTTGAATAAAAAACTAAAATGTGGAGAATATAAATTTCAAAAAAAAAAAAAAAAGTTTGCTCCACACATTTCTACTCTTCTATCTTTCCTCTATAACCAGATAATATTAATTACCCTAATTCCTTTCCTTTTTCTTTCTGGAGAATATTTCAAGTTTACATGCTTAATTTTTTTTTTTTTTTATTCTTTGCTTAAATTTCAAGCATGAGAAAATGAGAATCACATAATGATTCAAGGAGTTTTTTTTTTTTTAAATTAACAATTATTGGTTATTTCTTTTTTTTTATTTTTTTTCTTAGAAAGAAATGTAATTTTGATTTACTTATCATATATTAGTCATTTGACAAAAGGTAATAATTTAGTGGTTGAATGAGATGGAATAGTTTTGACCTAGTGTAAG
The DNA here is from genome assembly GCA_030378225.1 of Knoxia roxburghii. Classification (NCBI taxonomy): domain Eukaryota; kingdom Viridiplantae; phylum Streptophyta; class Magnoliopsida; order Gentianales; family Rubiaceae; genus Knoxia; species Knoxia roxburghii. The sequence goes on from CM059423.1 coordinate 39,952,441, forward strand.
CCCATTTTTATTCTCGTTTGGGTCAAAAAATGTCGACCTATTTTAAATTTTAAATCTTACAAGTTATTTGTAGCATAAAATTACTATTTGTACCAAAAAATATGTTAAATTTTTAAAATGCCCCTTAAAACTTGAAATTATCAAATTCATTGAAAAATCGCACATATTACACGAGAAATCGATGTAACAATCGCACAAAATAATAAAATATATAGGAAAAATTGCACCTACTAGACGAGTAAAACATGTAAAAATCGCTCTACTAATTCAATTGACCATGTGAGATTTTTACGTGCCCAATTGGATCAGTGGGGTGATTTCCCCCCTGTCCAAGCGTGTATTGCACGTAATTTTTCCTGATTTTGCCTATTTGTGATTTTTGGTAGTTCATGCTATTTTTTTTTATTTTTAAAGTTTTGAAGGTTTTTTTATTTTTTTACATGAAGGGCATTTTTAAAATTGTTTTTTTTTTTTTTGTTACAAATAGTAGTTTTGTGCAACCCCATTTTATATTGGCTGATTCATGATTAAAAACAATGTCACATTAAATCAATCCCAAACTAAAATAACTGTAAACCTTAAACCCTAAACACTAACAGTTAAAATAGCTTAATTATGATATAAATACCTATACACTAAAAAAAAAAATTTAAAATAGGTTAAAATGAATTGATATGGGTCAATTGAGTAAATTATAATAAAATCAACCCACAGTGCGTTTGATGCAAGCCAAAGATAATGAGAGAAAGGTAAAATAAATTCAATTGTTACTTTTTTTGATAGTAAAGTAAAAATAAAGGTAATTAAATTATTTTAATGAAACGATCAAATTATTTTAATGAATGTTTTGCTAATTTACCAAACAAGTCAAAGTAATCAAATTTCTTTAATAATTATTGAATTATAAAATTCTAATTATTTCATTCAGATTGTCTTGCATCAAATGCACCATAAGAAAAATTAAAAAAAAAACTTAAAATATGTTACATAAATGGGCCAGGTGAAAATTGGTTAGTTTGAATCAGCCGAATCATGATTAAAAAACGAATATATATATATATATATTATATAATTCAAAATATGTCACATGGATCAGCTTAAATTAAAATAGTGCTGATTATCTTTGTGAATCATCATATCAAGTCAGTTTCTTTATTATTTATTCAATCCTGTATTTTTTTTTTTTTTTTTCCGGAAAGTAGCCATTCTCTTTCTTCATGAGGGCAAAAAATAAAAATAAAAACTTAAAGGGAGGTATCAGTAATCATCACAAGTTAATATATAATTTGTCCAAAGTTACCACCAGGCGAGAGGGATTTTAACTTTCGCCGAAAATTTTGAAACCTTTTCCCTTTTGGCGCCATTCTCTTCCGAGCTATGAAATCAACAAGGTAAGTTCTTGAATCTCTCAATTGAAGCTTGAAAATAAAAGCCCTCCCCTCCTTCTCTTTTCTTGTTTGTTTTCCCCTAACAATTGTTAGTTCTGAATTTGAACTTGTTTAGGCTCTCTGATTGATATGTGGGGAAAGAGAGAGAGAATTAAGCACCGGCTTTCATTTTGCTGACCCGTTTTTTATTCCCCTACAGTAACAAAAATACCATAAAAATCCCAAATTTCTGAACTTTTTGACAGATTTCATCTTTCCGGAACATGGGTTCTTCAGATTCATTGTCACTTCCTTCTGGTTTGTTTAATTTCTTGCAGAAAATGTTAAAGTTCTTCATATTCTGCATTAACTGTTTGTTTCAATATCTTTACGATGAAAACTGACTAGGCAAATGTTGTTGGCTGGGAAATGTTCTCAAAATCTTATCTTGTTTTGCAGTATTGTTTCCATTATTTATGTTTTGATTGGGACTCTTTTTTTTTTTTTTTTTTTTTTTTTGTGAATAGAACCTCCAGATATTGGAAACTGGTTCTCGAGCTATGTGTACCAGTCTCCAGAATTTAATAGTGCTGATGACTTCAAAGATTCGGGTTGTTCAGAACTAGCAGAAACTGGGGATAGAAAAAAGGAAATAGAAGAGGATTTTCATCAAATTGGTGCTGCGGGGAAGGATGAAAAGTCTACATCAAATGGTGTTCTGACCTGTAAAAGCCTCCCTGGATGTGATAAGCGGGCTAGTCAGGCGAGTACAGTCCTCCATTTATGCATATGATAATCGAAATATTATGATTTTCTCAAAAAATTTGGTGCTTTTTAATTGTTTTAAGAAGGGATGGACACATTCGGTAATATCAAATGACACAGCTAGTTGCTGTCTCACTTCCACAAACATATTTCTAAGCTAGTTGTTCATGTTGCAGTAAATTGAGCTATAGGATATATGGTTTTCACTCAAATCAGTAGTATATAGTATTGGAATAACTGGTGCACAGACATTCCCTAAAGATAGGGCTCATTTCTGGGAGTTCTCCTCTAAAGACATCAATACCTATTGCTTTTGATTCTTCATGAGTTCTTTTGTTAACAATTTTACTAGTGAACTGATGTTTCGTGGGTTCGAGAAGTTCTTGATTGAAATTTAGCTCATTGTTTCCATGTTATGCGTGAGCTTGTGGCTTTACTTACATGCGGATTGTTTGGACTACATGTTGGTAAATTTATATCACACTAGAACGTTTATCTCTTGCTAATGGCCATTAGAAATGTAATTATGCAGTCCTTCTTAGGTAAAACAAATTACCTTTCATGTGTAGCTTTCATTTTCCCCCATCTGATTAGCTTGCAAGATGAAATTTGGTATGTACTATTTCGGCAAATTATGAAGTAGTTCAAGTTCCACAGTTTTATAAGCATTGACTTTTGATTTTCGAGGTTTGCTGTCCGTTTGTTTGTCGTAGTTCTAAATTCGTTAGTGTAGCTAACTAATTATGATTTTAACATTAGCTTCATAGACATGGCACTTTCTAATGTTTTGTTTTGTTTGATGTTAACTTTTATCAGGTTTTAGAAAGTGCAGACTCCCTCTCACAATTTTCAGGTATGGATGACTAGTCTTGCGGATTATTAACTGCTGAAAGTGATCCTTCTATTAGGCATTGTGAAGACATATATACTCTGGATTCTTATTCTTCTAAATACCTATTCTCATTTAAGTCCATTTATGATATCTATTCGAAGAAACCACATAGAGCAACCTCTGAGACTCCACATTTCGAAAATCAATAGTTTTTCTGTATCTGTGTATCAGAGCCTCCAGATGTCAAGAACTGGTTCTCTAGTTATGTGTATGAATCTCCAGCACTGGACACCTATCACGAATTCAGGTCACATCCTATTGAGAATGAAAGGGAAAAGGGAGGAACTCATGCTTCAAACTGTAATGGACAAAAAGAAGAGGAATCAATTAACATCACAAAAGCAGTTGAGCTACATGATTTGGAAGTTCCGACCATATCTTCTGATGGGATCAGCAAATGTTCCAATTCTTTTGGAGAGAAAGAGTTCCACCAGCATCATTTTGCCAAGGTAATCCTAATTTTGGTTCTAGGATATTGCAACAGAACATTAGCGTGCAATTCTGATGGCCTGTGAAAACCCTCTTTACTCTCTAAAGATAATCCTTACTGGAGTTTGAAGGCATCTAAAGCTTTTCTTTTTACCTCTACTAGCACGATAACAGGTAGCACTGAGTTATGATTCATTATGTAATATGAGGGTGAGGGTGATAACTTCCAGAGGAATTATTACATTCCCAAGTTTCTTACTCTTATTAGATTGTCAACTCCAAATACTTCAATTGCCATTCTTGTTAGGGAAAGTTCTTATTCCAATGAGATTGAAGGAAAATTTTAATCTTATTCTTCTGTTTCAATGCGCATGATCCTGGTGCAAATTGAATGCTCAGCACTTGTTTGTTTGCCTTATCATTTTGTAGCTGACAAAAACAACGTTCTTATAGTCTTCAAATACACAATGTTTCTCAGGGTTATGGAGCTTCTCAGTGTAAATTTAAGGCTGAATATTCTTTGCTTATGTGATCAAATTTGTACAATCCATCTTGCCAAAACATACTGTGCAAATGTCTTGTATTTTATGTTTTATGGTGAATTTGTGTTTAGCATGTTAAAAGATGCCTACTTGCCCTTGCATCTCATTTACAGGATAGCCAGAAAGCTAGCAGAAACAAGAACTTGAATACGCTGAATGCTCCGGCTCCTGAATGGCTTCCACATCAGATTCTGGACAAAAGTTGTGGCTTAGCCAAAGATTCCGAGATATCATTCATCAGTGGAAGTTCTCCGGGTAACTTCGGCACTAAGGTCAACACGAAGGCTAGTTCCCAGTTGTTGGTTTTCACAAGTACATCGGGAAGCAAGCAGGGTGGGACTAGAAAACCATTTCAAAGCAGTGATCCAACAGAAGAGAGTTTCAGAAATGGGGCTTTAGCAGAAGGCATGGACCTTATAACACCTGCAGAAAAGTTGAATTCGGACGTGGGAAATCAAAAGCCAATGAACAAACCAGCTGGTGGACATGCCAATAAAGAAAATGATGGAAATGAATATGCAGAATCTGGGTTCATTTCAACTAGAAAGAGCAAACAATCTGAAGAACGGAATTCTTTCAGAAAGCCAATCAAGAATGAATTCAAGATTCCTTCAAAGGGCAATAAGGAAGCTGTAGAAACAACAAGAAAGGCTCTGTCAGAAACAACCAACTTTCAGGCTTCAAATATGTTAGAAAGTGCTGGAAAATGGAGGTGTCCTCAAAAGAGTAAACCATACTTAGGCCCTCCATTGAAGCAGCTTAGACTAGAACAATGGGTTCGTCGAGTTTAATGCTCTCATCTGGTGAACATCCAGGTCTGTTCTGGAAGCCATTTTGAACTGAATGGATTGGCTGTTTTCCTGGTCATTTTGTCGAGCAGCTTAAAGGCTCAAGCTCAAAGAACAGGCCAGCGTAAAGCACACCTTTGAGTCATGTTGTTGGAAAGAATTTAGTCATAAATATGCAAATTCGAAGTAGTAAAAATTACACAAATTGATCCTTCACTTTTGAGTCATGTTGCATTTGTTTCTAATATTTAAAAAGTCTCAATTTGATCATTTAACTGTCTAATTTATAATATTCTTTCCATCGGGTTTAATTTATAATAGTGTCAAATTTAGTTATAAATATTTAATAATTGACAAATTTAGTTTTAAATTTTACTATTTATAACATATTTAGTCATAGTAATAATTTTTTGGGTATTTAACAATTAAATTGTAATTACATTAACTCCAATTCTACGCGGATGGCATATGGCACATGATTAAGGGTCTCACATATGTTTTTTACTCAAATCAAATAATTAATTTGGGTAAAAACTTTGGATAAAAATGTATATAGAGTCCACCATAAAGTGTTAGTGTTGTGACATAAAATTTGTCATTAATATAGTGTTTGAGGATGACTGAAATTATAATTTAATTGTTAAATACTCAAAACATACTATTAATAGGAGTAAAAACTAAATATATTTTGAATAGTAAATTTTATAACTAAATTTATCAATCAACAAATATTTATAACTAAATTTACCGTTATATCATACTATAATAATTATTTTTGCATTTTTTCTATTAATTTATATAACATGACAACAAAATTAAATTGTATTTTTATGAAGTTACAAGCTATAGAGGAGTGCATTTGCAATATTTTATCAATAATATTTTCCCATTTTATTTTACTGATTAAGTAATTAAGTTTACTATGAAGTGAGATTAAATTTTTTTTTTTTTTGAAAAGACACTGATGAAATAAAATTTTTTCCAACAAAATAGTTACAATTTAATAGAGGTGGTTTCAGGGAGATTCTGCCACCCCACCATCTTCCTTTTTCGTCCAAAGACAAATTTTAGAACCCAGAATCACTAAATCAACTCACGAATCCTTAAATTCATTGAAAAGATCGTGGAAAGATAAAGAACCCGGAAAGGAGAAGGATAAAACGATGTTGATTTTACCGGCAACTGCAAAATCTGTAGGCCAACAATGGCTGAAGAAATCAAGGTCACTACAACTGCTTTCCCACCTCAAACAAAGCACTTCTCATGAATCGCAGTTCCAGAGCATGAGGACCCTTATTATACAATCGGCTTCTGATTCCGTCAAGCTGGAAAAACTCTCAGACTTGGATTCCGGTAGCTCATGCTTTTTAAATTATGGTTTTTTAAAACCTGAGTCAATCTTTTCAGTGTAGTGTTCTTTTTTCTCATCCGATTCCGGAACCCTTTACCCCATTTGAATTTACTTTACTAATTAGTTGGGTTTTAGAAATGAATTTGTTAAATAATTGAATAGGGGTTAGTTCTTTGCTTTGTTTTGGTTTAGCCCGGGGGAGAGATGAGAGGAAAATGGGCTAAAGGTTGTGTGTGTTGGCTTAAAGTAAAGTTTGTTATGTAAAATGAACAATCAGGTCCAAGCATTTTGTTACTTGCAGGAGTTGTTGAAGTTAAATTGGACAGGCCTGGAGCTAAGAATGCCATAAACAAGGATATGTCACATGCTTTGCAGCATACTTTGGAGGCTATTAATAGGGATCCTTCAGTGAATGTTTTGATGATCTGCAGTTCTGTTCAAAAAGTATTTTGTGCTGGTGCTGATTTAAAGGTGAAATTTTAGCTTCTTGTTTTGTTTAAACATTGATTTCATAGTGTCTTAGCCTGTTTGAAGAAATGTAAAATCTAGAACAAGACAGAAGATTGATGTTTAAGTTTCCCGTAGTTCTTAAGAACAATTCTTGTTGTCAAAGTAAAAATCTCATACATATCTAACAGAACGAACTTATGAATGGACTATAAGATTATTTGTTTTCTAGTTTTTTTCAGACTATAACCTTACCGTTGGAAATGTTCCAATTCGGTAAATTTTGTAAATTAGTCACCCTGTGGACTTTTATACTCTGACTGTTTTCCGGTTTTATCTGTGAAATGTTGGTCTTACTCTTCTTTTGGAAACATGGTTGCTTGACTGCTCATTTATTTTCTTCTTGGTGTTTTTCTTTGGAATGAGATCTGCAGGAAAGAAAGGGAATGACTGCACATGAAGTTCAGAATTATGTGAATTCTCTGCGTTCAACATTCTCATTTTTGGAGGTCAGTATTTATTGTTTTTAACTATCCTCTGAAATCTTTGGTTTTGATGTTACTCCATTATATTTGCATCTAACAGACACATACTAGTTCATGAAATGTATTGTTTAAGCCTCTTCTTCGGTAATCCTTGTCACTTTTAGGGACTTCATATTCCTACAATTGCTGTTGTGGAAGGTGCAGCATTAGGTGGGGGGATGGAAATGGCATTATCATGTGACCTCCGTATATGTGGTAGATTTTTTTTCTGGTTTAACTTTACATGCTTCAATTGTAATAGTTACTCTTCTGAATTTGTTGTGTGACCCTAAATAATGCAGGGGAAGATGCACTCTTTGGCTTACCAGAAACTGGCCTTGCTATAATACCAGGGTGTGTGCCCCCATCTGTTACTCATAATCCTGAATTTTCTTGTAAACTTGTGATTTGCTTGCTACTTGAACGATCTTAAAGGAATGTATTATTTGCAATATCAATGTTACAAAATCTTTCATTATTTTCGAAACATTTTAGTGTTGTTAACATTTGATGGATCAATGCCTGCAGAAAATGATATAATTTCCAAGATGACTATTGTCTACCAATATATCTTTACCCCTTTCATGGTTATTTGGTGCTGTAAAATCCCTGTATCATCTTTCTTATTGTGAAATTTTAGCATTTTACAGAGCAGGCGGGACACAACGGCTTCCTAGATTGGTTGGCAAATCAATTGCAAAAGACATTATATTTTCTGGCCGTAAATTTGGTGGTAGAGATGCAGCCTCAGTGGGTATGCTAAATTAAGTTACTATGTGTTTGATCACTTTGTCCCAAAATGAATAAGATTTGCTGTAAATGCAGGCCTTGTCAATTACTGTGTGCCCGCTGGTGAAGCTCGTACTAAGGCGCTTGAAATTGCACGAGATATAAATCAGAAGGTATGTGTCTGCCTCTTTTGAAATATCTCATATTGAAGAAAGATGTTTTATTGTTTCCTCATATTACTTTCATAGTTAAATAAAAGTAGATAAGCTAACCAGTTATGTACTTGGTGATGTTCTTCATTTGGCAACTATTAGTTTAAGGGCTCCTAGTTTGTGAATATTAGAGTGCTCAAACTTGTCGAAACACCAAATCACTTGAAAGAATCCTGGTTACTTCGATTTTTACATCCTGACTGGCTGCAAATACTGTGATGTTGACTTTCATGAAACTATCGCAGCGTCTGTTTTTCTGTTTTCGCCAACTATCTGCAGCATTTTAGGCACTTCCTGTTCTTGCCATCTATCTTCGAGATGAATGTACTTCTCTGAGACTATGTTTTGACATTTGAGAAAAGAAATTTTGGAGGTGTACTCTTATCTGAACCTGCAGAATTTCACAACTGTAACTAGCACATTTTCGTCGTAGGGGCCATTAGCGATCAGGATGGCGAAGCGAGCTATCGACGGGGGCCTGGAGAGGGACATGGAATCAGGTTTGTCACTGGAGATGGATTGTTATGAGCAGCTCCTGAACACAAAAGATCGATTGGAGGGGCTTGCAGCATTTGCTGAGAAAAGAAAGCCTGTATATAAGGGTGAATGAGTGATCAAAAAAAAAAAAAAAAAAAAGGGTGAATGAAATAAATTGTAGTATTTTCCATTCTATCAAAGGAGGAAAAAAGGCTTACATTAGGAAGTATAAAACCAGCAATAATATGTGAAAGCTTGTTTAAGCACATTCTTTGAGTCTTATTTAAGCCTTCTTTTTATGACTTGTTTCTTTTTTCGTTGGTTTTTCGAATTTGGTCCCTCCATTTGATATTAAAAAGAACTTTAAAAATTTCCTAAAGTTTCAAAATAAAAAATGTTACAGATTTTCAAGAAATAACTTAATTATTTATTTTTAATTTTATTCTATCTATTAAATTATTTATTAGGAGATAATATTGTAATGGAAGTTGAATTTAAGATGAGTAACATTAGTCACTTAAATAGTTTTAAAAGTTAGTTATATGGTACAATTATAAGGATTATAAGGATAATACTCTGTACTTTTTTGACATGGTAAGAGAGCATTAGGTGGTAGACATCTGATAAATTTAATATAAGTTTTTGTCTTATTTTTTTAAAAGAAAATCAAAATAATTTGTTCAGTAGTTAAAAAATAAATAAATAAAGACAAATTACAAAAAAAATATTTAAAGAGAATCACGTGTAATTTAGTTTAATTCTCTTTTTTACTAGTTCCTTCTAAATACATAATGATGGGTTACTTAGAAAGTGAATATTAATAGAAAAACTCGAAGTAAGATTGACCAGTTTATCCGCACATTTATTATCTTCTTGCAATAATGCTTGAACACTATCCTCATGCTTCTTTCTCTATCGGTTTCATAATTTATCGCCGTATATTTCAATGAGACCCCATCATCCAGTAATCTTACAGATAATTAGAAAAAAAAATTTACGATCTGATTCAATTATTACACTGTCGACACTCCATCGACAAGGAAAGGGCTAAACAGCCCATGACTAATAACAAGTTGCACTTAAAGGGTTGGATTGGTTTAACAATGACCTGCGAGTCATATGGGTTAATTGGAAAAAAAAAAAAAAAAAAAAAGTTAGTCCCATCACAAATAGTTATGATCGGATCGACAACGAAAAAAATATAGACTTGATTCAATATATTTGATCTCTGTCAAAAATATCTATTACTTTATATTTTTAAGTGATTTTGATCAATTAACCTGCTATAACAGGTTTTTGTATTAAGTTAAAGCAAGTCAAAGGTAAAAATAGTCATTTTAAAAAGATTTAAATCCATTTTGGTCCCCAAAATAGAAGTTATTCTGATTTTGATCCTTTTTTATTTTTTTATTTCATCATCAATACTAATCCTACTTAAAAATTTTTTTTGGTAATTATAGTCATTTTTGACAAAAACTTATTGTAGCATTTTAATATATTAAAATCGCTTAAAAATATAAACATAATGGGTATTAGACCAAAGAGTGAAATGACTTTTTTTTTTTTTTTTTTTTCACTAAAATTGCATTTTTTCCGACCGGCGACCCACAGCACGTTTCCCTCCTCCTCTTCCGGCCGCTCCCATTTCACTCAATAGGAAAAGGGCGTTTTCCCTTGACGACTTCGACATTTCTCTTCAAACAGTAAAGTGAGCTCCCCTGGTTCTTCTTGTTGGTTTGGCATCTCTAGGTTCAATTACAACAGAAGATTAAACAAGTGGTTAAACAATTTCGGCAGAGGAAAGCTTCTCGCTCTCGCAGGTACTGCTCAAATTATTTTCTGTTTGCATTTAACAGTTGTATGATGTATTTAAGATCTGAGAATCATGATTTGTGCGTCTCAATTGATTTCTTGTCTTTAAAATAAATCAGTTTAATTGGATTAGAATCTAAAGCGTTCAGTAATGATAATGATGATGATGACTTTAGTAAGCTCTTGCATTGTTGATAATCATTTTTGATGGATGCTTTGTAGCTAGTTATGAACCTTGAATGCATGTAATCATGGTCAAAAAATAATATTACTAATAGCAAGAATAAGATGCATTGTGATCAAAATAACGTCTGCAATGGTAAATACCTTTTCTTTTTCCTGAGAACTTCTATTTGGCGATATTCTGACTTTGCTTAAGCAGATTTTATGCCCTGCTTGGGCAAACTGAAACTGAAAACTTAAAATTTCCCGATCCATCTGAAGGAAGTTTTTGGTTTGAAGTAGACATTCCTTTGGCTTTTAGCTCAATGAACTTGAGGACACCAGGGGATGACACCCCTTTGGGAGCCTTTCCAATTGACCTTGATGAAGCTAAGATGTAAAACTAGTTATTGACAACATGTTGCATTGATGTACTTGCCTCAGTATTTTAAATTTCAATTTGAGCTTTCATGTGGAAACTATTTGTAGATAACGAAAAAGTAAGAGAGGGGTAGTTGTGGAACCCGTTTTTGCATTGACTTGAGAGATGACGCAAGATTAATGGATTAAAGATCTAGGCATTGTTCATTGAAAGATGAAATACAGAGATTTTGCAAGGGTGCTAGGCATTTTAAGTACTTTCTCAATGCGAATTTGTATGGATGTTTGCTCCAAGAACTGATTCTGCTTGCTTCAATTCTGTGAACAGAAGTGCAAGATCACATTGTTCAATATAACGAATCTTGGATTAGATGAATAAGATCATGTGAACCTAAACATTTATGGATTCTAGAATTGGTTGGTTCACCAAAAGGCAGCCAAACTGTCTGAATTTATGAAACATTAGAATTAGTATGACAATTAAATAGTTTTGTAGAAGGATGAACCAACTATGAATTTTTTGTATTCCCTTACTCACAATGCGAATATTTAATGTTGTGCTCATAAAGCTCTTCGATTTGAATTTGGGAGTTTCATTTGAAGGTTTTGCATGGGTTACTCTTTTATGGTTTTCTTTTTCCCCTTCTTCTCTTAACCAAGTTTGGGAATACTGCCTGATGTTTCTGCTAGCTTATGTCTTACAAGTAGAATACATTAGTTGAATTAATCTATTTCCTTGATTCTTATGGTTTATGGAAACTAAGTTTGTTGCTTCAAAGACCTGATTTATGAAATTGCTGTTGTGATTCTTAAGAAAATATTCTTAGGACAGGTTGACTTGGAGATCCTATGTGTACGGCCTAACCAGCTCCAGCCACAAGCGGAATTTACATAGAAAAGCCTATAAAAGAATGAACATTTAAGAAGTGAGTGAGCCATTTTCGGGTGAATGAAGAAAATTGCAGATAAAGAAGAGACCAAAAGTACCTAGATAGTCAACACAGTGGGACTTTGGAACTTTTGCAAACATCATCAGCCGTGGGAGTGAACTCTAACTTAAGCATTTCATTTGGGTGCTTGCTGTTTTAGAAATGCCACACCAAAGTACTATGGCTAGAACTCTTTTAGGGCAAGTTCTGTGGAACTTACCGACATCGTTCATGAATGAAATTTCTATTACGAAGAATTACAATCATGCATCTCACTGTTGCATGCATTTGCAGTGGCGAATGATGACAACCAGCAAAAGGGTTCAAGATAGGAGCAAGAGAAAACGAGTTCATGACCTTGAAATTGCTCTAGAAAAGCACAAAATACTTTCCAAGATTATGTTTATATTTGAAATTTTGAAGCAACAGCCTGAGCAAGTCATGCTCGTCAAAGATTTAGATAGACACAGAAGGCAAATTAACCTTCCAAAACCTCACAAAATATCTGCATTTCTTAGGAAATCTCCTAAACTTTTTGAGTTGTATAAGGATGATAGAGGGCTTTTGTGGTGTGGGATGACAAAATTGGCTGAGGACTTAGTTGAGGAGGAGGGAAAAATCATTGAAGGTAATAGTGGTAAAGCTGTGGAATATGTTTCGAGGATGTTGATGATGTCGGTAGATAAGAGGCTTCCATTGGAGAAAGTTGCTCATTTTAGGAGGGACCTAGGACTGCCATTCGATTTCAGGAGCAAATGGGTACATTCTTATCCTGAACATTTCAGAGTGGTTCGGCCATTTATACCTTATGATGAGAGGGAATATTTGGAGCTTGTTGGTTGGAACCCGTCTTGGGCAGTCACAGAATTGCAAAAGAAGTTAGGGAAACTTGAGGGTTTGGATGATCATAGTCATGTTCCAGGATTGCTTTCATTAGCTTTTCCAATGAAGTTTCCGTCTGATTATAAAAAGGTGTTGTCTCGATATAATAAACAAATTGGTCAATTTCAGAAGAGGGAGTATTTGTCTCCATATGCAGATGCTAAAGATTTAAAAGCCGGCTCACCAGAATTTGACAAGAGAGCAGTTGCTGTAATACATGAGCTACTGAGTTTCACAATTGAGAAGAGGTTGGTAACTGATCATTTGACACATTTTAGAAGGGAATTTGTGATGCCACAGAAGTTGATGAGATTGCTGCTGAAGCATTTTGGTATCTTTTATGTTTCAGAGAGGGGTAGGAGGTTTAGCGTGTTCCTGAATGAGGCTTATGAAGGTCCGGAATTGATTGAAAAGCATCCTTTAATTGTTTGGCGGGAGAAGGTCGATAACCACATAGGCTATAGAAAGAAAAAGAAGGGAGTTAGGGAACTTGAATATTTATCTGACATGGAAGATAAAGACATGTTTGAGAATGAAAATATTTGTTTTGATTATGAACAACAGGATAACATGCATGGTTTGGATGATGTCTCAGCTGGAGGCAGTTCTGAGATGGAGATTGAAGAGATTTATGCAGCATACAAGGATTGAAACTTTGTGAGAGATTGTCCATACAGGGAGATCCCTGAATGCAGAGACTGGTTCTCTGTATCGGAGCGGTTGAAAGTTCAATTGCGTTTATCTTTATCTATTTGCAATAGCAATACACCTGACGATGCTGAACAATAGACAGACTTATATACACAGTGGGGAAGAGGCAAAGGATAGATTAAATTGGTGCCATGTGCTGAATTTGGGTTTAATACTGACAGTTCTTTTGAGGTTTGGTTGTGCCTCCCGATCAGGGAAATGCTTGAAGTTTATGGATCATTTGATGAAGAACTTTTGGAAATGGTTCCCAAGCAGGTGGTTGCTGTGCGGTTCCTTTATGCTATAACCTCTATGATCTCTCATGGATGCCGTCTTGTTTACTATGAATTCTTTATGTTCTCTTGTTTAGGTGTGAAGGTTGGCTGATTTAAGATGGAATTTTATGCTTCCAGACTGAAGAAAGAATGACGGAAGACAACATAATGAAATTGGGGCTGTTGGATTTACAGTTGTGCAGAATGGTCTGTGGTTCAAATCAATCTGCTGATTCGAACCAATTTTTTTGGATCAGTTCAGATCGGTTTAGTTTGGTGAGATTCTTTGGACGATGCGTATTGATGTAAAGTTAACCTTAGTTCCTGCATCGTTTCCTTTTTAACCCTATTCTCTCTTATTTTCCTTCTAAATTTCCAACTCGTTCTCATCGACAGTCTGGCAAGATGATAACCTCAACTTCAGTCCTATCTGTGATTTCCTCCTACTTCTGTTAACCCTTCACTTTTTCAGTTTTATTCCCCATATTCTTTCCCATTTGGAAGGCTGAAGAGCTGATGTTCTAGTCTACTAAATATCCCTCCTCCCTTCATCCAGAAGTATCTCACTGCCACTTGTGGTGTTCATTGGCTCAAAGACGATCTCCATGGTCCAATTTCCAATATATTTAAAGAATGTTTCTGCTGATCGTTTCAAATTCTTGACGATTGCATGTCTTAAGGTTCAGGCTGAAGCTGAAGAATGACTGTTGTTTATGAATAATTTGAGGTATTTCTTTTGTTATGATTTGTGACCAATTGTTTTAAATGGATTGTTGATTTTAGGAGTGGGATACGGTAAATGTTTCTGTTTGCTCACAAAACAGTATCTGGTATTGCATCTTTCTTCAGTTTTATTACTTTTTATCAAGTGTTTTGGTAATGATTTAGGCGTGCTAGTGCTCAAGCTATTTAGACAATATACTATGTTGTACTGGTTTGGGGTAGTTAATCAAGGTTGGATCTTTCTGAATCATTGATTTTTTGGTTTTTAACTACCCTGTTAGCCTGTTAGCCAAGATCAACTCTTTTAGTTCTTTGTTTATCCAAAATTTCTTTTAAAAAATGAAATTTCAGTGGCTTTTAGAGTGTTTTGACATGAGGGGGAAGGTATTTTGGAAGAACAAAAATGCAATCTTTGGATTTAAAATGCTTCTTCGTTGAATGCTTCCATATCTGTTTTGTTGGTAAGTCTAGATGGATATGATGGCATAGTAAAAGCTATGAGCAGGATTTATGGTTGAAGGTTGGAGAAAAAATGAAGAGGAGAGCCCTTGTTTTCTTGTACCAAGTTGTTATTATTACATTGTCACAGTCCTTCCTCTTCGAAAGCAAAATCATTACATGTATTACTTTGTGAAACCTTGGTATTGGGTTGTAATAAAAACGGTGGGTTGCATTCTAGAATTGAACGATGATCTAGACTTCGCCCTACATTTCCTTTTACCTCTGACTCAGAGCATAGTTAAACCTTAAATGCTGATCCTTTGAAGTCTTTTAAGTGCAAAAGTGATTCCAGTATATGTGATTTCACAGCTTGAGTTTTCTTATTTGGCTACATTTTCTTGATTGCATAGAGAGGATAAAGGACTACCTTTTGTAGTTCTTGATTTCTTGTTAAGCCTGGCCAGCTTGTGTTACTTTTTACTTATTCCTACAATAGATTTTGGTTGCAGATGGTATACTTTAGTTAGAGATAGAAAGACATGAGAGCAACAACTGCATTGCATTATTCTGTCGACGCTGAAACATAAGCATATTGGGTGTGTTGGGTTGAAAATTCAAAGTCAAAGGCCGCACGGGTATGAAGGTCAAAGTTACGGATAATTCAAAATACTAATAAATGGGACCTTCCAGACCGGACGGTTGTCTTGTCTCTAATGATATCCGGTCCAAGTCAACAAATAATGGTAAAAGGGTCAGACCCGAAGCTCTCTACTGAAGTGATAGGGCGTGAGACTCAAGTTTTAAGCTTCTGCCTGGAAGCTCCATCCCAACCCTACCGTGTTCTCTTATTTATTATTTGAATATATTGTGATAGAAATATCTTTACTCTTCAATCTCGAAAACATTGTCAAAACTAAAGTACAATTTTGATTTCAAGATGATTAGATAAAAACGAAACTGTATTAGTGATTATTAGAAATTGTTTAATAGTAATCTAACTTTTCATCTTAATTTTAAAAGGAAAATGCAACTATTTTTGGTATAAAATTCACAAAAAATCTCATAAGGGGAAAGGGATGATGTAAATGTTTCTATCAATTACTTGATTTTACTGATTATTAATTGACCTATTTAGAACAAATAATATGAATGGTATGCATTTGTATAGTTAGCATGTTGACTATGTTCCATCTTACTCTTCATCTTGTTTGTTCATTCCAAAAACATTTTCTAAAATTTAAAATTTATTTGTACATTAATTTTAGTAATCAAAAATATAACTTAACTATGCCATCATAGTTAATATATTGTTTAAATTCAAAATATTAAAATAAAGGTGAAAATGTTTGGGTACGAGTCAAGTGGCCTTCTATCATTGTTTATTTAGCAGATAATATAAATAAACACAATAACAAAATAAATTGTAAAAAAAAAACGTTTTAAATTGAATGGTTAATTTTATTTTTTTTAAAAAAAAGTAAATGGATTACGCAAATCAGCCTGTAAATGACAATTATAACTTATCTAATTAGAATGAATGGAGCTACAGAAAGTGACGGCATGACACGAGACGATGATGCCAAATCTTGTTTAATTAAATTAAACAAGCTAATTAAATGGATAGCACACGACTACTCTAATTTACTTTAATATTATAATGTAATATGTTTTGTGCAAATATTTACTTTTAGTATCGTGATCACAAACATTAAAAATGTGAATTACATCTACCTCTTTTATATAGTTGATATAGTTTAGTTAAATTATTAACAGATTTTTTTGACAATTATATTTACCTTATCAAACATTCAAACTTATAACAAAAGTCCCTGATTAACAACAAAAAAGGAAAAGAGCAAAAATGTTGACCTAAACATTTTTGTTGAGTGAAAACATCATGGGAAAAAGTTCACCCTCATAACTACTCAAACTCATTTTAATTGAAAATATTGCCATATTTTTCTATATTTTAACTTTTTTGATATTTAATTTCAGTTAAAAGCGTAAATGTAATTGTAAAAATTTTTGGAAAATGTATAGATAATTTGACTAAATTACAGGAGATAAATATAATTAGCCAAAAAAAATTCTTTGTTCAAAAATTTAATTCGATTTTAAAATTAGGAGTGCAAATGAACTGAGCCGTGCGTAAGCTATTCGCGAGCAGACTCGGTCAAAGTTTGGCTCAAGTTCGAAGTTGATCGAACTTGAGCTAAGCTCGAGCCGATTCGTTAAGGCAACGAGTCGAATTCGAGCCTGTAATGTATAGGTTCCGTAAGCTCGTCGAGCCTATATATTATATATATTTATTTATTTTATAATAACATAATAATAAATATTTTTAAAATTTTTACGTTTTTATCTTTATTCTCCAAGCTCAAATCAAGCTCGGCTCGTGAGCTCGAGCTGAACTCGTGAGCTACCGATCTCACGAGCCGAGCTCAAGCTTGATGATATTTCTTAATCTCGAGTTTGAATTCCAAAAAACAAGCTCGATTGAGCTCAAGTTCGAACTCGAACCTAACTATTTTAAAGCGAGCCGAACTCGAACTCGACTCTACTCGTTTTTGATTGGTATAAATCTAATGCTTATCAAACATGATAAAAGAAGTTTTATCTAGGATTGAGAAAGATAAGTTTCTTTATATCATTTATTCACAAATTAACCATTTGGTAAGTATGAAAAATATATTCTTAATTTTTTATTATTTTTTCATGTCTCTAAGAAAGATTGAGAAAATTATTTTTATATAACTTTTTTAATCCAATATTTTGTGTGTAGCGAAATGAGCAATTCAATATTTTATTTATATAAAATAAAAAATTAAATATATTATATGATGAATTAAAAATCCTTAAAGGTATAACGGAAAGGCCAAAGTTAGAAGAATTCAACTACCTTGTTCTTTGCCACAATACTAAGCAAGTGTGTTTGACCAGCATTCTTAAAACGTACGACTCAAAAATGTATTAAAACGACTAAACTTTGAATCTATAGGTTTCGAAGTTTGATTGGTGGAAGTTCTTGATTTCTTTCTATCTCTCTTTCTTTAAAATAATTATATTTAAAAGAATATTTTTATTTTTATATTTTTACTACTGAATTAATAGCTAACTGTAACTTGTATACTTAATTTATAAGTGCTTTTTTACTTTTGTTGTGTTTTTCATTCTGATATATCTAAAAGAAAAAGATAATATTAAATATATATACTTTAATAAAAATGAAAAAGTATATATTAAAAACATAAGTAAAAAGAGTGAAATTAAAGTACAAACAACTTGCACCCTACAGAACAAGAGACTCCCCCTTTTAGTTTTCACTTAGTAAATGAAATTTCTTGTTTCTTTCCAACATCTTCGTTGTTAAGAAATAAAAATCGATAATTTAGTAGTTAAAATCTCAATTTCATATTAATAATTCACAATATTAGTTATTAATATAAATAATTTATTTTTTTTAATTTATTGTTAATTAATTTTAAATTGAGTGGTGATATCCAATAAAAGATTAACAAAGTATGGACCAAGGATATGTTTTAGTTTGTAACTATAATTAATCAAATCAAATTTTTCTAAATTCATTAACAAAAGATTTTCCCTAAGTACAAGTACATAGTGTACTATATACATCGTCCAAATTCATCATCTTTTTCTCATTCAAATTTTTTTCCCCATTACCCAAATAAATCACTAAGATTGAATGCTACAAATTTAATAAAAAAATTGGATTCAATTCACCACCCCAAAGAATTTGACCCGATTTGAAATTCTGCATCTTCCGTTTCTCATTTCATCAATGTCGGCTTCAACTGTTGCTCAGTCTTCTTCCTCCGCTTCGGAGTCCCATTCTCCGACGATACACACGATGACGATGAAGACTCCGGGGAGGAAACGGATGACGACCTCTTTGACGTAATCCTTACCGGATCGGGCTCACCCGAATTAACTCTCAAAGGAAAATTGAGCATCGCACGTGAGCCGCGCATGCGATATGCCGCCTTGTCATATGCCAGCGCAGCATCTTCCGCCGTCTCATATGTCCCAAGCCAAACTCTGGCCCCATTCTTCGCCGGATCCCTTATCTCCGCCGCAAACTTCCCCCACGGCCTCCTTCTGACGCCCCTGTAATGTTTGCCTCTTGGCGGCACCACCCTAGCTTCTGCCATCACCCTCGCCGGCTCCTCCACAACTATCAGTTCGGACTCTGGCTCCACCTTAATTACATTATTCGCAGTGGCCATTGCAGAGGAAGCATAAGGAACAGCCCACCCAGTATGAACGCTGCTGTTTAGCATTGCGTAAATGCCCATGTCAAAGCCACCCTGAATCCAGTTCTCGTCGAAAGAAGGAAATGACAAACCGTTTCCAAAAGGGTCGCTAAATCCGCCATGATCATCCCCTGGTACAGCGGCGAAATTGCAGAATGCCGGAGCTTCAGACTCGCCGAGCAGGTGGCTACTGATGGAGTCAAGAAGAGCTAAATCAGCATCAAGATCACAATTATTTTCGTAAATCATCTTCTGGGCTCTTGTTTTTTTTAACAATTATTAACTGAATTATGTGGGATTTCAGATTTCTGCAGAACTAAAATGGATAACAGAGACGATTTTCGCTTCTGAGAAAGGGGGTAGGAAGTGGGGTTTATAAAGGGTTGGATGTTCATGCACCTTCTCGGAATGGATGGTTTTTTTTTCAATTATTAGTGGAGGAATTTGTTTGGATTATGCAGAATTTGCAACATTCAAACTTCATATTAATTGTTAGAATATTTTAAAGCTGGGAATGAGTTTCTTGGAAATTGCTGTAGGATAGCAAGTTGATATACAATGAAATTAGGCATGTGCGCAAATTCATAATTTTGAAATTTAGAAACTCAGGACTTCTTCTCATTTACGTTCTTATCCTAGTTTAGTTTCAAAGTAAATGTTATTACTGCTTAAAAAAAAATGTTATTATTATTATTATTATATTTTATAAAATAAACTGAAAAAACTACTCACATCTCTTATCACCCAATATATTTCAGACACAAATCTAAAATAGATGAGTCAATCTATCAAGTTAATCAGACACGTGGGGTCCACTTATTAAATTTGGTTGTGGTGTGTTTTTTTTTTTTTTTTTAAACAATTTGGTTGTGGTGTTAAGATAGTAATAAATGAAAAAAAAAAAACTTTCGAATTATTTATTTCGTGACAAAATATATTAGTTCCCACTTGTGATTGGAATTCTAAGAAAGGGTTTTTAATAGGAAGAAAACTTAGAGAAGGGAACCTATGCAATTGCAACAAATTTTGGCAGATAGCGACAGGGGTTTTTGGAGCTGACGAGGTTTACGAGGCCCTGTTTTTTAAGTCACAGTTGAGTAGTTTAATCCGGTTCCGTTCGTGCAAGTTCTTGATTCCAGGCTTCACCTGGAGGCCGCCAATCAGTGGAATTCATCCTGGTTCTCTTATCAAAATCGGGGAGAGGGGGATGTATTCAATTTGTCTATTTTTAAATTAAATAATATATTTTCAAATAAAAAAAAAGAGAAAAATAAAATACATTTTTATAAAGACTATGAAGGATACATATTTAAAAGGTGTTTAGATTGACAAGTAAGAATTAACTTAGTGATAGATTTTTTCATTTATGATCAGTAAGTTTTGAATTCGAATCATGACGAAGAGTCATTGAGATACATGGAGACACTCAGAAGGCACTCATGTGCTTTTAGAATTATAATATTTTATAACTAATGTATTATTTAATTATATTTAAGATATTTTTATGTATTATTTTATGTGTTTTCATGTTTTGAAAAATGATACATTTTCATGTTATAACTGATGTATTCTCTAATTATATTTGGTATAATTTATTATTATATTTGCTAGAAATATACTCAATGAGTGCAATATAAGAATTGACACCATTGTATAATTATGTGGAAAATAAGAATAAGTATAATGTGCAATAGTTAAATTCAAACCAATTAGTAAAGAAAGAAAAGATTCAAGATTTTTATATGTTTATATGTAATTTAATAAATTATTTTTACATAATATAATACATTCTAACATATTTCTTCCAATATAATTTTGGTATGAAACTAAACAAAATTAGTAATATAATTTTGGTATGAAACTAAACAAAATTAGTTCATAAATAGAAATCAAGCGAAACTAACCCAACAAATAGAAGTTGTTCGGATAACCCACATAATAGAACACAAACTTAAAATCAATGGATAATAAATAGAGAGATCCTAAATCAACGACTTATTCCATATAAGTTGCAATTAACTAGATCCGGACATTGATCAAAATTCGATCAGAATAACTCTGTTAAAAAAAATTATGACCATTTCAAGGATGGATACCCTTCCTAGCAACCGTATAGTGCTGCCTTTGAAACTAATATGACGATCATCAAGATAGTAGAATTTAAAATGAGTGAAAATTTAATTATGATTAAGGTAAAGTCAGTTAAGTACTTTGAAAGCTTAGTTAACGTTTTCTTAATATGTGTGAAATTTTTAAAAACACTTTTTTAGTATGAAACTAATAGAAATGGATGAGGAAAAGTTTGAAAAATGTTCCATCTTTGATATTCCATCTTTGATATTCGGAGGATTAATTGATTTTAGGCAATTAATTGATGATCAATTGAAGAATAATAATAAGTCTTAGCAAAAGTAATTAAAAATTTAGGAAATGTGTCAATTATTAATTCAACAATGATTAACTGGCATTCTTACTTCTACCAAGTCCCACTAATACTTTTCCCCATCCATTGATTATTTTATCCATAAAATAAAGTTGCCATACATTATTAATCTAAGGGACCCAAAGCACCCCCTTCAACTACTTTTCATTTAAAAATATATTTTCGGTTTATTTTTTAAATTTTTTTATATTTTTTAAAGTTGTCATTTTTTTCTTATTTATCACCATTTTTTAACAAAATACCCTTATTATTTATTAAATTAAAAAATAATAAGGGCATTTTAATAAAAAAATTGGACAAAATGGTAATCTATGGGGTGACAAATAAGCAAAATTAGAGACAAGATTTAGACGTCCACATATAAAATCTTGGGTGAATTACATTTACATCTTTTGTGATTTAGTTGAACTGTCAATATACTCATGAGGTTCTAACAATTATATTTATCTCATTAACCAAGTCAAATATCGAAAAATGTCAAAAGATAAAAAAATTTGACGATTTTGTCAAGATAAAGTTAGTTTCGTCTTTCAACACAACAATAATATTTACGTCAATATTTTTGTTTATTTTTTATGCCGGCTAAATACTGGTTGTTATGAATTTGAATGGTCAATGCGATTTATACCATAGTTTTAAGATTATCATATAAAATAGTCCATTGCATAGAGTTTAAAATCACTTTAATGTGATGACCCCATTAACGCCCATTCTTTCTCCTTCTAATTAATGTGATATTACCATTTATGAATAAATTATCTTACCTAATAATCTTAAAACTACACCCTTTAGAATTGGTCAATATTATTTTGAAAACTTGAAGTGATATAAGTAGTTTAATTAATCACAGGTAATTTTTTAAATGTGAGAAATTATTCAAATTTAATTTCAATGTTTTTGCATGTTAATGAATTATATTTAATGACCAAAACATCAAATCAATTGGAGGTTGATTGCGGCTTGTTAAGAAAAATATTAAAAAACAAAAAGTAACGAAACGATCCAAAGTTTTTGGTCTATGGCGACGGTTTCTACTGTTTGTATGGTGGGCTAATTAGCTTGGAGATACTGACCCAATTAACTTTTTGTGACAATTGAGTTGTATCATGCTTATTTCATTAATTGTCCGCCGCTAATTGTAGCTTAAAATCAAAATCAGTTTCATAACTAGCCAATCATGCTCTTTGTTAACTTAGGTGAAATTAGAAATAAATCCAATTATTTCGTCCCACGGATAATAATGTATATTATTTTAAAATAATACAGTAAATAAAACTATTATAAGACAAAAAAGCATTATTATCTGAATTACAAATCTTGAAGAAAAAAATACAAAAATAGTTCTTATAATATGACATAATATTAAATTTAGTCTTAAATGATTGATAATCTACTAATTTAGTATCAAATTTTGATATTCACGACACATTTAGGTCTAATAATAGTTTCATTCGCGTGATAAATCTTATACCGCGTGAACTAACACGTTATCATGGCTTGACATACATTTCTTACCTAAATTATCCGTTCACGTAAAAATATGTATGTTGAACCATGATGACGTGTTCATCCATATGGCATAAAATTTGACATTCATGTGGCATTCACGTGCTATAGGGTTTGATGAAAATACAATTCAACTGTTAAATATTATAAAAATTATTATTATGACTAAATACGTTGTGAATAACGAAATTTAAGACTAAATTTGTAGACTATCGAATGTTTAAAATTAAATTTCACGCTAAATTATACTATGTGGACTATTTTTTCATTTTCTCCAATCCTCAACTACAAATGTTTTGGGTGCAATGTATCTTGAGGCCTCAATATTCGCCTTTAGAATGTTACTATTTGACCAAATATGTTAATACACACATGTTTTGTATTCACATTTGTTGTACATCAACTAATCATATATACTAAAATTAACTAAATTTGAATTTTATTATTCTTTTTACTGAATTTTACATCAATAGCGTTTTAGATAGAAAAAAATTAATAAGTCTTAAATTTGAGTCGTTTTCTTTGTGAAAAAGGGAAAAAAATCTTAAAAGAGATATAAATTTTGAAATATCAAAAAGGATGAAAGTGAATTTTACTAAAGATAATATTAAAATTTTAAGGGAATATTAGACTTTGAAGAAAATCGAACATTATGTTATGACTTTTTTTCAAAAGTCCCCCTTCCCCACAATAATTGAAGACAAATAGCCAAAGGGAAAAAAATAATAATAAAAAATAAAAACTGTATACCCCATTTGGCAAGTGTCTGTCTTGAAAATGACGAATGGCTTATTATGGAAACTTTGACCATTGAATCTCATCCCCATATATACTACAAAGAAGAAGCTTGACTTAGAGCTTTATAGCGTATATTATGAAAATAAGATATTATTAATGTAACATAAAATCCTAAATTTCTATACTAAGCCATTTTTTAAAAGTGAAAATGAGTTAAATTTACATCCATTTGTAAATCGTAATAAGAAATAAATTCTTTTTACGTAAATTTGTGAGACAAATTCAATGAAAAATTAAAGATATTCAAGTAATTTAATACAATAAATCCTCAATTTTTATGAATTAAAGGACAATTAATTCTAACTTTGCATTTATAAAAAAAAAATAAACTTTGACATTGATAAGAGGGTTCGAAAAATGTTACCTCCTAAACTATGGCTCATTTTCGATTCATAAACTTGTTAACTTTCAAAATAGCCTAAATTGCTTTTAAAATTTCTCGTAATAAGGAATGTGTTAATTTTAATCTTTCTTAAATTTTTATTAATCAAAATATCTTGCTTAATCTTTTTATTTTTACTTTCTATTCATTCTGACGAAAAAGTTAAAAAAAATAACGGTGAAACTCATTTAACTGCTAATCAAACATTTAACTGCTAATCAAACATACTTTTTACTTAACTATGGTTTATTCAATCTATTATATGATTCAAATTCTTCTTATTGTTCAACCTATTTAAATTGACCACCAACTAGAAAATGATTGAAACCCTAAACGAGTTGAACATTAAGGAGGATTTAGGTTGCGAAATGAATTGAGCAAATCATAGTGTGAACTATGGTTAAATCGTTCATTTCCTTAACTTTTTCATTAAAAATGATAATACAAAGATTAAATAAAATTATTTTAATCGATTAAAATTTAAGAGAAGAAAAGTGATATATCTTTTATTTGGATGGGTACAAAAGCATTTAGGTCTTCAAAATAGTACTCTCTTGTACCCAATAAGATGTTTTTTTTTTTTTTTTTTTTTTTTTGAAACAAAGCAAATACACCCAGATATAAATTATCAAAATACAAAAGATAATGTGAATGTTTGTCCTTTAAATTTATATTGTTTGTTTTTATATCTCTATTATTTTACATAGTAGAATCGCCGTCTATGCTATTCAGAAAACGGCAAAAAATTGCACGTGCGAATCACCGCCATTTTTGAGTGTGAGTGTATTCCAGGTCTGTCCATTTTTTTTGACGACAGAATAATGCAAGAAAATTTAATATTGTTGGCTAAAGTAAATTTTAAAAAAGAATACGTCAGCCATGAACCTTTTGTAGAATTTATATAATTATAATTTTACTATAAAACACGTCGATTTTAGATATTATGATAATTCATTTTTTATTTAAAATTAGAAAAAATAAATTGAATTTTTATAAGGAGAAAATTGCAAAAATAGTTCCATCAAATTTAGTTCTAAACGTTTAGTAGTCGACAAATTCAGTTTTAAATTTTGATATTCACAACCCATTTAATTTTAGTAATAATTTTTTTAGATAAAATTTGCAACGCCCGTGACATCCATGTAGTATAAGAGTTAACGAAATTATAATTTAACCATTAAGTGCCAGAAAAATTATTATTAAGACTAAATGTGTTGTAAATAATAAAATTTTTAATTATCAAACGTTTAGAACTAAATTTGATAATGATATTCTTAAAAGAAAATTCTTTTCTATAATTTCATATTCTGTACATAAATAAATAAATAAATAATTTGCTCATCAAAGCCAAAGCTCCAATTTTTCGATTTTGGCAGCAAAATTGAGTTTGATGATGAATAATACTAATCATATGTGGTCAATTAGTATATTTTGGTTAGTTTATTTTTATTATTTAATTATATTATTATTTTAATCTTAGAATTTTCGTTTTATGTATATAAATAAAAACGTGATCGAACTGGAGACTGCAACCGTGCAACGCAGATTCTTGGTAGCTTCTTAATCTTAATTAGTTTGCGACCAAAGTCACACTTAATTACCTTTTAATCCCTTTTGCCCTCCTCATAAGCCACACTATGACAAGTTATTTACAGTTACACCCTCCCTCCTAAAATATAATTAACTTTTTTAAGATTTATTTTATCAGTCGTAGCACAATAATAGTGATATTTGTAATACTATTTTAAATTAATAAATAAGATTATTATTTGAGTTTACGGTAGATTCATAATATGAGATGTTATTGGGGGACTATTCCTGTAATTTTATTTGAGTTTACGTTAGATTCATAATATGAGATGCTATTGGGGGACTATTCCTGTAATTTATTATATTTCATTGATAAACTTTGGGAAATATTCTCCGCTTTTTTTAAAAATATTTTTTAGGATCTATTCAATCTAAAACTAATTAGATGACCTTTTTATAGTTTTACATATTGAGTCACTATCAAGATCTAAGGTTATATAAGAAGAGATTTTTCAAAATATACACATCCAATGAAAATTTAAAAGCTAATTTGACTAGTTTATCTGTACAAATATTTTCTTACCTACAAAAAATATAATGAAATGATATCTTTCAGTCTACGTTATAAAGATTTCTTATTTGATTCTTAATGTTGTGATAAGGACGGTCGTAATTTGTCGTTTTGTTTAATATATTTACTGCTATCACACTGTTCCAATTGTATCTTCTTATAATATTTTTATCATACACAGGAGATAATTCACTCTATGAAGACGAAGAAGGGATCAAAAGGATGGATGGCAATCAAAGTGGATCTAGAGAAAGCTTTTGACAGAGTTAGCTGGAATTTTATTCAAGATACTATGGAAGATGCATCAATTCCTCAGTTCCTCACAAAAATCATTATGAAAAGTCTTCAATCCGGAACAACAAGAATTTGCTGGGGCAAAGAACTGTGCACTCCATTCAAGCCATCAAGGGGAGTAAGGCAAGGAGACCCGATCTCTCCTTACCTATTTATTCTATGCACGGAAAGATTAGCTCAAACCATCAAAGTGGAAGTAGAGGAAGGGATCTGGAAGCCATTTACTTTGGGATCAGAACAAATGCAAATTTCTCATCTTTTCTATGCGGATGACCTCATCCTTTTTGCAGAAGCAACATCCCAACAAGTAGACACCATTAATAAGGTATTACAAGGCTTCTGCGATTTCTCTGGTCAGGCAATCAGTAAGAGCAAACCGGCCCTATACGTTTCACCTAATCTGGATGCTCAAACAGCTCTTCAACTAAGCTCCAGGTTGGGGGTTCCTCTAGTTCACGATCTTGGTCGATATTTAGGGGCACAATTAATCTATGGTAAGGTTACAGCGGATACCTATAAAGGTATAATAGACAGGGCACGTAGTCAAGCAAACAGATGGAATGTGAAGAACATCTCCCTTGCAGGAAGAATTACACTCTATAAATCAGTGGTAGAAGCAATCCCTTCATTCGTCATGCAATCAGCAATCCTCCCTAAAAAAGTTTGCCAGCAATTGGACAAAACAAAGAGAGATTTCCTTTGGGGCAGCACTTCAGAGAAAAGGAAAATCAGTCTAGTTAAATGGGACGAAGTGTGTCAACCAAAAATAAAGGGAGGGTTAGGCATCAGAAAAACAAGAGCTGCTAATGAAGCCCTTATCCTCAAGCAAATTTGGATGCTTCGGTCGGATAAACACAGCATGTGGAAAAACGTTATTTTAGAAAAATATAAACCGCTAGAGAAGCAGATTAATCCAGAGCAACCCAACAAAGGGGTTTCTCACCTTTGGCGTCAGATTTCCTCACTATGGCAAACTTGCTCTCTGGGAATTAAATGGGAAATAGGAGATGGAAAATCAACAAAGTTTTGAAAGGACTGTTGGACGTCGAACGAGAAGCCATTAATGGACTTAGCCACCTGCCTTATACTAGACTTGGAGTTGAACAAGACAGTAGCGGAATACACAGACAACAACGGCAACTGGAATTGGCAAAAAATCTCACTATTTCTACCAACAGAAGCATGGAGGAAAATAGGGGCTGTCTTCCCGCCAAGAACCGAAGTAGGAAAAGATAAACCTCAATGGAAACTAACGAACAATGGAGAATTTTCAGTTTCCTCTGCTTACGAGCTACTGGCAGCAGAGCAGTGGAATGAAGAGAAAGATTCCTGGAAAGCTATATGGAATTGGAAAGGCCCCGAAAAAATTAAAACTTTCCTCTGGCTTGCCCACAGAAGGGTCCTCCTTACAAATGCGGAAAAAATGCGAAGACATATGTGTGAAGACGGAGCATGTTGTTTTTGCGGCCAACTCGAATCAGACGATCACACCTTCAGACATTGTCCAAGGGCAAAGGAAATTTGGAGACTGCTCGGCAAAAACATAAACTCACGAGTCTGGACAGATTGATGTTTCTCTGATTGGTTACTCACTAACATTTCTTCCTCTTCCTTGCAGGAAAATATTCCCTGGAGCATTTGGTTTGCCACCACCCGTTGGATGCTGTGGAAACAAAGGAACAATGAGAACTTCAACAACAAATACGTCTCAAGACAGGATTTATTCATCTCCATCAAAGCCAAAACCAAAGAAATTAACTGGGCGAACATGCAGCTAATTGTGCCCCAAAAAGAGAAGCCCAGTCACCCAAGGTTCATACAGTGGATACCTCCATCGGAGGGATGGATAAAAATCAATGTGGATGGAGCTTCTAACAACACATCATCAAAGGCTACAGCAGCAGGACTTGCTAGAAACAAGCATGGCAGATGGCTAGGAGGATTTCTAGCAAACTTGGGCGATTGCTCACCACTCTTGGCAGAACTATGGGGAGCCTTAAATGGGCTAAGTTTTGATTGGCAGCAAGGATACAAAAAAGTAATATTGGAGCTGGATAATATAGCTGCAGTGAAACTCCTGAGTGACACGTGGGACTCTAATGGAGCATACCACAATATTATGACACACATAAGGAGCTTCTTGGCTAGAGATTGGGAAATCTCAATTACTCATAATTATAGGGAAGGGAACATTTGTGCAGATATATTAGCAAAAATGGCATGCAAATTCCCTATGGGTGTGCACATTTTGCAGGAACCTCCTTCTTCTATTTCAGTTGAGCTTGATAAGGATGCAGGAGGAGTAGTTAGGATTAGATTACCAGTTAGATTTAACCTATATAGGTTCCACAGTATATAAAAAAAAAAAAAAAAAAAGACTTCCCATAATTCAGCAAGGAGTAGAGAACAGTATCCTACGTTCAGCCATCGGCCATGATGATTTCTAGCTAGCCTTACTCCCGTTGCATTGGATGATCTTGCATTAGGCCCAAACAGATAATGGGTTAGTGGGCCTCCATTTCAGAAATTTGACGTACATTCACCAATAATGCTAGCTTATAATTTATAGCCCGTGTATATTAAAATCTAGATTTATAAATAGGCTTTCATTACGGGCCTAATATTCCAAAAATTGGGCTTACTTTTGGTTACATCTTGTAGGGCCGAATTGCTTTTCCCAGCCGGATGAAGTTTTACAAACCTTTTTTCTCCTTTTGGTAAAACGTTTTAACCATTGAGGAGAAAATTATCAGTTTATATTATTTATATAATTTTACAAAATTAATGTACTTTTTAACATCAACTCTAATTTTTCAATTGATTCTTTTTAGTTATAAATATATTTTTACCTTGCACAATTTAGCCCAAAGCTCACCATATCCTCCTCAGAAAAAAAAAAAAAAAACTTATTTCAAAAAGAAAAAGAATATCTAAAACACTAATATTTATATTTCTAAAATTAATATATAAAATTTTATGTTTAATAATCTAATTGCTATAATTTTTTTATTAATTTTATATAATTTACATCTAAAATATAAAATTATGATTAAAAATAGTATAATAAGAAATATTTTTAATGAGTTATATCTCGTAAAAAAAAATATATGTATATTATCAAAACAAGAATATTATTAAAGAACGGAAAAAGTATATAACATATAACAAACTAAAATTACAATAAATTATCCCTTTTATCCCATTAAAAGAAACATACTCATTAAGTTACATTACTGACAAACCAAATATAGAAATCGGTATTCATAATATATATATATATATATATATATAAATCGGTAAGACTAAGTATTATTAATGAAAATAAATTAAGATTACCAAATTCTAAATTAGAACATCAGCATGGTTAATTATGTTTTCAAACATTAATAAAATCATTTTCTTTGTGATGCGACATGCGTTTGTTAGTTTAAAGCTTGGTGTGCTTAAACTAATTAATTATGTCATTAGATGACTAATTATGCTTTAGTGTTTTATCAAAAAAAAAAATTATGTCTTAGTGTTGTGAGTCAAAATGGTTAGCATACCTTACTTAAGAGCTTAGAACTAGCATTGTTGACTTCAAGGTCAACGTTTTTTTAAAAGCCAAATAAAATTATCTAAATTTTTTTTTCAACAATTTTACACTTGAAACCGTCTATACTGGACCAATATTTAAATTAAATAAAGGGTTTTGCTGGCAAAAAAAATTGAGTCAGTCTCTCTTGATTAATTAGTCCATCGGCTGACATTATATCAAGTTTAGCCTTCACAAATTGTGATTAAAGTAAATGAATTCTTAATAAAAAACAAACCATAAATAACTTATTATTATTTTTTAAAGTTTTATAATTATTTTAGGTATAATTTTGTTTTAAAAAAATTAAAATTGTGAATGTAGAGTGTTTAAGTTTGAAATTTGATTTTTATTATGTTTTGAGTAGTGTTTTTGTATAGAAGATTTAAAAAATATGTATTAGAAATATAAAATTTTGTGTAAAAATTGAGAAAAGATTTTCGAAATATGTTGTGAATTATAAAACAAACATGCTGGTTTTCCATGGAAAAAGTTTGTAGCCAAACAAAGCCTTAAAGGTACTTCAATAAATGTATAATTTTATATTTATTCTTAATTTTTATTAGTGGATCATGCATTTTTATGACTAACTATAATTATATTTTTATACATAATTTGCCTAATTTGTATAGTACCAACAACAACTGAGATGCGAAAAAAAAAAAGAATTATAATAATAATTGATCTTTGTGTGTTATAGTAGAAAATAAAAACTATATATTATTTGAATAATATTATTTTTATGGGCTAAAAAAATAATTAAAGATATTGTAAGCATTCTTTTAATTCAAACAAGAAATATATTTAATTTATATAGAGAGGAGGAAACATTAAGAAAAAAAAAGAATAGAGTTTTTTAAAAAGATATTGTCAGCATTTATCTCTTTTATTTTCTAATACGGCTTTATTTTCATCGTATATTTTTATGCCGTTTTATTTATAGTGCTGACTGCACTATATTATTCGTAAAAAATTTGTGTGATTAAAAATATTTTAAATAAAAATATTAAGATCATTTTAAGGATAAACGAGAATAAACGTCCAATGTACAAATAGATATCCACACGTACTATAAATGTGTCATATATGCAGTAGTATGGACTTTTTCAAACGAGTCCTATTCAAATTAATCCTACATTTATAAAATATTTAAAAGATAAATAAAAGAAAACAACATTACTTGGAGTAAACGCCTTAGTTATGACCCTATGTTGACCTCAAGTTCCCATAGAAGATATTACATGTAATAGCACTCCCCTTTTTAAAAAAAAAAAAATTAATAAAATATATTATAAATTTTAAGAATTATTTTAATTATTTTTTATTCTTACCATTTTGATTATATTTAGTAAGAAAAGTATTATAAAATGTATAGGACCACCATGCAATTTTACTCTCACCCCAGTTATACCGCAAATTATATCCTGTATCACTGTGTACATGTACCACTTAACACATCACCACTCTCACTATAAGAGAGTGAGATACACGCTCTTTTCTTCTTCTTCTTCTCCAAAAACCCAGATCCTTCTTTTTCAAAAAATCATTTCTTCTTCTTAAAAAATCAGTTATTCTTCTTCGCCGTACTCCATTTGAAACCGCATTTAATCAAAATTTTCATTCAAACACAGATTTAACGGAGATCGACAATTATTTTTTCCAACAAACAACACCAAATACAACGGAAAAATCACTTCTTCTTAAAAAATCACTTTTTCCTGTTCAAAAATCTCTTCTTCTTCTTCAAAAATCTCTTCTTCTTCTTCAAAAATCTCTTCTTCTTCTTCAAAAATAACTTATTCTTCTTAAAAAATCACCACATCATAAAGTATAAACTGTATTTGATGGATTTACGGAACCTTATTTTCACGATCTGATGTTGGGTAATGTATTAATGATGTTATATTCGTGTTTTCTTATTCAAATAATGCTCTATTGCTCCGAAATATGATATATAAATGGTTTCCGTGAGGTATTGGCACTTTCATGTGAAATGGGTTGCTTCTGATTCTTCCCCGCTGCTGGACTTGGTAGAACGCGTTATGGGACGTAACTAGACGTTGCAGGACGTTGCGGGATGTTGCGGGATATAACGGGATGTTGCTGCTTTGTATTTTGGACGTTGCGGGACGTAACAAGACGTTGCGGGACGTTGCTGCTTTGTATTTTCGGACGTTGGGGGACGTTGCGGGATGTTGCTGGACGTAACAAGACGTTGCGGGACGTTGCTGCTTTGTATTTTGGACGTTGCGGGACATAACAAGATGTTGCGGGACGTTGCTGCTTTGTATTTTCGGACGTTGGGGGACGTTGCGGGACATTGCTGGACGTAACAAAACGTTGCGGGACGTTGCTGCTTTGTATTTTCGGACGTTGCGGGACGTTGCGGGACGTTGCTGGACGTATCTGGACGTGGTGCTAGTTTTTTCGGACGTAGCGAGACGTGATGGACTGTCTTCGTGAAAAATATCAGTTTAAATTCACACGCATAGATGTATACATTTCAGGACGTGGTGCTAGTTGTTTTTGACGTGGTTCTAGTGTTATGAGACTTTGTGGACTGTCTTTGTGAAAAAAATCAACTTAAATTCACATGCATGGATGGATGTAGACGTTTCAGGACGTGATACTAGTTGTTTTTGACGTGGTTCTAGTGTTAGGAGACGTTGTTGAAGGCGGTTTGGGCAGATCGAAACTCCAAAAAATGTCATATTTTAAAAGATACGAAAGATTTTTAATAATTTCAAGGGTTTTTTGAATTTTTGACGAAACATTTGACATGTATAAAAAATAGTTTTTTACGATTTGCATGCATGAAAACCTTGTTCCTCCGGGGTTCTACTGACCTATGTATTGGGAGATGGGAAATTTAATATTGACAATAGTGATCTTTTAAATGACATGTACAAAAAAGTGTAATTAAATGTCAACTAACTTTAAGTGGATTAATGGCAATTGAATTTTTTGGAAAGTCACAAGACTAAAATAACCAGGGTTCGAGTCTCGCCCCTGACAATTTTTTTTGGTTTTTTCCTACTAATAGTTACTTAAATGGTATCTGCTTTTTACATTACTAAAATCAGCTAAGCCGTTTTTTGGACATTGCAGCAATTTTTTTGGACGTGCGGGGACGTTACGGCCGTGTTAGGAGACGTTGTGGAAGGTGTTATGTGAAAAATTCAACTTAAATTCACATGCCTGGATATAGATTTTTTTGATGTTGCGGTAGTTATTTTTTGGACGTTGGTGGACGTTGCGGCAGTTGTTTTTTGGACGTAGGTGGACGTTGCGGCAGTGTTAGTAGACGTTGTGGACATGCTGGGATGTAGACGTTGCGACAGTTATTTTTTGGACGTTGCGGCAGTTGTTCTGAGACGTTGTTGACTCAGCGAAGACGTTGTGGACATGCCTGGATGTAGACGTTTGTGGAAGTGGTGCTAATTGTTTTTGACGTGAT
This sequence comes from Knoxia roxburghii, assembly GCA_030378225.1. Classification (NCBI taxonomy): domain Eukaryota; kingdom Viridiplantae; phylum Streptophyta; class Magnoliopsida; order Gentianales; family Rubiaceae; genus Knoxia; species Knoxia roxburghii. The sequence goes on from CM059423.1 coordinate 39,986,085, forward strand.
TCTAGTTGTTCTGAGACGTGGTGGACTGTCTTTGTAAAAAAAAACAATTTAAATTCACACGCATGGATGAAGACGTTTCTGGACGTAGTGCTATTTTTTTTTGACGTGGTTCTAGTGTTAAAATTCACATGCATGGATGTAGACGTTTCTGGACGTGGTGCTAGTTGTTTTTGACGTGGTGCTAGTGTTAGGAGACGTTGTAGACATGCTTGGATGTAGACGTTGCGACAGTTATTTTTTGGACGTTGCGGCAGTTGTTCTGAGACGTTGTTGACTCAGCGAAGACGTTGTGGACATGCCTGGATGTAGACATTTATGGACGTGGTGCTAGTTATTTTTGACTTGGTTCTAGTTGTTCTGAGACGTGGTGGACTGTCTTTGTGAAAAAAATCAGTTTAAATTCACATGTATGGATGAGGACGTTTCTGAACGTAGTGCTATTTGTTTTTGACGTGGTTCTAGTTGTATTTGTGAAAAAAATCAATTTAAATTCACATGAATGGATGTAGACGTTCCTGGACGTGGTGCGAGTTGTTTTTGACGTGGTGCTTGTGTTATGAGACGTGGTGGACATGCCTGGATGTAGACGTTGCGACAGTTATTTTTTGGACGTTGCAGCAGTTGTTCTGAGACGTTGTGGACTCAGCGAAGACGTTGTGGACTCAGCGAGCGCGCGCGTGGGCGAAACTTACTATATTTAGTAAGTGTACAGTTGTTAAGCAAAAAATTACTATATATAGTAGTAGGTACATGTACCACTGTGTACAGGGTATACGGACTGCAGTTATAGTAGTAGTTTCTATTTTAGCCCCCAATTGTAATAGTAGTTTCTTTTTTAAAAAAAATTCAGACACGCGCTTTCACGTGTTTGTTGCCGCTCTTTGCTTCGTCTTTTGCTGTCGTTTTTCGTCTTCGTCTTTCGCTTAGATTCTTTTGCTTCCAATTTTGGTTACGTTATGTATTTGATGATGGTGATTGATTTATGTTTAAGAATTTATTGTTTCTCTTTTTTTCGTCTTCGTTTTTCGCTTAGTTTGTTGCCGTTTGTGATCTTTTTGTCTTTCGATGGAGTTTTTGCTTCGAATTTGATGATAAATGTATTTATTTATGTGTTTTGATCTGGTAATTGATTTATGTGTTGGAAGGTAAGTTATGATGTGATATTAGTTATGAATTGATGTGATATTATGTTTAGATTGATCTGATATTAGTTCTATGTCGATATGATATGTTTTCAGTTTATTGTTATAGATCTATATGTATTTGTGGTATGATATTAGTTTTTAGTTGATGTGATATTAGTTATGAATTGATCTGATATTAGTTCTATGTTTATATGATATTTTTTCAGTTTATTGTTTTGGATGTATATGTATTTGTGGTATGATATTAGTTATGAATTGATCTGATATTAGTTCTATGTTGATATGATATGTTTTTCAGTTTATTATTTTGTTTGAATATGTATTTGTGGTATGATATTAATTTTTAGTTGATGTGATATTAGTTATAAATTAATCGGATATTACGTTTGGATTGATCTGATATTAGTTCTATATTGATATGATATGTTTTCATGTCTATATTACAAGATAGACATCAGATCAGCGGACAATAGTTATCAGATCACTAATTTTGTAAGAAAATCACTTCACAGAAATTAAACAAACTTAACAGTGAAGATCAAATCAGCAAATAATAGACATCAGATCACTGAAAAATAGACATCAGATCAACTCAATACAGATATCAGATCATTAATTTTGAAAGAAAATCATTTCACATAACTAAAATAAAATTAACAGTGAATATCAAATCAACATAAAACAGACATCAGATCAACTCGACATCAGATCACCGCAATACATACATCAGATCAACTCGACATCAGATCACCGCAATACATACATCAGATCACTAATTTTTGAATGTTCAGAGAACTAAAACATACCAAACAGTGTATGTCAAATCAACATAAAACATACATCAGATCAACTCTATATAGACATTAGATCACTAATTTTTGAATGTTCAGAGAACTAAAACATACTTAACAGTGTATATCAAATCAACATAAAATAGACATCAGATCAACTCAATATGAACATCAGATCAATGGAATACAGATATCTGATCACTAGTTTTTGAATGTTCAGAGAACTAAAACATTCATAACAGTGTATATCAAATCAATATAAAACAGACATCAGATCAACTTATAACAGACATCATATCAAAACAAAACAGACATCAGATCAACGGAAAACAGACATCAGATCACTAATTTTTAAATGTTCAGAGAACTAAAACAACAATGATTCGTAAAATATTGTTGTTGCTTAAAATATTGATGTTAGAAATTTTAGATACTGGTGATATGATGTTGATAATGGAAAGATGAAGATCTTGTGGATGAAATTAGTTTCGAGAGCACAAAGGATAAGAGTTTTGGGTTTTTAGTTTCAGAGCGGGAGGTAGGAAAGTAGTTTGAGTTTTGATTTAGTCGCGTGTTTACACGCTTGTAGTTGTAATTGGGTTTCACCGCGCGTTGCAGTAGGAGTAAAATTCATGCTGCTCCTATAGACCTATGATATACGAATACATTATAAAAGTAGTCCAATTTGAGATGGGTAAGATTTTAGTGATGATTATTAATTAAATAATTTTAATAAGTTAAATAAATTCCTTTAACCTATATACAAATTTTAAAATATCTTTTGTATTGAAACCAAATGAGTATATTTTATTCTTTCGATGTACCTCACGATAAAAGATGGGTAGAGCAAAATAAGTATTTAATTTATTGATAAATATAAGTATACAACCAAAACTAATTAGTAAACATGGTAGAAGACTGTTGAATTATTTATAGTAGTGATAAGTGTTGCGGATTATCGATGTGAAATTAGAGTAATCTTAATGTCATTTTAACTGAAAATATACTTTGGACTCAAATCATAAACAAACAACTTGAATATATTATCGTCATTCAAATAAATTTAAATTATAGACAATAGATAATAAATCCAAACTTAAAATCAAAATCTTGCCCTGATATAAACATTCAACTCAAAATTAAGGTACTCAATAAAAAAAATTTAAATTATTTATATTAATAATAAGTATTATAAGTTATACTTATGAGATCGGACAATCTTAAATAGAAAAAAAATTGAAAGGAAAAATTGAACATAAGGACTTCATAGCCAATACGGGAATAAAAGGGGACGCTGTTCAATATGACGCCACATTTGATATGCCAACAAGATTAAAGGGCCTCATTCATCTGGATGCGCAGGGTACTACTGGACTAGAGAAAGACCTTGCTTATTGGAATTTGTAATATTAAGGACTCTCCGGAGTATAGGTAATTTTCTAGGGGTTAAAAAGGAGAAGGCCTAACTGATATTCTTTACATTTTAAAATATAAGTCATTTTTACTTATTAAAAAATTATTTAAAATATAAGTCACTTGTCTACTTCTAGGAAATAATCTATTATTTTTACTTTATTACCCTTATTTAATTTATAATTTCATTAAAACTTGTTTTTGTCATGCCTATTTCAAGTTATATCATTAATATTAAAAATACATTAAATAAGAGTATAACAGGTTTAACAATTAAAAGTTATGAGACTTTTTAAAAATTAATTACAGCCTTAATATTTGTATTTTGGTCAAAACAACTTATATATATTGAAATGAAGGGAGTATAGATGAAAAGGATTTGGGTAGGTAATGACATTGTTTTTATTTTATTTTTTTATTTTATCATCCCCTCTGTCTATCTTGCCCGGCGGAAGTTTCAACTGTTTTTTTTTTTTTAAATTGAACATAAGGAAGGCATAGCTGATGACACTAGTGGATTATTATAGAATATTAGTTTAGTCACTTGTTAAAGTCAGTCAACTAAGTCACACTGCTACAAAGGACACTTACTTGTTTCTACAAAATATTAGCCAAGAAGTTCTCCTTATGTGCTTCCCTGGTTTGCGAGTTTAATTTTAATCCCTCCATTAAATTATAACTGCCTCAATATTAATAAAACTAATTATGTAATATTGTGATCATGTTGACGTCAAGCGTGTCTAATGACTAAAAATTAGTTATGTTCTAATAGCGTTTTTAAATCGTTTTTTTTGGTGCAACAGAATGGACTTAACGTTTGTGGTGATAAATACAAAAATCGTGTTTAAATATAATAATTTGGTGTGATTTTTGGATATTTTTAATATTTTTATTTATTTTAAAATTCTTTTACATAGTATTAATTAAATTAGATCTTTACTAAACCAAACATTTAAATATATTTATAGCAAGCACTAGCGCATAGGCAAGCCCTAACCCATGAAATTAAATCTTTACTTATACCCTTGATTTTTATTTTTGGACCGAAAATAATCAAGTTACATTTATTTTTTTTAAAAAAATCTTATTTTTATATTATTTTAATTTAACGAGTAAGACAATAGTTAAAATTAAGTGAATGAAAAGCTATACGAATTATACTTTAAAACATTTCATTTACATTTTTAAAACCCATATATTCATTGTATCAATAAATATTTCTATTTGGATATAATATAACTTTTAATTTTTGACCCTTTCAAAAAAAAACTTTTAATTTTGACAAAATATAACTCATATAAAATATTTATTATTATATTTGTTATATATAAGTTTATATCTTAATCTATATTAATTTAAATATTATAAATAAAATGATAGATATCAAAAGTAAAAATATAAAAATTAAATTATTTTTATAAAATAAATTAATTTTCAAAAGACTATTATATCAAGAACCAGTTCAATTCAACCCTAGATCTCATGGAATTCTGATACTATTGCGACCTGGTTATAGTGTGCGGACAATTTTGACCATATCACATGTATTACTTGAAGGCGCACATGGATTGATTTGACAACTATCTCCTCCATTTTTTTGACACATTAGCTCAAGTAAAACCCTTCAAGGATTAATAAAAGGGCCTCCAAAATTAAGCCTTAATTATATAATATTAACTCTATCTTAAAAAAATAATTATATTTATTATATTATTTTAATTCAATAAATTAGTATAATTATTTTTATAAAATAAAAATAATATTATATTAGTCTAAAGTAATACTTTTATTTATTATATTATTTTAGTTCAACTAATAAAATTATTATTCTGGAAAGAAAATAATATGTTTTATATATTTTTATTTCTCATAAAAATAATTATATTTTAAAATTACTTTTTATCCTAATTTAGTTTTTACGTTCTTATTATTAATAGAAATCATTAAATTTTTAATATTTTAGTTATTATTATGATTGTATATTTCATACGTAATTTACAACTAAAATTTAAAATATGATACGATTATTTTGATATTCTATGAGTCCACAATTTGACATCATCATAGTTCTAAAGTCAGTGTAAAGTTAGAGTTGAAGTTACCATGAATTTTTAGCTAAATATATTGCAAAATTCATCTTTATTGACCAATTCCATCTTAATTATTATTGCAATAAATATTATCTAAACAAATAAAGGAGATGGCTCTGATAAATTCAGCGAATGGACTTCAAAATAGGGATATTTTTTATATTGAGTTCGTATTCTCTGGTATTGACTAGGGCTTTTGCTCTTTTTTTTCTTTTTTTTTTTAATTTTCTTCACAGGCAAATGTTGCTTCAGTATACTAAATATACTTATATATTTACGCATTGACTTTTTACAATGCGTAAATATTCTCTGAATTTTGCGGGGATCTGCAGGTTTACTCTCAAGTATCAAGTTTAGGAGTCAAAATTAAGGGGTTGGATATTTTGGAGTTTGGACAGTAAAATTTCGAATGAGTCACCTTAAGAAAGTAGTAGTAAATGTTTAATTAATTATGCATCTTAGGCTACATTATTTGAAGTTGTCAATTTTATAATTTAACTAATTAAGAGTACTTAATTATAATGTTTAATATGCTAAATAATGGATTAATTACACAAGATTTATTAGAAAATTACATTAGATGAAGCAAAAAATAAAAAGGAAAAATATACAAGATTTATATGTTAGGTTAACGTAATTAACATTCACGGGTAAAAAGAAAAAAGAAATATTATTTAATTAGAGAATAATTGTTATAAGTATTTCGCTATACCATTGTTTATATCAACCAGATATATTTTTTAAGACAAAACATAGAAATTAGGGCTATGAACCTTCACTTTATACCGAGGGCTAGACATAGATTTTAAATTTTTGAGGGCATAATTTTAATGATATAGATGGTGAATATCGGTCAGAGTTCGACCATAATAACTTTATTAAGAAAAATTTTAACTGTTTAGGGAGGAGAACACTCTTTCTCGCCACCGTATAGTGTCGTCCCTCATTCGAATTTCACTAAAATTCGCTCGATATACACAATCATAAAATAAATGAAATATAAACTTTAAATGCTAGCTTATATAAATCTAACATGATCCATCGAATTTTTAAAGTCCAATGCATATATGTGTTATGACCCATGAGTCTCAATTAATTTAAATTATTTTTTTAAAACTTAATTATAAAAACAAGTTTCAAACATTTCAAAATAAACAATTTTCGTAAAATGGATAAACCTCTCCCATTTTGAATATGTGGGCTTGTATTACTTGAAAGGGAATGGTCAAATTATAATGTATGGGCAATGTTGTAGTACGTATATACATAGTTGGGGTTGCCATGAAAATGGTATTATCAAATATCGTCTGTTTTTTACGATTTTATTTTTATTTATTATCTTATTGATTATTAAAATATTTTTAAAAATAATAAATAAAACAAATAAGAGCGATATTTAAGAGTGCGCTCTTGAAAATTAGGGCATAAATAGTCAAGAAACCGGAGTTTCAGATGCTTATTTAGCGGGAATATACATTTTGTCAAATTAAAAGGACAACAACGACCTAGTAACCTGGACATTATCCCTAGTTTTGCATGGCAAATGTATATCATATATCAAATGTAGCGGCCACTCTGACTTAGCCACTTCCAAGTTTTGTCACGTCAAACATTGCTGCATGCATGACCTAGTACGCCATCGTTCGACCTAGGCTTTTCCATTATGATTGTTTTCTTAGCTCTTATACTCTAAAGCTATCTCCATGTATCGATCCCGTGATAAAATTATAAATAATATATTTTTTTACCTGTATTTTTCATAATGTTTAAATATTAATTATAGTTTTGAAGTAAGAAAAAAAAAGGAAAAATAGCTCTATAGAATAATCTAATATTAAATTTAATTTTAAACGTTTGATACTTACAAATTTAATTATAAACTTTGTTGTTCAATACACATTTAGTCATAGTAATAAATTTTTTAAATATTTAACGATTCGATTGTAATTCCGTCAACCTATATACTACATGAATTAATTAACGTGATTAATTTTATGTCACATGAATTAACAGGTTATCGTGACCACATATACATTTTTTAATCCAAATTAATGATAAAAAATGTCTTATCGACAATCTAAAAATAATGACAGGGAGAGCAATGAACAACAACGTGTTAATCTATCTGGCATAAAATTGATCATGTGAATTAAATTAATCCACATGACATTTACGTTGAATGGAGGTTGACGAAATTACAATTCAACCGTTAAGTGTTTAAAAAACTGTTAATAAAACTAAACGTGCTGTGAATAACAAAGTTTAAGACTACATTTGAGAGTATATTTGTTCCCTCCAAGTAAATAGTGTACTTTTGATACAAATGTAATTTAAATTTTCTGTGTATTAGATCCAAAGTTTATATTTGTTGGTTCAAAATATTATAAACGAGGTCCAAAAACTTTTTTTGTTTTTATTTGATATATAATTATATTAATAAGATCAAAATTTTCCATATATTAAATATATAATATTACAAAATTTAGTTTAGTAAATACCTTATTATATCCTTTGTATTTGACACATAATTATATTAATAATGTACACTAAATTCAAAGAAAAAAATAAAAAGGAAAAAAAAGTACATTAAATCCAAAATATTACATTTATAAAAAAAACAGCATCCAACCTCCAGCCGACTGACGTGTTTGATTACCTTATTATTATTTTTTTTAAAATAAAAAATACATCAACAGTGTCAAGGTTTACCCAAACCAAAACACTCCCGAACGCACCCTATTATTGATCCAAAATATTACACTCATTGGTCCACTTAATATATTCTTAAACTATGAGGGTCTACTATCAATCACTCCAAAAAAATGTATAACAAAACAATGATTTACAAGCTTATTAATTATGCATGCTTTGCTTTGTCACTACTTATACTTATATCTTATTGTTAAACTTCTTGTTAATTACTCAATTATGTGACTAATTAGGATTACCATAATTAATTAACCACATAATTAAATTATAATACTAAGCTAAGCCCTAACCGTCGTCTCTTCTCTCCCAACCTCAACCTTCAAAAAATATTTCTTTCCCCATCTTCCCATTATGGGAGGATAGGGGAAATAAATTTGTTGCAAGTTTTTGTTTTTAGTTTCTTTATTCAATAAAGGGACTGAATCCTAATATTATTTTATTTTTTCCTTCAGTAAATTCAGATCTACCGGTAGAGTCTGTTCATTCAGTAGATTCAGTTCTACTGGTAGAGTATGTTGGCGGCTTCATTGATGGTGTTCGTTGTTATGACAACAGTTTCGTTGATGAAGTTCATTGTCATGGTAGTGGCGTCGTTGATGATGTTCGCTGGTTTGGTCCAAGAAAATTCAGTCATCATAGATCTAATTATTAGATTTATGGTTTAGTATTTTCATTAGAAATTTAGTGATATATCATTGTTTAGATTAAAATTTCGGCATATAGTGTATCCACCGCTTGACAGGGTATATCTATATAGGTTTATAGGTTTATCCGTAGTAAACACAATAACAATAATGACATTTATACTTGTAAATTGTTTTTTTGACTGTATCATACTTGTAAATTTTGTTTTTTACTGTATCTTCTGTTTGTGAATCGTTGTTGGACATTTTTAATAAATAAATATATATTTTTTATTTAAAAAAAATTATAGTACTAAGCTACAAAAATTATCTGCAAGAAATCATTATAAATATAGGAGATTCCGACAACATCGGAAAGCTGCTGTGCAACCGTCAATAGTTAAGATAACACTCCCTCCATTTCAATAATATATATAAGTCGTTTTGACCAAAATATAAATATTAACGCTGTAATTAATTTTTGAAAAGTCCTATAACTTTTAATGGTTAAACCTGTAATATTCCTATTTAATGCATTTTTGATATTAGTGCTATAATTTGGAATAGTCATGACAAAAACATAAGTTCTGATAAAATTGTAAATTAAATAAGGATAATAGAGTAAAAACAATGAATTGTTTCTTAGAAGTAGACAAGTAACTTATATTTTGACTGATTTCTTAATGAATGAAAATCACTTATATTTTGAGATAGAGGAAGTAAACCTTATCAAGTCAACATTATCTGATTCCATTGATTAAAAACAAAGCTTTAATCTATTAATTACTTTTCTAATTTTTTATAAAAATATAATAAAATTGAATAAATTTTATTAATAAAATAATATTTTCTTTTAAATTAAATGATAAATAATTTTAATGAATAATTTTAAACGTCTTAAATTTTTTTAAAAAAACCGAAGAGATATTAATATATATATATATATATTTAACGTTGAATTACACTAAAAATAGTAGCCAAGGTAGTTTCTTGTAAAAAGTCAGAGGAATTATTTAGTAAATTAATAATTTATGGTGTGCCAACCTCTTTTTTTCCCAATTTGTTTCAGTACCAATTAGTACGAGGGGAAGATTCTGAATAGGTTATAGGTCACGCTAGGGCGATATAGTTAAGATTAATTTGGAATCTTTCACGTCGTTAAGTCTAGTAATTTTGACAAACGAAAAACTAACTGTCGAAGAATATCCTTTATAAGAAAATCATAAACAAAAAAATTAATTATTTAATCCCTAATATTAATTTGTCTAATTTGTTTGTCTTTTGACCTATTTTATTTATTGTTATTATTATTTTTTATGCCACCATTAAATAAGCTGATTTACCATAATTTACAATAATTAGGAGACTGTTAGTTTAAAAAAATAAAAAAATAGGTTAGTTATTATATATTTATATTTTCCTTATCCCATAATAATAATTTTATTTAGAAATTAGTTTTTCTCTTACAAAAATAATCTATTTTTTATATTATATTTTTAATATCAATATATATTATTTTATTTTTAATATTTAAATTAATATGATTTTTAAATTATATAAATTAATATAAAATTACAAGTAAAAAAGATAAATGATAAAGTATTATATTTTATTTGAATTGCGCAGCTTTTAACTAGAAATTTGGAATGAATCCCTCAGACAACGAAATTTCGCCGACCATTTCCATCGAATTAATTTGGTTAGGTGCCACGTCAATATTCCTTTTTAATTAAAATAGAATCATTCTGCCAAACGGATGACTTCATTTTATACATTTTCCCAATTCAAACCATTTTTAATTTTTAATTTTTTCCAGAGAAATAAATTATTAATTACAGCCTTCATTATTTTTGAGAAGAAATAAAAGTAACTAAGAAGACGGAATCTTTTTTGCGCACTTTTTCGTGTCGTGTTTGAGTAGTTTTTCAGCGTTTTATTTAATACTTCTATTTTAAAATATAATAATAACAGAGTTAACAGTTAAAATAATTATTAAATTCTTTTAAGTTTAAAAAATCAATGATCTTTATCTAGTACTCTTTTTGTTCCAAAATATATATGATAATTTTTCTGTAAAAATTAACGTTTCAAAAAATTTGTAATATCAAATTTTTGGAACTTTATTGTAGGAACTCTTCTGTTTTTTGATTATAGAAAAATAAATTCACATTTTCTTATTTATATAGGGTGTCCTCATTTCTCAAAAACAAATGTATAGGGTGTCCTCTCATCTTTTATGTGAATTTATTAAAATTATCTTTTTCATTAATTTTTTAATCTCTTAATGTATTTATTACTATCATATAATAAAAAATATTGGCATTAATAAATCAAACTTAAATTATAATAGAATTTGATAATGAGTATTAGCATAAATAATATTTTAATGAAATTTAAATAGCGAATCCTAATCGTGTTATGATAGTTTTGAGATAGGTCTAAAGGATCAAGTAGTTTTGATTTATATCTAACTAGAATTTAAGTCGAATGTTAGACTAAAATAAGAGAAAAAAAGTCTTGAATGTCTAAATTGGTAAATTTGTGAGAAAAATCAAATAAAAGACCGATGTGATTATTATGATGGGCGAAAAAATACCGTGATCAACAAGTGGACATTATCAGGTATCTTGTTAATGTATTTAGTCTCTATATTTTGATTATATCTCCTATGAATAAAAATAGATATCAGGTTTAGTCTATAATATATATTATAAGTATCAGGTTTAGTATATATATATATAAGGTCCAAAAGGAGTATTGACGAATGTATAGATAAGAGCTCCAAAGGGAGTATTGGTGCCTGTATAGTTTTCTTTTTTTTTTAAGGACGGGTTTTGAGGATTAAATAAGGTGATCTTGTATGTAAGGCATCTTCGAGTTGAGGGTAAATCTTAAGCATACCCTTGTATCTTAATATTTTTTTAAAAAAATTAATAAAAGAGTAACTAATCTCGTCGGTCCTCCATACCTGCTGGGTATGTATGTTCGGGGGTTACTAGTTACTGTTTCACTGTTTAAGGCGGTAGTTCATAGGTTTTGACAAAAATATCTTTTTTACATAAAATAGAAGAAGAGAAAAGACATTATACAAGATATTTTAATCTAAATTGAGACGATAAAAGAAAAGTATTAAGAAAGTAACTAGTAATTCCTTATATATTCGCAAGACCGGCTGACAAAGCGTAAGCATTGTGCTAGTGTTCGTCTTCCAATGTTTCCCATGCGGCCGTGCCGCCTCAACCGCTGTCATTCTTGTTACTAGTTTTGTCATATGTAATTCAAAAATATCCTATTTTCTTACTGTTTAATGACAAAATAATAATTATATTTATTAAATAAATAAATAAATAAATATAATCAAACAAATCAACAATATCTGAATGAGATAATTTATTGAATACTATTAAACCATAATTATTTTGTCAAGGGTCATCCTCCTATTAATTATTTTCTTACTTAGATATTTATAATATTTTCTCTCTTTAAATTTTCTGATTACACAATATTATTATTATAATGGTAATAAAGTCTGGTGGATTTATATACACCTTAATCGTTAAAATTTAAAATTTATTTTATATCTAAATATATAATAGAAAAGTTTTTTTTTATATTAATCTTTTAAATTTGAAACATAACTCAACTAAATATGGAAATATTGTGGCTTTGAACGTGGACTACATATAACGATCAAAAGTTAAAATACTACTTAGAAATAATTTTTCTAAACTAACTAAAAACAAAATACACAACTAACTACTACATCTTGATTAGAGTATAATTGTATATTTTAAGTTAGAAACTAAATTTCCATCACTACATTTAATATTAGTTTAAATTAGCCCATTTAATTTGGAGAAAAAATTTTTTTATCGTAATTTTTAAATGATAGGCAATTGTATTTTGTTGTGTATAAGAAACTAAAAATAAGTTACTTTATAGGAGGAAACCCTAAAGAATATTAAACATGCATCTTTCCTACGGGGTCTCTAGTAAGAGTTTGGTCGTGTTTCAATTTCAGTGAGACTGATCATCCTTTCAAATCAGATTATTGCATTAGTAAATTATTAGCTCACTAATTAATTAATTAGATGTGAATTTTTTTTGGACGGATTTCTTTTTTTGCCCCTCCAACCTTTAGCAGCCGTAAGGAATACAAATTAGTGAATTTTAGTGGGACGTAGAAAATTATAACTTTAAAACTATTGTTTAAAAATTGGAGAAAAAAAAAAACTTCAATGAGTTTATATTGATCCAATTTGACGAAATTCACCAATGGATGAAGAAAATACATAAAGGGTCAGAATATTGCCTTAATCTTTACTGGCTGGTAATGAGTTATGACATACTATAATAACTGGATTACGTAATAATATTTTTTAATGAAGAATAAAAAGGCATGCTACACTCAATATTTTGGATTGAAAAATAGATAATTGGTTAAAGAAGGCATGTTAAGCATCCATAAAAAAAAAAAAGGAAAAAAAAAAAAGAAGGCATGTCTCAACAACAACACTATCTTAAATATATTGATTCAACATGAGTATCCAACCTAAAATCAATTAGCAATGAATAGAATAGCTCTTGAATTATTTATATTAGATACAAATATTATGAGTTTTCGATATGGAATTGGACAATTTTAACCACTATCCTTCTCTGAAATAGAACTTTCATGTTGGAGCAAGAACTAGCTACCACCAGTGCTATTGTTGGTATGTTATTTTCTTTTTCTAAACTCTGACACTCATTAAGTCACTTACATAATCTCAAATGTCTCTCCGAAAAACTTTTATGCGCCTAGGTTGATTAGAAGTTCGGTTTCCTTCTCCTCCATCCACCTTTTAGGCGTTTTGGACTCTTAAAAAAATAAAAATATTTTGATAATAAAATGATAATTCATATGCAGTCAATAAGAAAGATATACGGTATTTTAAGGTGCACTTGTGTATGTATCTAACCCTTTGATTAAAAAAAAAAAAAAGAAAACCGGCAAGTAATATAAGGGCAAGTGTAAGGGAAATCAGGGCCGTTGATGATGTTTACTTTGACTTTCCACGAAAGAGGTGGCATCAAAGGAGCCTACATTCGAAGAAGACCGAGTTTGAGAAGAAGACAAAAGCAAAAAAATGGTAAGATCAACCCTAACAACAGTTGACTGTTCCAAGGTTTCTATCATCATATTATACTAAGCATTATCTACAATTTTTGGAACAAACGACAAATTCAACTCTCGCTCAGTCATCCCTCTTCTCTATAAATACCCATTACTCCACTCTTCTTCTTCTTGGAAGAAGAAAGAAGATAGCTTCCATTTCTTCCTTCCTCAGAAAAAATAAAAATTCAAACTTGCATAAACTGATTATTCTTTTCTACAAATATATTCCATGATGATGACGAACCCAAATGATCATGCAATGGCTCTGGAACAAATTAAAGAGCACTTGTTCGGAGAGTTCTCGCCGACGGCGTTGTTCTTTGGGTCGGAGCTCAAGAGTTGCTTGTTGAACGGTCATGATGAAGCCGTTTCTTCCACTAATTCAAGCAACAACTCCGACTCGTCGTCTTCCTCAGACGCCACGAGTTATCCTGAGTTTTCGAATATTTCAATCTCCGATTACTTCAGCTCCAGCGACGAACAACAATGCGACCCAGATAATAATTACTCCATCGACCAATGTCTTGAGTCTCTTGATCAGTTCGCCGGGATGGATAGTGATATTTTCAACAGTCCGGGAATTCAGACCGGGAATTCTCTAAGCTTTGCTCGAGAAATTAATTTTGGCTCGAGTTATCCGGCTGCTAATGATAATATTAATAATAAAACTGCTAATATCGAACCTGTTGATTTCTCAGAATTCGAGTCAAAGCCTCAAGTTATCGATCTTACTGGGTCGCCGCCGAGGCAAACGAATGGGAACGGGAAAGGCAGGAAACCGAGCTTGAAGATAAACCTGCCGACTCCGGCGGTGAAAAAGTTTGAGTGGATCCAGTTCACTGAGCCGACCCAGTTCACCATCGTGACAGACTCGAAGCCGCTGGCGGTTGACTCAGGCCGGAAGGTAGCCCAGCCGCCGCAGCAGCAGCTGGATACCCGGCACTACAGGGGTGTTCGACAGAGGCCGTGGGGGAAGTACGCGGCGGAGATTCGGGACCCCAAGAAGAGGGGTTCAAGAGTTTGGCTGGGGACATTCGACACCGCGATTGAAGCGGCAAAGGCGTACGATAGAGCAGCTTTTAGAATGCGGGGGACGAAGGCTATCTTGAACTTCCCATTGGAAGCAGGGAAGCACGCGTCGGAGTTACGCGCCGCCGAAGAGAGGAAGCGGAGGAGGGAGGCGGCGGAGGCGGAAGCTTTGGAAATGAAAAAACAACGTCAGAGTAATAACAATAATTCAGTAGTTAAAACGGAGACGACGACCGAGTCAGATCATTGGCCGTTTACTCCAACAAGTTGGAGTTCAATCTGGGAACAGAACCAGGAATTGATGGTGATTTGAGCTGAGTTCATGGACAAATTTTTTTATTGGTTTTTTTTCTTCGTGTGAATATTATAATTTTATATCCACACCATCAATTTCAGGTTAGTTGGTTGGTAAATGTGGGGGGCGAGAAAAGGTTGAAGATGGGCAGTTAATTAGGTTTTTAACAGTCAGTAATTTTCTGGATATATGTTTTGATTCGATACTGCATTAATTAATAATGCTGTAATTTTCACTACTGATTGTAAAACAATATTGAAATAACGAAGAAGTGAAAATTTAATTCAAAATGGAGTTGCTTTCAATTGCTTCCATTCATTTTTTTTAAATGATAAAATTGATAGTAATTAGAAAATATAAAATTTTTCCTCATTTTAAAAATATAAACTGTTTCAAGAAAACAAATTTAATTTATAAATTATTTTAAATTACTAATAAATTTTTGGTTATCTATAAAGACATTGAAATTTGGATATATCTGCATACCTTTTTTCCTTTTTCTTTTCACGGCTAGGGTTAGTATAATTAATTGTTGAAATCTACTAAGTGTTTTCTCTGCTTATAATGCTACAAATAATATTATAATTAGGACAAATAGAATATACTTCGTAAAAGATTGTTTATAATTTTTTTTAAAAAAATCTTAAAATAAAAGGTGCTATCAACTTCTAAAAAATATTTAACTATTGTTTTTGTTTCTTACAATTTTGACTGTTTTTATTAACATAAAGTATTGTGAGGATAGAGTGGAGTTTTAATTATAATCATTAGGGCCGATGAAATAAATTTAAAGAATTAGTTATTTTTTAAAAAAATACATAAAGTATTGTGAGGATAGAGTGGAGTTTTAATTATAATCATTAGGGCCGATGAAATAAATTTAAAGAATTCGTTATTTTTTAAAAAAATTTTGGGTGAGATTTTTAAAATACAATTTTATTATGAAGTAAAATTCGTCTTTTTTTGTTACAAAAGAGGAGTCTAACTCAATATAATCAAATTATTATATTTCGCAAGTTAAAGATATTTATTTATTTATTTTTGAATATTTATTAGTTATTTTAACACCTTATTAAATTTTTATTAACTATTTTATTGTCATCGACGCTAAATAATTCACCGTCTAATCTCCATCACGATGAATGCATAAAGTTGCGTGAATTACCTAGGAAACCCTATGGAACTTACTTAACTTGTAGTCATGCATTATTTAACTTTCCCTCGGTGTTTGACGCAGCCTTTCATCAAATTACCTGCATGAAGTAGGAATCCATATTTAGGACTTAAGTTAGACCTAGTTTGTATGTGATCTGGCGTTAACATTAATCATGGTTAATTAAATTTTTAAGGAACAGAACATGCCATAGACCTAGACCACGATCGAAGTATCTTTCCTTCTAGAACCCTCACTTTAAACCTAGTTTAGAATTATTTTGTCATGATGTTCCTTGTCATTATTCCTGCAAGGGGGCTGGAAGCTTCTTAAGATCGAATCCTAGCTATATATATTTTGCAAACTTAATTGTCCTTCATTTTTCAATGTTACAAGAGCAGCATTATTGAAAGCACATAGTGGTCAATCAATAGATAGTTAATGAAATAATTTTATTAAATATATACGTAATCTATTTAAAACATTCGACGTCTCGAATAATAAAAAACGTACACAAATTAAATTTGTCATAATTAATTATTAGTATATTGTTAATATAATACCTCTTAATTACTATCTAATCTCACATCAAATTTACTTGTTCTTTTAGAAAGAAGATAAAAACTCATCATACAGATTTTTTCTTTGTAACAAAGATAATATATATTAGACTATGTTTAATTTATTTAATATCTCATAATCTAAATTTAAAAAGGGTTAAGTTATTTTTCAATTTGAGATTAATCATTAATTAAAAAAAAACCAAATTTGATAGCCATTGACAAACGAAACGCTGTAAGATCAGTGGGGCATAATTTGAAAATAATCAGCAGCAGAAGAAGAAGAAGATGGCTCCTGATCTGTATAAATTCAGCAGTTTTGACTTGAATTTACGATTCTGTTTCCTGGGATGCCAAGGTTCTTCCCTTATAAGTGCCATTTCCACCTTTTCACACGGAAATTCTGAGACAAAATCGAAAAGTTAAAAGGAAAAAATTGACTTTCTTTCTCCCACAATCAAATACTGCAATAGAGTATTCCATTTATTTTGAAAGAAGCAAACTATATTTTTTGACTTATTTGTTGATTGATTTATTTTTTTAATCGATATGACTATTTTTTAACAGGTGAAAATGCAATTCTGGTATGTTATGGTAAAATTTCATTTTTTTCTCTCTAACATGTTTACACTCTCTTAAAGTATACATTACGTTTGAAAATTTAAACACTTTTAATCTATAAAGAAAAAAATTATGCACCAAAATTACTTAAAATTTAAAACGTAATAAGTATTTTAAGAGACTTTTAAAACATAATGGATATTTTTGAAAAGTTGAAACATGTTAGATTAAAAGTAAAAATTTGAGAAACGTAATGAACTAAAATTACAATTTTTCTTTTGTTGGAAATGGTAGAACTTGTACCGTTATAAGTTAATTTTAAAATGATTGGATACTTAAATTTTCTAACATCGTGTTAACACAAACACTGAAAGGATAAGATATATATATATATATATATATAACAATAAATATAAACACGACATGTTTATTAAACAAATAATACCGACACAACACAAAGATTAAAACGTATGTAAAATTTTATAAATCTGAATATGTTCGATTTTTTTTCATATTTTTACGTGTGATTAATTTTGATTCGTTCTCAGGGACACAAACTTGTATTCCTATTTTTAATGGAGAAAATACAATTTTGGTCCAACATGTTTGGCTATTTCACTTTTCTAGTTCAACATGATATTTACCAAAAATACCCATTACGTTTATATTTTTAAACAATTTTGATTCGTTAACCTACTACAACAGGTTTTTGTATTAGTCAAAGCAAGTCAAAGGTAAAAATGGTCATTTAAAAATAATAAATAAAATAATCAAGATTTTAATTTATAAAAATATATATTTTAACCCCATTTTTTTCTCTCTCCTCCCCTCTTTTCCCGTCTCTCCCTACCACTCCAACGACATCGTTCTCATCACGGAACCTCTTGATTTTCTCAGACCCGGAATTCTTGTATCCTTTCTATAAAAAAAAGTATAAGTCTTTTTAAAAAAAAATGAACAAATTCGAGAATTCAAGGAAAAAAATACCTCAGAGAATTCCAAGTCTGAGCAAATCACGATGTCTGGTGATGGGTGAGATGTCGCCGGAGCGGTAGGGAGAGAGACGAAGGGAAGAGGAGTGAAGGAGAGAGAAAAAAATAAGGAAGGGAAGAGGAGGGAGGAAATAGACAAATATAGAGTTAAAATATGTATTTTTATAAATTAATATCTTGAGTGTTTTTTTTTTAATGACATTTTTACTTTTTACTTACTTTGACTAATATAAAAACCTCTTGTAACAGGTTAATGGAATAAAATTGTTTAAAAATATAAACGTAACAGGTATTTTTGATGGAAGCCAAACATGTTGAACCAAAAAATTAAAATGGTCAAACATATTGGACCAAAATTATATAAAATTATATTTTTTCCAATTTTTAAAAGGAATTACTAGTTACCGCCCCAATACTTTCCCTTTATCGCCCTAGTTTGGATTAAAATACTCCCCTTACAATACTATTTTAGTTTGGACTAAAATACTCTCTCTTCCCTCTCTTTTATATAAAACAACATTTTTATCAAAATATATAAACTACCGTCTCAAAAAGTGGAGCGGTAATTAATAACCCCGAGTTTTTAATTAATGAACTTATCCTTAGGAAAGTGTTCATATCCATACAATCTAGACAACACGGGGGAGACAACGCCTAAAGTACACAACCTTAATTACATAGCATTCGAATTAATGTATGTGAACGGATTCTACGTTGACGCCAATCAGAAAGACAACAAACCAAAATAATTTCCATTTACTTCAATAGAGATATTGTTGCAAATTGCTAGTCAATTTGACCTAGTACGTTGCATGCAGTTGAAGAATCATTAAATGATGGCTTGAAAATCAAAGAAATTCCGTTCCCATTTTGTAAAAAAAAAAAAAAAAAAACACCTACAAAATACTTTTCTTGGGAAGAAAAAAAAAAAAAAAAATCAAACATCGTCATTGCTTCTTTTTTGAAAAAAGAAGTTCATGATCTATTAGACATTACTTATTGCGAAAAATTACTCACACTATTTTTGTCAATCAATCAGATAGTGAATAATTACTCAATAATAAACACTAATTGAAAGCGAACGTGACACGTTACTTATTTGATTTAGGAATATTATTTTCAACCTCTTAATAATATGTTTCTTTAAACTCATGAATTTTGCAAATAGTAAAAATCAAATTTTAATTATAAAAAATTAAAAATTATCGAATTTAAACCAGTCGAACCATCATTCTTTTACTCTTATATCCCTCACTTTCATGTGATGTTGTCAAAACCCTAATCTTCTTGTCTGTTTTTCTTTTGATTTTTCAAAAAAGTTACCAACCCTAAATGTGAAACTTTCTCCATTTTGAATTGGTTCTGGTTTTACAAGGTCTCAATAATTTGGCTTAAAGTTGTTGTATTGTTGACCCTTGTGACCCACAAATGGAGTATGTCCCGCAAGACTTTCGTTCACTAAATTTACCAAATTTACTCTTATATCTCAAAATAATATATAATTTTTATTTTAAAAATTAACACTTTTCACATATATATACCCTTAGAATATTTTTAGAAAAAAAATTAGTTACACTTATCTCTCCATTATTTGGTCAAATTACCAATTTCATCTCGAGATAATTAACAACTACATTTATTCTCTTAACCACCTAAAATTATAACAATAAAAAAAATTATTTACATAAATATTTTTATTAAATCAAAAGATTATTAAAAAAATTCACTCCCAGTCACTTATAAATTTATTTTAGCTAAAAATTTTCATTTGTTTTGTCTTTTAACGGTTTTCTATGTCGACTTCTTCTAGGAGAGTATATATAATTATTAAAAATTCAAAGAAAATATTAATAATTTTACCAAATTATAGAAAAATAAATATAATTCGCTAAAAAAAATTACTTTACACCGTATTTTTATTTTGAAAATACAAATTTTGTTATACATAAAATATAACGCATAAAGATCGTCGATGGATTATGTTATGCTCATTTCACGAATAAGTATAGAGATATAAAAGTTAAACTATTAATTTTGAAATAAAAATATTTTTACATAAACAGAGAAACTATTTATATAATATTATTTTTGTCTCATAATAACGTCATAAGAAACGGAACGGGAGCTGCGGTCAGGAGAAATAGACAAGTTTGGGTAACACGTTACAACATTGAATGCTGTTAGGTTTGTAAGTTATTACGTTTACTTGTATTTGTAGGATTGACCTCTAATATAAATGTTGCTTGACTTCTCCTCCAACGTTTGACTTAGTCAAAATTCAGTGTTGGGGAATAGTCTCCTTTGACAAATTAATACCCTTTTCCTGGTTTCTGGTCAAATAAACGTTAGGAATTGTTCACAAACTCACAAGCATGTAATTAACTCACTACTTCCAAAAATGGAACAAAAGTATGAATTAGTCGAATTAGAGAGGGTCATCCATATTAAATAATAATAACAACAATCACTCGTATTTTGGTTAAACTATCGATATATTTTTGAAATTTGTGGCAATTACATTTATCTTTTTGAATATCTAAATTCATAACACTTAATTCCCTGATTAACAAAGAAAATAGTAAACTTGTTGACACAATATTTTTTTAAGTCAAAAAATCGTTAGAAAAGTTCATATTTATAACTATTTAAACTCATTTTTGTTAAAAACTGTCAATTTTTTTATTTTTTTATTTTTTTGATATTTAATTTTGATCAATAGTTAAATATATAAAAAATTTCGAATAAATATCGATAGGATGACCAAATTCACACCTAACCCTTTAGAAACAACACTTGTTGAGCAGGGTGGTAATCTTCTCCCTAGATGGCCTATATCTCATCGGGTCAAATGGTAATTAGTTTGAATATAAAATAAGATAAAATTGTCTTATGAATGAAGAAAATAACATTGAAAAAAATTTCCCAGAAAAGGTCTATTCCGATAAAATTGATATTATTTTGAGTAAAGTATTATTATTGTTCAAGAGACTCGTATTAAAAAAAAAACTGGACTACTATTTGTAGCCTATTTTTTATTATTTGTAGCCTTATTTTCAAAATTTACTATCTAAAATGTCCCTTTAATAAAAAAAAAAACTTAAAATTCTTTCTTATTTCTTCTTCTCATTTTTCAAACTCCACCACCAACACACCACCATTCAATTTCACATCCTCCTTTACCGATTATTTTTATGTTGTGGTTATAAAATATGAAATCTTAGCACCATTTCATCATAAGTTCTTTCATTTGAACTAAGATAGTTATATTACACGAATTTTAAAATCGCGATCAACACTGATAATGAACCTCCGATATGAGAAAAATTTTTGCACAAAAAGTTTAATTAAAGAACATTTGAATTCTGAAACAATTATTTTTACTTAGTGCATAACATATTCTCATAATGAAATAATAACATGATATAATTTGTTCATAATTACACATATATATTTATTTATTTTGCCTATTTCTTGGAATTATTTTTCTTCCCGAGGATACCAGTTAACGATGGTCAGAGCAACAAAGAGGCAATTCATGTCGTTATCTTCTTCTTCTAGCCTTACCCAAATCCTAACTATGTCATCTTCATATTCCTTGTCTTCTCTGTAACAACATCAACATGAAGAACTGCTTCAAGAAATGCTGCATTTTTCACAAAAATAAACTCTTTGATGAAGATGACAACGATGGTTATGATGATGAAAATTAAAATCATTGTTGCGATCATGCCCATAGAGATGGTTGAAAGATTTTGGTAGGATCTGGGTTTGCACTTGCTCGATTTACCATGCAACAAAAATTTCTATTAAAGCGGAATCTTAGAAAAGTACCTTTGAAGCGTGCACTTGGTGATTCTCTTGTATGCCTCAAGACTATGACTTCACGTTGTGTGGGCAACGAACTAGAAGTCAATTGATCAGCTACTCACCACAATCCACCTGCTAGAACCCGCAGCACCTGGCACGTACTATAAACGCACCGCCCGCAGAGAGAAAGCTACGCGCAGCTGGTATAGACCAAGGCCAAAATTTCAGCCACTAGAAACCCAAAAACCAGCTGCACACTTTCTTGAAAATTCGACTTGGAGAGAGAAACGTTTTCTCTCTCTAGAATTTTCTCTCTCTAGAAATCCTGTGGATTAATTGTGTTATTGTGTTAATCTGAATGACTGATCCCTTGTCTATTTATAGAGTTACAAGAGAGACTCCAAGTTGGAATAGGATTGGTCTTCCTACTGGGTTTCTGTTTTCCTTCAATCCTGTTTCTGGATTGATACAGATTCTGTTTCCTTCAATCCTGTTCCTGGACTGATACACTCCCAACTGTCACAGGGATTCACTTATCCCAATCCAGTTCATGGGATGAATCACTCCCAACTGACACAGGGATTCACTTATCCCAAACCAGTTCTTGGGATGATTCACAACCAACTGACACAAGGATTAATTAATTTCTAAATTAATTAAATCTACCTTTGTCAACAACCCAATACATAATTAATCGTACCACTAACGGATTAATTATGGCACTACCAACCTACACCAGAATTGCTTCTGGAACAACTTAATTAAATTATATTCATAATCTCCCCATATCAAAGATATAATGCTCGTTAATTCATTAATTTACTGATAACTTAATTCATCAACTTCTTAATATTCCGAGACTAGTACCACTCGACCTTTTTACTATACCGGACATAAATCCACCGGTCGGGTTTAGTATAATAAACATTTCGAGCTCATCTCGGGAGCACCATCACCCCGGACTCACCGGTACATGGTTTCCTTTCGACCAGCAGTAGCACACAAAGTAACTAAACACGCGCACCCAACCCACCGAGACTATTGGCCACATTTGACCTCACCCATTGGCAGATCAAAGTACACTATGTCTAATCCTCATGCCCACTCGAGTCTAGGGATTTAGAGATAGAATACAAGGATCGATTTGTCTATTAAATCAGTACAAGACAAATCATTCCTAAGAGTCAAGTTCAATATGCCCCGGGCATATCTATATGATTCAATTAATTTAGACAAACTAATTATCTGAATCACATAATAACCTAGACTGACAGTTTGTCCAAAGCTGTCTCGGTTACGAACCTCATTTATATATTATGTCTTTCAACCAATGATGAGATCTACTGTGTCGCACCAGACACCTCATCATCTACTTACATAATATAAATGGACGATTAATGCACAACAAGATATTACTAAAACACAAATCGATATATTAAACTGGGAAACTGTACAATACAAGCATAGCTTATGTATTCTACTCCAACAATGGTTGTGATAGTGATAATACTAGTTCTAGTAATTGATCTTAGTTTCATTCGATTAACACAAATAATTGTTCAGCAATTTTTTACCAAAAAAAATAATTATTTTCCTCCCCCATTCCCTCTTTTTTTTTTATTTTTTTTTCTAAAAAATATTGTATGTGTAAGAATTGTTCTTATAATTAGTTATTATAGGATTAAATATATTTTAATAATTAAGATAGTATTCATTTTGTTGGAATAAAAAATATATATTTATTTTGTTAAATTTTGATAAATTATTTAAAAATTAATAAAATGATAATTTGAAAAAATTGTTTTGAAAATATAATTATAAATAATAAAAAATAGGCTACAAATAGTATTAAAAAAAAAAAAAAAAACACATTTTAGGAGCGGACAATTGTTAGTCATGGGCTCTAACTATATTTGGAAATGAGGGTGGATCATCAAAATGGACACAACTTTTTCAGCCCATCTGGAAAGCCTGGTTCATTCATCCCTGATCCAACTAGCTAGACATTGGAGACAAATATTTCATAGCCCAAATCTATTATTGGACAGCATATATACATCATTCAGATTCCTAAAATTAAAGAGAAATTAAATTCGATACTAAGAACAAAATTAAATCATTAAACTACTTCTTCAAATATTTGTAGAACAGGTTAATTTAGGCATGTCGGAAAATTAAAACTCTATTTTTAATGCTGAAATTTTTATTATGATTATGACTCTAATTTTAAAAATAAATACTCTCCTCCTAAAATAATAATCATTTTTAAAAATAGTATAATAAATAATAATCATTTTTGAATTTTGAATTATAAATTATCAATATTGAATAATAAATTTTAATACATAAAAAAGATTTACGCCTTGAAAAAAGAGGTATCGTAAAAATAAAGTAAGGATAAAATTTTTATTCAAATTAATCAATGATTGATTTTTAATTTGTGTAAAAATGTTAAATATTTTATATTTCTTCATCGACCTATAATAATAATAGTCATGTCTCAAATTTTTTTTTCTCATATAAACTTTCCAAAATTTTTCTAATTTTTACTACTAATACGTATTATTTTACCTTAAAAATGTATTTAATATGATTCGGACGTAATTTATAACAAAATATAAAGTTTCAAATGAAACTTTTTAATAATAAACGTGGTAGGTAAATTATATCTTATCTAATGGATGAGACATAAAAAACTGAAGAGAATGCATCAATAAGATTAATTTCAATTGGATCGAGAAGGGAAAAAAGTTATAACGAATTTTTATTTATTTATTTGTTTGTTTAAATACCGACTCATAAATCATCCTTTTGTCCCTATTTTTCTACCAAAATATTCTTATTATATTTCATTAAAAAAATAAAATGATATTTTAATAATTTCGGAAGGTAAATGAGAGAAAAAAAAAAAAGTAATATTCGGTGTATATATTATTATATTTTCGTTTCCAAACGTGATTAACATTTATGAACAATCAACATAGTCATTGTTCTTCCGATAATTTCCTTAGTGCCAGCCATACAAATTCATATAGTACTGTAATTATCAGTTCTTGTAATCCATCTAACTTTTTACTTAATTCCATTATTTCTTGCTTAATCACTGTTCATTACGTAATTAATTAATAAACATCCCGCCATTATAATGATGTTTTGGCATTAACCTTAAATATCTCAATGTGATTAAAATATAGCACCACATGAACAACAAAAAAACACCACAATTTTTTAATAATAACGTGCAAAACCCATTTTATTTTATCAATTATCCACGTAGTCCTCTGAATATTTTTTAATAATAAGGTACGAAGATTTGATGACTGCAATGATTCATTCTAATAAAATAAGGTTTAATTACTCCAACATTTTAATTTTTAAAATCCAAACTTGTATTTTAATTTTGTATCTTAGATTAAAAAGAATTGAATTTTGCATTGATATGGTTATCGTACAATTTTAAATGAATTACTTTAAAAAAATGTACGAAAATAGATTATAATTTGGTAAGTAACGCATATGAGATGCGATTGTCAGTAGTGTTAGTGTATATCAGGTTATAACATAATTTTATACATTAGTCAATTTAAAATTTCTTTCGAAATAAAAGGAAAAAAAAAAAAAACTTTCTCTCGTTTTGAGACATTGTGACTAAAATTTATTTATTTTTGTTTTTATCTTTTTGATTATTTAGTAAAAAAGAGCATTATGAGATGATGGAATGTAAGATTATGAGATTTTTAGTTGTAATTAGAATTTATTAATTACTTTTTTTGAAATAAATTTATTAATTACTTTAAATATTTACTTAAGGCTTTCTAAATTTTTCCTGAAATTTTTAAAAATATAAAACATGGAAGGAGAATAATACTAGCGGTGGAATTTTTCATTTGGGGGTTTGTACTAATGCACGGCATAAAAGACTGCGAATATTGTCTTGATTGATATATGGTTGTAGTGTGTATTTTGAGACACAAACTAAGATGGTCTGAAAAATTTATGCCTAAATTGGATTCTTATTCCCAGAAAAAGGAAGAAAGGAAAGGTTGGATTTTCTTTTGGACATTTTAGGATGAATTTTCGATGAATATTCAAGAACTCGGCAATGAAATGCATTATCCAGGAAACTATGTGAAATCTTGGAAACAAAAAAAAAAAAGGGTTTTGAATTCTACCTTCTGGGGTTGAATCATAAGTGGATTTTCCTGACAGAAGTGCAGCAATGGTTTTAAATCTGGGAAAGGAAATGTGGGTTCTTGTATCCTTGCAGCTGGTAAGATTGGAAATGAGATTGGACCCATCTCATTTTACCTCGAGGACAAAGTGCTCGATAGATGGTCTAAGTGAGACAAATATGCGGCATTGTTTGGTCTGTGATTGAAATTTGAAGTTTGTGAATTGTACGCAATGTGTTGTTTTGGATGCCTTTGCAACAATGCAACAACAAATGCCTTTTTAAAATTACTAAGAGGTATGAATTCCTTTCCCTTGTCCTGAAGTAGTGGTAATAATATAATTATCTATTTGATAGAGCGGAGCTATAAAGGGAAAGCTTTTGTTTTTAAGTGATTAAACCTCCGAATCTTCAATTTTTATTTTTTCTAGTTTCTTTCAAAAAGCTGTTTCATTTCTTGGTTGAAAATGTCAATTGGTTCAGCTGTGGGCCTTCCTTTGTTTTGTACCAGGTTATATATACCTGAGATGACAATGTGCATTCCCTCGCCCCTCCTACAGGCTACAACTGAAACTGGAAAGTTGTCCTCCATTGATGAAAACAAGGTTTCCAGTTCTTTAGGTAACTAGATCATTTTTTTACGAAAACTGCAATGGCATTCCTTTTATAACTACTAGCATTGGTTCCTAAGTTTTCCTCAATTCAAAGAATTTTCAGCAAATTCGGTCTTACTTCCTTAGCCAATCATGTGTTTGACATGCATATGCGGTTTCCAGCAGGCATTGTATCATGAGAATAAGATGTTTATTCATATATAATTAGCATCTTTTGTACATATTTCCGCAAAGTTAGTATTCTGCTGCTGTTTAGAACTTAAGGTACTGATGCCAGCCAGAAAAATGCCATTTCCTTGGTTCAGCTAATGTATTTGGTTGCATCTTTCTACTGAGAAGTTTGATCACGGTTGTCCACTGTAATGATCTTTTCTAAACCTAAAAACAGACTGAGTTCTGATGCACCTATATTTCAGTAACTTAGATAGACAGGGACTTCAAAATAAACTTCATGTTCTAACCTGTTGTGCATCATTCTAACCTTTGAACTAAATATTGCCAATTCTTGCTAATGATATTTTTAACAAAGTTCAAGATTAGGCATGAAAATGCATAGGAATTGCAGCTAGGAAAAAGTTTGCTTCTTCCAGTTAGTGAAAACTAGACGACAAGGAAATTGAGTTTTCATCTGTCTTAGCATGAAAAAACGCATGTTGACAACTTTCGAATAGCAGATTATTTCTCTTCACTGGAGGGGGTCACAACATGGACACCACAATGGATACAGAAAAGACTGCAGTTGCTTTGGAAGCTATCAGCAAAGAAACAGTTGATCTGGTAAGAGCATTGCAACTGTTTCTACAGTAATTACTTGGACTTTCTCGTGGTAGAAATTTTCCATAGGATTTGATATATTACATGTAGAGAATGGTTATGCGAGAGGGTGGCCTAACAGTTATAAACTATAACAAGACTACAGTAGCTGCTCCATTGATTAAGATGACAATATGGAAGCCTTATTGCAGTGGATCCTTGCTTGTCATAAACTGTTTCTTCTGGAATCTGAATGATGTTATGCATATTACTAACAACTTTGTAGCATGATAATTTCTTCAGTCACATAGTGTTGTTTAAGGTTTGATTGATTTCGGAAAGTCACAGGACATGGAACAAGAGAAAATTAAAAATCTTAATCAGTATAAACAAGGGGATGACTAGTAATAAATGGTTATCATTCTGCCTTGACACTGTTGCTTCTGGAGAAAGAATCTTGTATTTGGGGCTATATCTGAATTTTACAGAAATCTATAATCTGTTACATTGACAGGAAAATATTCCTATTATAGAAGTTTTTGAAAAGTTGAAATGCACCGAAAAGGGTCTTAGCACTGATGAGGTTCAAGCACGATTGGCTGTGTTCGGCCACAACAAACTTGAAGAGAAGAAGGTATGTTATACTTGTTACACTTTCTATCACTTTCCAATCTGGTAGTTATCCCTGTATCACCACTCAACCAAGCGATTTTCATTCACAATTATGTTGATGACTGATGTGTAGTTTTTATTCTTTAAAGGAGAGTAAAATACTCAAGTTTCTGGGGTTTATGTGGAATCCTCTCTCTTGGGTCATGGAAGCTGCAGCTATTGTTGCTATTGCTGTTCCTCGTGGGGAGGTAACTCTATACATATAGTCATTGACTTATGTGTGGAAGACAAAGGTTAATCATTCCCCATCATATCTGTCAAATATTGTATTGCAGGATAAGAAAGAAGAAGTTGATTATCAAGATTTTGTTGGCATTCTTATACTGCTTTTGATCAATTCAACTATTAGTTTCATAGAGGAAAATAATGCTGGAAATGCAGCAGCAGCTCTTATGGCTAGGTTGGCTCCAAAGGCTAAGGTTAGTTTCCTGGAGAGGATGTTGGGTATTGAATGATTGCGAGAAATTCTGTTCAGCATATCATCAGCATATCATCTATTTTGATCACCCTTATACGTTTCTCAGGTTCTGAGAGACAGCAAATGGTCTGAGGAAGATGCATCTGTGTTGGTTCCTGGAGACATTATAAGCATTAAACTTGGGGACATTATCCCTGCCGATGCAAGACTACTTCAAGGGGATCCACTAAAAATCGATCAGGTAACTAGCTTATACTTTCCTGCACAAGTTTTTGTCATTGAACGCCCCACAACATGAGTCAAATAATGATTCCCCCCACTGTTCTAAGCTATTATTGATTCTACTATATATGATATTGATCTTTGTAGTTCTTCTAGTCATCATATGACCACCAAAATCAATGTTAAAACACAAAATATAAATGTCACCGCTTGTAGTATTAGTTATTTGTATATCTTACTGGTTTGTGGTTAACATTGATCATCCGAAGGCCACTCTATGAAACTTCAAACTCTGATTCTCTAACACCTATTCCTCTTCCAGTCTGCTCTTACAGGAGAGTCATTGCCTGTAACCAAGAATCCTGGTGATCTAATATATTCAGGTTCCACATGTAAGCAAGGTGAAATTGAGGCTGTTGTTATAGGAACTGGTTTGCACACTTTCTTTGGAAAAGCAGCTCATCTGGTTGAAAGCACTACACATGTTGGTCATTTTCAAAAAGTAAGCTTCAAATGATCCGTTTTGTTTCATACTTGGCTTTCCCTTGATTTCCTTATCTTTTCCAAGGGTGAGTATGGACTAGATTTTAGTGGTATAAATATTGCCATACAAAGTTATGCAAGTACAAGAGGTACTTATATTTGGCTTTATGTTTCAGGTATTGACAGCAATCGGTAATTTCTGTATTTGCTCCATTGCCACTGGCATGGTGTTTGAAGCAATTATAATGTTTGCGTTGCAACATAGGCGTGCTACAGAAGGTATAGCCAATCTTCTGGTCCTGCTGATTGGTGGTATTCCTATAGCCATGCCAACAGTCCTTTCTGTCACAATGGCCATTGGTTCTGGCCGCTTATCGCAGCAGGTTTGAACAACTTCCATCCTACATGGTTAAAACAAGTAGTACATCTTCATTTTACTTTTAATTGTAGCAGGGATTAAAGGTTCATTAAGGAGTCAAAAGTCAAGCAAACAACATTTCTTTGCAGGGTGCAATAACCAAAAGAATGACAGCAATTGAGGAAATGGCAGGGATGGATGTATTATGCAGTGATAAAACAGGCACTCTTACTCTCAATAAACTCTCAGTAGACAAAAATATGGTTGAGGTGATACTTGTTTTTCCTCTTTGAATAACTTGCACCTATGAACTAGTTCATAAGGGCATATGATCTCTAAGTTCAAATTTAAGTATGGTCTTGATAGTGAAATTTAGAACTATGTCCATATGCTCTACAAATGCACAATTCTGCGGTCAAAACTCCCTTGAAACAAACAAATTGGTATTGGAATTTGCAGATTTTTACAAAAGGTGTTGACAAAGACACAGTTGTTTTGATGGCTGCAAGGGCTTCAAGGTTGGAGAACCAAGATGCTATTGACACCGCAATTGTATCGATGCTAAGTGATCCAAAGGAGGTATGGTGCTAAATTTACTAGCCTGTTCTATGCAACTTACATTTTCTATACACTTTCACAGCTTCAGGAGCTTCTGAAAAAAACTATTAGATTTCATCCCATGAATTCCAGGAGCATGAAAGACTAACCTTGTAATCTCTGCACGTCTTCCTACTAAACATTTCATTTCTTTTCATGTAGGCACGGGCTGGAATAACCGAAGTCCACTTCCTCCCTTTCAATCCAACTGATAAAAGGACTGCCCTTACCTACATAGATGGCGCTGGTAAAATGCACCGAGTGAGCAAAGGTGCCCCTGAGCAGGTGATGAATTCTAGACTATATATTAGTTTTTGGTGTCACGTGGTGTTATCATATCAAGCTGAAGATCATGAGGCATAATTATTTTTGCAAAGTAATTTGTACATAATCAGAAAATATACACAAAGAAATATGGGAGATGAATTTGATGAAACCATAAAGAACATGCTGAAAACTAATACATCTTGTCTCATCAACTGACCCTGATTAAGATCAGATTTGATACTTTTTATATATGCATCTGATTATATATCCTCTGAAGTTTGTTTTCGTTCCTGGATCCTTCAATGTACAATTTCCAGATTCTCAACTTGGCCTGCAACAAGAGTGAGATAGAAAAAAGGGTGCACATGATGATTGATAAATTTGCTGAACGTGGTCTACGGTCCCTGGCAGTTGCCCGCCAAGTAATAAGTGGACTCTATCATTTTGGCTGCTTTCTTTATGGTTTTGCCTCTCGTTGGTGAGTGATCATTTGCTAATTAATTGCAGGAAGTACCTGAAGGTACAAAAGACAGCCTTGGTGGACCTTGGGAGTTTGTTGGCCTGCTTCCTCTCTTTGATCCACCTCGTCATGACAGTGCTGAGACCATAAGAAAAGCATTGAACCTTGGAGTTAGTGTCAAGATGATTACTGGTAGACTTCACGAATTTCTGAGAGAAGCCTTATCATTTCACGTCGTTTTTTGGCTTCACATAAACTGGATTTATACATGAATTTCTTGAGTTTCCTATCTCCATAGCCAATTTTATGAGGCTGGATTTATGTCTACATGCTATGCTCTCTAATCAATAACGTGTTTCAGGTGATCAATTAGCCATTGCTAAGGAAACAGGAAGACGCCTTGGTATGGGTACAAACATGTATCCTTCATCTTCTTTGCTAGGGGATCATAAGGATGAATCAGTTGCAGCAATGTCAATTGAAGAACTCATTGAAAAAGCAGACGGCTTTGCTGGTGTTTTTCCTGGTAATTAAGTTTAGAAATGATGCATATATTCTACGTTCCAGTGTTTCCTTTCTGTACTCAATGGTCTATCTCCCTTGCAGAACACAAATATGAGATCGTTAAGATACTGCAAGGTAGAAAACACATTTGTGGCATGACTGGTGATGGGGTAAATGATGCACCAGCTTTGAAGAAAGCAGATATAGGAATTGCTGTAGCAGATTCAACGGATGCAGCAAGAAGTGCCTCAGATATTGTTCTTACTGAACCTGGTCTGAGTGTCATAATTAGTGCAGTATTGACAAGCCGAGCCATTTTTCAGAGAATGAAGAACTACACTGTAATAAAAATTTTAGCATTTTATAGCCTTTCAATGAAGTACTATTTCTCTCATTTATTTGCTGATTTTTTCTTTTTCAGATCTATGCGGTATCTATTACAATCCGTATTGTGGTACGCTTTACTCTCCCAAGTTCTGGATCTGAAAAACAGGAAAGCTTACAGTATCATCCTCAAAATATTCAATACTCTTTGTTATTGTCATTTCTAAACAGTTGGGATTCTTGTTGCTGAATGCGTTTTGGAAATTTGACTTCCCTCCCTTCATGGTTCTTGTAATTGCAATCCTGAATGATGGTAACATCCAAGTCTCTTACATTTCAAAGTCTTTGATATTTCTCACCATTTAAAAGTATGCTCAAATTGTATGCTTTGAAGGCAACTTTTTCTTTTTTTGGCTCCAGCTAACCCCTTACTTGGTGGCCCATGAATGCATTTTTCCCCAGGTACCATAATGACTATATCAAAAGACAGAGTTAAACCATCTCCACTTCCTGATTGCTGGAAGCTCAATGAAATATTTGCAACAGGCATTGTCATAGGGAGTTACCTTGCGCTGATGACTGTTTTATTTTTCTATGTTGCATATGAAACAAGCTTCTTTGCTGTAAGTAATTTGTTAAAACTTGAATCCGGAGAAGGCAGATGATAGTTTCCCCTGATCATGTCTCATTTATTTCAGGACCATTTCAAAGTGGATGACTTCAATAACAGACTATACGATCTGGATAATGAAGATGTGAGGAAACATCTACATGCAAAATTGGCCTCTGCAGTCTATCTTCAAGTTAGCACCATCAGTCAGGCATTGATCTTTGTGACGCGGTCCAGGGGGTGGTCATACACAGAAAGACCTGGCCTTCTTCTTGTTGCTGCCTTCATTATTGCTCAATTGGTAAGCTTTTCTTCAGAAAATTGCTGCAGATTTACTATAATGGAATTTGGTCGACAGAAAGCATTTCAATGTTCAGTGAATAGCCTTTCTGAACCTATTTAATCGTGCACTGGATCCAAACTTCATTTCTCCACCTTTCTAAATCTTTGAAGCTATGTATCAACTTCATTTCTTACTTTATGGAAGTAACTGAAAAATCAGATTTGAAATGCTTAGTCAGAGGCCTTTCTTTCATTGACTAGGATGAAATCCTTGCTCGTATTTACTTTGACTTGATGCTTCGCTCTGACATCTGTACTTGCACTGTCTTCTCAGGTTGCCACCTTAATATCTGCCACAGTTACCTCAAAATTCTGTGGAATTAGAGAGATTGGTTGGGGATGGAGTCTTGTCATTTGGCTGTATAATATTTTATGCTATTTGCTGCTTGATCCCATCAAATTCGCTATTCGGTATGGATTGAGTGGGAAAGCATGGAATTTGGTACTAAAACAAAAGGTAAGTCAAAACAGATGTGCACTTATTCTGTGATTATTTACAAGGCAAGAGCAATGCTTAGATTGGGGACACATTCCCCTGGCAATACTAGCTTTTCTTTCCATTCAACATTTTCAGTTAATGCCTTCTTCTTGTTCTTTGACTTCGCTAACATCACGTAATACATAACTAGATGGCATTCTCTGCCCAAAAGGATTTTGGTAAGGAAGCTAGAGAGGCAGCATGGGCAGCTGAACAGAGAACAATTCATGGGCTGCAATCTGCAGAAGCAAAAGCAGTCCCTGACAAGTACAATTTCGGGGATATCAGCCTCATGGCCGAAGAAGCAAGAAGACGCGCAGAGATTGCGAGGTTAGTCTTTCATGCTCACAAAGCATAGTCCATGAGTCTCATTTTCAAATCCAGAACTTGCTGAGGAATTGCACTGCATACACATTGACTTCAAGGAAGAAATATAAAATTCTGCTTAATTTGGCATTGCAGGTTAGGGACTAATGTTTTCTTTTGCTTTTTCTACTTCCAACAGATTAAGGGAACTTCACACTTTGAAAGGAAAGGTGGAATCATTTGCAAAACTTCGAGGACTTGATTTAGATAAAAACTCACATTATACTCTTTGATCAGTAGCTGATGAAATCTATGGTGTTTGTACTTTGCTTTTTTCTTTTTCCTCATTTTTTTCCCATCCTGTTTTCTTCATTTACATTCTCCTTCTCTTTTAGTAACATTTGTAGAGAGGAAATTCCACCATTTTCTTTGATTGTTGTGCAGAAACTGATCCCATGATATGCACAAACTACTAGTAGCATTCGTCCGAAAAGATAATACATCTTTATCAATGTTAAACAGTATTAAATATTACGTGGGTTATAGTTCTTTTATTTCAAATTTGTTTCGGCTTTTCTTTCTCAAATTAAAGTGGCATGACCAAAACTGAAAAGAGGGCCACATCTGGCAATCTTGGCAAAAATTGACAAAAATTTTAGAACCCTAACTTCTGATTATTGAACCAAGTTTCGAACCACTTAATTTAATTAGGTTTCTAACTGAATCAAATTTTTGTAGAAAAATTACTAACAGAACCAACCAAAAAGAAAAGGGCCAAAAAAAAAAAAAAAAAAAAAAAACTTAAGTGGGAAATTATGTATAAATTTGGAAAAGAATCTAAGAGCTGGTTTCTTGAAAAACTCCAAGCTGCAAACTCCAACATAGAGAAACTTTGGAACATTTCGTAGCATTAACAAACAATAAATCAGTATATATTTAGAAAAAGCTGATTTTTCCAGTCTCATTAATTTTGTGTTCATATTTGATCTTGGTGTTGCAGACGGGTTTGCATTACTAGCCATGCATATAATTTAAAACCGTTCATTACTAACAAATTCCAAGAACTAAACTTTTGCCCAATCCAGTGAAGTTAATTATTAATATTTTAAATTAATAAAAAAAAACTCCTGTCTAGTCCGAGTTTTTATAAAGTCAATAGGATTTAAACTGAATTTTTAATGGTCAACCTCAAAAAATCAAGAACTATAGCCATCATATTTTATCTCGATTTTGAATAAATTTTTAGTTGGTTTTAAGGTGGACGGCAAAAAAGATCCAAACATTTGGATAAAAATGTACGATTTTCTGAAGTGGGCTATCTACTCTTTCAATTTTTACCTTGGACGCATATTAACGTTGTTCAATTTCGATCACGTTTCTTTAAAGAAAAATAAGACAGATGTTTGCCAGTTACTTTCGGGGCTGTACTAAAAGCCATGCATGTAAGTTTATGAAGATTTTTTTTAGTTGATTTTCCACGTAATTTGTCATTTCCCTGGAGGGTCATTCCAGACCACAAGTTCCACCATTATTGAATTGATTTTATTTTCGTGTACTCACAACTAAAATTCAATTGGAGCTTTTTAGATTACCAAAAGACATGGTTTTCCATGGCCTTGTTCTTTCTTCTTTAACTTCATTGTATTCTAATCTATCTAATCTATATTGTCTTCTCTCTACGGGACTTTAGTAGTTGATTTTAGCAGTCTTCATTCTTTCGTTTGCTCCGCTTGACCGTGTGGAATCCTAAGGATTCTCTTGTTTGTAACATTTACAAAGGGTATTTTTACTTTTTACTGTAGAACTGTTTGGAAGGGATAATAGAAGGTTTCCCTTGAAGGGATTTTGCGGGCTTATAAATTTGGATTCTTGGGGGGTGGCTGGAAGGTGGATGTGTTCAAATTTTGAGTGGTTTTTTTGAGATTGTAAATGGAGCTCAATCTTTTTGGTGTTAAGTCTGTGTCTATGTCCAAGGTTGCTGGAACTGAAATGATGATGTGTTCTAGCGCTTTCTTAAACTCAGGCCTCATTTTTGGGTCTAAAGATGCTAGTCAGATACAATCTTTGTCATGCAGAGGTAC
The DNA here is from genome assembly GCA_030378225.1 of Knoxia roxburghii. Lineage (NCBI taxonomy): Eukaryota > Viridiplantae > Streptophyta > Magnoliopsida > Gentianales > Rubiaceae > Knoxia > Knoxia roxburghii. The sequence continues at coordinate 40,022,071 of CM059423.1, forward strand.
CCCTTTCTTGAAATTTGAACATGCATTCATGGATTCCCTTCTTTGGCTTCAAGAAATTGGGAAAATGAAATGATGAGTAGTTAGTTTGCAAAATGTTTGCTCTTTTGCCCCTTCCAAAACCTGGCATTTAGTCTCTGTTCATGTTTCTTTGTTTTGACCATAGTTTCCAGGGATTGCAGGCTTTTGTTATGCAACAACATCCTGAGTGTCTTCTTGTTTCCCATTTCCAGGAAAAAGCTGTTTTTGGCATTGTTTTCGTTCTTGTTATGCAACAATGTCCTCAGCGTCTCCTTGTTTCCATTTCCAGGAAAACAGCTGTATTTACAATGTTTTAATCCTGTTAAGCAACAATGTCAACTGTGTAAAGCTGTACTGATTCTTGACCTTGTCTTCCTCCTTATAGTATAACAATGACATCCATTTAATCAAATGTTTCAAAGGTTTTATACTCTTAAACCAATGTGATTTTTAAATGGTGTCTTTGATCCTTCAGGAGCAATGCAGGGTTCTTCATATTTTCTTTACTTCGAATTAAAAGCGAAAAAAAAGATGCATAACAGCTTTTCTTGTTTCCTGTACTTGACAAGGCGAGAAGTCGTGTTGATTCCTTCTTTCTGATTCCTGGCTTTTGTGCTCAGGTTCTTGTATAAGGGCTTCTTATACAAGTATTTCAGGAAGCGCTATAAGATCAGCTGGTGGAGAAGAGGCTCTATTTCAGTCGTACCGCTTGAATGGTACAAATGGTTCCAGCATACATGTGAGGGATGCCAGAGTACTTGATGCATTTGATGATGAGTACAATGGAGTAATTGTTCATCCAGAAAGTCTACCGTCTAATCCCAGTGTTTTCGCCTCGATACTTCGTTCATCAATTTCTCACTGGAAAGCAAAGGTAATCTACACTTCATCTGTATAGTTGCAGACCTGCAGTGACTGCTGAAAGTTGAATCTCCAAAACTGTGATCTTTTGACACTATTTTCCTGTTAACTGGATGAAGTTACAATCATGTCATATCATCATTCGTCGCGATTTTCCTACTAGTACCAACTTCTTGATTTATTAAGTTTCATGTTTCAATTATTCTTGCAGGGAATTCACTAATTTTTTTACGGCAATCTTTGCAGGGCAAGAAGGGAGTCTGGCTGAAGCTGCCAATCACAAAATCAGACCTAGTCCCTGTAGCAGTGAAGGTACACCATCTCATGCCTTAAATTTTGCAGAAAGAAGCTGTGAGCTATATGGTTAATATGCAAACTTTCTGGTCCACTCTAGAAGAGAAGAAAATTTTATATAGATACCATGGATTGTTTATTTGGTTACTGCAAAATTTAGGAAGGATTTCTGTACCACCACGCCGAAAGAGATTATGTGATGATGACTTATTGGATTCCTGAAGAACCCTGCTTGCTCCCACCCAATGCTTCTCATCAAGTTGGAATTGGAGGATTTGTGATAAATGACAGAAATGAGGTACATATGCTTGTGAATAAAGAAAGCTAAACTAAAGTTGATATTTTCTCTAAGAATGTGGCCAAGTACTATCAGTAACATCAATTTGGTTTCTCATCTCTTGGATTCAGGTCCTGGTAGTGCAAGAAAAATATTGTGCTTCGGGGCTAGAAGGACTCTGGAAAATCCCTACTGGTTTCATTCTTGCGGTATCAGTTACTGTTTGAAATTTCTATTCCAAAAGCCTTTTGAAAATCTCAAGAAAGAGATTATCTCAAGAAAGTTATTGTTTTGTGTACGATTTGGCAGTCAGAAGAGATCTTTACTGGTGCCGTAAGAGAAGTCCAGGAAGAAACAGGAGTAAGATTTCAACTGCCAATCCTCTTTAAATATCTTCCAAGCCAGTTTTTCAGCATTAGATTGTTAATCAAAAGAGTGTATATAGTTCTTCTTCCTGAGGACATATTATAGTACTTTTGTCAAGCTTTATGTGAAAGTATAGTTAGTGTATTGAGTGTACTATTTGTTTTATGTTTTTCAGGTTGAAACTGAATTTGTGGAAGTTATAGCTTTCAGGTAATAACAGCATTCTTGTTCTCTTTCCATATTAACTGTAGTTGGAACCTAAACGGGCATTTCTTCCACCAAATAAGATAGAACTAAATGAGGCTTAATTGTAGGCATATCAGTAATAAACCCTGTTGCAGATTCTATCAGAAAAGCCTGCTGCAGATTATATTAGCATAATCTTAGAATCCATTTTCCATGATGAAAAATTTTGATCTCTATCTACGAAGGAATGACTGAAAGCTGCGAAACTATGACGTCGTGTTCTTGCAGTTAGCAGAGAATGCATATATATTGGAATGTAGTATGAGTGGATTCAATGTTTTGCACTTACATTTCAGGCATGCTCATAATGTGGCTTTCGAGAAGTCGGATTTGTTCTTCATCTGTATGCTACACCCCCTTTCAACACAGATTATGCTTGATGATCGCGAAATTCAAGCTGCCAAGGTAATCATGCTTTATATGATCACATTTCTCATTTGAGACAACTCTGATAGTTGATAACCATATTGTTCTAGCAGAGTTATCTAGTTTGTTTATATGGAATCATGCTTATTCTGGAATCAGTAGTTTTGAAATACTCTTGCACCATTCTAAGGTTACTGTTGTCTTCATAATGTAGTGGATGCCTTTGGTTGAGTTCATCAGGCAGCCCTCAATCCAGGAAGACACAATGTTCAAGAAAATCATCGACATTTTTCTTGCGAGGCTCGGGAAGAGTTACTGTGGATTAGCAGTCCATCAATTGGCATCTAAGTTTGATGGCAGACTCTCCTCTTTGTACTTCAACACTGTTGAGGACAACAACTCCAATTGTCAAACTGGTTAAAAAGTTGCAGATGCAGTATTCAAATCACATATTTTTAACTCAGGATAACCTATGAATATATATAGTATTCTTCACTTGCTGCAATCTTCCTTTGTCATGTTCTGGAGAAGGTGGAGCTTCTATTATCAGGGCTTGACGAAATCATCGATGAACATCAAAGCATATCTGCAGCAAACAACTCTCTAATCTCTATGGTATATATGTTGATTGCAGTATGTAACATTTGTAAATATCTGATCTGTAAAAGCCTAATAAACTCTTTTTGCTGTTAAATCCATGGAAAGTTTGCCAGAGTTCTTCACGTTGCAATGTTATTTGAACTACCTGTTTCAGCATGATAAACTTTGATCAACTGCCTTGATTACTGAATTTGAGAGTAAACCACAACCACAACCACAACCAAAAGAGTCTGTGCTCTTTGTTTCAACAGAAGCAAAACAGTTGCAGTCCTTTTTACCGACTTTCTTTTGCTTCACAAGCTTTCATTATTCAGATTCTTAATCTTCATGTAAAGCAGTTTACAGGAGGAAAAAATTGGGACCTAGGAATACTGTTTAATCTGATGGAGAAGAACCAATGCGGTGGTGAAAACTTGGATGTGTCAAGAAGAAATAATTGAATGCTAATGAACATTAACTGAATGGATCATTGGTCAGAAACCTCAACTTTCCACACTCTCTTCTTGTCCTTTTGCCCTACAAGATTTAGCACTACACATGCAAATGCAACCAGCACGACTGACATCATTGATCACAATTTATTGCTGGATTTATTTTAAGAAAGTAATGGGCCAATTTAGTTGAGTTGTATTATTCTAGTCATTTTCTTAACCACCATTACTCACACTCAGCTTTCATAGTGGGTGGGTTCTTGTTTGTTTTTGTTCTTGATGAGAATGAGATATGCTATCCAGCCTAGCTACCTTTTAGGTAAAACTTCTGTTTTCTAAATCACATATATGTTAATTATCAGAGTTTAATTTTTATAATCTGGCTAGTTTTTCCCATTCATGTGAAAATATTTATCAATTTAAGGCTCATGAAAAACCAAAAAAATTCTCCTGAGGCTCATTGTTTTATACAGAGTAATTCTTAGCCCTTTGCAAAAAACCAGGTTTCTAACTACTAATAATGTTCTGGTACTCATAAAACATGTGGTTGTCTTTATCTGTTCCAGATTTAGTAAAGGGCTTTGAGATACCTACATTCATGAAAATGTAAGGCTTAAATGTTTAGATGGTAATATTAAACTAAATTTAATTAAAATAAAATTTGATAGAGGATTTTAGTAATGTTAGGACCATTTTAAAGAAACAAAAGATTAAAAATAAGGAAGATTAAGACAAAATCACTGTGATTAATATCAATGGTATGTCATTAATTCGATAATAAAATAGTGAGATTATGTAAAAGTATATTTCAGTGCTACACGTTTGAAGGAAGTCAGGCTTTCACACGACGTATTGTCCTCTCATATTATTTGAGAAAAATAAGAAAATCCATAGTGTACTAGTTTACAATGGCAGTTAACCAAAAATATGCTTTTTGTTTGGTTTGCAGCTTCTGTTTAACAAAAATAATGGTAAACTAATCGCCAAAAGGACATGTGATTTGTTTTGCCTAGGAGGTCGGACAAATGCAAAAGCAAAAATCCATTCTTTGGATTCCCACCAATTATTTTTCCTCTTCTTTCTGCCTGCCCTGAATTTCTCTTTTCTCTAATCCCAGTTCCAACAAGTTTCCAAACGCACCGTCCCCAGCTTTTCACACATTTAACTACTTTCTGCAGAGGTTTGCGCAAGTATGTATTGTTTCCCTCATGATCTCTTGTTACCCGGATTCGTAGGATTTGTGTTTCAACGTAGTATTGTTAGGGATTCATCAATTAGTCTGTTTTGGGGCTCCAAAAGGCAGTTTCTTTATGAAGATACTTGGTTTAAATTTAAAGGGTTCTCTCTGAAAATCATGAATTTCCATTTCTATTCGTTGATTTGTTCAACATGTTGATTTAAAGGGTTCTTTGTGAAAATCTTGAAAATCCCTTTGAAAGTCTTGAAAATCCCATTTTCGTTAGTTGATTTGACTGAGACTGTTTTCGTTCTTTAGTTTCCTGCTTTTCTTTGTTGTTTTTCATTTTAAGGGATTGTCCGAAGTAGTTTGGGTGGGTGCTGAGCTTATAATTGAATAATTGTTTTTTGTTTGGTGGTGTTAGGTTGGTTTCTGCAATGCGGTTGTTTTCACTAAACCAGAGTTCAAGTTTGGTGAAGGATCAGGATAGTAGTAACGAGAGAACTCGGGCCTTACTGTATCTAAATGTATATGATTTGACGAATATAAATAACTATCTTTATTGGTTCGGCCTTGGAATTTTTCATTCTGGCATCGAAGGTATTAAAAGCTTCATCTTTCTTTCTTTTTTGTTTTTAATTTGTCTATTACTGGCTTTTAGCTTATATCTTGTCAAATTTGTTTTTATCTCTTTTGGATTGATGTTTCTTAAATTTGAGATGTTATTCTGTTAAGTAAATGGTATGTAACTTAGTTGAGCTGGAAATAGAGTTAATGGCTAGTTGTTTTTAGTTTGTTTTCAATTTTCTTTGCCTTGCTATGCTTGTCTACATGTTACCATGTTAGGTCTTTCTGTTAGCCGAGGTAACGTAATCAAGACGAAAAGTTGTATTGAGTTTAGATATGTCAAGAACATAATGGAAATGCAATGCGCAGTTTCGACGACTGCTTTTATTACATTCCAGACAGCTGAAGCATTTATAATCAGCTCATTCAAATGTATGGACTTTTAGATGATCGATGCATTGTTGGGATTATTATCATGTAGTAACAACATCCAGATGTTTATTCTATCCCCTGGACATTTCGTCTTTGAATTGATACAGAGGAGTCTTCCTTACGCATGCATTGGTATCATGATGTTAACTGGTAATCATAATTTGAGACTATAAGAGGTGTGGCACCTTACCTGTCTTTTCTTTCTGTCTTCATAACCTTAAATCCATTTGGATGGTTGTGCTGCATTGAAATTTAAAATACGTGGAAAGTTTGTTTTGGGTTAGTGTTAATCCTGATTAGGAATCTGTCTCCAAAAGTTCTTGTTCTTTTCCTTATGTTGAATTTTGGGGTGCATTTCTTTGAGAATGTTTCACCATCATAAAGTGACCTCAACATTGGCAAAATCCATTTGTGTAGAGACAATGTATCTGAAAATTTAGTGTTGTAGCTATTACTTGTTTTTTTTTCCTTTTGGGGAAAACACGGCTACTTTGGCTATTCTTATCTTCTCTGTATATTTTGTTTGTGAGCTTCAAACTTCGATTCTCCTTAAGCTTGTACTTTTCTTGATGCAGTACATGGTTTAGAGTATGCGTTTGGAGCGCATGAGTATCCAACCAGTGGGGTATTCGAGGTGGAACCCAGGTGTTGCCCTGGTTTTAGTTTTAGACGGTCGGTCCTTTTAGGTAGCATTGACATGTCTCGTTCAGAATTCCGGTCATTCGTGGAGCATCTTTCTAGCAATTATCATGGAGATACCTATCATCTGATTGCCAAGAACTGCAATCATTTTACTGATGAAGTGTGTGTGCGCCTCACAGGAAAGCAGATTCCTGGTTGGGTTAATCGACTGGCAAGAGTAGGTAAGTGGGAAGGATTGATATGTTGTAGTTCAAAATAACATGACAAAGTTTAAGTTGTTTATTGCGAGAAATTTTTCCTAAACGGGTAGTTTAGGCCCTAGAGCAGTAATACTTACAAGGATCTTATCAGATAAAAGGATTAGACATCTTCAGTCCATTGAATAGTTATAATTCAACAGCATCATTTCTTTCTTTTCTTTTCTGCATAAACTTCTGTTGCCCTTTCCCAATTTTTTAGTAGTTTAGGAGTATTCATTTGCGAGTAGGATTTCTTAATTTGAACTGAATGGAAATCTACCATGAGCAACTTCTTTATTCAGCTTTGCCTTTCTGGAGAAGCCTTGAGAGTAAACGTCTGAATGTCCAGTTTTAATTTTTGTCTTTTCCCCCGTTTTATCTTTAAAGTAAGCACATACCCTGAAATCAGGATGGTTGAGTAGGCTTTTCTCTCAGTTGCTTTTGTCAGAAACCATACATGAGAACCACAGGTGGTGCATCCTTTGAAGAATGCAACAAATTAATAGAATAGAATGAGATTTGTTGAGTTGCTTCATGGGCAGTTTGGATATCAGCTATAAGCGGTAGCCTCATTTCCTAGCGATATAGTATGTTTCATCCCAGCAATATTAAGATTGAAGCCAAATCCCCATTGTGACGATTCTCTACCAGTTCTTCTTCCCTTTTCATTCTGCTGGTGTCTTGTTATAATTTTGTTTTGAAATTCAGGTTCCTTCTGCAATTGTCTGCTGCCAGAGAGTATTCAAATGACAACAGTCGGACATCTTCCTGGTCGTCAAGTAGATTCAGGCAAGTTCTGTTCGGTGTTTCTTTTCTCCTTCCTGTAATGGAACAAAAGGGTCCCATGATATTCTGATACATGTCGGTCATTAAAAAGCCTTTACAACTAAAAGGTTTAATTTTCGTAAACGGATCTACAAAAGTGCCTCTTACTTCATGTACTTGTTTGTTGGATAAAATCTGTGCTGACACAATATAAGAAAATTGGAAAAACTTTGAATTCTGTCACAGGTTGCCTGATGTAGTTTAGTCTCCCAAACTCCTACCTTTTGCTTGAGTCTTGGTTCAAAATTTGCATCATCGCATGAACGCATTCGACCAAAAGAATCAAGAACAAACTTTTATGCTTATGCTCTCGATTATATTCTTGTGCAGTTATTTTCTTTGTTCCTTCTTTATTGCAGATGATGAGCTTGTTTCTTCAGGATCATCAACTTCTGCAGATGCCGAAGAAGATGGAGCAGATCATCATCTTTTGACTGTGGTGAACAGCGAGGTAGCCTTGTTAAAGGAGAAGCCTGTGAAGCTAACAAAAGAGGTTCATTGATGTTTTATCAAAAATCCCGCCTCGATTAATAGGTTCTTATCCTAAAAACACCCTGCAATTGTTGTATAAGATTCTGATCATATTAGTAATGTATAACAGGCCTTCGATCCGAAGTGTAGAGTTTTCAGTGTAGCAGCAAGTCCTTAGGAACTGTGATCAGTTCCATATTTGTGATGCCAGACTGCTGAATGTATGCCATTTACAATATAGTTCTCATGGTCATTGACCAATTCAATGTCTTTAAGAAGTTGCTTATTCAGCTCATGGAATGAATTCCTTTCTGAGTGTTCCATTTCATTTGCAGTCAGTTGAAGCTTTGATGAGTTGATTCACAAAATCATTTCTTGCAAATTTTAAGATCATTAATAATCAAAATGCAGAGGGATTGGAATTTGGAAATCCAATCCCAAGAAAACCCAACCATTCATCTGGGCTTCTGACAGCCAAGAATGAATGGCTAATGGCTTGGGGCAGAGCACATTTTGCCTGGTCTGTGAATTCATTGGATACCATATGAAACTCTTGCAGCATATTTAGTTCTTGTTGCATTAATTACTCTAAAAGATGCTGAAAAGAAGAGTATTCTATAATCAGAATGGGCAGAAAATGATGGGTTTTTTAAGCCCCAAAGATCCATCTCAGTGGGATAAAGATTACCCTTTCAAAAGGGAAAAAGGAAACTGCATCTCTGAATGGAGACTACTTTGGCATTTATGGGATTTGTAGTAGTTCTCGAAGAAGCTTAAGGTTCCAACACAGATTCTTCTGTTTCAATGTTACCAGAAGTAGCTTATTTATGGTTCTGATCGAACTGCATTGCGGCCAAATCAATGATTCTGACACTGCCGTCTGCATATGCTTATAGTAACCATTCTAAAACTAAAAATTACTCTTTTTTAGGGATTTAATTTAATGAAATAAAAGTCGCAATCCCATTACTAATAATCACTTTTTTGTGAATCTATAATCTTCTATGTTGGTGCCCCCCTCTCTCTTTGTTCTTTATATGCACAATATACAAATAGAAGGATCCAAATTTGTGTTTGGAAGGCCACTCTCTGTGTTATAGTGATTTAAGGCAAGTAACAATTGACATCACAACAAGTACCATAAATAGATAATATTAAGGTTAATTATCCACAAATAATGTAATATTGATTAAATTTTATAATATTCTTTAATTTTAAGCAAGTAAACCTTTATCAAGGTTAAAAGTTAAAATCTAAGTAGGTCCATAAGTAGATTCCAAGGTTTATATGAAGATGAAGAAACCACAATGGTCAAACACCTGGTTAAAGGCAATCACTGTTTTACCATATTGGTGTTGTTTTCTCTTGGGCTTCAGCTGAGTCAAGAAACCCGACAAAAGAAGCAACAGATTACTGTTAAAATGGTGTTAAATTTCTCAAGGATGTGATTGGTTGGATTCTCCTTGGTGGCCCCGCTGACAAAGATTATCCTCAACCTTAAAAATAAAGAAGTGGAAGGGAAGTAACGTGGAGTGAATAATTGTTCTTGTTTTTAGTCTTCCTGCCAACATTCCCACCAATTAATCCGGCCTTTCTCCGGCGGCGTCCGGTGGATTTGGGGTTTTGCAGCACGCTCGTCGCCAAAACCCTTTTCCCAGGACAGGGCCAAAACCAATATTTTTCCGGGATTTCTGCAAAAGTTGTTGGAAAAGCACGAATAAAGTTGCAATCTTTGGGCGAAAGAGAGTATATTTTGTGAATTTTCTTCATAAATCTCATGGCCCGTCATGTAGCTTCAGTTGCTTTGTGTATCATCTTCACAGTTAGCTTGTCTTTGATCCAATTATCCTCGTCTGTTCCTTTTATAGTACTCCATGGTACTACTCTTAAACATTTTTCTTTCAACTTTTATTTTCTGATGAATTCTTTGATGGGTTTTGGTATTTTTCTTGACTTGTGAATGTTTGTGATGTTAGGAATTGGAGATCAGTGCGCTAATAGAGGAATGAAACATTTCACAGATTTGTTGAGCGAGTGGTCCAATTCTATAGGATACTGCATGTATGACAAGTTTAATATGTACTTCTTCATAGATTTTAATTTTTCTGGGAGTGATATTTGATTTCCCTCTAGTTATAAGCATCGCATACTTAATATTTTAGCTGCTAGGAATAAGTGTTTATCATTCATGAGAGGAACTATCTTTTTCATGTTGATAATTGAAATTCAGTCGTTAGTAATAAGTTAATGAAGCAGTAGCTTAATATGCATTCGGTACTTGTATGATGCTATAAGTAAGATAGATTGCAAAGCTGTGTCATAATTTAGAAGAGGAAAAGCATCAGAAAAGTATATTGAGAGGTTCACATGCCTTATTTGTGACAATCTGAGGTGTAAATTTTTCGAGCCGATAGACAGCATATAGTTTGCCTAATAGGTTCCCTTACTTTAAGTATGTCATAAAATTTTCTGTCCATGTATCGATAATGAACTTGCTTCAATACTTCATGCGGCCCTTCATTGCTTTTTGTTTGTATACTAGGATTCTTATACAATGCACGGCCAAATGCTATTGTTACTGGTTTTTAGTTCCCAAAATTTATTAGTGACGCCATCATTGGTTTTCCTACATGTACAGTTTGAGCCTTTTCCTACATGTACAGTTTGCCTTTAAGTAGCTTGCCTTTATTTCGTTTCTTGATCACCAGAACACAAACAAAGTAAGGATAAAACCTATACTTTGTGTAATAACTGTGACTCAGTGATATTTGGATGTTAATGTAAAGTTATCTTCTTTGTCACCAAGTTTAATGGTGATACACGTGTTTGAGTATTGAGGCTGATTGATTGTGCACATGCTAAACATGAAAATGATATGCTATATCCCTAAAATTTAATGATGATAAAATACCATTAGAGGATGTGAACAAAATATTTTTGATCTTCTCACGTGCTTATTGACTGGCGCTTTTTTTTGTATCTGTTTAATTAATGCGAAGGAAGTTTAGTTTCTGTATATGCCTCAATCTCTTGATGGCTGGTTGTCCAGTTTCTTTGGAAAGCTGACAATGTTAATTTGCTGTTTACACTCTAGAGAAATTGGGGATGGATCATGGGATTCCTGGTTTATGCCCCTGGAGGAACAGGTATTAATTCTAGCATCAGTTTTCATTTATGTTCACTTAAGATTTCCTGCTGAATGTTTGTCTATGTATTAGTTATACTGAACTCTGCTTTTTCTTTCCCTGCAGGCGGAAGCTGTTTGTAATAAGGTGATATAGTTTCTTGGCTATCTCTATTTTCTGAAGATTTTTATTTATTTAAAAATTAGCTAAAGCTTGATTACAGGTGAAGGAAATGGAAGATCTCCAACACGGTTACAACATTGTTGGTCTTTCCCAGGTAATTATTAGTGTTGTATGCATTGCTAGTGACATTAAATCTACAAATGCTTCTTCTTTTTCCTCTCCCAGCATCAAGCACAAATTGTTATCTGATCAGTTACTTTTCCAAGCGTAATAGAGAGACATAGTTATCCATGTCTAACTTGGATTTTATTGATTTTACCAACAATGGTCCTTTTACTCTGATTTATAGCGGGAGAAAACATTGTTTTTGCTATAACATGGCTTGTTTTATGATGATTCCAGAAGTAACAGCAAAGTAAAAATTCATGTGAGAACTTGAATTTATGGTGTTGAGAGATTTGTACTTCCTGAGAGAGAGAGACAATTTTGAATTTCTAACCATTATCTTCTGGTCTTTTTTATGGTTTCAATTTAGTATTATGAATTTTTTTTTTTTTTGGTGGCAGGGGAACTTGATAGGTCGAGGCGTGGTGGAATTTTGTGAGGGAGCACCACAGGTAAGGATAGGTGGAATAGCCTTTGCCAACATTGTGATTGCATTGTGCCTTAACCTTTTTGCCTTTGCACTTGTTTGGCTAACTGTATTCCTGAAAGTACAGGCTAAATGTTATACCAAGTATGTGTGTTCTTTGTATTTATGTGGGAGGGATTCTATCCGAACTTCTGTGAACTTTAACAAATGTAGTAATAGAGACAAATCTTCTCCTTTTACTTGCTTTAGTTGAATGATTGTGTATGTATGTTATTGAAATTGGCTAATGTAACATAAAATTACATACTTCCAAGATAAATTTGCTCATGAAACGGGCAACCGAGGTTCTCGGTTTTTTCTTTTGGGGGATAGTGTTTGAAATTTTGTTACTTTTCCTATCAACATAATAGGTCAAGAACTTTATCTCATTGGGAGGGCCTCATGCTGGGATGGCTTCTGTTCCTCTTTGTGGTGTAAGTACTCTTCTGACCTTCTTACGTCTATTTTATGGCATTGAGATGCTTACCTGAATCAGCCAGCAAACATAGCTCCATCTTCTTCATCTCACCTGATTGCAAGGGAGCATCTTCATTCTACTTGTTAAACTACTGATTGTAAGAGCATCTTCCTTCTAGAGTTCACACTTAGTTTAGTATTGGCAATGACATCTTTTCTAAATAATTTAGTTGCGTAGTTCAAAGGGGAATACCCCATACAATTCCCAACACTAAATATAAATGGTGGAAAGTTATGTATCTAAGCAGCATTGTGTACCGGATGATCATGGAAAGGGATAAATATATGGTGTATGCCTAGAAGAGTAGACTATATGAACTAGTGCCTTATTCAAGGTTTTGTCACAAAATTGTCAGTCTTCTATGGTTGAGCATTCCCACATGATGGGACAAAGGTTTTGTTGTTGTCGGGGTAGTGTGGTTGAGCATGCTAGATGAACCAAGGTGGGATGCCTGTTAGTCAAAAGAGTGCAGCTTTCCTCCAACACCTTTAATTTTTGTTATATTACTTTCTGGCTTCTGTCAGAATGCCATAGGCAATCCAGGTGACAGAATCCTGTACTTGGTCATTAGACCCAGCAAAGATTTGGTCATTTGGACTATGATTTTAGACTTGTGTTCATTGTGCATTCACTTGAGAATTATGACCACCTTCCAATATTTCACTTATTGTGGCAACAGTATTGATGGTTTTGTTGTTGATTCTCAGTCTGGAATCATGTGCATGCTAGCGGATTTGCTAATCAAATCAGAGATATACTCTGATTATATACAGGCATGCATCTCTCTCTCTCTCTCTCTCTCTGTCTGATGATAGTCGGAATGTATAATTCTGATTATTGAATTGCAGGAACATTTGGCTCCCAGCGGCTACCTTAAACTCCCAAATGTGAGTAAAATGTCTATGCACAGATTTGAGTGTGTTTATATACATCAGCCTGGTTCATGTTTTGTTTTAGGACACTGCCAATTCATCAGGAGATTGGTTGATTTCTTGTTTCAGTTAGCTAATTACATGTCTCAGCATCTTAGAAGGATGAAGCTAATCTTGTAAAAGAAAATGGAAAATGATTCTTGATGAAGTTAAAAACATATGAAGTGGAAATATGTTTTATACAATGAGATGTTTAAATTGGTCTGTATTTCTAGAGCTGACTGTTCTGCACCCTGGAAAACAGAACATGGATGGTTATTTACAAAAATGTAGGTTTCTTCCAAGGCTTAACAATGAAATCCCCGGAGAGAGGAACTCTACTTACAAGGAACGGTTCAGTAGCTTGCAGAACCTCATACTAATCATGGTATGCTGGATTCTGCTGCAATTTTTTTGGCCACTTTGTCTTGGAAAGGATGAATGCAACCTTTTTATGTGTTATGTTACTAATATTATGCGTCTGCAACAGTTTGAACATGATACAGTTTTGGTGCCGAAAGAAACTTCCTGGTTTGGATATTATCCTGATGGGGCTTTCACTCCAATTTTGACGCCGCAGCAGGTATGCCTCTTTGTTCTTAATGAAGAAAATCGGCAAAGATTGAACTGTTTTTAATCAGTGGGCTTATTTCCTTTCCTGAAGATCATAATTGCTCCCGTCCTCTATTGATAATCGTCCCTCCCAGATTGTTGTTTGCTTTTAATAAGAATGGCTCATGACAAAGCATATAACAGAAAAGCAAAATCAAGAAAAGAAAAATCTAGGATTTAAATGGAAAGCAGAATTGCTCTTTGCTGATGATGTCACTACTAGCTTTCTGGAAGGAATACTAGCTTTCTATCCTGATCCAGACATTCTTCATTTTACCTGTAGAAAGTCGATCTGTAAATAACCTTCTTGGTAAACTAAACCTTAATCTTAAGCTGTTTGCAGAAACCTGTTTCTAAAAGTCCTGAACATGACTTGAGTTCTTCCATAGTGCATGTTTTAGAACAACAAATAGTCTGGAAGGAATACTAGCTTTCTATCCCGGTTTGGACATTCTTCGTTGTTCTTGTAGAAAACCAATCTGTAAATAAGTTTCTTGGTAAACTAAACCTTAATCTTCACCTGTTTACAGAAAGCTGTTTCTAAAAGTCTTGAATATGACTTGAGTTCTTACATGATCTTTTCTGAAACATTATCTCCTCGTATCATATGTTGGCGATAACTGTTCTTATGAAACATTGTCTCTCTTTTCTGTTTATAATGGACTCAGAAGTTTGCACAATACCTAGTAGACTTTATACTGGCAGTTCTAAAGCTCCAAATGGTTATGTTTCATGCAGACTGATCTGTACAAGGAGGACTGGATCGGATTGAAAACCCTCGATGATGCCGGGAGGGTAAAATATCTTCAGGTGCCCGGAAACCACCTGGGAATTTCCAAAGGTGATATGAGGACCTACATTCTCCCATACTTGGCAGATGAAACCTCAAACGCAGAACAGCCCGCGATCTCAGCCCTCGATGACAGGGACTCGTCGGAGGTCATTCTTGACGGTTCGTTGTCGTATGCATTGCCACCATCAATCAAGAGATTCTTCGACGAGGTTGTTGGGATCATGCATGGTGAGCCAACATTAGTCTCCTGATTGAAGTTCTTCATGAATCGTGTGTGTGTGTGGCTTTGTTGGTGATTATGATGATGATCGAGGCTGCAGAATGATGATGATTCTTACAGTGTGTGTTTGGTTTGAAGATTCATTATAGAAACAAAAATCACTGTAAATAAGGTTCCCAGGAATTACAGTTATAACAAGATGCACCACGGATGATGGAACATTTTTTTCTAAATATCGTCTTTTTTTTTTTTAATTTATCTTTTTTTAAATAATCATTTTGACCTTAATTTTTTATTAAATATATTTATTATTTTTTAATTTAAAAATAACAAAGACATTATTATAATTAAAAAAGTGATTAGAAAAAAAAAGGAGCGATATTTATAACCCGGTCGTGAAAGAAAACCTGGTTGATCTTCCCTTAATATTACCCTACAAAATGGACTTTCATGTTTTAAGAAATTACATTAATTAACTAATTATTATTATACCGTCAAATATCTAAAAAGTGGCAAAACTAATGAGGTAAATATAAAATTTTAATAAATTGATAATTTTTGTGAGACTCGAGATAAATTAGAGGGATTCATTAGTTAATTCATTAAAATTAAAATAATAAATTGAGGATAATAATAATTTAAGTCAAATTTAAAACAAACTAATGCGATAAAATATTCTATTTATAATTTATGTAATATTTAAGATAAGTTAAAGAGATAAAATAGTTAAATTTTACTCACTTGTTGTACTGGTTAATTGACTTTTCAATTAAGGCGGTGAATATAATTCTTTTAAAATGTGAGGTCTATTTTATAATTTTTATTTTTCAAATCTTAAGTAAAGAAAAGATAAATCTGGGGAAACATATTCTCTGAAAAATTCAAAATGATTTAGGAAAAAAACATGGAAAACAAAATTTGCGTGGCTTGCGGAATATTTGAAGATCATTAGCAGTTTCACCATCAACAACAAGCAGAGAGGAAATGTCAAACAACCAGATCTAAGATACTACCAAATTTAACTGTAAATCTGCGAAAATAATCTCCCGATCGGATCGATCTCTGGTTTCCAACCTCTCTAATGGTGGATTGATTTAGTGAATGATGTATGCCAAGGTCAAAGCCAAGAGCATCAAAACATATGCGATCCCCTGATCTATCGTTGTGCCATCGCCGGCGATGGGTGCGGGAGCTGGAGCAGGTACCGCCGATATATCCACTTGAGCGACGGCAGCTGGAAAAGCAGCTGCGAACACGACAAAAACGGCAGCTAACATTGCGATTGCAGCCCTCGAGATCACCTCCATTGTCGCCTGATTGTGGTAGGGGCCTATCTCTGTCCGGAGAGGGAATGGAGGTGGTCCGAGGTGACTATGATTTCTATTAGCTCTCTATTCCTACCTTCCGAACCGCTTTGTTGAGTTATTTATGAAGGGGAGGTCGGGGCTTCAAGCTAGGTGGGGAAAATGGAGACTGAGGTTGAGAGAAATTGGCGGCCACCACCACCACCACCACACGATTCGGTTGTTTGTCGTTACCCGTAATTACCGGCATGCTTTTCTCCCAAGAAAGCTGGTTGATCTCTCCTTTAAATTATTATGAGTCAGCGTATTATTTGTGATTAATTGTTAAGATTTTGGTTGAATTTTAATCTAATAATAATACTTTTGTCCTTGTTTTGAAATAGGGTGATGATTAGAGAAATTGTGCCAAAAAGATAAATTATTATCAAATTTGTGAGATAGAAATTAATTTATCCCTGAATGGACGTGTAAAGATAGAATTACAAAATGGACTTTCATGTTTTAAGAAATTACGTCAATTAACTAATTATTATATCAATAAATATCTAAAATTGTAAAACAAATTATTAGAGGATGTAGTTGAGTGGTAGTTATCATCATTATATAAAAAAAAATGGTAAAACTAATAATGTAAATATAAAATTTTAGTAAATTGATTATTTTTATGAGATTCCAGATAAATTAGAGAGATTAATTAGTTAACTCATTAAAATTTAAATAATAAAACCAACGATAATAATAATTTATGGCAGATTAAGCTGGTCATAGTCGTTTGTAATTAATCATTTACTGAGGTAGTTTTATTGGGTCTGCGGAGAAAAACGTCTATTCCATTGCTCTAGTATCAATTTTTCACTGGAGGACGTATAAAAATAAAATATAATAAGAAATAGTTACCCCTTTTTTTTGGTGCAAATTCTTAAATATTATCCATTTTTCTTATTTACTATTTTAAAATTACTATTTTATCCTTATTTTTTTTACTAAAATGTCATTATTATTTTTTAAATTAAAAAAATAATAAGTACATTTTGATAAATAAGAGACCATAAATAACAAAAATAGGAGTCCGTTTACGGTAGTACTATAGGACTATCGTGAATTTTACTGTAGTTGAGCGCTACAGTAATGAGCTACAGTTGCGCGCTACATTTTTTTTTTGACGCACAGCCTTTTTAAAAAAAATACTTTTTTTAAAAAAAATACTTAACAAGGGAGATCAGATCAGGATTATATAGACATCAGATCAGAGAATACTTGACATCAGATCAACAGACTATAAATATCAGATCAAGAATATAAAAGAAATCATACACTAGAACTAAAACATACTTAACAATGGAGCTCAGATCAGCGAATACTAGACATCAGATCAACAGACTATAGGTATCAGATCAAGAATAAAAAAGAAATACAGTAGAACGAAAACATACTTAACAATGGAGATCAGATCACGATTATATAGACATCAGATCAGCGAATACTTGACATCAGATCAACAGACTATAGATATCAGATCAAGAATATAAAAGAAATCATACACTAGAACTAAAACATACTTAACACGTGAGATCAGATCAGGATTATATAGACATCAGATCAGAGAATACTTGACATCAGATCAACAGACTATAGATATCAGATCAAGAATATAAAAGAAATCATACACTAGAACTAAAACATACTTAACAAGTGAGATCAGATCATGATTATATAGACATCAGATCAGTGAATACTAGACATTAGATCAACAGACTATAGATATCAGATCAAGAATATAAAAGAAATCATACAGTAGAACTAAAACATACTTAACAATGGAGATCAGATCAGGATTATATAGACATCAGATCAGCGAATACTTGACATAAGATCAACAGACTATAGATATCAGATCAAGAATATAAAAGAAATCATACACTAGAACTAAAACATAATTAACAAGAGAGATCAGATCAGGATTATATAGACATCAGATCAGCGAATACTTGACATCAGATCAACAGACTATAGATATCAGATCAAGAATATAAAAGAAATCATACACTAGAACTAAAACATACTTAACAAGAGAGATCAGATCATGATTATATAGACATCAGATCAACAGACTATAGATATCAGATCAAGAATATAAAAGAAATCATACACTAGAACTAAAACATACTTAACAATGGAGATCAGATCAGGATTATATAGACATCAGATCAGCGAATACTTGACATCAGATCAACAGACTATAGATATCAGATCAAGAATATAAAAGAAATCATACACTAGAACTAAAACATACTTAACAAGAGATATCAAATCAGGATTATATAGACATCAGATCATCGAATACTTGACATCAGATCAACAATACAACAAAAACGTCTATAATATCTATCATAATATCTAAAATTATTTAATTATAAAATAAATAAAATGATAATTTAAAAATAATTTTTTATAAAATTCAAAAACATTAAAAAAAATACTGAATTGTTTAGAAAAAAATGGACGGAAAAAAGTCTCAAGGAGGAAGACAAAAAAAAAAAAGCAAAAAATAACAAAAGAAATGAAGGTACTGTAACGCGCTACTGTAGCGGTAGGAGTAAAATTGCATGGTGGTCCTATAGGACCACCATATAAATTACCCCAAAATAGGGGTATTTAGTATTACGTCTTTTTTATTTATGTTTATTCACTTGAATATAGTTTTAGTGGTGGAAAGGATGATGACAGCAATTGAATGGACTTTTTATCCTCGAACCAAATAAAACCACAAAAGCAATATGTATGGTTAATTTACTGTTTCCTTTTCAATGAAGAGGTGAATATCTAATAAATTGTATAAATGCAATCGTATTTCAACTATTGTTTAACAGTTAACTAATGATTTTTTATGCGTTAAAAAATTTAATTGGAAAGATTAAAGTGCTTATTCCACTCACATTGCAGCCAAACTGATTCGATATTTAACCTTTACTAATTCTTAGAGAATTTTTAAGGAATTATTCGCTCCACTAATTATCTATTTTTTCTCTGTAAAAATGAATCAAAACTATAAATTTACAGTGAAGAAAATGGTGTTTGTTGAGTAAAGTGAGGAAGATGGCTGATAATGTTGCACCCTCTCCTCTTTTTATTGTATTATTCTGGTTTTTTTTTCACTTACTAAAATGATATCTTTTCAATAAAAAACTCTGACTTTGTAAGTAATAAAACAGTTATGAAGTGATAGAATCACCAATCGAAACACTCTACTAAGAATTTTTCGACGACATAAGAGTGTTTCAATACCCCTAACCTTAGATGTTTCAGCATCCTATCGACAAGCTTCTAGTGAACATAAAATAGGAATTATTAATTTACGGCTCCTTATTTGATAAGCCTATGGATTTCCTAACAAAAAGAACTGATAAAGCTTGTAGAATCGGCGAATCGCCATCGTTGTACTAGCTTCCTGGGTCAGACTTCCACTTCTAACATAAGATGCATGAAAAAAAGTAAAAGATCCTGTTGATGTTGCTGACTGCATTGGATGGTCCCAGAAAACCAGCCAAATAACATCAGGAAGAATAAGCCTATTCCTCCAGGTTACTATTTACAGTATTTTTCTAAATAGAATATTTAATTGTAATTTCTCCATTTGAAGATATTTAATTAGTACATACGAACATGAGAAACTTGGGGATGAAGATATTCAATAGTATACCCCAAAAATTTCAAATTTTCAATGTACTTTTAATTTGTTCTTCGATCGGGTTAGCTATAACCACAGACATAAACCATCATATGACTAATTTTTTATACAATATTCAATAAAATTTTAATAAGAACTTTTATATTCTTATAATAATTTAGTCCAATTCCTCCACAAATTTTTCTTTTCGATTTCTCGTTAGAGTTGAGAATTTATTTGTCTTCTGAAATGCTGGCCAAACTAAAAGTTCGATGTGTTTAACTACATTAAACAACTAAACTATTACACGAATATAACCTATTGAGAAAGAGAGATAAGTTATTAGAAAGATACTTCATTCACACTATAACCAAACTGATTCTATGTTTGATGTTTAACAATATTTGAAAAAATCCTCACGATTTCAGCCACTCGTCTTTCCTATTATCTCTCCAAATATGAATCAAACCATAAATTTACAGTTGAACAAATAAAAATTGAATCATTAGGGCACTCTCGCACTCTTAATTGGCAAGCTTCTGGTAAAAAAAAATTTACTTCCTAGCTAGCCAAAAAGAATTGATAAACTTGTGGACTCGGCGAATCGCCATGGTTGTACGGGCTTCATAGGTCAGACTTCCACTTCTAAGTTGTAACATGCATGCATGAAAAGTAAAAGATACAGTTTAGTTGGAGGGTTACTATCTATTTTACTAGAATTTTAACAATTGCCAATCAAATTCCAAAATTGAGGTTTGCTGACTGCATGGGATGGTCCCACAAAACCAACAAGATAACATCAATTTAATACATAAAACAAGAACAATATCTAAGGCTGATGCTGCAAAAGAAACTACATTATTGAAGAAAAGTTATCCCAAGAAATTGCTAAGAACGTTTTGCAGGTTTAAATAATACTCTTCACTTTAATTTAAAAAATAATAATAAAGAAAGAGAAGAATAGGAGGTTCAAAGTCAAGAAATATAGAGTACGATGTAAACGAACTTAATTAGGATTAGTTTGTGTCGAAATAATAATTTTATTTATTATTTTATTCTACGTTAATAAATTAGATTTTTTTTTAATTTTTTTCGCACCTTGGGTTCCAATCTAAACAAATAAAAAAATAGATTATTTTTTCGGAACAAAAGAAGTATTATATATATTTTTATTTCAAAACATAAGAAGTATTATATATATATATATATATGTTTTTTTCCAGAATGGGTTAGTCATTGGTGAGTTTGGTGGGGATATAAGATTGTTGAAAAAATGTGAGGATTTTTTTGAGATATTTATCACAAAAAAGAAAGCAAAAGATAAATTGGATGATTAATTCTTTTATGTATTGACTCTGCTCAAGTCCTCCACTCGAGTAGTATAGTCTCGAGCAAGACTTATTTTTAGAAAATAAATATAATATATAAAAACTTAGTTTGATGATGATTTTGGCACACTGGTGCCTTCCTCTGCCAGGGATGTTATTGATTGATGTTGCTTTGTTTCATCTTAAATGTTTAACAATAGTCAACAGTTAATTTGAATAATTTTAAAGGTTTTATTTAATTACCACCTTAATTTTTGGCATTATTCAATACTCAATCAATTATTGTACCATAAAGTCATCTCACTACTCAATACTCAATAGTCAAACTATAACTAATAAATAGCAAGATCACTCTACTCAATAGTAAATACTCAAATTATAACTAATGAGGTGATAAAGGTGAGCAGGAGCTCCAAAATACCCTTCAAACAACATTTTATACCACCAAAATTGCAGTAGGCAAAGGAAGATATGCAAACCCAGATGACCAAGTCGCACCAGAGAAAACAGAGAGAAAATTTACAACAAACATTACAGTTTGTGAAAATTTATAACGAATTGAACCATGCCACTCCAAATGCGACGCTCTTTCAAACGACGGTTTTGAGAAAATAGCTGGTGAGTTTCCAAGTATGTTCCGAAAAATCTCCGACGACGGATTTGTTTGCTTTGGAAGAGCAACAATCTTAGTAGTAGGACTAGTATATAATATGGGTTCTAGTGATATTCCCTCGCCGAAGTAGTGCTGCATAAAATAGTCTGGACAATACCACAAAAATTTCGGAGGTCGAATAAGCGGTGCCGGATAGGAAAACGGTGACTAAGCCGCATATTCTCCTCATTGTTCCAAAGCTGGACGTCTAAAACGGACAACAGTTTCTTTGAAAACGTGGTGAATCGATGTTTCAACGCCTTCAATCTCGTATCTCATCCCCTGCAGCCGCCTGTGGTGAGTCTCCGGGCAAATATCTTGTCGAATTAGAAGATAGTTAGAAAATCGGAGAAGGAGAGCTAGAAGAGATGATTTGAGTGACGAGAAGAAACAGGAAGAGATAAGAAGCAGTATGCTATTTCAGGCAGGGAAGAAGGTGGCGTGAGGTGGAGAAGAAGAGATAGAGGAGAGAGGAGTGCGGTAGAGAAGAAGGAGGGGGGGGGGGGGGGGGGGGGGAGGAGAGAGAAATAAATATAATATATTTAAAATAAAAAAATAATTATGAAAAGGTGTAAAAAGGAAAATACCCTTAAAAATAAGCTTATTAGTGAATTTAACTGCTATTATGAATGGAATGATCAAAAATAAAATTAAAATATAAAAATTAGTAATCAAAATATGAACTTTGACCAAATTTATAATTCACTTAATTAATAAAAATTTCTTTTTCCGATTCATCTCTACCCTCTTGCGTATTCTATCATCTAATTTCAATTATTTTATTAATATTAAATAAAAATAATATTATTCTATGAGGTTTTCTTTCAAATTCTTTTGACCCAACAAAATTTATTTCTTATTATTACTACTATTATTATTATTATTTTTTGAAACAGTCCAAGGTCGGAGGGATAGAGGATTGGCGGACAAAATCCCTTTGATAGATGTTAGAAAAGGATTACAGGAGACCATGTATTGTGCTTACCTCAAATTAACAACTCCTACGCCAAAAGAACACGGGAAACTGAAAGCCGCCCATGTCAAAAAAAGCGCACTAATACGTACTTTTTAATATGTCATTTCTAAGCCTGCAAATGATGTAAAAGCAAGTGTTGCACTCCTGTTTGTTCATGGCTCATCTGATGTGGAGTCACGGTTTCACCATCCAGTTTAATTAGTCCCTTTAATTTTGCTTACATGTCTCTCATGGTGCCAAATAGGGATGTTCACGGATCGGATTGATCGAATTTTATATTAATCTGGAACTGATCCATAACATACGGATTTGAAAATTTTCTATTCGTAACTTATCGGATTTTATTCCGCATCCAATCCATTTTGGACGGTCCGGATTTACCAGATTGACCGGATTTCTCTTTTTTTTTTTTTACAATCTACTTTTCCAAATCAAGTTTTTTTTTATTTTATGAAAACACAGACAACCTCAAAATTCAGCCCAAAAGTCATTACTAATAGTGGGAGAAAATGCAAAGGAGAAACATTTCTAATCCTACAGTATTTCACTAGCATTTTAGTAAGTAAAAAGTAGAAAGCCTATTTTGATGAATGGAACTAACTACAAACACAAGAAATCACAGTAGCCATCTTCAAATGAATTTAGAAAGGTTAAGAACTAAGCTAAAGATTGAGCGACCGAACTCACCTTTGAAATCCCCAAAATTCTAACACTTCCTTTGGATTTTAATGATATTAAATATCAAATATTAATATATATACATATAAACTAATATTATTATTAACTAAATATATGAACGGATCCGGATTGACGACCGATTTTTTAAGGTAAATTCGGAATCCGATCCGAAATGACCGATTTTCAATTTTTGAATCCGCTGGATTAAAAATTAAAATAAAATTCATCCATGAATCTGATCCGCGGATCAAATTGACCGGATTGAGCGGATTAATCTGATCCATGAACACCCCTAGTGCTAAATCCCATTGCAACTCCCAACAAATTTTATTTAAAAGTGTATTAAAATTACAATAATGTTATAGTTTGACGATTGGCCCGTCCCGTTTAAAATCGAAAGATATTGAATTCGAGTTATCTAGATTTCGATTTACTTTTTTTACCAAAAAAATTATATAAAGAGATTATTTCACTTTAAATTCAAAAATCCGTCATTTTTCTCTCTGTGATTTTCTCTCCACAAGAAAATTCACTTCAGTTATAATTCTTGATTCAATATACATAATTCTATAATTTATCTACAATATACATTAAACTCTTAAATATAAAAAAGTGCTACCATATAGCAATTGTATTTATATTTGTAGAACATTCATATATTTTTTTATTTAATTGTATTTATATTTGTAGAACATTCATATATATATTTTTTATTTAATTGGAATGTAACCATCATCATCACATGCAAAATTCTAATATCTACAATGCCCATCTTCATAAATTTTACCTAGTACCAAATAGAATTGGAAAATAGAACTATTAAATGGCTCCATTTTTGGATTAAAAAAAGTATAGTTATGACGCCTTGAATTTACAAATTAATGTTGGAATTAATAAAAAAATTATATATGGCTTTTCCTTTAAGAAAGAACACAAAATATATATATATATATTTAAAAACATGACAACTGCATGATATGACATGAGAAGTGATAACTTTTTCTTATTAAGTTATTGAAAGCATTTTATGAGAAAAATGGGTCATTTACCCCACTTGGCTCCATATTTTATCAAGTGTTCATGCTAAAAATATAAACAATTATGAATAATTTCATTATTAGAAGAATGAGAAACTGTCATTCCAGTGAATCTAATTGATCGTTTTCCCAGTATGGAGCCACCTTCTTCACACCATGGTATGCCCTACAGTCGAAGACAAAGACGATGCTGGTTCTAACTGTTCATATATTATGATATGAATATACCACAACAATTCGTTATGTGAGTGATATAATAAACATGTTTACTTTACTTGAGATTCGCATTAGATATTAAAAAGAGAATAACATATAGAAAAAAAAAACAAAAATAGTCGTTATGATATGATATATTGTCAAATTTAGTTTAAATATTTGATAACCGACAAATTTAATTTTAAATTTTGCTATTCATAACATATTTAATTATAGTAACAATTTTTTTAAGCATTTAACAATTAAATTGTAATTTCATCAACTTCTAGTCCCTTCAGAGATATCCGATGAAATTGGAACGATACAGAGAAGATTAGCATAGTTCCTGCGCAAGGATGACACACACAAATCGAGAAATGGTTCATCATATTCTATGTCACGTGGACACCACATATATGACAAATTTTATACCATATAAACTAACACGTTATCGTAAACCCCACATATATATTTTTTTTACCTAAATTAAACGTTTAGTCTGAATTTTTGAAGAAATATATGTAAAACCTACAATGGCGTATTAGTCACGTGTCATAGGGGTTGACGGAATTACAATTCAACCGTTAAGCGCCCAACAAATTGTTACTAGAACTAAATGTGATGTGAATTTGTCGATTACCAAACGACTACGATTAAATTTGACGTTAGTTCATATTACAAGGATTATTTTTATAATTAAAAATAGTTTTAAAATAAAATTATTTGTATAGGAGGGAAGAAATATTTGTTTTACATCGTTTAAGTTTAAACCAATTTGCATCAAAACCCGAGAATAAAGCATGTATATGGGGGTGATAACTCTTTCTAATTGGCACACACCAAAAGTTAAGGTTGTAGATTAGGTTACATTTTCTCTCTTCTCGTTATCTTCCTCCCTGATTTCTCTTGTCTTTTATCTTTGTCAATGGCGCCGGATAGGCCATTAAAAAGTACATATATATAAAAAGAATTTATACAATGGAAGAATTAAAGAATCTGCATGAACAAACAACAAAGCGCGTGCCCATCATCATCAACACCCCCGAGGTTCGCCACCAATTTGCCTTATAAAATCTTAGAAAGACAAGCCAAACTCAAGTAGCAGCAAACAAGAATTTCTCTGATTCCTCAATTCTCACCATTTCTACTCGCCGCTGTCAAACCCAAAAACAAAAAAACCCGCCTTCTCCTTCTTAACTTGTAGCCAGCCAGCCCCATCAATGGCGCAGCAGCCTTCAACAGCAAATCATACCAATAATAACTATTTTTTTCACAACTTCAATCTTGTTTTCAACACCTTCCCTCAGTCTCATCATTCTGATCATCACCACCACATTAAAATGACCTCTCGTCAAGCCATATATGTGTTCGCTATCACAGTGTTGCTTAACTTGATCCAGATTAAATATCAGGGAAAAGTTGAGTCGCCATTTGAAACACACCCCAAAACAATGATTATGGCCATTGGTACTTTGTTGCTCTATTGTTGTTTCTCATATTACTATGATCTCAAACCAAGAACAACCCAACTTTCTTCTCCACCAAATCATAACAACAGGGCAGCCTACTACTTTGGTTACTTTACTGATATCAGTTTGGGATTCTGTGGATTCTTGTCGTTGGCCTCTGTTATTTCGGTCCTTTTGCCTCAGTCTTTTGGTCTGCTTGTATTTCCACTCTCTTTTTTCTTTTCCTTCTCTCAGTTCCTACCCCGATCAATGGCGGAAACAGTATGGGGCATGATGACAAAAGCTACCATTTGTATCATGGAATTCTTCCATGGTCAACCATTCATAAGGAGAAGAAGAGGGGAAGCAATCCGAGTCCAACTACCTTTGCTTCCTCTCCAAATCAGAGACATCTCCAATCAAGTAGAACTACTCTCTCTTTAGTTTGGATATCAATTCCACTGTTTCATTTTCTCTTTAGTTGGGATATCAATTCCCTATATGAAGAAAGAATCAGAGTTTGGCACCGAAAAAACAGTAAGAGGGGATCATGGATTTGTTACCTCTGTGGCCGGATGTCCAACTAGGTGCGTCAAAACTTGGCTTTCGAGCCAAATTTGAATTTGAGACTTTCCACGAGTCTATATTTGTAAATTTTAAAATATTTTCGTTCATATTTGTAAATTTGATGAGGTTTGTGAAGTAAATTTGATTATATTTTTTGATATTTGATTTTATAAGCTCGGATTTATCTACTACCGATCCGCCGAGACGAGCTTGAATGATTTGTCTGCCAAGCTTGACTCCAAATCGTCAAAGTGGTCATATATAAAATTGGGTATCTTCTAATTTATGCTGGTGTTTTGTTAAATTATGGAAAACTCCTAGCATAATAATTTCGGAAACAAGATATAATTGACATATTACATTTGGCATTTGTTTGCTAGGTCCAATGTACAAAAGTAGCATATGTTATTTTATATGTATATATTTCGATTTCAAACAATTTCACTAAGGCGTCACCTCAACCTTTCATGATGGATGCTGCCAAAACCTAGGTACCTACTCTTGAAAGGGTTCTTTTGTTAGTCCTACTTAACCTTGTTGTCACCCTTGTTGTCTCCTCT
The DNA here is from genome assembly GCA_030378225.1 of Knoxia roxburghii. Taxonomy (NCBI): domain Eukaryota; kingdom Viridiplantae; phylum Streptophyta; class Magnoliopsida; order Gentianales; family Rubiaceae; genus Knoxia; species Knoxia roxburghii. Next base: position 40,049,188 of record CM059423.1, read on the forward strand.
TAATGACATCAGTTACCTAGAAGAGTTTTAGAAAGTGAAACTGTGTTCAAACGAAATGACTAAATATATAGAATTTCCGAATACCTAATCATACGTATATCTTACAAATTGCAGCTTTTTTCACCTAAAACTCCATCCAATATTATATCTCCCATCGCCAAATCTTGATGTCTAGCTAGCTACCACCAAAAGAGTGACGCAGGGTCGGCCTCCATTTCCTCAGAAATTCATAATCCTCACTAGATTCTTGTCTAGCTAGCACCAAAGCTCACATTTCAGTTTCTGCTATGATATTTAAAAAAAAAAAAAAAAAGTTTAGATAACAAGAAAAGGATATTAATTATATGATATTTCATCTTATGTTATTGTTATAAAGTTGTTATAAAGCGTGAATACCTTGCATATAAATTCTAAATTCATAAAATATAATTTGAATTAATTATTTTTTATTATTAAAGACGAAACATGAAAACTTTTGCTCGACTCTATAGGGTTTAGGATATTATATGATGCTGATCTTTTATATATATATATATATATGATGCTGATCTTGTTTCTTCCTTCATATATTTCATCATCATCTAATTCTATTTACATTATATAAAATTTTAATTTCGTATTTTTATGTACTATCACAAATTAACACCATTAAATAAAGGATAGTGTTATATCGCACCTCTTTTTGTTATTGGATGCTCATTTTCTTTTAAAAAAATCTTTCATTTTGTTAAATATCATCCCCTTAATTCTTATTTCTCGCTCCTTTAATATTTATCTTTCGCCCTTCTTATTATTATCTAACTGTCCTTAATCAATTTATCAAAAATTTTATAAGTTTCTTCTTAATCTACTAAAAATTTATAAAAATTATGATTAAAGTAAAATAGATAAGTGAAATTATAAATAAATTTTTTTTATGTTTCTAGTAAATTGATTAAGGATAATTAGGTAATTTAATATATTATTATATTTTATATTTAAATATTATAATTGATATTTTTTAATTTGTGAGGATAATTTGAATATACGAAAGACGTAAAATAATAAAATAAAAATAATTACGCAAAATAATTCTTCACTTAAATAAAAATGTCCCCACCTAGGCCCCACCTCCTCCATATAAAATGACCAGGCTTTCATTTCATCAACTTGAGCAGAAGTCAATGTCAATGGCTTGGGGATACTATTTCACTATCTCAATTAGAATTAGATAGAGATATTATTCCACCAAAAATTCAAAAATCAGTAATCTTTTCCTACGTAATTTTCCCTTCACAATAAAATTCACTCCAGTTATAATTCTTGATTCAATCTACATAATTCTATAATTTATCTACAATATACATTAAACTCTTGAATATAAAAAAGCTGTAGTATATAGCAATTGTATTTATATTTGTAGAACATTCATATTTTCTTTTCTATTAAATTGGAATGTAACCATCATCATCATGCAAAATTCTAATATCTACAATGCCCATCTTCATAAATTTTCCCTAGTACCGTATATGAAGAAGACCAAATAGAATTGGAAAATAGGATTATTAAATTATTTTTTTATTCATCGTACATAAATTAGAAAAGTATAATTACGACGCAATGAAGAAGACAAATTAATCTGGGAATTAATTTAAAAAATTATATATGGCTTTTCCTTTAAGAATGAACAGAAAAAAAAAATATTTAAAAACTTGACGATAGCATGGTATGACACATGAGAAGTGATAACATTTTTTTATTAAGTTATTGTAATAATTTTATGAGGAAAAAATTCGGGTATTTTTCCTGGCAATTTATATCTTGGTCCTATAGGAGCACCATGCAATTTTACTCCTACCCCTAATATAGTAGTAGTTTCTATTTTAGCCTCCTAATTGTATTAGTATAGTTTCTTTTTTAAAAAAAATCTGACACGCGCCTTACTCCCACCCTAAGCTATAAAAGGTTCTTTTTTTTCTTTTTTTCAGGAGTTTTTGCCGATATTCTGCTGCTTCGTCTTTTGTTGCCGTTTTCCGTCTTCGTCTTTCGCTTGAATTCTTTTGCTTCCAATTTTGATTACGGTATGATTGTGATTGATTTATGTTTACAAATTTGTTGTTTATCTGTTCTTCGTCTTCGTTTTTCGCTGAGTTTGTTTCCGTTTGTTCTCTGTTTATCTTTCTGTGGAGTTTTTGCTTCGAATTTGATAATTAAGATATTTATTCCTGTGTTTTGATCCTTTCGATTGATTTATGTGTTTGAATTTGTTGTTTCTACGGTTCTGTTCTTCTTACCGTTTTGTTTTTGATCGAAAATTGTTGATAGATCATTGTGGATTGGAGAAATTTCAATGGAAGATACAGTGGGTGGTATAGTTGATTTCATTCGCGAAGAAGATGCTCCTGAATTGTTTGATTTTGATAAACAGCAAGAATCAACGGTATCTCTGTTGGAATGTAAGTCATGATGAGATATTAGTTATGAATTGATCTGATATTAGTTATTCATTGATCTGATATTAGTTCTATGTTGATCTGATATTAGTTTTACAGTATGATATTTTCATATTCTTGATCTGATGTCTATAGTCTGTTGATCTGATGTTAAGTATTCGTTGATCTGATGTCTATATAATCCTGATCTGATCTCCCTTGTTAAGTATGTTTTCAGTGCTATTGTGTGTTTTCTTTTATATTCTTGATCTGATATCTATAGTCTGTTGATCTGATGTTAAGTATTCGTTGATCTGATGTCTATATAATCCTGATCTGATCTCCCTTGTTAAGTATGTTTCAGTGCTATTGTGTGTTTTCTTTTATATTCTTGATCTGATATCTATAGTCTGTTGATCTGATGTCAAGTATTCGTTGATCTGATGTCTATATAATCCTGATCTGATCTCCCTTGTTAAGTATGTTTCAGTGCTATTGTATGATTTCTTTTATATTCTTGATCTGATATCTGTAGTCTGTTGATCTGATGTCAAGTATTCTCTGATCTGATGTCTATATAATCCTGATCTGATCAACTATGTTTAAACTAATATGATATTATCATTTTTTATACAGGTTCAGATGATGAATCTATGGAATCTTTGTGTAAATCAGTGGTTGAAAATGAAGATGCAGCATACAATTTATATAATGATTATGCTTTTAGGTTAGGATTTAGTGTGAGGAAAGGTAAAGATCGTAAAAACAAAACTACTGGAATCAGGTATTTGAGAAGATATCTTTGTAATAGAGAAGGAGCTAAACAATGCAAGGAGAATTTGAAGAAGATTTATACGAAAATTGATATGCGATCTAGATGTAAAGCTTTTATTGAATTTAAGAAAAGAGAAGATGGGAGTTGGATTGTCCAAAAGCATTTCAGGAAGCATAATCATGAATTGTGTCCTGTAGCTGAGAGGCAGTTTTTACGTTCTCAGAGGAAGTTTGATGATTCTGCATTGCAGTATTTTGAGGAATTGAAAAGTTCAGGTGTTCGTGTAACGGATGGTTATCATATATTGTCCAAAGAGGTTAGTTATACTTTCAGATTATTTTTTATGAATCTACATAAATGTGATACTTGTTATGATCTGATATTACGTTCGAGTTGATCTGATATTACGTTTGAGTTGATCTGATATTTCTTTTCTGTTGATCTGATATTATGTTCCTGTTGATCTGATATTATTTTTCTGTTTGATCTGATATTATTTTTCAGTCTGGAGGTTCATCAAATGTTGGTTATACCATGCGAGATGTATATAATCATTTGGAACAAGAGAAGAGGAGGAAGATTGAAGGGTGTGATAGTAATGCACTGATCAATATGTTAAAACAGAGATTTACTGATGAGAAGGACTTTTATTATGATTTTGATTTGGATGAGGAGTCTTCATTATGTAGTGTATTTTGGAGAGATCAGAAGATGAAGGAGGATTATAGTAGATTTGGGGATTTGTTGGTTCATGATACGACTTATCGGACAAACAAATACGACATGATCTGTGGACCTTTTGTTGGTATGGACAACCATTGTCGTAATGTTATGTTTGGTATAGGTTTCATAAAAAATGAGAAGGTGGAGTCATTTATTTGGTTGTTTAGTACATTTTTGAGATCGATGGGGAACAAGCAACCAATGACATTTATGACAGACCAGGACTTTTCGATGGCAGCTGCTGTGCGTGTGGTTTTTCCAAATGTTCGTCATCGTCTTTGTGTTTGGCACATTGCAAAGAATGCTCGTAGTAATATACCTCATTTGATGAGTAAAGAAGGATTTTCAGATGCCTTTCAATTCTTGCTTAATCAAGTTTGCACAGAAGCTGAATTTAACCACTTCTGGAACAGGTGTGTGTTTTCTTTCTGTATTAGTTGTTAGGTGATCTGATATTTTTTATGTATTGATCTGATATGAAGTTTGTGTTGATCTGATATATTATTATTATACTACTTTATTCTTTTCTTTGCTGTAAGCTGATCTGATATTAGTTATGAATTGATCTGATATTAGTTATGAATTGATCTGATATATTAATCAGTTACATTTTTATTTCATCAGTTTGTTGAAGGATTACAATTGCAAAGACAACACTTGGTTGAAGAAATTAGATGAGATAAAAGAGAAGTGGTGCCCTGCATTCAGTAAACAATATTTTTCTGGAGGGGCAGTTTCTTCCCAAAGATGTGAGACAACCAATCGTTCGGTTTCAATGAAGTTGTCGAAAACGTCTACTTTGTGTGAATTCTATCAGCAGTTTCTTGATGTGGTGACGGAGTGGAGAAACAATGGCATTGCAGAAGATTTTAGATGTAGAGGAAGGGTTGATCCTATTGTTGGAGATTCATTAATGCTTCAACATGCTGCTGAGGTTTATACGATAGAGGTGTTTGTAAGATTTCAGGAGCTGTATATCAAGATGTTATCTTATAATCACCTGCAGACGAGTAGCGAAAATGGTGTTTATGAATATCAGGTTTGGCGTACCAAACTTGATTTGTTTCGACACGTAGTTCGTTTTGATGAGAATGAGTATACAGTGAGCTGCACTTGTAATCTTTTTTCTGAGGCTGGGTTGTTATGCTCGCATGCTCTTCGTGTGCTAAATCTGAATAATTACTCGGTACGTATTTATTGCAACTTCAGAGTTTTTTTTTTTATGTAATATGGTTGATCTGATATTAGTTGCTAGTTGATATGATATTAGTTGCTAGTTGATATGATATTATATGTTTTAGTTCTAATATGATTTCTATTATATTCTTGATCTGATATCTATAGTCTGTTGATCTGATGTCAAGTATTCGCTGATCTGATGTCTATATAATCCTGATCTGATCTGCCTTTTTAAGTATGTTTTAGTTCTACTGAATGATTTCTTTCATATTCTTGATCTGATATCTATTGTCTGTTGATCTGATATCTATTGCCTTTTTAAGTATGTTTTTTTTTTTTATGTAATGTGGTTGATCTGATATTAGTTGCTAGTTGATATGATATTAGTTGCTAGTTGATCTGATATGTTTAACTTTATATTTGTTATATACTGTAGAGAATCCCTGAGAAGTATGTATTGAAAAGGTGGACTAAGAGTGCAAGTTGCTGTGATTATTATTCGAAAGAAGATTGTTTGTTGCCATCAAGTAGCATTGAGAAACATTCAGATTCTGTTTGGAGAGTTGAAGCAAGCAGAAAATATTTGGATTTAATTAGACATGCACAGTCTAGTTCTGTTGCACGTTCTATTCTTGACAGGCACTTCAATTTGGCTAGAGATTCTATTAAATCAGAGGTTGGTCCATCCTATGTTGGTGAGAAAGCAGAAGGTTCAAACATTGCTGAAATTAGAGATCCGAAGAGAAGAAGAGAAAAGGGTGTTAGAAACATTCGTCCAAAAAGCGTTGTGGAGAAAATGTGCAATAGGGCAAGAGGGAAGAAGAAGAAAGCAGAAGCATTTGCATTGCGTACTAGAGAACGGGTCGCATCAATGGGGATTGAAAATCCTGTTGTTGATGGTAATTTTGTAAATCCTGTTGTGGAGAAGTTGTAGTTGTAGTTGTAGTTTATATGAATTCTTTTATTTAGTTGATACAAAACATTAAAAGACTTGCTGTACTTAGTTGTTTCATTACAATGTCTAGAAGATATCAGATCACAGAAATATGGACATCAGATCAGAGTGTTACAGACATCAGATCACATGTGTATAGAGATCAGATTTGAGGAATGTAGTCATCGGATAAGAGGAATATATACATCAGATCAGAATTATAACAGACATCAGATCAACAGGAAACAGATATCAGATCAAATGAATACAAACATCAGATCACAAGTGATAGAATGAAATTATTTAACTGAACTAAAACAGACATCAGATCAGAAAATATAAATATCAGATCAACATATAAAAGACATCAGATCAGAATTATATGGAGATCAGATCAGAGTAATATAGATATCAGATCAATAATGCGATATTATATTAGGTGTTAGTTGTTAGTTGATACATTATTGTGTTCAGAGTAAGCGTACAACACTTCATTCAATTTCCTCAACCACTTATTAATAGTTTCAACTACATTCATATTAATTGCCCAACCAACCTTGTACTTTCAACATAAACTCTTTCAAAAATTCTACTATAAACAAGACCCATGTCTGGCAACGTCCATACAACATTTCCTCTGCTTTTCTTCTTCCCTTGCAAAAAAACCAAGCCCAAAATTTCCTCCACTACTGTAGTCATCGGATAAGAGTTCAGATTACAGTTTTGCTGTAGTTTTTGCTCTCTTGTATGACATGTATTTTTCCACCACTACTGAAGGTATTTCTCGACAATACACTCGGGAAGTTTGAGAAGGAAAAGTACATGTCATACAAGTAGCAAAAACTACATGAAAAGCGGTTTCCAGAAGAAGAAGGAGCAAAAGATTTTGTGAAAGCTTTTCTCTGAATTTTATTATCAAAACTACTTACAACTGTTTCTGTACAAGTATATATATACCAAGACTAATAACCGCTTCAAACTGTTTCTGTACAGATCTCAGGAAACGCGACATCAGATCAGATGCCGCGCACATCAGATCAACCACAAGCTGAGATCAGATCATTTCTGCAGTTTCAGAATATCTAAGAAAAAACTGTACATTTTCATTTAGAATCAATATTGTCCTATAAGACTAGACTCTAGTATTTTTTACAATTTTGTACTATAAAACTCCTCAATTTTGGATTTGACCTCATCCTTCATTGTATTTGTTTGAGAAGCCAGTATATTATAAGAATACTTGACCCTAAGAATCTGTAGAGCCCTGTTGAGAGCAGTTTTGCTCTTGCGTGCTTCTCTTGTGAGCTCTGTATCCCAAGTATGAGTTGTTTGTCCTTTGTAGAGCTCCATGTGTCTCATTGTAAGAATGCCACAATCATTGGCGTTCTTGTTATCTTGCCAGTCCAGTTTTGGATACTCCACTTTATATTCTTTGGGATTTCCAAAAATTTTTTCTGCTGATGTCCCTTTTATTATCTCAACAATATACCGCAGCTGCATTAATGAAGAAAACATATATATCAGACTATTGAAAAGATGATATCAGATTAGTGTAAAACATTATCAGATCAATGTAAGAAATACATCAGATCAAGGGAAAGAATACATCAGATCATGGGAAAGAAGATATCAGATTAGTGTAAAACCATATCAGATCAGTGTAAAAAAGACATCAGATCATCGGAAAGAAGACATCAGATCAAGGTAAAGAATATATCAGATCAAGGTAAAGAAGATATCAGATCAAGGGAAAGAATACATCAGATCATGGGAAAGAAGATATCAAATTAGTGTAAAATCATATCAGATCAGTGTAAAAAAGACATCAGATCATCGGAAAGAAGACATCAGATCAAGGTAAAGAATATATCAGATCAAGGTAAAGAAGATATCAGATCAAGGGACATGTACTTACCATAAGTTCGGGAATTGCAGTGTACCAAGTGTTTTCTGGGATTTTGTTATTAAGTACGACTACTTTTCTCGCCGTTGCATTTATACACAAAGTATAGTAATGATCATGCTGTAATATTGGGATAAAGATCTGCACAAAGTATAATGCTAATTAGAAGTTGATATTTTTATATATTGAATTCACTGAATAGAGGAATTAAAATTGCACTTACCATTTTTACATTTAATGTGTCCATGTTTCTTTTGGCTTTTGTGACATCTTCGATGAATTGATATTTCATGTTGTCCAGAATCTCTGGTTTAACCTCATAGTGAGGAAATGCTGGTTTTGGTATTGTGATGCCTAACTTCTTGGAAGCATCATGTTTTTTCTTTAAATTGTTGTAATCATCCATTGAATCAACGAACTTCAGACGTTGTTCTTTTGTATCTTCCATTATTGCAAACTGAAAACATAATGAATTTAATTCATATCAGATGGAATAACATGTATATATTTTTGAAAATGAATTTCATATTAAAATTATAAGGGATTCATATCTTACACAAAATTGTTCAGATATGAACAGCCTTGTTGGATCTTTGAAGTTCATATGCGTGATCCATGCATTTAGTACCGAATTTGTTATCCATACTCCTGGAAGCATGGATAGGAAGTCCGATCGATCCACTAATGCAAATTTTCCATCGGAGTAGAGTACTTCTCTGTATGCGTAAATCAAAATAATGTTAAGAAAAGTATGTTGAAATCCCAAAATTTACAGCATATAATAGAAATCAGATCACAAAATGTAAACAGCAGGTCAGCATATAACAGATATCAGATCAATTTATCCAGCAGATATCAGATGACAAGACAGTAGATATCAGATCAGAAGACTATAGACATCAGATCAGAAGAATATTTATATCAGATCAGAGGACTATAGACATCAGATCATAAGACTATTTATATCAGATCAATAATATAAAAAAATCATACATTTTTTAGAACGAATCAAATCATGCATTTTACACATATCATATCAAAAGACAGTAGGCATCACATCATTGGATATTAGATATCAGATCAAAAAGGCAAGATTAGAACTTACTGCTGATTGATTTTATTTTCTTTTGTCCCTGTTAGGTAAGCATAATCAGTGAACAGTTTCTCTCTCCTTGAGATCATCAAAAATGGTTTAGGCTTCTTGAGCCAAAATTCTGATCTCAAACGTACAGGGAGTTGTCTATCTCGATGTCTTGAGTTTGGTGACAAGATGACATCCTCCTCAGCATTGTCTGGCTCTTCATTGATCATGCTGGAAATAAAGTTCATATCAGTAGATATAACATATCAAATTATTCAATTAAAGATATCATATCAGATTGTAGTGTGTTTTTACTTACCTTTTGAGCTCTGCTATGTCTTGATTATCTTTTGAAGTCATGGCTTGTTTTGGAGGTTGATCTGCTTCTGAAATGATTGCATTGAGGTTTGTAGCAAGCAGTACTGCATCCTCCACCATTCTTTGAATATTTATATCTTGTAGAGAAGCTTTCCCTTTCTCATTCTCTTTCTCTTTGGTAGCTTCTACTTCTTCAGGCTTCTCTTCCTCCCTATCTTTTTCTTTTTCATTCTTATTTTTTCCACTCTCTGCATCTGCATCCAGCTTTTCATTATTCTTTAGTAACATGCTATGCACCAATTGCAAAGCAATTGGATCTTCCTTGAGCTTTGTTCTGCTCTCTTCCATTTCCATTTCTTCTGGTTCAACTTCTTTTTGTTCCAGGGTTATTGGAGAGATATGTGGTGTCTGAGGTTCTTTTTCCTTTTGCTCCACCACATTTTCTTGTGTTTGTTCTCCTTCTTCTTCATGAATGCTGTTTCCTGAAGGTGTTATGAGGTTGAAATTTGGCATATGCATATCATCTTCGAAGCGTACAGTGGCGGATTTCTTCTGCATTTTGTTGTAATCCTCTTGTAGTTTATCCGCAATTTCGGCACATGCCGCATAGAACCTTGCATCCTGTGATGGTGTTGGTTCATTTTCTTCGGTTGCGGATTTTGAGGATTGACCTTGTTGCTCAGGAGTTGTATTTTTCTCCCTCAAGTCACGGATAATCCCCTCCACTGTGCTTGTTATTGTGGCAAATGCTGCAGCACCTTCTGGATTGTTTGCTGCCCCAACATTGTGCCATGCTTTAATGAAAGCCATCATGGACTTTGCCAAATCAACCACTGTTTGAGTCATTTCATCAGCATTTTCAAAATCCTGTTGCGGAAGATAATTGTTATAGTTAGATTGTTTCATATTAGTATAAAAAAGATAAATCAGATTACGGTAAAATAGACATCAGATCAGCATATAATACATATCAGATCAGAACTATGAAAGAAAGTATACTACAGAACGAAAACATAATTAAAAAATGGGTGATTAAAGAATCATTATAGAGACATCAGATCATGAAAAAACAGATATCAGATCATAATATAACACATATCAGATCACAACTATAAAAGAAAGCATACTATAGAAATGAAATGTACTTAACAATCAGACATCAGATCAAAAAAAAAAAAAAAATACATCAGATCATCAAATGAAAGATATCAGATCAGAGAGTTTACATTGCTTTTTGATGTGGTTGGAGCTTGTTTTGATTTGCTAGGCTTTTCAGATGCATGTGCATGTTGTTGTTTTTCCACATGCACCTCGGCTGTAGCCCTTTCTCTTATCCAGCCTTGACCATGTCCTCCCTTTTTCTCTTCGAGTTTTGCTCTTTCAAAGAGTTGAGTCTGACTCCAGTTTGTGAATGTTGGTAGGTTTCTTGGAATATCTTTGTGAATTCCATACACAACCCTATCAACATAGAATAGCTGAAGAAAATATGTTAGTTGTGAGTTAAGAAAATAAAATTTTTAGCAAAGCATTTCACAAACTAAAAAAAACATCAGATCAAGATAATACCCACATCAGATCAGCATATAACATACATCAGATCACAATAATACCCACATCAGATCAGTAATTTTGATAGAAAATTATTTGAAACAAATAAAACAAACTTAACAGTATATAACAGACATCAGATCAACAGGAAACAAATATCAGATTATATGAATACAAACATCAGATCACAAGTTATTGAAAGGAAATATTTAACTGAACTAAAACAGACATCAGATCAGAAAATATACACATCAGTTCAACATATAAAATACATCAGATCACAACAATACAGACATCAGATCAGTAATGAAATGAATACAGAAAAGAAAGATGAGAGACTTACAATCAGAAAAGAGAGTGGTCCATTGTAGGCTGTTGATGTTGTGCCATCTTTGTGGAAATACTTCTCTTGGCATTCCACTAAGGCCCTGAATGTGTAGCTACACCAGTTCAGCTGCCTTATTTGATCAATGCTGCTCAGGGATTTGAGGAGCCGATATCTGATGTTGTTGATGCTCCCATGATGGTAAAGAAACGTGGTGGCCAGGTAGATAAGGAAATCCTGGACGAAGTTGATGTCACTGTAATCCTGATGGTTTACAATGTACTGCTCAAGCTGCTTGATGGTCGGTCTTTTTGTGGGTGGCATGCCAAATCTTTGACAGTAGTGTTCGACATGCTGCTCATAATCTTCACCCTTTGACTCAGCAGCTGTGTATTCTTCAACTTCAATTGGACCTCTTGGGAAGCCAAGGACCAATTCCACATCTTCTTCAGCAATGGGAATAACCGTATCTTGCTCCAGCTCCAGCCTCAACTTGATACAGTTGAATTTTTTGAGCAGGTATTGTCCCAGTTTGTTTGGCATCCTGGTGTAGTTGATACTAAGGAAGCTGCCAAAGCCTATATCCCTCACAGCATTTCTTTGTGGTTCTGAGAGTCTAGAAACCACGAAACTTATACCATTTGGTGATGTACTGCAACTGAATCTTTTGTTCATCTCATCATCACCATCATCATCATCATCTTTTTTCTGTTTTTTTGTGATGTGGACATCCACATCGCCCTGTTTCTTTTCCTTATTGACCATAACATTGGTCTTTTTCTGTTGTTGCTTCTGCTGCAGATCCTTCTTCTGCAATTGTTGAAGAATTTCTTCATTTGTCTTCTTCTTCTTTAGAGGTAGTTTCATCCTTTTACTTGTTTGCTCCTTTTGGGATGGTTGAACTACTTCCTGTTCTTTTCTTTTCTTTTCTGATTTACGTTTGTAGGTATGTTGTAACGACTTGCTAGGGGTTTCTTGAAAATCTGAACTCTCATCTTGTGCTTGAATAACTTGTTTATCTTGGTTGGTTTTATCAGCCATTATGTTTAAATTGTTGTTTCCTGTAATATGTCAGTAAGAGTATGTAAGCAAAAATAAGTTGATATCATATTAGAAGAAAGCAGATATCAGATCAGCAGATATAAGACATCAGATCGCAACATGAACACATCAGATCAGCATATGGCAGACACCAGATCACGAAAACACAGAGATCAGATCAACTGAATACAAACATCAGATCAAGCAAAAACACACATCAGATCAACTTAATTCTCACATCAGATCAAAAAAAAATGGACATCAGATCACTATTTTATAAGAAAATCATTTCACAGAAAGAAAACAAATTGAACACAAAAATCAAATCAGGATATAACTTATATCAGATCAAAGAAAATGAAGACATCAGATCAACTGAATACATACATCAGATCAAAACAAAACAGATATCAGATCAAAATAATACAGTCAACAGATTAGTAATTTTGATAGAAACTTATTTCAAAGAACTAAAACAAAATTAAAATCATATAAGAGACATCAGGTCAATTGAAAATATATATCAGACAAAAAGAATACAGACATCAGGTCACAAGATATTGAAGGCAAATATTTTAATGAACTAAAATAGACATCATATTACGATAATACAGAGATCAGAGCAACATATAACATACATCAGATCAACGAACCCTAATTATATCAGATAGAAAAATTAAAAGCAGAAACAGACATCAGATCAATCGAAAACATATATCAGATTAAAACAATACAGACATCAGAACCCTAAATATTCAAAGAAAATAACGGTTATAAAATTAGGTTTTTGTACCTGTAGATAAATGTCGAAGCAGGAAAAAGGTTGGTTTGAGAAAAACAGCAAGTTTTTCGTCCGATTTGGAGACTTTTTTTAGCGTTTGAGTTGAACAGCAAGCTTTTTCTTCGCGCAGATGATGGCTATGGTGTTTTCTGAACCGGAAAAAGAGCAGAAAATCGAAATGCAGTGATCTCTGAAAGTATTTGAGGTTAGAAATTTAGATCTGATGTTGTTAATGGAACGATGAAGATCGTGGGGATGAAATCGGTTTGAGAGCCACGAAGGAATGAAGGGTTTTGGGTTTTCAGTTTCAGAGCGGGAGAAAGGAAGGAAGGGTTTTGGGATTTAATTAAGTCGCGAAACAAAAGCGCGCTACAGTGCTTTCCTTTTTTTTGTTATTTTTTGCTATTTTTTATTTTATTGTATGATTTCATTTTATATTCTTGATCTGATATCTATAGTCTGTTGATCTGATGTCTATTATTCTCTGATCTGATGTCTATACAATCATGATGTGATCTCCCTTGTTAACTATGTTTTGATTTTATTGTATGATTTCTTTTAAAATCTTGATCTGATGTCTATAGTCTGTTGATCTGATGTCAAGTATACGCTGGTCTGATGTCTATACAATCATGATCTGATCTCCATTGTTAAGTATGTTTTAGTTCTAGTATATGATTTCTTTTATATTTTTGATCTGATATCTATAGTATGTTGATCTGATGTCAAGTATTCGCTGATCTGATGTCTATACAATCCTGATCTGGTCTCCCTTGTTAAGTATGTTTTAGTTGTAATATATGATTTCTATTATATTCTTGATCTGATATCTATAGTCTGTTGATCGGATGTCAAGTATTAGCTGATCTGATGTCTATATAATCCTGATCTGATCTGCCTTTTTAAGTATGTTTTAGTTATACTATATGATTTCTTCTATTTTCTTGATCTGATATCTATTGTCTGTTGATCTGATGTATATTATTCGCTGATCTGATTTCTATACAATCCTGATCTGGTCTACCTTGTTAAGTATTTTTTTTAAAAAAGGCAGTGCGTCAAAAAAAAAAAAAAAAACTATAGCGCGCAACTGTAGCGCGTTACTGTAGCGCGCCGCTATTGCGCGTTACTGTAGCGCGCTACAGTAGGTAGGAGTAAAATTCATCCTGCTCCTATAGCCCCACCGTAAACGGACTCATTTTTCCTTTTGCTTAGGGTGTTATCCTACTTTCTTATTTTGAAGAAGAACTACGTTCACCCCGTCAAATTTGAATAAATTATAAAATCAACCCTGTCTTTTTAAGAAATTGGGAATATATATTGATCAATCAAAAAAATCAACAATTACACTTTTAAATACCTGAAAAGCGATAAAAGTCATGATAAAATATTTGAAACAAAATAAAGACATAAAATAATATTTACATCATCAATTATGTCACTTGTTAAATAATTAGATGTGTAATTATTAATTAATTGGTTACTCAAAAGTAGTAACTGTAATTTTTTAAAATGCTAGACGTCATTGTAGTTTGTCCAAATCTAACGAGGTAAAATGTAATTCTTTCTAGTTTTTAAGAAAAAATGGTAATATACACAAATTTAGTGTTAAGCTTTACTACTTACAACACATTAGTCATCCTAATAAATTTTTAATATTTAATAATTGAATTATAATTCTATTAATTCTAAACTACCTAAATTCCACATTTATAAATTTAATTTATATAAAAAATTTTATTTCTCATGCTAACATGTTACGGTTCAAATACATGAATCTATTATGAATTGTGAAATTTAGAAGTGAATTTATTCGGTAGGAAAAGTTTAAAAATAAATTTGTCACTATTCATACTGTTCATATCTGATCATCCCAAGAGTTGCTGACAAATTTCCTTATAAATCTTGAAAATAAGCCAGACCAAAGTAGCAAGAGCCAAGAGCATGACTACAAGCATCCATTTTTCCACCAAATTCTGATTCCTCTATACTTGAACCATTTTCTGTCTCCTTCTCCTTCTTAACCCGACAAGTTCCAACCCTGTAAATGGCAAATCTTACTAATAATCACTACTTCCTTCACAACTTCAATGTTGTTTTCCATTGCAGGGAGAACCCACCTACTAACCCTTTTGCCCCGAGATACTTGAACGACTTGGCGCCGCCGCAATCCATCAAAATGACCTCTCCTCAGGCCATTTATATGTTCATGGTTACAGCCCCTCTTAACTTGGTCCAGATTAAGTATCAAGGAAAACCACAATCGCCCTTTGAAACCCACCACAAAACCATGATTCTGGCAATCACTAGCTTGCTTCTGTATTGTTGTTTCTCATGTTACAATGCCAACGTAAGAAGAACTTTAGTTCCTGCTCCCCGAGATCATAACAGGAGGGCTGCATACCTGGATTTCTTTAGTAAAATCGGTTTGGGATTCTGTGGATCCTCTTCCCTGGCATCTGTCATATCGATCCTTTTGCCAGAATCTTTGAGGCCACTTGTATTTTCAATCTCAGTTTTGATTTCTTTCTTTCCATTATTATCCCAACCACGTGTGGAAACAATAAGGGAGATGGTGACAAAAGCCGCCATTTATATCACGGCATTCTTCCGTGGTCAGCCACTTATAAGAAGAAGAAGAAGAGGGGAAGGAATAATCAGTGCCATTTCCAACCGAGTAGAATTACTCCCTCTGTAGTTGGAGTGTTCACTTCCTCTGTTTCAAATGCCTACTGAGGAGTATAACAGATTTATTTTAAAAAATTTTGATTTTCTCAACATCTATGTATATGTTGGAAGAATATGAATGGAGTCCTGAAAGTTGGTGTAGAAACTTATCCACCTAACCATTATTTGTCCTGCAAAATGGCAATGAAGCCATCCGTATTTGATTTGATTAAAGTAATGTGATTTAAAGGAATAAAATTGGCTTTAAATTGTTTGATTTTTGTTTTAAAAGTTAATTATCCCAACATATTATCAAATTAGTTTGTGTGGGGCTTAACAAATATCTCTAAAATTAATCAAATTATTTTTTCTTACTTTACTGACAAAATGAAGTAATAATGGAATCATTTGTCGATGACTTCATTCTCCTGAGTGCCAAACATGTCTTTATTGACTGTAAATGAAAAATATCAATTATTGTAATATAACCTTTTAATCCACTTATACTTCAAATTTAATTGTAAATTAAATATAAATAATATAAATAAACTTAATTATTAAATTAAACATTAAAATTATAAATTTTAATAATAAAAATATAAAAATAATATTATTTAAAATAATTTAGACTGAATTGAATCAAATCTCCCACCAAGGGATTCCAAAGGGTGTTATATATAAGCAAAGCACAAGTAGGACCGTCTCATTGACATGGGATTGATAAAAATCCTATTTGTGTTAAGGAATTAGGGGTGTAAACGAGCCGAGTCGAGTTCGAACTTGCATATGTTCAGGTTCGGCTCGCCTAAATATGAAGAGGCTCGAGCTCGAGTTCGAGCTCGTTCAAGCTCATTTTTTGGAGCTCGAGCTCGAGCTCGTTTAAGAATTGTGAAGCTCGAGCTCGAGCTCGCGAGCTAGGTTTGCGAGCTCGACTCGCGAGCCAAGCTCGATTTTGAGTTAAAAAAGTGCTCATTAAATTTATCCAAAAATTTAGGATCTTACTATTTGTAGCACAAATTTGCTATTTGTAGCACAAAAAAAATTAATGAAATGCCTAAAATGTCCTTAAAAATAGAAAATATGAAGTTTGCATGAAAAATCGCCTGTAATTTGCGATAGCAGAACAAAAAATGGACCCAAAATGCAATTTTTAATCCAAAAATCGGACGAAATGTGCGAAAATGGGGCGAAAAATTGCCTCACTTATTCGATTTTTGGGAGAAAAATCGGATAAGTGGGGCGATTTTTTGCCCCACAATCGCACATTTATCCGATGTTTGGCTTAAAAATTGGAAAGTAGGTCCGATTTTTCGCATTCGTATGTTTATATAATTGTCTTCACATGAATGGATGTAGATGTTTCTGGACGTGGTGCTAGTGTTATGAGACGTGGTGGACTGTCTTTGTGGAAAAAAAATTAGTTTAAATTCACATGAATGGATGTTGACGTTTATGAACGTGGTTCTAGTTGTCTTTGACGTGGTGGGTTGTCTTTGAGAAAAAATAGCTTAAATTCACATGAATGGATGTAGACGTTTCTGGACGTGGTGCTAGTTATTTTTGACGTGGTGCTAGTGTTATGAGACGTGGTGGACTGTCTTTGTAAAAAAAAAATTAGTTTAAATTCACATGAATGGATGTTGACGTTTAAAGACAGTCCACCACGTCTCATAACACTAGCACCACGTCAAAAATAACTAGCACCACGTCCAGAAACGTCTACATCTATTCATGTGAATTTAAGCTAGTTATTTTTCTCAAAGACAACCCACCACGTCAAAGACAACTAGAACCACGTCCATAAAAACGTCTACATCATATGAATTTAAACTGATTTTTTTCACAAAGATAATCCACCACGTCTCATAACACTAGCACCACGTCAAAAATAACTAGCACCATGTCCAGAAACGTCTACATCCATTCATGTGAAGACAATTATATAAACATACGAATGTGAACAAATCGGACCTACTTTCCGATTTTTGGGGGAGAAATGAATTAGGATTAGGGTTAAAGGATAGTTACTTGCCTACAAAACGAAAAATTTTAAAAATATTAAAAATATTTAATATTATAAAATAAATATATATATATAATATATAAGAGCCTAACGAGCCTATATATTACAGGCTCGAACTCGGCTCGTTACCTTAACGAGCCGAGCTCGAGTTCGACTCGAGCTCGGTCAACTCCGAACTCAAGCCAAGCTTTGACCGAGCCGGCTCGCGAATAGCTCACGAGCGGCTCAGTTTATTTACACCCCTATAAGGAATTATAAGTTACCGTGATAGTATTTTCTCTTTACCGTTTGATTGATATGAGATTGAAAAAAATCCTATTTCTATTAAGGAATTATTAGTTACCATCTCAGTACTTTCTCTTTACCGTTTTAATTTGAACGAAAATGCCCCTCCCCTACAATATCTTCTTTCTTTTCCCTTTTATATAAAAGAATATTTTTATCAAAACCTATAAATTAATACTCCAGAAAATGAGGCGGTAACTAGTAACCCCTTTCTGTTATCCAACGGTATAAATGGGTGTTAATAACTTTAAGCTATGCAACAGGTATCAAAACAACCCCAATAAGTAATAGAGCCTACTTTTTTCCTAATTCCTAATCTCCCAAATGGATTGAGAACTAGCGGGAAGCTAGCTATTGATTGAATCACACCTTTACATACAAAGGGTACGTTAGCAGGGGCTGGGCATGGTTTGACTGAATCCAATAAAATCGATCCAACCGACCAATTTTATTCGATTTGATTGGTTTATAAATATTTCTCGTAATTGGTGGTTTAAAATTTTTTTAAATTGTCATATTGGTTTGGCCGATGGTTTCATCAATGAAATCGGTCATTTCTGCCAGACCGGCCGTATAGTATTATATGAAATAAATATATAATTTATTATTATTATTTGTCAAAAAAAAAAAAAAAAACATGCGTAAGTTTTTTTTTTTTTTTTTTCTTCTTCTGTAAGTTTGATTCTTAAGGTGTGCCTTCTTTCTGCATCTAATTTGGTTAGGCTATTCATTGGTATCCTAGGTATGCTTTGTTTTATCCTTGTAAACTCTGACAAATTTTGTGTATCCTGTAACCTGTAACCTGTACAAGTTTGACTTCCTCCTAATCACAACCCTTTAATACCTTCCATTCTTCACCATTTCAGGATACAGTTCCTAAGGGCTTTTAGCTGCTTGTAATGCATTGTATTGTATTATACATTATTTGGACATAAAAAAAAAAAAAAAACATGCGTAAGTTTCATGGATTGTGAAATCACGATGATTTAAAATAAAAATTAATTACTAAAATTCTCCTAACTTAATTTTTTTTAATGAGACAATTAATTTATATTTTTTAATTTGTGAATTTATAACATTGTGAAATTTTATTTTTTTATTATGTTTAATATTTTCAGATGTGTAGTAAGTATGATTTTTATATTTTTAGTATAGTTTATATGATTTTAGTACAAATTGGCCAAACCAAATCGTTAAAATATGGTTTGGCTGATTTAGTTTGAAAAGTTTTCAAATTATAGTTAGTGATTTATTTTGTCTTTAAGTCAAATCGATCATGCCTACCCTTATTTTGATTGACTGATTTTATATTTTTTTTAAAGTTAAAGTTGTGGAGATATAATCTTCAAAAAACATTTATTAGTTATCGCTCACTTTTTGTCTTTTATTGTCCGTTGAACGAAAATATTCTCTTTATAATATTTTTTCTCTTTTTTTTTAAAAAATAAAAAAATAATTTTATCAAAATTTATGAGGTGCAACCCCAAAACTAGCCCTCAAATCGCCATTGCTAGTGCTACCTACTTTTATCGTCACCTAATAAATGCCTTAGAATTACTATTATGTGTCCATGCTTTAGATAAAAGATGTCACCTAATTAATATATATATATATATATATATATTTATATTTATATTGGAGAGATTTTGAATGGCAAATTACTCCACTACTAGTTGTAAATCGAATTTAAATGGCAAAATACTTTTTACAATATAATGAACAATAAGAACATGAAGTTCTTGATTTGTTCTTCAAGAATCTGAGGAATTATATAAATTGTGTTGGGTTGTGATTTTATTCTTGACATTTTTAATGTTAATCTCCATATCTCTTTTTCATCCATATTGTTCTATTTATTAACGTTAATTACTTCAATTTTTGATTTATTAAATTAAGAAATTAGTGTTAATGGGTGTTTTTAATGGAAAGATTTTATGACTCAAGACTATAGTAGTCACTATCGCAGATACATGAACTTGAGCCGAAGTCTAAGGTCAATGGCTTCCGGAATAGTATGGTTATATGATGACAGAGATGCTCTTTATGGAAATTGCTAAGAAAATGTCCAGACTAGCTGCTATTCGTAGTTATTTTATGTCAACGACAACTATATTTATCGTTCTGAATTATTATTATTATTTTTTTATTTTTTAAATTAAAAAATAATTAAGATAGTTTGATTAAAAAATGACAGTAAATATATTATAAAAAATATATTTAATACTATCTTTATTTTATATGGAGCAAAATTTTTAAGAGAAAAAAGAGAGTAACTTTCTTTCAAAATGGTCCTTACTTTTTTGTTTATTATTATTATTATTATTATTATTACTTTTTAAAGGCTTTTTTCAGTTCCTTATTCTCATTTTGCAAAATCATCTCATATTATATTTTCTCATTAACAAATGTTGAAAATAGAAGGGTTGATAAGGAGATTATAACTCAACGATTGACACTTTTTATTTAAATTCAATAAATTTTTACTCCCAGTTATATTTAAATTTCGACAACTTCAATCTTTTTTTTAAAAAAAGGGTGGTGTGTGTTGAATTTGCCGACATTTACCGGGAACAAAACTTGAATTAATCAAATGGAAAGCAAGTACACGTACTTTTAAATTACACCTCAGGTTCATTAGTTTTTATATAATAAGGATAGGAATAAACAAAAAAGGGAAAAAACAGAGCAAAAATATTAGAGAGGTAGGGGGTGTTTCACACGCACTTCCTTAATATAAAAACTCATCCATTCTCATTTTCTCCACAGACGCTAATCCCTCCCTCTCTCTATTTTCTCTCTCCAGTGGCTGTCTCTTATTTCTCTCCCTGAACTCTCTTCTCCGCCGCTTCTCACAGCCGATTCTGGCCATTCTAAGTTGATTTTTGAAGATATCTCACCGCCAAAATACTCCCCACATCTCAAGCTTCAAAAATCATACTCTTTTCCATCATTTTCGCCATTTCTTGAGTTTGAGAGAATCACAAATCAGCCACAAAAATAAAAGAAAAACTAGAGTTTTATAGATCTGAGGTAGATGATTCGTTTGGTTGTGTTTACAGCCCATGAAGATGAAAGGAAAACTAGGGTTTTGGCAAAAAGGTATGTTTTTTATGTAAAATTATATGTTTTTGCTATTTTTTAATGTAAAATCGTATGTTTTTGCTGTTTTTTATGTAAAATCGTATCTTTTTGCTGTTTTTTATGTATAATCGTATGTTTTTGTTGTTGGTGTAAAATGCTGTTGATTGGCCTAAAATGCGGTTTGTTGGTGTAGAATGCTCGTACTGATCTCAAATGCGGTTTGCTGGTGTAAAATGCTCGTATTGATGTAAAATAATTTTTTTTATGTCAAATGGTCCTACTGATGACAACTGATGTTTTTTTTATGCAAAATGGTCATACTGATATCAATTGCTGTTTGTTGATATGAAATGCTGATTGTTGGTGTAAAATGCTCGTATTGATGTCAAATGATTTTTTTTTTATGCAAAATGGTCGTACTGATGTCAATTACTGTTTGTTGACGTAAAATGCTGGTAATGATGTAAAATGATGATTGTTGATGTAAAATATTTGTAAGGATCTCAAACGCTGTTTGTTGGTGTAAAATGTTCATACTTATGTAAAATGTTGTTTGTTGATGTTCAGATGCTTCAGCCCAGTGAGATACGGCTCCGGCCCTTCTGTGAATGAGCCGCAGCGTACTACTCTGGTCGGAATTTGCATAGAAAA
This sequence comes from Knoxia roxburghii, assembly GCA_030378225.1. Classification (NCBI taxonomy): domain Eukaryota; kingdom Viridiplantae; phylum Streptophyta; class Magnoliopsida; order Gentianales; family Rubiaceae; genus Knoxia; species Knoxia roxburghii. Next base: position 40,070,914 of record CM059423.1, read on the forward strand.
AATCGTGATGTAAAATTCTGTGATGTAAAATGTGTTTTTGATGTAAAGCATTCGAATAACTGTCATTAATAAATCATCTTTTTATAGTTTCGAGTTCGTTGTATATATCCCTCCCTTGATGTAAATGTTGGAGTTGAATACATAAGCTATGCTTGTATTGTACATTTTTCCAGTTAATATATTGATTTATGTTTTGGTTATATTTTGTTGTACATTATTTGTCCATTTATATTATGTAGTTAGATGATGAGGTGTCTTGTGTGACACAGTAGAGCTCATCATTGGTTAAAAGACGTAATATATAAATGAGGTTCGTAACCGAGACAGCTTTAGACAAATCGTCGGTTTAGGTTATTATGTGATTCGGATAATTGGTTTGTCTAAACTGATTGAATCAATAGATATGCCCGGGGCGTATTGAACTTGACCAATAGGAATGATTTGTCTTGTACTAATTTAATAGACAAATCATTTTTGGTATTCTATCTCTTAATGCCTAGACTCGAGCGGGCATGAGGATTAGACATAGTATACTTTGATCTGCCAATGGGTGAGGTCAATTGTGGCCAATAGTCTCGGTAGGTTGGGTGTGCGTGTTTAGTTGCTTGGTGTGCTGCTGCTTGTCGAAAAGAAACCATGTACCGGTGCGTCCGGGGTGATGGTGCTCCTGAGATGAGCTCGTAAAGTTTATTATACTAAACCCGACTGGTGGACTTATGTCTGAAAGGATTTTGGGTAGGATCTGGGTTTGCACTTGCTCAATTTACCACGCAACAAAAATTTCTATTAAAGCGGAATCTTAGAAAAGTACCTTTGAAGCGTGCACTTGGTGATTCTCTTGTATGCCTCAAGACTATGACTTCACGTTGTGTGGGCAACGAACTAGAAGTCAATTGATCAGCTACTCACTACAATCCACCTGCTAGAAAACTCTAGCCCCGCAGCACCTGGCACGTACTATAAACGCACCGCCCGGAGAGAAAGAAAGCTACGCGCAGCTGGTATAGTCCAAGGCCAAAATTTCAGCCACTAGAAACTCAAAAACCAGCTGCACACTTTCTTGAAAATTCGACTTGGAGAGAGAAACGTTTTCTCTCTCTAGAATTTTCTCTCTCTAGAAATCCTGTGGATTAATTGTGTAATTGTGTTATCTGAATGACTGATCCCTTGTCTATTTATAGAGTTACAAGAGAGACTCCAAGTTGGTTTAGGATTGGTCTTCCTACTGGGTTTCTGTTTTCCTTCAATCCTGTTTCTGGACTGATACAGATTCTGTTTCCTTCAATCCTGTTCCTGGACTGATACACTCCCAACTGTCACAGGGATTCACTTATCCCAATCCAGTTCCTGGGATGAATCACTCCCAACTGACACAGGGATTCACTTATCCCAAACCAGTTCCTAGGATGATTCACAACCAACTGACACAAGGATTAATTAATTTCTCAATTAATTAAATCTACCTTTGTCAATAACCCAATACATAATTAATCGTACCACTAACGGATTAATTATGGCACTACCACCCTACACCAGAATTGCTTCCGGAACAACTTAATTAAATTATATTCATAATCTCCCCACATCAAAGATATAGTGCTCGTTAATTCATTAATTTACTGATAAATTAATTCATCAACTTCTTTAATTCCGAGACTAGTACCACTCGACCTTTTTACTATACTGGACATAAGTCCACCGGCCGGGTTTAGTATAATAAACATTTCGAGCTCATCTCGGGAGCACCATCACCCCGGACGCACCGGTACATGGTTTCCTTTCGACAAGCAGCAGCACACCAAGTAACTAAACACGCGCACCCAACCCACCGAGACTATTGGCCACATTTGACCTCACCCATTGGCAGATCAAAGTACACTATGTCTAATCCCCATGCCCACTCGAGTCTAGGGATTTAGAGATAGAATACAAGGATCGATTTGTCTATTAAATCAGTACAAGACAAATCATTCCTAAGAGTCAAGTTCAATATGCCCCGGGCATATCTATATGATTCAATTAGTTTAGACAAACTAATTATCTGAATCACATAATAACCTAGACTGACAGCTTGTCCAAAGCTGTCTCGGTTACGAACCTCATTTATATATTATGTCTTTCAACCAATGATGAGATCTACTGTGTCGCACCAGACACCTCATCATCTACTTACATAATATAAATGGACATAAACATGCACAACAAAATATGACTGAAACACAAATCGATATAATAAACTGGAAAACTATACAATACAAGCATAGCTTATGTATTCTACTCCAACATGTCTGGTATAATAAAAAGGTCGAGTGGTACTAGTCTCGGAATTAAAAAGGTTAATTAATTAATTTTTAGTAAATTAATATATTAACGAGCACTATATCTTTGATGTGGGGAGATTATGAATATAAATTAATTAAATTGTTCTTAAAGAAATTCTGATGTAGGATGATAGTGTCATAATTAATCTGTTAGTGGTACGATTAATTATGTATTGGGTTATTGACAAAGGTAGATTTAATTAATTAATCCTTGTGTCAGTTGGTAGTGAATCATATCAGGAACTGGTTTGGGATAAGTGAATCCCTGTATCAGTTGGTTGTGAATCATACTAGGAACTGGTTTGGGATAAGTGAATCTCTGTATCAGTTGGATGTGTATCAGTCCAGGAACAGGATGGAAGGAAACAGAAACAAAGTAGGAAGGCCAATCCTAAACCAACTTGGGGTCTCTCTTGTAACTCTCTATATATAGACAAGGGATTAACTATTCAAGACACACAATTCAAGAGATTCATAATTCAAGAATCTAGAGAGAGAAAACTTTCTCTCTCTAAAATTTTGGATTTTATAAGCCAAAAGGTTGGCCGAATTTTTCCTCTAAATTTGGCTGGCACGTGTGGCTTTCTTCTCCTCCCAGGCGGCACGTGTAGTACACGTTCCAGGTGCGGTGGTGCTGAAATTTTCCAGCAGGTGGATTGTGGTGATTAGCTTATCAAATTGCTAGTTAGATTGCTGCTCACACAGTATACAAGCAAAGTCTTGAGGCATACAAGAGAATCACCTAAGTATACGCTTCAATAGGTAATTCTTATGTTTTCGCTTTTGTTAAGAATTTTTGTTGGGTGGTAAATCAAATAAGTGCAAACCCAGATCCTGCGCAATTTTATTTCAAAAGAGTTGGAATAACAATTGTGCTAGCGTCTAGGCCTTGCCAGAGACTCCGATTCTGGAATGCATAGCACGAAAGTAAGTTTCTGGCTAGGCCCGGACATATAATCTTTCAGTAAAACCAACATTTGATGTACCACTGGACTACATAAAATTAATCGAAATGACATAGAAAAATGAGATTTAACATTAGAATTTATCATAATGACATTTTACATCGCGCAAAAAATGATGTAAAATTTTACATCAAAGCAAAAAAATGATGTAAAATGACATTTTACATCAAGCAAAATTGATGTAAAAAGACATTTTACATCACACAAAATTGATCTAAAATGATATTTTACATCAATATATTTCGGATTTGACGTAAAAAAAATCTTGAAAGAAGGAGCGAGGGAGAAGATGGAGAAGAGAGAAAGAAGAAAATGAGGGATATTGACAATAAATAGGAGGAAAGAAAGAATGAAAGAGAGAGAGAGAGAGAGAGAGAAAAAAAAAATGTAGGTTGTGCAAACTTGATTTGCGAACCTGAGGAGAAGATTTTGTACAATTGTGGACCCGGCACATTTTATGCCCATTTAATACACCATGCAAGCAAAAATTTGAAAAAAAAAATCTAAATTTTATCAATTTTGTGAAAAAAAAAACCCAATTTTTTATAAAAAATTTGGTAAAATGTACAAGCCGTCCCACCCTCCTATCCTTACAATATAATTTGCCCAGGTTCACTCAGCTCTCTTTTCTATTTTTATATTACAACTAGTGTTAGTAGTGATTATAATAATCAACACAAATAAAAATATTTTTGCTTAAAAAAAAACACAAATAAAAATATTTTTAATATATTACTTTTTTTTTTTTTGAAGTCATTTGTAATATATTACTAAACTTAAAAAATAATTATTTACAATATTTTATATTTTTTCCAGGAATAATACTTTCTCCTGTCCATAATAATAATAATTTTATTTTTAAAAATATCAAAAATCCCTTCAAATTTAACTTATAAATCAAATATACTTTTGTACTTTAAAAATATCAAAGACTCCATTTCATCCACCAAATTTGAAAAAATGACTAAAATTATTATAAATTTAATAAAAATAATATATAAATTATATTTTATCCCTTTAACTATAATTGAACTAGAAAAATTCTCTAAAAAAATTTTAAAATAACAAAAGATTCCTTATACCACCCCGACCATTATATTTAACCTCAAAATCATGAATAGATCGTGGATTTACTGTAATAACATAGTAGGATCACTCGCCGTTGCTCTTTCCTCTCCCACCCTTTAGACGATGGGATAACAGATAAGTGATTTAATCAGTTTAGAGATTTATTAATAATTAATTTAAGCAGCCGCGGGTGTTATAGATGGAATAGCAGTTGAGTTTTTGAAGGTTACGACCGCGCTGGAATTTCTTTTGCTTTTGGCTTGCTTCTTGCGGCTGGAAATTTTCTTAGTGCAGCCGACTAGAAATTCTTTTGCTTTTGGCTTGCTTATTGAGATTCACGGCTAGTAGTAATGTAATTGAAAATCAAAATTTTGGTTTCTAATTTGGTAGGTGAATTTTTAGTATTTTTGGAACGAAGGCCATTGACGGAGACTATTGGGTATCGTATCGTAATTTATTTGTATATTAAGTTTTTGGTTTCTGGGTTTGAAGAGGAGGGGTGATAAAAAGACGAGAAAGAAAGAAAGGAAGAAGAGTAGAAGGAGGGCGAAGAAAGATGAGGAAAGAAGAAGATAAGGATATTTTTGTTATTCATAATTTAACCATATTTAAATGAGTAAAATGTAATTAATAAGCAAAATTTGTTTAAATACTTTTATTTTAATTAAAAATGTCAATATATAAACTAGGCCGAAGTCAATGTCAATGGCCTAAAGGCCGGAGTCGGCTTTGGCAACATAACAAATAACAACGTTGGCATCATCGATGAAAATTAGCTAGCATCAATCAGTCACTCTCACCATAAAGTAGTATAGGTTTTTGTGTTTGTATATAGGGGAGTAAGGTGAAAGAGAAGAAGTCAAAGGCACCTTTCCCTCTGTGTGTGTGTGTGTGTGTGTGTGTGTGTGATCTGTTTGTGTGTTCTTTGGAAGATTCATTATGGTTAAACTATAGTAGTACTCGAGATATTAAAAGCCCATGAAAAGAAATGGACCACAAGCTCTATTTTATATTTTTCGAAATAAATATTGCTTAAAATATGAAAATGTTCTTTTAATATTGGGGAGGGGCAAACACGAATGGGATCATTACTAAACTATTAAGATAGGGTTTTTAAGAAAGAGAGTAATTATTTAATTTGGTTGTTTTAAATAAAAATTCAGTGTCTAAACCTATAATTAGACATTTAACATTTACCCTTTTTCACTTTGTATTTCTGGAAAGAGTACATTCAGGATGAGCATTGGATGGATCATCAATACGGAAGGCTCTTGGCTTCAAACAGGACATGCATGGGGAACTTTCATTTTTAGAGACAAAGAAGGGCGCTTCAAATATGCTGAAAATTTTCAACTGGATGCAGCATCGGCTATTCAAGCCGAAATCCTCTCTCTCTCTCTATGCTGAAGGCGATCAGATACTGCAAAAACGAAATTAAAAAATAAAATAAAAGGGGCTGACAGTGACAAGCAATAAGTTAGTATTAATTACACACATTCCTTGATCCATCCCTATAAAGCAATATTTTCCCATAATAATCCCCCAAGCCCTCCCTATAAAAGAAGCCGCCTTCGCCATCTTCTTAACTGGTAGCTACCCCTCCCTTCCCCCCACCCCATCAATGGCGCAACCTGCAACTGCAAATGGTGCCAATAATAACTATTTTCTTCAAAACTTCAATCTTGTTTTCTATTTCCCTGCTGAAGCTACAAACTTCAACAACTTCCCTCAATCTCATCATTCTGATCATGGCCGCGTGAAAATGACTTCCCGTCAAGCCATTTATGTGTTCGTTGTTACCGTCTTGCTTAACTTGATCCAGATTAAATATCAGGGAAAAGTTGAGTCCCCATTTCAAACACACCCCAAAACCATGATTACCGCCATTGCTAGTTTGCTTCTCTATTGCTGTTTCTCATATTACTATGATCTCAAACTAAGAACAACCCCACCAAATCATAACAACAGGGCAGCCTACTACTTCGGTTACTTTACTGATATCAGTTTGGGATTCTGTGGATTCATGTCAATGACGTCTGTCATTTCACTCCTTTTCCCTCAGTCTTTTGGCCTGCTTGTATTTCCACTCTCGGCTTGCTTTTCCTTCTGTCAGTTCCTTCCCCGATCAATTGTGGAAACAATATGGAGCATGATGACAAAAGCCGCCATTTGGGCCATGGAATTCTTCCGTGGTCAACCATTTATAAGGAGAAGAAGAGGGGAAGGAATCCATTTCCAACCACCTTTGCTTCCTCTACAAATCAGAGACATCTCCAATCCAGTTTAGTTGGATATCAATTCCTCTGTTTCATGTTCTCTAATCAGAGTTGGCGTCGAAAAAAATGAAACAGGGGGATCATGGGGTTTGTTACCTCAGCCCCGGAATGTCCTGGCATGTTTCCTTGAAGTTGGGTTATGAGTCCTCCCTCAATTTCAATATACAGGTGGTTTTGAATAAAATACAAATATTAAGGTTGTAATTAATTTTTAAAAGTTCTATAACTTTTAATGGTTAAACATGTTATACCTTTATTGAATGTATTTTTTATATTAGTGCTATAACTTGAAATAGTCATGACAAAAATAAGTCCCAATAAAATTATAAATTATATAAGGGTAATAGAGTAAAAACAATGAATTATTTCCTAAAAGTAGACAAGTGACTTATATTTTGATCGGTTTCTTAATGGGTGAAAACGTCTTATATTTTGAAATGGAGGGAGTAGTTGATTATAGTTATATTTATGGGTTGGATTATTGGTTAAATTGGTTTGACTAATCAGTCCAGTCCAAATCTCATAACACTAATTAAAACTAGTCGCTTTGAGTTTTGACATAAATGTGAAAAAATAATTGTTTTACAAAATAAAAGTTCCTTTTTAAAAAAAATGGTCTATCCTAGTTGAACCAGATCCGCATCGAACCGATGAACCGTGTAGATAATAGTAAATCAAACTGATATCAAACTCCATAACGCGGGTAACTGCGAGACTGAACTAATTTGAAACTCCAAAAGTAACCTCTCGTGAACCGAAATCGAATCAATCCTTTGTTTTATCAAAACTGAACCAAATAGAATTGCACGGTTTAGCTCGGTTCGATTCCGTTCAACCAATTTTTACACCACTTTACATCACATTTATTTTATTGATTTATTAGTTGATTTAGTTATTCGATTCCAAGGTTGAAGATTGGACAACTTAATACATTGGTAACCAATTTATTAGATTGGGGTCGGAATTGACAAGGAAATAAATAAATAATTTATATATGTATTGTATGGACCAATCTGCACGATGAACCAAAGAACTCATGAGGTAGCTGTGAATCTTCCTCATAAATTATACAAGTTTGTAGGGCTACCATGTGTCATGTATGTCATAGAAGACTTCGTCTGCTGACAATTTTTCTTATAATCTTCAAAGTAAGCCATACCAAAGTAGCAAGAGGCAAGAGCCAAAGACTCCAAGCATCCATTTTTTTTTTCCACCAAATTCTGATTCCTCCTCTTCTTGAACAATTTCTTGTCTCCTTCTCCTTCTTATCCCGACAAGTTCCAACCCTGTTAATTGCGCCGCCGGAATCTAATCATCAATCTGATCATCACCACATCAAAATGACCTCTTCCGTCAGCCCATTTATGTATTCATGGTTACAGGCCTGCTTAACTTGGTCCAGATTAAGTATCATGGAAAACCCCAACTGCCCTTTGAAACCTACCACAAAACCATGATTTTGACAATCACTAGTTTACTTCTGTAGTGTTGTTTGCGTGAGTTAACAAATATCTTTAAAATTAATCAAATTATTTTTATCTTTATTTCACTAAAAAAAATAACAATCAGAATTAAATTTTATTAATTACTGTCTCAATTTTTATCCACTATCGGTCTCAATTTGAACTAAAACAACCCTTTACAATACCCTCTCTTCTCTCCTTTTTGAGTAAAAGGATAATTTTATCAAAATTAGAGTGATAATGCTTGAAATTGAGGCGATAATTACGTGGTTGGATTTTGCGAGTCTGGAGAAAGACCAGCTCCAGCTCAGCAGCAGCAGCAGCAGCAGCAGCAGCAGCGCAAGGTCAATGGTCTTGAGCGGGAGTCGGCTTTATCCCCATAAGCAACAATAACGTTGCCATAACGTAAGACTAGATTAAAAAACCGCAAAAACCTTGGCTATCACAAAATAAAGACGATGAAAATTCTTCCATGAATCTTTTTTTATTTGCCGTTGCAGTTTGCGGAGCGGCAACAGCTAGCCAGCCGGCATCAATCAGTCTTACTCTCAGCGGTTCCACTGAATAAATGTTACTGTTCGACTAAATAAATGTAACAATTCCCGTCATCACACCACCGAGGTTGGTCAACAATTTGCCTTATAAAATCTTGAAGACAAGCCAACCAAAGTAGTAGCAAGCAAGAACCATTTCTGATTCCTTCATTTTCACCATCAATGGCGCAACAGCCTGCAACAGCAAATGGTGCCAATAATAACTATTTTCTTCAAAACTTCAATCTTGTTTTCTATTTCCCTGCTGAACCCAGATACTTCAACAGCTTCCCTCAATCTCATCATTCTGATCATGGCCGCATTAAAATGACCTCTCGTCAAGCCATTTATGTATTCGTTGTTACAGTCTTGCTGAACTTGATCCAGATTAAATATCAGGGAAAAGTTGAGTCCCCATTTGAAACACACCCCAAAACCATGATTGCGGCCATCGTTAGTTTGCTTCTCTATTGTTGTTTCTCGTATTACTATGATCTCAAACTAAGAACAACCCAACTTTCTGCTCCACCAAATCATAACAACAGGGCAGCCTACTACTTTGGTTACTTTACTGATATCAGTTTTGTATTCTGTGGGTTTTTGTCTTTGGCATCTATCATTTCGCTCTTTTTGCCTCAGTCTCATGGCCTGCTTGTATTTCCACTCTCTGTTTTCTTTTCCTTCTGTCAGTTTCTACCCCGATCAATGGCGGAAACAGTATGCAGAATGATGACAAAAGCCGCCATTTGTGTCATGGAATTCTTCCTTGGTCGACCATTTATAAGGAGAAGAAGAGGGGCAGGAATCCGTGTCCAACTACCTTTGCTTCCTCTACAAATCAGAGACGTCTTCAATCAAGTAGAATTACTCCCTCTTTAGTTGGATATCAATTCCTCTGTATCATGCTCTTTAATCATAGTTGGAGCCGAAAAAACTGAAACAGATGATCATGGGGTTTGTCACCTCTCTCCCAGAATGTCCCGGCATGTTTCCTTGGAATAAAACTCCAAATTGTCAACGTGGTCATATATAAAATGGGGTATCATATATTGTGCATTTTTTCATTTCTTTTTTATTGGAAAAAATTTATATTTGAGTTTCTGTTATGATTTGTTTTTTTAAAAAAATCGAGTTTAGATAACAAGAAAAGGATGATGTGTGATATTATACAAGTTTGAAATTTATAAACTATTAGTAATTTGAATTATTAAAGAAGAAACATGAAGATTTTTGAGGGTTAGGTTGTTATATGATCCTGGATGAAAGTTATGATCTAACAATTTAGACTATTAACTTAACTATTCAGTAGAGTAGACCTTACATATTAATCCAATAATACCAAAAATCATTCCTATTTTATATTTATAAAATACTTGTCTATTAAACCTAACAAAGTAATAATTGATATTCACTATTTTCAGTTGTAGGTTGAAGTGAAAGTATTTTTTCCACATAGATAAATGCCACCGTTTTTATTATATTCATATTTTTTACGAAATAAATAAGTAAGACTTATATTACATAATGACGAGTATAGAAAAATGTCAAAGGTTCTTCTGGGAATCTCATAATGGCGAATATAGAAAACACTGGGCCTCATGGAAAAGAATCTACTTCCCAACGAACCAAAATGGTCTTGGAATCAGGCTAACTTCCATCCATGGTTGAAGGTCTTTGGGCAAAGGTATGGTGGAAATGGAAAAAGAGGCATGGCCTGTTGGCTACTTTCATGGCATCTCTCTCACACTCTGCAATACTTACTTCAATAGGATAACAAATATGACAAAACTAGAATTTAAGATGATTGATGGTTTGTATCTTAAAGTTGGTTGTTTATATAAGGGATTATTAGTTATCGTCTCAATTTTTAAAGTGATAGTCCATAAATTTTGATATTTAGTTTAAATTAAAACAATAAAGAGTAAAAAATAGGACAATAATTAGTAAAACTTTTTATATAATGTACCCAATCCTATAACCCCACCCCAACAAAAGTGATAAGTTTTAAAAAAAATATATATCTCCTAGTGACTTTTTTTTTCTGGTAAACTATCTCTGGTGACTTTAAACATTTTTTATTAAGGCATTTTAAAGTGTTTAATTAAAATTTATTTTTTCATTACACTTGACTTATAGTGATTTACATGACATTTATTAAAAGTGATATCCAAATTTTAATATCATGATACAATTTTTTTTTTTATAAAAAAAAAAAAGACTTAGAGTCGTGGAGTTGAATACCCTAATATTAACTTGGAATATGAATACAAGAATGAGTGCCTAGAGTTTACACAAAAAGGAGCCCTCCGTCTATGCTGTACAAGTTGTTCTAATCTTTTTTAACTTCCAAAATTGCCTATCACCTAAAGAATTCTATTTTTTGAGAAAAAAACGCGTAAATGGAACATGCCAATGATAGGAATGGTTGTAACAATATCTCTCAGCTTGAGTATGGTTGTTTTATCAGCAGCATCAAGACCCACAATCTAGTCTTGAGTCATAAAATCTTTCCATTAAAAACACCCATTAACACTAATTTCTTAATTTAATAAATCAAAAATTGAAGTAATTAACGTTAATAAATAGAACAGTATGGGTGAAAAAAAGATATGGAGATTAACATTAAAAATGTCAAGAATAAAATCACAACCCAACACAATTTATATAATTCCTAAGATTCTTGAAGAACAAATCAAGAACTTCATGTTCTTATTGTTCATTATATTGTAAAAAGTATTTTGCCATTTAAATTCGATTTACAACTAGTAGTGGAGTAATTTGCCATTCAAAATCATATATATATATATATATATTATAGGTGACATCTTTTATCTAAATCATGGACACATAATAGTAATTCTAAAGCATTTATTAGGCGACGACAAAAGTAGGTAGCACTAGCAATGGCGATTTGAGTGTTAGTTTTTGAGGCTGTATTTCATAAATTTTGATAAAATTATTTTTTTATTTAAAAAAGAGAAAATATTATAAGGGAAATATTTTCGTTTAAATTGGGACGGTAAAAGACAAAAAGTGGACGATAACTAATAAATTTTTTTAAAGATTATATCTCCACAACTTTAACTTTAAAAAAACATATAAAATCAGTCAATCAAAATAAGGGTAGGCATGGCCGGTTTGACCTTAAAGACAAAATAAATCACTAACTATTATTTAAAAACTTTTCAAACTAAATAAACCAAACTATATTTTAACGGTTTGATTTGGCCGATTTCTACATAACGAATTTTCAAATATAAAACTAAAATCATATAAACTATACTAAAAATATAAAAATCATACTGACTACACATCTGAAAATATTAAATATAATAAAAAATTAAATTTTCACAATGTTATAAATTCACAAATTAAAAAATATAAAAAAATTGTCTCATGTGAAAAAAATAATAATAATTAAGTTAGGAGAATTTTAGTAATTAATTTTTATTTTAAATCATCGTAATTTCACAATCCATGAAACTTACGCATGTTTTTTTTTTTTTTTTGTCCAAATAATGTATAATACAATACAATGCATTACAAGCAGCTAAAAGCCCTTAGGAACTGTATCCTGAAATGGTGAAGAATGGAAGGTATTAAAGGGTTGTGATTAGGAGGAAGTCAAACTTGTACAGGTTACAGGTTACAGGATACACAAAATTTGTCTGAGTTTACAAGGATAAAACAAAGCATATACCTAGGATACCAATGAATAGCCTAACCAAATTAGATGCAGAAAGAAGGCACACCTTAAGAATCAAACTTACAGAAGAAAAAAAAAAAAAAAAAAAAACTTACGCATGTTTTTTCTTTTTAGACAAATAATAATAATAATAATAATAATAATAATAATAATAAATTATATATTTATTTCATATAATACTATACGGCCGGTCTGGCAAAAATGATCGGTTTCATTGATGAAACCATCGGCTAAACCAATATGACAATTTAAAAAAATTTTAAACCACCAATTACGAGAAATATTTATAAACCAATCAAATCGATTAAAATTGGTCGATTGGATCGATTTTATTGGATTCAGTCAAACCATGCCCAGCCCCTGCTAACGTACCCTTTGTATGTAAAGGTGTGATTCAATCAATAGCTAGCTTCCCGCTAGTTCTCAATCCAGTTGGGAGATTAGAAATTAGGAAAAAAGTAGGCTCTTATGGGGGTTGTTTTGATACCTGTTGCATAGCTTGAAATTATTAACACCCATTTATACCGTTGGGATAACATAAAGGGGTTACTAGTTACCGCCTTACTTTCTGGGTAGTAATTTATAGGTTTTGATAAAAATATTTTTTATATAAAAGGGGGAAGAAAGAGAGTATTATAGGAGAGGGGCACTTTCGTCCAAATTGAAACGGTAAAGAGAAAGTAATTGAATGCTAACTAATAATTCCTTAATAGAAATAGGATTTCTTTCAATCTCATATCAATCAAAAGATAAAGAGAAAATACTTGAACGGTAACTAGTAATTCCTTAACACAAATAGGATTTTTATCAATTCCATGTCAATCAGAAGGTGCTACTTGTGCTTTGCTTATATATCACCCCCTTTGGAATCCCTTGGTGGGAGATTTGATTCAATTCAGTCTAAATTATTTTAAATGATATTATTTTTATATTTTTATTACTAAAATTTATAATTTTAATGTTTAATTTTATAATTAAGTTTATTTATATTATTTATATTTAATTTACAATTAAATTTGAGGTATAAGTGGATTAAAAGGTTATATTACAATAATTGATATTTTTCATTTACAGTCAATAAAGACATGTTTGGCGCGCAGAGATGAAAATGGAGTCATTCACAAATGATTCCGATTATTACTTCGTTTTGTCAGTAAAGTAAAAAAAATAATTTGATTAATTTTAGAGATATTTGTTAAGCCCCACACAAACTAATTTGATAATATGTTGGGATAATTAACTTTTAAAACAAAAATCAAACAATTTAAAGCCAATTTTATTCCTTTAAATCACATTACTTTAATCAAATCAAATACGGATGGCTTCATTGCCATTTTGCAGGACAAATAATGGTTAGGTGGATAAGTTTCTACACCAACTTTCAGGACTCCATTCATATTCTTCCAACATATACATAGATGTTGAGAAAATCAAAATTTTTTAAAATAAATCTGTTATACTCCTCAGTAGGCATTTGAAACAGAGGAGGTGAACACTCCAACTACAGAGGGAGTAATTCTACTCGGTTGGAAATGGCACTGATTATTCCTTCCCCTCTTCTTCTTCTTCTTATAAGTGGCTGACCACGGAAGAATGCCGTGATATAAATGGCGGCTTTTGTCACCATCTCCCTTATTGTTTCCACACGTGGTTGGGATAATAATGGAAAGAAAGAAATCAAAACTGAGATTGAAAATACAAGTGGGCTCAAAGATTCTGGCAAAAGGATCGATATGACAGATGCCAGGGAAGAGGATCCACAGAATCCCAAACCGATGTTACTAAAGAAATCCAGGTATGCAGCCCTTTTGTTATGATCTCGGGGAGCAGGAACTGAAGTTCTTCTTACGTTGGCATTGTAACATGAGAAACAACAATACAGAAGCAAGCTAGTGATTGCCAGAATCATGGTTTTGTGGTGGGTTTCAAAGGGCGATTGTGGTTTTCCTTGATACTTAATCTGGACCAAGTTAAGAGGGGCTGTAACCATGAACATATAAATGGCCTGAGGAGAGGTCATTTTGATGGATTGCGGCGGCGCCAAGTCGTTCAAGTATCTCGAGGCAAAAGGGTTAGTAGGTGGGTTCTCCCTGAAATGGAAAACAACATTGAAGTTGTGAAGGAAGTAGTGATTATTAGTAAGATTTGCCATTTACAGGGTGGGAACTTGTCGGGTTAAGAAGGAGAAGGAGACAGGAAATGGTTCAAGTATAGAGGAATCAGAATTTGGTGGAAAAATGGATGCTTGTAGTCATGCTCTTGGCTCTTGCTACTTTGGTCTGGCTTATTTTCAAGATTTATAGGGAAATTTGTCAGCAACTCCTGGGATGATCAGATATGAACAGTATGAATAGTGATAAATTTTAAACTTTTCCTACCGAATAAATTCACTTCTAAATTTCACTATTCATAATAGATTCATTTATTTGAACCGTAACTTGTTAGCATGAGACATAAGGGAAATGTATCAAATGGAGCTGACTCTGGGATGCACCATGCCAGGTTATTATTTTACACATCCATCTCCCCGAGAAATGTTAGGCTATTTATTGATCTGTTAGCATGAGACATAAAATTTTTCATATGAATTAAATTTATAAATGTGGAATTCAGGTAGTTTAGAGTTAATAGAATTACAATTCAATTATTAAATATTAATATCTTGAATTGTGTGTCTTGAATAGTTAATCCCTTGTCTATATATAGAGGTATAAGAGGGACCCCAAGTTGGTTTAGGATTGGCCTTCCTACTTGGTTTCTGTTTCCTTCAATCCTGTTCCTGAACTGATAAACATCCAACTGATACAGGGATTCACTTATCCCAATCCAGTTCCTGATATGATTCACAACCAACTGATACAGGGATTCATTTATCTCAAACAAGTTCCTGGTATGATTCACTACCAACTGACACAATGATTAATTAATTACCTAATTAATTAAATCTACCTTTGTCAACAACCCAATACATTATTAATCGTACCACTAACGGATTAATTATGACACTACTATCCTACACCAGAATTGCTTTCGGGACAACTTAATTAATTTATATTCATAATCTCCCTACATTAAAGATATAGTGCTCGTTAATATATTAATTTACTAAAAATTAATTAATTAACCTCTTTAATTCCGAGACTAGTACCACTCGACCTTTTTATTATACTGGACATAAGTCCATCGGCCGAGTTTAGTATAATAAACTTTACGAGCTCATCTCGGGAGCACCATCACCCCGGACGCACCGGTTCATGGTTTCCTTTCAACAAGCAGCAACACACCAAGCAACTGAACACGCGCACCCAACCTACCGAGACTATTGGCCATAATTGACCTCACCCATTGGCAGATCCAAGTATACTATGTCTAATCCTCATGCCCGCTCGATTAAGAGATAGAATACCAAGAACGATTTGTCTATTAAATCAGTACAAGACAAATCATTCCTATTGGTCAAGTTCAATACGCCCCGAGCATATCTATATGATTCAATCAGTTTAGACAAATCAATTATCCGAATCACATAATATTCTAAACCGACAGTTTGTCCAAAGCTGTCTCGGTTACAAACCTCATTTATATATTATGTCTTTTAACCAATGATGAGATCTACTGTGTCACATAAGACACCTCATCATCTAACTACATAATATAAATGGACAAATAATGCACAACAAAATATAACCAAAACATAAATCAATATATTAACTGGGAAAATGTACAATACAAGCATAGCTTATGTATTCAACTCCAACATTTACACCAAGGGAGGGATATATACAACGAACTCGAAACTACAAAAAGATGATTTATTAATGACAGTGATTCGAATGCTTTACATCAAAAACACATTTTACATCACAACATTTTACATCACGATTTTTTCTGCAAATTCCGACCAGAGTAGTATGCTGCGGCTCATTCACAGAAGGGCCGGAGCCGTATCTCACCGGGCTGAAGCATCTGGACATTAGCAAACAACATTTTACATAAGTACGAACATTTTACACCAACAAACAGCGTTTGAGATCCTTACCAACATTTTACATCAACAATTATCATTTTACATCAACAAACAGCAATTGACATCAGTACGATCATTTTGCATAAAAAAAATCATTTGACATCAATACGAGCATTTTACACCAACAATCAGCATTTCATATCAACAAACAGCAATTGATATCAGTATGACCATTTTGCATAAAAAAACATCATTTGACATCAGTAGGACCATTTGACATAAAAAAAAAAACATCATTTTACATAAATACGAGCA
This sequence comes from Knoxia roxburghii, assembly GCA_030378225.1. Taxonomy (NCBI): domain Eukaryota; kingdom Viridiplantae; phylum Streptophyta; class Magnoliopsida; order Gentianales; family Rubiaceae; genus Knoxia; species Knoxia roxburghii. The sequence goes on from CM059423.1 coordinate 40,087,528, forward strand.
TTTTACACCAAAAACCGCATTTGAGATAAGTACGAGCATTCTACACTAACAAACCGCATTTTACACCAACAAACTGTATTTTAGACCGACCAACAGCATTTTACACCAACAATAAAAACATACGATTTTACATAAAAAATAGCAAAAACATACGATTTTACATAAAAAACAGCAAAAACATACGATTTTACATTAAAAATAGCAAAAAACATATAATTTTACATAAAAAACATACCTTTTTGCCAAAACCCTAGTTTTCCTTTCATCTTCATGAGCTACAAACACAACCAAACGAATCCTCTACCTCAGATCTATAAAACTCTAGTTTTTCTTTTATTTTCGTGGCTGATTTGTGATTCTATCAAACCTAAGAAAGGGAGAAAATGATGGAAAAGGGTATGAGTTTTGAAGCTTGAGAGGTGGGGAGTATTTTGACGGTGAGATATCTTCAAAGATCAGCTTAGAATGACCAGAATCAGCGGGGAAGAGAGTTCGGGGAGAGAAAGGAGATGCAGCCACTGGAGAAAGAAAATAGAGAGAGGGAGAGATTAGCGTTTGAGGAGAAAGTGAGAAGGGATGAGTTTTTATATTAAGGAAGTGCGTGTGAAACACCCCCTGCCTCTCTAATTTTTTTGCTCTGTTTTTTCCTTTTTTGTTTATTCCTATCCTTTTTATATAAAAACTGGTGAACCTGAGGTGTAATATTGAAAGTTATACGTGTACTTGCTTTCCGGCAAATTCAACACACACCACCTTTTTTTTTTTTTTTTTTTTAAAGACTGAGTTGTCGAAATTTAAATATAAATGGGAGTAAAAATTTATTAAATTTAAGTAAAAAGTGTCAATTTTTGAGTTATAATCTCCTTATCAACCCTTCTATTTTCAACATTTGTTAATGAGAAAATATAATATAAGATGATTTTGCAAAATGAGAATAAGGAACTGAAAAAAGCCTTTAAAAAGTAATAATAATAATAATAATAAACAAAAAAGTAAGGACCATTTTGAAAGAAAGTTACTCTCTTTTTTCTCTTAAAAATTTTGCTCCATATAAAATAAAGATAGTATTAAATATATTTTTTATAATATATTTACTGTCATTTTTTTTTATCAAAATATCTTAATTATTTTTTAATTTAAAAAATAAAATAATAATTCAGAACTATAAATATAGTTGTCGTTGACATAAAATAACTACGAATAGCAGCTAGTCAGTTTCTTAGCAATTTCCATAAAGAGCATCTCTGTCATCATATAACCATACTTTTCCGGAAGCCATTGACCTTAGTCTTCGGCTCAAGTTCATGTATCTGCGGTAGTGACTACTAATATCATCTTGCCAAAAAGCGGACTAAAAAGCAACCAAATTCATCTTCACACCTTCTTGACCATAACAACCAAACATTCTGCTCCACCAGATCATAACAACAGGGCAGCCTACTACTTGGGTTACTTTACTGAGTCAGTTTGGGATTCTGTGGATTCATGTCAATGACGTCTGTCATTTCACTCCTTTTCCCTCAGTCCCTCTGCCCACTTGTATTTTCACTCTCACTTCTGATTTCCTTCTCTCAATTGTTACCAAAATCACACGTGGAAACAATAAGGGACATGATACAAAAGCCGCCATTTATGAAGAAAAGGGGAAAGAATCCAAGTCCCATTAGCTTCTTGGCTTCCACAACAAATGAGTGCCATTTCCAACCGAGTAGAATTACTCCCTCTGTAGTTGGAGTTTTCACCTCCTCGGTTTCAAATGCATATTGATATATTTAAATACCTTTTTAATATATAAAATATATATATATATATTATAAATCTCATGTTTCCTAGCTCAGAATCTGGCTCTGCTAATGTTGTATAAAATATTTTTCAATAATTTATAGTTACAAATAAAGAATTACTATTTATCGTCTCAATACTTTTTCTTTACGTCTCAATTTGAACTAAAATGTCTTCTTACAATACATTTTCTCTTCCCCATTTTATGTAAAAAAATATTTTTGTCAAAACTTATGAACTATCGTCGCACTTTTTGAGACGGTAACTAATAACCCTCTCACAAATATCGTTCATCAAATGTAAATTTCTGTGTTTTCTTCCGAAACCTATGCAATAATGTTCAATCTTTCCAGGCCCATGCCGGCCAATGCCTAGGTATTATGGACGAATGCGTCTGAGTTCCCAGCAAGGAAGAAGAAGAAGAAGAAGAAGTGGCCCTACCATCATGGCCATGAAAATGCTCGGAGGGTGTATGATCCTTGGTCGCACAGTGGCCGAATAAAGACAATGAAGGTTTAATTCTTAATAGACTATTCATATTTGCAAGAAAGAAGACGGCGTCACCTTCTTCGTTGAATTTACAACTAATCGTCGCAGATTAATATATAATAATCAGTCGCTAAACACTATATTTAAACACAACCACAATTTACACTACAAGAAAGAAAGGCGTCTAAAACTATTAAAAATATTATAATAGACAAAATTTTATTAGATTTTATCTATGGCAACACAAATCTTTTTGCGTGGTTTAAATAGGTGTGGTCAAAGGGGTATTGGATAATACGACACTTTTTAATGTGAATAAATATATAAAAAATATGGAGTTATAATATATATGAAAACACAAGTATTTTTTTTTTTTTGGTCAAAATAAGGAAATTGTATTAAAGGGAGAGTGAAAACCAAGAGTAGATTACAGACTTTTGCCCCCTATTCTCTAAACAACTCCCAGCATTAGTCTAAAGCTAAACTACAATTAGGCTACTAGTTTGGAGGACCAGATTAGCCATTACAAAGCATTTCACAAGCTAATACATGGCATTTTACAAAAAATCTGGCTATTTCACAAAAATCACACAAGTATATGTCATGATAAATCATCGATTATGACATAGTTGTTGGCTATATAGTGTTATATATGTTAATATGTTAATACATAATAAAATATTTGGATAGAAAACCTATCATGACAATTTTAATGGTCATACAAATACCATAATATCATAAAATTATTGTTATTATATTATATAATTAAAAATATAAAAATATTTTTAAATAGATAGTATATGACATTATTAGTAAGTAAATATACAAATTGTCTTAGGCTGTTAAAATTCTAGCATATAGGCATCCAAACTCAATCATTCTCTTTTAATACTACAGTTAACACCCAATTATTTTCTACATTTCCGATGTGAGACAACACCAAACGACTTTAAACCACACTTAATAATGTAATTATATATGTATTACAATTACACTATATATAGTAATCTATTAATATCTTAAATTAATATATTAACAAATAAAATAACACTTAATTGTGTTTCTATACACATGTAGTAAGGGTGTGGCGATAGGTCAATTTTGCTAGTAAATATATTAACAAATAAAAGAACACTTGATTGTGTCTTTATACCTATAAAATTTTAATTACACTTCTTAGTGTTTTTATTTAAATTTTATTATAACACTTATTTCTAGTGTCAAGATATAATTTTATTTGATGACACGTTAAAATAGTTATAACAACATCGTTATTGCAGTGTTTTATTAGATATAATAAAGTTATATTTGATGTGATGGTAGATAGTAATAGATATATTTAAAGTTTAGTGTTACGAAATGGACGTGGTGAAAGCTCAATTTTCTCGTAGTGTTATCACTAATAAAAGGAGTTATAGAAATCATTAGCCAAACCCTTCAAAACATTAAGAAATTCCAAATATTTAGATCTCATCAGAAATATAAACTCAAACACAAAAACGTTACAGATTTGAAACTTTCACCAAGACATAGTTAGAAGAAATACTCGAAAATAAGTTTAATAATTTAACACAGAAAACTTTTCTTTGTGCACTTCGTACTCATTTGATTTGAGTATATCCCCGATTCAAAAAAAAAAAAAAAAAAACAAACAAACAAACAAACAAAAAACCCTTGAAGATATGTGTGTTTCTGTAAATCTCTAACTTCTTTTCGTTGCACCATTTTCTTGCTAGACGTTCTTGAATGATTTTAGAGCATGGAAAACAAGATAATAATTTAAAATTGTGAAAATAAAGTGATAAACAATCAAATAAAACAAAACCCAACGAAGACGCCGCAGATAGTTTAAAGTGTTATTTGCCTTCACCACCACTGCCACTAAGTTGCAAATCAATTCGAGTCATTAAAGAAAAAGCCCAAAAGTGGTAAAACCTTTGCGCTTGGTGCTGCAGCTGCCTGCATGGGTTGAGGAATGAAGTGATAACGTTTTTTGAAAAAATTTCAAAAGATAAGGTTTAGGATTCCGTTTTGTGGTTTGTGCCCGGACGCTTCAAAGTGGGGATCTTAGTTGGCCTGAGTGGCTTGCCTTGCCTATCGCCCAGGTTGGCCAACTATTTGCCTTATAAAAAACATCTGCTGTAATACTATGAAAAAATTTTAAAAAGGGAATTTACATGTACAAATACTCGTTTTTTTTTTTTTTTTTTAAATTGTACATGTACCAAAAGGAGGGAATATTTTTACATGTAAACTCCCTCCGTTGGGACAAATGAACTTTCCGCTACAAGGCATAGTACATTTATGAGTCACTTATCATTTTAATAGAAAGAATTTTTTATTATTTAATATGAATGTTCCGCTAAATATATATTCTTTCTCCACATAACAGGGATAGATCTACATTGTACAATGATAAGACTACTGTTTCACGTTGATGCAGAATATTTGGAGGTAAGGGTATTCGAGTTGCAGCGCCGACCACGTGGTGCTTCACATTTTTTTTTCTAATTTTTGGCCATCGACTCATTAAACTAGACAATGTTGTTTCGTCCGCCATCATGCGCAAAAAAAAAAAAAAAAAGAAGACGAAATTTTTTTCTTCTTGCTCCACGTATGCCACTGTTTAAAGAAACACAACTTCCCTAAAAGATTATGTAACTCAGTAATAAACATTTCTTATTTAAAAAAATAAATTTTAAGTTAGAATCACTGTATATAAAAAAAAACAATTGGTTGGCGAAGGAGGAAGAAAAAAGAAATTAAAAAATAAAATAAAAGGGGCTGACAGTGACATGGTTCGGGCAGATATTGTGGAACCAACTATAAAGCAATTGTTTTCCCATAATAATCCCCCAAGCCCTATAAAAGAAGCCGCCTTCTCCTTCTTCTTAACTAGTAGTTACCCCTCGCCCCCCCTATCAATGGCGCAACCTGCAACTGCAAATGGTGCCAATAATAACTATTTTCTTCAAAGCTTCAATCTTGTTTTCTATTTCCCTGCTGAAACTAGAAATTTCAACTTCTTCTCTCAATCTCATCATTCTGATCATGGCCGCATTAAAACGACCTCCCGTCAAGCTATTTATGTATTTGTTGTTACAGTCTTGCTGAACTTGATGCAGATCAAATATCAGGGGAAAGTTGAGTCGCCATTTGAAACACACCCCAAAACCATGATTACGGCCATTACTAGTTTGCTGTTTTATTGTTGTTTCTCGTATTACTATGATCTCAAACTAAGAACAACCCATCTTTCTGCTCCACCAAATCATAACAGGGCAGCCTACTACTTCGGTTACTTTACTGAAATCAGTTTGGGATTCTGTGGATTCTTGTCATTGGCGTCTGTCATTTCGCTCCTTTTGCCTCAGTATTTTGGCCTGCTTGTATTTCCACTCTCGGTTTGCTTTTCCTTCTGTCAGTTCCTTCCCCGATCAATTGTGGAAACAATATGGGGCATGATGACAAAAGCCGCCATTTGGGCCATGGAATTCTTCCATGGTCAAGCATTTATAAGGAGAAGAAGAGGGGAAGGAATCCATGTCCAACTACCTTTGCTTCCTCTGCAATTCAGAGACATCTCCAATCAAGTAGAATTACTCCCTCTTTAGTTGGAGTGCCTACTGAGGATTAAATGCTTTTTTAATATTAAAAAAAAATTATAAATCTCATGTTCCCCCTAGCTCAGAATCTGGCTCGGCTTTTGTTCTATGAAATGTTTATCAATAATTTATGGCCGAATTGGTTTCGGATGTGGATTGATAGTTTTGTTTGACTGGTCCGTGTGTGATGTAAAGGTTGGTGGTAATGTAAATGTTGTTATGGCTGTGAATTATTAATTCATAAAGATTCTTCTTTATTTAACTGGTTGTGGTCCCCTATACTTAACTCATAAAGTTTGAGATACAGTCTACTTCAAAATCAATTAGAAATTGGTAATTGAACCCCATTAATAAAAAAACTTTTTGATTATTTATATTATAGTCTCAATGTGTGAGAGTATGTGATATAGAATTAGGATTTTAACATGCTCTAAATATAGGGACAAATCACACACACACCTCCAAAGTCTAAATCATATGAGCAACACATTTTCGTGCCAGACAAATAAAAAACAACACACTTTAAAAATCCTAACAAAACCAACTCTAATACTATTAAAATATTTTGAAAGGGAATTTTTCTGTCCTTCTCTCTCATATTGATAAAAATACCTATTTATTTGTACAAATAGTATATTTGATTTTAATAAAATAAAAAAAACTAATTAGAATCTTAGCATTTATACATATATGATTTCAACATTATTCAAATTATTCCTCGTTTTTTTATTTGTTACTTGTACGAACTTCAAAATCAAATTGAATCCAAATTTCTTTTCTGAATTGGCAGTACATTTTTGGGATTTATTTTCTAAAAAAAAAAAAAGTTTAGTAACTTTTGGAGGTTTGGCAATTAGTGAGTCAAGAAAAAAAAAAAAAAAAAAAAAAAAGGGTACCTTGCACTTGAAAACCTGAGAATCAAGCCATAAAATGGTATGCCCAATTCTAACGAAAGCCCCAAAAAGTGGTTAACAAAAAAAAAAAAAAAAAGCCTAAATAAAACACAAAATTATTTCAATACAATACAAGAGTGAATTGATGTATAAACCGTGTATAACATTGTATTGATAAGTGGAATATCTATAATTTTTGATACAAAGAATAACCCTAACATATACATAATGACTATCCTATCCCTAATATTCTAAACGTATTACAATTTAGTTTGTAGAAAGAATAAGCCTTAACATATACATATCCTTAATATTCTAAACATATATATACTATCAGAGTGACGTCCCCTTGGATGCTGCCTCCCCCCTTGGCGAGAGTGGAAAATTTTTTAAGTTGATTATTAAATTTTTTTTTTACTTATCATTTCTGAATTATTATTTTATTTAAAGATAAATGATATATTAAAAAAGTGGATCAATATTTTGAAGTATACCTATTTTTAATTCAAAAGGTAAGGTTGGATATTGGGTAATTGATATGGTGGTCCTATAAGACCATCATTCAATTTTATTCCTACTCCAAAAACAGTAATTTTTTTAAGATGAGCTATTTATAAGAAAAAGACGGATGAGTGGTGCGGGTGTAATTTTTTTGGCCCCCAGTGAGACTCGCTCAGCGGAGATCTCCATTTCTAAACAATTCATTTTTCATTTCTTTTGTTATTTTTGGCTATTTTATTTTTTTGCCTTCCTCCTTGAGACTTTTTTCCGTCCGTTTTTTTCTAAACAATTCAGTATTTTTTTAAATATTTTTAAATTATCATTTTATTTGTTTTATAATTAAATAATTTTAGATATTTTGATACATATTATGGACATTTTTGTTGTATGATATGATTTTTTTTATATTCTTGATCTGATAACTATAGTCTGTTGATCTGATATCTACTATTTTATAATCTGATGTCTATATAATCATGATTTGATCTCCCTTATTAAGTATATTTTAGTTCTATTTTATGATTTATTTTATATTATTGATCTGATATCTATAGTCTGTTGATATGATGTCTTGTATTCTCTGATCTGATGTCTATATAATCATGATGTGATTTTTCTTGTTAAATATGTTTAGTTCTATTGTATGATCTGATATTTATAGTCTATTGATCTGATATCTACTGTCTTATTATTTTTTTTAAAAAAAGTATTTTTTAAAAAAAAAAGACTGCGTCAAAAAAAAAAAAAAAACCTGTAGCGCTACTGTAGGAGTAAAATTTACGGTAGACCTATACGAACTCTGGATATTGGAGTGCGCTTATCACCTATACACGTCAAAAGTTAGGGTTGGATATTGGCGTGCGCTTATCATATTGATAAAAATACCTATTTATGATATCATGACTGCATTATTGGTCTTTTATTATTTTTTATTAGTATTTTTAGTCATTTTTTACGAAAAAAATTTAAAAAATAATAGATTAACTCCGTTAATGAAACCTAATTTTTTTCTTCAATATTATTTGTACCACGATTTTTTAAACTAATTTTATGATCGAGATCCTCATGAATATTCAACTTATTTAGGGTTTCGGACGTCATTTTGAATTGTGAGTCGATTTAAATGAGTTAAACATTCATGAGGAACCGAGTCATAAAATGGATAGAAAACATCATGGTACAAATTATTTTGAAGAAAAAATTAAATTTGACTAGCAATCAAATGAGTTAATCCGTTATCTTTTAAACTTTTTCGTAAAAAATGATTAAAAATACTAATAAAAAAATACTAAATGACCAATAAAGTAGTCGTACTATTATTTGGGACCAAAAGTATAACTATCTCTATTAAGAGGGGGCTAAAAAAATAATTTGACGTATTTTATAGAGAGTAAATTTCGAAGGAAAATTTGACTGGAATCCAGCCGATCGGAAATGTACCGGCGATCCAAGGGCGGTGAGGATAGTGGTACAGCATGTTAAATTTCGTAATTGGCTTTGATGTGGAAAAGGGAAACTCCATTTACTCTATCAACTCCCTCTTTAATGTTTGATCAATAATAGTGTTTGGTCCCTTTTTAAATGAGCATTAACACTGTCAAATGTGGCTAATGGGTTGGATAAAAAACAGGGATGAGGAGGGATAGAGGGTGAGATTAAAAAGTGTGAAAATTTTAACAATTATATGATGATAAGAATTAGTAAAGAGAATGATATTTAGTAGTAAAAAAATAAAAGAAAAAGAGGGAAGTTGTGAATGTTCCTAAGGCCCTACCTACCACCATCCATGGCCATCAAAATACTCCAACCTTAATGAAATGGACTTGAACTTATTCAATGCTTTAGATCCTGATTACAAAAAAAATAAAAAATTCACAAAGAAACCCTTGAAGATATGTGTGCTTATGTAGATTTCTAACTTCTTTTTCTTGCTAGACGTTCTTGAATGATTTTTGAGCATGGAAAACAAGATAATATTTTAAAGTTGTGAAAATAAAGTGATAAACAATCAAATAAAAAAACTCAAGAAAGATACCGCAGATAGTTTAAAGTGCTATTTACTTTCACCACCACTGCACTAATTTCCACCTCAATTTGAGTCATTAATGAAAAAGCCCAAAAGTCGTTAACCTTTGCGCTTCGTGCTCTGCTGCTGCCTGCATGGGGAAGGAATGAAGTGATACCGACCTTTTTTTTTTTTTTTTTTTTTCTAATTTCAAAAGATAAGGTTTAGAATTGGCCGAATTGATTCCCCAAAACTCAGAGTGAAAATACAAGTGGGCTTAGGGAAAAGGAGCGAAATGACAGGCGATTTCCCTAAGCCCACTTGTATTTTCACTCTGAGTTTTGATTTCCTTCTCTCAATTATTACCACAATCACACGTGGAGACTTTTCTTTGTGCACATGGTGTACTCATTTGATTTGAATATGTCCATGATTACAAAAAAAAAAACAAAAAATTCACAAAGAAACCCTTCAAGATATGTGTGATTCTGTAGATTTCTAACTTCTTTTCGTGGCACTAATTTCTTGCTAGACGTTCTTGAATGATTTTTAAGAATGGAAAACAAGATAATATTTTAAAATTATGAAAATAAAGTGATAAACAATAAAATAAAATAAAAAAACTCAGGAAAGATACTGCTAATGGTTTAAAGTGTTATTTACCTTGAACGCCACCGCACTAAGTTCCAAATCAATTTGAGTGATTAACTGAAAGTGTTATTTACCTAAGTTCCAAATCAATTTGAATCGTTAACCAAAAAGCCCAAAAGTCGTTAACCATTGCGGTTGGTACTCTGCTGCTGCCAGCAAGAAAGATGAAAACGATAGCTGTTAGGTTATTTTTAAAGCAATAACCCTTTATTGGTATTTATTTTATTCATTGACAAAATAAATATTTATAAATATTATTAATATTTTAATTTATTTTATTTAATACCTATGATGTATAAATAATATAACATAAAAAATATATATTAGTAATCATTTTATAAAATATTATTAAAAAATAAATCAAATGTATATAAAAATATTATAAAAAATTACGAATTTATTACAAGTAGGAAAATAAAGAAAAAGGACCGACAGTGACACTGTTCGACAGATTGGCTAAACTATCGCCGGCGATCGGCTAGCTCGGCCAAAAATGTCGCACACCGTTGGCGATTTTTTTTTAAATTTAAACGAAATTTTAAGGTTTTTACTTGACAGTACAAGTCTTTTCCCCTCCCGGGACCAAGTAGTGGTTGAGAGTCGTACGCATCCATTTTGCAATTTTTACAAAGTGTTTTGGATGGTTTGAGAGATTTTTGGTGAGAAAATATGAAATTGATGTTGGATTTGTATATTTTCTAAAGCAACTAAATAAATAACCCGAAAATGCAAAAATCGTACCTAAGTAGCGCTTCTGGAGATAAAAATCGCTCCTAATGTGCGATCGGGCAATAAAAAATCGCCACACTTATCCGATTTTTTAAAACAAAATCGCACCCTATTTGTGATTTGTGCCCATTTTATCGGATTAGTGTGACGATTTTTCGTTTTTTGATCTCGCATTAGGAGTGATTTTTGTTCTATATATTGCAATGTTTGTGCTATTTTCTCTTTAGTTATCGCAAAACATGTGCGATTTTTCGTTGCAATTGCCACTTTTCAGCTTTTAAGGTCATTTTAGGTATGTCATCAATTTTTTTGTACTACAAATAGTAAATTTGTGCTACAAATAATTTTCCAGATTTGGATTCGTTCGGTTTGGGTCTTATTGTATTCGGTTCGGTGTTCGGGCGGGTCCAAGAATTTCCAAAACCCGATTAACCCGACCCGAATAAAATGATTAACCTAAGACCCGCCCGAATAATCACCCCTTCCATCCAAGCCTGCTCTGTTGATAACTCCTTTTAATTGGCAAACCAAAAGTTTAGGAATCAACAATCTAGCTTGTATCGTTCTATGCTTATAACTGGGCAAATGTATTCGTATAGTCAATTCTCTCAAAGCATCACCAATAATCTAGCATATTTGTTTTCAAAAATCACCAATCTAGCTTTGTAACATTCTATGGTCACCTTTCTCAACCTGTTTGTTTCTAAAAAGGGATTACTAATTACCGTCTCAATTTTTAGGACGGTAGTCTATACATTTTGACAAAATTACTCTTTTATTTAAAAATGAAGAAGAGAGAAGGTATTGTAGAGGAACATTTTAGTCCAAATTAAAACGATAGAGGGTAAGAAATGAAGGTGATAACTAAGTAAAACTTTTCTAAGAATCATCAATGCTAAATTCTATGCTACTATCTGGTGTCACTTGAATTTAAGATCTAACATCCAATACCTAACACAAAATCAATTAGTAATTGGTAACTAAGCCCAATTGGTAAAAAAGCTTTTTGATTATTTATATTATAATCTCAATGTGTGAGAGTATGTGATATAGAATTAGGATTTTAATATGCTCTAAATATAGGGACAAATCACATACACACCTCCAAAGTCTAAATCATATGAGCAACACATTTTTTTGCGAGACAAATAAAAAACAACACACTTTAAAAATCCCAACAAAACCAACTCTAATACTATTAAAATATTTTGAAAGGGAATTTTTCTGTCCTTCTCTCTCATATTGATAAAAATACCTATTTATTTGTACAAATAGTATATTTGATTTTAATAAAATAAAAAAACAACTAATTAGAATCTTAGCATTTATACATATATGATTTCAACATTATTCAAATTATTCCTCGTTTTTTTATTTGTTACTTGTACGAACTTCAAAATCAAATTGAATCCAAATTTCTTTTCTGAATTGGCAGTACATTTTTGGGATTTATTTTCTAAAAAAAAAAGTTTAGTAACTTTTGGAGGTTTGGCAATTAGTGAGTGAAGAAAAAAAAAAAAAAAAAAAAAAAAAAGGGTACCTTGCACTTGAAAACCTGAGAATCAAGCCATAAAATGGTATGCCCAATTCTAACGAAAGCCCCAAAAAGTGGTTAAAAAAAAAAAAAAAAAAAAAAGCCTAAATAAAACACAAAATTATTTCAATACAATACAAGAGTGAATTGATGTATAAACCGTGTATAACATTGTATTGATAAGTGGAATATCTATAATTTTTTATACAAAGAATAACCCTAACATATACATAATGACTATCCTATCCCTAATATTCTAAACATATTACAATTTAGTTTGTAGAAAGAATAAGCCTTAACATATACATATCCTTAATATTCTAAACATATATATACTATCAGAGTGACGTCCCCTTGGATGCTGCCTCCCCCCTTGGCGTGAGTGGAAAATTTTTTAATTTGATTATTAAATTTTTTTTTACTTATCATTTCTAAATTATTATTTTATTTAAAGATAAATGATATATTAAAAAAGTGGATCAATATTTTGAAGTATACCTATTTTTAATTCAAAATTTAAGGTTGGATATTGGAGTGCGCTTATCACCTATACACGTCAAAAGTTAAGGTTGGATATTGGAAGGCGGTTATCATATTGATAAAAATACCTATTTATGATAGTAGGACTGCATTATTGGTCATTTATTATTTTTTATTAATATTTTTAGTCATTTTTTATGAAAAAAATTTAAAAATAATAGATTAACTCATTTGATCGTTGGTGAAACCTAATTTTTTTTCTTCAAAATAATTTGTACCACGATTTTTTAAACTAATTTTATGATCGGGATCCTCATGAATATTCAACTTATATAGGGTTTCGGCCGTTATTTTGAATTGTGAGTCGATTTAAATTGGTTGAACATTCATGAGGTACTGAGTTATAAAATGGATAGAAAATATCATGGTACAAATTATTTTGAAGAAAAAATTAAATTTGACTAGCGATAAAATGAGTTAATCCGTTATCTTTTAAACTTTTTCGTAAAAAATGATTAAAAATACTAATAAAAAATACTAAAGGACTAATAAAGTAGTCGTACTATTATTTGGGACCAAAAGTATAACCATCTCTATTAAGAGGGGGCTAAAAAAATAATTTGACTTATTTTATAGATAGTAAATTTCGAAGAAAAAAGAAAGGAAAATTTGACTGGAATCCAGCCGATCGGAAATGTACCGGCGATCCAAGAGCGGTGAGGATAGTGGTACAGCATGTTATATTTCGCAATTGGCTTTGATGTGGAAAAGGGAAACTCCATTTACTCTATCAACTCCCTCTTTAATGTTTGATCCCTTTTTAAATGAGCATTAACACTGTCAAATGTGGCTAATGGGTTGGATAAAAAACAGGGATGAGGAGGGATAGAGGGTGAGATTAAAATGTGTGAAAATTTTAATAATTATATGATGATGAGAATTAGTAAAGAGAATGATATTTAGTAGTAAAAAAATAAAAGAAAAAGAGGGAAGTTGTGAATGTTCCTATGGCCCTACCTACCACCATCCATGGCCATCAAAATACTCCAACCTTAATGAAATGGACTTGAACTTATTCAATGCTTTAGACTCTGATTATAAAAAAACAAAAAATTCACAAAGAAACCCTTGAAGATTTGTGTGCTTCTGTAGATTTATAACTTCTTTTTCTTGCTAGACGTTCTTGAATGATTTTTGAGCATGGAAAACAAGATAATATTTTAAAATTGTAAAAATAAAGTGATAAACAATCAAATAAAAAAACTCAAGAAAGATACCGCAGATAGTTTAAAGTGTTACCTTCACCACCACTGCACTAAGTTCCAAATCAATTTGAGTCGTTAACCAAAAAGCCCAAAAGGCGTTAACCTTTGCGCTTGGTGCTCTGCTGCTGCCTGCGTGGCGAAGGAATGAAGTGATACCTGTTAGGAAAATTAAGGCTAGTAGTAAGAAAATTCCAAGGCTTGTGTAACACACAATTTCCTTAAAACAGATTTGTCCCCTCTACGAATGTGCAAGAGGTTACGTGAGCAAAATGTTTCCCAGGATACAATGGAAACCGTAAAGTCGGTTTGCACAAAACCGCCTTACCAACGAACTAGAACAGTTGTTGAACACTTGAGGAAATTTTGGTAGGAAATTGGGAGAATATTTCTTCAGAGAAAGAGGAGCAGAATTTTGAATGGGAAGAGAGATTCTGAGAGAAGGAGAATTTTCCAAAGAGATGTGTGTTTTCTGCAGATCTATAAATTGTTATTTATAGACATCACCAGTTTTCAATAAATATGCAGATAAATATGATTAATTCCAACAATAATCCATTAATCTGCTATCTTAATCCATTAATATGACTTTCAAAATAATTTAGTCATTATCCTTCAATGGATTAGACTAGATAATTATCCAACAAATTAATAATTATCCTTCAATTGAAAACTAAAGAGAATCAAAACACAGGTTGATCAGACCTGACGTTTTTCAAATATTCTCATTCACACTTCTTCCTTCCAACAATCCCCCACATGAATGAGATATTGATTGGTCAGTGTTCAATGAATGATCCCTGCATAGAGAAAGTAGGTGTTACCCTTTGAACTTTCCCCTTATAGACTACGCTTGCTCTACTAGCCCTCCAGTAGACGTGATGTCCTTGAACTGTCTGACTTTTCCATGTAAAGACCCACGTACCCTACACAGGAACCATTCCCATTTGTTCTGTTCTCATGGTTTTGTTCATTATGGCCATGAACACGTCCTGGTTCTGCAAGAGTTTCTAGGAAATTAGCCTGATCAATTTCCCTTTGAAGCGGCCCCACTTCTCTCTCACATAGGTGACTTCTTAAATTTGAAACGTAACCACAGTTACTTTCTTAAGAGTCATTAAAGCAACAAATGTTAGCCTTAACCATACTGTCACTGTTTGATGACAGGAATGAGTTGGGGTTGCCCCCACAGTAACCCTACTAGGTCTTATAGTTAGGTTGTCTCTTTGAACCTAGATCTTGGGATCTCCAGTCAACTAGGTTGGGTTTTCCTTCATAAAACCTTTGTTTTCCACAGGCTTTATACCCATTCCTCTCGTCAATCGCTCAACTGTCTCTCTATTTAACCCTTTGGTTAGCGGATCCGCGATGTTATCTTTTGACCTTACATAGTCAATTGAGATAACTCCTGTTGAGAGCAGTTGTCTAATGGTATTATGTCGACGACGAATATGTCTCGATTTACCATTATATAGTGTACTCTGTGCCCTACCAATCGCAGATTGACTATCGCAATGAATACATATTGGTGGCACAGGTTTCTCCCATTTTGGAACATCCTCCAAGAAATGGCGAAGCCATTCAGCCTCTTCTCCACATTTATCTAGAGCTATAAATTCTGACTCCATTGTGGATCTAGCTATTACGGTTTGTTTTGAGGATTTCCAAGACACGGCAGCACCTGCCAGAGTAAACACATAGCCACTCGTGCAAGTTGTGTCTTTTATATCAGATATCCAATTAGCATCTGTATAGCCTTCTAGCACAGATGGATATCTGGTATAATGTAATCCATAATCACGAGTATATCTTAAGTACCTTAGTACTCTAATTATTGCAGTCCAGTGATCTTTCCCTGGATTACTCGTGTATGAACTCAACTTGCTTACCACATAAGCAAGATCTGGTCTAGTACAACTCATTAGATACATTAAACTCCCTATAATTCTGGAGTATTCTACTTGAGACATACCCTCTCCACGATTCTTGGATAGGTGGAGACTATTATCTAATGGTGTTCTAGCAATTCCAGAGTCATCCTTACTGAATTTCCCTAGAATCTTGTCTACATAATGAGCTTGACTCAAAATTAGACCTTCCGAGGACCTGATGATTCGGATTCCAAGAATCACATCTGCCAGTCCCATATCTTTCATGTCAAATTTTGAATTTAACATGGCTTTGGTAGATTTGACCAGTTTGTCACTACTACCAACTATGAGTATGTCATCTACGTACAAACATAAGATAACGTAATCATCCCCGATCTCTTTGTCATAGACACATTTATCACACTCATTTATTTTGTATCCATTGGTTATCATTGCATGGTCAAACTTCTCATGCCACTTCTTTGGAGCTTGTTTCAAACCATACAATGACTTAACCAATTTACAAACTTTCTTATCGGAACCTGGAGCTTTAAACCCTTCGGGTTGCTCCATATAGATTTCTTCATCTAAATCCCCGTTTAAGAAAGCTGTTTTAACATCCATTTGATGGATCTCCAAATTCCGTAAGGCTGCGATAGCAAGTATCATCCTTATAGAATTTATTCTCGTCACAGGAGAATATGTATCAAAGTAGTCTAAGCCTTCACGTTGCTTGTACCCTTTGATCACCAGTCTAGCTTTGTATTTGTCTATAGAGCCATCAGCTTTTATTTTCCGTTTGAAAATCCATTTTGACCCTAAAGGACTACACCCAGGTGGGAGTTCCACTAACTCCCAAGTATGATTCAGTAAAATAGAATCAATTTCACTCTTTATGGCTTCCTTCCAAAAAGGCGCTTCCGACGAATGCACAGCTTCAGCATAAGTCTGTGGTTCTTTCTCAACAAGAAACATTTCAAAATCATCACCAAATGATTTTTCCACCCTTGCTCTTTTGCTTCGTATTAGTTCAACCACTTCTTGACTCTGTGGTTCTTCATCAATGGTTTCACTAGGCCGTTTAGAACTAATGTCCCCAACTGATCTCCAAGGAAATACATTTTCAAAGAATGATGCATTTCTTGATTCCATGATTGTATTCTTGTGTATATCCGGGATTTTTGAATCATACACAAGAAATCGGTATGCAGTACTATTATGAGCGTAGCCTATAAAGACACAATCCACCGTTTTGGGACCTATCTTTATTTTCTTTGGTGTCGGTACTGCTACCTTCGCTAGGCACCCCCACACTCGCAAGTGTTTGTAGGAAGGCGTCTTTCCTTTCCATAATTCATATGGAGTTTTTCCTTCTTTCTTGCGAGGTATTCTATTGAGTACATAATTACTCGATAAAATAGCGTCCCCCCACAAATTGGAAGGTAAACCTGAACTTAATAACATCGCATTCATCATTTCTTTTAATGTGCGATTTTTCCGTTCAGCAACCCCGTTAGATTGAGGTGAATATGGTGCGGTTACTTCATGAACTATACCATTCTTAGCACAATAGTCACCAATAGGTACTTCGTACTCTCCACCTCTATCACTTCTCAATTTCTTGATCCGTTTTTCAAGTTGATTTTCAACCTCTATCTTATAGAGAATAAATTTCTCCAACGCCTCATCTTTGCTCTTAAGCAAATACACATAGCAATATTTTGTGCTATCATCAATAAAGGTAATAAAATATTTATTACCACCTCGTGTTTGAACCGATTTCAAATCACATACATCGCTATGTATTAAGTCAAGGGGTTCATTATTTCTTTCAGTGGTTTGGAATGATGACCTTGTCAGTTTTGCTTCAACGCAAATTTCACATTTTTGACTTTTGTCAATTTGGATACTTGGGATATGGTTCAAGTTAATTAATCGACGTATCGAATCATAATTAACATGACCTAGTCTACCATGCCATAAGCTAGAAGACTCAATCAAATAAGCAGAAGAGGTACTTGCTTTATTATTGACAATTGTCATTACATTCATCTTAAACATCCCCTCGGATGCATACCCCTTTCCCAAGTACATTCCCAACTTTGAAAGAATAATCTTGTCCGATTCTATTACAATGCGGAATCCATGCTTATTCAGCATGAACCCGGAAATAAGATTCTTTCGGACCGCTGGTGCGTACAGCACATCTTTTAGAGTCAACGTTTTGCCCGAAGTCAGCTTGAGCAAAACCGTTCCCTTCCCCTCAACTTCGGCTATAGCAGAGTTTCCCATGTACAGCTTCTCCCCTTGGGTTGGTTCAAATGTTGAGAAGTGACCTTTGTTGGTGCACACATGCCTGGTTGCACCAGAGTCATACCACCATTCTTTCTGGTTTGACTCCACCATGTTGACTTCGGAGATTACAGCTACCAAACTGATGTCTCCTACGTCCTCCGTGATTTTCTGGATCACGTTGGCTTCAGGGTTTTTCTTGGGAGCACGGCACTCTGATGACTTGTGTCCCTGTTTTCCACAGTTAAAGCATTTGCCTTTAAACTTGAATTTTTGCTTTGAGACACCTCCTGATGCCCCAAGCTTGGCCTTGCCTTTGCCTTTGTCGATGGTCACAGCTCTGTTTTTGAAGCCTCCCTTGCCATGTTCCACCACATTGATTTTGGCTCCCGCAGGGTTGACCGACTTAATATCAGCCCTCCTGTTGTCTTCTTCAATCCGAAGTCTGACAATGAGGTCCTCCAAGGTCATCTCCTTGCGTTTGTGTTTGAGATAGTTCTTGAAATCTTTCCAGCTTGGTGGCAGTTTCTCAATCATTGCTGCCACTTGGAAAGTCTCACTCAGAATCATCCCCTCAGCACTTATCTCGTGCAGGATGAGCTGAAACTCATCCACTTGACTCATCACCGATTTTGAGTCAATCATTTTGAAATCAAGGAACCGCCCGACTACAAATTTCTTTGAGCCTGCATCCTCAATTTTGTACTTACGGTCCAAAGCCTCCCATACCTGCTTTGCCGTTTTGTAATTCCCATATACAGAATATAGGGAATCCTGCAACCCATTCAAAATGTAGTTGCGGCAGAGGAAATTTGAGTGCTCCCATGCCTCAACGGCGACTACTATAGAAGCATCACTATTTCCTTCTGGCACTATTGGGGGATCCTCTTTCAAGAATCTTGCAAACCCCAGCATTGTTAGGTAAAATAACATCTTCTGTTGCCATCTTTTGAACAAAGTGGCAACCCCTTGAAACTTTTCGGGTTTCTCGTAGTGGCTTCCCGGCACATTAGGGATAGCCACGACAGGATTAGAAATCAAACCCATATTTGGAGTGACAGCATGATTACCCTCGGAATTTGAGTTGTGATCGCTTGAACTTGCCATTGAGAAATTAGTCACAAAATCTGTTTTAAGATTGTTAGGAAAATTAAGGCTAGTAGTAAGAAAATTCCAAGGCTTGTGTAACACACAATTTCCTTAAAACAGATTTGCCCCCTCTACGAATGTGCAAGAGGTTACGTGAGCAAAATGTTTCCCAGGATACAATGGAAACCGTAAAGTCGGTTTGCACAAAACCGCCTTACCAACGAACTAGAACAGTTGTTGAACACTTGAGGAAATTTTGGTAGGAAATTGGGAGAATATTTCTTCAGAGAAAGAGGAGCAGAATTTTGAATGGGAAGAGAGATTCTGAGAGAAGGAGAATTTTCCAAAGAGATGTGTGTTTTCTGCAGATCTATAAATTGCTATTTATAGACATCACCAGTTTTCAATAAATATGCAGATAAATATGATTAATTCCAACAATAATCCATTAATCTGCTATCTTAATCCATTAATATGACTTTCAAAATAATTTAGTCATTATCCTTCAACGGATTAGACTAGATAATTATCCAACAAATTAATAATTATCCGTCAATTGAAAACTAAAGAGAATCAAAACGCAGGTTGATCAGGCCTGACGTTTTTCAAATATTCTCATTCACACTTCTTCCTTCCAACAATACCAACCTTTTTTTTTTACTTTTTTCGTTTTTTCTAATTTCAAAAGATAAAGTTTAGAATTTGATTAGGTTATTAAGGTTTTATTATTAAGTACCACTTGTTGGGAAAGATCTCACTTAGGAGTGGTTCCATCCTAAAATTAATTGGTAATAAGATAAATAATCTATCACACTTATATATCGAGATTAGAATTCTTCGTTAATTGATGTGGAATTGAATTTGCCCTTTTCTTTTTTGTTAGTTGACGCTTTAAAAATTTATAGACAAATATTTAAAAATTTTACGAGTTTAAAATTTTGAAAAGGAGAGAAGAGGGTAATTCATCTTTATTACAACCGTGTAAAATTAAAAGAAAGTACTCCAATATTGTAAAATCTCAACTAAAATGATCCGTTCTTTTAAAAATCAATTAAAAAAAAAACGAGGGAGTATTATGTAGCGGGGAGTTCATTTCTTCAGTATGATAATTGGCCGACAATTTGACAAATCTCCGTGTGGAGTTTTCCATGTCCTCGGTTCAGAGCATAGCAATTGTATAAAATAATATTATCATATTATATATTTATTTTATTTTTTTAAAAAAAATAAAAGATATATATTAATTTACTGGAAAACGTTCAGCAACTATTAACAAAAAGAAGATACAACCAAAGAACACACAACGGATAAACCTATATAGATTTACCCTATCAAGCAGTGGATATATCACATGTCAGAATTTTAATCCGAACAAGAATACATCACTAATTTTCTGATGAAAACTCTAAAAGATCTAATAATGACTGAATCTTCTTGGACCAAATCAGCGGACATCTTCAACGACGCCGCTACCAATCTAACGAATTTCACTAACGAAAACGCCACCAACATCATCAATGAAGTCGCAACCAAATACACTACCAATAGATCAGAATCTATTGAAGGACAAAAGAAAATAAAGATTGATGATAATCTCCCTTTATTGGATAACAAAATTAAAAACAAGAAAACAGAAACGGAAATCAAATTTATGTCCCCTATCCTCCCCATGATGGAAAGATGGAAGAATAAAAATATTTTTTGAGGGTTGAATTTAAGAGAGAAGAGAGGAAAACGGTAGCTGTTAGGTTATTTTTGAAGCAATAACCCTTTATTGGTATTTATTTTATTCATTTACAAAATAAATATTTATAAATATTATTAATATTTTAATTTATTTTATTTAATACCTATGATGTATAAATAATATAACATAAAAAATATATATTAGTAATCATTTTATAAAATATTAAAAAATAAATCAAATGTATATAAAAATATTATAAAAAATTAAGAATTTATTACAAGTAGGAAAATGAAGAAAAAGGACCGACAGTGACACTGTTCGGCAGACATGTGCAAGTGGAAAGTAGCTACACGGGGTAATGTAATTAAAAAAGTAAGCAATAGTATTACACACATACCTCGCAAATTCTCGTCCCCATAAAGCATTAGTTTTCCCATAATAATCCCCCAAGCCCTATAAAAGAAACCGCCTTCTTCTTCTTCTTAACTGGTATTTACCCACCACCAACCTCCCCCCCATCCCACATCAATGGCGCAACCTGCAACTGCAAATGGTGCCAATAATAACTATTTTCTTCAAAGCTTCAATCTTGTTTTCTATTTCCCTGCTGAAACTAGAAATTTCAACTTCTTCTCTCAATCTCATCATTCTGATCATGGCCGCATTAAAACGACCTCCCGTCAAGCTATTTATGTATTTGTTGTTACAGTCTTGCTGAACTTGATCCAGATCAAATATCAGGGGAAAGTTGAGTCGCCATTTGAAACACACCCCAAAACCATGATTACGGCCATTACTAGTTTGCTGTTTTATTGTTGTTTCTCGTATTACTATGATCTCAAACTAAGAACAACCCATCTTTCTGCTCCACCAAATCATAACAACAGGGCAGCCTACTACTTCGATTACTTTACTGAAATCAGTTTGGGATTCTGTGGATTCTTGTCATTGGCGTCTGTCATTTCGCTCCTTTTGCCTCAGTATTTTGGCCTGCTTGTATTTCCACTCTCGGTTTGCTTTTCCTTCTGTCAGTTCCTTCCCCGATCAATGGTGGAAACAATATGGGGCATGATGACAAAAGCCGCCATTTGGGCCATGGAATTCTTCCATGGTCAACCATTTTTAAGGAGAAGAAGAGGGGAAGGAATCCATGTCCAACTACCTTTGCTTCCTCTGCAATTCAGAGACATCTCCAATCAAGTAGAACTACTCCCTCTTTAGTTGGAGTGCCTACTGAGGATTAAATACTTTTTTAATATTAAAAAAATTATAAATCTCATGTTCCCTAGCTCAGAATCTGCCTCTGCTACTGTTCCATGAAATGTTTATCAATAATTTATAGTTACAAATATTAAATTCATCTCTAACTCCTTTTCCTTCCACCGTTTTCTTGCTAGATTTTCTTGAATGATTTTTGAATATCGAAAACAAAATAATTTTAAGATTCTGGACATGGGCTGGTAAAGATTCAAAATAAAACGCAAGAAAGACATGCCCTCACCACTAGATGCAAATCAAATTTAACGGGAAACTATACAATATAATGAACAATAAGAAGAGGAAGCTGTAAGTTCTTGATTTGTTCTTCAAGAATCTTAGGAATTATGTAAATTATGTTGTGTATTTAGTCTCAAAACCAAGTGGCTTTCTGTAAGTTTCTACATTTAGAACCCGCTAGCGATGAGGAGTCACGAATTCAAACACATAAACTATTGAATTTGAGCAAAGAATTTGAGCACATAACTGAACATAAGACGGATCAGACGGTCCCAAGATGGCTGGCGCTAGATGGGGTGAGGAGTGAGGTGATAACTCCTTTTAATCGGCAAACCAAAAGTTTAGGAATCAACAATCTAGCCTTGTATCGTTCTATGCTTACAATTGGGCAAACGTATTTGTATAGTCAATTCTCCCAAAGAATCACCAATAATCTAGCATATTTGTTTTCAAAAATCACCAATCTAGCTTTGTAACATTCTATAGTCAACTTTCTCAACCTGTTTGTTTCTAAGAAGGGGGTTACTAGTTACCACCTCAGTTGTTGAGGTGTAGTCCATACGTTTTAATAAAATTGTTATTTTATTTAAAAGGGGAGAAATAAGAGAGTATTGTAGAGAGTATTTTAGTCCAAATTGGGACGATAGAGGGTAAAAAGTGAGGCGGTAGCTAGTAAAACTTTTATAAGAATCGTCAATGCTAAATTCTATGCTACTATCTGAGTGTCACTTGAATTTAAGATCTAACATCCAGTACTTAATTCAAAATCAATTAGTAATTGGTAACTGAGTCCAATTAGTAAAAAAATATTTTAATTATTTATATTATAGTCTCAATGTGTGAGAGTATGTGATATAGAATTAGGATTTTAACACCCCTAACTCACAACATGCTCTAAATATGGGGACAAATCACAGACACACCTCCAAAGTCTAAATCATATGACCAACACATTTTCGTGCGAGACAAATAAAAAAAACAACACACTTTAAAAATCCCAACAAAACCAACTCTAATACTATTAAAATATTTGAAAGGGAATTTTTCTGTCCTTCTCTCTCATATTGATAAAAATACCTATTTATTTGTACAAATAGTATCTTTGATTTTAATAAAATATTAAAACTAATTAGAATCATAGCATTTATACATATATGATTTCAACATTATTCAAATTATTCCTAGTTTTTTTATTTGTTACTTGTACGAACTTCAAAATCAAATTGAATCCAAATTTCTTTTCTGAATTGGTAGGACAATTTTGGTATTTATTTTCTAAAAAAAAAAAAAGTTTAGTAACTTTGGAGGTTTGGCAATTAGTGAGTCAAGAAAAAAAAATAAAATAAAAGGGTACCTTGCACTTGAAAACCTGAGGATTAAGCCATAAAATGGTATGCCCAATTCTAACGAAAAGCCCCCAAAAGTGGTAAATAAAACACAAAAAACCCAAAGCCTAAATAAACCGAGTATATCATTGTATTGATAAGTGGAATATAAATAGTACCAAGAATAACCCTAACATATACATAATGACTATCCTATCCTTAATATTCTAAATATATATTACTATCAGAGTGACGTCCAAAGGAGGAGCCAAGTGTATCCGTAGTGGGGCAATTGCCCCACCTCAACATTTGAAAGTAGTACTAGTATATATAAATATTAAAAGTGATATCAAAATTTTGATATCATGATACAATTTTTTTTTTTAATAAAAAAGAAGACTTAAAGTCGGTAGAGTTGGATATCCTAATATTAACTTGGAGTATGAATACAAGAATGAGTGGCTAGAGTTTACACAAAAAGGAGCCCTCGATCTATGCCGTACAAGTATCAAAAGTTGTTGTAATCTTTTTTAACTTCCAAATTGCCTATCACCTAAAGAATGAGTGGCTAGAGTTTACAAAAAAAAGGAGCCCTCCATCTAGCTGTACAAGTATCAAAAGTTGTTCTAATCTTTTTTAACTTCCAAATTGCCTATCACCTAAAGAATTCTATTTTTTGAGAAAAAAACGCGTAAATGGAACATGCCAATGATAGGAATGGTTGTAACAATATCTCTCAGCTTGAGTATGGTTGTTTTGTCAGCAGCATCAAGACCCACAATCAGTATACGCATATCATTCTTGCCAAAAAGCGGACTAAAAAGCAACCAAATTCATCTTCACACCTTCTTGACCATAACAACCCATCTTTCTGCTCCACAGAATCCTTCTTGACCATTGTCTATGGCGTCTGTCATTTCACTCCTGTTCCCTCAGTCCCTCTGCCCACTTGTATTTTCACTCTCACTTCTGATTTCCTTCTCTCAATTATTACCACAATCACACGTGGAAACAATAAGGGACATGATGACAAAAACCGCCATTTATATCATGGCAATCTTCCGTGGTCAGCCACTTATAAGAAGGAGAAGAAGAGGGGAAGGAATCCAAGTCCCACTAGCTTCTTGGCTTCCACAACAAATGAGTGCCATTTCCAACCGAGTAGAATTACTCCCTCTGTAGTTGGAGTTTTCACCTCCTCGGTTTCAAATGCATATTGATATATTTAAATACCTTTTTAATATATATAAAATATATATATTATAAATCTCATGTTTCCTAGCTCAGAATCTGGCTCTGCTAATGTTGTATAAAATGTTTATCAATAATTTATAGTTACAAATATCGTTCCTCAAATGTAAATTTCTGTGTTTTCTTCCGAAACCTATGCAATAATGTTCAATCTTTCCAGGCCCGTGCCAGCCAATGCCTAGGTATGATGGACGAATGCGTCTGAGTTCCCAGCAAACTTAACCAGCAAGGAAGAAGAAGAAGAAGTGGCCCTACCATCATGGCCATGAAAATGCTCGGAGGGTGTATGATCCTTGGTCGCACAGTCGCCGAATAAAGACAATAAAGGTTTAATTCTTAATAGACTATTCATATTTGCAAGATTGAAGACGGCGTCATTTTCTTTGTTGAATTTACAACTAATCGTCGCACATTATCATATAATAATCAGTCGCTAAAACTATTTTTAAACACAACCACAATTCATTAATAATAAAACCAAGTTATTGACCGTTTTTTCTTTATCTAAATTCATATAAGATAACTCACAAAACCCTTAAAAACATTGAGAAATTCCAAATATTTAGATATCGTCAGAAATATAAACTCAAACACAAAAATTTACAGATTTGAAACTTTCACCAAGACATAGGAAGAAGAAATACTCGGAAATAAGGTTAATAATTTAACACAGAATACTTTTCTTTGTGCACTTGGTGTACTCATTTGATTTGAGTATGTCCCTGAGTACAAAAAACAAAAAAAAAACAAAAAATTCACAAAGAAACCCTTGAAGATATGTGTGCTCTTGTAGATTTCTAACTTCTTTTCGTCGCACTAATTTCTTGCTAGACGTTCTTGAATGACTTTTGAGCATGGAAAACAAGATAATATTTTAAAGTTGTGAAAATAAAAGTGATAAACAATCAAATAAAAAAAACTCAAGAAAGATACCGCAGATAGTTTAAAGTGTTATTAACTTTCACCACCACTGCACTAACTTCCAACTCAATTTGAGTCATTAACGAAAAAGCCCAAAAGTCGTTAACCTTTGCGCTTGGTGCTCTGCTGCTGCCTGCATGGGGGAGGAATGAAGTGCTAACAACGTTTTTTTTTTTTTTTTTTCTTTTTTTCTAATTTCAAAAGATAAGGTTTAGAATTTGATTAGGTTATTAAGGTTTTATTATTAAGTACCACTTGTTGGGAAGGATCTCACCTACGGGTGGTTACATCCTAAAATTAATTGGCAATAAGATAAATAATCTATCACACTTATATATTGAGATTGGAATTCTCCGTTAACTGATGTGGGATTGAATTTGCCATTTTCTTTTTTTGTTAGTTGACGCTTTAAAAATTTATAGACAAATATTTAAAAATTTTACAAGTTTAAAATTTTGAAAAGGAGAGAAGAGGATAATTCATCTTTATTACAACCGTGTAAAATTAAAAGAAATTACTCCAATATTGTAAAATCTCAACTAAAATGATCCGTTCTTTTAAAAAATCAATTAAAAAAAAACGAGGGAGTATTATGTAGCGGGGAGTTCATTTCTTCAGTATGATAATTGGCCCACAATTTGACAAATCTCCGTGTGGAGTTTTCCATGTCCTCGATTCAGAGCATAGCAATTGTATACAATAATATTATCATACTATATATTTATTTTATTTTTTAAAAAAATAAAAGATATATATTAATTTACTAAAAAACGTCCAGCAACTATTAATAAAAAGAAGATACAACCAAAGAACACACAACGGATAAATCTATATAGATTTACCCTATCAAGCGGTGGATATATCACATGTCAAAATTTTAATCCGAACAAGGAAACATCACTAATTTTCTGATAAAAACTCGAAAACATAGATCTAATGATAACTGAATGTTCTTGGACCAAATCAGCGGACATCTTCAACGACGCTGCTACCAATCCAACGAATTTCACTAATTAAAACGCCGCCAACATCATCAATGAAGTCGCAACCAAATACACTACCAGTAAATCTGAGTCTATTGAAGGACAAAAAAATAAAAATTGAGGATAATCCCCCTTTATTGAATAACAAAATTAAAAATAAGAAAACGAAAACAGGAAACAATTTTTTTGTCCCCTATCCTCCCCATGATGGAAAGATGAAAGAATAAAAATATTTTTTTAGGGTTAAATTTGAGAGGAAAGAGAGGAAAATGGGAATCTTAGCATTTATACATATATGATTTCAACATTATTCAAATTATTCCTCGTTTTTTTATTTGTTACTTGTACGAACTTCAAAATCAAATTGAATCCAAATTTCTTTTTAGAATTGGCAGTACATTTTTGGGATTTATTTTCTAAAAAAAAAAAGTTTAGTAACTTTTGGAGGTTTGGCAATTAGTGAGTCAAGAAAAAAAAATGGTATGCCCAATTCTAACGAAAGCCCCCAAAAGTGGTTAACAAAAAAAAAAAAAAACCTAAATAAAACACAAAATTATTTCAATACAATACAAGAGTGAATTGATGTATAAACCGTGTATAACATTGTATTGATAAGTGGAATATCTATAATTTTTGGTACAAAGAATAACCCTAACATATACATAATGACTATCCTATCCCTAATATTCTAAACATATTACAATTTAGTTTGTAGAAAGAATAAGCCTTAACATATACATATCCTTAATATTCTAAACATATATATACTATCAGAGTGACGTCCCCTTGGATGCTCCCCTTGGGGAGTGTGGAAAATTTTTTAAGTTGATTATTAAATTTTTTTTTTTTTTTTACTTATCATTTCTAAATTATTATTTTATTTAAAGATAAATGATATATTAAAAAAGTGGATCAATATTTTGAAGTATACCTATTTTTAATTCAAAAGTTAAGGTTGGATATTGGAGTGCTCTTATTACCTATAGACGTCAAAAGTTTGGTGTTTCCTTTCTTGAAGACGTAAACCTAATAAACCAGATTTTATCATTGACTATGCTGCTATTAAAAAAATTTCCGCAGTTTCTCCTTAACAGGTCATCTTGAATATTTTCGCGGAAAGATGTAACTTTTTGTTTTTTTACTAAAACCATCATTGCCAAAAACAATCCATCGCATACTTTGCCTCTCCCCCTTAAATCCTCCACGCCACTATAAAATTTTGAAGGCAAGCCAGATTCAAGTAGTAGCAAGCAAGAACTCTCTCTTACTCGCCGCTGTGAAACCCCCCAAAACAAGAACCCGCCTTCTCCTTCTTAACTTGTAGCCATCAATGGCGCAGCCTGCAACAGCAAATCGTGCTAATAATAACTATTTTCTTCATAACTTCAATCTTGTTTTCTACTTCCCCGCTGAAGCCAGAAACTTCAACAACTTCCCTCAATCTCATCATCCTGATCATCACCACCACATTAAAATGACTTCCCGTCAAGCCATTTACGTATTCATTGTTACAATCTTGCTGAATTTGATCCAGATCAAATATCAGGGAAAAGTTGAGTCCCCGTTTGAAACACACCCCAAAACCATGATTATGGCTATTGCTAGTTTGCTGCTTTATTGTTGTTTCTCGTATTACTATGATCTCAAACTAAGAACAACCCATCTTTCTGCTCCACCAAATCATCATAACAACAGGGCAGCATACTACTTCGGTTACTTCACTGAAATCAGTTTGGGATTCTGTGGGTTCTTGTCGTTGGCCTCTGTCATTTCGCTCCTTTTGCCTCAGTCTTTTGGCATACTTGTATTTCCACTCTCTGTTTCCTTTTCCTTCTCTCAGTTCCTACCCCGATCAATGGCGGAAACAGTATGGAGAATGATGACAAAAGCCGCCATTTCTGTCATGGAATTCTTCCATGGTCAACCATTTATAAGAAGAAGAAGAGGGGCAGGAATCCATGTCCAACTTCCATTGCTTCCTCTGCAAATCAGAGATATCTTCAATCGAGTAGAATTACTCCCTCTTTAGTTTGGATATCAATTCCTCTCTGTTTCAGCTCTCTAATCAGAGTTGGCGCCGAGAAAACTGAAACAGATGATCGTGGGGTTTGTTACCTCTGTCCCAGAATGTCCCGGCATGTATCCTCGGGGTAAACCTTCAAATTGTCAACGTAGTCATATGAAAATTGGGTATCTTCTAGTTTGTGCTAGTGTTTCGTTAAATTAAGGAAAACTCCTAGGTGTGTTTGGCGCCCCGAAATGGAAATGGAATTTGATAAATAGTAGTCAATTTAGTGCATGTTAGCCACGCTTCACTTTTGCCATTTGTTTGCTTCGTTCTCATGTTATTGCTTCATTCTCATGCTCCCGTAACCAACATACCATAATAAATGTTCCATTAATCAAAAGATCTAGCTCATGAAGTCATTTGATCCATTCTCAAGCTCGCTCATGAATAAGACCCCTAGTATTAATACTTTCGGAACCAAGGTATAGTTGACATATTAGATTTGGTATTAGTTTGCTTCGTCCAAGGTACAAAAGTAGCACATGTTGCTTTATATGTATATACATTTGGAATACATTCACAACTATTATCAACATATACATCATCTTAGGAAGAGTAGACATGGATGTCAACTGTAAAACCTCCAAGATCTGCTCCTCCGACTAAGTTGCCATTGCCGCCCTCCTCCTCCGCCATCTCCTCCTGTCCTAAAACCTTCTTCGGAGTATGACACCGGAACCACAAGCAAGAAAGTTTGGCCAGAGCTGTCTTACCCGTCACTCTCACTCTGTAGATCAAACTGAAGTCACCCCATATCTCATTTCTGACATTACCAGAGTCTTTGTTTACCTCGTACCCATCAAGATCAGCGTTCGTAATGACCACGACTGAACCATCATCAAAAGCCATAAGATCTCCACCCGTAAACAGGTTGGGCCTTTTGAAGATCAGGCTCTTTGGGGGACTTGAGATAGAACTAAATAAGCAGGCTGTCGTCATCTGCAGGTTGTAAAATTCCTCGATGGCCTGTATTTCAGCAACCAGTCGTATCAACCAATGTAGTGAAAGCAGATAAATGAGCCATCGTATATCGTCAACTCGTAAATAAACAAACCTGCAACTGGGCGGAGGCTAAGAGAACTCTTGGCCGAATAGACTTCACATAATCGTAAGCAACATCAGGCTTCATTTGCTTATACTTCACCTGAAATACAATGGAAAAACGCAGTAAGGAACAGAATTTGTTGTCATACTAACAGTATATGCAACTGAAAAATAACAGAAGGGAAACTGAACTTCATATGACAATTAAGCTGCTCACTCACCAGATAACATACAACTATGGTTGTGCTACGCCCACGACCAGCCTTGCAATGAACATAAGTACTTCGTCCACAGGATGCATTTTCTTCACCAAACGAAGAACAAAGAAACAACACAGAAAAAATTAGATAACAACATAAAAGGAATAAAGAAAGCAGAGATTCCCAACAACAATTCTCAAAACAGAACTATTAACAACTCAGAGCCCACTCACTTTCCCCTCCCAACCAATAAATTAAGGGTTGGTTAAAGGTAGTAAATCAAGGAGCTATCAAAAGGATGGTTGTGAAAAGATATCCTAACAAAAGTAAAACAAATTAAAAAGTTTTGTGGGCTACCCCCAAGTTGGAAAAATACCAAAAGTAACAAAGCCATTTCATAGTGGATGATAGTACCAAAGTTATATTCAATTATTCTAACAATAAAATGATGCAGATGAAATAACAAGATGCCACAAAATTGAATTCTGAGTTACATTCACCTACATTGTACTGAAAAAAAAAAAAAAGTTTGTATATATGTGGGTATTGTGATACCACAAAAAGCCAAGTATAAAAAGGAAAGAACAAGAAGACTAGGTAATGGCACATACAAACTCCATTAATCCCATCACTCAATTCTAGAAAAGGCACATACCCTGACAACTTAGTTGATGACATGCAAAAGTTTGGAATGTTCAAAAGAACTTTGATTGGACACAAAATGCTAATACTCTCTCTGTTTGAAATTAATTGTCTAAATATTGATGTATTAATACTAATAAACAAGTCCACATACATCAATGTTTGGAGAATTACTTTCAAACAGAGGGGGCATGTGAAAATAAACATTCACCATGAATAAAGTCCACAGCTTGGCAAATGTCCTCCAGAGATGGTGCAAAGAGATAATCTCTTGTCGGAACAACCAAATTATGAATCCCATGAGCCTACAAGATACATAACCAGTAAAAAACAAAGGATCTGATGAAAGTGCAACTAATTCTACATTACTCACCGTCCAACTCCTAGTTACCACATAGGAAAATGTCATCATTTAAATAGAGAGTTCACAAGCAATAATGAACATAATATACCAAAAGAACCAATCACTCCATTCATAACCAACTGATTTTAATTAATAGAAACTTTAAAAGTTAGCTGAATCAAACAAGAAGCATGATTAGAACTTTTAAAATTAAAACTTCACCGAAAAATTAAGCACACATCAACTCATAGTTTCTCAATAGTCCTTCGATGGTAAGAATAATTTATTTCAATAACATATAGAAGCGATAGCCAAAAGAAAGCCTTAGAAAGTAGCAGGTGCTGCTGCCTTGAGACAAAAGGTCGCAGGTTCATGTCGTGAAAACAGTCTCTTGCAGAAGTTGGTAGCCAATATTGAGCTTAATGGCCGGACACTTATCCCAACCCTGCAAATGCTGAAGCTTCTAGCTTCTAACCAACAGGCTACCCTTTTAACATGCAGACTACTGGCCAATTCAACTCTATAATGAGCCAATTTTCAAAACACTTAAAATTAAAAGTAATGGAAAAAAAAATTGATGCCAAATCAGTTACAGAATCAGAAAGTATGGGAGAGGAAAGAATATCAAATCAAGGACAGATAGAGTAGCATAATGAAGCAAATGGCATTTTCAGTAAATCCACCGACTCATTTCAGATACCCAAACCCACAACTAATCCATACATGAAAAAGGCAATCAAAGTAAGTAAAGAAGGTAGGCTTTTCAACAAATTGCCCTATCCTGCAGAAGCAACCAATTGGTTAATGAAAGCCAAGATATAATAGCTTGGCAGGAAGACAGAACCAACGTACCTCGTACAAAGATGTTGGAACCAAAGTTTCATATGGCTCATTAAGTGTGATAACTGCTCCAATGCCAATATCTTTCAACCGATAGACATCAGACCTGAATGGGACTGCACCTAACAAGACAAACTAAAATAACAGTACTTCAGTTGCAGAACAGGGATACTCCTTTAGGTGACCAAATTAAAATTAATCTCAGAAAACCATTCAATCTATATAGAATAAACCTATAAATGCTTGAATTAAGGGGAATCAATGACAACTAACACTATCTAGGCATCTATATGAAATAATAAGAACATATGACATCAATCAATCGATCGATTTATTTTCCATTCCATCAGGTTTAGATTATCTGATTATTAATCAATCAATCAGGTTCAGATTATCTGATTATCAAGAAAAAGCAAGAATACTATAGAAACCAATAACCATAACAGATTTTCCATTTCATGAACCTCTTGCTCAATTTGAAAATCACTCATCATAAATGGTAATGAGATTTCAATCCAACCACAAGAAAACCCCCTACTCCTAAATGACATATATTAACAAAACCTGAAAACCCACAATTTGAATGAAGGAATACTATTATCAGCATCAAATTGAACACAAAACGCAAAATATACCTCGTCAATCCAATCCCACCAACGGAACTCGGTCTGAATTTTATTCCTAACAACGTTATACACCAACGTCGGATAAAATAGTGCTCTGGCACCTACTCCCACTAAAAACCTCTTCGAATTCCTCCCAATATAACCGGTCCGGCCACCGAGTGCGCCGGAGTTAACCAAATCCAGGTCAGTAACCGCCGATTCATCCTCCTCCGCCTCTGTCCTTTCCTCCACCCCCAATCCTTTTCCCTCATTTATTTCTTCCAAAAGCATATTCACAACGAAAAAGAAGAAACCTTTCCCCCAATTCAACAAAAATATATACGAAATCCCACAATCACATAACCAGACAAACCTCTCTAGACTCAAATCGAACTTTCAAGATCAGCCATTTACAAACTCAATCAAACCCATATCTATACACGCGAAATAAATAATAAAAGCATTCAAATAAATCGATACAATTCGATTCAATTCTATACAGAAACACCCAAGTTTTTCTGCTGGCAAATTTTTCCACAGAACCAAGAACGTGGAAAGAGGATTGCGAATGGGGTGACGTGAGAGCGGTGAAATATGAAAAGCCCTTTTGACGTTTGGTTTCATTCATTCAAGTCGGTTGAATTTACTTTTGCACCCCTGGAATTTTCTGGATTTTCTTTAATTCTCTCTTAAAAAAAATACAGACATCCACCCCTGCTGTCCAAATCTTAAATAAATGGATTTTTCCCTTTTTATGAGTTATATATTTTGCTACCCAATAAATCAATTTTTTAAAACCTTTTCAAAAGAGACTTATTTATTTACAAATTTATATAAACACAATACCTAACATTTCATAGTTTATAAATATTCACTTATCAATTCACGATAATTTAAAACGATTATATTTTGATATTTTTCCCATTTTAGTTTGGAATAGGTTTAAAAACATCAAAATTCATTTACAAAATAAAAGGAAAATGAAAATTCAGTGACAAAGCAACATTATCATCTAATTACTTCCCAATTTTCGAAACCATTTATTTTATATTTAATTGCATGATTAATATCAAAAACTCCTTGATATTTATTAATAATATATCAAACACCTTTTTTAAATTTGAAAAATATCAAACCACCACCCCCTCCCCCCTTCCCCTTCCCCACTTTTAGTCAACTATTATATTGGTTTCATGTGTTCGAAAATTATTGTACAGGTATAATTTTTTTTAAAAATAACTATTTAAATAATTTTATACTCCACAAAAAAATTACTCTAAAATTTTTATTAAAAAATATTCATTTGAACAACTTTTATAAATTCAAAAAATCAAGAAATTTTGATACAGGATAAGTCATGTTTTCGATATTTTCTAAACTCACAAGATTGTTTGATATATTACTAAATTTTAAAGGTTCCTTTTGATATTAACCCAAATTATATATCTCCATGTGTATTTGCAGGTTGCTGTTGGAATTAGACAAGACTTTGGGCAACAGAGAAGAATCAATTCTTTTTTTGTAACCATGACACCTTATTCTTCTCTTTGGCTTATGCAATGTTTCTCACACTTTCTTGAAAACCTTCTGGATTGCTCACTTTCCTCAGTGTCAATCAAACAAACAAAAAGGAAGCTTCAAACAGTATCCTTATTATACCTCAACCAAAACTGATCAGGAAGGAAGATTCAGTCCACCTAGCCTGCTAAAATACAGCTAAATTACGCTAACTTCTTGCAGAATGGCACTACTGAAAAGAAAAATTTCCAAGAATGACTACAATTTTAATGCACTGTTCTTCAGCAGCTGAATCCCTCTCTGCATAAACTGATGCATTTCGAAAATGGTCATCCGGGCAGACAGAATAGGCCACTGATTGTGAGATGGCACATGGAGCGAAACAGGGATTCTTGGAAGAGAATTGGGATTCCAGTGATGGTTCCTGTTAAGGCGAAATAGGATTCATCGACAAGAATGTGTTTTTCAAATTTCAAACGCCGGCTAAGTTCTGATAGTTTCTGCATATCTGCAGCAGGATTCAAAACCTGCAAAGCTCTGTGGCAAGAACAAACAATGCCATTTGAGAATGTGCAATTTGAATAAACCTCTCTATAGAAAACTTGTAAACTAAGTAACTAATGCATGTAACTCCAGCAAACTTCCTCTACCAGCTGTCATAACCGCTTTGCAGCTGCAATCTAGCACTGGTTTCATGCGACTCCACGTGCATCAAACATTCCTCCAGCTGCCACGTGTCGAGTAAAACCATCCAATCCATCCAATGCTTGCAAACCTGATCGAGCTGAGCTAACTGCATTAGCTCCAGCTTCCTGCAGTTCAGTAGCTTGATGCTTAGCTCCAGCTGCCTGCAGTTGATTCTGTAACAGCGAGTCTTTGTCCGTAATAATCATAGGCATGGCATGAAAGATCAATGTTCCATCCATGCTTGTTTCATAGCAGCTGACTCTCAGTTAGCTGTACATAGAGTCTAGGTATCTTCCACTAGCTAGAAAAGCAAATAATGCAGTATGTTCTACTCAAATCATCCAAATGGCAGATGAAAATTTTGATCAGATCAGACATTTCTCCTTTTGATATTTTCTGAATTTGTCTATGATGATGTATTGTATCAATGGCAATGACAAACAGATATTAACCTAGTTCCAATGTGTTTTATCCAATTCAGTATGAATGATGGAAGAAACTTCAAACTCACATATAGAATTGAATGGGGACAAAGTATAGGTTTTTCATCCTTTGTTGATCCTTCTGAGGTGGGATACCAGATCTTCATTTCCAGAATTTTTCAGATGCTCAACCACATTGTCAACATCAGCAACATCAGTTTCACACATAGAATCCATGGAAACTAAGTACAGGTTTTTCATTGTTTGTTGATCCTACTTATGTGGGATACCAGATCTTCATTGCCATCATTTTTCAGATGCTCAACCAAATTGTAAGGTAATTGGACCTGGACACCTCTGAGCACCATCAGTTTCACAAGCTTAGCAGCTTCGACAAAAAGTTTTGCTTCACAAAGTCCAACCAAAAGAATTGAATAAATATCAGTATCGATTGTGACATTTCCAGACAACTCAATTGCTTCGTACAAGAGAAATGCATCCAGAGACCTCCCTACTAAACATAAGTGCCTCATTACAGTGCTCGAAGCTGCTCCGTCGGGCCTAAATCCTCGAGCCAACATCATCTTGAAAACCATCTCTGACTCCTCAAGTTTTCCGATTCGCCAGAGTGACAGCACAAGAGAACTATAACATTCATCATAAGAGACGCTCTCTCCGACAACTTTATCAATGGCCTTATAAGCCTTCTCTATGTGACCCTCTGAGCAAAGTCCCTTAATCAGAGCACTCATTGTGATTCTATTTGGTTTACATCCAAAATCCCTCATTCGGTCTAAAATGCTCAATCCATCCATAGATTGACCCTTCTCACAAAATCCCTGAATCAAAGTCGTATAAGTAAGCACATTTGGCTTGGCATCCTCAGTTTCTTTCTCCATTTGCGTCAACAATTCCATCGCCCTTTCTAAACTCCCAGACCTACAAATACCATGAAGCAGAGCTGAATATACAACCGAATTCGGCAAACAACCATGCCCTTTCATAGCCTTGACTAACCTGCAAGCATCCTCTAACCTACCTACATCACATAGCCCCTTAATTGTACAGACATATGTGACTATATCCGGATAAAGATCAATCAATCCCATCTCTTTCATCAATTTCATACCCTCATCCACCTCCCCCTTCTCAACAAACAACCTAATAACCACATTGTATGCAACTGTATCAGGCCTGCAGTTAAACTCCTTCATTTTCTTCAAAACCCATAATCCCAAATTTGCATCTTTAGCCTCTCTACACAAATTCAACAATACTTTAAACATTTGCACACTAACAGCACAGTTTTCCATCCTATAGGCATCAATTACATCATTAATAATTTGTGGGTTCTGTTTAATTTCCAGCAATTCACAAGCTTTACTGTAAATGTAAGAACTGTGTCTATACCTCGGTTGAAGCCCCGCCCAGATGAAGAACCTAAGACCCATTTGACGATTATCCTCAGAGCATCTCTGCAAGATTTCATCAACACATGCTGCGTCAAGATTAATTTTGATTCTGTTGAGAGATTTTTCCACGTTGGACCCATTATTCTGCAAATGGGTAATGATTTTTTCGGCTGAGGATGCTGACGCAGTGGAAAAAAAGCCCGATGAGAGCCAAAAATCAAGTCTTTTAGTAGGATTTGAAAACAAGAGGGAACGAGGAAGAATGAACATTGAGTTGTTAAACGAGGTAGATAACATTGATCAAGTTTAAGCTGGAAATTGTGATCGGAGGGCCAGATCACCATTCTACAGACGGTGGGAGGTCTCTATTCAGTAAAAAGAACAATTAAAAAACAAATCACAGAGCCTGATCGTTTTGATGGATAGGGAAGTTGGTGTTATTGCGCTCTTGGGCTTTTGGGCACTCAGGCCTACGATCCATTTCCCAACAGCCCCCATGCATTAAAAATCATGGAGTCAATGAAGAGCCAAGGACTGGCTTACCCGGATCTATTGAGAAGATAGCAGCAGTGAAGAAAATCAAAGATTGGCCTTTTACAAATTACACCAATTTGGTATGTAAGGGGTGTTTTAGTCTAAATTAGAGTCTAAATTGGTGTGATAGAGGGTAAAAATTGGGACGGTAACTAGTACATTTATGCCAAGAAATGATCTTATTTAGATAAATAAGTGCCTCAAACCACGTATGTAACATTGGGAATTCAGGAATCTACAATTTGTCTATGACATATTTAAATTATTTCAACAACCCTGAAAGACAGTGAGGCACAAACAATTTTAACTGAAAATGAGAGAAATAATGGATTATGAAAGTGATGTTCTTTGATATAGAAAAAAACTTGAGCTTGATAGAACAACTACAATCAACCTGATGATGTTATTGCTCCTAGTGTTGCTGCAATTGGGATCCTCACAGAGTATTTCTGTGATGTCCATGTAATTGATCCTTGAGACACATAAAGGTCAAGAGGGAATTCAACCAATTCGAAAGTGACTTCATATGTCAACTTCTGATTAAACTTGGAGAAACTGAGTTTCTGTGGTTTGATTGAAACCTTAATACCAGGGGGTTGAACAACCTTAACTGTGTAAACTGATGTAGCTTCGCCAACATTAGTGACTGTCCTTGTATACTGCTGAACTTTTTCTCCAAATTCAATTGCAACTGAAGGATAGTTTAGTTGTCCTTCCAGTATCATTTTTGTGCAACTTGCCTTGTGCTGCAGAAACTGGCCAATTTGTCTATCTGTGTAATTTAGGCCACAAAGATAAGCAATGTAATCTTTTGGCTCAATATCATAAACCAGGCCTGGATTGTTTGCCTTAGTTGGATTCACATGGCCTGAACCGATGGCGAAAATGTCTGCCGGAAGCTGCTTCTCATTCTCAATGGGATTCTTTGCTAAGTTCACAAGATCAGCTGTAGTCATTATTGCTGATCTGATTGCAGCAGGAGACCAATCAGGATGTGCACTTTTCAGTAATGCAGCAACACCACTGAGGTGAGGGCAAGACATTGATGTTCCTGAGATCACATTGAAGTAGGATTTTTTGGGGTTTGTTTGGTTCTCAATGGAGTGATGCCAAGCTGCAAGGATATTCACCCCAGGTCCAAGAATATCTGGCTTCACAATACCGCGGCTTCGGTAGCTCGGACCTCTGGAAGAAAATGAGGCAACCTGAGGAGCCAGAGGATCTCCAGTTATAGTTCCTTGGAATGATATTGCAGCTGTAGGATTAGTTCTTGATTCCATATAATCAATCAGCTTGAGTCTATCAGCATAAGTTAGATGTGTTGCTGGAAGAACATGAGCATCAGCACTTGTAGAGTACCCTTGCTCCTCAAGATTGATCAGAATCATCCCAACACCACCTGCAGCCTTAACATTCTTGCCTTTGTCAGTTGCTGAGATCATACCTTGTTCACAAACCACAATTTTGCCTTTAACTCCAGTAACATTGAGTAATGCTTCACTGCAATATCGATCAACATCGTAATCGCTCTGGTTCAATCCAGGGTATAAGAGT
The DNA here is from genome assembly GCA_030378225.1 of Knoxia roxburghii. Lineage (NCBI taxonomy): Eukaryota > Viridiplantae > Streptophyta > Magnoliopsida > Gentianales > Rubiaceae > Knoxia > Knoxia roxburghii. The sequence continues at coordinate 40,126,244 of CM059423.1, forward strand.
GGATGTTGTGTTGCTGGAAAATTGTTAGGCTGATAAAGAGACTCCCCATGAAGTTCCTCCTTGTTCCCAAGAACTGCAGTTGCCCTTATTTTTCTGTCAATGGTGCTTGCTCCAACTGTAAGAATCCATGGAGCTTCATTGGATAAAGATGAACTATAAGGGCCATCGTTTCCAGCTGAGCAACTCACAAAGATGCCCTTTTCAACTGCACTGTAAGCACCCAATGCAATATTGTCAGAATAGAATGGCTCTGAACCTCCACCAAGTGAGATGGAAAGGATATCAACTCCATCATCAATGGCAACATCCATGGCTGTCAAAATGTCACCTTCTGAGCATCCAGGACTGCATACTTTGTACATTGCCAAGTGAGCAAGAGGCGCGACGCCGACAGCCGTGCCATTTGCATTTCCAAATGCATTAGCACCTTTCACAAAGCTTCCGGCAGCCGTGCCAGCCGTATGAGTGCCATGGCCATTCTCATCCATCGGCGTACCATTTCCATCTCGGAAATGTCGCGCTCCAATCAACTTCTTGTTGCATATTGCGGCGTTGAATTCACACTTTCCTTTCCATTTAGCAGGCGGTGGAGGCATACCATTGTCACTGAATGAAGGATGATCAGGCAAAATTCCAGTGTCAAGAACTCCAATGATGATACCTTTGCCATAATTTGATTGACTCCAAATCCCTGCATTCTGGTGCAAGCCCAAGAAATTGGGAGAATGTGTAGTATGCAGAGACAACACCTTCTGAGGTCGAGCAGATACAAATCCAGGCTTCTTTTCCATGGCTTTGATATGTTCAGCTGACAACTGAGCAGCAAATCCTTTGAAAACATTGTGATAGCAATACACCATCCGCGGCGCTTCTTCAGAATCTGAACTTGAACTTGCAGCAGTGACAACAGTTGGGAGAAAAGAATGGTACCATCTGTCAAGATCTTCATTTGAGGAGGCTGAATCAGTTCTTGCAGAAGTGGAAAACTCACCAAATTCAGGTGACTCAACATGAACAATGTAAGTCTCTAATTTGGCAGAGAGAGTCAGTGAATGAAAGCTTAAAACAAGGCAAACTAAAGCAAGAACATGACTCAACTCCATTTTCAGACAACAATCAGAAACTACTGACTTGGCAATGGAGAAACTGAACTGAGATTGGCTGTGGAGTTTAAGCTTTGGTAGCTGAAGGTATAAATAGCCATAGCCCACCACCAGGCAAACTCATAACTGCAGTTCAGAACAAGCCAGAAGTAAAATAATTATCGCAGCAACAAGTGCTAGGAAAGTGAATAGTCCACCAAGTCTGACTGACTGACTAGCTCAAAATAGCTCCAGGAGCCATGGCCATTTGCCGAATGATATATAAGACTGTAAAGTAGTGAGTAAATGCTATAAACAAGCAAGATCAATCATGGCCTCATTTTCAGAAATCCACTCCCAAAAAGTATCTTTGATGGAAGCTTTAAGGAAATATCCTGCACAGTACATAGTGCATTCTTTAACGGGCTGTCCATTATAATCTTTTTCCTCCAAAATTGACCATACAAAACATGAGGGTTCTTGGATGAATTAATAAACTTCAACCCTAAAAAACTTTATTCATATTTTGTGTAATTCTTGATTCAGTTTTTGATAAAAGGCTAGGAATTTGAACGTATGGGGCAGGGATGGAGCTTGTTTTGGGATAAGAATGTTAGGGACTGATCACTTACATACATCATGTTTCGAATAATAGTACATACCAATTCAATAAGAAATAAAGTTATTAATTTTGGAAAAAGTTACTGATCGTGAAATGTTATATACTCGAACTTATATTTTGATACTATTTTAATTAATCCGTAACACTAAAGTTATATTTTATAAATATCGTTATTTTTTATTAAAATAATATTAAAAGTATTTTAGTAAAAGAAAATGATAATTCATATGTGATAAATATATTTGATAGTCACATAAATAAAAAAAATGATAAATAGTGTTTTTTATATATTAGAGGTTCCCTAATAATTGAAAAAATGTTAGAGTAGTGTTTATGATATGGGTTAAATTTAATTTTAACCATTTGACACTTCATAAATTTAGTGTTAAATTTTATCATTCACAACTTTGCTAGTAATAATTATTCATAAGATATTAAATCAATACATTTCGTAATTTTCTTGAGTAAAAAATATTAGCAACCACTTCACTATATTTATCATACACAATTGACCATTCACCTTTTTTTACTAAAAAATCACCTATGCAATTATTAAAAAATCAATTCTTTTAGTAACTGATGAGTTTATATTTTTTGATACGATTTGATGCAAATTTATGTTGATTTGGATGTTTTGGTGATGTCTAATGGTGGTTATGATATTTGGAGGAGGAATGTTGAGTTTGAGAAGCATGAGTCATTTTAGACACAATTATAAAAAATTGAACACTTGATAAAAAAATACGAGTGGACTTGAAGAAAGACGAAGGAAATTGGACTGTCATTTATACCTGAAATTTAATAATATACAAATGATATTAATTAATAGTTTGGCTGAATTTATTTTATTATTTTAGAAGAATTTTGGGAAGGAACAGAATGAACCAATTTGTGCATGATAAATATAGTTAATTGGTTATTAATATTTTTTACTCAAAAAATTGCCTACAACTCCATGGTAAAACACAATAAAGTATTTGAAAATGTATTGATTTAATAGGTGAAGAATCATTTATCGAAAAATAATTAGTATAACTAAAAGTGTTATTAAAATTAAAAAAAATTGCAATAATAATTTATAATAGGGTAGTGTTATATCACCCCATTTTTGTTATTGAACGCCCTTTTAAAAAAAAAAAAACCGTTATTAACTATTCCCTTAATTCTTTTTTCTCGTCTCCTTAATACTTATCTTCCGCCATTCCTATTATTACCTAACTACCCTTAATCAATTTATCAAAAATTTTATAAATCCCTTCTTAATTTATCAAAAATTTATAAAAATTATGATTAAAGTAGCATAGATGAACAGAATGATAAATGAATTTTTTTTATATTTTTAGTAAATTGATTAAAGGTAGTTAGGTAATTTAATATATTATTATATTTTATATTTAAATATTATAGTTAGTATTTATTAAATTTTCAGGAATAATTTGAATATAAAAGGGACACGAAATAGAACTTCACTTTATTATTATAGTGTCATGTCAAATTTAATTATAAACTTTTACTAATCTAACAAATTTAATCTTAACCAACTATTCCAATATGTGGAAAAACAGTCACCAATTAGAGAGAGAGAGAGAGAGAAATTTTAGAGAGAGAGTCTGCAAAACCAAACTTTTGTGTCACCCCGACACCAGCCCGGCTCCGGTGGCCCAATCAACCCCCTCCTAAACAAAACCAAAACATTCGCAAGTCTTTTCAAAACCCAACCAACACATCCCTCTGTTGGAGTTGAATACAGCTATGCTTGTATTGTATATTTTTCCAGTTAATATATCGATTTATGTTTTGGTTATATATTTTGTTGTGCATTATTTTTCCATTTATATTATGTAGTTAGATGATGAGGTGTCTTGTGTGACACAGTAAATCTCGTCATTGGTTAAAAGACATAATATATAAATGGAGTTCGTAACCGAGACAGTTTTAGACAAACTGTCAGTTTAGGTTATTATGTGATTTGGATAATTGGTTTGTCTAAACTGATTGAATCATATAGATATGTTTGGGGCGTATTGAACTTGACCATTTAGAATGATTTGTCTTGTACTGATTTAATAGACAAATCGTTCTTTGTATTCTATCTCTTAATCCCTAGACTAGAGCGGACATGAGGATTAGACATAGTGTACTTTGATCTGCCAATAGGTGAGGTCAATTGTGGCCAATAGTCTCGGTAGGTTAGGGGCACGTGTTTAGTTACTTTGTGTGTTGCTGCTTGTCGAAAGGAAACCATGTACCGGTGCATCTGGGGTGATGGTGCTTCCGAGATGAGTTCGTTATGTTTATTATACTAAATCCAGCTTGTGAACTTATGTCCAGTATAGTAAAAAGGTGGAGTGGCACTAGTTTCAGAATTATAGAAGTTAATTAATTAATTTATTAATAAATTAATAAATTAACGAGCACTATATCTTTGATATGGAGAGATTAAGAATAATTAATTTAGTTGTTCTTTAAGCAATTATGGTGGAGGATGGTGGTGTCATAATTAATCCGTTAGTGGTACGATTAATTATGTATTGGGTTATTGACAAAGGTAGATTTAATTAATTAAGTAATTAATTAATCCTTGTGTCAGTTGGTTGTGAATCATACCAGGAACTGGATTGGGGATAAGTGAATCTCTGTATCAGTTTGTTGTGAATCAGACCAGAAATTGGATTGGGGATAAGTTAATCCTTGTATCAGTTGGATGTGAATCAGTTCAGGAACAGGATTGAAGAAAACAGAAACCCAGTAGAAAGACCAATCATAAACCAACTTTGGGTGTCTCTTGTAGCTCTATGTATAGACAAGGGATTAGCTATTCAAGATACACAACTCATAAGTTTTCAAGACAAGAAAACTAGAGGGAGAAATTTTAGAGAGAGAAAATATTTTTCTCCCTCTAGCATAATTTCGGGCGGCCAAAATTCATCCCAAGGCGGCGGCTGGTTGAAAATTCTGACAGGCGTCGATGACAAGTGGTTTCCGGCGGCGGTGGGTGGATTTTTTCGGCGGCAAAGAGCTGCTGAATTTTCGTGACAACTCAGTTATGTTGATTGCTGATCAATTGGTTGCAAGATCGTTGCCCACACAACGTGCAATCAAAGTCTTGAGTCATACAAGCGATCACCTAAGTTAACACGCTTCAAGATGTACTTTTCTATGATTCCGCTTTTAATTAGAAAATTATTGTTGCGTGATAAATCGAATGAGTGCAAACCAAGATCCTACGCAATATTATTTCAAACAAGAATTGGAATAGCGATTGTGCTAGAGTTTAGACCTGGTCAGAGATTCCGTTCTGGCCAGGCCCGGACAGATAATCTTTCACCCTCCCCCCAAACATCAAACCCGTCCAATTTATCAATGGCAAACCACATCTCATATACGAAGACAGTGAAATGGAAAAGCTCATAGTGCCTCATCACTTAGCTCTTGTGGGCAAGTTCTCCTTTGGGAGACCCAGCATGTCGATAATTCGGAAAGAAATAGCAAGGATAAGCTTCAAGGGTGATTACAACCCAGGGCTCCTAAACCCTAGGCATATCTTTCTCAGATTCAAATTGGATGAAGATTATCAACGTTTTTGGCTTAAAACCTCATGGATGATTGGAGGATACCAGCTCCGGGTGCTAAAATGGACTCCATATTTTCATTTTGAGGAAGACCCACCTTTTGCCCCAATATGGGTCTCAATAGAGCAGCTACCAGTCGAATATGTTAATGAAGAACCCCACTTCGTGTAGATAAAGCCACCGCCATGCTAACACGACCATCGGTTGCGCGTGTGTGTGTGGAAGTCGATCTCAGAAAGGAGCTACCAAAAAGTATAACAATCGGGCAAAATGGAAGATTGGTTGAGCAATCATTTATCTATGAAAAAATTCCCAAGTTCTGTGAAAACTGCAGAAAGATAGGCCACAACGCTCAGGATTGCAGAAAATTGAGTGCAAATCCAACAGGAAACTTGGACCAAAATAGTGAAAGAGCGAGCTCCTCTGGTGTCCTCCCACAAGAGAAGCCCAACATCCCTACAATCTCTAACCAAGTCACTCGGATTAAGACTGTCGCACCACAAAAACCCCCCTTGAGGATAGTTCAGGAATTCACGAACAAGAAGGACGATTCTCGGGCTTCACCCCCGGTCAATCCCCCTTCTCGCCGATCAGAAGAGGAAAGAAAGAAAAATGTAGTTCAAGAGATCAACACCCAGAAAACATGAGAAGAGGGAGAAATTCCAGACTCATTTGAGGATGGAAGCAATCAGATTGACATTCAAGAGGTTCGAGACATGGCATAAGAAATTAATCGAGCCTTGGAATTGAATGTGCTACTAGAATCATCAAAAATGGTTAACATCGCTCGATCCAACTCAGAACCAGATATCATCGGAGGGCTGGTTATGGAATTATCAAGCTTCAATGGGGATTCAGAAATGAAATAATGACTGACTCCTACCCAGAGGATTCTTTTGAGCAGCTGGGAGATGAATTCAACATTGTTCAAAAGAAAGAAACGGGGATGCACTTTCGATCAACATTGTTCATTAGGAATATTGTTGAGACTGGTGACATTAAGTTAGAAAAGATCCCTTCACAGTTTAACCCAGCTGATATGGGAACTAAGTGCCTTCCCGTTGAAAAGCTTCTCTCTTGCAAACGCATATTGAATATTAATCCTGGCTGATTACTTATCTATGCTTGTTTGCTGCCTGTAGTAACTTACTATGTGTTTGTTATCTACATCATGTGTTTCTGAACTGTGTGTTCTGTTTGTAACCAGTTTCTTTGTGATTCTACTTTGTGTGCCTTTGTTGTCTTTGTGATGTGACAGGCAAAATCAGCGATGATGATTCTCCATACGGCCATAATTTCTTCCTTCAGGTTTACGCCACCTTGGACCACATAAGGTGGAGAATGTTACTGAATAAGTGGCCCAAGTGTGGCCCAATATGGTGTATTCTCTTGGACCCATCTCACACCCAGCCCAGCAACCCCAGCCCAGCTCATTGCTGCCCTTATTAGTTGTGTTGCCCTAAGGGTTTTGTGGAGTGGCCGCTCATTTTTATTTTTCTGTCTTCTGCTCTCTTCAAGCGGCCGCTCTCCCCTTTGTGCTCTCTTAGTCTTCGTGACTTCTCTTCTTCCGAGAGTGGCGGTGTAGTTACCGAGAGAGAGGAAAGCCTGGCAAGGAGGACGGCCGGCAGGTGTGAGACATCAAAGGTCTTCCAAGGTGGTGCTGAACCTTTGTGGACAGCCAGAGGCCGGGAGTTCTGAGCTGAGGGACGAGAACACCAAGGAGGAAGACGATCCAGTAGCTGCACAAATACTACAAGTTGCTATGGAAGGAACTGAAAACATTGAAAGATATATGCTCCTTCATGAGATCAAGCAATTCGGCCATCATGCACATCTATCGCGAAGGGAATCAAACATCAGATTACTTGGCTAGATTGGGGGCCAAAGGCACTGCAGTCGCTTTCCTCTCAACAACAGCGATGCCTCAAAGACTCATAAAGCTTGATGCATCATCTGTTCCGGCTCTAAGATACAAGTAGTAAGGTCTAACTTCAGTAGTAGGATAACCAGTTAATATTGCAGCCGCCCCCCTCTTTTGTTCATAGGAGGCGCTTTTTTTTATTTTGTACAGGGGCTGTCAGAAAAGTTTCTCTGTTTTTGCCTCAGTTGTAAACATGCTCTATTAATGAAAGGGTCTCAACCCACTGGTCCCTGATAACTTTGATCAGGACTGTTATTTAAAAAAAAAAAAAAAAACTATTCCAATATGTGAACGATCGACCAGGGTCTAGGCATGTCTTAAACCGTAACTGCTCCTTAATAGGCCGGTTCCGATTCGTTGCCGGTTCAATATACAATTGGGCTGGAATTGGCATTATTGACATCAGATGATAATCTGCTAAATGTCACTTGATATATGTCAACTTTTGATCAATCTCGGAAAAACTCAGGCTACTTGAACTCACTGCAACTTTAACACCTCCAGGAGAAACAATGTTGTTAGTATAAACTGAATTCCCCTCACCAACATCAGTAACTGTCCTTGTACATTTCTGAACTTCTGATCCAGAAATAACTGAAAATGAGGGATAGTTCAGTTCTTGATTCTTCTACAATGTACTGTTTCCATTACTACACAGGCCTGAACCAGTTACCTTTTCCCATGCACAAAGAATTGATGCTATTAAAAAGAAAAAGAGGAATAAATAAATTATTTTTAACAAAATAAGTTACAAGAAGCTTAAATCCCTATCACTCTCTGTCGAAAATTGCTGCAATTGGACTTCTTACAGTGTACTTTGATGAAATCCAGGTGAGGGATCCTTGTTCAGACATGGAGTTTTTAGCGGATGATGACAATCTTGTAAATGTAACTTCATAGGTCAACTTCTGATTTGTCTTTGAGAAACTCAGAGTTGTTGGATTCACTGTGACATCAACGCCTTCTGGAGGAACAACCTTGACAGTGTAAATTGAATTGGCCTCGCCAACGTTCGTTACTGTTCTTGTGTACTTCTGAACTGTTGATCCAAACAGAACTGAAAAGGATGGATAGTTCAGTTGTGATTCTTCTACGCTCGATTCTTTCGAGCAATTCACGGCCTGATGTACGATTATGGCAACCTGTCTGTTTGTGTAATTCAAACCACAAAGGTAAGGGATGTAATCTTTTGGCTCAATGTCATAAATCAGGCCTGGATTATTTGCACCGGAAGGATTAACATGGCCTGATCCTACGGCGAAAACATCAGCTGGAAGTTGTCTTTCATCTTCAATGGGATTCTTCGCAAGATTCGTGAGATAAGCTGTAGTCATAATGGCAGACTTAATGGCCGCTGGAGACCAATCAGGATGTGAACTTCTCAACAATGCCGCAATGCCACTGAGGTGAGGGCATGACATTGAGGTGCCTGAAATCACATTGAAGGTGGATTTCGTGTTTGTGATGTTTTCAACTGATTCAGGCCAGGCAGCCAGGATACTCACTCCAGGGCCAATTATATCAGGCTTCAGAATTCCAGGGCTAGCCATGTTTGGACCCCTGGAAGAAAATGAAGAAACCTGAGGAGCATGATCATCTCCAATGATTGTCCCTTTGAATGAGATCGCAGCTGTGGGCGAGCTCGTCGATCTAACGTACGCGATTAGCTTCAACCGATCAGCGTAAGTTATATGAGTAGCAGGAAGAACATGAGCTTCAGCTCGGGTGCTGTAGCCAAATTCCTCAGGGTTGATGATGATCATCCCAACTCCACCAGCAGCCTTCACATTTCTTCCTTTAGCTATTGTTGATATGGCACCAACTTCACAAACTGCAATTTTGCCTTTTACTTCACTGATGTTTCTCAATGCAGATGTGCAATACCGATCAGCATCTGGATCGCTTTGGTTCACACCAGGGAAGTAAATAGGAAATTGAGTTGAAGGAAAATCTTTCGGCTGATAAAGCGATTCGCCATCGAGTTGTTCTTTGTTTCCAAGAACAGCAGTTGAAGTTACTTTCCTGTCAATAGTACTCGCACCAACAGTGAGAATCCAGGGCGCTTCGTTCGACAGGGAACCGCTCGTTGGACCGCTGTTGCCTGCCGAGCAGCTCACAAAAATGCCCTTTTCCATGGCACTAAATGCGCCAAGTGCAATGTTGTCAGCATAAAATGGCTCTGAACTTCCACCAAGGGAGAGCGAAAGCATGTCAACTCCATCATCAATTGCAAGATCCATGGCGGCCAAAATGGCGCTTTCGGAGCATCCAATGTCGCATACTTTGTAGATTGCCAAGTGAGCAAGAGGCGCAATACCAACAGCCGTGCCATTTGCATTTCCAAACACATTAGCGCCCCTGACATAGTTTCCTGCAGCAGTGCTCGCAGTGTGCGTACCATGACCATTATCATCAACTGGTGAACCATTTCCATTTTCGAAAAACCTTGCACCAATCAATTTGTTGTTGCATACTGAACTGGAATTGAATTCACACTTTCCTTTCCACTTAGCAGGCGGAGGAGGCACCCCGTCATCGCGAAACGACGGGTGGTCCGGCGTAATCCCGGTATCAAGAACTCCAATTATAACCCCTTTACCATAACTCGATTCTTCCCAGAATCCCATGTTTTGGTGCAACCCCAAGAAATTAGGAGTATGAGTAGTGTGCAAAGACAGCATTTTCTGGGGTGTGGCAGATACAAATCCAGGCTTCTTTTCCATACTTTTCACATCCTCTGCTGATAATTGAGCTGCAAAGCCTGTAAAAACGTTGTGAAAAGAATAAACCAGACGGGGCGGTTTAGAATTCGATTTGGCAAGAGTTCTTGGCAAGAAAGATCGATACCAAGCATCAAGATCATCATTGGAAACAGAGTTTTGGGAAGCAAGTCGAGTTCCATCAATCTGATAAGGTAACTCAACATGAACAATATAAGTCTCTAAAGCAGCAGAGATTTCCAAGAACTCAACACTGGTCAGCACACACAGCAAGGTGACAACAAGGTGCATCATCAAGCCCATATTTAGACACTAACAGAACAGAATTTCAGTGAGTGGGATCAGAAGGAAAAGATCAAGAACTGATGAGTGGGTTCTGAAATAAAGAATCTTGATTGGGTTTTGCACTAAGAATTCTGGGTGGAAAGGGTATTTATAGGGAGAAGAACCAATGATATTGTAGTGGAATTTTTGCTGGGCCATTTGCGCATTATTGGAGTTTTTTTTTGCCGCATTCCATTTTCCACGATGCATCCTTCCTATTATCATAAGACTAATTCAGTCAGATTTTTTAAGGATGAAACCAAGTTTTAGAGTTGAGTAATATATTTTAATCAAAATTGTGCACGATCTTTTACGTTGTTATTCAATCGTTTGAACTTTGTTCTTACAATAATTGACCAAACAAAAGTTACCATAGAGAAGGGAGAAGATAGGGGGCATGCCATGAATTCAACCTTTTAATTAACAGCACTTATAATGGAAGTTACCTAAGGATCATATTCATTTTCCACATTGTAGAAAATTGTGAAATCGGCTAAATGGTTCTTCAATTATGATCAAATTAGGAGTTACGCGGCATGCAACATTGTTTCACCGTATATATAAATTTTGATTATTTTTATGTGTATATTCACCGTATCAGTCAGTTGAATTGAATGTTCAAATTTTCTAATGATATAATGAAGCAATTGGCTACGTGGGGCACTAAATTTGAGAGAATATAACTTTCTAATAAATTTTGTATGATGAATTGTATTTACCTTGTTAACTATCTAAATTCATAACAATCTTCCTAGATTAATAGAAAATGAGCAAAGTTATTGTCAAAAACATTTTTATTGAGTTAAAAATCATTAAAAAAGTTTAAACTAACAACCAGCCAAACTTATTTTGATCGAAAATCGCTAAGTTTATCTATTTTTAACATTTTTTTATGATATTTTATTTCCATTAATGGAAGTAAATATAATTGTTATTAATGGCTTGACCAATCACATTAAAATAAATATAATTCATCCAAATTTAAAAAACAAAATATAGAGGTCAAATTGTTCAAATGGATACTATATTTAGCAATCCAATTAAGTAAATTATTGAGTACTAGATTCGGGTTTTACTATAAAATGAATGCTGACTTGAGAAGAGAACGTTTGATTGAACAAATATTATTATTTGGAGACAAAAGACTTTGATATGGTCGCACCTCAAAATGTTGACTGGACATTGTTTCAAAATACGGGGAAAAGGAAAAGTATAAGAGATGATGAGATGACTGATTTTTTGCAAATAAATAATACGAAATGCTTTTTAATTTTTCTTCTCACCCAACAAACACATTTATAAAATTTATCAAATTCAGTACCGGTAATTTATTTCAAAAAAATCGTTAATCACATCATAATCAATAATATTCGTAACCCTAATTTTATTTTTAAATCGAACTTTCAAATATGTGACTCAAATTATAATTTGGTTTGAAGAAAAAAAAAAAGTATGATAATAAAATCACGGCGTCTATGGTGGCAGTCGTTTCAGTTCTTGGTAGTCCATTAATTAAATGGTGTTTGATTTTTGTGGTGTATGTGTATCCATCCACCATTGTTATTCTACCGCTTTTGACTGAATCCAGTATTTTTTTTAATTATATTTACATCCTTTCTGATTTTATCAAATTATCAATTGTCTTTTAAAATTTTTTACAACTATTAATACCTATTTGACCAAACTCAAACATCATAAAATATTAAAAAATGAAAAAATTTAACGATATTTTATCAATTAAAAAATTTTATCTTTTAATATAATAATAATATTTACGTTAACATTTTTGTTTTTTTTTTTGTCGATCAAGAAGTTAGTTGTTATTAATTTAAATAATTAAGAAGAATATACGTTATTTTTTAAATTTGAGAGGAGTATTAGTAGTTTAACCGCAGAATCCAATACTCATTTAATTGTTCAACTTAATTATCATTATTTTGGGAATATTTCAAATCCAAGACCACCAACATCCTCTAGCTCGTTGACAACTCAGTTCAAAAAAAAAAAAAAAAAAAAATTTACCCTTCTGATCATGATAGTTTGATCGAATTCCTAATACATTTAAGATTATTTACAATTATATTTACCTATAACTCACACAATCTCATAATAATTAATTCTTAATTAATAAAAAACAAAGATATTAATATAACCATTTATTGAGTTAAAAAATTATTTAAAAAATTCTTTTTAATAAGAAATCGTCATCGTTTAACAGGTTCGTAGGTATAATATGTGAGGCCAATCACGCAACTGATGACTTGGTTTATTAGAACATTATCTAATCGAATGGCTTAAAACCCATTTCTGAGTTATGAAAAGATTGACTTTTTACCAATAAAATAATAAAATAATCGATAACAATGATTTTCTTGACGATTATGACGTGTAAATATTGTATTTTTTATTTATCGCTTTTTGAATTATTATTTTATATTTATTTTTTAAATAAAAATTAAATAATAAAAAATAAGGATATTTTATTGAATAATACCAAATAGCTAGATACCTAAGTTGACGATCATTAGGTTAGTTCGGTGAAGCCTTATCTTGATGTAATAAAAACTTTAATAATAATAATTCCTTAAATGGAATAAAAATTATTAAAAACACCGACCAAACACCAAAACATACACCTACAATCGTCCACTAATTAGCCCAGTGTTTCTTCTAGAAGCTTTATTATCCACCCAAATTACGTCATGTCAGGAAGTGGGCCGGGCCGGGCTTTCACTGAGCTCCACTTCTCACTCACAATTAGTACTCCCTACGTGTTTGTTTTATAAAATGTTCAAAAATTACCTACAAATTTTAAAATTTTAATTATTAGTTAATTTAAAATGTATTATTAGTTTTTATTTTCATTAAAATTTTTATTATTAAAATTAAAAATATGTAATATATTATTATTAAAATAATTTTACCCACTTTTTAAAATGTATTACCTAAAAAATGAGAGATAGTATCATTTTCAAGGTCCACGTAGGTCGTCTACTAAACGTGTGAGGGTCAATTCTTGTTATTTTTACCTTTGAGTGCAGTCAAGACCAAATCATACTGTTTAAGGGAGGTGCGCTATGCTTGAATACTTTCGAATTAGAATCGAAATACATATTATAGAAGTGGAAGTAATATTTGTTTAATTATTTGAAATTATTATCATTTTGACATTTATTTTACTGAAAGAATTATAATTAAAATATTATAATATAAATATATATATATGTGAGTAATTGTGGGATTAGAATGGTCTCAAATTTGTTCTATGATAATCAATATATTAGAGTGAGTAATATGTGCGCGTTCATTTTAACTCTATATTTTAGTTATATATTGTATAACAATTATATATTATGAGAAGAAAAAAATAGTTTTATGATTGGCACTTTTAAAATTAATATTCAAATAATACCATTATTATCAAAATAATAAAATATATCTTTTTTTGGGCCCTCCTAGGTATAAATTATTCTAGGTCCTTCACATTAAATAAATAGATTACATTTCAGCGGGCGTTAGGTTTCTCCAACGTTATAGAATGGAGGAGAGGAATGTGTCTGGTATAAGGGATTTAGGAATGGGAATTTTTGGATTAGTGTAAAAATTATGGCAGTGGATCATACCTGACAAAGTTTTCATTTACAATATTGGCCCAACTTGAAAAATGAGTCCAAATGAATTGATACTAATATAGAAGTTGTATATAATGATAGAGGCCGACCTGGGTGAGATAGGCAAGAGGTAGCTTGCTTCTAAGTCGGCCAGAAGGAAGAGATTTTTACCGCTGCTGCTTGGATTCAGGTGACGGAATAAGACGATCAGAAGCGACTAGCAATTGAGGTCGAAGTTTGGCTCTACCGATAGGCTAGTAGTAAGATTAGATACAGCGAAATGCTTACCGAGTGTGAAGGAAATGGCTTTCGCCACGTGAATCATTTGCAGGGGAACTTGCACGTACGGTTCTTAGAGGGAAAGCTAGTTAGGGTCCAATCTCTATGGGAGGTTCTGACACTGTATGGAGATTTGGTGATTTTGATTTTGCTAATGAGCCTAAACAATTTGCGACATAATTTCCTTCCTTATGTATGTGATGCACCTTGTGACATAATCTTCTTATATCATTTTAATTTTAAATTGGATGTTCGTATTGGATTATAAATTTATCATGATATTAGAATAATGTTTGAACTTGTTGTCTGGATCTATTTGCATGAGGAAGGTTTTGATTTATGGGTTCGGGCTTTTTGTCTACACCTGTTTAACTGATCCGACAGTATATTCAATGTTTATCCATAATTTGATATTTGAGTTTAAGATAAAAGTCCATAATTCAAGGAGTCATTAAAAATATTAAAGTGCATAATAAAATCAAATTATGCCAAGTTTTGTCAATTATTTTAAGTAAAAATAACCCGTCATTATCTTTTTACTCATCTCATCTTCACATAACGTTTCAAATGTTGTTACCTAATAACTTTATTTAATTATGAATATCATCAAAATAATTTACATAACCAAATAAATATTTCTGAGTAACTTTATAATAATACATATCGACAGAGAGTTTTGCTCAAAAATTTGACACATGTATGGCTAGAATTTCAAATGCAAATGTGCTCAAAAGTACAAAAGTCTAAGAAAATGGATTGATTTTGTATAGGTGAATGTGGTCGATGTTTTAAGGAGAAGGTTAAGTAAATAAGAGGATACAAAAGGTGGCGAGGAGGAATCAGATCCACCTCATGCATGCATGCATCCGAGATTATCCCATTTCGCTTTCGGCCATAAACGTAAGAAAATCGACAATATTAATGTTCTTTCTCTCTCACACACAAAAATAATTTTTATTTTATAATTAGGGCTTTGGTATTATCTCATGAATCAGGATAATACATTTCCACGCAAGTTTATCCCATAATTTAACACATTCTCACTTGTTGTCGCATTCATGAATATTTTCTTTCAACTTAGCTTTTACACTTAAATTTTATTATTATTCTCACATAAAATATTAAAAATGAAATTATAAATATAATTATTTATTAAGATATAGTGGGTATTTTTTTCTTAATGCACTCTTTATTCCCCCCCCCCAAAGAAATCATGTTAATTTTTAAATAAATTTATATCGAACGAATTAAGATAAAATTTAAAATATATAAAACGGGTTGATCGACTTTAAAATGGGTTACTCAATTTAAATCACGAATTAATTTGTTGGGTTTAAAATTTGGCCCGCAACTAATCCACTAGATTAAATATCGATCTATGACTTAACCAACGAATTATTTAACATATTTTATCCCACAAACTAATGAATTGAATTTCGGTCAAGACTCAACCCGGGCCTGCAAAATCTTTGGTTCATACAAGTCTATACCATCTTCCTTCGATTTCATAATACTATTAAAAGTGAATGGTATTTTAAAAAATAAAAGGAAATAATAATATTACTTCTGTTTTAAAATAATATTTTTATTGTTTGAATTAAAATAATATAAAATAAATAAACTATTTTTTTTTTAGGATGGAGATAATATATATATTAAAGGGGTGGTCCTAATAGTAAAGAGCATCTGAGATAGATTTATAGGTAAGGTAGTGAATATTGGAATGAAAAAAGAATGTGGAAGAAAAGCATTGCCTCCAAAGTAGTAAACATTCATACATAACATAATATATTTATATATATATATTTAAATTAAATAAATAAAAGCTAGCGTATTCACTCCAAAAGAAGAATCCACGCCACGCAACCCTATTTCAATTTCCCCCCTCCCTTTTTTTTTTATTGCGAAATTCCTAAATTGCCCTAGTATCTACACTTTTGGACTTGCCTCATGTTATAATTGTTTCCTTTGACACTACAAAATGACCTAATAACGTTTTTATTATTCGTCATTAGCAACCCTAAATGTTGAAGTTAATTTACTAGTAGGTATTTCTGTCTAGGTGTAGGTAGTCTGTATTTTTACATATATATTTATTTCACAAAATTTTTCTTTGAGACAGTGTTCAAATCGTTATGTCTTTTGTGTGAGTTAGAATTTATCCGACAAGGAATTTCTTTACCTTATAACCGTTATAATTATGACCGCCATCCACCAGAGTTAAGGTCACAACGTCCCTATCATTAGATTACCAACTTTTTGATCTTTCTGCACTGGGCACTGGGTAGACGTCAACCATATATATTTATATATATATATATATATATAAAGTTGTTTGATTAACTTTATTTGTTTTTATATCAACAAAACTCTCTCCATTCCATGTTAAAGATGGAATGGTAAAATAGTAAATAAATTAATAAAATATTTCTTTACTAGAATAAATAAATTTTATTTAATTTGGAACTAAGCTATGAGAAGGAAATAGGGTGAACTCTTCAATACTATCCTTTTTTTTCTTATTTATTGTTCATTTATTATCATTTTATTACTTTTTTATTAAAATATTTTTATTATTTATTTAATTAAAAAATAAAGTACTTTAGTAAAAAGATAACAATAATAAGAAAAATGCTGTATTTAAAAACCCCATATATAAAGAAAAGGGTAGTAGTGTCAAAAGATTTAAAAGGATTGTAAAAAAGCAAAGCTTGTAATTAGCTCACTCCTCCCCAAAACTTTTTTCTTCCCACTCTCATATTCTAAACTTTTCCTTAACCACTAAGCCTTCTTCTCCTTCTTCTTCTTCTCAAATTTTCTTTTCCATTTCTGCAACACTTACCAAGAATCAAGAACACAGGCCTACCAAGCTATGTGCCCCTCAATGGCAGATGGAGATGCCTACAACACCTCCAAACCAAAAAAGCTGACCTCAGAAGTCTCACCAAGCCATGAAAATCAAAGTAAGTATTTCAATCAGTTCCTCTACAAAGCCATAATTGTAGCAATTTTCCTAGTCATAGTTCCTCTTCTTCCTTCCCAAGCTCCTGAATTTGTTAACCAGAATCTCCAGTACTCAAGAAGTTGGGAGCTTCTTCAGCTTATCTTTGTAGGCATAGCTGTTTCTTATGGCCTTTTTAGCAAGAAAAATGATGAAACTGATAAAGAACAGAGTAGCCCTTCTGCTAAGTTTGATAATGCACAATCCTATGTTGCTAGACTTCTTCAGGTTTCATCAGTTTTTGATGATGAGACTGAAAGTACTTCAGTTTCTGATGATAATAACAAGATTCAAACATGGAGTTCTCAGTATCACAGAGGGGAACCGATGGTGGTTGTAGCTGAAAAAAGCCCTGTTCTTGATAAACAGAATGCTGCTGCTTCAAGAATTGATGAAAAGCCTTTGCTTTTGCCTGTTAGAAGCTTGAAATCTCGTGTTTCTGAGCTTTCTGAGAGTGAAATCATGCGTGAAAACAGTGTCAAGAATAGTTCTATTAGCCGGGCGAGTTCGAATTCGGGTTCTAAACGATTTTCCAGCAATTCAGGGAAATCAAGAAACGGGGACTTTGATGAAAACCTGGAGGCAAATGTTGTTCTTCGTTCTCCAATTCCATGGAGATCAAGATCAGGAAGAATGGAGATGATGATGGAAGATGAAGATGGAAATGGAAATGACCTCACTTCATATTCTCTGCCTCCTGCTGCTGATGATTCTGAACTCAAAAAGTTCCAATCATCTCGTTCATCTAAACATGATTCTGCTTCATTTTCATCAAACAGGTCATCTTCATCCAAGAAACTGTCTCCTTCCCACTCATTTTCATCTGAATCTCAAGCAAAGAGTGTTGAGGATTTTGTAAGGAAAAAGATTTATGTGATGTCATCGCCTCCTCCAGCTCCTCCTCCTCCACCACCACCTCCATTTTACCGCAGATCTCCGCTCGAGAAATCGAATTCTAGCCTCGTGAGCAGTCAGGTTTCAGCTCAGAAAGAGTTGAGAAGAAGTGTTAGAAGTGTGCCAAATGAGTTCAATGATGCAGAAATTGAAGGGTTGGGAAGAAGAACAAATTCAGGCCCAGAGTTAATAAGATCCAGGGCTTATCAAAATGATGTTTCATCAATTGGGAAATCTGTCCGAACAATCAGACAAGCTGAACCAATGATGAAACCAGTCATGGAAACTGAAGCAATTTCCATGGAGAAAAGAGAATTCACTAACAAGCTGATGCGGGAAACCGCCCCGAAGTTCAGGAAAATGACTTCTTCAGAGCTGCAAATGGCAGAGAAAGAAGAATACATCGAAAAGGTGCTGGTGGAAACAGACGAAAGTTCTGAGGCTCAAACTGAAGATGATGATGATTACTTTGAAGAAAGTGTGGGAAGTTCAGGCAATGAAATCCCTGCAAATTCAGATCATAATAATCCAGCAGATGAAGGCCCTGATGTTGATAAGAAAGCTGATGAATTCATAGCCAAATTCAGGGAGCAAATCAGGCTCCAAAGAATACAATCAATCAGGAGGTCAACTGAGCAGCATGGTAGAAAACAACCCTGGTAACCATTTCTGGAGTTTGCTGTTCATCTCCAATATTGTTTTCATGCTTTCATTTCACTTTTTTTGCCATTTTTTTTTTCTCCCCCATATTCATGGTTACTATACTACCAGTACAGAGAAATCTCAAAATGAAACAGAAGCTATGCAAACTTGATATTATTTCATGGCTATCATCTTATCTTAACTTAATTTTAGCTATGTGCTTTCAGAATTGATGGCATTTTACTGTCTTTTGCCACTCTATATTGAAATTTAATGTCTTGTCAAGAAGAATTCAGTGTTTGTTTCAATCCAAAAAAGGCAAAGATACGGTTATATTTACGCACTTCAATTTTTTGCCTTGTCTACAACAAAAAATATGACTACATGGTTCATCATTCTATATCCAAGCCAGGTTCTTGAGTACAGAAATGAAGTGATTTAGAACCATTGGACATGAAATACAGGCATCCCATCAATACTGAATCTTTCTAAACTTCCTCCCAAAATCACAATCTTGTTTGTTTTTCGTAAGTAGGAGTCTGAAATTTGCAGCTAGTGAGCCCTAAAGTTGTGCTATAGAGCACGATCGTTCTAATGATTTTAAAACCTTAAGACAAAATAATAATGATGGACTCTCTTTTAATGTTATTCGAGTTTAATTGTCTGATCTATACAAAAGACCGAAATCTACAAATCAAAAGTAAAACTAGAGATAGAAAAAAAGAATTTAACCTATTATTTTAATTATACCTTAATAGTATATAAAATTTTTGGACCTGGATGATCGCACTTAGTGCCTACCCTTTGGGGCTGCCTGTATATGAGCAAAAACATCAAGCAAACTAAGAATCAGTTTCCCATGAGCAAATTGCATGATAATGAATAATGGAATCTAGTCTTCCATCAGGTTTAAGGCATTTGGGGACCTTTGATTTTGTCAATGATGGGCAGTAAAACTCTAAGAAGAATCAACTTATAGAGATGCTTTATTCCAAAATCTTTGCAGTGGGATTACTGGATGGATATCATGTGCCTGCAACTTATTTAAGAATATGCTGACCTTGAACAAAAAGGTGGCTCCCAAGAAAATTATTATGCTTTCCTTTAGGCCTCATACTTTGTGTTCTTTTTTGAATCACAATTCAGAGGAGGATCTGAATTAGCCTGTGCTGTCAAGAAATATGGACAAAGAAAGTTTTTGGGTTTTTCTCCAACACTGAAATGAATGATAAGAAAATGAAAACCAATCTACAATACATGTGCCAACTGTACAAATGAAATCTTACCTTGGAATGGTGAGAAAATGAGAGAATTGCCGACCTTGTGACTCTACTAGTAGTAAATAAGTCTTTTTCGAGATTTGCTCCCCGACTTATAGTATTATTTTAATTTAATAAATATCGTTATTGTATCGGGAGGGAAGAAATGAGCATATGTTTCAAAGATGTAATCCTTAATTCACAAGCTAATATTATTGTATTATGGAGGGTGTGATTCTTGTAATGATGGGAATGGATCAAATCGGATAAAATCAATGACAATTTGGATCAAATCGGATCGTTCGGATCATGGGATCAATTCACTTAACTCATTTGCACGGCTCAGGATACTCTGTGACACTTCTATGTGACAAATTTTAATTACTTTATGTATATATTATATTTCATGTTCATTTATATCCATTCACAAGATATAGTTTTAATTGATTATTTTTATTTTTATAATTTATTTTTTTCAGAATTATTTTATTTTTTATATATTTTTGAGAATTTTTTAACAATAAAAATTATATTTAATAATTTAATATGCCCTAACCCTCAAAAAAAGTGAACCCGTTGTGTTAAAAAATATAAGAGTGTAAATGATTATGTATTAAATGAAAATCAATCGAAAATACAATATATACACAAAATAATTGGAATTTGTCACAGGGAGTGTCACATAAAAGTGTCACAGAGGATCCTGAGCCCATTTGCACCCTTTTCTATTTTCTTCTAGAAAAATTATAATTTAATTTATTTAGTTAAAATAAATATAAAAATATGACTATTATTTTTATAAAAGATGTGAATTTTTAAAAAATTGGAACATAAAACGAGTCCGTTTACGGTGGTACTATAGGAGTAGGATGAATTTTACTCCTACTTACTGTAGCGCGCTACAGTGACGCGCTATAGTTTCGCGCTACAGTAACGCGCAACAGTTTTTTTTTTTTTTTGACGCACAAACTTTTTAAAAAAAATACCTTTTTTAAAAAAAAATTCTTTTTTTTAAAAAAAAAATACTTTTTATAACAAGGAAAATCAGATCAGGATTATATAGACATCAGATGAGAGAATACAAGAGATCAGATCAACAGACTATAGATATCAGATCAAGAATATAAAAGAAATCATACAGTAGAACTAAAATATAATTAACAAGAGAGATCAGATCAGGATTATATAGACATCAGATCAGCGAATACTTGACATCAGATCAACAGACTATAGATATCAGATCAAGAATATAAAAGAAATCATACAGTAGAACTAAAACATACTTAAAAAGGGAGATCAAATCAACAGACTATAAACATCAGATCAACGTATACTTGACATCAGATCAACAGACTATAGACATCAGATCAAGATTTTAAAAGAAATCACACAGCAGAACTAAAACATACTTAACAAAGGAGATCAGATCAGGATTATATAGACATCAGATCAACTCATACTTGACATCAGATCAACAGACTATAGACATCAGATCAAGATTTTAAAAGAAATCACACAGCAGAACTAAAACATACTTAACACAGCAGAACTAAAACATACTTAACAAATGAGATCAGATCAGGATTATATAGACATCAGATCAACTCATACCTGACATCAGATCAACAGACTATAGACATCAGATCAAGATTTTAAAAGAAATCACACAGCAGAACTAAAACATACTTAACAAAGGAGATCAGATCAGGATTATATAGACATCAGATCAACTCATACTTGACATCAGATCAACAGACTATAGACATCAGATCAAGATTTTAAAAGAAATCACACAGCAGAACTAAAACATACTTAACACAGCAGAACTAAAACATACTTAACAAAGGAGATCAGATCAGGATTATATAGACATCAGATCAACTCATACTTAACATCAGATCAACAGACTATAGATATCAGATCAAAAATATAAAAGAAATCATACAGTAGAACTAAAATATACTTAACAAGGGAGATCAAATCATGATTATATAGACATCAGATCAGAGAATACAAGACATCAGATCAACAGACTATAGATATCAGATCAAAAATATAAAAGAAATCATACAGTAGAACTAAAATATACTTAACAAGGTAGATCAAATCATGATTATATAGACATCAGATCACAAAATAGCAGACATCAGATCAACAGAATTTAGATATCAGATCAAAAATATAAAAGAAATCATATCATACAACAAAAACGTCCATAATATGTATCATAATAGCTAAAAATAACAAAAGAAATGAAGGTACTGTAGCGCGCGGAACTGTAGCGCGTTACTGTAGCGCGCGCGGAACTGTAGCGCTACTGTAGCGCGCTACTGTAGCGGGGTAGGAGTAAAATTCATGGTGGTCCTATAGGACCACCATATAAATTACCACATAAAACTGGTATACATTTTTTTTTTAAGATGTCCAAAAAAATAGTTTTAAAAGCCCAAAAAAAATTTAATAATTTGGAGTCATTTTGGATCAATCTAGAAAAAAACGGTTTAATTCAATCCGATCCAAATAAATTTGTCCAAATGAGGTATGAACCAAACCAATCCAAATCATTTATATTGATTCGGATTGGGATGGATCCATGGATCATCTTATTTTCCCACCAGAGAAGAACACATTGGAACCACACTTTATTCATCTTAAACTTCTCAATTTAAAGCCAAAAAGAAAATCTTTCTGACCACAAATTTCTTTGATGAGGCAAATGATCAACTTCACATCAAGTTATTCCTAGGCCAAGGCCCAGCCCTTCAAAACTCAGTTGGACTTTGAAGAATTCGCATTATGGATCAAATCAATTATCTTTCTTTTTGGGCCAATCAATTCTGAAGGGCCTATAAAATTTATAAAAGGACTGAATTAAAGTTAGCAAAAGAACAAAAATATATTGCACGCCAAACTGTCAAATTCCCAAAGCATCCAAAGCGGATTATATAAGATTTTTCTTTTGAATCAGTACTTTTTATCGCCTTAACTTTCTGTCTTTTCTTTCTTTTCTTCTGTCTTACTCTTACTACAACTACATTTGATTCCTTAGCTATGGTCATTCAATTCAAACTCCTTTTATTACTTCTTAACCAATTTCTAACCCTATTTTTTTCTTTCTTTCTTTCCTCCTAATTGGAATAAAGTTAATATATTCACATTAAACGGTTCGTCAAATTCAACGTAAGACAAAAATTTATGTGATTATAAATCTCAGAATCGAATTTTAAAAATATAATTGTTTGAAATAGTAAAAGATTGTTGATTGACCTAATGCTTCTTCTTGGTCATAACCTATAGATCATGTTGGTTAATGGACCTAGTAGTCTCTCCATGATCATGTAGGTTAATTAGAAATCTTGAATTCAAATCTTAAGAATACGGCTGTGTTTGAAGTGGTAACGGTTTGTCAACCTAATGATTCTTCTTATTTAACCTAAAGATTTTTTTTTCTATCAATCGACTTGGTAGTATTTATTATTTTTAAAAAATTTTCCTAAATTCCCAATTTATTTAAAATATAAAGTTAATTTTACTTAAACTGTAAATACGATTCAATCACTAAAATCAAAACTTACCAAATCTTTTTTTCTTATATAAATATATGTAAGTTTATAATAATTTTCTAAACTGATTTAAATTTTATGAAACAATTCTCACGTATTATCCTAATAACCAATAATAATGACTTGCAAGTACATGAGAGCGATTGTGAGGAGTGATTATGGATATATAAATGTAACATATCGTTGTTTGATGTGTACTATTAGGCCATTAGTCTTTATTACGTTAGCTTCACTTCCAAGTTCCTAATTATAGTAATTATCAACATGACTCGAAAAAGGAATTTCTTCATAAGGGAAGCTTCTAAATATAGTCAAGATGTGAGACTTGGAAAATTCTTATGAAATACAACTTCTGGAATGTAATAATAGTCGGGTATTGTTTTGATTTAACAAACAAAAAATAAAAATAAAAAACACATAATAAATTACTTTCTAGTCATAATAACCCAGTCAATACTCTAATACTTTAACTTTCCACTATTTTCCTTAAGCTTAGCTAACCTTAAGAACCCTAAAAAGTCGAAAAATTATACTTTTTTTAAGTCAATAATCGAACTTTGTTCTCACACGTGAATACTTTAAAAACTCTAAAAAGTCAAAAAATCAGAACTTTGTTCTCACACGCTATTACGAATATTACGAATAGGATATAAATATATGATAATAGTCAAAAATCAAATTATCTACTAGCCTTAAATAGGATTTGACTAAAATATGTGACATATATTGAGAGAGAAAATGCTAATGAACATTTGATTAACTTCCATTTAATAAGAAATAGAACACACTATTCTTTACATTTCATGTCTCTTCTCACCCCATTATATATTCCTAAAATAAGATGAGGAAGAGAATTAGTACTAATTTTTTTTAGACTAATCTAATAGTCAATCACTAATGGTAAATTAATCAGACCATAAAATGGGGTCAAAATTAAAAAAAAAAAAAAAAAAAAAAAAAAAAAAAAAAAACCATATTCTAGACCCACAAAATCCACGACTTCAACTACCATATCTTATATTAGACCCCTCCAAAATAGTACACTAAGTATTTGACAAAAATCCCACATGGATTCTCAACGCCCAACTGTTCTAAAAATTGGAAAAGTTTGACCATTTTTTTGATGAAAATCATGATCGGCTGTGCAAAGCATCAAAAGGGCGATGTGGGATTGGAGTGTTGGCGGCCCAGGGGTTGAACGGCATCTGCCTGGGATGCGTCGGAACCACGGCACCATGGTTGTGGTGGTGGTGGGGTCTGTGATGATCGACGGATGTCTGGGCAGCAGCAGTTGGCGTTGATGATGGTGGCTGCGGCTGCGGTGGCGGTGGTGGTGGAACAGCCACGCGCTCGCAAGAAGGGCACATGGTGAGGGTCGTCGGAGGTGTCATTTGCATGTAGAACTGCGGCGATAGTTTGAGTGCCCGGAGTTCTTGGACCTCTTTTTGTAGCCGCCGGTTTTCCTCCGTTAAGCTTTCACAACATCTCTTTAAGTATTCACAATCAACTTCCGTTTGCTTCAACTTTGTCCTGTTTCAAGAATCAAATCGAACCCACCGTTAATAAACTATACCATTCCACAAGAAAACTTGCATTAAAAGTATGCCAATATAATTGATCTATGATTTGGTCAGAAATTCCCGTTTTGCGTCTCAAAATAATAGTCTTGTTTGAGATTTTTTTATGCAGAAAACGCCAACTTTTTCATAATAACCATCCAATATTTAGGGAATAATTAGAGGATGGAAAAAGCATAATACTAATGCAAGGCAAACACGGGTGAATCATCATGTCTCTAGTCTAAGTAAGATCAAAGGTTCCAGTTCCAAAGTGGGTGAGTACTACTAATGTGTGTAATGTGGGATCATTTGCTAACATTAATTTTTCCACAAACGCGCGCGTGGGTGAACACGCGCTATTATATGATTGTGGACACCTGATGATCATGTATGCATGATGATGTGCAGATAAGATTTGTTGGGCACACTTATACGGCCTTCCTGAAATGCCCTTTAGAAATAAGCAAAATTTCTCACCTTGCCCTTCGGTTCTGGAACCACACCTCTACTTGGCGAGGCCTAAGTCCAAGTCTTTTAGCCAAAGCCAACTTTTGTTTCTGCAGATCGATCAAAAGAAGAGAAAAAAACACAGAAATCAGCATCTATTTTTTCAGAAAATTAAGAATTCAATTCAGTTTTTTTTTGTCACTACTGCTTACAGGATTGAGAGTATTGTGTTCTTTGAAGCTTTCTTCAAGAATGGCGGATTGATCTTTAGAAAGTCTGAGCTTTTTCCTGGAGTTGTCACCGTCTTCTTCGTCGCTTATTCCTCTAGAAGATGTCCTCTCCAGGTCGAGATCTTCACCATTTGCTTCTCTTTCACTTCTTTTCCCGCTTATGCTAGACAGAGTACTGTTCGGAGATGAAACTCCGGCCTCCTCTTCTGCATCAGCGGTGGCCGCCGGCAGCCGATTCACATCAATCCCTTTTAGAAACGTCCTTGTTTCCACCCTGCATGCCTCTAAATTTCGATCTGTAACAAAAAAACCCACAAAAATCAGCAATTGATCATGAGAAGAATATCCCAAAACAACCCCAAACAAAAACAAGAAAAAAGCTTTCTTTTTTCCATTTTCTTTACATAAAAATGGGAATCTTGAGAAAGCTAATAATAAAAAGGGCTGAAAAAGATCTTGAAGATCAGCTCTCACAAACCAACCTGATGAAGAAGGAAAGACATGATCAGTACTAGTCCAAGGAGTTTTCTGCTGCAGGAGATGAAGAGAAAACGGCGAAGAAGAAGAAGAAGGCAAAGCAGGCATGAGATTCAACTGTAATCCATTAGAACTGGAATTAGCTGCTCTGGCAACAGTGCCCTCTTTCTCAGGGAAGCTCAAACTTAAACTCAAACCCAAATCTTGATCTCTTCCCACCATCATTTTTCTCTAAGAAACAAACAACAAACACCTTAACTCCCTCCCAAGTTCTTGATCCAATCTCTTTCAAACCCTTGAACAAAAAACCAGTAAAGATTCAATCTTTATTATAAAAGAACAACAACCCTTGAATCAGAAGGAGCGTGCACAAGGGAAATCTTTGACTATTAAGAAAAAGAGGACGAAGAAAAGGCAGCTTTACAGAATGGAGGTGTGTGTGGTGCAATTGAAGGCATTATATAGAAAGAGGGGAGCAAAGCAAAGGAGGGGCCATTTCTTTTCTCTTAATTTTTCCTTTGATTTTTTTTTTTTTTTTTTTTTTTTTTGGAGAGTCAATCATGTTGATGACAAGCTGTGTCAGGAGAAGGGTACCAATAATCTCAATCATAGCTTTTGCCTCCCCCCAAAATATTACTACTATCAGATCTCTCTCTCAAATGTGAGGCTGTTTTCTTTTGTCGTTTCTTCAATCATCTTTGGCCTTTGTTTTTTAACCTTAACCATAGGTAATAACATAATACCAAAGATAATGACTTCTTGTCCGAATGTCCTACTTTCTACACCATACATCTACCTCCTTGTATTTATATTCTTCTCTATTCAAACCTGAAATGAATCGAAATTTCAATTGCTAGTTAAAAATTTTTAAAAATAAAATCCCTGAATATGTATCGATTTCTAAATTTACATTCTTATTGGAGGAAAAAGAATAAAATAATTTATTGGGTATCTTAGGAAATACTTACTAGGAAAAGGAATCTTGTTTAAGGTAGAAAATTTGTTGGGTAATGTCAAAAAGAATTGTTTTTAAAAAAAGGGTTTGTTGGGTTATGGCTTTGAAGGTAGCTGGCTAATCGGCTTGGATTTATTCGGCTCTGATTTGTTCTTCCACCATACATATTGGGTGCATCTTACCAAGTTTGAATTATTATTGGTACTATTTCTTTGACTTTTTGGGTTGGTTTTTATTGCCACTTTAAAAAAGAAGTACATGGAAAAAAGTCAATGTCATTCCAAGTTTCATAATACCATATGTCACTCTAGATACTATTTTCTCTTTTTCTCTATTAAAATATTAAAAACAGGCTTAAATATTTTTTTTTCTCTCATAATATAAGAGGTATATCGTTTTTGCTCTTCTCCAATTTTAATCCACTAAAATAGTTCCATTTAATTCCTTTTATTGTTAATTTTAATATTGTTAACGAAAAAATTAAAAAAATAGCGATTTCACTCATTTTATCGACTGCTAAATATATTTTTTATTTAATCATAATTTGTACTACATATTGTTCAATTTATTTTATAAGTCGGATCCTTTTTAATCTTCAAATGTAAAATATTGTTAAAAAAAATATTATTTAATTTTTAAAATATATTCGGAGGGAATAAATTGTAAAATTCGTCTCCTTTTTCTTGGTATGTGTCAACGAGCACTTTCAATCATCTTCCCTGATTTCGGCTTGTTTGTCTCATGATACAACACATAAATGTAGTGAAAATAACCAAATTAAGTTCGATTACACAAATTAATATTTTCTCTAGTTTTATTTGAAGATTTTTTTTATTTCCAAAAAATATCTCATCCATATAATACATATAACTGTACTTTTAAAATTTAAATTAATACGATTAATATAATTTATAAATTAAATATAAAAGCATAGTTAAAGTATAGAAGAATAATAGTTTTATATGAATTATACATTATTTGAAATAAAAATATTATTATAAAATAGGAAAAAAAACTACATTCAAGAATTACAAATTTATAGTGAATTATATCTATCTTCTTTATGGATGGGTAAATTACCGATACCTTCTGAGATTTTTAATAATTACATTTGCACTCATTGATTATCAAAATTCAAAATAATCACCTCTTAATTGACAAAAAAAATCGTTAACATAAGTATTTTTATTGAGCCAAAAGATCATTGAAAAAATTTCACACTCACAACCACTCAAACTCATTTTGATCAGAAATCGCTAGTTTTTTATCTTTTGACATTTTTTGATGTTTAATTTCGGTCAAGAGAAATAAATGTAATTCTCCTCAATCTATTAATTATATAAAATTAAATATCTAGAACTCTCTAATGTTGAGGAGGCGAGAGAATATCTAGGTATTATAAGGTTGATTTTTACATTTTGTAAAGGATTTGTTAGCTAGGGAAGAAAAGGTTAGTAGTTGGCATTGAATATTGATGTACCCTAAGACAAATAGATCTATGTCAATCAAATCAATTATAGCAATGTCGAATGACTCGTCCAATTTGAGGCAAATAAGTTATTAACATTAATATATTACTTTTTACATGAGATTGTGACACAAATTATCGGTTTTGTGAAAATTTTCATATGAAATTTGATGCTTTTTTTCTAATTTTATTGTTACCTTTTGACGTTTTAATAACAAATTATTGATATAGTATTTGAGAATACTTTGTTGTTTATTATTTATTTATATTTATATCATAAACACCTTATTTCGGCTTTCGCATTTTTTCACTAAAGGAATATTAAATTAAAACTAAAAGTCAAAGGTTGAGATCGAGTCTAAACCTTGCAAACTAAGGTTGAAGATTAAAGTTGAATGTTGAATAATGAGATACCAAATGATGCGATGGGACTAAAATCTAAATGTTGGATGTTGAGATTGAAGTTTAATAAAAAAAAAATGTCAAATAACATGACTCTTGCTACGTTGAACATAAATTTTAAACACGTAAATTAAAGTTTTAATGTTGAATGTTAAAATTATACGTTAAAGGTTGAGGATCAAATTGAAAACTCAAAATATCTAAAAATAAAATAGTGAATGAAGATCAAGACGTAATAATAACATTAACGGTTGATTTGAATCATAAATTTTCAACACGTACCACTTTTGACCTAAATATTTTTCCTTCGCATTATGATTTTGACTATCATCTCCACCACAATTTCTTCATTTCTTAAAAAAAATTAATAATTTTCGTGAGTAAATTAATTACCGTTGGAAAATAATTGGAATGATGGAATAATATTATTATTGTGTCCGGACCCTGGAGAAGCAAAGTCATGTGATCAGGTATGGTGGCATTACAGTGAACCCAAGTGGGGGTGTTATCACCATGAATGAATCTCACCCGTATCCAACCCATGGACCACACCCCCAACCCGGCCATACCCCCTCGGTACCCAACAAACATGGTTGCCTCCATCATCTTCGTCATCATATATGTGTTGCTCTCACTTGTCATCAATTTTGCATAATTGTTCGAGGAATCCTAGCTATATGATCCAAACCCCTCTCACACGGTTGAAAGCTTAATTTTTATCTTCGTTATTTTTAACAATTGAATTGTATAAAAGATAACAAAGACTAACTAATAAGATCTTAATAATTGTGAAAATGAGTATACGACTTTTATGTATAACAACAAAAACACGTATTTGATGCATTTGAAAACCATCAAATACGAAACAAGAAGTATTACAATATGAGGTCTAGAGTGTTCGACCAAAAATCATCAAAAGTAGAATAAGAATTATTACAACTTGAGATCTTGAGCGTTCGATCGAAAACTATCAAACACAGAACAAGAAGTATTACATCTTGATATCTACAGTGTTCGACTTTAACGTGCAACAACAAAAACAGGTAGCTAGTGCATTCGAAAACCATCAAACGCGGAACAAGAAATATTACAATTCGAGATCTCAAATAATCATAAGAGTGAGTGTTCGATTTTTATATGCAACAATAAAAAATAAATAGCTGATACATTCAAAAACTATCGAACACGGGACAATAAATATTTCGACTTGATATCTATATAGTCATGAAAGTAAGTGGTCCACTTTTGCGTGCAACAAAAAGGACATGCAGCTGATATATTCAAAAATCATCAATTACGGAATAAGAAATAATACTACTTGAAATCTTAATAATCGTGAAAGTAAATGTTCAATTTTTACAAACCATCAAACACGAAAAAAAAATGAAAGGTAATACAACTTGAGATTTAAAGTGTTAAAAAGATATAGTTGATGCATTGGAAAACCTTAAGACACATAACCTCGTGAACAAAATTGTTTCTATTAAATCACTTAGGGTCTGTTTGATATAAGACAAAAGTAATTAGACAAAAGTAAAATAATTTCGATTACTATTTCTTTTTGTTAAAATAGAAACAAAGAAAATCAAATTACTTTAATAAAATGATTATATTCCTTTAATAAATACCTTGCTAATTTATCAAACAAGTCAAAAATAATTAAAACTTTTTAATAATTATTAAGTTATAATATTTCGATTTATTCATTATCTTTTACTTAATCAAACTACCCTTAATCTTATTACAACATAAACGAATAATATAATCGGATCAAAATCAATGAAGAAAAGATCACCAAAAACCAAACCCCCCAATCAATAGAGAGGCTGAATAAATGGGGAAGCAATAATGGTGGTGGGATCCAGTGTGCCCCCAACACATGTTAAAACTGGGCTCGATGGGGCCCCCCAAACACAACCAAAAAACAACAACTCTCCCCCCTAAGTTAGGCCTACACATCAATCAAATCATCACTGATGCCTACTATGATTGGAACAGACGGATAAAACCCATCAGTAAACCACCATTCCCCCATCCATCTGACCTCACCTGATCCCACCCCCTTAAAAGGGTCCCACATTCTCCTTCTCTAATCTCTCTCAAAAATCTTTCCATACTATTCGCTTCGCACGAGGGGGAGCTTCAACGAAAACCTGTGTATTTTTCCTTTTATATGGCTTTTAATTTCACGTTTTTAGCTAGACAACTTTTTCCCTCTTCCTGCGTTTATGTTTTTTTTTTTAAATTAAAATAATATTATCAAAATAAAAATAATCTTATTTTTTAAAAATTAAATAATGATTAATTTTAATGGAGTTATGATATTCTGAATTCCAGCCAATCAAAGGGCTTAACCAAACATGGCCCTAATCTATTTATAGATAATCTAAGAGTACTTTCTCAATCTATTTATAGAAATTGACTTTATCTAGGTGAGCAAGTAGTTGGATTATGAAAAGAGTATATATATATAACAAGGATCATCTTGATTTTATGACAAACTAACGTGGTGGTCCTTTAATTAACACAATTATCCCTAATAAATTTAAGGAAAAATACAAATTTAGTCTCTATAGTATTGTTCAGTGCCAAATTTAGTTTTGAACATTTAGTAGTCACCAAATTTAGTCATAAAATTTTATAATAATTGCACATTTAGTCCTAATAATTTTTTTTACATATTTAATAGTTATTTTTTAATTTTGTTAGTTTATTGTCATGTGACGTACATGTGAATGCCATGTGGACTAATATAATTCAATAGAATGATATGTGAACGACATGTCATCAAATCTGCACGTGAATATAATATATTGAGATGAATATTTTTTAATTGTTTAACTTGGTAAAATTCATGTGCAGTATTGATGATGCGTCGTTCACATGTAATCCCAGTAGTTTATGTTACGTCACATAGCAATGAACTGATGAAATTGAAAAGAAATTGTTAAATCTGTAAAAAAATTGTTATGGGACTAAATATGCTGTTATTAAAAAATTTTAGGACTAAATTTACTGATTACTAAATATTTAGGATTAAATTTACACTGGACCATACTATAAGACTAAATTTGTAATTTTTTCAAAATTTAATCATATTTTTAGTTCATTACTAATTAAAAAATTCATCTTTTACAAATCCAAAAAAGTTTTTTGAATCGTTAAATTTATGACTCCACTTATAACTTAATCACAATTTTAATTCTTTCAATGCTTGACTTTCCCAAATCTAGATTTCTTATCAGTTTGATCAATTATCTATTTTTATCCTTGTATTAAAAACGTTGAAGTCAAAATTTTACAATTAAGTATAAAATATATTGATCATGATATAATTCGATTCATATATGATCGTTCAATATTTCTATATTTTAAATTGTTGGTCTTTGGACAGGGAAATAATTAAATAAATTTATAACTATTTTTTTTAAAAAAATCAGAACAATTTATAAATAACGATAAAAGAGGGATAAAATGTGTAATATAATGGGGTCATAATTTAAGAATTGCCTAAGAGTGAGGGATGAAGATGGTGGGATTCATGCTTTTGTGTAATGAGAATAGTGGGAATCACCTCATGATGGGTTGTTTTTCTTTTTCTTTTAGAAGAGCATGCATAATGACATTCTTGAAAACCTAACCCGACCCATTAACCCTTTTTAGTTATTCCAACCCATCACGCTCTAAAAACTTGTTCACCCATTTCCACACCACCACCTTTCCACTTATTTATTTACTATCTACTTCTTCTTTTCCTTTTTTTAATTTTAACCCCACAACTTTTTGTTTAGAGAAACTAAACTTGCAAATTTCTTGTTCTGTATTAAATAATTATTTTTTTAATATACGTGTCAAGTCGAAAATGACTTATACTGTGAAAAAGAAATTAAAGATGAAATTATATTTTAGTTCTTTATTATTGCAAAATTATATTGATTTGTAATCTTTTACATTTTAAACTGTCTTTTATTTTTTTTGCCTCTAGATTAAAAGAACACAGCAAATAGAAAATAAAACTTCTAAGAAAATCACAAAAAATTTACATGATTCAATTATTTATTGTGACCTAAACGTACATACAAGAAAAAAAATGAATCTTATTTTGTATGAGAAAATTACTAATAAAAAAATTCTATTTAGAATTTGGAAAAAATTTTATAAAATGGAAAACAAAAAAATCTAGTACCCCTCTCATTCCAAAATTATAGTCTGTTGGGCAAATTGAAACAATATACTTAATTTCAAAATAACAATTTTATTTATTAAAAATAAAATAGTGTAATAAATATAACTATTATTATCTAGGACAATACAAATAGTAAGATTTTAATTCTTTTTACCAAATAATAAGAATAACAATTTATGACACGATAATATAATTTACTAAAACAAACTATCAAGTCAAAACTGTTTTTTTATAAAAGGATTATACTTTAATAATAAATATTCTCTATTTGAAATAAAAAATTTTAAATTCAATCACGATATTTTTGTTACTTAAATAACATAACTCAATTATATTGGGACGAATTGCAAGTTCTAAATGATGGGGGGCATAAAAACAAATGCGGGGTGATGGGACTAGTTTGGCAGCCAGGCACCAATAATTGTGCAATAGAACTTGAGGACCAAAATGACAGTTATGGAAGCAAAATGGCTGGGTCTTTCCCATATGTCTTTGTCAAATAATTTATATTCTCTTCCTGATTTTGTACGGTATCAGAAGTTGACAAGCCCACATATTATTTATAGCTGAATTGCTATTTGTATCACTTTTTTGCTATTTGTATCACAAAAAAAAATAAAAATAATAATTAAATGACCAAAATGCCCTTATTATGCAAAAATGTTAGAAATTACTAAGGACGGGAAAAAAACGCGACAAAATTGCGTTTTGCCCACACACGAAAACGCTGCAAAATTACGTTTATGACCGACCAAAAACGTCGCCGCTGACGTTTAAGAAAACCAAAAACGTCAAAACTAAACGTTACAAAATATAAAAAACGTTCCAAAATAACGTTTTTGGTTTACCGAAAACGTCAAAACAGTGCGTTACAACCATGGTCAAAACGTTAAAATGGTGCGTTTTGACCATGGTTCGCTCGCTAAACCGAAACGTTTTCGACTCGTCCAATCTAAAAACGGGTTAAACCATAAACCGCAGCATTTTTTCTGAGTTTCCTTCGAAATTAAAGGCAGAAAACGCGAATTGAGAGCGATTTTTTGGCAAAAAACGCAAAAAATGGACGGAGGAGATGGATCACAACGACACGGGGCGGGCAAAGGTCTCATGAAAAGCAAGGTAAAATCGTTCCGAAATTTTTGGTTTTTTTCCTGATTTGCAGCGCATAATCGGCCATTTTTTCGGCTTTTATTTGCATGAAACGTTGCTGTTTTGTGTTAATTTTGTTAGAAATCGCTATTTAGGTGCGTTTTAGGTATGTAGAATCGTAATTTGTTGTGGATTTTAACCTGTCGAAACCGCAAATAGGTGACGATTGTGTCGGACTGGAACGCAATCTTGTTGCGTTTTTGTATGCTGATAACGTCAATTTCCTGCGTTTGTGTTGTATGAAAACCCCAAATCTTGGCGTTGGGGTGGCATGTAAACGCCAATTTTCGGCGTTTTTGTTGACCAGAAACGCAGAACTGTAGCGTTTTAAGTGAGTAGAAACGCTAGAGTTCTGCGTTTTGGCTAGGTGAAAACGCAAACCCTATACCCTAAACATTGATTAATTGCGTTTTGGAGTGGTTTTGCCCACGATCACGTCCGCGAGTCCTTCCCCTCGATCCCCAGCATGTTATACAGCCCTCTCTACCACGTCGCGCTGCCTCAGAGTTTGTAAGTATTCATTTATTAATGTTAAATTATTTTATTTGTTAAATTCAGTTAATATTACTCTTTATGATATATTGTTTATCTATTTGCAGTGGATGGGTCGGTTTGGTCAGCTACATCATGCATTATTAGATGTAGTGTGGGAGAGTGTTCCACATCTGTACGATCAGTTCGCGCCTCCCACTTCAGATCTAGAGGATGAGTTCGACCGGTCGATATGATTATGTATTGTATTTGATTTTTATTATTGTATACATGATCCAAATATTATATTATTCATTCGATGATTATATTTTATTGTATTTTACATACATATGTTATGTTTTATACGTATATTGCACCAACTATGGGTGTAAATGAGCCTAACGAGCTTATATATCACAAAGGAAATTGCTATTTGTATCACAAAATTTGTATTTGTATCACAAAATGGCCTTATGAAGGAAAAAGGTAGAAAATGGCTAAGTAAATGTCGAAATTTTTTGGTTCGTTTTTTGTCCCGTACTACAAAATCAGTTTTTTTAGACGTTTTTGGACGTGGTCCTAGTGTTTTGAGACGTGGTGCTACTTGTTCTGAGATGTGGTATACTATCTTTGTGGAAAAAAATCAGTTTAAACTCACATGAATGGATGTAGACGTTTATGAACGTGGTTCTAGTTGTCTTTGACGTTTTGGGTTGTCTTTGTTGAAAAAATAGCTTAAATTCACTTGAATGGATGTAGACGTTTCTGGACGTGGTGCTAGTTATTTTTGACGTGGTGCTAGTGTTTTGAGAAGTGGTGGTCTGTCTTTGTGAAAAAAATCAGTTTAATTTCACATGAATGGATTTATACGTTTATGAACGTGGTTCTAGTTGTCTTTAACGTGGTGGGTTGTCTTTGTGAAAAAAATAGCTTAAATTCACACGAATGGATTTTTTTCCCCAAACACAGTCCAACACGTCTCATAACACTTGAACCACGTCAAAAATAACTTGCACCACGTCCAGAAACGTCTACATCCATTCGTGTGAATTTAAGCTATTTTTTTTACACAAAGACAAACCACCACGTCAAAGACAACTAGAACCACGGCCATAAATGTCTACATCCATTCATGTGAATTTAAACTGATTTTTTTCCCCAAACACAGTCCACCACGTCTCATAACACTAGCACCACGTCTCAAAACACTATAACCACGTCCAAAAACGTCTACATCCATGCATGTGTATTTAAACTGATTTTTGCACAAAACAGCTCAACTCGTCTCAGAACAACTAGAAACATGTAAAAAAAAATTCTGATGTGGACTGAAATGTGCATAATCTATTAGCTAAGGGTTTTGAAAAGATAAAACAAATAAAAAGGCTATACAATTCTCATAAATGATCATGATCTCATATCTAAGAGTTGTAATGAGATAAAACAAATAAAATGACCATTCAACTCTTAGAAATGTTTATGATATCTGGAAATTTTTTTGAAGAAGTTCTGTTGTTTTTTAAATGGTTTTTGAAGAAGTTCTGTTGTCATCTACATCCTCCTCTTCATCGTCATCCTCCTCTACATTCTCCGCCTCCTCATCATCATCATACACCTCATCCTCATCGTACTCATCATTTTAGCGTTTTTGACAGTCAAAAACACATCATTTTGGCATTTTTGACAGTCAGAAACACATCATTTTGGCGTTTTTGACAGTCAGAAACACATCATTTTGGCGTTTTTGACAGTCAGAAACACATCATTTTGGCGTTTTTGACAGTCAAAAACACATCATTTTGGCGTTTTTGACAGTCAGAAACACATCATTTTGGCGTTTTTGACAGTCAGAAACACATCATTTTGGCGTTTTTGACAGTCAGAAACACATCATTTTGGCGTTTTTGATAGTCAAAAACACATCATTTTGGCGTTTTTGACAGTCAGAAACACATCATTTTGGCGTTTTTGACAGTCAGAAACACATCATTTTGGCGTTTTTGACAGTCAGAAACACATCATTTTGGCGTTTTTGACAGTCAGAAACACATCATTTTGGCGTTTTTGACAGTCAGAAACACATCATTTTGGCGTTTTTGACAGTCAGAAACACATCATTTTGGCGTTTTTGACAGTCAGAAACACATCATTTTAGCGTTTTTGACAGTCAAAAACACATCATTTTAGCGTTTTTGACAGTCAGAAACACATCATTTTGGCGTTTTTGACAGTCAGAAACACATCATTTTGGCGTTTTTGACAGTCAGAAACACATCATTTTAGCGTTTTTGACAGTCAAAAACACATCATTTTAACGAGCGAACCATGGTGGAAACTTCCCATTTTGACGTTTTTGACAGCCAAAAACGCTCTCATTCAGCGTTTTTAACATAGGAAAACGCAATTTTGGCTAAATTTTGTATGTCCAAAACGTTTTTCCATTGCGTTTTGGAATAGAAAAAAACGCAATTTTGCCTCGTTTTTTGACATAAAATCTGTCAATTTATCAAAAAATTTGTTCATAAGGGCATTTTGGTCTTTTTATTATTATTTTTATTTTTTTTTGTGATACAAATAGCAAATTTGTGATACAAATAGCAAGTCCCTATTTATAGTCCCATTTCTTCTTGAGAGTTGCCTATGAATTTTATCTCCCAATTAATAGTGTGCTCCACTATCTCTTATTCACAACCTTGATGTTATTTACAAGTTTTTCTTTATCAATCAGTCTCTCTAACGAATAAGACAGATTGGCGAGATCAATTATCGTTTATTAAAAATTTTAAATAAGAAAAATATAATAGTTAGTACCTAACTTATCTAAACGAAGAGCTCTTAACTCAGTTTTTATGCTAAATAAATACTAATACTCCAAAAAAATTTATGCCATACTTTCTCCATCCTCTTCCACCTTGGAAGTATGAACAAATTATTAGGGTTTTGATTATTTAAAATCATGTTGTGAGTTAGAAACTTACACTCCTTTTATTGACCAACACCAAAGATAATACGAAACTAATAAAAAAAAGGGTTCTTCAAAAAGAGACGTTATCTTTTCATAATTTCAAATTGATTGAAAAAAATATAATGATTTGGAAATGAAAAATGTTAGGATGATTTTATTAAAGGAATTACTAATTATCGTCATAATACTTTTATTTTATCGCTTTAATTTGGACAAAAAATATCTCCTTACAATACCCTCTATTTTTTTCTTTTTATGTCAAATGATATTTTTATCAAAATTTATAGATTATCGTCCAAAAAATGAGACGATAACTAATAACTCCTTTTATTAATTCGGGAAGCAATAATCATTCATAGACATATAGGGAATGGCCGTAATAACAAATGTAGAATACACTAGCTTTTGTTTGGATTGTTCTATATGATATTTGTTCATATTTTATGAGTTAAGTACAAACAAAGTACAATAATTAGTGAAGAAAACGAATTTATTTTGGCTTCTTTTATCTTCTTTAAAAAGAAGTACAATACCCGACCTCATTCATATTGTCTCATTACATATAGTTTAGTATCCCGAAAATTACGGCATATCTGCCTCATGAAAAAATTATATATTTTTTAAAAAATTATAATAAAATAAGAATAATATTAATTTTAAATTAAATAATAATTAATTATTGTAAATAATAGGTTTTAGGGCATTAGGCAGAGATTCTAATTTGTAGCTGAAAATTGCACAAATCAAGAAAACGCAGCGGCCGAAAAGACAATTCCAACAAATATAACAAACGAAGTGAAACAACAGAAACCTCGTAGTCTTCGTACTTCGTGTGGATTCGAGCATTATTCTTCCCGAATTCCTTCTTCTAATTTCCATTTCTTTACCAATAAAAATCAAAACACATAATTATCAACCCATGGAATAATTAGCACGAGATTTGTTTTGATTTTAG
This sequence comes from Knoxia roxburghii, assembly GCA_030378225.1. NCBI lineage: Eukaryota > Viridiplantae > Streptophyta > Magnoliopsida > Gentianales > Rubiaceae > Knoxia > Knoxia roxburghii. The sequence goes on from CM059423.1 coordinate 40,164,998, forward strand.
TTTGTGATTCTGACTTTAATTATAGTTTTTTGAAATTATGATTGAAACTGTTTTGATTACGATTTCTAAACTGTTTTTGTTACAATTTTTTTATTCTTAAATTATATTATCTGTATTATAATTCAAAAAGATTACTAACACAAACATCAAAATCAAAACATTGTCCAAACAATTTTGTGCATGCCTAGTTAAACTCAAATCAAAACACTGCCACTATTGCACAGTTTAAATAGTTTACGATATTTGTAAGACTAATTGTTCCTCTCGTAACAATAATTAGTCATAAAATCACTATTACAAAATTTTCCACCAACGGAAAAGAGACCCGAGAATTTCCTTAATTCCACCATAATTGCGAGCTCCCCCGATCAATTACATATATCTTTATTGTGATTTCAGATTCTGAAAATTACGTTTACTTTTTTTAACCACTTAAATTCATAACAATTAACTTTTTAATTGATAAAATTGTTGACATAAATATTGTTATTGAGTCCAAACATAATTAAAAAAATTTATACGCAACCACTCAAACTCATTTTAACTAAAAATTACTAAATTTTCTTCTTTAATATTTTTTAATAATTGACTTCAATCAAAAAAAATAAATGTAATTTTTAGAATCTCACGGAGTATCAATAATCATTATCAGAACTATTAAGAATAATCAATTACAGGTGAAATGAGCTGAGAGATATAACACAGGTGTAATTGAACCGAGCCGAGCCGAACAGAACAAAATCCAAGCTGAGGGAGCCGATGAAATGATATGATATGAAGAGGGACCAAGAAAAATGTAAAGAGAGACAGGAGAGAGTGGAGTTCACGTGGGAAGGAAGTGAAACGGGAATGAGGGGAAGGGGGAAGGCGTACAAGTTAAATCCTGTGTCTTACTGAGATCATCTCCTTTGTATTTCTATATGTAATAAACCCAGTCCTCACGTGGCCCTTTCCAACATTTCTTGCTGGAAGACACGTGGTCTCGTCTATCTATGCTACTACTACCCTACATTTCTTTTTTTTTTTTTTATTTCTATACTAATAATAATGATGAATATCCTACTAGCATATATATTATATAATAATTAATTATTTTTTCTTATTTCTCAACTTAAAATCATCGCTTCTATTTTACCTCTAAAATTTAAAAGATTTTTACTTTTTTTTTTCAACTTTTTTTTAAAGAGAGAATGTAAGAATAGTTTCAATAGTATTAAATTTAGTTTTAAATATTTAATAGCCGATAAATTTAATCATAAATTTTACTATTTACAACATATTAATTATATTAATAATTTATTAAATAAAAAAATAAATTAAAATCCACGTTAATGGACTTTTTTTTATTATACTATATAATTTTAGAATTATCATGCAAGAAAATCCATAGTATAAAGTTTATAATTATTTTAGTACTGTGAACCTCCTGAATGTCTATCGTTTTCCCTCTAACTAATATAATTCTGTCATTTGTCAATAGACTATCCTGCAATATAGTTCTAGAACTACCATTTACATATTGACGTTAATGTATTATTTTACGTGACATAAAATTTGCGACGTATAACAATTAATAAAATTATAATTTAACTCTTAAGTGTTTCAAAAAAAATTATTAAAACTAAATGTATTGTGAACTATAAAATTTATAACTAAATTTAATAAAAGTTTAGGACTAAAATGGAACAAAAAAATAAGATATGATTAAAGGGTCCGTATACTGTAGGGCTGTAAGAGTAAAATTCATCATGCTCATACTGTAGGCGATACAGTTTTTTTTTTTTTTTTTGACGCACAACCTTTTTTTATAAAAAAATGTTTTTTTAAAAAAAAAAAATAAGACAGTAGACATTAGATCAGCGGACTATAGATATCAGATTAAGAATATAAACGAAATCATACAACATGACTAAAATATACTTAACAAGGGGGATCAAATCATGATTATATAGACATCAGATCAACATGTTATAGATATCATATCACAACATAAAAGAATTCATGATTAACCCTAACATAATATCAGATCAATTCATAACTAATATCACATCAACTAACAACTAATATAATACCACAATACATATAGATTCAAACAATAAACTAAAAATATATCAGATCAACACATATGTAATATCAAATCATTCGTATACAAATATCACATCATAACTTACCTTCTAACATTGATACCACAGATTCTTCCTGTTTTTCAAAATCAAACAATTTAGGAGTATCGTCTTCACGAAAGAAATTAACTATATCACTAACCGTATCATCCATTGCAGTTCAAAAGAATCAATCAGTTCCTCAACAATTGAATAGAACTCCGGAAGACGAAAAACAACAATTCCTTCAATCAAGATCAATCTATCAATACATAAACATACGTAAATAAGCAACAATATTCAATTGAAAGCAAAACAGTATAATAAACGAAAAAACAAGATGAAATGAAAAAAATAAAATGCAAAGTAAAAATTATAATCGAAAAAAAAACAAAGCAAAAACGGCAACAAACTAAACGATAAATAGAAAAACAACATATTCAAAAACATAAATCAATCACCTGAATCAAATACAAAAACAAATACCTAATCATCAAATTGGAAGCAAAAGAATCCAAGCGAAAAACGAATACGAAAACTGACAGCAATAAACGAAGACAAAAAACAGCAACAAACACGTCGAAAAAGAAAAAAACAGAGCTTATATAGTTATGAAAAGCCAAAGATGCGTGTCTGAATTTTTTTTTAAAAAAATTTATTGGATTAAAAATAAAAATTACTATTATATTAGCAGCATGAGTAAAATTGAATAGTGATCCATATAAATTACCATGATTCAAATATATAATTTAATAAAAGTTATTAATATTTGGTAATTGATAGAGGAGTTGGGTGGGGCCGAGGGAAGCAGTTGTGGGAGCCCACATTCCGAGAAGCCGTGCGTGTCATCTTGTCGCTTAATCACCCGACAACACCCTTCTCCACAATCATTTGAACTCTTTCCTTTCTCCTCTCAATAACAACGCTCACTACTTTTTCTTTTTCTCTTCATCTCACTTGCTTTCCTTCGCCTTTCCCTCCCCCACTCTCATCCCCCTTTACGTGTAATTCACGCTCACTCCCCTACTTCTATTTTCTTCCTAAATTGGTATTATTATTTCTTTTCTTTTCTTTTCTTTTCTTGTTAAACCATCTTTCTGTCCTCCACCAATATCACTTGTCACAATTTATCTTCTTATTTAGTTAAATTATCAATAATTTTTAAAATTTTTTAAAATTATATTTATTTAACCTCCCAACTCATAACAACACTTAGTCCTCTCATTGACGGAATAAAAGTAAAGTTTAGATTGATTTGAGTAAAAAATTATTAAAAATATACGCACTCACAATTATCTAACTCATTTAGTTGAAAATTTTTTAAATTTTTTATTTTCTAATATTTTTTATATTTAATTTTGATCAAAAAGGTATTTAGTTGTCAAAAATTTTAAAAATATGGATAATTTAACTAAACTATAAAAAAAGTAAATATAATTATCTCTTTATTTTAATTTAATTTTCAATACTGGTCCATCTTATAAAATACTTCGATTTATGAGGTCAATTGTAAAAAAAATAAAATAAAGATGATACTGTGTTTTAAATTAAATAATAATTAATCATTAATTTTTTGAACAATTGTAAATATCTTATATAAAAATTTATATTTAGTTGTATTTACATAAGGATGAAAATAATACTTTTAATTATATATATTTTTGCCTATAATGATGGATATAGAAAGTGAAAGTTTTGATAAGTCGACATCATACTTGTGGCTAACAATTAAAAAATTGGAGATTGCATCATTGGCTAAATATATGCTCTATTTATAGTCGTGAACTTGACGTCTTTGAGTGGAATATATAAATAAATTATTTTGTCTACTCCAAGACGTAATATCTATCTTAGGGCCGCCCGCCGGGTGGCTCCGCCGTGGATGACGCCATTAGTGGTGGTAGTGGAGGTGCTTTAGTGCCCACTTTTTGGATGGTTCCAGGCCTTATTTCGCATGCAACTACTAAATCTACTACGTGATCCATTAATTATACTAATATTCAATTATCACCACCACCCAAGCATGCATGCTTGCTCGCTAGGTCTGACCCCCACCCCTCACCCCCGTCCCCCCTCCCATATATCAGTAAAGTGGCTCACATAGTAAGCAACCTCAGTGCGGGTGACCTAATTATTTGTTTTCATGATTTCCAAATTTGATTTAATTAATAACTATCTTTCACCTCGAACCCGAACATACTATTAAAATAGACGTGAAAATAAACGAGAGAAGGGAAGGGGTGAAGCGGAGTCCGAAGGCTCCATGAAACCTACAAAAGATGTGCTAGATACTTGTAGCGAAATTAGGATTTAGTCACCGCAAAGAAAACATCAGTAACACCTTTAAAAAAAGAACTAAAAGAATTTCACTTGTATCTATTGTTTGCTCAATGTATTTGGCTGTTAATGTAAGTTTTTAATTTATTTGACTAACTATTTCGCTAATAATGTATTTTTGATATTCTTGATATTTTTTTTATATATTAGTAAAAGATTACCCTTTTTTTACCTAATAACATATTTGTCCTATAGCCCCAAAAGAAAGGGTAATAGAAATAGAAAGGGTATTGGGAGATGAAAGGGAGTTGGAAACTCATTAGTTCCACGAATAGTGGAACTACATAGTGCATTCGTGAAATAAAATGACGTTGGCTTAGGATTCTAAGCATGTATGTTGGAGTTACTTTAAGTTTAAGGACCCCTGTCCTCCACTTTCATTTTACATTTTATATCTTACTAGCTCATAGCATTGTCCACAAGAACCCTAAATATCTAAAGAAAAAACAATCTCAAATTTATTTTTTTTAAAAACTTCTTCTCGTTCTTTCAAAATAATCATATTTTATACTCTAAATATTTAAATTTGAATTTCGGTAATTTCACCTTATAGGGTATTTGAACATGCCCTTTTGTATCAAGCAAAAGGGGGAGAGGGAATGGGGGAAATATAGGAAGTGACGGGAAGGGTTGAGAACTTGGAATTTATACTCATACCGAATCGGATAAAGATTAAAACGTATTGAGATAGCCAACTTACTTTTAGTTGCTTTTATTGTGAAAATGTTGTCCTAACATACTTTACCCCAATGATCGTGCTCAATAATAGCATGGATTCTAGCTACGACAAGTTGGTGGAAGCATTCATAGTGAGGATACCAAAATCTTCCTTTTTAGTTTCCTTTCTTTAAAAAAATTATATCCACCATAATCAATATACACTCTTTCTTACGTATAAATATTTTTTTCGTACTAAAACAATATAATTAAGTCATTTATATTCAACAACGAAGAATCATTACGTATCTAATATCTATGAAATATTAAATGGATACCTAATACTCAGTAAACTATATACGATCTTTTGACATAATTCTGTTTATCTTTATACATTTCAATGAATCATACGATTTAGTATATATCAAACTTTCATTTTGCATACTCAAATTATGGTTTATTTTATTTGTTTTGAGACGTAATCTGTTTATAATACTATTAAAACAATATCCAACTAGCTAGTAATCAAGATAGGTATATGTACAAATTAAGGGGGCTTTATATGATAGAAATGAAGGACCATTTCCACTCTTTGAATGTGCTAACTTGTCCAATCCAATTGAGCAATAACTAGACGACCACAAATAGGAAGCATGAGGTCCATGAAGGCATTGATTAATTATTATGTCAAAAAGGTGGTGTTCTTACATGTGGTTTGCTAAAATCATATCATACATTTCATGAAAAGACAAGTCTTTTTGATGGAGTGATGACTAACTATGGCTATAGTAGTATTGACATTTATGTGACAAAGAAACATTTCTTGGCCAAACGACAACTATGGCTACCTAATATTTTCACCAACAAATTAATGTATTCCTCACCTCCCCACATTGGTTATGTTTCATGCTTAAAAATGAAAGCAACATTAATACCTAAGTAAAGGGATATCTTGATTAACCATTGTGTTATCACCTTATTAGGGACATTGCCAAATATTTGGAAGGTCATTATTTTGTCACTTTGCTCCTATCCTTTTCTAGCTAGTTTTTGTTCTCCACCCCTCCCATCTCCCTCACTTAACCATGCCAATATGTGCAATTATTCAAGGAACTATGAAGCAAAGACAATGCCCATGTGGAATATCTTTCAAAGTAATATTTCTTTTGTCTTAAAAAATATTTTTTTTGGATAATATACAAATTTTTATCATAATAATTATATTATTGAGGATATAATTTTAGATATTAACGAATAAAAAAAAAGAAAGTTTGATTTTTTTTAAAGAAATAAAAAAAGAAGGTGAATCACATTTATTTTTCCTGTGATTCGGTCAAACTATTAATACCCCATCGAGATTCTTAAAATTACACTTAGCCCCTTGATCACCTAAATCGTAACAACCAGCCCCTAGTTGACTGAAAAAAAGAGTAAAATTACTTAACGTAAATATTTTTATTGAGTCAAAAGATTTGAAAAAGTTTATATTTATCACTATTCAAACTAATTTTGGCCAAAATTTTCTTTTTTTTTTTTATTTTTTTTGATATTTAATTTCATCTAAGAGGGTAAATGTAATTTCAAAAATCTCGATCGGGTATCGATAATTCGACCAAATCACAAATGAAGTAAATGTAATTCAATCCTAATTTTTTTTAAAAAAATAATGCTATTTTTATAAGACAAATAGATAATTAAAATGTTACTTGATTTGTATGATGAAGAGTACCATTTACTCTAATCGTTTATACTAATTTGCCCTATCTTATCAATTGTGATTATCTCAATAGTATTGGGTATAATGATTGCATAATGTAAAATGGTATGTACATATGGACAAAACCTAAAACTTTTCTACATGTAGTAAAAGAAAGTGACCTGAATAAGGCCTAAAAGGGTAAAGCTTTATTATCATTTTGTAATAGGCTTTTTTGCACTGAAAATGGACGCATAATTTTTCTTAAAAAAAAAAACATCTACCTTTACCAGAAATTAAAAGAATATCCACCTAAGTTTTTTAGTTCGAGATTATTTAGGTCATGTTTTAGAAGAAAAAATTTCACAATTATTGAAGTTAAAAGGTTGATTATTGTCGGGCCCCAAATCGATTAATCCAATAGACTTGACCTTATTTGTAATTCTTTAATGAAAAGTTGGTGGGGATGTTTGAAAAAAATAAAAAGAAAAAAGGACTACATAATACGTGGGTGTTTTCCCTTATTTTTTGAAATTTAAAATTCCCCCCCAACCACCTTAATGGGAGTTCCCAATATTGGCAATTAGGAAATTTATGTCTGATATGAGTAGGTGGCAATTTTTCTTCAAAATGAAATATTTTTATTTAATTATGAGGCGTTCTGAACATATTTATTTTTAGTGATTCGAATTCAGGACCTCCTGATCTTAAGTGACAAGACCTACCACTAAGTCAATTTTTTCTTGTCCGAACATATTTATTAATAAGATGGGGGATACTTTTCAATTATTCATATTAATTTTCATTCAATTTGGGATGAATTTCTTATGTATAGAAAAGTGGCCCAATAATGATATAGTATTTATTATAAGGAAGACGAGCGAAATTGCTTTCTATATTTTAATTAAAAATAAAAAAAGAAAGGTACAATAGATGCATGAACCTATTCAACTCCATATATACCCTACGAAAAATATTCATGTACTCCCGTCATAAATTTATATAGTCACTAATACGTATACGTTTGAAAGAGTTTTTATGCTAAACAGCTACTAATATTTCAAAGAGCGCTTATATTTAGACATCTAGTTTTGATAACAAAACTGATACCAGTGCTCAAAATAAAAGCTAGCGCACACGAAAATAAGGCGTTGCTATTTGATTTAACATTAAAATTTTGCCGAACTTTCTTGGAAGATTTAGAGAAATTAGAATAATTCAAAAAAATGTGAAATAAAAGTTTTAATACTTTTTTATTTTACGTATTTTAGTTAAAACGACAATCAAAATTATACGAAGATGAAAAGATTTGAACAAAAAATAATTTTAAAATACCAAACTCCTTAGGTGAAATAATTGAGTAGTATTTTTGGAATGTGAAGGCTTATTTCCTGCCTCCTATTTTGTTATTTCGTGCCCTTTTTATACCTAAATTATCCCTGATAAATTAAGAAATACTAACCATAATATTTAAATATAAAAATATATTAAATTACCTAAATACCCTTAATCAATTTACTAAAATTATCAAAAAAATTATTTATAATTTCGCTTATCTATGCTACTTTAATCATAATTTTTATAAATTTTTGACAGATTAAAAAGAGACTTATAAAATTTTTCGTAAATTAATTAAGGATAATTAGGTAATAATAAGAATGACAGAAAATAAATATTAAGGGGTCGAGAAATAAAAATTAAGTAGGCGATACTTAACAAACTAAAAAAAAAAATTTAAAAATAAGACATTCAATAACAAAAAAAAAAAAGCGTAAGGAATCGAACAAACTAGATTGGAATAGATTGGAACAATCATATGATTAACGAAGGGCATCGTTGGCAAGAAGATTGGTAGCGGCGCGTGTGATTTAAATGCAAGAAGAAATAGTAGTACTAATAATGAACGTCATGATTAGATGCGACATTTTAATTATTATGGGAGGGGTTGGGAAATTATTGATTGGCGTAAGTAGTAATAATAAATAATTATTAAATATTGAGTAAATGATGATTGGTGAGGAGTGTTGTGGTCCGACACGATGTCGGATGATGGGATCGTGTGGTCCCTACAGGGTGGCATGATAGCTGGCCCCACGTGTCACCTAAACCCCACCAATTATGGATCGGCTTTTCCGCCCCGACAGCATCCTCCGGGGTCCGTACGAGGCTCACCCCACCCCCGCCCCCTCTCCTGCCCATGTGATTCGCACGTGAACTCCTGGCCCCTTCTTTTATGCCCCGAAGGGGATTGGTGTCCTCTCTTTCATTTCTTCTCTCTTTATTATAATTAAATGAATAAATTTTAAAATTGATCACTATATTATAGTCATTTTTTGATTTTAATCATCATATTTTCAAAGCTATTTTTAAGGTCATCATACTTTACTTTTTTTTTTTTGTAAAAAATGATCACTCCGTCAAGTTTGACCGTTAACCCATTAACGGTCAACTAATTTTAGGGTTATTTTTGTCTTTTCATTGATTCATTAAATTAAAAAAAGAGTAAATTCTGAATTTGGTCATCATACTTTTCTAAAATCCCTCTTTTGGTCATCTTACTTTAAAAATTATATTTGAGTTCATCATACTTTCATTTTTTATTTAATTTTGGTAATTCCGTCTAAATATTCCGTTAAGTTTGTGAGCCATAAGTTTTTAGGGTAAATACGAAAAAAATACCCCATCATGCACGTGGAATTTTTTTTATTTATTAATTATTTTTTCGCATCTTCGCCGCCAACACCCACACCCTCACCCCCATCATGCACGTGACTTTAAAAAGTTTTATTCTTCTTAAGGGTGTGAGTTAGGGAATTCGTGTCAGTGTGTCAATTTTGTGTCGGTTGAAAGAAAAAATTATACTTTTGCCCACGGCCCTAACCCGAACCCAAATGGGTTGAAAAAAACATAGTCATTTAGTGTTGACCGGGTTTTACCAGGTTTTACCAGGTCAACCCGAAACCAACATAGTCAACCCGTTGATTGACCCACCAACCAGAGCCAAATGGGTTGACCGGGTCATTTAGTGTTGACAAACCCTAACCCGACTCGTAAACCCGATTTTTTTCACACAATAATTTTAAAAAATATTTCGGGTCATCATGTCAACCTGTTGACCTGGTGTGTTGACCTAATTTTGACCTGAAAATCTTGGACCGACACGAACCCGGCCTGAAAATTTTTTGGGTCCAAAATTCCAACCCGAACCCTATCCGTTTCATGCCGATATCGTGTTCAATTTTCGTGTCGTGTCAGAAATTACCAGCTTTTCGCGGCGAAGATGCGAAAAAATAATAATTATAAAAAAAAAAAATCCTTAAAATGATAAACATGAATGTTATCACGAGTTGCTTATTTCATCATTATTACAAACAAGATTCGATGAGTTGGTGAATGATCTTTCGGATTGTGAACTATTGCAAGACGAATCCCGCAATTCCAGGAACTCTAAACATTTGACTCCGTCTTATTCTCAATGCAAAATCACAATGCCCTAAAATCACAATAGCATGATTTGAATGGAATGCAACCCTAATTGAGTAAACTTATACACGTAGGATTTTGTTGCTGATGAAGCAGGATCCCCTCTATTGTTTGATCCAAATCCACCCATAAAATTCGCTCTACATTTTTGTTGGACGCCGTTAAATATTCTGATGACGAAATTAATTCTCTTTATATAAGGATCGATATTGTATATAGATATATGGAGAGAAAGTTAATATTTTAGGGTTTTTATCATGATCCACAAGGGTAAGAGTAATAATTAGGATTCGGCCGCATTAGTTGTTTTATTTATTTGGTAAGATAACACGAGTTTTCACTCTATTAGAATTCTTAATGTAAATGGCCAGATCACCTATTTCTATGTCCTCTTTAGAAATTGAATATAAAGAGGACATAGAAAAAGAAAAGTGTTTTAGTAAATTAGGTGGAAATCATTCGAAAACATATCTTTCAACTATGAGAACTAGTGAGTTGCGGCTTGTGAAGTACAATACATAATAAATGAACGAAAAATGTCATGTTATAGAGGATGAGAGAATATTCCGAATCACATGTAAACAACTAAATGCATCTCGAGTACTACCAAAAAAATAATTACCTAAGTATGCTACAAATTAAAGCTGTTAAAACTTAAATTTCAATACGTCAGAAAAGATAAATTTATGTCCCATTGATTGAGTTAAACCTCTTGGGAGGTCGTTGCTTTATTTTTGCGGTCAAAACAAGAAGAGCCCCGAGTGTATAAACCTTCAAACTTCAATACATTTGGCTGTGTAGTACTGGCTTTTGTCTTTGTTTTTGTGGCTGATGCCCATTTCAACCCTATTTTAAACTTTTCTTACCATCTTTTTGGAATCAATTTTGGATGACAAAATTAAAGTAACTTGCAATTGCATAAAATCTGCTTTCTGCCTTCGGTCTTCTAGAAAAGAATAATAAAATTAAGACAAAATAAAGTAAGAGAAAACCTAAGCAATTCCAATTCCAAAAGCCCACTCGTTGATTATTCCAACTTTTGATGCCTTGCTTTACTCCAATTTTTTAAATTTCTTTTTAAAAATGTGAAAAATAAAGGGAAAAGGAAAGAAAGAAATGAAAAAAATAAAAATAATACGTGCTTATTCCATTTGTGCATGTGTGTGCATATATACTGCAGATACCATGTTAGGTGCGTTCCCACTATGAAGCTGATGATGAGTCGCTGCGCATCGCGCGGTGTTATGCATGAACTGATATGAAGAATCTCTATGTGTTTATAATAATTAACAAGGTGAATTAAATTTACCTTCTCTATAATTTGGTCCAATTATTATTATTCCTTTAAATTTTTTATAAATATATTTACTTTTTTGACCAAAGTCAAATATAAAAAAAGTTAAAAAATAAAAAACTTGATAATTTTCTGTCAAAATAAATTTAAGTAATTATAAGTGTGAACTTTTTAGTGATATTTTTATTCAATAAAAATGCTTACGTTAACAATTTTATTCTTCTTTTTGTCAATCAGAAGTATTTGGATTGTTGAGAAAGTAATTATAATTGTTAGAAATATAAGAGATATTAGTAATTTTAGTAATTTAATCAAGTCACATGAAAATAAAATATAATTTACAGTAATTAACATCGTAAAAATAGTTATTATTTTATAACTAATTAAAAAAGTAATATAAAATCACATTTGTCTGAATTAAATTTATATTTAAACAGAAAAACATATTTCAAATAAGAATATATTATTTTGAATCGGAATAGTATTATCGATTAACTCATTATATGATGATCAAGTTGGGAAAGAGTGAGAGATCGAATGATGAACTATAATTTATAATTCGTACTTAGTATGTTAACCACATGACTTGACAGACCATATATATTCTTCCAACTTTATTTATTTATTTTTTTGTGTGTGTTACTTTAGCTCGAATTTTGATGCGATTATTACATGTAAACAGTATGTAGATACACAGCGATCGAAGGCTGTAATAATTATAAGTACATTAATATTCGGACACATCCCTCATCATTCTAGAGTTGGCAAAGTCTCAATTATATATAGGACTATGTGTTAAGAGACATAATCCCTCAGCTTGGCTTATCTTTAACTAACATACAACATCATTGTGGGAACCATCTAGGTTTCCTAAAGCAAAAACATTTAGAATATAAAGCATTAGGCAAATATGCATTAGGACCAACATTGAGAAGTGAAACCCCATTATGATCTCTCTCATTCCAAGTTATTAATTTTATTTACCATACTGTTTTAATTAAGCAAACTAAATTGTTAAGAAAAAAAAACATAAATATGAAGTTGGAATTGACCACCTTAACCTGTCGAGCTATTTTTCAAATCTTATAATTATTTGTAATTAGTTGAGGAACTTGATTTAGAGTTTTTAAAATTATTATACGAAAGGAAATAACTAATAAGAGAGACGTAAAGTCTCTGCGTCTTACTCAAACCTTCGGCATGATATGATCTTGGATCACTTGAGAGAGTGGCCATTAATCAAACAGGTAATGTAACAATGTTCCAGCAAGTGAGAAACTTGATTTAGAATTTCTTTTTAAGAAAAGAATTTAAACTATTATACGAAAGAAATTAACTAGTAAGAGAGACTTTACGCCTATACCTCTTACTCAAATGTTCGATATGAATCGAGTTTGGATCACTTGAGAAATGACCGTTAATCAAACAGACAGTGTAATAATTTTTAAACATTTAAGAAACTTAATTTAGGAGTTTTTTTTTTTAAGAAAACACTAATAAACAGAAATTTTACGCTAACGTCTGTTACTTAAACGTTCGATATGAATCAATCTTGAATCACTGAAGAAAGTGGCCGTTAATCAACAGGTAGGGTAACAACGTTCATCCCTGTTGTTTAGGGTTACACAATAGAGAGACATGGAATGTTTCTCCCCAAGTTGTTGAACTAAATATTGCAAACTCTCATGTGCAGCCTATGTGTCTCTTACTGTCTTACACCAGCATTCCTCACCATTGCAGAATAACAGCAGTGCATCCACATGTTAACGTACGTGTACCCACACCCACACGTGCACCCCAACTCGAGTCAAAGTAGTAACCTTTGTCTTCGCTGGATGGATCTAGTCAAAACCCTGATGATATATATATCAAGTGGCCATAATCATTTCATCATTAGCTTTAATCATTAATTAAATTACTAAAAATTATACTCCCTCCGTCTCATATTAATAGACGTTTTAGAGTTTGAAAGTTTTTCCTTATTAATTAACATTTTACTATTATCAAGGTAATTTTTTTAATTTTTCTTGTTTTACCCTTCTCAAAATTTATGAGTGTATTAAACTCTACCACTCAATTACCTATTTCACTAGTAATTTTGTCTCTAAATTGGGGTAAAAAAGAAAAATTTACTTGACTAAATTATTAATTACTATTTTTTCTTGATAGCAGTGAAATCTCTAAAACGTCTATTAATATGGGACGGAGGGAATAATTAATTAAGAAGTTAATTACAAACCCTAATCAAATCAACACCGATTCTCTCTTGACTTGCTTGCTTGCACGCCTTCCTCCTACTTTCTCATATTCCGGTGGTTCTGGTGGTCTGGTCGGGAAAATCATGGGACAAAAGGGAATAAGTATAATCATGACCGTTAATCAATAGTTTAATATTCCTTAATCAAGTTATTTAGCCGTTGATTAAGGGAGTATACCCACACGTGCAATTGTGCATGTGCAACTGTTACCTAGAAATCCAAGGTTGGTGCCAGAATATTTATATATAAATTAAGCCAGCTTAATTTGCTTTGAGACTCGTGTGAAATGTCAGCCCACATGTGATTAGCTTACCTGGTTATCATGTGATTAAGATTTTAACTGTCTAATAATACGATCCCCTTAAGTACTCACAAATCTTTTTGCTCTTGATTTTCACTTAAGACTACCAACTACTTGTAATTATATTCCTAAGTCCAGCTCTAAAAACTCACTGATTAAGCACTCTTTGGACTTTAATTACAAGTTGATATTTTGAGTGATCTTTGTTGTTCGTGTTCCTTTGCGTATCCTAAGAAATAAGTACACTAGTTGGATAGTTTGAGAACTAAGGCATAGTCCAAAAAAGACAAATATAATTATTTCTAACGGGATCTTTCAAAATTAAGTTCAGATGAACTCTTTATCGTATATTTAGTTTTAGTATGTGAAAAAGATTGATTGTAAATGTCAAATATCATATATTGATATCGCACGTCTAGTTTGATTAGGATAAATTTTTGTAAATTACTTGTGATATTTGTAATAATGACTAAACAGTTTTGCAGTTAATCAACACAACTATATTGTAAAATCCCATAAAATATCGTTAGTGTACTGATTGAGTGCGTAACGATTTAACAGTTTCTTATTTAATCAATGTAATTATACTGTAAAATCTCGTTTTACATCGTTCATGTACTAATAATTTGGGTTAATTATTTTAGACTAACAAAAATAAAGTCTGAATGTTATTGAGTCAGATTATCGACTAAATGCAACATACGATTTTTAGTTTATGGGTGAGATGTTATGTATCTGATTTTCATGTCATATATTTGTATTCAACAACTAATTATTTTCTTTGTGATTTAAAACTAAAATGAAAATTAATATTATAATCCTATTTTGTAGTAATTAGCTGGCAAGACCTAAATTATTATTGAGTTATTAACTTTTGAAAGGGTAGTGGGGTAATTTTGAGGCAGACAAACAAATGTGGCCTTGTAAGAATTGCTACTTAAGTGTAGGGTGGCTTGGGTTGTACATATGCTTAGGAATGACTAAGTACTACTATGTAATACTTTAAAATAATTAATTGTTCTTTTAATTATAATCATTACAATTATTTGGGGGGAGATTATAAAGATTGTATTGCTAAGCAACTAATCATTTTGTTTGCTTCAAATGATGAGGAACAATCTAAACACTTGATTTTTTTTAACTTTTTTTTTTTTTTTTGAGAGAGAAAAACAATTTGGACTTTGATACATTTATTTATTGGGTTTGGGTTCCTCTTATTGTAGACAAGATTTGCTTCTCTAATTATTGACATGTGTGGTGGGCCTAGACACTTTGAGTTCTTCACAATTGGATCTATAATTCTTTTTAGAATAATATTGTATGATTGTTATATCCAATCCCTATCATCTAAAGCCCAAAGTGATGAGTATAATACGCACATGAAATCATTCTGTCATGCATGTACGATGTACTCTATCCTCCATTCTCTTTTATAGTCTTGAGAATAGGAGGCTTATACATGCTTGCATCCACTAATTTGTAAAAGAGAATGGAAACTCAAACAATTTATGGGTGTACTTGGCTTCTCTTAAGCGTTTTTATATAGTTCAAAGTGATCTAGTAAAATTAATATATTTTTTTAATTGAAAATGAATATAATAAGGATTTTAAACCTTTCAGAATGTTAAATAACGAAACTCTTTAAAAAGATTAATTAAGATTAATTTATCCATTAATCTTTAACTTTTTAAGAAATCTTCATCCGAAGTTGTGAATAGCTAATTTTTTTCAATCTTTTTGACCTTGATTTTGTAGAGTAAAACGAGTCAGAAAATTTGAGAAATAAAATCATCTAATTAATTTGTTCTCAATAGTCCGAAGGAGATGAAGATGATCCCTCTACGTGAGTAACATTGCCCTTTATTATGTTCTTGATTACTTATAGACACTCAGCGTTCATTGAAATAAGTGTAGAGATTAAATAGTTATTATTTATTTAAGATATTTTAGAGAGTTAACATATTAATAATTATTTTTACCTTGTTTTATTATTTTTATGATATGCTTTTTTTTTTTTTTTTTTTTTTTTGAGGTTGTATTATACTTAAAGAGTTGGATATTTTCAAATTGAACTTTGTTTCTCACCCTTACATTGTTAAGCAGTTGTGACCTATAGATCAATAGTATTTGGAGAACAATTGAGCTTTATGAAAGATTTTGGATTAGTATTAGGAACAATTAAAGGGGCCAACTCAATCAATTTGGGCTGCTTTGTCTTTTTTAAGTGTTCTAGTTGATTTAATGGGCTTATGAAAATGTAATTTTATTGGGCTCAATGTCAGAAACAAAGGAGGCTCCTTGAATATTAGGATTAAATGGTCAAGTAAGAATGATGACATATTATTCGATGGATGATAACATTTTCATCGTCTCTTATGTTACTGGTTGCTCTCTGAGAGGACTAGAGCAAAGGAGATAAATAGAGCCAACAAAGATGTGTGCTCAATGAACACTTCAAACAAGATGTCGCATACGAGAGAACAATGACAACCTCTAGATACCGGTTGGATAAAAATTAATATTGATTGTATCACAATTGATTTATTTGGAACTTCAACCATAGATGTGATAGCTAAGAACAGTCAAGGCCAATGGATAGCTGGATTTGCAGCCAACATAGGCGACTGCACTTCTTACTCACAGAGTTATGGACAATCTACAATAGACTCAGATTAGCAATCCAACTGATGAGAGACAAGATCATCATTGAATCAGACTGCAAGGGAGCAATTTAAATAATCACAGAACACTTTCCAACCACAGAGTTTGCACATAGAAATATAACAAGACAAATTATTGAATTGGTAGGGACAATCAACTACCTCCGTATGCAATACAAAAGCAAGATAGTGAATAATTGGGCTGACAATTTGGCTAAGTTTGCACTCAGCATACCAATGAGTTATTATACCTTGCGAGAATCCCCACGTTATATTAAGACAATCATAGCGACAGATGCTGCGCACGTACTTGAACAACCCTGTTTTGGGTTTCCTTGGATATATATATATATATATATATATAAAAGAATGAATGTGATTTTAAGGTGTTTAATCAATTAAAGTCAAATAAATAAAAAAATAAAAAAATTTACTTAGGATAAATTTGAAATCTCACATTCGTAATATTTTGTGTTTAATTTTTCCCTCTCTTTTTTTAGAATATAATTGTGTTTTCAAAAAAAGAGAACATAATTGTGTTTTCAAAAAAAGAGAACATAATTGTGTTTATTTATTTATAGTATTTTTTTGAGCATGTATTTCTGTTAAAAATTAAACGAAATTGGTTGTGTGTTGTTTTGACCTTGCTTTTCTTGGGTTACTCTTAAACCCGGCCTAGCTTGGGTCGACCCAAAGCTGAAAGGCTGAAACCATTCAACTGAACCCTTTCTTCTCGTTCTGCAAGAAATTGCCACTGCCGACTCCACTGCACCACTACCGAGACGCCGCCACCGCCACCGCCGGACTGAGACGCAATCCTTATTTTCTCGTTCCTTCTCTGTTCCTAACCCTCATCCTCTTTCACGTCTATCCACTCGAAGACCGAAAACGAAGCAGGTTGAGGACCGAAATTCCCCGCTTCTTTTACTGAATACTCGACTGCAGAACTACTCTCCCAGCTAGCTGGCCTCCAGGTGCATTCTCAATATCTTCCCTCTTCTGCTTTTGGGCTTTCTCGATTAACTTCAATCACAAAATATATGGTACTCTTAATTGGGTTTGCTTCTTTTTTTATCCAGAATTATTTAAGTTGAAGGTTTATCATCTATAGTCTTTTTCTATAAAAAAAAGAACGTTTTTTTTTGCTACTTATTTTCCTTTTGTAGTCTTGTAGGGATATTTTTTGGCCCTTCTACTTTCTGGGTCTGTAATCAGTTAGCTGACTTTGATGTGTGTATTTGTTTGTAGCTATGATGACCAATTATTATGCTTGAGCTATAATGTAATCGAACAAAACATAACTGTTACCGGGCTTATGCAATCGAGAAAGAATGAAAATTTTGGTAGGTGTTGCCGTATTGGAGTTCTTTTTCCCAATACTAATCGTTAGGCTGGGGAAACTTTTATGAGTTGTTAATTGGGAACACAATGGTGGAGTAGGAGGTTTAGCATAATATAGGTGAGTATGTTTTTGCACTGGAAACTAAAATGAGCTTTATCCTGGTTCTGCTAGTTACATACGTATGGATTTATAAAGCTTATGTAATAGTAGAATCTAATGACATATCGTAGTGCCTTTGGTTGGAAAATTTAGTGGACATCCAAATTTTTTACTTTAGATGTATTATGGGTTGGTCGTAGGATTGCTAGTTATGGTTGAAGTTGCAAAGAGTTGTCACTGGAGAGCACTCTAGCTCCTTGAGCATATTTGACAAGGTCCTCATATGTTCTTGTTTAGACAGCTTTGAAGTGTAGCCTGGCTTTGCCAAAGTGAATTGTTGATTTTTGTTTACGTAGTTTAGGATTCAGTTACTGAAAGCAAGAAAGTGGAGTAAGTAAATGTCCTGGCTTAGTATCTGTCTTACACATGGAAGGCTGGTGGTAATTGATCAAAGCATATGCATATGCTGAGACGGTTTTCTTGGTTAAGCACAGTGCTTCTTGTTTTTTGCTCTTTACATGATTTTGTTGTTCAAAGAGTTTGACAATCTTTTGTTGTTTTCCAGGGGGAATTATGGCTAAATTAAAGGACAGAAAGATAAACTTGAAAGTTTTGTCAGAGAACTCAAATAAGATGGGTAAGACTCATAAAGTGGATCAGTCTGATATCATAGGTATTGTACCTCTCTATGTCAATCTTGATGTATACTGAGCTTGTTATCATCAGGTGTGTAAACTGAGCTAGTGATCTTGGTGTACTTTTTTGGTTTTTGACAGATAAATCACCAGAAAAGGAAGTGAGTCTTGAAAAAAATAAGTTGAGGAACAAGAAAAGAAAGAAGTACCAGACAACTGAAGTGGAAGCTATTGAAAGTTCTGCTGGTGTAGAAAATGGACATAATGGAAGGGTAAACAGAGAGGAAGAAAGCACAAAACGAAAATTGAAGAAAAAGAGAACCAAGAAGGACAAAAAATCTCCAGTTGATGAAGTTAATACTGAGGGCGAAAATTACCCCAAGCAAGGAAATGGTTTAATCAGAGGTGCTTATCATCATTTCTTGGTAACCCAAATTTTTACATTTTTGTAAATATCTAAAGCAGGTTTAAGGTTGTCACACACACACACACACTCACATATTATCGTGCATTTAGACATTTGGAAAATTTTTTGATTTACATATTTTGTTCCCTGTTATTCACTTCCACTAGAGTACGTATGTTAGTACAAGTTGAAGATATTGATTAGCTGGAGTCTGGAATTCACTTCCACTAGAGTACGTATGTTAGTACAAGTTGAAGATATTGATTAGCTGGAGTCTGGAATTCTTGCAAGGAGTTTAAACTTGTCTTCATTGAGGATTTTGCATTTAAACTGCTTATGTCTCTAGATCTAACAAAAGCTTCAGGAGCTGTATTGCTTAGAAGCCCATCACTCTCTCTTAAATTTCACTGAATTGCTGGAGTTAGGTTTATAGCTTTTTTCACCTAAACTTTCATTTCCTCTAGGTGAGTTGAGAAAAGCGAACAAAAAGAACAAGAACCATATGCAAACAGAATCAGAGAGCAGATTGCAGAAAAGAGATGATGAGGAAGATGAGGTACATCAGATTTCTTCTGGGGATGAAGATATCGATAAGGGAATGAAAAGTATGGATTATTTCGCTTGGAAATGCCTTATGAGGCTCTAAGTTAGATTATTTTCCTTTTGAACAAGAGACTTAATGTAACTGTCCTTTCTCCTGAAATGCGTAAGCTTATGTTGTTTTGATGAGCAGAATGGATTATGGAATACCATCAGCAGAGACCAGGGTTGAAAGAACTACAAGAAAGAATTGACGACTTTATTACTGCTCATGAGGAAAAGGAGGAGCAGGTGCTTTCCTATTTTACATTTGCCCATATTATTGCTTACAAATATTGCAAGAACTCTGGTATTATTCGATCAATGTGGACAGAGTGGAAACTAGTAGCCAAAAATATATAATGCTCATTTATTTCACTTTTCGATTTGTAGTTTTAGGAAATTGCAAGTGTCTTTTTTTACTATATTTTGATTGCATTGTTTTTCGATTATATCTTAATCTTTGACCTTTTAGCAGCCGCATTATGTTAATTGAAAATTTTTTATTCAGACGTTCCTACTTCCTTTTACACCCTCTCCTTGTTCCCATGATCGCTTTTCATTTGTAATAAACTTCGCAGGAAAGACAAGAAAGAGAAGCCCGTGCTGCTGAGGATGGATGGACTGTTGTTACTCATCACAAGGGTAGGAAGAAAACAACAGATGCTGAAACTGGAGTCGCCGTTGGTTCTGTTACCCAGGCTGCAGTCCTTGGCAAAATGGCCAATAAGAAGCATAAAGACGTCGGCCTGGATTTCTATCGGTTTCAAAAAAGAGAAGCGCAAAAGAATGGTATGGTCTTACAGCAATCTGCATTTATAACCCCATGTTTTGGCATATCTTTTGTATTGTTCTGTTTTAGTTTATTATTCTTGAAAAAACTTCTTTCTGTGCATTTTTCGCTCTTTTAATTTTGATCGTTAGTTAGTTGAGTTACCTAGTCACAGGCTTTCTTTTTTGGTCTGATAAAAAAAAAATGATTTTGGTAAAGACATACTTCTCCATAAAGGGCAAGAAACAATCTTTGATCTTGAACTGTTCAAGAGAAACAAAACCTATTAGTAGTGTTTAACAAGATCCCGAAAAGTTTCCCAAAACAGAAAGATTTGGCATTGATCAGATAAATACAGCAAATATTTAGCCTCGCAATCTGGTAGATTATTGTGTTTGTTTCCACAGATAACTATTTTTCCATTCCATCCATTCTGATTTCAGAACTAGTTTTCAGATAATACCATCTCTTGTAGGAGCTGCATCCTTGGCACTTTCTAAACATGCCATTTTTTTTATGATTTGCAGAGATAATGATGCTGCAGAGCAAGTTCGAACAGGATAAAAAGCGAATACAACAGTTAAGAGCTGCACGAAAATTTCGACCTTACTGATTACTTCTGAGAGGAAAATGCTGCTAAAGATTAACAGACTTGGTTCTGCTGATTAAGGGTTCCTTTTCTGTCTTCTGCTCTCAATGTTTAAAACTCTTTACTGCAATTTTGGGAGATTAGCTAGCAAGTGCTCCAATTATGAACTATAGATTTCTGCTATACATCTTCAACAGTTTAACTTGAGATTGTTTTTTGTTAACTGAACTGCAGAGTTATGGATATAAACAAGATATTAGATAAACTTTAGCCATGTATATTCCTGTCGCATTTTGTCAGGGAATTTCATTGACATATTCGGTATATTAAAGGTATTTTAATAAAAACTAAGGGTAAAATGGTAATTTAAGAGGTGATAAATAAAAAAAATTCAGTGAGTATTTGACATGGATTAATGTAAATTAATATTTGGTAATTTTTTAAAATTAATAATCAATTTTTTGCAAGTAAACATCAATTTGATATAATTCATAAAATTTGAATTTGATATTTTTTTTTTAGGGAAAAGGATGAATTTGATATTTGTTCAGGGTGTATAAATTAGAAATTAATAATTAATTTTTTTATTTGTTTATTTCGTTCTTGAAAAGGAGATAAGGGGATTTAATTAGTTATCTCAAGTTTATGTTTGTATTTTTTCAAATTTCAAAAAAAACTTTCTTGAAGCATTCAAATTTCAAATTAAATTACTAAAAAGAAGAAACAACTGTTAATATTTTCATTTGGTTATACCAAACTTTTCCGGCTTCAATAATTCTCATTGACCATAAGACGCTCTGGAAAATTTTGGTTTTGTCTTTATATGTAATATATTATAATATATTATAGTTCTTAAATTCGAGTCATTTTGTATTAAAAAATTTTATTAGGATAAAAAATATAATAATACAATAATAATTATTTTATTTTTTAAATAAATAATAATAATAATACAATTATGATTTTCAATCATTTTTATTATTATTTTATTTCTATTGAAGATTTAAATCAAAACCTTCCTCATTTGCTAGTATCTTGGAATTAAATCAAGCCCACAAGTTGCTCAATCCACATCTTAGTTTGTTCAAGAAAGTCAAACCCTCAAAATTCCAAATTTCTTAGTCACCCATATTTTTTCCCCCAAATATCCACATAGTTTCTTAATCAAATTTTAAATATTTATAAACTTTTTTTAAACATAACTATTTTTAAGTGAAATTAATAAATATGGAAATAATTAATTCAAAAATATTTTATGTTTATGCATGAATTAATATGTTCTTAATTAGGCAGTTTCATTAACTATTTATTCCTAAAGTACAACCAAATCAACTAATGTGGAAAAAAGACATTATTAAATACCATAAATTGTAATTTTAGTACTATATTACAATAATTTATTGATAATTGACAAATTATATTTAGCTAAGGTGGAAAGACGATGGACATTTACAAGATAAACTCAAATTATAGTGATTTTAAACTCTAAATAATTGATTAATTTACATAATAGTTCTTTTATTTTTTTTGGATTAATATTAAAAAATCTCTTAACTTTATTTATAAACCAAATACCTATGTGACTTTCAGTAAATATCAAAAACCCCCCTCTCAAAGAATTTATAAGTGATATTAACCCTTTTTTTTTTCTCATTACTTGTTCTTGAATTATCAAAATATTCTTATTATTTTTTATAATAAAGATATTTTAATAATAAAAAAGAGTCAAAATGGTAATTTAGAGCTGATAAATAAAAGAAAATGAACCACATTTAATAATCCTATTAAAGAAAGCAGATTAATCTCTAATCCACTCCTAATTGCTGGCCATAGTATTGTCCTAATGACAAATAGAACCCCTACTTTCATCTGCTTATATAAACCTTTCCATCTCTAATCTCCATCTCCGACGAAGACTCCGACGACGACGTACGGTACACACATTCACACAGTGGCGGAGGAAAAAGACAAAAGATAATAATATACCTATATATATCATATATGTACTGCTTTCTTTGTCTTCAAGGAAGAAAAGGCAAAATCCTTCCTCCTCCTCCTCCTCTGCTGCTGCTACTACATGAGCGCACCGCACGATCATCACCATAATCACCGACCCTCTTCTTTTTCTGCCACCATTAATGCTACTGCTGCTTCAATGGCAACTGCCCCTAGTATCAAATTCAAATCCCAGCAGCCACTTCACAATTTTTCATTACCCCAACTGAGATGGGCCCACAAGAACCACCATTCCACCACCGCCCACAAATTGCCCCCTGATTCCCCTGAACCGCCCCAGGGAACCGCCAAGTCTCCTTCCTCCTCTCGTGCTTCCCGCAAAACGGTTCCTTTGGGTTTTTCTGGTGGGCACCAGAATGATAAGTCTGAGAAGGACGATGACGTGGTGGGTGGGGATGATGGAGTGCGGGAGGAGAATAATGAGGTGCGGCCGTGGAATTTGAGGCCGAGGAAAGTGGCGACTTTGCCGCCCTCAACCACGTTTGGAGTTGAGAAATTGGTTGATTCTTCTAAAGCGGCGCCGTCCCAGAAGAAGAATGAGAACGACGAGGGTGGTTCTTCCAGTTGTGGATATTTAAACAAGTCTACTGCGTCGAGGGCCGGTGCATTGGGCACCAGCGGTCATGAGTCCGGGACCGGGAGGCAGAGGAAGGTGGTGGAGGAGAAGAGGAAACTATGGATCTCGCTCTCCAAAGAAGAGATTGAAGAGGACTTGTATTCTTTGACTGGGTCTAGACCTCGAAAGCCAAAGAAACGGCCCCGGAATATTCAGAAGCTGCTTGATGTATGTATTACTAGAAATCCCTTTTTTCCCCTCTAAATTGCTGGGCGTTCTGGGCTCATGAGTGAATGTTTTCTTGCAGAATACTTTTCCGGCGTTGTATTTGGTCGGGATGAGTGCTGATACCTATCGTGGTCATGATACTCTGGTAAGTTATGGCCCTGAATTGATTTTTTTTTGCGTGCAACAGGGTCCTGGTTTTTGTGTGCATGTCTCCATTGATCAAGATGATCACTTATTAGTACGCATTTCATTTTATTTATCTGTTTCCTAATTCTTTTATCTTGTTTTGTTGTTCCAGAGGTAGATTATAGGATGGTAATGCCGAATTCTTGATATTTTAGGAAAGGTTCGTGCTTCACATTCTCTGTTCACAAACATAACAAACAGCTTTTCCATTATGGGAAGTGCGCATCTGGGAGAAGTAGATTTGAGCTATTGTTCACTCATGAAGTTTATTGCAGATGTTGATAATATTTGCTAAAAGGAACTGTTAGAATGTTGGAACTTGGAAAGCTTGGACTTTTGATTCGATGACTCAGCTGGAGGTATAATCTGCTTAATTAGGAGGAAGGTTTAAATGGATGAAAATCAAAGTTATGTAGCAGCACCTAGAATCTTTTGTTTTCTTTTATTTCTCTGTTTCAAGTCATATTAGTGCTCATTTTAAAGCCATAGTTTCGGTAGTCTTGCACCTTAATATCGCTTATGATGTATAAAGTATTGAAATTTTTATGAAGCAGTCGAAATAATATCTTTTGAAATCCATGCTGTGTCATGCATTTGGATTTTTTTTTTTCCTGAGAGTTCTGTTGCTGTTTCTTTATGAAGTTACTCTCTTTTTCTCGATGAGTTCATGATGTCATTTTACAGGCTTAGCTCATAATTAGTTTCGAGTTAAACTGAGTTCAAGAATCTCTGCAGGAGAGAAACTGTGTTTGCTTCTTCTATTATATGAACATTTCCATCCATGTCATGTTTGATCAAATGCAAGCCTTCCTGAGGTTAACATCTTAAATTATACTTATGAGCTTGTGTACTTCTTAGAGTGAAATTCTGTCCTATGTTTTTTAGCGTGGTTTAGCTCGAAAGTTTGATCCCTTTCTGCCAAAAACATACTCCATTAAGGTCATTTTTAGTTGAACTTAACTAGCATTCATGGAGTATTTATCTGTTTGTTGAGCCTGATGTTTATTGTTATTGTGGACCTGACGAACATGCAGTTATAAAACCTGAGCTCATTCTTAAACTTTACTACTTTGTCGAGTGTATTTTTTTCGATTAAGTTGCAACAAACAAGAAGATGAGCCTGTTGAGCCATGAGAGATGTGAAAAACAACATTCTCTTTGGAAACCATTACTGTTATTTGAATGTCTTGTGTCCCTTCTTAATGGTTATGAATACATCTTCATTTACAAATAACATGATCCATCTTCCTTGATATCTTTGCCTTGTGATTTACTTCTCTTAAATTAAATTGTCAATAGCCAACTTCTTGCTGATATCTTTTCCCTTCTTCTTTTAATGGCTTAAGTTGCATGTGAGATATTGTTATGGTCTTCATATATGTAGTTTCTTCACTAAAAATGTAAGCTTAAACACTTGTTCCCCTAAAGTTTCCATTGTGTTTGTATCCGATTTCGTTCTTTTCGCCACTGGAACCCTCTTTGAGTGGCTCCATTTTGGTTAGAATTACAGAACTCTATGTTTCTGTAATTGCAACCTGCTTCTCTGTAGACTTTTTGCATGTTCTTGCTGTATGGATTGGAAAAATCTTCAAATTCTTGGAGTTGGTTGTGGAAGACGGCTGCGTTTACCAGTATGGTCGTGATGATTCAGGTGAGTTTGACGAGTCTAAGGGAGTGTTCTTCGGGGCTTTGTGGCTGCTAGTCTCCTTTCATTTCCATGTTCAGCTTGAAATGGTCAACTGTACCAACGGTTTTCAGCCATTTTAATGAAAACAAAAATGATTCTCTTACGTTGTCATAAGCTACATCAACACACAATGGTAACTTCCATGAAGGGACCAAAGACATTATATAATTGTTGAATTTATTTGAACTTTTGAGCATGGAAAATAGAGGGGCATAAATATGAAAGCTGAGTTTGCATATGAGAGTTGACAGAGCCCTGAAAAAAGCTCACTGTTAAAGGTATTTTGGTAAAAAAAAAATAAAAAAATAGAAGGATGTTATTAAATATGGTTCATTGATCTTATTTATCTCAAATCACTAAAATATTTTTATTATTATTTTTTTAGTAGAAAAAGAGAGGTTTATAACCTATTAATTTAGCTAATTTAACTCTGGTATGACTCGAACTGAGAATTTGTGCCTCTAATGTCGGGAGTGGCATCCGTGCTCCAAAGTGTTTTATCAAATGTTTTTATTATTTTTAGTAAAGTGTTTTAATAATTTGGGTGAGGGCAAAATGGTAATTCAGAGATAATAAACAAATAAAAAAATGGAATTTAAGAATTCAATTATTACAATCTGTGAGTCTAACAAAATTGAATATCAATTTTAAAAGCACATGTCCACATTATTATATTCGTTAATCCAAAAAAATAGATATTAATTTCGGTTAACTAGTCAAACTTTTGATTCGTCTTATAAAAAAAAATTAAAGGTGTTGAAATTTTCATTACACTATATCTAACATAGAACATAAGTTCACATTCTTAGTATTTTAGATATAATTATATTAACGGGAATCAGAATTTGAGATTAGTTATAAAAACGAGAACTAAATGTTAAAACGTTAGTTCCAGAAGAGTAGACTAGAAAATGGCCCGAATTTATTAACATACTAATATGATATTAATAAATCCAAAAAATCCAAAATCGAATAAAAAAAAAAAAAAAAAAACTGAGAAAGACGCATCATGAGAATCTGCCTCTTTACAACAATAAAATCATCCTATCCAAACCAAAAAAAGACCACGAATTAGATCCACCATAACCAAAAAAATCGGCTGCAACACCAGTACAAAATGAATCGGACAACAGATTCATCCCTTTCCTAAATAAAATTTTTGGCCATGATCTAATGAGGAAACTTTGATAATTCGACGAGACTAATCATAATTGGGGTTATGAATACTGAAATTCTTACCATTGGGATAAGTATAAACATGACATGCATTACAAAGTAGGAGAGAGATGGTGGTGAAGAGAAATTGTCGATGTCTCACGTTTATTGTGAAACTTAGCTATTAGTTATGATGAACGCGATGAGTTTGTCTTAAAAATCAACCCTTTTAAATTCGTTACGATGATATTTGGTGTCATTGTAAATATAAAATTTCATCTTTCACGTGGAGGACCGAAGATAAGTATAAAGAGTCGAATATCTTATTTGAGGAGAACGAGAATAAGAAACTTGTGAAATATCAACAAGGGTTATTGTATTTTGGGTTTCGGAGAAATCGACAACAATGGCACCGGCCAAGCAAGCAGAAGAAGAAGATTAGGAGATTTCAAATTCAACGTAATCTTATATCCTTCTTCTCTTTCTTCTGCAATTTATCCAACCCCATTTGTTTGAATAGCTTTCCTTTCATTTACTAATTTATGGGTTTTCTTTGAATTCGAAAACGTAATCATCACTTAAATTGGTTTTTGAATCGACCCTTAATCTAATTAGTCGATTTTTGTTTACTCATTACTTCAATTTCTACTTGAGATGCATACTTTTTTGTAATGTTAGTGCTATTTTCATATGAAAGACGTTGATTTGAATATGTAAATTATTTGGTTGAATCTCTTGGTATATTATAAATTTGGTGTTAATAGAATTTAGCCAAATTGGCTATGGAGTTTGGACAGAGACAGTGTTTGTACCTAGTATATATTACCATTTCCATGGGATGAGATTGCGAATTCCATTTTTGGAGGGAAATTTTGAATTTTGCAAAAGAATCCAAGTGCCATTGAATATGAGTGTTGTTGGATGCGATCTTTTCTGTCATAACAATCCTCGTTGAAATGCTCGCCAATGACTTCAGTTAAATAGGCGACATTTTTCAGAATACTCTCCCTATATCATCAATGGTTACATTGTCTGACGTGATAAAATAGATATTCAACTTTTTATTAAACTCATTCTTTCAACAAATCAAACATATTAATGATACTGATTCCTAAACTCACCTTACAAAGCAAATAATTTTATTAATTTCAATTCTTAAAACTCATACCAATTATCACTTCTTTCATATCCATTCCGATTTCGGTTCTAAATAGTTTTACTAAACTTCTCTCCTACTATGGACAGTGATAATTTATAATTTATTTTAAAATTTTATATAGTTATTCTAATGATTTTTTAATATAATCTCAATAGTATAAATTTTTTCATTTTTAGAATCATTTTAGTATTTTAAAAAATTTATTTTTTTAATATTAAAATTTATTTTGTATTATTAATGATTTTATATTTTTATTTTTAGGAAATAAAATATTTACCAATAATATTTTATTTATTAATATGTATTATTTATGGATTTATATTATATACTTTATATTATTTTCTTAATATTAAATTCACCCATTGTATCTATAATATTATTTATTATTTTATTTTCATGTATCATTATTAATTTTTATTTTTATATTATTTTATGATTTTATTACCTTATATAATTTATTTATTAGGTTAAGTGTTTAATAATTAAAATTACAATTTATTCATCCCTTTATATTTATTTTTTACATTCATTTTTATTTGAAAAGAAATGAAAGTCATGTCATGTACTAGTAAGAGATAATCCAAAGTGAAATTCATCAATTTTAATGGGTTTAATTAATTTTTAAAATTTTAAAAATCATTTTAAAACCCTTATTTTTCAAATTTTACTAACAAAGCATCGACTTTTAATAAAAATATGAAATTATTTGAAAATTCCTTAAATTCACCAACTAAACGGCACCGTACCGATCACCCCTTACCATAGTCCAGATTAAAAAATCGGAAGGCCTCCAAAACCCCAACGGCCGCTCTGCTCTGCCCGACATGTTTTCAACCTCTTCACTTTTCACACACTCACGCACTGAATCTCCGGCCATTGTTAATCAGCTCAGCTTGATTCTCTAACCACAAATTGTCAGATTTCAACTTTATTTCAATCTCCCCGGCCCAGAATCCCACTTCCACGGCGGATTGAGCTTGATACTGAATGGAGCAGAAGAGATTCACTAACGCCTCCGCCAACGGCGGCGCCACCGTTTCCGCCAGACCCCCCCTTCCACCCCGTCAACCTAATTACACTTGCAACAAAGTAAAGGTATTAAAATTTAACCTATATACTGAGATTTTGCTCAGTCAGTTCACGCAATGGTGATGGGACTACCTCCGGTGTACTCAACTTTTTATGGGTTTTCTTTGTTAATTTATATATCTCAGAAACTCCTTTGTGGTAGGTGAGGTAGTAGTAAATTTGTAGCGAAAGGCGATGTCATTTTGTTCTTTCAATTGTGCGGGAAATGGGAGCATAGGTGTTCATGGGTTAGGGTTTTTTTCTGTGATTTTCGGGTTTTTTTCTAAAAGTAAAATGGGCTTTGATGAGCAGTTGAATGATAATGGGATTAATAATACAGTGGGCTCGTAGAACAGTGATTAGGAGTGAGCTAAATAGTTTCCCATGCTTGTGGTAGGATAGGGTTTTGAGCTGAAGTTAAAGGTTTTGTGGTTTTGGATGTATGGTTAAAGTTGATGGTTAAGGGTTAAGATATCATTATTGTTAGATTATAGTAGGAGTACTAGTAAAGTGGCTTAAAGAACAGTGAAATAAGGCATGAGCTAGATGGTAATTTTATTAATGTGTTTCAGTTCTTGTATATGTTTCTGGTCATTTTGGATTATGCATGTCTCTGATGATTACATTTGTTGCAGGAAGCATTATATCACCTGGCCTCAATTGATCCTATTGAGTTATGTAATGAAGCTAAAGTTGAGCACTGTAGGGCGACTAGAGATTTAAGAAGCTGTGGTCGATGTGTGGAGAGTGTTTTGAACTCATGTGGCCATGCCTCCTTATGTGAGGAATGTAGTCAGCGGTGTGATGTTTGCCCAATTTGTAGAATTCCTTTACGCAAGGATGGGAATAGGCTTCATCTTCGTCTTTATTATGAGTGCATAGAAGCTTGTCTTATCTCCAAAAGGTGTGATGATCGGTTGCAAGATAAAGATGCTGGCGAAAAAGAACTTATTGCTGATGTTCAACGGTTGTATTCTCTGTTTGACGTTGCATTGGAGAATAACTTGGACACTCTGATATGCCACTGTATCCTTACGTGATCTTGTTTTGTCCAATTGACAGTATCACTAAGGGAGGAATACCTCTCTTTGTGGTGATTTAGTAGAAAATCTCTGAGTTTCCTCTTATTGTATGCATTATCTTTTTGCTGACTACTTTTTCGGTGGTTAACCAGAATGATATTTTGGATAAGTTGACTAACAATGGTCTTTCTATGCATTGATTTGTTATTTTACCCTGTTAGACTAGAACAATGTACAAAATAATTTGTTTAGACTCATTTTCCAGCCTTTTTAGTTCCTTTTCCTTAACAGATGGACCATAGATGTTACAGATGTCTGCATGGATGAAAATGCCGTGTCCAGTGATCCTGTAATTGCCTTCTTGCTGGATGAAAAGGTTGTAAAAGATTGGTGCAAGAGAACATATAAGATTATTCTGATGGAGCTTCAAGTGATGTGTATCCTGATACAAACTTGGTTTTGAGAATTTTCAAATATCTTTTTAATTAAAGCAAACAGGCTTTGTGTTCTTTGACATGCTTAATAGATAAGCTAACTGTAGAAGAACTGAAAGCAAGTTTGAGTTCACTGCTCAAGTTTTCTGTTAAGCTAGCTGGTTTAGCCAATGTCCTAGATGTTCTGGAATCATCATTTAAAGGTTCTACGTCAGCAAAGCTTCATGATCTTTATCATCTTCAAGAAAATATTTTGAAGACAAAGCAGGTGAGTTTGCCGAATTTTGATGCATCAATTTGAGGTTTTCAAGCTTTAAATTTGGATAGCTAGGTCTGCAATGACGTTCAAATGGTTCTGTAGTTTTAGCTACCTTTGTCACTTTCAGAAGTGGTACAGAATAGTGCTTTTGCCAAAAAAAAAAAAAAAAAAAAAAAAAGAAGAAGAAAGGCTAGAAAACAATGCATGGAAGTTTCTAACCTAGGCCTTCATTTTTGAAATTAAGGTTGGAGTTTTTTTGTTTACTTTTGGTCTTTCTCTTTTGGTTTTAATACATGTTATTTTTCACTCTCATAATTGTGAAATTGTGATTAGTGCATGAGTGTTACCCTAACCTGTAGTGTGTCTCTGAGTGTATGTAGGTGAAAAGGGTTTTGAGGGTTGAAAGAGTTAGTTTGGGTTAAAAGTATTTGAGATGTAAAATCTGATGAGCAGAATATTGGTTATGTATGTGCACAATATCCATTTGATTGACATATTTTATGTCTGCCCCTTTTTTACTTTTTCAGCACATGGATGTAATAATTTGGTCTGCAAGACATCACTTTTTGGAGAATTTGGGATCCCGTCATGCTAATATTACATCTTGGCGTTCTCACGTTCGAGAGAGAAAATTATCTGCTACGAAGTGTGCATGGCCTGATTTAGTTATAAATCAAGCTGCTGAGTCCAGTGGGGTGGTTAAGTCAACTCTTTTCATTGAAGAAGCACTCACAAATATTGATATCGAGCTGGAACATGCAGATGATCATGGAGAAGATTTACAAATTGCACTCTTGCAGAAGGATGGGGGATCTTTATTTCTTCGGTCCAAATTGGAGGGGTTGGCAGGACTTTATCCATTTGAAAGTCTGAGAGCTGCTATTGATTTGCTCTTTTTACGAGGAAGTTCTGATATGGTGATTTCTAAGCAAGCAATTGTATCCTTTTGGGTGGTGGCCTTTAAAAATGTTAATTTAGTATTTGATTTTAGTGGTAATATTTTCCTTGACTTCTGATCAGTTTTTGTATTACCTTTTTGATCGCCATTGGACAATGCCTGAGGAGAAATGGAGAGATGTTGTTGATGACTTTGCTGCCACTTTCAGTATTTCCAGGCATTCGTTACTAGAATCTTTTGTCTTTTATCTTTTGGATGACCATACTGATGAAGCGCTCCAGGTGATTCCATCTCATGGCTACACTTTTCCTGTTATAATGTCTCTACTTTCTTCGTAAATGGGACTTTTCCTCATTAACTATGTTGAAACAGAAAGTTGCTTTTGTTTTCTGGAACTGTCTGAACCATATTAGTTTCCATAGCTGTGGTTCTTCAGCAACATATCTCATATTAATACTTCTTGTTATGATTTTATATTACCTGGTATTTTGTACTTTATTATGTTAGTATATGGTGTTCATGTAAAATTTATTCACTCAGAGAAACTAAAGCTTAGTTATTTTGATATTAGAAAGGGCTGTACTTTTCCCGTGTGCATGCACAATATGCTTACTTGTGCAAGTAATCTGTATCATGGGTTAAAGTACCTTTAAGTTTATAAGTGATGTGGTTTATACTGATGCATGTTCCATTTACAAGCCCGTTAGTTCCAACTTTTGTTTCTTTTAGGAAGGTGGAAATGAAGCCTTCATCAGTAATCCCGTGTTGATGATTAATATTGATACGGTTTTAGATTTATATACTTGTCAGAAACTTACTAAGGAATATTTCTCCACTAAAACCTGAAATTCTGAAATATCAGGAAGCTTGTCGTCTTCTTCCTGAAATTTCAGGCCCTACAATTCATCCCAAGGTGACCCAGGTTTTGTTAGAAAGGGAGAATCCTGATGCAGCTCTGATGGTTTTGAGGTGGTCAGGTCGAGATGAAGCACGGTTGATTTCACTTGAAGAGGCTGTGACCACTGTTCGGGTTCGAGTGGAATGTGGGCTTCTTACTGAAGCTTTCATGTATCAAAGATCTGTCTGCATGAAGGTCAAAGAGCATAAGCCGAGTGATGAATCTTTTCAGAAAGTTCCTGGTGAAACAAAATATGAGTGCTGGACTATGGCACAGTGGGTGGAGGCTTTGGTGACAGAAATATGTTATCTATGTATTCGAAGAAATTTGGTAGATCGGATGATAGAGTTACCATGGAACTTTGATGAGGAGAAACATCTTCACAAATGTTTATTGGATTTTGCTACAGACGAACCTTCATCTCCTATAGGAAGTCTTCTTGTTGTATTTTATTTACAGGTATTCTAGTCACTGGTAAGAATGCAGTTTCTGGGTTGTCTAGTAATTTGTTTATGAATATGACTGTTCTTTTTTTCCCTCAGCGTTATCGGTATGTAGAAGCTTATGAAGTTAATCATAAGCTTATCAGCATGGAGCAAGACATCATCTCAGAAAATCACTATGGTGAACAAATCTTAACGAGGATGAGATCCAGAAGTGATTGGAGATCAGAATTAGTCGTAAGTGAATTATGGTTTTTTTTATAATTAATTCGGACTTTTATTTAAATTTATTGAGTTGTTTCAAACGAAAATTCAATTTGGAAGAAGACAATCAGGTTCTTGAATAGTTGAAATGTTAATAGCATAGTTGTGTTCGATCCTTGTGATGGGCATATGCAAAGCTCATGGTGGAACTTTAAAATCTGGAAACAAGGTCAGGAATATTTAGTTGATCATTTTCGGTTCAACTAAAATCATACACACCTCTACTGGATCTAACCCGGGATGGTTTTTTACTATGAACTATCGACAAGGTGAATTCAATGGAGGTAGACAGTTACTCAGAAAACTTGGGTTCCAAAATTAAATTTTTCGTTCTCCTGGGTGTAGGGGAAGAAAAGCCCTGTGAGGGACACTGTTATGCTGAGTCTCATTCTTTCTTTCTCTGTCATCTTCACTTGGAGTTGAAGAATCCTGTAAGTTTCTGAACATTTTTAATTTGCTTTTGCAGGAGAAGAGCATAGAGTTATTACCTGATGTGCTCCAGCGGCAATTGAAAAGTGGAAAGCTACCTGAAGCTGCAGTCTTTCCTATTAGTGATGGTGGTTTTTCAGAAAAACCAAAAGATGCTATAGAGAAGGAACCTATATCATTTAGTTTGTTGGTTCCTCAGCTTGATTCTTCCTCTGGTGACACAATGGATATTGCTATATCTTCACCAAGAGATTCAGCGTGGAGGACGCCATCAAAAGTGGGTGGATGTATGCATAATGATAGTAACGATTTTGGCAATTCGGGTGTATCAATCCCCCGTGTTGGGTTCTTTGGTGAAGCAGAAAAGAATTCGAGGGCTGAAGGTAGCGCAAGGAAAAGCTTCATTTTTGATAACTCTGGCTCTAATGCTCGGCATTCTAGTTATTTAGTTTCTTCTCCAATCAGAGAGTTGAACATCACTTCATCACAAAAGAAACGGAGTATGCACCTGCAGAATGGTTCAGCAAACACATTCCACGGTCATAATTCCTTTCCGCAAAGGGCTGCTTTAAATCCTGTGACTCCCATTAGGAACAACCATGGTTTATTTGCAGATTTTGGTCACGACTCAATTATGCTTGGTAAACTCGGAACCTTAAAGAAACCCGATTCATCTCAGATTCCCGTGACAAATGACTCCATGGATATATCGTGGAGGTAAACGTTTCTGGCCAATTCTTGTTTCAGCAACCTTTTCTCTCACCTTGCTTTGTCAAGTTTGCTCATGAACTCTATTTTCCCATAAACTTTTAGTCATGATGGAGTGGACATGTCTGCCCAAAAACCAAACTCATACGGCGGGCCCAGATGGCGTTCTGATGATTCTAGTGATGATGACGAACAGCGTAACCCAGTAGTAGCAGCAACTAATACAACAAAGAAAAGGGCATTTAGAAGAGGCGTGCTTTCTAAAAGATGATACACCAAAGGTTGTAGAAATTATAGTCACATTGGAAGCGAGTAAGAGCAGCAGCAAGGGGCCACAGGATGTCGTTGAAGATGGTTGATGTTTCTTGATTATTTTGTGAGGAAAACATCTCCGATACAGTTTCACTTCCTCGGAATTCCAGCATCAAATTCAGTAAGACAAAGCCGTTCCTTCTTTCCAACTTTTTTCTAAAGTCATAGTTGAAGGTTATCGTAAAGACTTTTGGGCGTGGGTCGGGGGTTGGAGGAGGAATATACTGGCGCGAAAAATTTTTTGTAGCTGCATCATATCACCTTTTTTTAGGGCTTGTTCATCTAATTTTGTCTTATCTCAACTTTCTCTGGCCACCATTGAAGTTAATATTTTACCCTGAGATGTACATAGGTAGGCTACCTGACATTCAGATTGACACTGGATTCCAGTTGAAGTTTAAGACTTGCTTACACTCTTGTTTGTGCTTCTTGTTTAAACATATAAAAGTAACTTTGGATGCTGGGGGAGAGTTGTTCCAGGGTCAGTATCTTTGGCCCTAAAGTCTTTGAGGCTTTTGCAGTTTGGATTGGGACAATTGAGAGTGCCTGGGACCATGTATTCTGCTCATATTAAGGTAGTAGTAGTAGTAGTAGCAGTAGGTAGTTCTTGTTGTCAAAGTGAGCAATAATGGAATTGGTTAGGAAAAAATGCAATTTTGATGTTAAAACTTTAGCGAATTCATTCTGATTCAACATGTATAGATCTACAAAAAATATTCATTACACATGAAATTTTATACACTTTTAGTCCATACAAAATAA
Organism: Knoxia roxburghii; assembly: GCA_030378225.1. Classification (NCBI taxonomy): domain Eukaryota; kingdom Viridiplantae; phylum Streptophyta; class Magnoliopsida; order Gentianales; family Rubiaceae; genus Knoxia; species Knoxia roxburghii. The sequence continues at coordinate 40,200,692 of CM059423.1, forward strand.
ATATATTAAATTAAAAGTGTGTAAAATTTTAAATATAATAAATATTTTTAGGGTCTAAACATATTTAGAACAAAAAAATAAATTCGTCATACATGATCAAAATTGGATTTTTTTTGGAATTGGTTATAACGGGATTTTTGTGTTACTCTCTCCCTTTATAAAAGAGTACTTTTGGAATCGATTTTTACATTATAATGTGCCTTCTTGTTTGACACATTTAAACTCAACCATTCCTTCATGTCATGAATTGTTTGACCTTATCACGAGCTTATATTGTAGGTAGGTACTTTTGTTTTTTTGGGTCAATCGGGAATCACAAATTCATGCTCTGAGACACACACAAAAAAAAAAAAAAAAAAAAAAAAAAAAATCTCGTCTGGAGGAAGATTTATGCATTCACCTTAGCTAGTCGACTTGTACGATTGTAATTTACCTCGACAGAATCTTTTCCTTCGTTTCCTCTTATCTCATTGACAAATGGACTAAATCTGTCACAAAAGGGCAATAGACTTGGAGTACATCTCGTCTGTTTTGTTGTAATTTGATCAAATTATCGAAATATTATATTTCAAAAATTAAATTTATTTTTTTAATCATCTAAATTTATAATAATTAATTTTTGATTGATTGATTAAAAATCTAAAATTATTGATGTAAATATTATTATTGAATCAAAAGATGATTTAAAAAGTTCATATTCATCATTTCTAAAACTTATTTTGATAGAAAATTATAAGTTTTTTTTGATATTTTTTGACGTTTAATTTCGATCGTGTAATAAATGTAATGGTCAGGAGGATGGTCGAAAATCACAAGTTTTCTTTAAAATATTTTTGGACGTTTAACTTCAGTAATGTATAAAATGTTACGGTGAGAAATTACCAACTTTTTCTATTTTCTAATATATTGTTTGACATGCCGCTAACAATGATAGTATTAAATATCATTATTTTTTATTTACTATTTTTGTTTTTTACTAAAATGCTTTTATAAGAGATAAAATAAAAATTTAAATAACGTAAATAAGAAAAAAATAGCCTGTGCGTGTCGACACCGACAGCCGTGGAAGAAATGATTGATGGTGGTCCCCTTCTAACATGGTATTTGAGTGGCTGAGAGCGCAATCAAAAGATACATCCGGCCAAATATTGAGAGTGATGGAAGCTGCTAAGATAGATGTAATATCCAGGGAGTTGGTAAAACCGTCTTCTCCGACTCCGGCTGACCGGAAACTGCTCCTGCTGTCATTGGTGGATCAGTTTTGGCCCCACAAATTCGTCCCTCTTCTTTCCTTCTACCAAAACCATCCGCCGGAACCAGATAACTCCTACTCGAAACCTCTTGATCCGTCCCAAACAACCCAGAATTTGAAGCAGTCTTTATCACAGACTCTAAGTAAGTTCTACCCTTTAGCCGGAAAGCTGAACGAAGGTCTTCTTTCTGTCGATTGTGATGACTCTGGAGCCCTGTTCGTGGAAGCTAAGGTTGATGTTCCACTCACACAAACTGTTGTCCAGAACGCTCCATACGAATGCTATGGAAAATTCTTGCCGTTTGAGCCGATTCTTGATGTGGTCGACGGTAAAATTTTGGATACCTACCCAGAAAATGAGATAATTTTGGCAGTTCAAATCACTTGGTTTGAATGCGGTGGAAATGCTGTTGGGGTTTGCATTTCCCACCGAGTGTCTGATTGTTTGTCCTTCGTAACGTTCTTGAATTCCTGGGCTGCGGAAAACCGCGGCGAAAGGGCTAAATCGTCGCTCAATTTTGATTTAGGGAGGCAGCTTTTTCCGCCGGGGGATTCTCCTTTTAGATTTCCTGCTGCAACTCAGGGAGTGAAGAGGAAGATCGGGTGCAAGCGTTTTCTGATCAGCAAGGAAAAGTTAAAGGAGCTGAAATCAATGGCGATTTCCTCCTCAGTGAAGAATCCCACGCGGGTGGTAGTGGTTACAGCTTTTCTGATGAAGCAATTCGTGGAAATGGCGCGAGCCAAGAATCGAGGTGATGCAGCCAAAACAATATTCAAGATCAGGCATGTGGTGAATTTCAGGAACAGAATCCATAGCTTATCATCTTCTAATGATGATGATGAATTTGCTTTTGGGAATTTTGGAGTTCAAACAATTGCTGCATTCTCTGATGATGAAAATGAAGAACATTTCAGAGGCTATGGTGATCTGGTTAGCCTCACAAGCAGCGCAATAAGGAAAGTAGACAGCGATTATTTCGCCAAATTCGTAGTCCCTTTTACAAATTATTTGAGCATAGATTCTGGAATTGAAGCTTTACAACAAGAACAAGAACAAATAATAATGCAGGTTCACTTCACCAGTTGGTGTAGATTTGCAACGTACGAGGTGGACTTTGGTTGGGGGAAGCCAGTTTCAGTTGGCCCTGCTGGTACTTTAGATGCCACTAGGGTAGTCTTAACAAGCTCATCTAATGAGGAAGCCATTGAAGCATGGATTTACTGGTTTGAAGATGAATTCGCTTTGTTTCCAGATGAGTTGCTTTCACTCGAGCCCACTCAATGTTTTGACTTAAATCGAACTCATGATCAACTGAGTTTTTGATATCCAATTTGTAACCCAGATTTTAGCAATTTGGTATCCATAGTTTGTTTGTTCTTGCTCTAAATTATAAGTTATATCTAATGCTTAATGTGACTAGTTGCACTTTTTAAACTTCTCCTATCATGAATTCTGTCATCTATTTTCGAAACCATGTTTCCTTGCTTTCAAGATTCATCACTCCTAATGATGCTTCACAAAGATGAGGATTTTTCTTGGTAAAATTTAAAATCTTCCTTTGATTTTATAATTCGAGTCGGATTTATTAATAATATAAATATATTTTTGGGATGGAAGAGGTATAAGAGAGGTGGGGTAGAGCAAGGGTTTTCATTTCAACAAGCTCTTTTTCATCCACCTATTATTTGTCCATTATCCTTTTCTCATAATTTAAACCTCCCCTTACCAAAAACACTAGCTGTTTTCCACTAATCATAATACAACTTTTCTTTTAGAAGAAATAAAAATTATTGTAATTCTAATAAAATTATAAAATAATAATTTTTAATTATAATTAGAAAGTTTTTTAATTGCAGCAATTCAACTGTTGATATTATTATTTTTTAAAGGTTTAAATCTATTTTTGATCCCTCAAAATATGAGTTATTTCAGTTTTGGTCTCTCATATGTTTCTTAAAATATATTATCAAAACTAGAATAACCCATATTGTGAGGGATCAAAAATGAATTTTAGCCTGAAAAAGGGGAAAAGTTTGTCTTAAGCCCTTGCAAATAGTCAAAACTCTTTCACTTTATTAATATTGACAAAGTCAACACCTCCTCCTCGGGACTTTCAACGAATACAATTTTTTATTTCCAATATTTTTTTAAAAAACATTTAAAACTGTTTTATTCCTGTATGGTGGATAAATATTTTTTTAAAAAAAGTCCAACCGCCGCTAGAAAAAAACCAACAATAACTGTCATTTCATTTACAGTTTGTTAAGGTTTGACTCTTAATTTTCCCTAAAAAAAAAAAAAGGTTTGACTCTTAATTAAAGGGTAAAGTTTGTTAATGTTGTAGCTGGCTTTCCACTCAAAATTTGATTAATTATGGAAAAAAAAAAAGAACTTACAATTAGAAGTTATTAAACTTTTAGTATGACTTAAAAAAAAAAAAGGTTTAGGAAGATGTATTATACTTTTATTTATAATTTTAAGAATCAAAATTGTATGTTTTCTCTTTAAGCTTACATTCAATATAATTATGTATTAATATCGTATTACAATGAGAAATATTACTCATATTTATTAAATTTAAATAGTAAAATAATCACGAATATTATTTTGAGACAAAAATAGTTTAATCGCCTTGTTAGAATATCACTTAGAGATGGATGCCCAAATGACGGCCGATTAATGAGTAAATTGAGAATAGCTTGATTCTAATCAGTAAAAGACGGTAGAATTAAAAACTTTTTTTTTTTTTTTTTGAAACAGGTAGAATAGAAAACTTAACAATACAGAGTATATTTTTATATATTACTAATAATTTTTTTTTTTATTTATAGGAGTAGAATACAAGTATAGAGATTAAATTATTAACAAGATACCTGACGATATCAGAATAATTTTTTGTCTATCATGATAATTACATCGACATTTTACCCTATTTTTTTCTCCTATTTCTAGCGTATATAAATTTAAATCTTCCCACATTAAAATTAGAACTATTTGGACCTCAAACTATCCCGACAACCTATAATATTAAATATCGTTATTTTTACTGTCATTTTATTATCAAAATACAAAATAGTAATTTAAAAAATGGTAAATAAAAAAATTGGACGCCACCTACTTCATCGTGGATGAGGCCGCAAGCTTTTAAGTTGTTGAAAATTCAAAGTCTTCGTAATATTACTTGCGACCTATTACGTTGCGGGCGAGATCGCGAAAAGATCAAATACCTTAAAACATATGGGCTGTTTTTAAATCAAACAACTCAACCTATTATTTTAATTTTTTTTTTTTTTTTAAATTGAGATGTGGTAACAAAGAAAGAGGAGAGATGGAAGTGTGGATATGCATGGAGTGGAGATTCCCACTAGCCGTTTTAACCGCCATTTTCAAATTTGGACACAATTCTGTCTCGTTTTTTTTGTTAACCACGTATGTATAATGCATTACCCTTCCTCTCGATTTGAAATTTCACATCAAAAATTAAATCCAATACAGAAAGAAAAGCAAAGAAAAGATATCATTCTGCTGCAATCTAGGCAAAAATCCTGAATAAAAAACTTGTAGGAGGAAAATGGTAAGAACAACCCGAGTGGAAGGGGAGATGATCAAGAGAGGGCCATGGACGGCCGAGGAAGACGATATTCTGATGAACTTCGTGAAAGAAAATGGCCCTAAAGACTGGAGCTCCATTCGATCCAAAGGGCTGTTACCAAGAACTGGAAAATCGTGTCGTTTAAGATGGGTCAATAAGCTTCAACCCAACTTGAAAAAGTACCAAATTAATCCATCCACATTCTTGATTTCTTACTTCTTGAAAAGGGCCTTCAACTAATTCCTCTTGTTTTCTGTGTTGGTTTTGGATTTGATGGAAATGGAAGAGGGTGCAAATTCTCAGCAGAGGAAGAAAGAATGGTGCTGGAGTTGCAGGCTACAATTGGGAACAAGTGGGCTGCAATTGCAACTAATTTACCTGGAAGAACTGATAATGATGTGAAGAATTTTTGGAGTACAAGGCAGAAGAGGCTAGCCAGGATATTGCGATCTTCGCCCCAACCAAACAGGATCTTGAATAAAAGAGGAAAATCAACTGTTGTGGATGAAGCTTCTCCTCCATCTCTTCAAGTGAGAACTTGCATTCAGAATTTTATTCTATCAGAACTTCAAATTTTTTGCAGAGTTTAATGATCCTATACTTGCAAAGATTGTAAACTTTTGATTTCCTTATTAGGGAACATTAATTGACAGAATAGGGTTGCATCTATCTATGTTGATTACAACATGAATGACCAACTAGAGTTGTGAGGGAACTAGAATTCGGGAATTGAAAGGACGAAACTAAATGGTTGATATAGTATAATTTATTTTTTTTTTTAAAAAAATTATAAATATTAAGAGCTCTTCGTTCCAGCCCATCATTTTTTTTTCCCGATGCTGCTACCGGCGGCGAATGAGGGGTCGATCGACCATCAAACCCTTAAGTGTGTCCGTCCCTGAACTAGGTTTTTTGTCAACAAGGAATGAACTTTTTTCATTACAAACCTGTTGAAGTTTACTCTTTAATTTTGTAAAATTTTCAGGATTCCAGGGTCAGCTCCAGCCTGATGAAACCAACATCATCACTAATGTGCAAAATTTGCTCATGTCTTTCCTCAGAAAACTTCAATATTGGAGTCAGCAATATGCCACCACCACCCCATTTCTTCACCCCATATGTAGTTGATTTTAATATGAGCCAACCTCCCAATATTCCACCCATTGGGATTCAAACCAATGATTTGGGCAAGCCCTCCACTTCTTCATACCCAAATGACCTAATCATTCCATTTGGGCAAGAAGATCAGAACTTTGGAATGCAGGAACAACTTGGAGAGCAGAACTTCATGGAGGGTTTTGCTTATGAGGAAGAATTTCAACTGGGAAATGTGGCAGCAGCACATCAGCTTCACTTGGGATTATCATTGGATCAATTGGAGGCCACTGATCAAAACTTTTATGGAGGAGGAGACATTAATGTTGCTGATTACAAGGATAATGTGACGATCCCAATGCCTGATAATATATTTGATGATTTATCAGATGAAATGCTGGATAATCTTGATACCACAGCTCCAAGGCCATCATCATCCTCCTGAATGTAGTATTTAGTTAATAGTTTGTGTAATTTTATATGCTGTGGCAAACCAAAAATCAGTAGGAACTTGTATTTGTAACAGAAAAAGGATCTTGTGTTAGGAACTAGAATAGTCTTGTACTTCAATTAGTAAACAATAGGATAAATCTGTTATTTTATATGAAAAAGACAAAGGTATTACTTTTAATATGTGAAACCTTATTTATCGTCCCTTATTTAAAAATTGCCCTTGATTACTTACTAAATGTCCTTGCACTCACACTTTCCAGCCCCCTTATCTTCTCCCTCTGCACTCCTCCGCCGCCTCCAGTGCCACCGCCACCGCTACTGTTCAACATCCCAAAACGAAAAATACACGCGCACACACAGTACCGCCGCCGCAGCTCCGTTTCCTCTCAGCCGGACAGGAAACGTTATAAAGGGATATTATGTTGTCTGATACCAATTGAAGAGTCCATTATTCATAGTAAAGTATACAAACGTTATAAAGATTAGTAACATGGTAAAGAAGTAATACACGAGTTACATTGACAAAGTGCAACTAGTCACATTTAGGACTTGTAATTTAGAGCAAAAACATACAAATATGGATGCCAACTTGGCAAAATCTGGGTTACAAATTGGATAACCCTTCTTCCATGGATGATCAGTTGATCATGAGTTCAATTTAAGTCAAAATATTGAGTGGACTCGAGTGAAAGCAACTCATCTGGAAGCAAAGCAAATTCGTCTTCAAACCAGTAAATCCGTGCTTCAATAGCTTCCTCATTAGGTGTGCTTGTTAAGACTATCCTAGTGGCATCTGAGGTTCCAGCAGGGCCGACTGAAACTGGCTTTCCCCAACCAAAGTCCACTTCGTAGGTTGCAAATCTACACCAACTGGTGAAGTGAACCTCCATTATTTGTGGTTCTTCTTGTTCTTGTTGTTGTGAAACTTCAATTCTAGAATTTATGCGCAAATAATTTGCAAAAGGGACTACAAATTTAGCGAAATAATCGCTGTCTACTCTCCTTATTGCGCTACTTGTGAGCCTAACCAGATCACCATAGCCTCTGAAACGTTCTTGATTCTCTTCATCAGATTCACAAGTGAATGCAGCAGTTATAAAAACTGCAAAATTCCCAAAAGTGAACTCATCATCATCATTAGAAGATGATAAGCTATGGATTCTGTTTCTCAAATTCACCACATGCCTGAGCTTGAATATTGTTTTAGCTGCATCACCTCGATTCTTGCCTCGTGCCATTTCCACGAATTGCTTCAGCAGAAAAGCTGTAACCACTTCCACCCGCGTGGGATTCTTAACTGATGATGATGAGTAGGAAATCGCCATTGATTTCAATTCCTTTAACTTTTCCTTATTGATCAGAAAACGCTTGCACCCGATCTTTCATTTCACTTCATGAGTTGCAGGAAATCTAAAAGGAGAATCCCCTGGCGGAAAAAGCTGCCTCCCTAAATCAAAATTGGGCAATGATTTAGTCATTTCGCCGCGGTTTTCCGCAGCCCAGGAATTCAAGAACGTTACGAAGGACGAACAATCAGCGACTCGGTGGGAAATGCAAACCCCAACAGAATTTCCTCCGCATTCAAACCAAGTGATTTGGACTGCCAAGAGTATCTCATTTTCTGGGTAGCTAGCTAAAATTTTACCGTCAACCACATCAAGAACTGGATCAAATGGCAAGAATTGTAAGGTTTTGGACTTAACGTTAATATATAAATATGGTTATTGTACATTAAAGTGTTGTCTATATATAGTTTTGCCTAATTAAAGTGATCAATTAAGTTTAATAAGGCATAAGTATATTTTAAGTATGGAATTTTATTGTGCAGAAACCGGTATATTCCTATAATTACTTTTTTGCGATGGGTGAAACTGTAATTTAGGAAACCCTAATATTATAAATAAAGGTTATGGTCCCCGGGTGAATCAAGACTTTCTGTTTTTCTTATTCCTCATCAATAAGAAAAATACTAGGGAAACTATCTCTCTGGAAGGAAGGCTGATAATCACCTAGAAGACCATTGCCGGGATTCATCACGAGATTAATTCAACCGTCAGTTCAGTTCAGTTGCTTGATCTATCAATCAATCGCTATGGATCAAGGTACGCTTCCGCTTCAGTTTATCCCAATAATTGATTGAAGGTTTAATGTTCTTAGGAATTAATTTCCTTACAAGTGGTATCAGAGCCACCTTCATATCAATTATTTGGGAATCAATTAATTTATATTAATCCTAATTCCTATTCGGTTTATCTGGAATTAATTGATGAATATTTAGTTGGATTTAAAATCATTATGGTTTTCGGTTGATTTTTTGTTTGCCATAATAAAGTACAAACTTTTATTGCTTTTGCTGTTTGGTTTCGGTTGGCCATGGTAGAAAGAATAAATTTTTTTTGGCTTCTTAGTTTTCTGTTCCTGGGAAAATCTTTTGGTTCTTCTTCAAGCACCGAACATCTGTTTTCCGTTCGGATTTGGCTTCCCGCTCGCCGTCTTCCGTCAAGGTTTTGGTTCCGGCTGCAGACTTCGGGTGTTTCTGGTTGTCGCTTCGGAGGCACGCCGTTCTCAGGCTTTTGGTTCCGCCTTGAATGGCCGCTCGTTCGCCTGCGTCGCTGTCCTCGGAGAACCGAAAAGGTCGGCCTTCATCGTTTGTCGATCTTTGCTTCTCCGATCAGTGGCCTTCACCTCGCGTTTTTCGGTCCTCGGTTTCGCCATCATCTTCTTCGCCGCTTTCGGTTTTGCGGTGAAGGTCTCGAGGTGGTGGCGGTGAAGACGTCGACTTGGGTGGTGAACGCGAGCGGTGGTGGCGGGTGTTGGGCAGCGGCGGCGGCTGCTGGGTTTTGTTTGAAGAAGACGAAGTAGAAAAACATTTTAGGGTTTTGTTTTTTTTTAGTAAATTTAATAAAATTGCAATTCAGTCCCTTAAGTTAGTAAGTTCTTAAATCTTTTCCACAGATTTTAGTTTTAATTGAATTAAGTCCGAAAGTTTTTAGACAATTTTGATTTGGCCCTAAAGTATTAAAGAACTTACAATTTGGCTGAAAACTTTTAGAAAATTGCAATTTTAACCCTAAAGTTAAAAGAAATCATATTTTGAACTATTTAAGTTTGGAAAAAATTTTATTTGGTTGCAAAATTTTTTCAAAACTTTAATTAGTTCAGATTTTGGGATTACAGATAATATGATTTATTTATTTTGGCATAAAATACAAGGTTTATAACACCTAGTATATTTTGGTTGATTAGATGACATAAAAAGTTGTCAAAGTAACCTCTTTTGTGTTTGATGATCAATTTTAAATTACCAAGGTGATTGTGTGTGTTTTAATATCATGCGGGTGACGATCGGCCCAAAGGAAGGTCCTCACTTGGCCGAAATTAAAACATACTTGCGGTAATAAATATGTGACAATATTAGGTTTTTCCATGTGAATAATAAGTCGGCCCAAAGGAAGGCTTATTATTTGACAGGAGTGTATTGTCAATATTTGATTACTGCAACAAGAGTATCACTTGCAAATTGATGTTTCTGTCCAAAGACTAAACCCAATGTTGCACTAGATATCTTGTGATGGGGATGTCAATTTAAATTTCGTCATATTTTTTTAGTGTGAGCTTATGTTTGGTTACTTTGTTTTTCCAGTTGATTCTGCTGCAATTATTTCTGCCAATGTTAATTCTATTCCAACACTTAATGGTGCAAATTTCAAGAATTGGAAGGACAATGTTCTGATAGTTCTTGGTTGCATGGATCTAGACCTTGCACTTCGGTCTGATTGCCCCCCTGCTCTTGAGTAAACTTCGGCCTCTTGAGTAAACTTCTTTCCATGAGGTATAAGAGTTCTGGGAACATAAGGGAGTACATCTTGCAGATGTCTAATGTTGCTTCAAAATTAAAGGCACTGCAGTTAGACTTGTCTGATGACTTGTTGGTGCATTTGGTACTTATTTCTCTTCCTGCACAGTTTGGGCAGTTTAAAGTCAGTTATAACTGCCAAAAGGAAAAATAGGATCTTAACGAACTCATTTCTCACTGTGTGCAAGAAGAGGAAAGATTGAAGCAAGAAAAGACTGAGAGTGCTCATTTGGCAACAACCTCTAAACAGAATAACAAGAACAAAAAGAAAAAGAAGGATAAGGAAGTTGCAGTTGCAGCACCACAAAAGAAACAGACTAAGGAATCCTCTTGTTTCTTCTGTCGTGACACTTCTCATCAAAAGAAACAATGCACCAAATATCATGCTTGGCGTGCCAAGAAAGGTATGGTCATTGTTAATGTTTGTTCTGAGGTTAATTTGGTTTCAGTACCAATACATACTTGGTGGGTAGATTCCGGTGCTACTGCTCACATAAGTGTGTCTTTGCAGGGTTGCCTCCATTATCGCAAACCAATTGATGCTGAAAGATTCATCTATGTGGGGAATGGCGAGACGGCTGAAGTTGAGGCAATAGGCACATTTAGGTTGTTATTAAAGACTGGTTTTTATTTGGATTTGGAAGACACTTATGTTGTTCCGTCATTTAGACGGAATTTAATTTCTGTTTCTTTATTGGACAAATCAGGTTACTTTTGTCTTCTTGGAAACAATAAAGTTAGTCTTTCATTAATTCAAAGCAGGTTGGAACTGGCTCTTTGATTAGTAATGATAACCTTTATTTGCTTGATACTATTGTTTTATACAATGAAACCTTGCATGTGGATACACGTGGTACTAAACGCAAATTAATCAATGAGAATTCTATTACTCTTTGGCATAAGCGCTTAGGTCACATCTCTAGACAGAGAATTGAAAGACTTGTGTCAGATGGAATTCTTGATCCATTGGACTCTACAGATTCTCAAATCTGTGTTGAGTGCATTAAGGGAAAACAGACAGACAAAAGGAGATTTGAGGCTGAAAGATCTAAAGATGTCTTAGAACTGATACATACAGATATTTGTGGGTCATTCCCTACGGCTTCTTGGAATGGTCAAACATATTTTATCACGTTCATAGATGATTTTTTCACGATATGGTTACCTTTATCTTATTCATGAGAAGTCACAAGCCCTAAACGTGTTCAAAAGCTTTAAGGCTGAAGTTGAAAATCAGCTTGGAAAAAGCATTAAGGCTGTCAGATCTGATCGTGGTGGTGAATACTACGGTAGATATAATGGATCAGGTGAACAACGTCCGGGCCCATTTGCTAAATTCCTCGATGAGTGTGGCATTGTCCCACAGTACACCATGCCTGGTAGTCCTACTATGAATGGTGTTGCTGAAAGGCGAAATAGGACAATTAAAGATATGGTAAGAAGTATGATAAGTCGTACTCCTTTACCGAATACACTCTGGGGTGAAGCACTAAAGACTGCATCCTATATACTTAACAGAGTTCCAACTAAAGCAACTGTTAAAACCCCTTATGAACTATGGACTGGCAGAAAACCCAGTATTAGGCACTTTCATGTTTGGGGTTGTCCAGCTGAAGCTAGGCCTTATAAGCTTAATGAAAGAAAACTGGATTCAAGAACCATAAGTTGCTATTTTGTTGGATACGCTGAAAGGTCTAGGGGATTCAAATTCTATGATCCCAAAAGCAGATCCTTCTTTGAGACGGGAAATGCCCAATTCTTTGAGGATATTGAGTTTGGAGGGGAAGATAAGGTTAATGACTTTGTCCTTGAAGAGGAATCAGTTTCTCTTCCTACGGTTGTAATTCCTGATGTTGTTCAAGAATTACAAGACAATGTCGATGATTTCCCTCATCAAGAACAAAATCATGAAGAACAAACTCAACAGCCTCAAGAACAAATGCCATTAAGAAGATCCACTAGAGAAAGGAGAAATGCTATTCCGGATGACTATATAGTGTTTCTCATGGGACATGAAGAAGCCAATGAAATGGTGGGAGATGATCCAATCAACTTTCACCAGGCCATTGAAAGTTCCAACTCTCAAAAGTGGATAGATGCCATGAATGAGGAAATCAAGTCAATGAAAGACAATGACGTTTGGGATCTTGTCTCATTACCTGAAGGTGTGAAACCCATTGGTTGCAAATGGATATTTAAAACCAAACGGGATTCAAAAGGTAATGTGGAAAGATATAAGGCACGTCTTGTTGCAAAATGATTTACTCAAAGGGAAGGCATCGACTATACAGAGACTTTCTCTCCAGTATCATTGAAAGACTCTTTTAGGACCATAATGGCATTAGTGACTCATTTTGATCTTGAGCTTCATCAGATGGATGTTAAGACAGCGTTTCTCAATGGAGACATTGATGAAACAATATATATGATGCAACCTGAAAACTTTGTTTCTAAACACTCAAAGCAGATGGTGTGCAAACTAAAGAAATCCATCTATGGACTCAAACAAGCTTCCCGTCAATGGTATCGCAAATTCCATCAAGTGATCATCTCTTTTGGTTTTGAGGTGAATTTAGTGGATGATTGTGTATATCATAAGTTCTGTGGGAGTAGATATATTTTTCTGGTTTTGTATGTTGATGACATACTGCTTGCCTGCAATGATATAGGCTTATTGCACGAAACCAAGAAATTTCTTTCAGATCATTTTGAGATGAAAGATCTTGGCGACGCCTCTTTTGTATTAGGTATACAGATATTTCGAGATCGCTCTCGAGGTATATTACAGTTGTCACAAAAGAGCTATATCGAAAAAATCCTTAAAAGAGTTGGGATGCAGGATTGCAAGTCATGTGCTACTCCAGTTTCTAAAGGAGACAAGTTCAGTCTCAATCAATGCCCCAAGAACTCTTTCGAAAGAAAGGAAATGCAAAAGATTTCCTATACTTTTGTTATGGGAAGTCTGATGCATGTTTTTGGTATGTACGCATTCAGTTATTGCGTTTATGTTGGAATTTTAGGTAGATACTTAAGAAATTCTAGTATGATACATTTGGAAGCAGCCAAACGGGTCATGCAGTATCTTCTTGGAATTTTGGATTATATGCTCACTTATCAGAGGTCGGATCAGTTAGAGATCATTTGGTACTCCGACTCTAATTAAAGTGGATGTTTTCAAGCATCCAATCATGTTATATGGCTGCTAATTTTGGTCACGAGTTTGTAAATTGTCAATGGCATTGAAAGACCACTTAAGTTATTTTGGGACAATAAAGCGACCGTGGAATTCTCTAACAATAATAGGAGTTCCTCTAAGTCTAAACACTTAGAGATTAAGTACCTAGTTGTTAGAGAAGTAACTCAGAATAATTAATTTTTCATTGAGCACATAAAGACAAACTCCAATATTGCCACCCTAGGTCTTTCTTGAGCATGTTGCTCAAATGGGTGTTTTATTGTCTGATGATGTATCAGTTTAGTGGGAGTTTTTTGATTTTTCAGTTTGTTCGTGGTTTCGAACACTTCAGTTTAAGTTTTGAATTGGTTTTAATGCTGCAGCGTAAACCATAAAGTTAAAATTTAAAGTTTCAGTTTTTCAGTTGTGCTCATATTCTGATTTTCAAAGTAAATTGATCTCATTAAAGTTCAGTTGGACCAGTTGGATTTAGGCACGTTAAAGATCACATCACGTGAAATTTCCATGCTGTGCATCCATACTTGATCCATGTCATTTGGCTATGTTGACATATGTGACCATTGATGGGTCTAGCTGCATTAGTCGCAGCGAAAGCCTCTTTGATCCTATGTTGATATAGTTAATGGACGGGATTGTGAAAAATATGTTATGACAACAAATTCAGAGTACTCATTCAGTTCATGTACAATTATAAGGTATATATATTACGTTAGTCCAAGTGGGAGATTGTAAGGTTTTGGACTTAACGTTAATATATAAATATGGTTATTGTACATTAAAGTGTTGTCTATATATAGTTTTGCCTAATTAAAGTGATCAATTAAGTTTAATAAGGCATAAGTATCTTTTAAGTATGGAATTTTATTGTGCAGAAACCGGTATATTCCTATAATTACTTTTTTGCGATGGGTGAAACTGTAATTTAGGAAACCCTAATATTATAAATAAAGGTTATGGTCCCCGGGTGAATCAAGACTTTCTGTTTTTCTTATTCCCCATCAATAAGAAAAATACTAGGGAAACTATCTCTCTGGAAAGAAGGCTGATAATCACCTAGAAGACCATTGCCGGGATTCATCACGAGATTAATTCAACCATCAGTTCAGTTCAGTTGCTTGATCTATCAATCAATCGCTATGGATCAAGGTACGCTTCCGCTTCAGTTTATCCCAATAATTGATTGAAGGTTTAATGTTCTTAGGAATTAATTTCCTTACAAGAATTTCCCAAAACTTTCGTATGGAGCGTTCTGGACAACAGCTTGTGACAGTGGAACATCAACCTTAGCTTCCACGAACAGGGCTCCAGAGTCATCACAATCGACAAAAAGATGACCTTGGTTCAGCTTTCCTGCCAAAGGGTAGAACTTAGTTAGAGACTGTGATAAAGAATGCTTCAAATTCTGGGTTGTTTGGGACGGATCAAGAGCTTTCGAGAAAGAATGACCCAGTCCCGGCGGATGTTTTTGATAGAAGAAAAGAAGAGGGACGAATTTGTGGGGCAAAAGCTGATCCAACAAAGACAGCTGAAGCACTTTCCGGTCAGCCGGAGTCGGAGATGACGGTTTTACCGACTCCCTGGATATTATATCAATCTTAACAGCTTCCATCTCGTTTAATCTTTGGCTAATGTATCTTTTAATTGCGTTCTCAGCCACTCAAATACTTATAGTAAAAGGGACAATCAATCATTTCCCTAGTTAGTCAGAAAGGTTACTCTAATTCTCATCAGACCTGTTCATTTTGATTATATTTATCCAATGAAAACAAGATATATTATTCAGAAACGCCAATAATATAAATCTATTGCCTTGTGATAACACATTTTATTCCATTTGTCAAAATATGATATGTTTGAAAAGGAAGAAAAGATTCTGTGTTTGCATGCATAAATCTTGGTCCAAATGGGCTCTTTTTATGGTCTCAGAATATGAATTTGTGATTCCAGATTAACAGAAAACAAAAGTACGTTCAAATGTGTCATATAAGCTCATGAAAAGGTCGAACGCTTTATGACAAAGAAGGAATAGATGAGTTCAAATGTGTCAAACAAGAAAGTATAATGTAAAGCAAGAGGTTGTAATTCATTAGTAAGTATTCCTCTATTTAAGACAATAAATTTTGAATTTCAGTCACATAAAAAAACAAAAGTATAATGCAGAAAATGGATTCTCCCATTCTAACAAGTTCCATTATTGCTCACTTTGAAAACAAGAACTACCTATTACTACTACCTTAATATGAGGAAAATATAGGGTCCCAAAATAATATGCATTCTCAACTGTCCCAATCCAAACTTCAAAAGCCTGAAACTGCTTCAAACTCTCTCAATGACCAATGATTCCAGCGTCCAAAGTTACTTTTATGTTTAAACAAGAAGCACAAACAACAGTGTCAATCTGAATGTCAGATTTGTAAAGATTAAATCAAGTAGTTGCAATTTTTTAAGAAAGAATAACTTTTTAATCAAAGAAATCAAAATTTACCTTTAAATCCTTACTGTCCATGTATATATCAACATAAAAATGAAGAATCTTCATGTTCGGATAAATGGTGGCCAGTTCTGATAAGTTTTCCATGTGGTTGCAAATATTGTGTACTAATATCCACGAAGAAAAATAGTGCCAATAGATGCTCAGAACAGCTCCATGCAATTGCAAATCCATCACTGGAATAGAAGTATAATACTAGTAATGATATATTTATTAATCTCAATAAACAATATACAAATAAACTAATTCGTTTTTATAGTAAAAAATATCATTAATTTGAGTCTTGGTGTCATAATTCAATCAAAGTTATAATTTGTTGAAGAAGCACAGGTGTGCCTCTTACAAATTTATTTGCAGAATTTCAAACTTAGAAACTGAATCCAACCATTCCTTATATTTCGGAGAGATTACTACCTTTAAAAATGGAGCATTTACGATGATATTTGGAGATTTTTTTTTTCTTCTTTGCTTTGTTCTGGAAGATAAAAGAAAGGATTTTTGGACAACAAAAATTCAATCTTTTGTTCAAGAGACTCTTGTCTGAACAAGTGACTCATCGAAATAAAAAATAAAGAAAAGTCGCGCCAAAATTAAGGATGACGAAACAATTGTGCAGAATGATTTTCCTCTTTTAATTACTTTATCTGAATGCCTGATATTCTTGCGTCATTATTCAAGATTCAAGTTTTAATTTGTGGGAAAGTGGCAAACGACTTCTCACACTCGGCCAGTTTTCTTTCACACTGAAGCAGAAAGCATGGAGAATTCCGGATCCCTTCAACTTCCAGTGATTGATTTTAGCTCTTCCGATCGATTCTCCACCGCGCAATCCATTCGTCAGGTCCTTTCTCACAGAACCCTCTTTACAACTTTAATTTACCGTGTTTACTGCTTTAGATTTTGAGCTAATACCACTTAGATAAGTGCACAAGTTTATCATAAAACCCAGAAAATATGATTCCCCCTCTTTCTTTGAGTGATACTTTTACTGGGTTGCTTCTGCACTAGTATCCCCGAACGCTTTCCAATGATAAAAGAGAAAGCTTTACGGCTATTTGAGAAATGATGGTAGGTTAATTGATCAAAGCTAATGTGCCACCGGAAATGGGTATTTGACCTTATCTAGTTCTAATTTGGAAGTGTATTGTTCAGTAAAGACGGAAGTGTGAAAGGATTACTCCATGTCAGACTGATTTTGTGGTAAAGATTGTTCTTGAATTCGCGAATTGGAACCGAATAAGAGGCAATTCTGTTTGTGCTGAAAGAAAGTGATTTAAATTGGGAGAGTTACCATGTTTCAAGAATGAATTATTTTTTTTTTCTCAATTTTCCGATTTAGGCATGCATGGAGGTTGGTTTCTTTTACTTAATAAACCATGGGGTGGAGCAAGAGCTGTTCAAGAGAGTCATTGAAGAGAGCAAAAAGTTTTTCATGCTCCCCCTTGAAGAGAAAATGAAAGTTCATCGGAAGAATCATAGGGGTTATACGCCCCTTTATGACGAGAATCTTGACCCCTCTTCAAGTTCCAAAGGTTCTTTGAGCTTCAGTTTGTTGGTTTTGTGATGCTTTATATTGTTTGAATGCTTGGTTTAACACAGTTTCTCCTACTTGAGAAGTAAAAACTTTAAATTACTATACAATTTCTGAACAGGATGTGAGGATTTGAATGCATATTTTTACTGAAAATCGTAAGATATCCATAAGGAGCATGATTGATGTTCAATTATGTTTCTGGAATGGTGAAGAAACTAGTTCTTTTCAGACCTTTTATCAGTTCTTTTGGAGGTTGAGAAACTTGTTGAGGATGTTGGCATTGAAAATAAATCTGTTTCTTTTATTCTGTTAATCTCTACAAGCAAAACCATGGTTGACTCATTGCATTTGTTCGATTAGGTGACTCAAAAGAAAGTTTCTATATTGGTCCTTTGGAGGACACAACAATTAGTAGAAATTTGAATCAGTGGCCTCCAGCAGGTACTCTTGGATTTCAGATCTGCTTTTTGTGTAAATTGGTTATCCTGGGAAATCACATTTCATAATAGTAAATAGTCGCTTATTCAGTTTTTCATCACCCAGAACTGCTTCCCCACTGGAGATCAACCATGGAAGAATACCATAAAAGTGTCTCGTAAGTGCCAGAATAGGCGGGTTTATAAGTTTCCTGCGAATCTTCTAAGTGCTGTCGTATTGGTTTTATGGGATGTTGAAAATGTTCGACTTCTGATCTAGACATATAATCTCTGTATGCATGAATTAATTTCAGCAAAAATGTATGCTTTCAGTGTTTCCCAACTATATTGCACTGAATGTATGACTGTCTTTTCCTACTGTTGAAATGCATGACAGTTTATTCAAATGTTTGTTCTCTTTCCATGATCGATTAATAAAGAATTGACTTGGTTGCATATATTGAAGTTGATTTTTATTTTACTTTTTCAGAAGAGTTGGAATAAAACTGATTTCTTTAGTTGCTCTGGCCCTAAACATGGATGAAGATTTTTTTGAGAAAGTTGGGGCTGTTGATCATCCCAATCCTTTCCTCCGCCTGATACATTATCCAGGTCCGTTTGCCGGAATTTGTTTTAATTGTTCACTGTGACACTCTAGTGCACTAGAGCAATTGAGATTCAACAGCTTTCACAACCATCTGCCCTTAAATTTTAGCATTTATTAAAAAGCATCATATCTAATGCGGCATTCCAATATATTTAAGTGGGAACATCGCTGACAAAGATATTACTTCTGAATAAGTCGCTTTCTGAACTTGTAAATGAGCCATTGAAAAACAGCATGCTTTCCTCTTGTTGGTTGCAGGGGAAGTAGAAAGTTCTGATGAACAAATATATGGAGCTTCTGCTCATTCAGACTATGGAATGATCACTCTTCTGGCAGCTGAGGATATCAGTGGTCTCCAGGCATGTTTTCCATTCGATTACTTCAACAACGAAATAGCTCCGAACCCTTTAGAACTGTTGGATGTTTAGTTAATTTTTTAATGTTGACAGGTTTGTAGGAAAAAAGATGAGAGAACGCGAGTCTGGGAAGATGTTCGTCATATGAGCGGGTTGGCTTCTAACTCATTGTTGTTTCTGTTGTACGCTGGACTTTGGAAACTGAGTACCATATGTAAAATTTCATTTCTTTCAGAACTTAACGAAGTTTTCTCCGTGAACTTTGGTTCTCCAGGGCTTTCATTGTTAATATTGGAGATATGATGGAAAGATGGACAAACTGTTTGTTCAGGTAATGCCATATTCCATTCCATTACATTCGAAAGAAAATTTTTCTTTCATCTTCTTCACAAAGCTTCAAATTTCTGGTTATATATGAATCATCTGATGTTGCCATTTCTCTTGTAGGTCAACTTTGCACAGAGTACTCCCTACTGGACAAGAACGCTACTCGGTACTGATTCGCTTCCTTTATCTTTCTCTAATTGTTGAAACCCTAACTGATTCCCTGTAAATCTCATTGCTTCTAGTAACAAAACAAGCATATATTGCTTATTCTACTTCATTTTTTTTTTTTTTTGGCAAGAATAATTTGCTCAGCTTCTTAATTTGAAAATAGTTGCTACTGGAGGGCTTGGAAGATGGCAAAATGTGGAAAATTTCTTATACTTCATTTTCTTGTTTAATAGAAAGCACTTATCAGTTGATTCCTGTCATAGCATTTCATGAATGCTAGTAACTCCTTAGTTTTTTATCCTGCCATGAGAACTAGGTCCTTAGCGGCAAATTATACCGTATAAAATAAGTGATGACAACTCAGCAATTTCTAAAATTGAATTAGAATTTTTATTTCTCTATTCGCTGAACGATCATCACTTATTTTCCAAATTTAGTAATAGGGATATACTCTTAGATTGTACAATATAATTTGCCCGTTCTTAGCACACATCCTAACCAACAAAACAGAAAGCACCTAATGGTGAATTGCATCCTAAACTTTGCTCATTTGAGTTGTTTATGCCATTAGTAAACCTTACCATTGTACTTCAGAGCTAACAAGTTTTGTGGTTGGCATTTAGATGGCTTTGTTTATGGACCCCAACCCAGATTGCTTGGTGGAGTGCATAAGGAGTTGCTGCAGTGAGTCCTGCCCTCCTAGGTAAGGAAATATATAAGATTGGACTGACTTGGACTGCAAAATATTGGGCCTATTTATTCCCCCTCAATCGATGGCCCAACCCAAATTGACTGGCAACTAAAACTCTAGCCATCCCTAATCCTTATTTTTATCATATTGGTGAGGAAAACACCAGCCACACCAATTCCAATCGGTGGGGTGGGGTGTTTGAGTATTTGGAGAGAATGAAAAAGAGTGTTTTTAGTTGCTTCAGTGCTATCATTGACTGATCAAACCAAGCTCTGTGTTATCTATGAAAAAGAGTAAAAACGCTAACGTGAAAGACATATGGATGTTTTACTTGGGTCAATGTGATAAATGTAATTGTCATCAAGTTTGACCAAGTAAATGTAATTCACCTATTAGATTATAGTGAGATAATAATCATGGGAGGAAGAGAGGAGGAGGGAAGGGAAGGGGTGTTTATTTTTGAGAGTTACATATCTCTTTCCTTCCCATTTCCATTCTTGTTCTTATATCCCAAATTCAAATGGTTGAAATTGTTTGGTGGGGGTTTACATGTACAGGTATCCACCAATCCGCAGTGGAGACTACCTGGAAGAGCGCTTCAGACTCACATTTGCTTCATAATCAAGTACTTGAAAAAGGTTAAATCTTGGAGGAAGAAAACTAAGGAGAAACTTGGAGGAACATTCTTGGCGTTTGCCCAGAAAGCTCCCCTAGCTTATTATATGAGATGCCCAGAAGAAAAATATCAAGAATTCTACGTGTGCGCGCGTAGATTAAATACTCCTACTTTGAAATTGATTTGTTCTTCAGAGACCCATTTTCCTTTCTCCATCACTGAAATCTGTGGAACGGGTCAAACTTTTTGTTTCCTGGTATAGGAGGTGAAGTCAGGAGGAGTTCGGATCCTGTAATAAAAGTGTCTTACGTTAATGTTTGGGGTAAAAATGTCATTTCAAGAGTTCATTTGACTCGACCGAAAGAATATTCTACCTTACGTTTTCGTGGGGAGTAAATGCAGGTTAACATCGAACGGTGTTGTTTTGGGTAAAAAGAAGAACAAATAAAAGCTTCCTCAATTTACCAATCTTATCCTTGGAGGATAGGTGGGCCCAGACATACATAAACATAAAATAATTTATTTCAAAAATTCAATTATTAGTAATCAAACAGATAATCTAAAATATCCATTCAATAATTTTATATTAATTGTTAGATGATGAGAATCTTTTAAGTCTAATTTTAACAACTAAAGCTTGTGTATCGCACAATTGAATAGAAAATGATCTGGATTCTGATTTAGATGATTGTTTTTTTTATTAAAAGTTAGAAAAATGCATTGAAAATTGGATAATTGTTTTTTTTATTAAAAATTAGAGAAACGCATTGAAAAATAGAAAAATAGTTCAACAAATAGAAATTTTATACATATTAGCTATTTTTAAGGGAAGAAACTAGTAACATTAAGTTCAATTTTGTTTTTTTTTTTTGAGTATCTAATTTAATTTAATTTTATTTTATTTTATGAAAAATTGTAAGAATAAACATTTGTTAGTCAAGTAATAGTTTTTGTTCTCATTTAATGGTTAAATTAACGCCTGGGCTCGATATATTTTTTACCCAATACTATTACTAAATGCGTTATAAATACTAAAAGTTTATGATTAAATGATCGACTACTAATATAATTAAATTTAACATTATATTATATGAATTATTTTTGTTTATTTTATAATATAAATTTGACAGTTAGTTATATATATTAGATTATCCAAAATAGATTATCTTTTTGAAATATCCAAAATAGATTATCTAAAATAAGTATACGAATTTTTGATCAAATTAATCTCCTAAATAAATTTGTGGACAAAAAAATAAAAAAATGGAAAGGTGTGGCTTAAAAGAGGCTTTTCAAATTTTAAAAATTTGAAATAAGACAAAATCGGATTTTAGAAATCCGAATTTATAAACTTTCAGATTTTCAAAATCTGAAATATCAATAATTCTAATTAAATTAAAAATTAATAAGGAAGATTAATTAGATTAATTCAATTTGGATTTCAAAAATTCGAAATCAATTGAATTCGGATGTCCAAAATCCGAATCAAAACATTGTTGAACGGATTTTTTCAACAAAGAAAGTCCATCACTTCTCAGAATAACATGCACCACGTCAAAAACAACTAGGACCACGTCCAGAAACATCAACATCAATGCATGTGAATTTAAGCTATTTTTTTTCACAAAGACAGTCCACCGCGTCTCAGAACACTAGAACCACGTCTCAGAACACTAGCACCAAGTCCAGAAACGTCTACATCCATGCATGTGAATTTAACCTATTTTTTTCACAAAGACAGTCCACCACGTCTCAGAACACTAGAACCACGTCTGAGAACACTAGCACTACGTTCATAAATATCTACATCCATGTGTGTGAATTTAAACAGATTTTTTTTCACAAAGACAGTCCACCACATCTATTAACACTAGAACCACATCAAAAATAACTAGGACCACGTCCAGAAATGTCTACATCCATTCATTAGAATTTAAACTGATTTTTTCAACAAAGAAAGTCCACCACGTCTCAGAATAACATGCACCACATCAAAAACAACTACTACCACGTCCAGAAACGTCTACATCCATGCATGTGAATTTAAGCTATTTTTTTTCATAAAGACAGTCCACCACGTCCATAAACGTCTACATCCATGTGTATGAATTTAAATTGATTTTTTTCACAAAGACAGTCAACCACATCTATTAACACTAGAACCACGTCAAAAACAACTAGGACCACGTCCAGAAACGTCTACATCCATTCATTAGAATTTAAACTGATTTTTTCAACAAAGACATTCCACCACGTCTCAGAACAACATGCACCACGTCAAAAAAAAACTAGAATCACGTCCAGAATCGTCTATATCCATGCATGTGAATTTAAGCTATTTTTTCCACAAAGACAGTCCACCACGTCTCAGAACACTAGCACCACGTCCATAAATGTCTACATCCATGTGTGTGAATTTAAACTGATTTTTTTTACAAAGACAGTCCACCACGTCTATTAACACTAACACCACGTCAAAAACAACTAGGACCACGTCCAGAAACCTTTACATCCATTCATTAGAATTTAAACTGATTTTTTCAACAAAGACATTCCACCACGTCTCAGAACAACATGCACCACGTAAAAAACTACTAGGACCACGTCCAGAAACGTCTACATCCATGCATGTGAATTTAAGCAATTTTTTTCACAAAAATAGTCCACCACGTCTCAGAACACTAGCACCACGTCCATAAACGTCTACATATATATGTATGAATTTAAACTGATTTTTTTTACAAAGATAGTTCACCACGTCAAAAACAACATGAACCACGTCAAATTAAATTAGGACCACGTCCAAACACATCTACATCCATTCAATTGAATTTAAACTGATTTTTAAATATTATAAATATTGTAAGATATGAATTTCAAAACATACAATGAAAAAATAAAAATCCGGCGAGGGAATAATTTCGCGAGGTAAAAGAAAGAAGAAAGAAAAAGAAAAAAAAATGGTGGGGTTTTATAATTCGGATTTTCAAAATCCGAATTGAAGGAATTCGAATTTTGCAAATTCGAATTTTGGCAGGATTTGGACGAAAAAAATCCAGTTTCGGATTTTCAAAATTCGAGACCGAATTGGATGGATACGAAATCTGAATTAATTAAATTCGAAATTTTATTGTCCGAATTAAATTTTAATTCAGATTTTTTTAATTCGGATTTTCATTATACAAATAAAAAAACCACAATTCTACCTATTCCATATACCAAAACATCAATCAATAACTCATCAAAACACAAATATGAACTTCAAAATCACAATTCTACCTATTCCATATAACAAAACATCAATAACTCATCAAAACACAAATATGAACTTCAAAACACAATTCTACCTATCATATATACCAAAACATCAATAACTCATCAAAACACAAATATGAACTTCAAAACACAATTCTACCTATTCCATATACCAAAACGTCAATAACTCATCAAAACACATATATGAACTTTAAAATCACAATTCTACCTATTCCATATACCAAAACATCAATCAATAACTCATCAAAACACAAATATGAACTTCAAAATCACAATTCTACCTATTCCATATAACAAAACATCAATAACTCATCAAAACACAAATATGAACTTCAAAATTACAATTCTACCTATCCCATATACCAAAACATCAATAACTCATCAAAACACAAATATGAACTTCAAAATCATAATTCTACCTATCCCATATACCAAAACATCAATAACTCATCAAAACACAAATATGAACTTCAAAACACAATTCTACCTATTCCATATACCAAAACGTCAATAACTCATCAAAACACATATATGAACTTCAAAACACAATTCTACCTATTTCATATACCAAAACATCAATAACTCATCAAAACACAAATATGAATTTCAAAATCACAATTCTATCTATTCCATATACCAAAACATCAATAACTCATCAAAACACAAATATGAACTTCAAAATCTCAATTCTACCTATAAACTTCACATGCATGGATGTAGACGTTTCTGGACGTGGTGCTAGTTATTTTTGACGTGGTGCTAGTGTTCTGAGACGTAGTGGACTGTCTTTGTAAAAAAATCAGTTTGAATTCACACACATGGATGTAGACGTTTATGGACATGGTGCTAGTTGTTTTTGACGTGATTCTAGTGTTATGAGACGTGGTGGACTATCTTTGTGAAAAAAATTAGCTTAAATTCACATGCATGGATGTAGACATTTCTGGACGTTGTGCTAATTATTCTTGACGTGGTGCTAGTGTTCTGAGACGTGGTGGACTGTCTTTGTGAAAAAAAATCAGTTTAAATTCACACACATGGATGTAGACGTATATGGACGTGATGCTAGTTGTTTTTGACGTGGTGCTAGTGTTATGAGACGTGGTGGAATGTCTTTGTGAAAAAAATAACTTAAATTCACATGCATGGATGTAGACGTTTCTGGATGTGGTTCTAGTTGTTTTTGATGTGGTGCTAGTTGTTCTGGACGTGGTACTATTTTTCTTTTTTTCAGAAATCAGATTTTCAAAATCTGAATTATTTTTAGATTAAGAAATTAGATTTGTGAAATTCGAATCTCAAATTGATTAAGAGACTCGGATTTTACAAATTTGAGAGGCCTAAAAATGGTCCACGCATTTCATATTCTAAATATTTTTGTTCACACTCCCAAATTTTATATTAATTTGAACCGGGCCTCATAAAAATACACCTTTTATTTAGTATTAACTAGCATATGACTTTGTTGGGCTCTTGTTCTCGAAACGAGTATAATTTTTTCTAATATAATTATTTTAATCGAGTTTCGTTTAATGTTCACCTTTTATACGACTGTAAGTTCATCCTTGAAAATTTTAAATTTGCGTCCATACCGACTGTATAAATATAGATTTGTAATTTTTGTGACCGTTGAAATTTGGATTAGCCGGTTTAGTGGGGATACTACAATTTAAAAAACACCCACATAGGGTTCACCGAGAACAAACCCTTATTATTAATGAGCACACGACACGTGTTAAATGCCAGTGAATTTAAAAGCCCAAAGCCAGAAACAAAGTCAAAGGACAACCATGGGGAGGAAAAAAATACTACTCTACATTATCATCATCTCTGATAATGATTCTGTGGGCCCAAGTTAATCACCAACCGTCAAAGTGGGCGGGGGTTCTTTCAAGATCACGTGACCCCATCCCATCAGGGGCGTGAAATTCTGCATTCTTCTTAGGTTGGAAAATTTTCGATCTGGGCCGTCAAACAGCTGATTTATTCCCGACATAGGCAAAAAACTCGCTCGTGTGTTGGTCCGATTATTTCCCATGATGGAGCAACGTGAGCCGTTGATTGAAAGTTGTGGATGGCAAGTTTTGTCAACTGTTGACCACTGATTTATAGCGGGGTCCACTTTGATTATTTTATTTAATAATCCTTCGGAGATAGGTAGATAAAAGGCTGCCGCAAGTTGGATAAAAAAGGCGATAAGGTTATTTTTTTAATAATGGTTGCTTTTGTATGATTATGATAAGATACTCATTTATTCGGTTCCCACTGTGGAATCTACGGTGACTTGTTGAGTAGGTTCCATGTGCTTCCTTCGCCCCTCACTAAACTACAAAGATCTCACCGACCCTTTTGCCCTAATTTATTGGCCGTAATTCCGAATAATAGTTTTGATTATTAAACTAAAATAAAATAAGATGATCAATAAGATAATTTTTATGAATAATAATAGATGGATTCAATTTCAATTCATCCCAATTCAATTTCAATTCATCCATTATTGTAGATTCACATTTGACATAAGTTTATTTGTAGGGGTGAGGGTATGAATTCGACTTCTTTTTTATAATAGTAGATTTTTCGTTTTTTTTTTTTTATTTGATCTGATCTCTTGGTTGGTCGGATCCTTCTGTAATATAAGTAGTTTCATATTTAAGGAATTTTTTTTTATTATTTTATCACATCTTTTATGCATAAAGAGGGAGATGAATTGATTGATGTATTTTTATTGAAAGGCTGACAGGGCTCGAACCCGCAGTTTTAACTTTAACAGGACAATATTTTGACTAATTGAACTATAATCCCAAAAAAAATACCCAATGAAATAAGGGATCTAGCAAAAATTTTTAGTCTTTTTTTAATCTTGCATTGAGTATTTATGAAGGGTAAGGGGATTATAACCTAGAAAGAATTTAATCGTGATTAAGGAATTTGATTTTTGTTTGTTGCCTTCTTTCAATAGTACTAGTTTCCTCTCCATTTTATATGATCTGATCCTTTAGTTGGTCTGATCTTTTGATGATAGAATAAATAAGCCTAGTTTCGTATTTAAAGAAGATTTTTTTATTATTTCCTCACCTTTATATTAATGTTAAAAGAAAGAATCTAGTTGGGATTAAGGAATTCGATTCTCATTTCAACAATCGGCAAAATCAAATAATTCGTCAATAATATGATATAAATTATACTTATTGTGACCGTCATTGAAGTGTCAATTCTCTTCCCTTTCACATGTTTTCAATTTTTCACTTAGATATCATCGAAGAAACAAAAATAATAAGTTAATATTAATAACAATTGGCATTAGTCTTCCTAAATCAGTTAAAATTGTCGATAGAAAATGATGGGAATAAATTTATTTGATTTTGTACGAGAAAAGGAAATCTAGCTACTTATGTTTCTTTATATATATATAGATATGCTCCGGCCACACCCTTTACCACCCTCTTAACCTTCTTCAACCTTCAACTACCAAGATGGTCCGATTGAAAATTTTGATGACTTTGATTAGAATTTTGGCCAAGATATAATTTAAGAAATTACGATTAGAAAAATATATATTACGCTCGATAAGAAAATATTTTTATAATTGATATTATCGGGTTTAGTATGATAATTTATTTTTTATTTAAAATTAGATGTCCAACAACTCTCCTAGAGAACAAAGCTAGGAGGAGTACAGAAATCCAAATATCTTGGGGAGAAGAAGATGGACACGTCAATCTACAGACAAAAGAAATCAGAAAATGAGTTTGATATTATAGAAAAGTACTGTTATTGTTCTTGCACATGTTGTCTCCTACTCATGTTTTGTGGTAGTAACCCATATGTAGAGGAGGGATGAATTTGTAATGCAAATTTTAACTAAGAAATGTATATCTTTACTCGTATAATCGAAATCGTTAATATCTTTTTATTTTTATTTTTTAACAAATCTTATTTTTTTTCTTATCGTTACGATATATAAAATATTTCTTATAATACTCAAATTGTAAAATATGGATCACATATTTTTCTAAATCTTCTAAATTATTAAGCTCTTATAATACTCAAAGTGTAGAATATCAATCATGTACTTTTCTGAATCTAACTAGTATATTAAAGCGAGTCTACAAATTTTAAGGGAATAATAAAATTAAAATTTTAAGTAAACCCTAAAATAAAAGTCACTAGGCAGATTCAAACTAACACCATTGGTAAAGGTAATGGAATCATTTGTCCTTACAATGAAATCCTTATCCCTTAAAATTCATTCCCAATTTTCTTATAATGAATCACTTGCGTGGCCATCTGCCTCAAGTGCATATGTATATATATACAAGTTGATAGATGACAACAAAATATAATTCTTTTAAAAAAATTACTAATTATCGTATTAATTTTTACCTTTTACTGTTTCAATTTGGACTAAAATACTCATTACAATATTTTCTCTTTTTTACCATTTAAATAAAAAGATAATTTTATCAAAATTAGAGACTACCGTCCCAAAAATTGAGACGATAACTAGTAATTTCTGTTTTTAGCATGACATGAGTTCATCAACCCAAGGCAACTTTCCAATTTTGTCCAATGTCTAATCTTAAGAATATCCACGCAATTTCTTTTTTTTTTTTTTTTTTGCATGATTTGCGCTTAATTGTCAACTTTGATTGCTAAGAAGTTTGATGCATCGAGCTGTTTAGAATTAAGATTAGATGTATCCTAAGTGCTAAACAAGGGTTTCTTCATGCTTGGACACGTGGAGAGAAGCATATCATGATATATGAATCAAAATCCTTTTTCTTTTTACCAATCGGTTAACAATCCATCGTTATTGTTGAGCTATCGAGAAACAATTTAGTTATTGTTTTAAAATTTTTTAAAATTAATTTTTTGGTATTTTTTAAATTTTCATACAAGAAATTGTTGGAGGTATGTTTTTCTTTCTATCCAACCCAATAGGATGATGTTAAGGTTAGAAAAATATCTCTTGCATAAGGTTGACTAGATATTTCTTGTAAAAACCCTAGTCCCGATTAGTTTATAATGAGAATATTTTAATCTACTTTGGATTAAATTTACTATTCTCTTATGCACTACACTAGGGTGAAACTGTATGAGATGCAAATCTCACGTACGAATATGAAATGGAAAGTTTTAAAATAAAATGAAACGATGACGATAACGAATGTCAACTCAATTTCGAAAGAATTTTCATTTATCATTTACTTTGTTACCCTTTGCTTCTTTTCTAATATAACTTACAATTATGTTAATTACTCTCTTCTAATTATTATATTTCTTTATTAGTTGAGGTAGTTATTAAAATTATAAAATAGATTTGGACTAAAATTTTAAATAATTATTTTATATTTCTTAATTACTATATTTAGTCTAAAACAACAAATAAATTTGGACGGAGAGTATATTAAGAGTGACATTTATGCTTGGAGTAGAGGAAGAACCCAAAAGCAGTTGTTTAATTAGGGTTAGGTGCATGAGTTTGATAGAGATTTCGATTTAAGTAGTAGTTAATCCGTCCTAAAATATAAACATATATTTTATACCATATTTAGTACAAGAAATTTATTTATATTTTGAAAGGAAAGGAATACCACTAATGAAAGCATCTTGGTAAATGGTTGAAGATGAAAGAGGATTGTTTGAGTGCACAAAGGATTCATAGGGGGATCAAACAAATAATCATTTTATTATATTATTTTAATTAACAAATAAAAATATTATTTTTTGATAAGTAGGAAATATTTATTGTTACTTATCATTAATTGCTCAATCAACTATTAAATGTTCCTAGCTACCACTAGAATACATAGTTGGGTGACGAGTAAGATTACTAGCTGATATCTATTAATTTTGAGATTTACGAAAATAGACATCAAATATATCGCAAACTGACTATATGATATCTATTATCTTCGTGGCAATCACAGTTATTTACTTCTGTCAATATATTACTAATCCATTGTCTGATATCTATCAACTATATGGCAATCTCAACTATTTACTTCCGTCAATTATTTACATTTACATGTAGAAATCAAATTACGAATTTCGCAATTAAACGTTTAACCCTCTAAATACCGAACTAAACTTGACTTATTAACCCTGGATATTCAGTGTATATAGAAAATGCACATCAACCTGCCTATGAAACGGGGTGCATGGATGGGGGCAGACAATGTCGACTACCGAATGTAGAGTAAAATCTAAAACGCACGAAAAAATAATTGTTAGTCCAAATAATGTAAACTTGGCTTCAAATTAAGCCGTATTTTTTTGTTCCATTATTTTGCGTCTCTTAGTAAAAAGAAAATGTGTTTTAATATATTCATATCCCATCTCGCATAGTCATATCATATATAATAAAATATTGTCGCCTATTTACACAAGACAATAAATTTTTTTTAATATTCAAACTCCTTACATATTAATTACTAACCAATTTTAGTGATCAGATTTATTTCTTTATTCTGATAGAAAATAAGATATTCAAATGACGGATTTTAAATTGAATGACTATTCATCTATTATATTTTCATGCAAATAAGAGGTAAGAAAACGCTATGAAAAAATAATAATTTTGGATACTTAAAAAATAAGGCTTTTTTTTTTATTTATGGTCTATAAATTACTAAAACATTATGAAATAATAAAAATTCCCTATTTAAAAGTTTTGACTTTTGAGTTACGGTGTAAAACTGATTTGTTAGAAAGCGTAGTTAAAATGGAAATGAATGAAAAAATATCAAGTGGAAGGGAGACCAAACTCCAGTTTTGTTGGTGTGCTGGTTGGCTATTTGAGACCAAACTCCGGAAACGTAGCTTCCAAACTAACTAGGGTCAGTCGCATATAATTGAAGTATTTTGACTAATGTTTAACGTGGTACTTCTCTCCCTGTTTTTAGGGACCTCGTTTTTAGGTTTGGTGCCAATTCGGGATCGATAAATTTAGTTTTTTTTTTTTTTAAATTGAAACAAATTTAATTATGTAATGAAAATTGAGGAAAAATGAGAATGCAGAATTGTGTGACCAAAGTGAGAGTGGTTTCTTATTGATGGAAATAAAGAAGAAACAAACTTGAAAAAACAAAATGGTATATTTATTTTTTGAAATAAAAAGTAATATCCAAGTATAATAGAAAAATAAAATTTGAGTAGATTTACAAAGGTAAATGCAAAATAATTTTGAAAGTAAAGACATAGATTGATAGAGAGGATTAGAGGGCAAATTATATGGTACTAGTAGTACCATTCAATTGTATCCGACGCGATTTTTGTATAGGGAGCATGTTTCAATTAGTGATCCCCATATTTTTTAATTAGTGAGTCAGTTTATCCGGATTTATTTTCCTCATGCGCGCGTTGATGTCCAACTGGACAGTTTCTATATATAAGGCGTCTGTTTTTTCGTTTTCAAATACTGCATTCATGCAATTTACCAAATTTCGTTTATTGCTCTGTTTTTTATTTATGTTGGTTTTTTGCTTTCCGATTATTTAGATTTGAGATTTTTTATCGCGTTAGTAATGTTGATCTATCGGATTGCAAGTATGTTATTTATTTTCTTTTTTTTTTGTTGCTGAATATATATGTTCTTCGTTTATTTTGTGATATTTTGCTTTGTCAGTAATTTTTCGTTTAGAAATGAGATTTGTGATCGCGTTAATGTTAATCGATCGGTTGATGATTTGTTCGGAAGCGATTGTAATGTGTTGAACGGAGAAAGTATTTTTGATTCGTTTTATGATGTTGCAATGATTTTTTATTTTATGATTTGGAGATACGATAGATTCTGAATACTTGTTGTGTTTTTTTTTTGGACTCGCAATGAATTTTTGTGGAGGAGATGATAATCCATTGAATGAGATTTCTGTTTTGAAAGATGTTGTTGTTGTTTTTTATGAAGGTTGGTTATGAATTATATAAATTAAAGTGTTAGTTGATATAATATTGAGATATGGTTGATATAAGGTATCGGTTTGGGTTAGTATGTATATTGTTACACGTTTTTTATGATGTAAAGAGGAGTTATCGTTGATATAAACTAACGTTTTGTATGATATAATCTTAAAATATAGTTGATATAAGGTATCGATTTAGGTTAGTATGTATATTGTTACACGTTTTTATGATGAAAGAGGAGTTATCGCTAATATAAACTAACGTTTTGTATGATATAATCTTTTTTTTTTTTTTTTGTGAAATATGTTGGAGGCAAGGAAATATCCAAATTTATTGATAATGCGCTACAAGGAAGTGATGTTATTGCTTCCGGTGAAGGTAATTGTTTGAAATTACGTTAATTGTTATGTTATGCGATTCTATATTTTTTGCTTTAATAATTGTTTTTCGTTTGTAGGTTCTGGATTATTTGTTGATGATTCAAACAAATCTTTGGTTGGTGAGATTTTTGAGAACGAGAATGTTGCTTTCGATTTATATAATCAGTATGCTTTTAGATTAGGATTTAGTGATAGAAAAGGTAGAGATCGTAAATCAAAACTTTATGGAATTAGATATTGGAGGAGGTATGAATGTAGTAGACAACGTTCTTATTCAGAGATCACTTCTGTATATGTATATGTATATATACAAAGGAAAGATGATTATATCATTTGAGACATGAGTTTATATAAAGTAGAACATGAGTTTATATCATGTGAAACATGTGTTTATATCAATATAACAAGGGATTATATCATGTGTACAAGGGTAAAGATTTGATTACATCGTTGAAAAATACGAGTTTATATCAAGTAGAATGTGAGTTTATATCATGTAGAGCATGTGTTTATATCAATATAACAATAGTTAATATCATGTATAAAGAGTAAAAATTTGATTAATAGTGTTTGAGTAGAATTTATATCAACAAAAACATGAGTTATATCATATAGAATATTGTATTATATCAACCAGAAAAGAGTTTATATCAACAAAAAAATATAATACAGTAGTATTTTATATCAACCATATTCCTGATAAAAACAATAGTCTTTCGTATCAACTGAAATTGTGTTTATATCTACCAAAATTAATAATTATATCTACACAATAGTATTTTATATCAATCAAAACACCCAAAAGAATTGTATTTCATAAAACTCATGTGATAGAGTACATGATGTGCTTGTTTTATAGAATGCTACTCTATGTGATAAATATAAGAGATATTGTAGATAAAAGGATTACTTGATATTCATTATCACAAAATATATTTAGATAAAACTATGAACATGATAACCTTATCACTCCAATGCATCCTTATCACTCCACATGTTCACTGATCGCGAAATTCGAAACACTCTAATAATGTACTAATCACTACCATTAATTATGAAGAACCAAGCCTGAAGAAAATGAAAAATTATGGCACTATATATCGAAACATGTCATCGGAGAGGAGGCGATCGAGACGTAGAGAAGAGTGGAGAGGATGCGCCGAAAATCTCGAAATCGAAGAAGAGGAGGCGCGACAGAGCCGAAGGAGACCCGAGCGAGGGAGGGTGGCGAAGTGAGAGAGAGAGAGAGAGAGAGAGAGAAGAAATCACGTGTTACTAATCGCCCGTGCTGCGACTGGTGGAAGGTGAAAAATTAGGGCGAATACAATAATATCATACTACTATAATATTACTATATACGAATTGAGATTAGAGTGACCAAAAAATTAGATCTCTTGATCCCAAAATACATTAACTCAGAAATTTTAGTAAGAAGTACTTCATTAATATTTTTTAATAAAATATCAAAAATTACTCGCATAAATAACAATCTACTATTATTTTTAATTTGAAAGATAATGTTATTTTTACCTCTTTATGAGGCAAAACTCGAAAATTATATTGAAAGAACAAAATATTAAATAAAAAAGTCTCCTATTTTTATAATAATAAATGAGGATGATTACTATAAAGATAAGTGGGACTATAGAAGCATTAGCTCACAACCCTCCAATCAAATTACAAAAAAAAAAAAAATAAAAAAAATAAAAATGAAGATGATTGGATTAAGCAGTGAAGACCAAAGGATTGGGACCTCCCAACTGAAAACAAATATCTTAAAAACAAATTATTTCAAATAATAATCCATGCTTTCCTGTCTAATTTCTATAAAAAGAAAGCACTAAATATTAAAATTAACCTAATTATATCCTATCCTACTCTATCACTAGTTCACTAAATATATTATTAAATTATATTAATTACTATATCCTATCCTACTCTCTCTATAGTACTACTAAAAAAAATATCAACGGCTGACATCATCCTACCCACTCCTTTACCACATAAGCCTCATCACACCGAATCATTTCCCATCTCCCTTTTTATATTATCCCTTCACCTAAATTAAATAACCTCATCATCTCATCCTTCTCTGTCTTGTCGTCCCTCGTTCTCTCCTTCTCTCACTCTCTCTCTATTTCTCTCTATATCTATCGATCTCAGAAAACCATTTTCCAATTTCTTCATTTTAACCCAAACCCACAAAATCCATATTCGAAATAAAACATTCCTTTCATCCAAATTATCCCAAAAAACAGCCCGCAGAAATACGCGGTGGATTCAGCTTGCACTGTTTTCCGGGTTTTGATATCGGATCATGCAAGAAATGAACTTCCGACAAGAAAGATTGGTACTTTGAATTGGATAAGTTGAAGGGGAGAGATCCGATCCAAGTGGGCTTGATTGGATTTGAGCTGTGTGGAATTGGAGGATTTGGGGATGACGAGGAGGTGCTCGCATTGCAGTCACAACGGGCATAATTCAAGGACGTGTCCGAACAGGGGAGTTAAGCTGTTTGGTGTTAGATTAACTGATGGGTTGATCCGGAAGAGTGCTAGTATGGGGAACTTGACCCATTACAGTAGCGCTGGTGGCGGAGGCGGCGGCGGTGGTGGTAGTGGTAGTGCTACTCCTTTAAATGGTATGGCTGCTTCTCATGATTCTCCCGGCGACACCCCTGATCATCCAGCCGCCGCCGGAGCTACAGATGGCTATGGTTCCGAAGATTTCGTCGCTGGGTCTTCCTCGAGCCGTGAAAGGAAGAAAGGTGATTTTCTTGGATTGAATATTTGTGGGCTGAATTTGTTATGCTGCCAATTCCGTTTCTTTTTGTTTTTTGTTGGTTTTTATGAGAAGGTTTGTGAATTTGGATCTATGAAAATGGTGTTCAATTGGTTTGTTTTGTTGCAATCAAATTTTGTTGTATTATAATAAAGCTAGCCACATCTATCATTGGAGAAGTGAAAATATGGTTGTTCGTTAATCACTAAAATTTGTTCTTTTATGGACTCGTTTTTGGCATTTTCGTTTTTTGTTGGGCTGATATTGGGACGCAGTATGGGTTTTGTGTGGTTGTCTTGAAAAGTTTGTTGTCGAGCTAATGGTGGACACTGTTTAGCTTTTGACTGCTGATGTGATGTGCTCTTGAGCTTGCGTGCAGATGCATTTAAGTCAGAAAGAAATATCCTGTTCTTTATTTGGAAATTTCAAGTTGTTAGGCATAGAATGATACTGGAGAATTAAGGGAAAATTTCATATCCACATTTTATAAATTTTTGGGTTGCTCTTGGTAATCAAATGATGAAGAACCAAAACGGCTAAAGTTAGAAAATATTGGTCTTTAGAGGGGTTGTAGGGTGAACAGTTTGGAAATCTGGAGTTAGTCATCAAATGCTGGGTTCAAGAATGAATCATACCGATAGTCAGGATGAAATCTCTGAGCTTTATGGTTTGAAGTTGTTCCAATCTTGATAGGAAGCCTGATATAAAAATTGTGCTGACAATCAGCTCCAAAATGTGGACTGAGAATGGCTATCAACAACATTTTAATGAGATTCCTGGCCTACTTGAAAGTCGAAGATGATTATTTAATTTTTGATTCTTAAGGAATTGTCCTCCAGACTTGTTAGGAAAAAGAGTAGGCTCTTGGTGGGATTTTCATATTCTCATTTCATGACTAGTATTGTGATTTCAGTTGATGATAACCCATAGATTAACTGTGAAATATTATTTTCAGGTGTTCCATGGACTGAAGAGGAACATCGAATGTTTTTACTTGGTTTACAAAAACTCGGTAAAGGTGATTGGCGTGGGATAGCACGTAATTATGTAATTTCTAGAACACCAACTCAGGTTGCCAGCCATGCTCAGAAATACTTCATCAGGCAAACAAATGTATCAAGAAGAAAGAGACGCTCCAGTCTATTTGATATTGTTGCTGATGAAGTAAGCTTCCTCCAGTCACTGACATACATGTTAATTCCTCGGATATTATGAATATTTTGTGAGCTGGTTTTGTTTAAAAGCTTGTTGGAATATAATTACCTCATAGTACTGAATTATAGGTCTGCTGTCAGTTTTAGGCATGAAAAGAACTATCTTTAGGTTGTGATGACCATTATGTCAACCAAAAGTTTATTGGTTGAGATGTTTCTTAACATATATATCACTATGATATGAGTTCATGGATCTGTGGTGTGCTCTGCTATTTCCTTTGTTAATAAAAAAACACTAGGTAAGTTTAGTTTGGCTGATATTATAGGAGCGATCATTTTGAGTGGTTTATTTACTTTTGCTGCTGTAAATAAAAGTGGTTTTCTGTTTGTTTATTCTTGCATTTTGCAGTCTGTTGATGCACCCTTGGTATCTCGAGATTTCTTCGCCACAAATGTTCCTGAAGCGGAAACACAAAGCAACAACGAATTGGCTATCCCTGCTGCTATGGATGAGGAGGCTGAATCAGTGGATTCTGCAAACTCCAATGATGTTGAAACAGCACAACCTAATCCAGATAGCTCGCAGTACTCTTATCCTGTTCTATATCCAACTTACGTAGCTCCATTTTTCCCTGTGGCTTTTCCTATGTGGTCAGGCTACGCAGCAGAACCCCCGAGACAACAAGATAACCACGAGGTACTCAAGCCAACTGCAGTTCATTCAAAAAGCCCTATTAATGTGGATGAGCTTGTTGGCATGTCAAAACTGAGCTTAAGGGAATCTGTTGGAGACGGTCGACCTCCTCTGTCTCTGAAACTGGCTGACGGCTCTGCCCGACAGTCGGCTTTCCATGCAAATCCTTCTTCTGGCACTTCAGGAATGAACTCCAGCCATAGTCCAATTCATGCACTTTGAAGAATTCCAGTCTTCCGGCATAGAAAAACCACTAAGCCCTCTCGGCTTCCTGTTAATACATAACATCAATGGTTAGCTGGTTTGAGTTGGTTAGTTTATTTGTTGGATTAGCATATAATAAGCTGGGGGGTTTAGGCTGTTGACAACATTGGCTTCTGTAGTCAGTCCTGCATACGTTTGATTTTAGGAGCGCTCTAAAACTATTTGATATTTATAGCTTCTTAGACGTTGTCGTCCTCACTATTACTTCTCTTCTGTATGTTCTTAGAAGCTAATATTTCATGGCATTGGAAAATGAAACAAGAAAATATTCATGAGTTGCTTTGGTGCAAAATTTCTTTTCATCTTTTGGGACAGAGGCATTATTAGCATTAGGTGGAAGCAGAAAAATGCAGGCATGACAAGCAAGATAAACATATTGGAGCTCATATTAGAAACAAACAAGGACCATATCTTCATACAGGTACGTCAAAATGATGAATTCTGGAGGATTTAAGATGGTTATTGGGACAAAATTTATCTAGGATTTTGGATTCCTTATTCGTAGATTACCAACGTTGTTGTGGTTGGCTGAATTGAAATATATGGGATTCCCAAATGAAGAATGGTAATTTGTTCATAGGACTGACTGGCACTGATGAATCTTATACGTGTAAGTGTTTTTCCGTAACATTTGCTGCATTCTTCATTTGGACAAAAGTGGCGCTTTCCAAGTACTCTATTTTATGTCCACATGAATTTGGAATACTTCTTCCGTCACGACTGATTAAGCATATGTGTCGTGGAGCATATGATAAAGACGAGCCACGATTTATTTTTATTTCTTAAATTTTTTGGTTCAATATAGAAGGTTTATAGCTTCAAGATCCAGGGAAAGTTGTTGGTGTGAAATATTTGACTGTAAAATAAAATTTTCTGTATATATATTTCATCTCAACTGATCAAGTTTTGTTCTTCATCAGAGTTCTCTTATGCCTTTGATATCTTTGTGTTCTTGGCTTGGCTGTCTGTGTTTATCCCTGATCGTTTGCAATGTTTCTTGAAAGGAAGCAAAAGGGGTTCCTCCAAAGCAAGAAATCTGTTCACAATTGACAGAGGATGAAGAAGATCAATCAAAAGGATACACCTACACATTATTGGAGAATTGAATATACATGTGAAAATGTTTTAGTTTTCGCCATATTGAGAATACTATTTCTATTTTAGATTTAGAATCTGCACTAGAATAGTTTATAAATTGAAGTAGAAATGATTAGTTATCCAAGTATAATATATCGTATGGTCGAAATGGACGGAAATTTAATTTGTCAGGAAGATAAATTTCAATAATGGAAGCAAAAAACAAAAACAGCATATGGAACTGTTTTCCCGTAGCAAATTCAGGAGAACTACAAATTCCCAGAAGATGTAGGTACGATTACTACCATGCCATAACAGATAGATTCTTAATCGTTTCATAGAAAAGGTCTTATTCGTTAAAAAGATAAAAAACTTTTTTATGGGATCGAAGGAATTAGATCGGTTTGGTCCACAGTGGGATATCCTGGAATCCAACTAGGAAGCCGAACGAAAATGAGTCCAATAAAACCTGAAATGGACCATTTCAGCAGCTGAAGACACAACTTTTCCCTGATTAAATCTTTGACCCAATTCCAGATGGTTTTAATCAGGCAAGGTGGCAAATTACAAAACCCAAACAAGATGGCAACTGAAAAAATAACTGGGCAGAGCCTTCCAGGGACAAGAATCGATACTATAGAAGCCAACGCCAGGGGACAAGAAAATGCCAGACTGCCGCAAACAAAGAAGTTCCGGGCTCTGCATAAATTTGACTGAGAATTACCGGAGATTCTAAGCTTCAAATCATAAGCAATACAATAAGCAATCAAACTTGCGACGGCCAAGAAAGCTGTTTTCGGGCTGGTTTCGAAAGGGGATTCGTTTTTTCCCTGGAACTTCAGTTGAAGGAGATTCACCAGGACTGCGGTAAGAAACGCAAAAACGGCCTGTCGGGTGGACATTAATGTGTCCTGGAACTGCCCAGTATAGTATGATCTGGGAGTAATACTGATGAATTGAACGTGTATCATCAAGCTTGAGCCTCTTCTAATGTGGAAGTGATAGTTTGTTGTCGGGGTTTGAGCCATTAATTTGAGGAAATTTAAGAAACTTGGGCAAGTGAATCAAGATACTGGACTACTTATGAAGACAAACTGGAGTTAGTATTTATAAATGGAGTTGAGGATTGACTCCTTGATTGATAGCAAAAGTTGATATTGTTGTTTTCTGATGAGAATAGAATATCATATTTGATTTAAAGCTACTTTTCTTTCCCAAGAAAAAAGTGCAAATCATCCACTAATCATCATCATGATTGGATGATTTACTTTCCTGTTCTGCACATTAAAGGGCGCTGGAAAGGTAGCTTCAGAAAAGACACTGAATTTACTGCTATGCATTTGTGTAGGTAACATAGCTAGTGCGTCACTTAGTCTGGAGGAAATAAAAGGGCCCTCTTTGTTTACAATTGTATGCATCACAAATTCAAAGTTGGAGTCAATATATTTTATTATTTGAGTGAATTTCAAAGTTTGCCATGATATTATAATAAAATTTAGATAGCGATTCATCCTTTAAAAATCATATTAATAACTCAATTATCTTTGTCTGTTAGGACATGGAAGAACAATCAAGGGCTCCATCAACTCGCTCTAGCAGCTCGAGGCAAGAGAGAAACAAATTAAAATGAACTTGAAGAGAAAGTTAATAACTGAAAAAATGCAACAAAAAACTGAAATGCAGGAATGAAGGCAGTGGTTTTTCTTTATCCTATTCCATCTATACAAAATGTTTCCTAGCGTGGGAAGTTGTAAAAAGTAGTTTTCATTTTTTACCATCTATACAAAAAAGTAATATTAACTGACCACAAAATATATCCCTATACAACTATTATTTAGGGACAAAGTACTGAGATTAAATTGAAGGCAAAGAAGTAAATCATCAAAACAGACACAAGATTGAGGAAGAAAAACTCGAATCTATCATTCACACTCCATTAATACAAAATCACATGCAGCTCACGTGAGCTTCTCCATTTAGTTAGCTAGTACAAATTGTGAGACGCGTGTGAACTACTTTAATTAATTTTGTCTTCCTTCCCTCTTACTTGCTCAGCGCTGATGCTTCGAAAAGTTGCCAATAATTAAGTACCAAATGGAGGAAGAGGCTGCAGCAACCACTCATTTGTATATTCAACCAGGTGCAATCTTGAATGTTCAAATCAACGAGGCCACATTGATCCACTCAATCATACACAACTCAAGAATTTCTTATATGATTGAATTTGATATGGAGAAATTTCTATGTATTTCACATTTTCTCATAAAATCAGGAGGTTACATTTATAATACAAACGTAAACTAACTACAACTCTATCTCAACTAAAAGATACAGATAAAATTGTTACAAACAAATAACGTGTTGACTCCCGAAATATAGGAAAGCCGGTAGTATTCTTCACA
The DNA here is from genome assembly GCA_030378225.1 of Knoxia roxburghii. Taxonomy (NCBI): domain Eukaryota; kingdom Viridiplantae; phylum Streptophyta; class Magnoliopsida; order Gentianales; family Rubiaceae; genus Knoxia; species Knoxia roxburghii. The sequence continues at coordinate 40,241,273 of CM059423.1, forward strand.
CCCCCCTCAAGCTGGAGGTTGGTGACAATCACGTAACCCCAGCTTGACCAAAAACTGAGAAAAACTACTGGAAGGAAGAGGCTTCGTGAAAAGATCCGCCAACTGAAGCCGTGTGGAAACATGCATAGGGAAAACAAATCCACGGGTATATTGATCACGAACGACATGACAATCAATCTCAATATGCTTCGTGCGCTCGTGGAAAACTGGGTTCTCCGTGATATAAACAGCAGCCCTATTATCGCAATACAGAGGAATAGGGAAACGAGTCTGGATACGAAAATCACGAAGAAGATAAGAGAGCCAAAGCAACTCACAAACAGACATAGCCATACTGCGATATTCAGCCTCAGCAGAAGAACGAGAACTGGTGGTCTGTTTCTTAGACCGCCAAGAAATTAAAGAAGAACCCAAAAACACACAATACCCTGTGACAGACCGACGACTAGTAATACAAGTATCCCAATCGGCGTCAGAATAGCAAGTAAGAGCAAAATCATTGGTGCTAGGGAAAAACACCCCTAAAGAAGGACACCCCTTCAAGTAACGTAACAAATGGAGAACAGCACCCCAATGAACCTCACGAGGAGCACTGAGATACTGACTAAGAGTTTGCACAGCTAAACAGATATCAGGACGGCTAAATCCCAAATAAAGCAATTTTCCAACAATACGACGGAAAGCACTAGGGTCACGATAAAAAGGTGATGAGGAGTCCTCAAGCTTAAGACCAACAGGTAACGGTGTTTTGGCAGGCTTGGCACCAAGAAGGCCTGTCTCAGTCAGGACATCCAGAACATACTTGCGTTGATTCAAATAGATACCACCCGGACTGCGCGTGATTTCAACACCAAGGAAGTACTTAGCGTGACCAAGATCCTTAATGGTGAACTGCCGATCTAAAAAGGCTTTAACCTCATCCATCGCACGCACAGAAGAACCCGTAAGGAGGACATCATCTACATAGACAATAAGAACAAGAAAGTAATCGGTGGTGAACTTAGTAAACAAACAATAATCATGGCGAGATTGAAGAAATCCATATTGATGAAGCTGTAAAGTAAACTCCTTATTCCACTGACGAGAAGCTTGCTTCAAACCATAAAGCGAGCGACGGAGACGACAAACATGAGTGGAAGAAGGAACAAGATAGCCATCTGGGGGTTTCATGTAAACCTCCTCATCCAGGTGGCCATGAAGGAAAGCATTATTGATATCCAGTTGATATATCGGCCATTGCATAGCCGCGGCAAGGGAAAAGAAAATACGAACAGTAACGACTTTGGCAACTGGTGCAAACCGATGAAAATAGTCAAGACCTTCGATCTGGTTATAGCCTTTTGCCACAAGACGAGCCTTATGTCGAGCAATCGTGCCGTCGGGATTACGTTTGAGCTTATACACCCATTTACTACCAATAGCATGTTTTCCCGAAGGTAACGGAACCACCTCCCACGTGCCATTAGCCTCCAGCGCCTGAATCTCATCCTGCATGGCTTGTTGCCAATCCGTACTCCGAACAGCCTCAGAATAAGACACCGGTTCAGTAATCGCAGATAAACTGGCCAGAAAACTAACATGAGCAGAAGAAAAACCATCAGAAAACAAATATGGAAACGTACGAGGCACGTGGGAAGAAACCCGGGAAATATCCGGTTGAGTAACGGAATTAACAAAATCCCGCATCCATCCAGGGGGATGGCGATCCCGATGACTACGCCGAGGTGGAGTAGGAGTAGGAACCAAAGACGAACTGGTAGAAGACCCCGGAGATAAAGGTGTCTGTTCAGGAACAACAGTGTCAGGATCAATATCAGGCCAAGCAGGATCAATGTCCACAGAATGAGAATCGCCATCGACGTTATCAAGAGAAAACTCGAGGACATCAACAGCAGGTGATACTCGAGGAAGAGGAAGAGTACCACCTGTCGGGGACTGGGCAGAGGCATAAGGAAAAATGGCCTCATGAAACACGACATCGCGTGAGACCAAAAGCTTGCGACGTTCAATATCATACACCTTATACCCCTTTGTACCAGCAGGATAGCCCACAAAAACACATCGGAAGGCGCGAGGACTAAACTTATCCTGACTACTGGAAGAATTCCGAACAAAGCACAGACAACCAAAAACACGCAACTGATCAAGAACGGGCAGTGTTCCGAACAAAAGTTCATGAGGACTTTTCCAACCTAACACCGACATGGGAAGCCGATTAATTAGGTAGGCAGCAGTAAGAATGGCATCCCCCCAAAAAACCAATGGCAGGGATGACTGGAATAGTAGCGAACGCGCTACTTGCAAAACGTGGCGATGCTTGCGTTCCACAACCCCGTTCTGTTGGGGCGTATACGCACAAGCACGCTGATGCAATATCCCAAACTCAGAGAATAAAAGCTGACAAGCATGACTCATGAATTCCGTGCCATTGTCAGACCGAAACCCCTTAACACTAGTCCCAAATTGAACACGCACCATAACAAGAAATTGTCGCAAAATAACATGCACCTGAGTTTTCATACACAACAAGTATATCCAAGTGGAACGAGAAAAGTCATCTACCAGAGTAAGAAAATAACGATCTCCAGTTCTACAAGCAACCTTATATGGCCCCCACAAGTCAACATGTATCAAGTCAAAACAAGAATGTGTTCGTATTACACTATCTGGAAAACGTAAACGAGACTGCTTAGCTTGAGGACACACAGAACAGACATCATTATTAGAAATACCATGCTTTATTGAAGAAATACGAGTCAATACAGTATCTGACGGATGACCCAATCGTTCATGCCAAGGTAACATAACACACTTAGCAGACAAACTATTATTCATGGTATTCAAATTTCCGGAAAGAAAACTCATCATACGAGACAGCATCGCTGGATCAAAAGATGTCCGATCAAGAACATACATCCCATGCTTTTGCCGTCCAACTGCCAACAACTGCTTATTCTTGAGGGCCTGTACCAAACAATATCCAGAAGAAAACAAGAACGTGACCGAATTACGAGCTGCTATCTGACTAACAGACAGAAGGTTGAATTTAAATCCTGGTATGTGCAAACACTTCCCAACATCAAATGTTTCGGACAACGAGACATTCCCTGTATGAGTTACTTCCTTAATCGAACCATCAGGCAAACAAACCGGAGTAAATTGCTTTACAACACTTAAATCGGTAAATAAATTCTGGAAAGGACTCATACTTGCCGACGCGCCACTATCGATGTACCAAGAATAAATATCATAAGTAGTCACTACACTCAATAAAAACTGAATGGATTTACCTGAGAAATCCGCAAAATGTCCCATGTTTAAGGGTGCAGCCTTCTCATGTTCTGCTGCTACCTTATTTCGCAAATAGCTGGACATCTCCTGTTGCACGGCATCAGCAATCATTGCCTTCCAGCCAGCACCCTCTCGGTCTGCAAAATCAAGCGGTGTAGCTGCTACATGCGCGCGCTCCGAAAAGTCGTGTTTGGCGGTCGAATTAGCTCCGGATTGCGCTGGGAAAAATGTGTTTTGCTGCTGCGACTTTGGTGTCTTCCACCAATCAGGAAATCCAACAACCTGATAGCAGCGATCCCGCGTGTGACCCTCCCGACCACACACATCACATTTGAGAGGCCCTCGACGCCGAATATCACGCCGTCGTCCGGGTTTGCTACCCATCTGCTGCGCTGCTAAACCATTCACACTGCTGCCACCGGAATTACTGTTCGAAATTGGTGCAGCCATAGCATTCTGCTCGACAATGACAGCCCCATTTTCCCGCTGCTGCTCAACCTTAATGATCATACCATAAGCTTTATTAATGGTTGGTAAAGGCTCCATAAGTAGTATTTGATTTTTCTCGGCATCAAAACTTGAATTTAGGCCGGAGAAAAACTGCATCAAACGATCGTTTGCAGCCATGTCTGCATATTCTTTTCGTGCCGCGCAACTGCAACACGGAGCTGGTGCCAAGCTGGAATACTCGTCCCACAATCGTTTCAGTCGAGTAAAGTACTTCGAAACATTGTCCGCGCCTTGAGTAATCGTGCTAATTTCCCTCTGCAACTTATACAGCAAAGGGCCATTGCACACACCATACCGTTCCTGCAACTCCAACCATAGTGCACGACTTCCATTCGCGAAAATAAAACCTTCAGCCACATCCTTCTCCATAGAATTCAGCAGCCACGACGTAACCATACAATCAGCCCGTTGCCATCTTTCATGTGCTTTCGAGCCCAAATCGGGAACTAGAATCGTTCCGTCCACAAAACCCGCCATATTCTTGGAAGCCAATGCCAATCTTATGGCTCGCTGCCATGACAAGAAGTTTTTATCCGTCAATTTAGACGTAACAATCACCATGCCGGGATGATCCGAGTTTTGTAAAACCCATGGATCACCATGCTCGACGGTTGACTGAGAATTTTGTTGCTGCTGAGAACCGTCCATGCCGAGAAACACAAAAACACCAAGGAACAATCAAGGAACGTGTACTACCGACTTTCTGTTGGACCGAAAACAAGCAACAAAAAAACCAAACCCTAATTAAAAGAAAACCTTGCGGAAGAGAGAAAAACTTTGGATCGTGATCTCAAAGCCTGGAACGCTTTGATACCATCAAGAATTTCTTATATGATTGAATTTGATATGGAGAAATTTCTATGTATTTCACATTTTCTCATAAAATCAGGAGGTTACATTTATAATACAAACGTAAACTAACTACAACTCTATCTCAACTAAAAGATACAGATAAAATTGTTACAAACAAATAACGTGTTGACTCCCGAAATATAGGAAAGCCGGTAGTATTCTTCAACAACCCTAATCAGACAAGGAGGAAATATAAATTAGACGAAATTTTCTTTGAAATTTCCATCATCCATCCATCATTCTCAGTGTTGAATGCAAGACTACATGTCCAAGTCACAATTACAATCGGTATAAAGGTCATCTGCCAACAAATTTTGAGAATATAATAGGAATTTTAACATTATAGTTAAAGGCACATTTAAAAATCAAATTAATTAGTCAAAAACGCTCAGCAGATGTCAAGAACATATTTTTTTTTCAAAATTTCGTTTTATCCATTTCAATTTTTTCTTCTTTTCTGGTATAAAAATTTATGAGACAATGATGTTAAATTTTGAACAATGTAAATCAACTTCTATGGCTGGTAAATTAGCCCATCATCATTATTTTAGACCAGAATAGCCAGTTGAAGTTGTAAATATAAATTTGAATTATATATATATATATATGACTCGAAATCATGACTATTAATTTTAAATGCTATAATCTTTTGTCAAGTTATCTAATATTTTAATTATAAATTTCATCTTCAATTTTCCTAAAACTTTTCATGTACATATCCCACTATCACTCCACACAAACACAACACGAGAAACTCGAAAATTTTTACCTAGTTTATCCGTCACGAGAAATAAATTACAAACATCTCATATCTTTGAGGGGCTTGTTCTTATAATTAATTAATTAAATGAGAAACATCTCATGTCTTTGTCCTAAATTGTTTAGCATCACCATCACTTCAAAGCTCCTTAATATTATATTGCCTTGATAACACTATAACATTTATACTAGGAATGACTACTTGAAAGTTCAATATGAAAGATTATCTGTTCGGGCTTAGCCAGAAATTCACTTTCGTGCTACGGATTCCAGAATCGAAATCTCTGGTCAAGCCTAGACGCTAGCACAATCGCTATTCCAACCCTTGTTTGAAATAACATTGCACAAAATCTTGGTTTGCACTTATTTGATTTATCACGCAACAAATAAATTCTTAATTAAAAGCGAAAGAATAAGAATTACCTATTGAAGCATATACTCAGGTGATTTTCTTGTATGCTTCAAGACTTTGATTGCACGTTGTGTGGGCAACGATCTAGCAACCAATTGATCAGCTAATCACCACAATCTACCTGCCGGAAGAATTCTGCAGCTCGTCGCCGCCTGAATTTCAACCGCTGTCGCTGCCGAATTTCTCCTGCCACCGCCGTCTGCCGGAATTAACCACCGACTGCAGCCTGGGACAATAACCGGCCGCCTGAGATTATGCTAGAAGGAGAAAAACGTTTTCTCTTCTAGTTTTCTTGTCTTGAAAACTTATGAATTGTATATTGTGGAATAGCTAATCCATTGTCTATATATAGAGTTACAAGAGAGACCCCAAATTGGTTTAGGATTGGCCTTCCTACTGGGTTTCTGTTTCCTTCAATCCTGTTCCTGGACTGATACACATCCAATTGATACAGGAATTCACTTATCCCAATCTAGTTCTTGGTATGATTCACAACCAACTGATACATAAATTCACTTATCCCCAATCCAGTTCCTGGTATGATTCACAACCAACTGACACAAGGATTAATTAATTACTTAATTAATTAAATCTACCTTTGTCAATAACCCAATACATAATTAATCGTACCACTAACGGATTAATTATGGCACTACCATCCTACACCAGAATTGCTTCCGGAATGACTTAATTAATTTATTCTTAATCTCCCCACATCAAAGATATAGTGCTCGTTAATTTATTAATTTACTGATAAATTAATTAATTAACTTCTTAATTCCGATACTAGTACCACTCGACCTTTTTACTATACCGGACACAAGTCTACCAGCTGGATTTAGTATAATAAACATAACGAGCTCATCTCGGGAGCACCGTTACCCGGGACGCACCAGTACATGGTTTCCTTTCGACAAGCAGCAGCACATCAAACAACTAAACACGTGCACTCAACCAACCGAGACTATTGGCCACAATTGACCTCACCTATTGGCAGATCAAAGTACACTATGTCTAATCCTCATGCCCGCTCAAGTCTAGGGATTAAGAGATAAAATGCCAAGAACGATTTGTCTATTAAATCAGTACAAGATAAATCATTCTAAATGGTCAAGTTCAATACGCCCCGGGCATATCTATATGATTCAATTAGTTTAGACAAACCAATTATCCGAATCACATAATAACCTAAACCGACAGTTTGTTCAAAGTTGTCTCGATTACGAACCTCATTTATATATTATGTCTTTTAACAAATGATGAGATCTACTGTGTCACACATGACACCTCATCATCTAACTACATAATATAAATAGACAAATAATGCACAAAAAAATATAACCAAAACATAAATCGATATATTAACTGGAAAAATGTACAATACAAGCATAACTTGGGTATTCAACTCCAACATAATAGTCAGCCCATGGCTACAAATTCTTGAAAGGGCACTTAAATTAATTGAATTATTTTAATGGCCTTTTGCACACAACTAATGGTCAGCTCATAGGCTATACAAATTATTGAAAGGGCTCTTAATTAATTGAAGAATTAGAGGCAGTAGTATCTGATTGGCTTTTTGCGCCACTAATGCATGATGAATTCTTGGAAGATTAGTTTTAGGAGATTCCCCTGGCGTGTGGAGGTGACCTAATAATAAGTTTGTGGTCGAGATCATGTTCTTACAAGTTTCATCCATATTGATTAGGGTAAATTACTTGCATTGTGGGTTGATAAAATTACCGATATTTCATTAAGTTTTTAAAAATTCACAATATCTTTAAAATACATAATTACACCATAATTTAATGAAAGTTAGCAAATTTTAAATTTAAATAATGATTGATCAAACAATATAAATTGGACATTTTTATCTACTTTAAATATTGTATAAGTAATAAAAATACAAAGAATAAAAAAATGAATAAAAAATTACCGACCTATTTTTATAATATTATATTAGATTTTTTTAAATAGTTGGTCCAGCCCAGTTGAGTTTTTTCTTTGGAAAAAATAGAAGAATAGTCCCTATAGTATGAGTCAGTGATAAATTTAGTTCTAAACGTTTGATTGTCAAAAAAATTAGTTCTAAACTTTACTATTACAACACATTTAATTCTAGTAACATATTTTTAGGTAAAAAATGCATTTTAGCCTCACGATAATGTGTTGTTTTACGTTCATAAAATTTGTCACATGAATTAAATTAATCCATGTGACATTTATTGAATTACAATTTAATTGCTAAATATTCAAAGAAACAGTTACTAGAATTAAATATGTTATAAATAGCAAAGTTTATCACTATCAAACGTTTATGACTAAATTTACTACTAGGCCATACTAGAGGGACTTTTCATGTAATTTTTTCCTTTTTTAAAAGGCAGCCCCAACAGTTTGAGGTTTTCTTTTTTAAAAGTCATAAGTATACCTCGTTAGAATTAGGCAAATTATGGTATAATAATTGAAGTCGGTTGTAATATGAAGGAAGTCAGTCAACATGAAATGCGGCACCGCAACTGTGCTGCAATTAATCATGAAGGCAGCAGCGGGCAGTTGAGCTCAATGTAATTAATCAGGAAAAGAAGTAGTATATTATAAGATTTAGATATTCAATTCAAAGTTTATTGATTATGAATGAAAAGCCTAGATAATTATATGTTATCCTTTCGGTTTTATATATAAAATATTTTAAAAAGTAATTTTTTCTTTTTATATAAAATATTTTAAATTTTTTAACATAATTTTTATGTTTTTATTTCCCATATTTAACGATAGAGTTTAAAGGAATAATTTTTTCTTTATGTGGAGTAGTTATAACAAACTAAAAAATAAAAATAAGTTATTTATTTAAGTGAAGGCTTATTTCGCTTCCCTTTTATATTTAAATTATGTCTAACAAATTAGGAAATACTAACCATAATATTTAAATATAAAATATAATAATATATTAAATTATCTAACTATCCTTAATCAATTTACTAAAAATACAAAAAAAAAAAATTCATTTATAGTTCCGCTCATCTATGTTACTTTAATCATAATTTTTATAAATTTTTGGTATATTAAGAAGGGAGTTATAAAATTTTTGACAAATTGATTAAGGGTAGTTAAGTAATAATATGAGGGGTAGAAAATACGGATTAAGGGGGTGAGAAATAAAAATTAAGAGTAATACTTTAAAAGATGGAAGACTTTTTGAAAAAGGGAAACGCTGAATAATAAAAAGGAACGCGATATAACACTATTCTTTTTTAATTAAACAATAATTAATCATTAATTTGTGTGAACAATGTTAATTTTAACATGATAAGAACATCGTAACAATCATGCCAATTAAGATCTTGAATATAATAATAACTACATAGATAAAGCACATAAAACATACCTTAATGCGAAATTCATCACCAGATAAAAAATCATCATATATACCAGATACGCAAGAACGCCAGATCTGCATCAGGATCACAATAATCCCAATAAACTAGTTTCTCCACATTGACCCTTTTGAGCGGTAGATAGTCAGATGAAGAGACAACTTTATTCTATCCACACATATTATAGTGTATTGTGTGTTAATTAATTAGGGCAGGAAGAGAACTAGTTTATATACCCACAATCTTTAATCTAATACGTCCATCGAATATTAGTTTAACGATCCATATTTAATCATAATATTAAACTGATTTAAAAAACCTAAACCAACTTAATTGGACTTATTAAAAATATGAGTCATAACATCCAGGCCATATTCTTACAAACAACTTCACACATATTGGACAAACTATTAATTAATTTGATTAGTTTGGAGTGGGAATGGATGAACATGAAGTATGAGGATGATGCAGTCGATGCTAACGAGAAAATAAGAACCTTTAGATGGAGACAAAATTTGAGGTTTCTGAAAAATGCCTAAATTTAACATCATTGTATCCTCCAAGGCTGCAGCCAAATGAGAAGGCATATATATGATCCAATAATCCTCCTCGACAGTTGGAGCAAGAACAGTAATGGCGGATCTTACTGTGGTGGCCTCTTTTCATTTGCTCGTTTAAGGTTCCATTTCCATAACCTGGGAAGATTCTTCCAAGGTAGAAGGTTGATGGCATAATGAGGACAAAAAGATTCTTCGACTTTTGTTTGATTGTTTGGACTCGTTTTAGCATTTTGTTCTTCTTTTGGAAAGCTTCAAATTGCATCTACTATATGGTTGATTAATATGGTTTTGTTTTCTCCTTTCTTCATGGTTTATTTTATGTTTTCAAAGTTATGTACCGATTATAAATTCGATAAATTATCATTGATACGTAAAATAGTTAACTAGTATAAATAAATAATTAAAATTTTTGAAAATAATTATATGATGCTCTAAACTAATAAGGGGTGTTTGGTTTGAGAGTTTGTATTGGGAGAATCAGAATCAGAATAATTCTTAGTGTTTGGTTTGAGAATATGAGAATAGAGGAATGAGAAATAAATTTGATTTCTAAATATTGAAATTTGATCACTCCTTAATTTTATTTTTCGCGGCTAAATGATGGTATTTTGGTATGCTAGTGTTTTCAAAAGAAACTTTAAGAACCAATTAAAAGTGTCTATCCCACATAACGAAACTTGCTTAATGGAATAAAGAAGGGGGTTATTAGTTACGGCACCGTCTCAGTTTTTGGGCGGTAGTCTTTTATTTTGATAAAATTACCTTTTTACTTAAAAAGGAGAAAAGATAGAGGGTATTATAGGAGGTATTTTAATCCAAATTGAAGCGGTAAAAAATAAGTACAAATATAATTTTTATTATTTACTGTCTTAATTTTAACTATTTACCGTCTCAATTTGGACTAAAATCCTCCCCTCCTTACTCCTCTCTCTTCCCCTTTTGAGGTAAAATGACAAATTTATCAAAATTAGGACGATAATATTTAAAATTGAGGCGGTAACTAATAATACGCTATTAGAGGATGACATTGATCAAATTGATGGAAAGGGAAAACTAATTGGAAACAAAATTGGCTGAACTAAAGGGGCATGATGGGTTACTAGTTACCACCTCAGTTTTTGGGATAGTAGTCCACAAATTTTGACAAAATTATCTTTGTACTTAAAAGGGGGAAGAGAGAGAGAGTATTGTAGGGGGTATTTTAATCTAAATTAGGACGATAAAGAATAAGAAGTGGGACGATAACTAGTAAAACTTTTATTTTATTCATTTCTTATAATTTGTTGTTTTTTACTTTGTATTTATCTTCACTTCAATATATTCTATGACTTCATTACTGTTTACTTCGCTATCATATACTTTTGTGTGCGCGTGTTTTTTAAAATTTTTTAAGAGTATCGATATATTATCTCATATTTTTTTGACGTAAATTTAAAATCTGTTGGTTTTAATGAGAAGCATTATCCATTAAATTACAACATTCTTGTTTAATTTTTTCATGTGTTTTGTACTTTTTCTTTATATTTTATTTGTTTGGGTACTTATGGCTTAAAAAAAACAATGTAGATATGTCAAAGCGTGTTGAGTCTATTATTAGTTTAATATATTAATTTAGTGCAACATCCCCAGAGAAAAGTAGATAAAAGAAAAGTTAAATTTCGTCTTATAATCATGCCATCTTATCTCCTTTACGTTGGATTCGATTTGACGAGTAGGCATGATATTTGATGAGTCAAGAATTGATTGGCTTATTTTGTTTGGATTTGAGGTTATTTTTATGAAATTAATTAGGTGATTGTGTATTGTTTTGAATTTAAGTGGAAGATGTGGTGAGATTGCGGAAAGTAGGCAGATTACTCTAACGAATTTGCTAATTAGAGTGGAATATATACTAAAAACAATTAAAATCTTTTTAAGGTTTCGAACACTAATAAACAATGATTTAAGAAATAAATTGAATGGATCAATGTGATATATTGATTAGTAAGATCAGTTCACTAACTAGTGAGATGATAACACGGTAATTCGATTTGAGTTAGTTTGTAAAAGCACCACGAGATAAAAGAAAAATTTTACTACTTATCGCCTCAATTTTTATCTTTTATGGTTCTAATTTGGATTAAAAACCCCCTCCTTGCCCTTAAGTAAAAGGACAATTTTGTCAAAATTGATACGATAATACTTAAAATTGAGGCTGTAACTAGTAATATCCATAAAAGAATTTATGATGGATTACATTTACCTTCTATGTGGTTTAGTCAAATATCGATACCTACCCAAGTTCTAAAAATACGTATACCCCTATTGAACTATCCAAATTAATAACAACTTGCTTTCTGGTCACCGGAAAAAAATGAGCAAAAATGTTGGACATTGTTATTCGGTTAAAAGATAAAATTAACATCATTTCATAATCTCTGATAAAAAATCGTCAAATTTTTTTTTTTAACATTCTTTGATGTATAATTTCGGTCAAAAGAGTAAATAGATATATTAGGTTTATTTAGATAATTGTTATTTTCTTTACTATTATGCTTATTTTAATGAGTTAATCAATCATGAAACGTAGACTAGACAATGAAAAATACGTTAGTACTGGTACATGCAGTCGACTCTATACAATCAAACCAAGTGCAAAAGAACTAATTGCTGAGATCCTGAAAATAATAAAAAAAATTTTACGAGTTAGGGTTTTAATTTTTATCTCTACTATCCCAATTTGAATAAAACACCCCCACAATATCTTCTTTTTTCTCCTCCCCCTTTAACCATTTGTCAAAATTAGAGTGGTAGAGGCCATAACTATTAATACCCCAACAAAAACACAGAAAATGCAAGAGATGAGATTATAATCACCAGGCCACCAAAAAAAAAAAAACCATAGATTATGAAATCTATACAACATGAATTCTCCTCTCTTTAGTTGTAGATTTTGACGTAATATCCGAGTAGTGACTTATGATTAGAGAACATGGGATTCTAATCGATATGCGTATAGATATAGCTAAACAGGAGGAAGAAAATCAACATGGCCGATCATAGAATATTGAGGGAACCAAGGTACCCTAACTGAAACTATTCTTCTTCTTCTTCTTTGCTGCTGATTCTGCTGACAAAATCCATTTTCCATGGCAGCATTCATCCAATTCCAGGCCCATTTAATCTCAGCGCAGGAGAATTGGCTATGAGAACATAAAATGGCTGCAGAGTATAAAAAATTGCCAAAGTTTTCAGGGAAAAGAACTGATGAGATGGATGCCAAGGACAATGGACCAAATATCGCCATGCCAGCTCGAAAACAGGTTCTACACATCAAAAAATTGTTTCCATTTTCTCGAGACGATCTTAACATGGCGTCGTAGAAGAAACAATACAGGAACAGACTCCCGATCGCCACCGTCATGGTTTTCGGGTGAGTTTCAAATGGCGATTCAGCTTTTCCTTGGTATTTGAGCTGGAGGAAGTTGATCAACGCCGCCACGACGAATATGAACACCGCCTGCCGGGACGACACAACCATCTCCTCCCTAGTTGGTTGTGGAAGATGATCATATTGTCCAACGTTGTGGAAAGTAGCCTCCCTGAACTGTACATTCAAAATGGTTGTGCCTGAGTGACAGTAAAAGTTTTCTACGCGAGCAGCATTTGCCATTAATTTGGATAAGTTTAGCTGCAGAAGAAATTGTGCTACAAATTGAGAAGCCTAATATCCTGCTTTTATAGTGCTTAACTTGACAGTCCCAAATTATGATGCAATATAAGTATATATATATATTTATATATATTTCGATGTGTACTAAAAGTTTTTTTTTTTTTTAACCATCGAATTATTTATTAAATCATTATTATTATGAGCAAATAAATACTAAAATTATAAATAAAAAAGAGTCTTTAAATCCGGTGCCCCAACCTAACCACCAGCTAAACTGCTAATCCCACCACAGATCCGAAACCTGAAATAATCATAAAAAATGCACAACCACTTGCCGCCGGGCAGAAATGAGCAGAACCCTTTGCCGCCTTCTGGGTTTGCTATGGTATCTTCTTCTCTATTCTCTTGCTGCTAAAGTTTCTGCTTCTGTTAAAGTTTCGATGTGTACTAAAAGTTATGTTGTTGTTTTGCCTCGATACAGTCAGGTCAAAATCAGGTTGATGATGCAAATAATGAGGCCGGCCAAAATTTTCTTTTCCATTTTTGGCTGTTTGGAAACCTTCCTAAATGTGGATGACTCCTGGAAAAAATGTAATAATATTATATGTTTTACCAGTTACCGTTTTATTTTTTATCGTCCTAATTTGAACTAAAATATAAATACTCTCTCCTCACCCCTTTTAAATAAAATAATAATTTTATCAAAATCTATAAACTATGACCCCAAAAACTAAGGCGGTAACTAATAACCCCTTAATAGTCCTTAATTGTATGGTTTAGTGGCAAATTTAATTCTAAAAGTTTTGTAATTGACAAATTTAATCATAAATTTTGTTATTCACAACACATTTACTAATAATTTTTTAGATAAAAAATATTTTCGGGATCTCCACGATAACGTATGAGTACATGTGCCATAAAATATGCCACATGAATTAAATGAATCCACGTGATCTTCACGTGGTTTAGAAGTTAACGGAATCGCAATTCAACTTTAACTATCAAAAAAAAACTGTTACTATAATTAAATATATTATAAATAAAAAAGTTTAAAACTAAATTTGTCGACTATCAAACGTCTAAAATTATATTTACCACTAAACCATACTTTAGCGTTGCAAATTTTTCCATTACTTTAATAGGTTCAAGGTTCAATTTCTTGTTGTCCTAAATGGACGACTAGCTAAGAAGCCGTTCAAGTACTGGATTCAGAAATTATACCATATACCTTATACTAAATATATAACACTAATTATTATATCTATTACTATATTTAATAACTAAATATAATACTACATGCTATAATTTGCAGGATTTGTACGTCAATCCCTGAGAGAATATTCAGTATATCTTTTGCATCAAATAAAATGTAGTAGCTTGACTTAACTAAGAGTTACTAATTTTGACATTTTTTTAATTTTTTTAAAAATATATTTTATTAATTTTGTTCGAAATTTTTAATTGAAAATGAGAATAAACAAATAGAATTCATATTTATCGCTCCTATTTTGTTATTCACGGCTTTCTTCATAAAATTGTTCTTAACTTTTATTCAAATTTCTTTTAAAAAATGGGACAGTAAAAAAATTTGGATAAAAATTATAAGAATTTTAGAAAGAGGAGCGGTGAATAATGGGATGGAGAGTAGATAATAACCATAAACAAATAATACAAATTACAACTGATAGTACTCCTTATATTATTATGTTCATGATCGATAAAGTTATACAAATTTATCCAAAAATATATTATTGATCTTTACATCAAGAGTGCAGTTTTTTCCAAAAGATCTTCAAGATCTCAGGTTCGCCAACTGAAGAAAACGAGAACCTTAGTAAACCAATTGAGTAGAAAAGTTTACTCTGACTGTATATTCTCACAACTCAGAAGAGCTCTGTGTGTATAAACTATATAGACACAGTTACAACTACTTTTACAAGATAAGCGGAACTAACTAAATTCAAATAATAACAAAATTAGATATCCTAATAATCTGTACATATCTACAAAATATAATCTCAACATACCCCCCTCAAGCTGGAAGTTGATGACAATCACGTAAACCCAGCTTGGCCAAAAACCGAGTGAACAAAGGCGAAGACAGAACTTTGGTAAAAACATCAGCCACCTGAAGTGATGTGGAAATATGAAGAGGCTGAATGAAACCACGAGTAAATTGATCACGTACAACATGGCAGTCGATCTCGATATGTTTGGTTCGTTCATGGAAGACGGGGTTCTCAGTGATATGAAGAGCAGCGCGATTATCACAAAAAAATGAAATGGGCAAATGTATCGAAACCTGAAAATCACGTAACAAATAAGAAATCCATTGCAACTCACAAACTGCAAGGGCCATGCTTCGATACTCAGCTTCAGCAGATGAGCGAGAACTCGTAGATTGCTTCTTGGATCGCCAAGAAATCAAAGCTGATCCAAGAAACACACAGTAACCCGCTGTAGAACGACGAGTGGACAAACAAGAACCCCAATCAGAATCTGCATAGCATGAAGGTCGAAGATCGTTGGTAGCAGGATAAAAAATGCCAAGAGAAGGCTGACCCTTGAGATAACGGAGAAGATGTAATATTGCAAACCAATGACAATCACGAGGAGCATTGAGGTACTGGCTAAGAAACTGGACAGCGTAGCAAAGATCCGGACGAGTAAAATTTAAATACAATAGCCTGCCAACCAAACGGCGATACTGCTCTGGGTCAGAATACAATGGTGATTCTTCAGACTGCAAAGAAATCCCCTGTGGAAGGGGCGTAAGTGCTGGACGACACCCCATGAGTCCGACAGTAGAGAGGATGTCAAGAACATATTTGCGCTGATTCAGGTAAATACCAGCCGAACTCCGAGTGATCTCAATACCAAGAAAATACTTGGCTAAACCAAGATCCTTAATGGTGAATAGTGCATCTAAGAACTTCTTCACTTGCTGAATAGCATCAACACAAGAACCGGTAAGCAACACATCATCGACATAAACAATCAAGATAATAAAAAACTGAGGTGTATGCCAAGTAAACAAACAATAGTCATGTTTTGATTGCACGAAGCCAAACTTAGCCAGTTGAGAAGTGAGTTCCTTATTCCACTGCCGGGAGGCCTGTTTAAGGCCATAAAGAGAGCGACGCAACAAACAAACTTGATTAGGAACAGTAGTTTGGTACCCCTCCGGGGGGCGCATATAGACTTCTTCCTCGAGATGACCGTGCAAAAAAGCATTGTTGATATCAAGCTGATATACCAGCCAACTATAAGCTGCAGCTAGACAAAAAAACAATCGCACAGTAACAATCTTGGCAACAGGGGCAAACCGATAAAAATAATCTAAGCCTTCAACCTGGTTAAATCCTTTAGCAACCAATCGGGCTTTGTACCGAGCAACACGACCGTCAGGATGCCTCTTGATTTTATAAACCCATTTACTCCCAATGGCACGCTTCCCGGCGGGCAAGGTTGTCAACACCCAAGTACCATTTTGTTCCAAAGCACAAAGTTCATCTTGCATAGCCTGAGTCCAATCAGAACTTAACCGGGCTTGTGAATAAGTCACAGGTTCCTGCTCTGAGCTAAGTTGTACAAGAAAAGATTGATGTGTGCTGGAAAAATGAGGATGAATAACAAAAGGAAAAGTCGGTGGAGTGTGAGGCGAGGAAGTAGGTGGAACTGAACCTCGAACTACTAAGGCATGAGGAGTAGTGGCATAATCACTCAACCATGCGGGAGGCCGACGAGCACGACTCCCGCGACGTGGCGGGTTGACATCAACCAAACTGGACGATTGAATCGATGATTGCGAATCACCTTCAATAGGAGCGGGACTGTCAGATTGGGAATACTCATGCGGAGAATCAGGTGTGACAAAAAACTCGCCAACGGGTTCGTTGGATGGAGAAGCAGCTGGTTGGGAAATAAAATCGAATGGGGAAGTAGCCACCCCATCATCAAGAGAATGAACGATCGGTAATGGCACAGAATCCGTAGCTGGAAAAACAATCTCGGTAAACGGAAACACAGTTTCATGAAACTCCACATGACGAGAAATAACAACCCGATGAGTCTCCAGATCATAGACGCGATATCCTTTGAACCCAGAGGGATATCCAATAAAAACCCCACGGAAAGCACGAGGACTAAATTTATCATGGCTAGATTGAGGATTAACAACAAAACAGAGACAGCCAAAAACTCGAAGATGCTGAAAATCAGGATAACGATTATATAATACAAAAAACGGACTTTTCCACTGTAACTGTGACATAGGCAAGCGATTAATCAAATAGGTAGCAGTAAGTAAAACATCCCCCCAAAAAACAATGGGAGCCTGTGATTGAAACATCAAAGAACGAGCAACCTGTAATAAGTGTTGGTGCTTCCGTTCAACAACACCATTCTGTTGTGGGGTATATGTGCATGCACGTTGATGAATAATCCCTGATGCAGAAAAAAGATTTTGACAAGTCCGACTAATGAACTCAGACCCATTATCAGTACGAACAGTGCGAACCGTGGCCTTAAATTGTGTGGCAATCATCTTAAAAAACTGGCCTAGCAAAGCATGAACCTCAACCTTAGAGACAAATAAATAAGTCCAAGTACCCCGTGAAAAATCATCAACGATAGTCAAGAAGAACCGTTCACCAGATAAACAAGACACTTTATAAGGACCCCAAACATCAATATGAAGCAAGTCAAAACAACTTGACGACCGGGTGATACTGTCAGGAAATTTCAACTTATGTTGCTTAGCCCGAGGACAAATATCACAAACATCATTACGATTGATAGATATATTCTGGAGACAAGAAATTTGTTTTATTACATGATGTGAAGGATGGCCTAAACGTGCATGCCATCTTTCAAAAGGATGCATCACTACATTAGCAGAAGAAATGCCTACTGTTGGACCAAAGTTATCAACGAGCAAATTTTTCCAAGTATGCAGAGTGCCAACTGAAAAAGAATCCGTGTTCAGCACATACAACCCTCGTCGCTCTTCCCCAACAGCCAACCACTGTTCAGTCCTGAGGTCCTGTACTATGCAGTAACGTGAGTAGAACTTAAAATTCACTCCATTAGAAGCAGAAATCTGACTAACAGACAGTAAATTAAATTTGAACCCAGGTATATGAAGACAATTTCGTAGAGGAAAATCCTCTGAAATCATAACAGTGCCAGTATGACAAACTTTTTGAAACGAACCATCCGGAAGACACACTGGTGCAAAGTTCGTAACTTCCTGTAAACTAGTGAACAACCTTTTATATGGGGTCATACTCAGAGTTGCGCCACTATCCACAATCCATTCATCAGGATTAAATGCGGTAACCACACTTAGCAAATAAGCAATAGATTTTGCAGTAAAAGCCGTAAAATAACCAAGATCAAGAGACGTGGACTTGTGGCAATTAACAATACCTGAATGATCAAGACTCGGTTTCATGCGTTCAGTCATCCATCGACTGAATTCAGTTTGAAATAAATCAGACATGGCTGACTTCCAGCTACCATCACCGAGTAATCTGCTGCCATCATCACCAACCGCAGCCGAACTCGAGCCACGACCATCTACTGGCGTCCCGGAACCGCGACCCCCTACACCATGTGACATGCCTGGGAAATCAGCTGCTGCTGCAACTGAATTAGCATGAGGATATGACGATCCTGGCGAGACAGTGCTGATATCCTTGGAGCCACGCCACCAACTCGGGAAGCCCACAAGCTGAAAACAGCGATCGCGATTATGCCCCTCCCGATGACAATGATCACATACAAAGTCCTTGCGTCGTGTATTGGGTTTCTTTGATATAGAAACCAGATTCTTTGTACCATTACCAGAAACTAACATTGCGCCTCCATGGACAGAACCGGAGCTGAGAACTCCAGAAGTCATCATCCCTACTTCATTCTGCTGTTCAACCTTTAAAATCATCCCATAAGCACGACTAACCAAAGGCAATGGATCCAACAACAGGATTTGATTTCGTTCACTATCAAACCGAGTACTAAGACCAGTCAAAAACTGCATCAATTTGGATATATTATCTGCTTCAATCATCGACCCACGGGAAGAACATGAGCATGAAGTCGACGGAGACAAGTTGCCCAACTCATCCCACAGTTTTTTGAGGCGCGTATAATACTGCATAACAGTATTCCCACCCTGACTGATCAGACTTATTTCACGCTGTAACTTAAAAATCATTGGCCCATTGCTTAAGCCAAATTGGGCAAGCAGTTCGCCCCACAATTCATGTGCACTGTTGGCATAAATAAAAGCCTCGGCAATATCCTTTGCCATAGCATTCAACAACCATGATACGACCATACAATCAGTCCTCTTCCATTCATCATAGGATCCGGAATCCTGTTGTGGAGCTACAACTGAACCATCTATGAATCCCAACTTATTTTTTGAAGCAAGAGCTAACTTGATCGATCGACTCCATGGCTGAAAATTGGTTCCTGTAAGCACTGCTGACACAAGAACCATTCCAGGATTATCTTGCGGCATCAACGCCCAAACTGCGCCGACTGCCCGTTGTCCAGAATTGTTTGCGGAGGATGAGCATTCTGAAGCCATGAACCGATATGTAAGTAATCAGAGAAAAAAACAGCAAAGGTTAACGTGTTTTATTTTGTGCGGAAGCGTAACAGAACTTATGGCTCTGATACCATGAAGAAAACGAGAACCTTAGTAAACCAATTGAGTAGAAAAGTTTACTCTGACTGTATATTCTCACAACTCAGAAGAGCTCTGTGTGTATAAACTATATAGACACAGTTACAACTACTTTTACAAGATAAGCGGAACTAACTAAATTCAAATAATAACAAAATTAGATATCCTAATAATCTGTACATATCTACAAAATATAATCTCAACACCAACCCCTTAATCTCAATGATTAAAGCCTTATTTTGGAATATTAGGGGCATCTGTAATGCCCCATCCCTTTGTCATCTGTTTTTTTTTAGTAAATATGCAATTTGTTTCCTTATTATGTATCCTTGAACCGATGTCTGCTGGTGATAACTTACTGTCTGTTAGCCTTAAGCTTGGTTTTCAATTTTCTTGGAAATCCTTGTCTGGAAAGATCTGGTTTTTTACTAGAAATTCTGTATCTGTTATTAGTATTGAGGATATGGGTCAGGCTATGTCAATTGTGAACTGACCCATCCTGCTATAAATGAGAGTTCTTTCTGCTCTTTTGTCTATGCTAGTTCGGACCTTCGAATCCGAAGAGAACTATGGGATTCCTTGGGTGATTTCAGAAGAAGAAATTCTACTGTTCCCTGGGCAGTCGGGGGCGACTTCAATGTTATCAGGGACCTTTCCGAGTACATCCAAATCAAGCAGTAATAAGGGACTTTAATATATGCCTCCAAAATCTGGAACTGAATGAGCCATCTACGGTAGGCAGGACCTTCACTTGGGGTGGATCAAAAGCATCAGGGTGGGTTAGTAAGAAATTAGACCGGATCCTAGTCTCGCAGGAGTGGCAAGACAAATTTCCCTCCACTGTCTCCCATGTGCTCAACAAAGTATAATCCGATCACTGCCCTTTGCTGCTCCATATTGGTTGGCATCAAGTCTCTAGACCTCGCAGGTTTATTTTTCAGAACATGTGGTTGGGAAGATGGGATCTCCCGAACCTGGTGAAGGAAAACTGGTCTATACCTACAGGATGCTATGGTATGGTTTCTCTGTCGGTTAAATTCCGACGACTTAAAGCAGCTCTGAAATCATGGAATAGGGACTGTTTTGGCAATGTTTATCAGAATTTGAAGGATGCAGAAAATGAGGTTGATATCAAGGAAAGAGAATATGAAGATGATCCAACTCCTGAAAGAAGAACAGCTGCCTCCAGTGCCCAAGCCAATATGCTCTTGAAATTAAAGGAAAAAGAAGACTTCTTAGCTCAGAAATCCAGAATCAAATGGCTAAAGGAAGGCGAGCGAAATACAGCTTACTATCATGCCTGCATCAAAGAAAAGAACCAAAGGGCCTCAATGCTAAAAGAAAAAAAAAAAAAAAAAAAAGAGATGGATCTTGGACCTCTGTAATAGAGGAGATCGAAGTAGAGGCTGTAGAATTTTTCAAAGAGCTGCTATCCGAGGACCAGGTGCCTCAACCCCACAATACACTCCAAGAATTTTTATCTCACGTCCCTCACTTAATCTCAACTGAGGAAGCAAGGGTGCTTAGGAATGAAATTTCTGAGAAGGAACTACACCAAGTTGTGTTCTCCCTGGACCTGCTGGTCCGGATGGGTACATTGGGGTTTTCTTCAGGAAAATGTGGGTGATAATAAAGGATGATTTATTAGCTGCTTGCAAAGAATTCATGGCTGGAGTTCCGATTTCCAGGGCCATCGCTAGTTCTATGATTGTACTAATTTACCAATTTCGTATCTAAAGTCTTCTCATCTACCATAAAAAATAGAATGGCCCCTCTCATGCCTAGATTGATCTCTGAGGAGCAAACCGGTTTCCTTTCCGGACGGGATATAATGGACAACATATTAATGGCAAAATATTTGGCTACCTTTTTGGATACTAAAACAGATGGGCACAACATTATCTTGAAAGTAGACATGCTTAAAGCCTTCGATCGGGTATCTTGGAGATTTTTAGAGCTTTTATTGCTTCAGTTCGGCTTCCCTTCGGATTTCACGCAGCTTATCCTCAACACTTTACAGTCCAATATGATTTCGGTCCTTGTCAATGGCAATCCAGTGGGTTTCTTCAGGGCAACAAGAGGGCTTAAGAAAGGGGAATCCAATATGGACGGGTCTTGGAAGCAATCAGGTGGGTCTGGTGGAGCATTCATTTTGAGAAGCAAGGAGGGATCCTTCAGATATGCAGAACTCTTCCCCTTGGAGGCAACCTCGGCTCTCCACGCTGAAAACACTACTCTCTTAAGAGTTTTGACCTTCTGCAATTCAAGAAACTCAAAACAAGTAAGAATTCTTTGTGACTGTTCTCAATTAGTACATACGATTCACCATGGCGAAAACTCTTTCCATTGGAAGCACTTTCAGATTCTCAAGGAAATCAAAACTCTGATGACTGTGAACAAGCATGTTATTGCTCATGTATATAAAGAAGGAAATAGCCCACCTGATATTTTGGCAAGAATGGCCTCTTGAGGCAGATTTTGCGCTTATAATTCTTTTGACTCGTTTCTATAGAAAGTGCGAGGTCTTCTCCTTTTGGAAGAAAGATCGATTCCTACAATGCGAGTATAACTAGGAAAATCTTATTTTGTGTAGTAACTGGAAAAGTTTAGTTTTTTAAAAAAAATATTATTGATCTATATATTAAACTTTAAATTATAGATTTATGGTGACTAAATTTTCTTGAATAACAAATAAAACACGAAATATAACTATCAAAATAGAATTTACTATTCATAAACCTTGTGAGATGATTCCTCTTTGATGAGAATGATAAAACCTAGAATATCAATGATTAGATTTTAAGTGTTCCCCTCATCTTCTTTGGTTACTAGGATTCATTCATGTCTACTAATTAATGAAAAGTGAATCATAATTGTCTTTACTATTTTGTAAATTGTTGGTGTCTTGATTAGTAAGGAAATTAACTTTTTTTTTTTTTTTTTAACTAGTGTTTCTCTTATCTTTCCTTGGAGGTTGGGGAAGAAAATAATTTTTTTAATAAGAATTTGGAAGAAAGTGGAAAACAGAGAAACATTTTGGTGGGAATTATAAATAATATTAAAATTTATTTATTTATTTTTAATCAATTTGACTATTTTATTGTATAAGCATACAAACAAGATGAACGAGCTATTGGAGCCAATTGCCAATAATTGCGGCAAAGTACCCAAATAGTCAAATATCGTACGGTTCATAACTCTCTGTCCACTCCAGGAGTTTTGGATTATTTTATTACCTCTTGTATTAATTTTGTCATTTACAACTAAAAATTTCACCTTCTAAAACATATGATTAGATTAAATATTTACAAGTTGAGCTTACCTCTAACTATAAGTGGATAATTTTAGAAATTACCTCTTTCATGATTTGGTCAAATTACTAATATCCATTTTAGGTTTTGAAAATAACTTATACATCCCTTAATTATTCAAATTAATAATAACTAGCCCCTTGACTGACGGAAAAAATGAGCAAAAATACTGACGTAAATATTATTATTGTGTTAAAAGATAAAATTAATATCATTTTATAATTTCATTTTGACAAAATATCTTCAAATTTTTTCATTTTTGACCCTTTTTTTATATTTGACTTAAGTCAATAGTGGTATTGATAGTTGTCAGAAATCTCGAGAGCAATTGGGACCAAATCACAGAAGAGGTAAATGTAATTCAAACTTTTAGAAAAGAAAAGGGATGGACAAATTACTCCTAAGGCCTCCTAAAGATTGTTTAAAAAAAAAAAAAAGGCCTCCTAAAGATTGCTCCCAATTTTATTTAGTCCCTCAAAATTGAAAACAGTGCAATCAAGTCCCTAAAAATGAGTATAAACAGGGCAAGTAATAAATATAAGATAAATTTTCCACTTAATTAATAGATTACACTGCTCATTTCCTCAATTAGAGAATTTAATATTGGGTTTTTGCTGAGATTAAAATAAACATAAAGATATGTATAAAAATATAAGAGAGATCGAGCTACGTTTCTAGCTGATCGATTATCTTTATGTCCCCCTGTATGTGTGCATGCTTCAATATTTATCGGTTTCTTATAATGTATAATTCACTTGATGAAAGACGAAGAATATGACATTTGACGAAGATAACTAAGAAGACAATCCAAACAAATGACAAGAAGATGACATGGGTATGTGTTGGAGTTTGTTTCCAGTGTCAATATGTTGTCAATCGGGATTCGACCTAATAATAATTTTAATTTGTTATATTATTTTAGTTAAATAAATAGATTATTAATTGATATCATAACTTACATGGAGAAGCCCTAACAAAAGTGATCCAATTCAGGGAGCATAATTTTCCAAGCTAAACAGAGGGATGAGTGCCGATTTCGTCATTGATTGCATTTTCTGAAATTTAAACCCGAGGAATGCGAACCGAAATCCTTCCTGCTGTTCGTCTTCTTGATCCACCTCGCTGTTGCTGGTGTTCTTGATGATGAGAGAATCGGGCGTTCTTGATGGCTACAATAAACCAATTCCAGGCCTTTCTGATTCCAGGAAGCTGGAGTTGACAAAATGAGTAGAACATGGCTCCTGAAACTAGAACCCAGCAAGGGATTTTCGGGAAAAGAACAGACCACAATGCTGCCAATGCTAAAGGACCAAAGATCGCCATGCTAACATGGACAACTCGGGTCCATAATGATTTATTAAAAATACGACGATCCAAGTTAGATAACCTTAATTTGGCGTCATATGATAAACAGTAAACGAACAAGCTCGCCACAGCCACCATCATGGTCACCGGCTGGGTTTCGAATGGAGATTCGGGTTTTCCTTGGTAGCGGAGCTGGAGAGAGCTGATCAACACCGCCACAACGAAGGCGAAAACCGCCTGGCGAGATGACATATTTGCATCAGGAGATGGTAGAGTAGGGTTGTGTATGATTGAGTGGATCAATGTGGCCTCGTTGATTTGAACATTCAAGATTGCACCTGGTTGAATGTACAAATGAGTGGCTGCTGCAGCTTCTTCCTCCATTTTTGTATAATTCTTGATGATCAATCTTGATTATTTGATCAGAAGGAGAAAGTAAATCATCAACCCTTGATTATACCCCTTTAGAGGGTTAAGTTTATATATATATATTCTCCAGGGAAGGCTACAGTTGATCATCCAAATTGACAGGTGGGGTGAACATGAACATGAATATCAGCGGACAGCAGGATGGAAATGATGTAATTTACCATATTTTCTTGGAAATTTCTATCATGGACCGATCGTTGTCAGTTCAGAATGCAAAACAACATTTTGATGGAAGTTCACTGTTCAAATATAAGTCGTCATTCATCTGGAAGAAACTTTTTTTTTTTGTCACCCCTCATACAAAAAATGAGTGAATTACATTCAATTATTTTTGGATTATTTAAACTATCAATACCCCTTTAAATTATGAAAATTACATTTATTCTTGACAGAAGTCAAACATTAAAAAAGAATAAAAAGGATAAAATTTGGTAATTTTATATTTGTGTCAATAATTTTATTTTTTTCCTGTCAATCAAAAGTTGATTATTTTATAAATTTAGATGGTCAAAGAAAGTAGAGGTAATTTTTCAAAATCTAAAAAGAGAATTGATAATTTAACTAAATCACAAGAGAATAAGAGAATTAGATGTAATTCTTTAAAAAATAATCATATTTGTAATACTAATTTTAGTATTATGACAAAGCAAAACCAGTAGCTGATTATAAAACCAACATTTTATAAGCCAAATTAAGTAGTCAAAAATATTCAGATAGAGTTGAAGAGCAGCAATTATGGCCATTGGACTAGGGACTTCAGCCATGAATTCCTTACCAGCATCAATTATGTTATTCTTTATATGCTCTCATAATTTTCTAAAAAAATTCTAGTGTATTCATCTGGACCGCAAAATTATGGGAGAAGACAACTTGCTTCACCTCTTCTTCACTGATTTCCTTCATAAGTGCATTGGCTTCCTCAGATGATATTGAAGAGATCCTTCTTGGAGTTGAAGAGCATATCTTTCAACTTTACAAGATTTAATGATTTGGCAGGAGGGTTTAGCTGGCTAGTACTAAGTACCACTATTTTTTATTTATTATTTCTTATTAACATTTTAATAAAAATAAGAATAAAATAATAATTTAATGAGACAGTAACTAAGAAAACGGGTTGTATTTAACAATTTACCTATTATAATGGTATACTGTTGCAAAAGCTGCTAGAAGTCTCTCTCAATATATTGACCTTTTAAGACTTTTTAAGATGGCAATTTGGTTAAAGCCATCCAGGAAGTGCTGAGGAAGTCCTGGAAGTCCAAGTCTGTCTTATTTGGAGAGAGGCTAATAAAGTAATGGATTGTCTTGTGAAAATGGCAACAAAAGATTCAAGAGAGTGTTTGCGATTGGAAGAACTATCTAATAAAATTTGCCGGTTGATGATGCATGACGCGCAAGAAGTGACCCTTAACAGAGTTTTAACCTACGTAGACTATTCAGGTTAGGCCTCCTTCTTTGAAAAAAAAAAAAATATCCCCACTCAAGTTGTGGGTTTGGTTGCTTGAAAAAAAATACAAAAGTTGTGGGTTTGGGATGCATTCATTATTGTTGCAATCAAATTTTCCGGCAGAAACAACGATGTCCGGATAGAAATTTAAGGTTGTGAATCGGGTCTTTTAATGTCTAAATTATAAACGTAAATTATATTTATCTCTCATAATTTGATTAAAGTATTAATTATGTTTTAAATTTTTAATAATTATATTTAAAAAACGTAAGGTGGTAATGTAATATTTTAATAATTATAAAATTCTGAGGCCAACTGCTTTTTATTTGAAGTACAAAATCTAAAGATTAAGTTCTCGTATTTTATATCATAATTTTAAAATTATCATAAATAATATTTCATTATATAGAGTTTAGAATACTTTAATACTGTAAGACCCGTTAATATTTATGATTTTTCACTCTAACCAATATAATCTTTTCACATGTTAATAAATTATTTGTCATGTAATCCTAGTAGTACCATTTCCGAATTGTTAAATTCTTATGAGATTCCTGGTAAGATTAAACAAGAGAAAAGTAAAAGATTCAACAAGAGTTTGAAAAACTCTAGCGGTGGTCAGTTCATGTATTGCAAATGTCACCAATTCCGGTGGTCAGTTCCGGCGGTGGTCTCGTTCTTAACAAAACCCAAATACTTGATTTGTTAAAAATAAGTTGCCTGATGCATGAATCATACCCTAAAGGGCTGAAATGTATAATTTCTAGGAAGCTGATGTCGTCTATTTTTTTATTACAAACTTCAAAAAAATATCAACTAGAAGTCTAGTTACTAGTTATCGCATCAATTTTTTGAGCGGTAGTTCTTAATTTTGATAAAATTACTCTTTTATTTAAGAAAAAAGAGAGAAAATATTATAAGGGGTATTTTAGTTTAAATTAGGGCGATAGAGAGAAAGTATCGGGGCGATAGCTAGTAAAATTATATTTTAAATTCAAATTCACTCAATCAAGAACAAAATGTATATTATATGAATATCTCATGGTGGATAATGTGTAGTTTTTTTCCGCTTTTTTTCCCTTTTCAGTAAAAAATATTGGACTTTCCTATGGAACAAGGGATTATTATTTATTGTTCTTATTTTATTATTTACTGCCTTCTTTACAAAAATATTTTTAAATTTTACCTAAATTCTTTTACTTTTTCTTTGTTCTAAAAAAATTAAGAGTAATTTAATAAAGAGAGGATCGTAAATAATAAAATAAGGGATGGTAAATAATAACTCGGGAATAAAGAGCTGGTTTGGGATGGTTCAGGTCTAAGTAGATCGGGTTTTCGAGTCAAACGAGTCGATCATAGAGTTAACATATTAAATAAACTGGAATTGACTTAATTCAATTAACTAACAATTCGACCAATGTTATATACGACAAGAAAACAAAAAATATATATATTTAGATTGATAACTTATCGTGTAAAAAAATGTACTTATAATTGAGGTTGTGCGACATGTAATTGTCAGATGAGTGTCTAATTTTGTTAGGATATGTCAATTTGAACTAATTAAAATTGAAAATTAGAAAGTTGATAACAAAATGAAAATTTATTTGAAGTTTAGGGACTAAATAGTGAATAGTCCAAATTTACAGACAATTAGAGTGATTAATTCTTTATAGTGTGATACATAAACTTTTATTTAATAATTTCTCAATTTCTTTCATAAGATTTTTAAAATTATTCACATAAATTAAAAATCAAAATCATAATTATATTTGGGAGACAACCATCATCATTTATCTTTTATTACAACTGGACTTCTAAATAACTCATTTCTTCTATTTTATTAAAGCTATATCATTAAATAGAGATAATTTAGAACTAAAAAATTGCAAGTTGCGTTAAGAGTATAAAATATTTTAAATAACTTTTTCACTTTTTTAAACGGTTTATATAAAATGATAAACAAATATTAATACATTATATGTCCACAATTAGACAATAAAAAATTTATTTAGAGTTTGTAGCACATGTTTAACAATTATTGTCCCTTAATATTTGGAAGTTTCAGACATCAAGTCTACCAGAGATTCTTTAAAGTCGACTATTAATATTAAAAAATAAAAACAAAAAGCAACTATTAATTTATTAAAAAACACAAATAATATATAATTTCTCAAGAAA
The DNA here is from genome assembly GCA_030378225.1 of Knoxia roxburghii. Lineage (NCBI taxonomy): Eukaryota > Viridiplantae > Streptophyta > Magnoliopsida > Gentianales > Rubiaceae > Knoxia > Knoxia roxburghii. The sequence continues at coordinate 40,270,053 of CM059423.1, forward strand.
TTAATATAAGCAAGACTAAAAGATTTGTCTTTGAGGCTTCTTTGTTATCTTAGTCTGTAATTTGGGAAGGTTGGAACTATCTTCATCATTTTATAATACTTTTTTTTTTCCTTTTAATTTTGGGGCTCTATTGTGGAATTCTTTTTGGGGATTTTTCAATTTTTATTGGGATTAATTTTTTATTAAAAAATATTTAAATTATTACACGACCAACAAAATTGTTAATTAAAAAATCAAGTTAATATTACTATACTAAATTGTTGGCAGAAAAGTCTGGGAAGCTACATCCTCTGCATATTTTGGTCAATTCAGGGTAGAAACAACGTTGGGTGAATTTGATCAGTCAACCAAGTATTTTTATTAGTATTTTAGAATCTTTTACTTGTAATAGTATTTATGGTTAACTTATGAATCATGGAAGGAAAATCAAGGAATAAGTCAAAAATGGCAGATCCCCTACCTACCACTTGTTGGTAAATTATATTGTAAACAGCTCTTGCTAGGTGCGTCTAACAACTACCCAAAAAAAAAAAAAAAAAAAATTTATCATTTAATATGTTACGCTTTAAATGTTTATTATTTTTTTAATTAATAATATTTTATCATTGTCGAATGATACATTATAATATAAATCTAATACTATTATATAATGATATCACTTCTTTTTGACAAATTATATCGTACATGTATCCTTAATATTTTAATTGAAAAATCTTTTATTATTTAATGTGGTGATTCGACGTTACGGACTTTATTTTTTATATAAAATTTTTAGGTTAATTTAAAGATTAATAATTTTTTATTTAAAAAAATTACTTTTAGTTTTTATTATAATTTGTCTATAAAAACTATTTTTTCTAGTATTATATAAAATTCTTTTATTAAATAATGAGTTCATTGCACTTTCATTCTCGTAATTTTAATATTAAATTGTTATTTTTACACAACTTTTATATTTTATTAATTTTTTTCTTTTATTTTTCTATCTTCTATACAAAAAAGTCAAAATAAATATACTCTAACTCCCCTCCAAAAATAAATCCTTAGCTCCAAAATTTATTAAAATATAAAAGAATAATAATAGTTTAAATATTCATCCAAATTATATACTAATCAATTTAATTATGTTAAATTATATACTGGACAGCCACAGATGGGAGACGAGAAGGTGAAGAATGAAGCTATGGAGATAATGGGAGTATTTCAGGTGCTTCCTCGCCTTGTTGTCTTCGATCTTGACTACACCCTTTGGCCTTTCTATTGTGAATGTCGCTCCAAACGTGAAATGCCTTCGTTGTATCCCCATGCCAAAGGAATTTTACATGCCCTTAAGGAAAAGGGTATTGATGTTGCTGTTGCCTCAAGATCGCCGACAGCTGATATAGCCAATTCATTTCTTGACAAATTGGGGATTACATCTATGTTTGTTGCAAAGGAAATATTTTCCAGCTGGACTCATAAAACCGATCATTTTCAACGAATAAATCAGAGGACTGGTGTACCCTACAATGCAATGCTCTTTTTTGATGATGAAAATCGGAATATAGAAGCAGTCTCGAAGATGGGTGCTACAAGTATACTGGTGCGCAACGGGGTAAATCTTGGAGCTTTCAGGGAGGGGCTTTCGAAATTTTCGCAGAATTCTGCTTCCTTAGAAAGGAACAAACAGAAGTGGAAAAAGTTTTCACAGAAACCAGGATCTTCTGAGAAGGAAAACAAATGATCTTTTAAATGGAAAATGAAAATCCAAGAGTGTTATATTGTTCTGAGAATTCAGTATTGCTTGTGACACACACACTTTTGTAAGTATATCTACCAAAGTATTGTTTCCATGCAGAGCTTTATGCGTGGAACAAGCTATTATCAGTAGTGAAACTTTGATTTAGGAGGGTATTTCTTGTATCATGACTCTGTTAATGCTTGGACACAAGAATGGCCTTGTTTCCATCTCAATTTTGCAAAAAAAAAAAAAAAATGAAAAAAAATCAATTTAATTATGTTATGATGAGTGTTACCCAAAACATATCATAGAGAATTTTGAACAATAACAATAAGAGTAATTTAAACGTATAAAATATTTTATAAAAAAAATTTCGCAAAATTTTTAAATAATTATTTCTTTCCTCATAAATATCTAATTTTTGGTAGTTTCCTAACTATCCAGAAAGGAAATTATTAATTCTTTATCCATTTTTCCCCCTAAAATCTGGAAGTCTTCATCAATTTAATGAAAGCAACATCATGCATAGTTTTGAGTGGGAATTGAGTAGATGAAGTGTCAAGATGGTGTGTTCGATTGTAACATAATTAACGTCCAACATTGTTTCCTCCAAACTGAGAGGATATGACCTAAGTTCCTCTACAGTTGGAATAAAGGTTTTACTAGTTATCGTTCCAGTTCTTACTTTTTACTGTTTTAATTTGGACTAAAATATTTTTTACAATATTTTTTTCCATTTTAAATAAAATGACAACCTTGTCAAAACTTATGAATTACCGTCCAAAAAATTGATACGATAACTAATAACCCCCTTAGAATAACGATTAGATCTTATTGGCGTGGCCTCTTGTGATTTGCTCTCATACAAGCTTCCATTTAACCACTTTGGAAGATTCTTCTAAGCCCTAAGGCTGTTTCATAAACAAGTATACCAAGAGATGGGACAAAAAAAATATGAATTAATAGTTAACGTCCCAATACTTTTCTTTTACCGTTTCAATTTGGACTAAAATATCCTCCCTAAAATACCCTCTCTTTTCCCCCCCCTTTTATATAAAATGACATTTTTGTCAAAATTTATGGACTACCATCCTAAAAAGTGAGGCAGTAACTAGTAACCCCCAAAAAGAATTCATTTCAAGGACACAAATAGTCTCGAAATAGCAGTGAACTTTAATCATATAAGAACTTTAATCATTGAGAGGTTGATGGTGGGTGAACCTGAGTTCTTGAGGCTTTCTTAGAGGTAGCTGCAGACATGATAAGGGAGGAGTCCCTTATCGAGTGTATTTTTGGACGTCATCTTCGTCGTCGTTTGACCGGGATGAATCCCTCCTCCTCTGAGTAGACTTCATTTTCCTCCAGGTTAGATTCTTCGTCTGAGATGAGTGGGGAGACGTCATTTCCTAATGCATTATCAAGGGTTGGCTCTTCTTTTGTCGGGAAGCTAATCGGAATGATTGGTGAAATTTCCAGCATGCTACTGTCGTCGCAAATTTCTAACAGTACCTGGGGGGCCTCCTCCAGTGGTGGAGCCGCTTTAGACTGCAGGGGTCTGCTTCCAAATTAGGACCAAAAGCTACTATAAGTGGCGAATCTGACTTATTGGGGATTTCCAGTTTCTTTAAATTTGATTCAATGGGGGCTTCCATTATCTGTTGACTTAACTCTTTGAGGGATGGAGAGACCCTAGGTGCAAGGGCGAGACTGGGCAACTCTTTTAGAGAACTTGACTTTTGTTGTTGAGCCTCGTTTTCCTCATATGTGGGATTGAGGGATTTTACTTTACCTTTTTTGAATTCTAATTGTTTGTGCCCAATTTTCTTGCAACTGGCACAATACAGAGGAACATGTTCATAGATAAATTTCTGATCGACTTTTCTGCCTTTGTTCTCAATGACGATGCTATCTGGTAGCTCAGATTGTAAATTCACCTCCACACAGAATTTGACCATCGAAAGTCGAGCAAGAAGCTTGGTGGGCGCGTCGATTTGCAGGGGAGTGCCCACCGCCTAAGCAATTGAGTAAATCGTCTGAGCATTAGAAAATTCCAAGGGAAGTTCCTGAAGCGAGACCCAGATAGAAGCATACGGTGGGTCTTCCTCAAACTGAAAAAAGGGGGTTCATTTACGAACCGGCATTTGAAATCCTACTATCATCCACGTCGTCCTAAGCCTAAAACGTTGGTAATCTGCCTCTTGCCTAAATTTGATAAGAACATGCCTAGGGTTTAAGTGACCTAGTTCACATTGGTCTTTGAATCCGAGCTTGTCAAGTTCCTTTCTAATGTCGGGCATTTTTGGGCGGCCAAAGGAGAATTTTCCGACTATGGAAAGCTTATGAGGGGCTGCTAACTTTTCTTTTTCTTCATCATTGAAAGAGAGATGCGGCTTTCCTTCTATAAAAGTGATAGATTTTGGTTTTGGAAGTAGCGAAGGAGATGATTGATCTTGAAATAGGCTTGCAAAGGTGTGGGTTTTGGGGTGGGTTGGCTTTTGGGGGCCACCGGAGAGCTCTGGTGGCTCCATTGATTTCGGTCGCTAGGGTTGTCGAAAGGAAAAGGAAGAAGAATTTTGTGGGTCTTTTCACAGAATTCTTGAAAATACCAAAAGGTCAGATAGATATTATATACCAAAAAATATATATACCTATTACTATATTTGAAAAAAAAAATGATAACAAATCAATGTAAGGATTAGTTCTAATTTAGAAAATTATCAAATTGTCATCACTTTATTTCCAAATATACTAATAGGTATATATACCTTAGGATATATAATATAATTTCTCAAGTTAAATACCACCTCCTTCCCTTCCTACCCTTGACAAGATGGAGTTAAAATGCACAGCTGGTAGTGGAGCTGCTTCAACGAAATTCCTCTTCATGAACTTGGTATCGTAGTTTTCTAGAGCGAAGAAATTGTTCTCCTATTTGGCTTTTCGGTACTTTGTTTTTAATTTAATCCATCAACGTATGGTTAAGGTTTCCTGTCTTAGTGCATTTTGTTGTCATGCGATGGACAAACGTAGATGTCGTTTGCCAGTTATGAACTTTGGTCAACAATAGGATATTGTTTTTCTGATTTGAATGTTATTAACAGAAAGGTTATGTTGAAATAATGAAAAATATTCATGTTAACTTGTCTCACACATCATATAAACCCCACGTGTTACTCCCTCCATACCAATTCTTCTTGAGGTGGAATCACATGTGGGTTTGTATTGGGCTTTAAAGATGGCATGAGAGTGAACTTTTGACCTACGGACTTTGTGAAACTTGTGGGTTGGGCAACCCTTGACCTTGACCCGATTGGGTTTGACTTAAAATTTTTTACTAGTCTGGCATGTGACGATTTATCTAGAAAAAATAATCGGCGTAGAAAGAATATATATATACACACACGTCCAATCCCACTGGACATGAGGGGGGCGTAGAAATAATGAAAGAAATGAAAAATGCTCATATTAACTTGTCTCACACATCATATAAACCTCATGTGCTACTCTCGTCATTACCAATTGGTTTTGACGTGGAACTACATGTCAGTTTGTATTGATTTTTCAAGAAGTTAATATGATTTTTATTTAATTTAGATTGATAAACCTTTAATAGCAATTTATTCAAGTTCTCATCAAATGCAGAGCTGGAACTGGAGCTGCTTCAACGAAATTTCTGTTCATGAACTTGGTACGTAGTTTTCTACAGCTGAAGGAATTATTCTCCCATTTGGCTTTTTGGTACATTGTTCGTAACTTAATCCATCAACTCATGGTTAAGGTTTCCCTGTCTTAGTGCGTTTTGTTCATGCGATGGGACAAACGTAAACAAACGTAAATTCCGTTTTGGTACAAAAGGAGAGGCGCTCGGGGCCTTATGCAAAAATTAAATTATTAGGGAAAGATACTAATTATTTTTCAGAATATACTAATTATCAGGGAAAGATTAAATTATATTTTTCTCTGTTATATATTATTAAACAATTTTTTTTTGGCCTTCTATATTTTTAAATAATTTTTTTGGTTTACTACCTTAGAAAGATGTACTCTTTAGTATCTCAAGTAGATTTCATGTAAACAAACATCAAGACCTTATTAAATGAAGTTTACGATAGCCAGAATATAATTGATCTAAATATTTAAAAAGTATTTAAATTTAAATCTGAAACCGAAAATATTAGCCCAAGACCTTATTAAGGAAGGTAATCATTTTAAATTTTAAGCTTCTAATTTAGATCTTGACCTTTTAATGTTAAAGATTAAATTAGGGCCAAAATGTAATTTGGTTAGTTATAATAGGGCTAATTTTACTTTTCGTTTCTTTTAATTTTACGGTGACACTTTTAGTCCCTTAATTTTTTTTATTAAGAGTTTTGGTCATTTTTTACGAAAAAATTTAGAAAATAATATATTAACTTATTTGATCGCTAGTCAAACTTAATTTTTTTCTTCAAAATGATTTGTACTATGACGTTTTCAATCAATTTTATGACTCGGTTCCTCATAAATATTCAACCTATTTAGATCGATTCACAATTCAAAATGACGGTCGAAACCCTAAATGGGTTGAACATTCATGAGAATTCGATCATAAATTTTGTTGAAAATATCATGATACAAATTATTTTAAAGAAAAAATTAAGTTTGACTAGCGATCAGATTAGAGATGGCGAGACACTTTATAAGTCGTATAAAAACATTCCATTATTCCAATACAAAGCCAACAACATGTTCCTAATAAGATCAACCAAACTAAAGAATTAAAAGCACAGGGGATTCAACTATATATGCCTATAAACATCCACATGACGGGTATTCTTGGAATGCAAACAAAAGGTAATTTTACATGCATCGATCGATCCATATGTACTGATCGTAACAAGAGGAAGATGGCGACACACCTTATAATTCTTCATGTTTTTCGCCGCTACACAGGAGCTCTAACAAATATTTCAACATGGTTTATCATCATGGCATGATCTTCTGCAAGCTGGGGTGCCTGAATAGAAACCAGCCCCCCTGATCCCCTTCTTCTTGATCTTCTTCCTGGCTGCTGATTCGGGCAGCATCGCCATCTATAAAAGTTAATCATGATAAATTTTTGGACCCAATTCCAGGCTCTTTTGATCCGAAACCTGGGTAATTGACTTAGGGAATATAAACCCCCTGCTAAATATGAAAATTGGCCAAAGTTTCCAGGGAAAATAACTGATGAGATGGATGCCAAGGACAAAGGACCAAAGATCGCCATGCCGAAATCAGCCCACCACTGAAACATCGAAAAGGTACGGTCGTGATTATCCAGAGACAATCGCAACTTGGCGTCGTATGATACACAATACAACAAGAAGCTGGAAATAGCCACAAACATGGAAATAGGGTTGGTTCTGAAAGGTGATTCTGAGTTTCCTTGGTATTTTAGTTGGAGAAAATTGATGAATATTGTGAGGATGAAGGCGAAAATGGCTTGGCGAGAGGATATTATCAGGTCCCGAGTTGATTGTGGAAGATTGATACTTACATTAGCCTCTCTGAACTGTACATTCAAGATTAATGTGCCAGAATGAAAGTGCATATTTGTTCTTGTGCCGTCTTCTTCCATTTGAGTGAGATATTATTAAGTGATAATTGATGTGAGTGAAAGTTGATGGATCAAATTTGAGTACTGGTTTCAGTGTATTATATAAAACTGGAAATTCTTTGAGTGGATCTACTTGAGATACCTCTATTATTATTTTTTTATTTCTTTGATTCTAAGTAAGTTTCGCAGATTAACTTCTTGCGTTTGGAAATTAGCGATCCATTACTCTGTTTGCCATATGTCTTCATCTTGTTGAGGAATCTTGTGTTTTTGTTTTTCTTGAGCAATAATCTGGAAACTTGTTAGTTATTTAATATTGGAAAAAAATGTAATTTTGGTTTAATATATTTGGTAAATTTACGCTTTCGCTTCAATATGTTTAGACCCATAAATATACCCGTAACGCTTTAAATTTTACACACTTTTAGTTCATAAAAAATATACATGTTAGATTAAAAGTGTGTAAAATTTCAAACGTAATTGGTATTGTTGGGAGTCTAAATATATTGAACCAAAAGAGTAAATTCGCAAAACATATTAACCAAAATTGTATTTTTTTCCCTTTAATATTAGGGAATAGTTAAATGGTGATACATTTTCGGTGGCATCTAGGGAATGGATAAGTCTCACACGGTACATAAATCTTTTCAAAATATTAATAACGTAACCAATCTCGTCGTCCCTAATAGGGTATGTGAAATTTTTTTTCTTTTTTTTTCTCTCCATCAAAGTATGGTTAAGGTTTCCCTTTCTTAGTGCATTTTGTACTCATGAAATGGGATATGAACTTTGGTCAACAACAGGATATACTCTTTTTCTTCGGATTTTAATGTTCTTAATTTCTTTCTAATTATAGCATCAAAAGGATACTTCGTTTCTGTTCATATTCATATAATTCGCAGAATATTCAATACTTAATCATCAAGTAACAAACTCAGGGAGAAGAACAGAGAATAGAGCTGCCAAAAGCAGAATGCCACCATAATCCTGCAAAATACCCCCAAAATACACAGAATGAAACTTCCAATCGCTATAAATACATAGTTTGGGGTGTGTTTCAAATGGAGATTCATTCTTTTCTTCTTTTTTTTTTCCTTTTTTTATTTCGCTAAAAGACGAGCCATTTTCATAAATGATCTCCGAAGATTTTTTTTTTTTTTTTTTTGTACAAAAAGTTGGTATTTGAAAAACTGTGACACGTCGCCCGGCAAATTATTCAGTTACATAGGAGCAAGTATATTGCCAGTTATGGCATATTGCAGAGTTGACCAAGCTGAAACCCTAACTGAAACTGTCTCTCCTCTTCTTTGGTAACATAATTTCATTTCCAGGACTGATTTAGCCATTTCCAGGCCCTTTTAACCTGAGAAATCGGGACCAAACTCAGGGAATAGAAAATGGCTGCCAAATACAAAAACGGATCAAATTTTCCAGGGAAAAGGAGTGATGACATGGACGCCAGGGACAAAGGACCGAAAACAGCCATGCCCATGTGGCCAAATGATGTGGCCGAGAATCTTGACTTGATATCGTACGACAAACAGTACATAAACAAGCTTAGAACTGCCATTGACATGGTTTTCGGGCGTGTTTGAAACGGGGATTCGGCTTTCCCTTGGTACATGAGCTGGAGGAAATTTATCAGCACTGTGGCCATTAACCCTAACATGGCTTGCGGAGAAGACATAATCATCTCCCGAGTTCTAGCCTCCCTGAATTCAACATTCAATATCAATGTGCTTGAATGGTAATAAAAATTTGATCTTGCAGCATTTGGCGCCATTGGGATTTACTGCAAAAGAATTGTGTATTGATTTCTCTTGGTTTCTTGATCCTTTTATACTGTATTGACTTCTCTTGGTTTCTTGATCCTTTTATACGGTGAAAACCTATTGCCTGCCCGATCTTATCAAAGGTTTCAGGGGACTCTCCGTCACCTAGATGGCTTCCCGATTCGCCGCATTTCTTAGATCTTGATTTCACCGTCGCGAAATGGTTTATAATAATCTCTCCCTTTCAAGATACAGTAAGTAACGTTTAAGCATTAGTTTTGTGTTTTTAGCAAAAGTTTAAGCATTAGTTAATATTACGAAGTTCATTCATTTGTCTTTTAAATTTTTTAGTTCATAATAATTTTTTTTGAAGAAAATACGGATTGACTATCGTTTATTATTAAAATATTAAAAATCTCAAAAATATAAATGTTAAAAGACGACTACTATTTTGTAAACCCCTTATTATACAAAATAAACTCTGCAGGTATATTAAATCAAACAATCATGCATAATATTTAACTACTACTATAATAATCATTTACTCATATTCGTAATTGGTTTAACATCGTCTCTTTATTTTTTTATTTTTTAGTGATATATTTGGAATGCATGAAATTTCCAATGTGGGATTAGAAAAAGTATGAATTAGGGCAAAAAGGGAATACATGCATAGTAGAACACTAAGCAAATACACCCACTTGATCTATTTTTATGACATGCTCTACTGCCCGGCGGGATGCCTGAATAAAAAACCAGTCCTCCTCATCATACCCTAGCAAATACTCCTAACCCGCACATAAGGGTGTAAGTCCGCGATTTAAAAATAAAAATACAATTTAAATCAATAGTTATATTTTAAAAAAATTTTAATCAAGTTGGCGAAATTACATTTAAACGATTTGGTTCGCCAATTTAATCGATTTAGAGTCATTATATATATATATATATTAAAAAATAACAAGTTCACAACACAAAATATCCACTAACTTTTCATCTCACAACTATAATCAAATCATAATCATATATAATTTATAATATATTATATATTTCTTTTATAAAAAATAATATATAAACCAAAATACCCAGTTTCATCAATGGAACCGTCATCAAACTAATCATTAAGGTTGAAAACTATTCAAGCCATTGAGGGCGAAAACTAGATTTTATGATTTTATCAATTTAATCAATTTAGACTGAACCAGGCCGGTCCCAACCTAAGTATAATGACTAAGGGATATCCTGTTTTAGCCCATGTTCTAACACTTTGCTGCTTCACTAGAGTTACATGCCCACATCACCAAGCCCAGCAGAATAAACATAAGAATTTGTGGTTTATTTAACAAACTGCATTAATATAATACTAATACATGTCACTACACTGGAAGTCTGTTGTAATGGTGTTCATCATGATTAATAAGGATGTTTTCCAGGGGCAACAAAGGATAAACTCCCATCAGTCTTCTCGATCTTTCTCCTTCCTGTTGTTGTTGCTGCATTGCAATATCTTCAACCCAGATTGACATGGCTTCTCGAACCCATTTCCACAATCGCGTAATCTTGAGCAGTGGCAACAATTCACCCAATGCAAACAAAATGGAGAGCATGAACAGAATGGGGCAGAGCAACTCAGGGAGAAGAATAGAGAACAGAGCTGCCAAATACAGAGGACCGAAGACTGCCATGATAATCCCGCAAATATATCCGTTAATAACACCTGAGATGAATCTTGATTTGGCGTCGTATGCTAAGCTATACAGAATCAAACTTGCAATGGCTAAATACATAGTTCTTGGGTGCGTTTCAAATGGGGATTCACTCTTTCCTTGATACTTGATCTCTAGGAAGTTACCCAGAGCAGCAGAGGTGAAGGCAAGAACAGAGTGGCGGGAATTTGAAGTGGGATGATGATGATGGTGAGGGCTTTGAGAATGGTTTGTAACAGAGATGAAATTGAGATTAATGTGATTGTTGGTAACAGAGCCATTGAAGAAGACATTGGAATTGGGGGCTGAATCCTCTGCCATTGATTGATTAGGAGGAGAGATGCTCTGGTTTTTGGTTGGGGTTTGCAGCTGCTTTTATGCTTAGTTCGTTCGTGTAATTGCCCTGGAAATCTCCTGCCCAGACAATTTCATCCAGCCGCAACATAAAGCCGCAATATTTTACTTTTTTTTTATGATATTCACAATACAAAATACTTTAAAAAAACTTTTATTTACAATAGAAAATACTCTTTGTAAGCCAACATAGGTCGGTTGTCTAATCAAATTATCAGAAGAACATTCCTCATCTCCTCCTATAATATTTCTTTATCACATCTTAATTCATCCACATAAATATTTTTTAGTGTAATAATGGTTTTCCTGCATTTCTAAACCGTCACTTAGACACCGTTTTGAAAGAATTAGAATTCGTATCTTGTATCATAATCTACAAGTCAATAACAATTTTGAATAGACAATTTTATATGGCGTAGATCTTTCAAGAGGTAACGAAGAAATTCAGAAAGTTTTTCTTGGATTAGACGACCATTAAATGCAAAGGAAGAAAGGAGTTTAAATATAAGGCTTATTGGAAACACACGATTGCCCATTAACTAATTCAGTAAGGTTGGTGCTAGGCAATCGAAATTTTATAATTCAATAATTATTAAAGAAATTTAATTGCATTTGACTTATTTGGTAAATTAGTAATAAATTTATTAAAGGAATTTAATCCCTTTGACTTGTTTGATAAATTATAAGTGCATTCATTAAAGTAGTTATATGATGGTAAAAAATAATCATATTACCTTAATCTTATTCGTAGATGAAGTAATTGTTTGGTTGAGTAGTTGAGTAATTAAATTGTTTTTGCCTTTATTTTTACTAACCAAAAGAGATAGCAATAGGAGTTAAATTGCCTTTGTCTATTCCGATTGTCTTGCATCAAACGCACCCTAACAGGTAGAATAAACTCAATTGAAGCATATCTCTTAACCGTTGTAAAATGTCATGTTATATTTTAAAAAAAAAATAATCGACATATATTCTCATATTCTTTTATTGGTAACTCGAATTCAGAACATATTGGTTTAAAAAACAGGGGAATAATCAGGAAGAACCTGCAGTGACAAAGAGGATAGTGGTGGCAATCTTGACGGCGGAGTTGTGTGGCAGTAGCGGGGGTGAGGTTCAGGAAGAGAAAAAGAAGATAATAGGAGAGATAGGTTTTCATGGATAGGAGGGAGGGGTTCCCGTCGTGGTGGCTGCGGTGGGAGTAACTTGTCGGAGAGATGAGCAGCGATGGTGGAGCTGTGGCTGAGATGAAGGCGCCGATACGAACGGAAGAAGGAAAGGGATTTTTTTTTTTTTTTTTTTTTGTGCATAAAACCCTTTTACTAAAGGTTAAAATTGGTCAACAGTTAGTTGACCCTTTTTCCGTCAAAAAGACTGTAATTGTTAAAAAAAAATTATATAGGACTAGTATTGGTAACGAAATAAAAAAAAAGGGACCAAAATCAGAATAACCCCTATTAAAGGGGACTAAAAATGAATTTAAACCTTAAAAATAATAATATATAAGCTGAAATTGTCAGTTTTATTAATAAAATCATGGGTCAAACCAATCATAAAGTTTAAAAATTTTTAAATTACTTATCACAAGAAACATCTCTAAACCAACCAAACGAACCAAACTTAACCGAATTTACATGTTTCGACCATGCCTACCCCTACCTAAGCCCACTATAATGATTAAGGTATAGGCTGTTTGAGGCCAACTTGTATCACTTTGATTAAGGTGACGTGGGCATGTTACGTCACCTTGACGTAACATGCCCACGTCACCTTGGTGACGTGCGTGGGCATGTTACTCTAGTGAAGCAACAAAGTGATACAAGTTGGCCTCAAACAGCCTATACCTTAATCATTATAGTGGGCTTAGTTCGTTCGTGTAATTGCCCTGGAAATCTCCTGCCCAGACAATTTCATTCAGCCGCAACATACAGCCGCAATATTTTACTTTTTTTGGGTAATATTCACAATACAAAATATTTCAAAATTTTTATATTTACAAAAATAAATTCCAAAATTGGTCACTATACTATGGTCAGTTTCTGCTTTTGGTCATCATATTTTAAAAACTATTTTTAAGGTCATTATACTTTATTTTTATTTTCAAAAAAGGTCACTCCGTCAAGTTTGGGGTTAAACCACTAACAGTTAAATTTTTTTAAGGTTATTTTTGTCTTTTCACCGCCCTCTCAAATAAAATGAGTCAATTTCATATTAACCAAACTTATGAGCTTAGGGTTTAAAGAAGGAAAAAATTTCTGAGGTCAATATATAATTTTAAAAACTTTTTAAAATTTTCAGCTAACTCCCATTCGGGATTTGAAGCAGCTGCAGCCCCCTCCCTCCGTCCACCGATGCCCCCCCCCCCCCCCCCCCCCCCCCCCCTTCCTCTCTCCACCTCTGCCCTACTCTCCTTTTCTCCTCCTACTCCTCCTCCTTCGTCGTCAATCTCCTCCCCAAACCTTCACCCCGACCTCCTCCAACATCCCAACCTCCCCATATATACATTTTCGATCTACCCCCGGCTTGCGAAAACTGGCGAGGGTTCGTCGATCTCACAGATCGATGCGAGATCGACGGGTTTCGTCGACTGGAGGGCTGCGAGGTTTTGATGGGGGAAGGTTGGGGTTTCGACGAAAAAGAAGAAGTGGGAGATGTTTGACGGCGGGGTTTCAACGAAGGGGGAGGGGACGGGGTCTCGATGAAGAAGAATGAGAGAGGGTTTTGAAGAACAGGGAAGGGTGGGGTTTCGAGGAAGAAGAAGAAGGGGGAGGGATTTCGACGGCAGCAGCGGGAAACAGAAAAAGAAGAAGAAGAAGAGGGGCAGAGGGGGAGAGTAGGAGAGGAGGGCGGCAGTGGAGGGGGGAGGGGGCGGTGGCGATTCAGAAACCCTATTTTGAAGTTGGGGCGGCGGTGGTGGGAGGGAGTGAGGGAGGTGGCGGCGGTCAAGTTATACCGTTAGTGAAAAGATCAAATTTTTAATATTAGGGTTTTTTAATCAAACATCATATTATGAGGGATAAGATTAGGACCGAAATCAAACATCAGATTTTTAAGGTTTTTTTAATTTTAAATTTTTTTATTTAAGGATGCATTAAAAAGACAAAAATAAGTTCATTAAAAATGGATGGTTAGTTGACTAACGATCTAACTTGACGGAGTGATCATTTTTTAAAAGAAAAATAAAATATGATGATCTTAAAATTAATTTTCAAAGTACGACGATGAAAAGCAAAAACTGACCATAATATAATGACCAATTTTATAATTTATTCTATTTACAATAAAAAGTACTCTTTGTAAGCAAACATAGGTCGGTTGTCAAATCAAGTTATTTCTCCATCGTCCCCACTAATATTTCTCCATATCATTTCTTTATTACATCTTAATTCTTCCACATAAATATTTTTTAAACCATCACTTAGATACTGCTCTAAAAAAAAATTAGAATTCGTATATTGTAAATTCATCACAATAATATTTGCTAAGTCTTATTATCATTAATTTATATATATATATATGAGAACTCTATATATGATCTTTCTATTATTATTTTTTATTACAATTCACTTTAAATAAAATTTCAAACTATTAAAATTTACAATAAACATTCAACTCTTTGTAAGGGGGTAAGTATTTGATAGGAAAAGCTCTTTGTAAGACTCAAATTGATTGAGTTTAGAACATTGATGACCATATTTGATGAAAGTAGAACTTTTAGGACAATCAAACATTAAGGATGATTTTGGCTTTTGAAATTTGTCATCATTACCCACCGTCTCTGAATTATTATTTTACCCACCTTTTTATCAAAATACTCTTATGATTATTTTTTAATTAAAAAATAGTATTTTGATAAATCAGCAGTATTTAATAAAACATTTTAAATTTATATGATATAACATTTTTTTATTCTCAATAAAGCGTGTTTGATTACTTCTAATTACACTGGAAGTGTGTGTCTGTTCCTCCTGTGAACATTTCCTAGGAGCCTTAAATTAGGATAAACCGTCGCTAATCTTCTTGCTCCACCTTGCTGATCTTGCTGCTGCTGCGTCGGAGAATTTCCAACCCAAATGGCTTCTCGCATCCATTTCCATAACTGTATAATGTTGGAGAATGGCAACTCAAACAGAGAAAACAAAATGGAGAGCGAAAACAGAACAGGGCAGAGCAGCTCCGGGAGAAGAACAGAGAGCAGAGCTGCCAAAAACAGAGGACCCAAGACTGCCATCAAGATCCGGCCGCAAACACCCCCATTAATCCCGTAACTGAATCTTGATTTGGAGGAATCACAAGCTAAAACATACAGAATTAGAGCAGAAACCGCTAAATACATGGTTCTGGGGTGGGTTTCAAATGGGGAATCTTTCTTTCCTTGATACTTGATCTCTAGAAAGGTAATCAGAGCTGTAGCGGCGAAGGTGAGAGCAGAGTGGCGAGAATTCGAGGTGGTGGGCTGACGATAATGATAATGATAATGATAATGATAATGATGATAATGGGTTTGGGGGAAATAGTTTCTTACAGAGATGGAAATGAGATTTATGTGATTGTTTCTGAAGAATCCATTGAAGAAGAAGAAGTTGGAATTGGTTGTTGAATCTTCTTCCATCAAGAACAAGAATCAACCACCAAGTGTTTTGCTGGAATATTTCATTTGATCTTGATGTTGGGGCATTTATAGCATTCATTAACGTTGGAGACCTGCGGCCGTTGGTTCATTTCTGGATATTACAATAATTAATGGGGATCTTCCAACACAATTTCCTAAAAGTCGGTAGTCTTTAGTACAGTCATACTATGACAAAATTACTAAGTGGCTGACAAGAAAAGTTCAAAAGGGCCAGCCACAAGAGTTTTAAAGTGCGCCCGAGGCCGCAATTTTTTTTTTTTTTTGTCTCTGCAGGAACGTAACCGTTTCTTTAGGCGAGTCCTTTTATAGGTGGTGGGAAACAAGAAAATGAAAGAGGTCGTGGAGTCCTTTTAAGTTTTTTTTTTGGGTAGTCAAAAAAAAGTAAGAAGTATATTTTTTAAAGGGAAGAATGCCTACTATTGATTCTATTGGACAAAATAAGAGAATTTTGAAGGAGGAAGAGTAAGGAATGCTATGGGAGGGAGATGGAAGGAATGCCGATACTGTTCTGTACGAGAGAGAAGAAAGAAAAATTATACTTGTTTGTAATTTGTTTTAATTCATATTTATTAAAATGATGTCATTTCAATAAAAAATTATAAACCCAATAAATATGGAACTCGTGAAAAAAATTTGTAGTATAAAGAATTCTTGTCTTATATGGTGATTCTTAGTGTAAGAGACGGTTTGATTTGAGAGTTTGGAATGAGAGAATTGAAATCAGAATGATTTTGACGTTTGGTTTGCAAGTATAAGAATGAAGAAATGTGTTTGATTTCTAAATATTAAAACTCGACACCATAAATTTTATTTTACGCTATCTATAAAAGAGAAAATTATTATTTTTATAATATTATATTTATAAACGATAATATTTATATTTATATATTATCACATTAAAAGGAAGACTTATTTCGTGCCCCCCATTTTGTTATTTCGCCCTTTTTTTATATCTAAATTATCCATAACAAATTAAGAAAATACTAACTATAATATTTAAATATAAAATAAAATAATATCTTAAATTACCTATTCGTCCTTAAATAAATTACCATTAATACCCATTAAAAAATTCATTTATTTTTTTACTTTAATTATTAAATAATTCAAATAATCATTTTACCCCCTAAAATTTAGTCAAAATAAGAAATCCCGTTGAAATTTTAAAAATTACAAATACCTCTTTATGCCACCCAATCGTCAGAATAAACAAACGGAAATAGGTGAAAAGACATAAAAACTCTTCAAAATTCCACTCACTTATATATTTTTTTTTAAAAAAGTTTTTTAAAATCTCTTTTTCTTTTCATTTTTCCTTGTTCTTTCTCCATTTCTCCTCCTCCGTCACCACTTCTCCGTCCCGTTGCTTTCTTCCCTTCCTCTTTTCTCCCTGATCCAATTTCTCTTTGGCTGCCTTTCTCCACTGAAAGATGTTTTTCCGTCTGGGTTGTTTGGTTTTTGCCTTGAACGGATTTTGCTTGCTTTGGTTTCTCACGATCTCCGCCCACCTCCGCCACAAGGCTTTTGGGTTCCGGTTTCCGTTCACCAGCTTCGGGTTTTGTTTTTGGTTTCGGAAGTGGCGCTTCCCATTCAAGCTTTTGGTTCCAGCTTCGAACGGTCGCCTCCCACTTTCGCCGCCGTGTTTTTTTCGTCTTCGCCGTTTGGTTTTGGCTTCACCGAACACTCGTATTTATTTTGGTTTATGGTTTCCCTTGTTGCCTGACGTCACTCGCGTCGGAGAAGCGAAACAGTAGCGAAGGTTTTGCGACCGCCGGAGACCTCCGCTTCTCTGTCCAATGGCTGGCGAATTCCCGTTCTTCCATTTCTTGCTACTTCAGTGTTCGTTTTCGTCAATACCCTTGTCTTCGTCTTTCGCCGTCTTTTGTCCTACGGTGGAAGCATCTATGTGGTGTTGAGACGTCAATGGAAGTGAGAATGGGGAATAGTAATAGGAGTTGCAGCGACGGAGGTGGGCTAGCGGGCGGCGGTGGGTCTATTAAACCACCAGGGAAAGAAGAAGAAAACATTTTAGGGCTTTCCTTTTGTTTAAGTTTTATCAAAATTGCAATTTCAATCCCTTTCCTATAGATTTTTTTTTTTAATTCAATTAGGTCCAAAACCTTATATGATTTCTTGATTTGGCCCTGAATTATTAAAGAACGTACCGATTTAGCTAATAACTTTTAAGAAATTATAATTTTGACCCTAAAGTTGAAAGGGAGTGAAGGTGACGACTAACAAAGGAGGGTTAGGGTTTGTGGGTTAAAGGATATTTATATGTTATACTTATGTACATCTTAGATCCTTCAAATTTAATTGAACTTCGTTGGTGATTTTAGATGAGATTTTTAAAAGATGATGACCAAAACATAAATTTCACCAAAATATGATAACCAAATTTATAATTCACAGTGAAAGTTATGAAAAATAAATATTATATTGTAATAATAGGAGGGCCGGAAGATAAATATTAAAGGGGTGAAAAATAAAAATTAAGGGGGTGCGATATAATATTACATAAGGGGAGAGAAATAAGAATTAAAGGGACGATACTTAAAAAAATAAAGGACTTTTTTGAAAAAAGAGAGGCGTTGAATAAGAAAAAGAGGGCGCGATATAATATTGCTTGAGGGCTACATTATAATAATAGGAAGAGCAGAAGATAAACATTAGGGGGGCGAGAGATAAGAATTAAGATGCGCTACTTAACAAAATAAAAGATTTTTTTTAAAAAAATTGACGTTGAATAACACAAAAAGTACGTAATATAATACTACCCATAACAAAATTGTGGTAGCCTGTTTTTCCAAGTCTTGTGATAAAATAAATTGGAAGATTCCTCCAAAGTGACCTCTGCCTGTAGAAATAAAAAGGTCCAAATGAGTCAGTCCCTTCACATATGGACCAGATGAGATGAAATCGGCCGTGCTTACTTCTTCATTAAACTATTTTAGATGGATTGCTGACAAATTCATTTGAATGCCTACCTTAGTTTTGTCAATTCAAATTCCACCCTTTACATATTAAAGTTTTCACTTTTAACATATAACAAACAAAGCGAAATATCAATGCGAATAAAATACTTTTGGGCCGTCTTATTTACTTATCATTTTATTAATCTCTGCACGCTTTTCAATATTGTCTCCCATATCCAACCCCCCCGGGCCCCCACTCAACCAATTGAAATGATTTAAATACAATTTTGATACTTCATAATAGAGGTAATTTCACTTTTTATCCCTCTTATATTTAGAGTGTTAATATTAGTCCCAATATTTTTTTAGCAGATTTAGTCATTTTTTATAAAAAAAGTTTAGAAGATAACGGAGTAACTCATTTGATTGCTAGTCAAACTTAATTTTTTCTTTAAAATTATTTGTACCATGATATTTTTAATCTATTTTATGACTCGATTCCTCATGAATGTTCAACCTATTTAGATCGACTCATTATCTAAAATGATGGTCGAAACTCTAAATGAGTTGAATATTCATGAGGATTCAGATCATAAAATTAGTTAAAAACATCATGGTACAAATCATGGTGAAGAAAAAATTAGGTTTGACTCGCGATCAAATAAGTTAATCCATTATCTTGTCAATTTTTTCGTAAAAAATGACTAAAAATGTTAAAAAAAAAAAGATGATGACTAATATTGGCAGTCAAAACATAAAAGAGACCGAAAGTGATATTACCCCTATTATAGGGGACCAAAACTGCATTAAAGCCAATTGAAATCTACTCGACTTCTCAAGTCTCTCATCACCCTCGTATTGTCCGGTGGCTTATCACCCTCGTCTTCTCTTTCTTTTTCTCGATTCCAGTCGATCGACGCACCACCCAACCAGTCCCGCCGCTGAACATGGCTATTTCTTTTTCTTATTCCCGATTCCAGTTACCCGCCTGAATGGATCTTAGACGAGCGACGCCAATCAACTAAATAGGGGGCTGATCGAAGGGAAGAGGTAGGTGATGGGGTTACGGGGTTTAGGATCTGGGCTGGCATCGATCAAGAGGGAGATCAGAGTTAGATCTTGGGCTCGATCGACTAGCTTCAATCTGGAGGGAGGTTGGGAGATCGAAAGGCGATATTTATCGAACCATTCTCCCCTCGAAACCCTAGCTCTTTGGCGACGGTGATGATTGATCAAATGACGAGGTAGGTGACGAGGTTACGGGGTTTCGAGCGGACGGGAGGAGGGAGAGAGGGAGAGAGGGAGATTGGAAACGGGAGGAGGGACAGGGGTTTCGAGCGACAGGGGCGATCGGTTGCAGTAAGAAAGGTAGATTGGGAAGAGGAAGGCAGGAGGAGGGAGATCGACGGCGGCGACGGAGGAGAAGGGCATAGGGAAGAGAAGGGGGTCTAAGGCAAAATGAGGGGACAATTTTGAAATAAGGGAGCAGTAAATAAGAAATCACAATAATATTATATCATATTTTTTTAAAACGAAATAATTTTTCAGAATTTTTCCTGCATCCAATACGATTAGAAAAGGGTATTATTGAGGAATTTCCTCAAATTGATGATGTTAGGTTGTTGAACTTTAGATATGTCTTATGGATGTCCTCTTCTGATTAAAAGAAAAAAAAAAAAAAAAAAAGAAAAGTCAGCACCTGAAGGAATATTGTACTTTACGAAATGAATTTTCAAGAAAGTCACATAGAATAAAATCCAGGTTACATAAGACTAACGTTATTTGAGTGGTGGGCTTTGGATATCTGTTTAGAAATGGAGCTGGTGATTTTATTCATGCTGGTTCTTGATTTTTGGATGGCATATATATTGGTAGTGGAGGCGGAGATAATGGCAATTTGTTGTGGAGTTCGTGCCTCAACTTAGGCTAATTTTCAAGAGGTTCAAATTCGAACTGACAATTAATTTTTAGCCAACAACCTCTTGGAAAGTGGGGTTCATATTGGCGAAGCCATGAGGCTATAATGAAGATTTGTCAAGCTATGGTATCAAACCACTACACGATTAAACATGTTTACAGGGAGACAAATTGGGCTGCAAACTATCAGGCCAATTAAGGATCAAAATGGATGCAAACAACTTATAACTCTTTGGGAGGACCTTCACCCTAGGCTACAAGGATTGATCCATCTAGATAAACAGTGCACACACTCGATAAAAGAATTTCAAGAGCTGCTGCACAATAGATAGCGATAGTGTAGAACCCCTTTTGAGTATTAGTTCATGTATAGAGTACAAAGTAGCCCTCTCTCTTTTTGAAATGGGTGGTTTTATAGTTAGGATTTTGGTTTAGGGGTGGTACTATTTAGTGGAGGTAAGTCTAAAACTGCCTCTTGTATTTTTTGGGACATATATATCTTAGGATATTTAAACCCGTCTGTCCTCCTTGCTCAATAGAGTTTCGGGGCTGTTAAAAAAAAAAGGCTAACTTTTTTTTTTTTTTTTAAGGGTTTAAGCTATAAGGTTGTCATTTAAAGAAAAATGATTTTCTTAATTGCATTCTAGCCTATAAGAAATTATGTCAGATTAAATCATTATCATAGGTGATTTAAAAAAAAAAAAATGGTGATTGAAAATAACAATTCAAGAACTCGAGGTGGAATATGTGTTCTGGCAGAGAGTTTTGCTGCCTCTCCAGCTGATGCAACAAACCCTAAAACTCTCACAACACATAAAAGAAAAAGAATAACGTTTGTAGATCAAATTGAATAAGGCTGAATTGGTATTTTGGTCCCTTCACTACAACAAATTTGGCTTTTTATGACATTTAAAAGTGTCTTGAAAATGAAATTTAGTGACATTTTTACCTTTTATGACACTTATATTAAATGTCACCTAAATATAGTGTAGCTATAGATAAAATGTCTTGAAAGATTAATTTTTAAGGCAATTTTAAGTGTCTTAATAAATTAAATTTTAGACATTTTAGAGTGTCTTAATACACAATATTTTAAGAAATTTTTTTATGTCTTAATAGATTACTTATTAAGACACTCTTTAAGTGTCTTAATAAATTAATGTTAAGGCATTTTAAAGTGTCTTGATTAGTAATTTTTCAAGACATCATTTGATGTCATGATAAATTATTTTTTAAAACACTCTTAAGTGTCCTATAAACTAATTTTAAGACATTTTAAAATGTCTTAATAGATAATTTTTCAATACATTATATAACGTCTTTATAAATTACTTTTTAAAACACTTTTAAGTGCCTTGACAAATTAATTTTAAGACATTTAAATATATCTTAATAAATAATTATTCAAGACACTATATAGTATCTTGATAAATTACTTTTTCAAACAATGTTAAGTGTTTCAAAATTTAATTTTAAGACACTTAAGGAAGTGTTAATAATTAGTAACAGATGATATTATAAAATATTATAATAGATAATTGCAAGTCTCGGATTAAATATGCAAAGAAAGAAGAAACCTATGTAAGCAACTCCAATCTAAAGGAAATTACAGAAACACTATCAGAAGCCAACAAAGACCCTGAAGCTGAAAATCATTTACTCAATAAGGTTCGAGAAACATAGAACATATGCCCCACCTCAGCAAGAGCCTTCCGCACACCCCAACTATGCTCATCCAGAAGCAGCTTCACAGCTTCTACCAGTGAAGGCCTTCTACTATGCCAAGCTTCACCCAACCTACAAATCAGTTATACAAAATTAGCTGACGACACAAGGCATTGTGTGAAATCATTAATCAAGAATGCCAATGCACCTGGGTAGTAGATGCTTTAAGACACTAAGTGCACCAAAAGTCAAAGGTTCTTCTTTCAACCGGCATTTCTGGTAGACGAAACCTGTGGATTTATGAACTCACCAAAATAGATTTAAAAATAAACCAAAACTTCAGAAACATAGGTCATAGTATCTATCATGTTCGCTTTACATAGGAGTGAGTTCATTTCCTCACAAATTACATGGTGCGAAAATTGCATAAGCATTTGAAAATCCATAAAAACCAGAAACAATACTCACATTGAGAAGAAACACAAATAAATCCTCAGGGTTGACCATCCCGACGGCTAAGAAGCAATGCTGAACTTCATTATATGTCTGATGTTCACAAAATACAAGGTATATAGGTTTAAATGTATCAAGGGAAAGAATAAGTAGTTCATTATTGCTTCTTCAAAAAAGGTTCAAATGTAAGAAGATGCAGCAGAAGAAAGCCAGGAGAGAAGATGTTGTAACCAATATTAAAACCAAAGGTGAATTCCACCATATAATTTCACATACATCTGATACATTCATGCAAGCCAGACCAGAAACCTAAAGTATAGCAATAAAGCATCACCTTGAGTCCCACTGAGAAGTTTGAAAGTTCTTTACCATCATTGCTGATGCAAACCACTGGAAGCAGTGTTGATAATATAACAGTGAGGTCCTGCAATAAACCAAGCGAAGTAACTCTACAATATTGAACTCCTTACACTTTCATCACCATTACCATCATATTATCAAACTATCTCAATCCACATTAGCTCACAGTGCACTATACAACTCAATCACTTAGAAACATACAACATGTTGTACAGTGGATTACAATGCGATCTCCATAGGGTACGTAAGATATATTGGCTCAGAGCATTACTGTGCTTAGAAAGCATCTTTGACCGTCAATTCTCTACAATTTCCCTCAACATTAGTATAAGACAGATCAAAATATCAAATCTGCGCAAACTGATATAGAGTGACAAAATGCAGACTCATAGAGTGAGACTTTAGTTTTTAAATTTATTCAAAAGGTAAGAACCAATAACTCATAAGTCACAGTCTTTATCAAGCATAGGTAAGATGAACTTCATGGACACTCACTCAATGAAATAATTGGCAATTCAATCAGAAGCCAGGTGAAGAGTAGTTGCATAGTCAGAGCATCTGTTTCTCATTCCTTCAATTTTTGACACAAGAGAACCAATCTAACAGTCACTCTAATATCATGGTTAAACTATCAAATATCAAAAACATGAAAAGAATAGTAATGCTTTAAGGTAAACTAAATGGGAAAGGCAATGGCTAACCCTCAAACCATAAAACAAAATCTGGAAAAACATCAAGCAGGCAGAACCATTTCAACTTCAGAAATAGCAAATTGTGATAACTTATAATACCATTACAAGGTAGAAAATCCAGTAAGCACAGGTAATACAAGTTATTTCAACTTCCTGGTCCTGGCAGAGTAATTGATCAAAATACCAACAAAGCAGTAGATCATCGTTCTCTAACCTCAAAATCAAGCAAAGGTGGCCCACTATCAAAAAGTAAGGAGGCATTTAAGAGATTGTGGAGAGTACAAGTGGCCACTAATGCAATGTCTTGATCTTTTTTGTACCTGAATTATCCGAAAAGACATGAATTGTAAGAATTCTGCAACAAAATTGAGAGGAAAACTTTTATAGTCCAATTGAAATTAAAACCATCAGTCTATTTCAGCAACATGCAAAGAACGGACACTAGGTGCATCAATGTATTAAACTAACAGAATATATACTTTGAGGATCGGGAGTCCAGAATGCATCTCACATGTCTAAAATAGTTGGAACAAGTCTTGGCAAGGCCATCTTCAGCTGAGCTCGAGTTATTAGAACAACCATCTGACCTAAAGCTTCAACAGTAGCACTACGGACCTGTCAAAACAGAGCACCATCAACAAACAGAAACTCATCTCCTTTTAATTTGTGTACAATTAGAAAACAGCAAGGGAAAGTGGCCACAGGACACCACACACTGTGAAGAAATCTGGACTGAAGAATAACTTGAAGAAAACTAAGCATCCAATAATCATATCAAAATTACAGATCAAAATTATTATCGAAACCTGGATTAGTATAGTGAACCTCAACTCTCCATATCAATTTTTAAGCATACAAATATAACTGAAAGAAAAAATACCAAATGACGTACCATAAATCTTTAAAGGAGTCTACCATACGAGGCCTACTTTCCAAGCCGAAAATCACTCGTTTAGAAATGGATTTGACAGCGAAAATGCCATTTGGAAGTTCAACATCACGATGATATAACTCTAAAATAGACCTAAAATCAATTACCTCCGACAAATCAACCGGTTTTGGTTGTTTTTTTTTTTTTTCTAAATAATACAAAACAAGCGCACGAGTCAACAAGTACACACATATACGGTAAACATTTCTCCAAAAAAATTTTAAAATAAAAGTTTCGAGAAGGAAAGAATAATACCTTTGTGTATCGTATTATAGCTTGTACTTCTTCTCCGCACTCTTGAATGTAGTGTGCTCCGAATTGTCCTCAGCCCCGTACATTTGAGTTCTGCAGTAATATCTAATTTGACATCTGAACTATTCGGCAAATTTTATGGCCGGAATCTGAAATATTCGACCAACCTTAGGGTTTCTCAAAGGCGAGCCCTCAGTTCTTGATCGGATTGTATGGTTTCGTCAGGATCAAGAGAGTTAGGTACGAATTAAGAAGCATAAATGGTAAGAAATTGAGAGTCAAAAACGAAGAATCGAAGCTATGGCAGAGAAGGACAAGACGACATCGGGGAAGAAGAAGATGAAAATGAGATAAAACCCTTCCCGCTAAAGAAGTATTAAGAACTAGAAAATAAAGAACAAGGTGGATAATTACATTTAAGTCGAGAGGGTAGTGACATTTTAATAAATGTCTTTAAAAACCTTATATAATGTAAAGACATAAATAAGTGTCATATAAAAATTTTACTATGACACTTATATTAAAATGTCATTAAAAGAGTGTCATAAAGAATAATTATTGTTCAAATATCTTAATAATAGTTTTATTATGACACTTTTATTAAAATGTCACTATTTTAGTGTCATTAAAAGTCTAAATTTTAGTAGTGCTTATAAATGGGGGTGTTGCTATTTTGGTCCTAAATAAAATTACGATTGTTGTTTTGGTCCCTTATCAATTTTTTATTAGTGTTTTTAGTCCCTTTTTGTAAAAAAGTTTAGAAGATTACGGATTAACTAATTTAATCGCTAGTCAAACCTAATTTTTTCTTCAAAATGATTTATATCATGATGTTTTCAATCCATTTTATGACACTGTTCTTCATGAATGCTCAACCCATTTAGATCGACTCACAATCCGAAATAACGGCCGAAACCCTAAATGGGTTGAACATTCATGAGGAAGTGAGTCATAAAATGGATTGAAAACATCATGGTACAAATCATTTTGAAGCAAAAATTAGGTTTGAATAGCGATCAAATGAGTTAATCTGTAATCTTCTAAACGTTTTCGTAAAAAGAGACTAAAAACACTAATAAAAAATTGATAAGGGACCAAAACAGCAATCGTAGTTTTATTTGGGACCAAAACAGCAACACCCCTATTTATAAGGGACCAAAATACCAATTCGGCCATTGAATAATCACAGGATCCCTACTTATATGGAGAACTTGGTCCTTCAGTATGATGAACACAAGGGATTCAGTTGCTGCTGATGCAAGAAATAGTATTCCTGTTCCACTGCATTAATCTGAACTGTTTATAAGAATGAACAACTTAAGACAAACGAACTGAATTCAAATCATGAAGAGAGAACCAAAACATGGTACCCCCTCTGTTCTAAAGCAATTACATTCTTTATTGTGGTTTGTTTGACTAAATTTAATTTAAGTAATGTTATGATCTGTTTGACTTAATTTGAGATTTAAAATCTGTATAAAGATTGATAAAAGAAAATCCATGAGAAAATGAACTGAATCAGAAAAACCAAGGGAGCTTTAAGCTTATGGAAAACAAAGATGGAGAAAAATTCTATTCATTTTTTTTTTTGGTGAAACAGTTCCTGAGCCGGTTGGACTGAGGAACCGGCAGGCCAGGCCTGAGATACGTATTAACAAAGAGCAGTACATAATTCCTAAAGCAAGGAGGGGTGGGGGGGTAGACTATTTACCCACTGGAAACCTATTTCTTTACAATCTAACAGCTTCCAGTAATGTAGCAAAATACCCGAAAATTCTATTCTATTCACATAGAATTGGCGTATGAGATAAGGTAAAAGAAAGAAAAAAACATTAAAGCTACATTGATAATTTAGCATCAGTCAGTCCATAAAACTTTGAGCTAGTTTTTTTTTTTTTATAACTTTGAGCTAGTTTAATTGAGTCAAAAGTTGCTTTGTGTAACTGTCTTTATCCCCACAGGTGACCTCTTTAGCTGATTTGGCATGCTAAGAGTATCTTGAACTGCTGCTGTTGCTGATGCTGACAAGTGGTATTTTTCTCCAATGAGAAAGGCTTTATTTTGCTGATTCACTAGTGATTTATTGGATTCCATCTTTCTTTCTTGTTGGTTTAGGACCTATTATAAATTCATAAGGGTAAGAATATATGAACGAGTTATTTTTAAATCCATTGATAGATAGCTTAATCTGTTCTGCTAGATCGAAAGAGCAGAGTTGGGTAGAATCCTAATAATGTAACTGAATGAAATGAAAACTCACAATACAAGAAAAAAAAAATCCTCAATGTATCAGAAGAAGAAGAGCAAGATCCAGCGTGACGAAACGGCTTTCTATCATAGTTGCAATGGAGGGTTCCAAACCTTAAATAAGACATCTCGAAAATTGCACCCGGGATCATAGAAAAGATGCAGAGTCACCCCATTTCTGATCTGATCCAAGTTCTTGATCCCTTTGTTTAGTAAAGATGGAGACTTTGAATCTCAGCAGAGCCCTAACTATTTGTCTGGGTTCCATTGCAGAAAACAGTTAGCTTAGTCCTTAGGCTTTTGCTTCTGTATATATAGTTTGTTGAACTACTTAATTCTTCAAAAATTAACTGACGAAGAATTTGAGCAGATACAATTGCATGGATCTGATTATCCAGGCATGCTACTCGTATCTACACTATTACTTGATCTGGAGGACGTCTATGGTGTCTGCCCTCGAAGCCAAAAGTAAGTTAGGATTTGTGGAGGGCAGCTGCCCTATGCCGGTATGGATTCACCTCATTGTCGAGAGGGGCGAAAGTTTAAAGACTTTTTTAAGGAAGGAGAGAGCGATGGATAAGAAAAAAACACGATGAATAATACACTCTGAAAGCAAACTTGTTCATCATCACATGCATTAACCATTAGCATGGAGGTCTCAGAGGGAGCAATTGAAACCGCAGCTGTGTGCTTCATCTTATTTGATTGTTCTTACCACACCAGTTTTTTAGGTGTACACAACAATAATATATCCTCAGATTCCTATGAATTTTTCTTATTAGGGCATATGCTTTGGTTTGATTCTTAGATAGAGAATTTATATTTAAAAAGGAAATAGATAACTTATTTAATAATTAGGGTTAAATCCATTATTGGTCCCTCATAACATGGGTTATTCCATTTTTGGTCCCCTTTAAGTTTTAGTCACAAATTTTAATCGTGCTTAATTTTTTTTATAATTTTATTCTTTTTCTTATAAAAATACCCTTGACTAAGGGGTGAACAATTGGTCCTACATATTTAGAACTTAACAAATTTTGTTCTAAACGTTTCAATTAACTGATTGTATACTAATTTAACGGATTCTACATAATGTTACAGATGTCATATGACAGTCACGTTGGTGCCACGTGATAGCCACGTTACATAAATCTTAATGGCTGATGAGTCAATCGTTAAATTCTATTAAAAAATTTTAAATTAGACTAAATGTATAAATTTTAGAAATATTTAGGACCAAATATATCATGTTCCAAACGTATAGAACTAATTATGTAACAGAATTATTATATATGATCAATTGTGTATTTTTTTCCTATATTTAAATATAGATAGAGATTATTAAGATCAAGATTCTTGTTTTTGGTCACTTAGTGTTAACGGTAACAATCAATTTTGACGGAATGACTTACAATACAACAAAAATATTCAAGTTAGTAATTTTTAAAAGAAAAATTTTAAAAATTAGTGACAGAAACTGTGGGAAAGAAGTGATTGGAAAAGATGAAGGAGGCGAGAGGATGAAGATGAAGACTACAGGAGATGTGCTGAGCGAAAAAGAAGGGGACAGCCAAATTGACAAAATTATCTTCATAAAAAATGACTAGTTAGCTGTGTTGACGGAGTTATCTTCAGTGGAACAAAAATGTTAAAATTAATTATGTTTTCATTTTTTAAAAGGTCGTAACTAAAAGTTAAATTTTACAATAATATAATAATTTATTTAGAATTTCACTCTTAAAAAATATTAATAGATAAGAGGAAATGTAAACAAATTTTTTTAAAAAATAAAAATAAAAAATATAATTTGAAGAAAAGAAGTGCTAGTATTGATAAAGAAAGACAAAGAAAGGTATAAATGCAAAAGACAAAGAAAGGAAAGGGCAAAGCAAGGTCAGCCGTATTATCCATTGAATATCCTACGCGGAGAAAAAATGGTCCAATAAACGGAATAAACATGCACAAAGTTTCCATTGGCTTCTTGCAGTGTTTTTCTTTTTCTTTTTCTTTTTAAGGTAAAAATATATTTTTTTAACCCCTTTAATAGTATAAATATTTTACATTTAGTTCTTATAACTCAATTAATTCAAATTTAACACCAATTTCATCTAATTTAGAACGGTGACTTATTGGTTTTGAATTTGAATCAATTAAATTAGTAAATTGGGGGATTTTATTTAAATTTTTAGATGAAATAACAAGTTAAGCAGATCATATCGAAGGTATTTAGGGACATGAAATTTTGAATTTGAGTCACATCAAAAATAGATTAATAAATTTAGATATATAACTCGTAATTAGTTAGACATTAACTTTTTTCTTTATAAAAAAATAAACAAATTGATTTAATATAGCAAAAAGTTTGACGCTATCCTTATCACATTTTTCAGGATTAAATTCAGTAATTTATCAATGAAAATTTTATTTATTTTTAAATAAGGGGTTAAAATAAGTACCGTTTTCAAAAATTCTAAATTTATCTATTAGAAGAACTAAATACAAAAATCACTCCTAATAGAAGTACCGTTTTTAGGTAATTTATATGGTTCCTATAGGACCACCATGCAATTTTATTCTTACCACTGTAGCGCGCTACAGTACGTGGTACAGTTCCGCGCGCGCTACAGTATCTTCCTTTTTTTTGTTATTTTTTGCTATTTTTTTATTTTATTTTTTTGTCTTCCTCTTTGAGTCTTTTTTCCGTACATTTTTTTTTTCTAAACAATTCAGTATTTGCTCCTGAATTGTTTTATTTTATAATTTGCTCCTGAATTGTTTTATTTTGATAAATAACAAGAATCTGTAATATCTATGTTGGAAAATAAGTCATGATGTGATATTAGTTATGCATTGATCTGATATTACGTTTGTATTGATCTGATATTAGTTCTATGTTAATATGATATGTTTTCAGTATATCGGTTTTGGACGTGGTGCTACTTGTTTTGGACGTGGTGCTAGTTGTTTTGGACGTGGTGCTAGTTATTCTGAGACGTGGTGAGTTGTCTTTGTGAAAAAAATAGCTTAAATTACATGTATGGATATAGACGTTTCTGGACGTGGTGCTAGTTATTTTGGACGTAGCGAGACGTGGTAGACTATGTTCTGTGAAAAATTCAGCTAAAATTCACATGTTTGGATGTATACGTGGTGTGCTAGTTGTTTTGGACGTGGTACTAGTTGTTCTGAAATGTGGTGGGTTGTTTCTGTGAAAAAAATGCATGGATGTAGACGTTTCTGGACGTGGTGCTAGTTGTTTTGGACGTAGCGAGACGTGGTAGACTATGTTCTATGAAAAATTCAGCAGATATAAGACATCAGATCACAACATGAACACATCAGATCAGCATATGACATACATCAGATCACGAAAACACAGAGATCAGATCAACTGAATACACACATCAGATCAAGAAAAAATACACATCAGATCAAGGGAAAACACACATCAGATCAACAAAAAATTGACATCAGATCACTATTTTCATAACAAAATCATTTCATAACTTAAATTCACACACATGGATGTAGACGTTTTTGGACGTGGTTCTAGTTGTTTTTGACGTGGTGCTAGTTGTTTTTGGACGTGGTGCTAATTGTACTGAGACGTGGTGGACTGTCTTTGTGAAAAAAATTAGTTTAAATTTACACGCATGGATGTAGACGTTTTTGGACGTGGTGCTTGTTGTTTTTGACGTGGTGCTAGTTGTTCTGAGACGTGGTGGGTTGTCTTTGTGAAAAAAATAGCTTAAATCGCATGCATGGATGTAGACGTTTCTAGACGTGGTGCTAGTTGTTTTGGACGTAGCGAGACGTGGTAGACTATGTTCTGTGAAAAATTCAGCTAAAATTCACATGTTTAGATGTATACGTGGTGTGCTAGTTGTTTTGGACGTGGTGCTAGTTGTTCTGAAACGTGGTGGGTTATTTTTGTGAAAAAATAAGCTTAAATTCACATGCATGGATGTAGACGTTTCTGGACGTGGTGCTAGTTGTTTTGGACGTAGCGAGACGTGGTAGACTATGTTCTATGAAAAATTCAGCTAAAATTCAGCAGATATAAGACATCAGATCACAACATGAACACATCAGATCAGCATATGACATACATCAGATCACGAAAACACAGAGATCAGATCAACTAAATACACACATCAGATC
Organism: Knoxia roxburghii; assembly: GCA_030378225.1. Lineage (NCBI taxonomy): Eukaryota > Viridiplantae > Streptophyta > Magnoliopsida > Gentianales > Rubiaceae > Knoxia > Knoxia roxburghii. The sequence goes on from CM059423.1 coordinate 40,301,409, forward strand.
AAGGAAAAACACATATCAGATCAACTTAATTCACACATCAGATCAAGGAAAAACACACATCAGATCAACAAAAAATTGACATCAGACCACTATTTTCATAACAAAATCATTTCATAACTTAAATTCACACACATGGATGTAGACGTTTCTGGACGTGGTTCTAGTTGTTTTTGACGTGGTGCTAGTTGTTCTGAGACATGGTGGGTTGTCTTTGTGAAAAAATAGCTTAAATTCACATGCATGGATGTAGACGTTTATGGACGTGGTGCTATTGTTTTTGGACGTGGTGCTAGTTATTCTGAGACGTGACGGGCTGTCTTTGTGAAAAAAATTAGTTGAAATTCACATGCATGGATATAGACGTTTCTGGACGTGGTGCTAGCTTTTTTGACATGGTGCTAGTTGTTTTTGGATGTGGTGCTAGTTGTTCTGATATCTATAGTCTGTTGATCTGATATCTACTGTCTTATTATTTTTTAAAAAAAAAAAGTATTTTTTTTAAAAAGGCTGTGCGTCAAAAAAAAAAAAAAACTGTAGCGCGTTACTGTAGCACGCAACTATAACGCGTCACTGTAGCACGTACTGTAGCGCGCCACTGTAGCAGTAGGAGTAAAATTCACGGTAGTCTTACCGTAAACGGACTCTCATTTTTATTGACAAAAATTAGAAAAAATATATTTGTAAAATACAAGACGTTTTATAAATAACAAAAACTTCATGTTTACTTTTTCCAGGTACACTATATTTTTTCTGAATTGTTTTACACAGACTCATTCCTAAAATTAATTTAACCCATAAAATTATTATCTTCCCAGTAATTCAAATTGGTACTTTAATTTATTGAGATAAATCATTATTGATAAATTAGTAATAATTAAATATGAAATTACTGTAAATTTGTTTTTTTTTTAAATATCTATATATGTTTCTATATTTTATTCCTGGATGACTGGAAGGGCCACCACCAAATTAAAATGTTCCGTCATGTAAAATTGGGGCCTATTAGTCCTTTTAGTCCGCTAAAAAGAGTGGAGTATGAATTTTTATATCTTGATTAAATATATATATATATATATATGAATTGCATTATTAATACTAAATTACAATCAATATTAATTACTTGACAAAATTATTATGAATGATAACATATGAATTAAGTTTATAATTGGATTATTTTTCAAAGACTAATAAAGAAGATATAGTATTAATTACCATTTTAAAATGAAAAATTATGCTACTTTTAATTAATATTTCATGTAAACTATTTTATAAGATATAATTTTAATACAATTTTTTTATTTTTCTTATAAAATTTTCTATTAGTATTAAATTAAATAGGTTATAAATTAATAAAAACAATAAAAGCACGACACGGGGCCACCAAATGGTCGGAGTACCAGTCGACGCCGACCAATCTACGCACGAGATATAGGGTAAAAGATTACAACGTACGTGTGAAACGACTTTTGTTTTATTTTTATGTATATCTTAGTATAAATACGAAGGCTTCCCCTCGGGAACAACAACTTCAATTTGGTGTTGTACCTTCCACCTTATCGGCATAATTTTTTGCTTACGAGGTACAAGCTTAAGTTTTGCACAATTCGTCGAGTTTCCGCCGTTGTGGGTTGCTGAAATTACTTGGTTGGTGGGAAAAATGGAGGTGGGTGGAGTGGATTACTTGGCTGATGAGCGGAGGAAGGCGGAGTTCGATGTGGAGGAGATGAAGATCGTGTGGGCGGGCTCTCGCCACGCCTTTGAAGTCTCCGATCGTATTTCCAAGCTCGTTGCTAATGATCCTGTATTTTTTTTACCCCCCTTTTTTTAAATTTCGTTTTCATATAGAACATGATCGATTTGTTTGATAGGCAGAATGGACGGGTCGGGGTTGGAATTCTTTTGGGCAGAATTTTTTATTTGAAAAAATTTCAAATTTTTTAAGAGAACTATGTGGGCTTGCTTTTGAACCCTATATGTTTTCAGTTTTAATTTTTAAATCAGTTCATTTTGAAAGCCAGCTGGGAATACTTTACCCAGAGTATTGTTGCTTGAAAGATGTCATCTTGAAATGTACCCCATATTCTTGGTGTTTGTTTTGGCCGAAAAATAGAGTTTTTACAATTGTTTTCAATTCATTCAGTTCGTTTCTCGATATGGGATCACTGCGTGCAGATGTGAAGTATACATTTATTGGTTTATTTTATGATCAATATTTTAGCTCCTATGCTCTATAATGATGAGTTAATTATTTTATCTCTGGATCAAATGGTCCATTCCTTAGAATTGAGGATAATGTTATGTTGAGTGAAAGAAGTTTCTGTTTTATTTCATCCATTAGTAGTGCGGTTCAGAGTTTCATATGCGTATTGAGTTTAATATTTGAATTTAGGCCTTCAGCAAGGAGGGAAGGGTTATGCTTGCCAGAAAAGAGTTGTTTAAAAACACTATTAGAAAGGCAACTTATGCATGGAAAAGGATCAATGAACTTCGTCTTTCTGGTACTCACCTGGTCACCCCTTCCATTTTCAGTTGAATGTCATGAGACATGCCGCGATATGGTTTCCTTTCTTTCTTTTTCTTAACTTTTTATTTATCTCTTTACCTTGTAAATTTTCCCCTTATTTGCAGAGGAAGAGGCATCCAGACTAAGATTTTTTGTGGATGAACCTGCCTTTACCGATCTTCATTGGGTATGTCCCGTTGTTCTTTCTAACTGATTGGCATTATTCCCCTTGTCTTCTTTTCTTGCCATACTTGCCTGGAATATTTTGAGATGGGCCCTTGCTTTGGAAATATGCAATAATCTTCCATCCAGCATGCTTCCCCCGTATGCTTTTTAGCCTTAGACAAGTATCACACTCTGGACTATTGCCATTTGTAGGGAATGTTCATTCCTGCTATCAAAGGTCAGGGTACTGATGAGCAACAGCAAAAGTGGTTACCCTTGGCCTACAAGATGCAAATAATTGGTTGTTATGCACAGACTGAACTTGGTCATGGCTCTAATGTGCAAGGCCTAGAAACCACTGCTACATTTGATCCACAAACAGATGAATTTGTGATTCACAGTCCTACATTGACTTCAAGCAAAGTAAGCAAAATTATACACCAGTGTTCATTGTTATTTCTACAATTTTTATTCGTTACTTTTAAAGCAACACAAAAATTGGTTTTATTGTCGGTGCCGGTCAATCCAGTTTTTAGAACTAGTAGATACTTGGAACAGGACTTAAGTTGTTTCTTTCTTGCTGATTTGTCCACACCTTTTAGATCTAGCATACATTTGTTTTATTCGAGCTGTATTCTCAAACCAATTGCTTGTTTTTTGCTTCATAATTTTAAATAGTGGTGGCCCGGAGGCTTGGGTAAAATATCTACTCATGGGCTTGTCTATGCACGGCTTATAACTGATGGTCAAGAACATGGTATTCATGGTATGTGTGATTATATTTTTTTCCATGCCAATATGGGCACATTATTTTTCTCAAAGTATTTGAATGCTTTTTTTGGGGGATACCAGTGGGACTTCTTCTTAATGATATTTCATGTCTCAGGTTTTATTGTCCAACTGCGGAGCTTGGAGGACCATAAACCACTTCCAGGTATCACTATTGCTGATATTGGAATGAAATTTGGTAGTGGAGCATACAACACCATGGATAATGGTTTACTAAGATTGGAACATGTGCGTATTCCAAGAGATCAAATGCTAATGAGGTGTGTTACATGTAGTCCTGCCACTTTCTATGCATTTGTTTTCTGAGTTTTGCCAAGATTGTTATAGTTTCAGAGTGTTTAGCTATTATCATATAGTCTTGTGGTCCACATATATTTTGGGATTCGTATAATACTCAATGAAGACAATGAACCAACATGTAACTTATGAAACTGTGTATGATGAAATGATTGATTAAGTTTGTATTCTAGTAATATATCATTGCCTCAATTTAGTCAAAAGCGACTTTTGTAACCACGTGTCTGTTTGATAACAAGATTGTGAAGTGTCTTTTTTTTAACCTGTTGTAAATGTGAAGCCACTGCAGATAACCTTCTTTAAGATATGCTTTTCTACAAGTAGATGTTTCTTACTGATGAAAAGGATATACTGCCCTGGTTTGCTAACACAATCTTAGCATCAAATTGTCTGTAGAAGCAGTCTCTACTGTTTTTATGTGTAAAAAGTACCGACCTTTTACAGATATTCACAACTTTTGTGTTTAAGAAACTGAAAAATGAGTGCAAAGCGTGAATCTTGGTTGTCTTGCAATCTGTTACAAAATAATCATCCTGTTAAAAAATTTAACTATGGGTAATGATTGGGTTGTTTCCTACCTTATGCAAGTTTGCATTTTGCATCTAAATTTAGATATACCATGGTCTCCCATAAATTGTGTAATTGCTTCTTGCATTCTATGGCATTTGCAGCTATATATAATGAAATCTTTATGGCCACAGGGTTTCACAGGTTACAAGAGATGGAAAATTTGTGCAATCTGATGTCCCACGACAATTAATCTATGGTACTATGGTATTTGTCCGGCAAACAATTGTACAAGATGCTTCTTCTGCCTTGTCACGGGCTGTTTGTATTGCTACAAGATATAGTGCTGTTCGTAGACAATTTGGATCTAGCAACGGTGGACCAGAAACCCAGGTAATGAATACCTTCTCTTCTTTGAGTCTAATGATTAATTTTCTAATAATCTGTGATGTAGATGTTTAGTTAACAAACTAATTCAAAGCTAAGTCCAGAAAAAAGTCTAGCGTTGCTGACTTAATGAACAATTACCTACATATTGACTTTAATTGGTTCATCCTTGAGAATATTTGCTTTTTATCGCATGTTGAAGGAAGGAAATTGGCCAATAGATAAATAGTCCACCTATAAATTTTTATGTATTTCTGATCACTAAGCCTGTCTTTGCCTAGACACTGGCTGTTAAGAGGTGTACTATTGTGAAAATTAGTTTGTATATCAACTGTCATCCGTTGTCCTTGGGAATTTGTTGCTGTTAGCGAATTTAATGCCAAGCAATCTTGGATTCACCTTGAACTTATCTTTGCAAAATCTGAGATATTTGTTTTTCTGTTAATGAACTTAGTACCAAGCAATCTTGGATTCACCTTGAACTTAACTTTGCAAAACCTGAGATAATGCATGCATCCTGCTTAAATGTGGATGTAGCATCCTTAACAAAATCCCTTGCAGGTCTGTGTCAGACTAACTATTCTTGTTCTGCCGAAAATATTGTATTTATTGTTCTGTGTGCCCTCTTTGTATACAGGTGATTGATTATAAAACCCAGCAAAATAGGCTCTTTCCTCTGCTTGCTTCTGCTTATGCATTTAGATTTGTTGGGGAGTGGTTGAAATGGTTATACACGGATGTGACAAAAAGACTGCAAGCAAATGACTTCTCAACTTTGCCTGAAGCTCACGCATGCACTGCAGGGTTGAAGTCTTTGACTACTTCTGTCACTGCTGTAAGTAGGAAATATTTTGATTACTATACTATTGTGTTTGGTTTGTGGATATCTGTTTTGGTTCTTTTTTAATTTCATTTGTTCTTCACGGGGATTAATTGTTATTGCTTATTATGAGTCAATTCAATGAAGCCCAACATTTGAAGGCATTCTGTTTTGTGTGGCAATTAGAAATACTCATATTAAATCCAATTATTAGAGGTATCATTTTCTTAGATTGGGGCAAATATGATATAATCTGGCACCTTCAATTTGATTGCCTTGTCAGTGATGGGCTCTATCCTTCTCATTTACATTGTCTATTCCAGTTTTCAAATTAGGACGTTTTAAGATCCATCGACACTGTCAACTGCAGACCAACAATATTCTGTACCTTTAAATTGTGTTCACCAAAAATTTGGTTTTTAAGAAGTTGACTTATGTTGGATTGCAGGATGGGATTGAAGAATGCCGAAAATTATGTGGAGGCCATGGCTATCTCGCTAGTAGTGGGCTTCCAGAACTATTTGCTGTTTATGTCCCTGCTTGCACATATGAAGGGGACAACACTGTACTAATGCTACAGGTACGAACTCAATGTTGCAATATACAGAAAACATCTTGCATTTCGCTTTTACAAATAGCTTGGTCTGGAGGTGTCAGATGATTGGTAGCTTTCTCGATTTAATAGACCAAGACAGCTTATTTTTGGAGATTCAAGAAAAGTTTCATTCTGTTTTTATTATGCATTTTCGATTTCCATATTACTTTGTAGGTTGCAAGAATTCTCATGAAGACTGTTTCTCAATTGGGATCTGGAAAACCACCAGTGGGAACGCTTTCCTATATGGGAAGGATTGAACAACTAATGCAGTGTCGTTGTACAGTTAAAAAAGGTACTCCCTCCAGTTTTTTATATAAGATGTTTTAAAAAGTTAGAGAAACTTAACTTTTTAGACTTGCAATGCAAATTTTAGCTTTTTTGTCTGAAATTACCTATATTTAATGATGGAGTTTAAACAAATAAAAGAGATGAATGTTTTGGGAAAAGAGATATAATTAAAAAAAAGTAGGAATAACATTGTCTTTCAAATTAAACAACTATTGATCCTTAATTTGTGTAAACAACATTAACCATCTTATATAAAAAACCTGAGGGAGTATATGGTATTCTAGGTGTTGCTTGCCAAAACTAATTCACTTTTCCTGCAGGTTCCTTCTCCAAGCCTTTCCTTTTCTTTTTCCAAGTTGGAAGGCTTGAAACCAAGACTTTTCACTTGCGCATCCCTCCCCCTCCGTTCTTCCAACTTCTACATGAGTTTTGGTTGTAGAAAGAGATGCATTTTACTTGAAAAATTACATGTGCCTCCAGATATCAACAATGATTTGTAAATTGCTTGTTCAATTTCAGCTTACAAATAACAAGGAAAAGAATCTTGATAAGTAATTCTTAAAAATCAGATATGGTTTTCCGGACCAATTTGAGTTGTTTTTTGACTTTGTTTGATCTTATGTACTGCAGCGGATGACTGGTTGAACCCTGATGCTATAATGGAGGCATTTGAGGCTAGGGCTGTTCGAATGTCCGTATCCTGTGCTCAAAAATTGAGCAAGTTTGCTAATCCAGAAGATGGTATACCAATTCTGCAATAGTCATGTTATAGAACATTTATTGTGGATAACTCGACTATATGTTGCAACTTGACTTCTTGATCATATTGTGGGAGTTAAATACAAATTTATCACATCTTGAACCCATTACTAGTGGGGTTGGTGAAGATAAAGTTCCTGAAACTGGTCTATTAAGATGAAGTGTTTTAGACCTTGTGTATTTGTTTTTGTCATTGCGTATTTTAGTGACACCTAGAAAAACTCAAGTAGGCGTCTTTATGCTTAGATTTGCTTATTTCCAACTCTCTTTTTTTTCTTCATTCAGGCTTTGCAGAACTAGCAGCAGATCTAGTCGAGGCAGCTGTTGCTCACTGTCAATTAATTGTTGTCTCCAAGTAAGCTTCATTTCAACGTTCTTCTCAAAAAGAAATTTCAATGCTTGAATCTTAAACCCTATGAGTTTCAAATCACCGCAAATCACCAGCTTGGTATTTTGAGCTCAATGTCTATGTGCTTTTCTGCTGTTATTTTGGGGGGTCCAATTTTTTTGGTACTGAAATCATTGAGATGGAATATAAATTTGACTCTTTGAGATACAATTGATAGGGTTAAGCTCTAACCAGAACTATTGCTTTCCTCTTTTCCTGGTTTGGAAGATTAAATTTCAACTGAGATGGTTATATTTACGTTTCTTCTTCTTGGCTTGCTTGGAATGGCTGATGATTGATTAATGCTATATAAATTTGTTTAGGTTTATCGAGAAACTGCAACAAGACATTCCGGGCAAAGGGGTTAAGAAACAATTGGAAGCACTCTGTGGCATTTATTCCCTGCACCTTCTTCACAAACATCATGGCGATTTTCTTGGCACCAGCTATCTCACCCCTAAACAAGCTTCACTTGCTAATGATCAACTCAGAGCATTGTATTCCCAGGTTTGTCACTTGGAATATGTTTCGATCTGCTCCTCTGCTTTAACGAAATTCAACTTATCGATGTTTGTGAACTTTCGGTTGATTCTAGGTTCGTCCAAATGCTATTGCCCTTGTTGATTCATTTAACTACACTGATCACTTCCTTGGTTCAATCCTTGGGCGCTACGACGGGAACGTGTATCCAAAACTTTACGAAGCTGCATGGAAAGATCCTTTAAACGATTCAGTTGTCCCCGACGGCTATCAACAATATATTCAGCCCCTCCTGAAGCGACAGCTTCGCAGTGCTAAACTGTAAAAGGTTATGCGATACCATGAACTCTCAAGTGTATACTATTGTACTTGTAGTTCTGGTAAATCCTGGATTGAGCTCTTTCGAAAAATCATGCATCAGTGTGGAGAGATCCAGTTCTTATTAGAGACCACTTTTGTTGGTTCATATATTTGTTTCAAATTTGAGAAAAGGAATAAAAGACAAGACTTGTTTGTCTGGGAATAAGTTATTTACTTGAAACTTGTACACTAGAATGATATGGTTAACTGTAAATATTCCCCTCTATTAATGGTGAGGGAAATGGGAGATTGGCCTATTGTTAAGGCAAAGCTTGGAGCCCCTCCATTTGCTAGATCTAATCAACTACTATACACTTTCAAAATTGTTTGTGTGGATTTAGAAACTAATTCATTCTCTTAATGGGAACTTATCCTTACTGTGGTTTGCAACAATATTTTTAGGTATTGTGTATTAGGGCTATGGTGCTTCTGTTGATTCAATTTCAGTAGGCAGTAAAAGTAATATGCAGGCGCAAATTCAGACATCACCATTAGTCCACTTGTTTCTCCCGCTTCTCTCGCTCCGAGCGGTATACGGACAAAAAGAAAATGCTTACTAGACTTGGACCATGTCTCCCGAATAAAGCTTTATCGGGTTTGAACCATGTTTCCCGAAACAATTTCAATACATATGACATAAGACGACAATTCAACATATGGCGAGGATTCAACATATCTTTTCAACAAAAAAATGCAGACAGTTCAACAACAGTTGGTCCAAGTACATTCAGGAAGTCTAAGAGTCACTGGACACTAATGTCAAAGGTTCATTGGTATTACATCCCACTAATTAACTTCTACAAATCACAAAAACTTCCATTAATTGCTTCCACCATTTCCAATAAGTTAAAAAAAACCTACCATTCTGAGCATACTTCTTACTTCAATGGATTCTAGCTGCTCTCCTCGTTCCAATCCCAAACCATAGCCATTCTCCTTCAAGAACTAAACCAAAAATGGACGGTTCTGTAGGCAACCTTGTAGATCTTCTCTTGTTTTACACCCTAGAAAGAGTGTTGTTTAATCGAATGGTTAGATCAATGAGTAAAAGCCCACAAGTGGTAAAGATGGCCATGGCTTTTTGGCTGCTTCTTGAGGAGATTGGCTATCACGATTTGACAAGAAAAATCCATTCATTCGATAATTCCACCATTGATGCAATATTCAACGAGACAATCTCCTGTTTAGATTGTATTCATCCAGATGGAAAACAGCCCATTGGAGCTAATAATAATACTGATAATTCTCCTGTTTTTGTTGGTCTCCTGGATGAGCCCATCAGCAGAAGGTTCTTCTGCTACAAGTCTGAGTTCATTTTCAGGCGATTTACTCATATAATGGAGACAGTTTGCAACAAAATCTTTGGGGAAGATGCAGCCATTGAAGTTGATGATAATGATGATCAGAATGTAAGTTCCTGCATGCCATTTCATGTGGGTTCAAGCCAATGCAACATTTCCACAAGAAAATCATCCTCCATGGATGGTGGAAACAGGACATTAATGGCGGCTACTAATTCAATCTTAAATCCTAATGCAAGTGAGTTTTATCCAAGGCAAATGAATGAAGATTCAAGAACCATGTTCTTGACCTTCTCCAAGGGCTACCCTCTTAATCGCGACGAAGTATTCAATTTCTTTACCTCGTACGTCCCCAAATTAGTCAACTTTTTATTGTTTTGCATGCATGCATGCACACGCAGTGACGGAACCTGGTGGTTCCTCCATGGGAGCAGCCATGGCGGAACAGACTCAGGGCTAAGCCCCGGGTCTGCAATTTTTTTGCCCTTATTTACATTGATGTCATTTCAATTTTCTTCTCCTCCTCAGCGTTTCTCTCTCCAATCTCCTCCTTCTTCTCATTCATTGATTCCTTCCTTTCTAACATTAATTTCTTTTTTTTCCCCTCTAAAATTAGCACTATCATCTCCAAATTTCTGATTCCGCCCACTGTGCACACGTAATATAAAACACATACTGAGAAGTGAAAATCTGTGACTTCTGTTTCTTTCTATTTTTGGTTAGGAGCTGGGGAGATGTGGTTGAAGATGTGGTGGTGGAGGCAGCAGCCATGGGAGAGCCTCCTCTTTATGGAAGAGTGATATTCAGAAAGCATTCGATCATTGAGACCATTCTGAATGGACAATCCAAGGCTAAATTCATGGTGGGACGAAAACATTTGTGGGCTCGAATGTATGTTCCCAGGCGTGGATGAGAACTCATTTTCGGTGTGGCTAAATTTCTTGCTTGTTTCCTTTTTTTTTTTTTTTGGGGGGGGACCACATGGAGGCACGATTTTATTTGTTTTCGTGATGAAGAAATCAAGAACAAGCTATTAATTCAATGCTTCTTCCCCTTCACCATTTTAAACTTTTTTTTTTTTTTTTGATGAGAGAATGAATTAATTGGAGGACTCTTTTCTTGTTTTCATTTTAAAAGTATATTTAAGATGGTAGAAAGATATTAATGGTATTTAATATATTAAGATGTATTAAAATATATAAAGAAATAAATTTATTTAGACAATGAATTAGGTTGAAGATGCATGAATTTAGGTAGAAGATGCATGAATTGAGTTATCTAATCTTATTCATTTTCCTAACTTTCGTCTCTTAATGTCAGTGTCGACTCAACAGAATACTTTCGTCGCTAGTGTTCTTTCTTATCTTTACTCATTTCACTGCTTCATCAAAAATTTTATCTACTCATATCGTCCTTCAGCTTGGTAGTCCACCGCTTGTTCAGGGTTGAGCTCTGATATTTGACGATTTTACATCTCACTTGATCTATCCTACACACCTACCTAGGATTACAAACGTGAGCATCATGGATGGCCGCCGACATGTCCACACAAGTAAAACCTTCTAGAGATTTTATTGGAATTGAGCTGGAAGCTAAACTGGAAGCCGGAGCTAAGACTAAATCGATAAATTCAGACTTCTAACATCAAAACTGAAGTAAAAAATATTTGACGTTTTATTTGAAGAACACCATTTATGAAGTTAATGTAACTTGTTTATTATTATCTAAACTTTGTGTAAGTTTTATACATTGGTGAAAAGATCTTAATATTAGCGTTACAAACGAAAACTTTCTTCAGTTAATATATAGTAGCATTACTCAAGGGTAGAAGTAGCATGGAGCAAGAGAGTACAAAAACACCCTCATAAAAATGTCAGCTTCACTTTTTTTTTCTCTAAACTCTGTTTTCTTCTCCATCATTTATTCCTCAATTCCTAGCATTTATTCTTTTTTTTTTTCCTCTCAAATTAGCACTATCGTCCCAAAATTTCTAATTCCACCACTGACACTACTACTACAATGCAATGTACATTTTTTACAAATGGTAGAAGAGCATTAGTAAGAGAAAATAAAATAAATTCAGAAAATGTATTAAATAAGTTATTTTCATTACTTTGAGTATGTATTAATAATACTACTGTAGAATTTGCCGACTGTCTTAGTGTCCCATATTGAACCTATTAATTAGGTTGATTAAGATAATTGAATACGAGGAAGCAAATAGGTCCAATCTCAACTACCCTTTATAATTTCGTATACACGCATTTAATAAATGCATTATATGACTTCAAATCAAAAAATAAAGACTTGACATCATGAGTTTAAATTTTGATAAGTACGAGGAACAATGAGAGGGAAATTGCTGTTTGAAAGGATTAAAGGGTTTGGTTTTAGACGGGTTCCATCAAGATAATAAATTTTTCAGTTTGAGTCATTAAAAAGGATTCGATTGATGACCATCCATTTTAACTACGATATTAACCTTGCGTGTTTTATTTTACATGAATATGAATGACAGTTGATAAATTAAAATGAAGTTTTATCAGTTTTTCTTTATTTTTATTTTATTGATAAAAAAATAACAATTGAAATCATTTTATAATTATTTTTTTCTTATTTTCGTAAAACTTAATGATTTTAAGCTAGGAGTGTTAACTATGGGGTACAACCCTCTTGTCATTCTTAATTATAATATTAACTTCCGTATTACAACAAAAGAATGACATCAAATATTTTTCATCAAATTCATTTCGAGACAAAAAAATATTGTTTCAACGAAATCTCTTGTTACCATAAAAGTTCACATTTAAGTGTCAAACAATCAATATGTTATTTCAACGTAACAATAAAGAGCAAGTTTTTACTGATAGGAATATGGGATACCGATGGATATCAGTTGTTATATAGTAATTTTATAGTTACATAACAAAGTATTATTTAACAAATGGCAATATTACATTGGTTAAGAGTGAAATAATTAAAATTCGGATAGTCAAAATATTGAATGACAAAATATTTTTCTATTAAAGTATTAGAGACAGTTAATAATGTGTGTTTTAATACTATAATATAATTTGCGAGTTGAGATTTAGTTATGAACAATGGCAACTACACTTTGAAACATATTTTCAGGGAAACTAACTGACTTTCATTTTTCTACTCTGCCTTCTGTAGTGGTCTTATGAGGTTGAGAGGCATTTTAAGACTAAATCAAAATACCACTTTTTATTTTCGTGTACACTAAACTTGATCGGGTTTAATTTTCACAAAATTGAGTAATTCCATCCAGGTTCCACCAAAAAAAAAAAAAAAAATGTCACGTCTGAAATAATTTATATTATAATTATAGAAAATTATAGAAAATTATGTTTCATAAATATTAAAGGACTGTATTTATTATATGAGCAGCAATAGATTGTGACTAAACAGCATAGAATGTGGAGTCAAATTTAGTTGGGATGCCAATATTGGAGTCCATAACTTGCAACTTAACAATGTTCACAAGATTTAACAAGTTTGTGACTAAAATATCTTAAACAATCATGGCAAACAATTTTATAGTGGGTGTTAGTTCAAACTATAAATACGATAAGTCAATTTCACCATAAATATGACTAATTGACAATCCAACCATTCTCTAAGATAAATTATAATACACAAAAATATTTTTTTTAATATATTTTTTTAATTATAAATTATGCATAATTATGTTAATTAATATATTAGATCTAAAATTACAGATATTAAAAATACTATATATATGCGTTCATTAATTTATCTCAATAATCATCAGGGAGAACAAATTAATTTTATAACCGTTATTATTAACTATATTGGGATAATAAAATTTATAATTAAATTTGTCAAATTACCAAATATTTAAAACTAAATCTATATATATAACTATTCGTGCAAAAGAAAGAAATCTTTGGGATAAAATGGTCGTTTCATCATGAGTACCGTCCTTTTCTTTTTTCAGAATTTAACCACACATTGAGCATCCTATATTCTTGAGTCGCATCGTCTTTGTGTCCGTCAATTTGCCACGTAATCTCCTGCTTTACCTTTTTTTTTTTTTTTTTTTTTTTTTTCTTTTTTTCAATATCCAACCATTCTCCGACAAATTAAAATAAGACAAACAACTCATGAAATCCTAACAAATTCATGGAAATAGTTTCTTTTTTTTTTTTTCTTCAAGAAAAAGGGTTGTCTAGCAATGCATAAATGCTGATGGCGATCCATTTTATTGAGTCTTAATTTCAAGCTAGATATCATTAGTTATAATTGTAACAATAAACACAAATAATCCTACATTAATGTTTGGCAGAATTATCATAGAGCATGAAAATGCTATTTGCATCTATAGACCACTGAAAAAAACTCAAAATAAAATTTTTTGTCATTAGTTCAACCACAAAGCAACACCTCTATAGTTGCTCCACCAAATGCAGAATTAAGGTTACTAACAATATCGTCTCAATAAATGATTTTTTTAAAAAAAAAAATTTAATTATTAAAATAACGTTGTTTTAACAATGTGTTACCTTCTTCACTAACTTTCCTTTTCTTCAATTCATCAAATGTTCATTCTTTTTTGACTCTCCAAATTTTTCTCAATTCGGATTTGGAGGATCGATTTATTAATAAATTTATGCATAAATTAATCTCTCATTTTTTAGAAATAAAAAGAAACAGTATCCATCATCTTTACTTGTTTTTGTAGACAAGTTGACTAGATTCATTTCTTACCAACTTTCCGTAATTTTACCTAGAAAAGACACTGACTAGAAGCCAAATCTCAATGATGGATACCCCCTTCCATGTGAATCACGCCTTCAAGTATACCAAACCCTTGCTGTTCTACGTGTGGCAACAATATACTATATAATACACTCCCTTTGGTTGAGGTTGATAATCCCCCACGATATTGTCAACTCAGAAACCAAAACCGGCAGACATTCATAGTCAATTCCCTCCATGATGTCTTGCACTTACTTTTATAATATTTATATTTATCTCTGTCAAAATAATCGAATTATATCTGCACAACGTATTTCTTTTGATATGTTCTAATTTTAGGTATCATTCAGGGGAGATCTTCTAATCTTAGAGGGGGTCATATTCATCCCATGGTATAAACAATGTCTTCCCGTTTAACTTTTGAAGCATATCAGCTTGATGTATTCTTTTCGACATGTTCTAATTTTGAGTATCATTTAGAGTGATCCTCTAGTTTTAGGAAAAAATCATGTTTGTCCTGTGATATCTGTAACTTCTTCCTATTCAACTCTTGAAGCACGTCCCCAGATATATATCTTTCGACATGCTCTAATTCTAGGTAGTGTTTAGAGTAGTCTTCTAATTTTGCAAGGAGTCGTATTCATCTCGTGACATCTATAACGTTTTTCCATTCAACTCTTGAATACGTCCGTCTAATATATTTCTTTTGACATGCTATAGTTCTAGATATCGTTTAAAGTAGTCGTCTAGTTTTAAAAAAATCGTATTCCTTTCCATTCAACTCATCAAAAGTTATAAATAATTTAAAGGAATTTATGTCCAATCAAAATTTAGTCATGGACGACAGGGATGGTGTAATGCGAAAAAGACACTGGTGAATTTTTTTTCCCCCCTTCTTTTTATTTGAAAAAGACACTCTAAATTTATTATTTTATTAATTAAAAACCCAAAAACTACAGTACATAATTATTTGTACACGTGGAGGGTAACTGGGCTAAACAGTCGTACATAATTATTTGTACACGTGGAGGGTAACTGGGCTAAACAGTGGTAGTATTCTTATACAGTAGTAGTATAAGAATATAAAAGCCTCGAGTTGATATATACAGTAGTAGTATATAAAAGCCTCGAGTTGATATATACAGTAGTAGTATATAAAAGCCTCGAGTTCCTTACGTAATTAATTTAATTTAATTTAATTCTCCAAAATACTGAAAGCGATGGACTTAATTAATTTTCTAGGGTTAGCTAATTATAGATGATTATGACTTTTTCGTCCTATTAACTCATAAAAAAATATATGTTAATCTTCCACTAATTAAGCATAAACTTGAAAAGAATACGTATTATTATCGATCGAAATTTCTATTCTTCCTTGTTTTTAGAAAATTACGAGTTTGAATCATTAAAAAATACAAGTAGAAAGAAGATAATACATCAAATGTTATACTTTTTTAAAGCAATATCAAATGTTATACTTGCTACTCCCTCCAGGTTTATATATATATATATATATATATATATAGAGCCATTTTTGGTTTGAAAATAAATTTATTTTTAGTTGACACAAATTAAGAATCGGTCATGTTTTACTTTTCTTTTGGTACAATTCTCTTCCAAAATATTTCTTTCTTCTATATATGAAAACCCTATCATTAAATAAATAAAGACAATTTGGACAAAAAAAAAAAAAACTCAACAATAATATTGAACATCTAAAATATTTCATAAAAAATATTCTTTCACTTTTAAAAATATTTTATATAAAAGATCGTATTGATTTTTAAAAAATTTTTTTTGTTTAAATCATATTTAAAATGTTACTTTGAATACGCTACAATCCATGTAAAACGTATATTACTATATTTTTTCACGTGTAATATTATATTTTAGTTTAAATTTATTTAGATTTTTAAAAATAAAATAATATATATTGAAAGTAAAAATATAAAAGCTATACTATATTTTTATGGAATAAAAAAGAGAGTAGTTTTCTTTTTCCTTAATTATGGGGGACGATGAGAGTTCATCCAATAATTATTGAGATTAGTGGTTTTTAGCTATGGAAAAATGATAATTTAGCTTTTTATGAAAAGACAAGATTATAAATTAGCACAGTGGTTTTCAGATAGAGCTCGAACATCAAACCACCTATGGCTACTTACGTGTGGGTATGAACTAATAGACTCAGCCCAGAAAAGAAACAACAAAAATCATTTCTTGGAAAAGTTGTCTACTCCCAAATCAATTTAGATCTCTCATTTTGGAAATAATAATGATGATGATAAAAATAAATAAAAATTCTAACCACAATATACACTCCCCTCTGCTCGATTATTCTTTTAGGGTTTGGTTAAGTACTGTTTTATAACCAAAAAATAATAATTTTTGTCGAATATGTTTAACGAATTTATTATTTTAGTCTAATTTGTTTAAATCCCTAAAAATATTTATTACATTTAAAATTTTATACACTTTTGATCTAACATATTTATTTTTTATGGATCAAAAGTGTATAAAATTTCAAACATAATAGATATTTTTAAACCAAAAGAAATAAATTCACCAAACATATTAAACCAAAATTAATTTTTTTCAGTTTCATAACCATTAAGAAAGAAGCCATGGGGTTTTGTCTCAAGAGCTTCTTGCCCTTTCATTGAGGATGACAAAGTTAGAATGGTTATGACAAATGTGCTGAGATTTGACATTATGAGTTACCTTAACTTTGTAGTAGTTAAGATTGATGGTTTTTTTTTTTTTTATTGAATTGTTTCATAAATTTTAGCAGAAAAAAAGATCGGTAAGATTGAAAACCGTTTTATTTAACATAATCATAAATTTTGCAAAAAAGACTTAGGTGGAAGTTTCTATAAACTATCCTCCCCCAAATAATCCTAGCAATCATGATAAACAAACACAAAGCAAAGTCTTGCTGCCAAGCTTTAAAGGAACTAGTCAAAAGGACCCATCAGCCTTTCCTAATTGCAATCAGTTGGGGTTAGGGTTTGGGGTTGAAGAACACCCTCATGTTGTCAGGGAAAAACCATTAATAAGGTGTTTCGATTGGTAATTTCGTCACATGCAGAGCCAGAGCTCCACCCTTGAATATTTTTCTTTTGTCCTCTTATTCTTCAAAAGTCAATCCTCATTATAGATTTTCTAACTCCGTCACTGATTGTAAAGTTGAAAACCAGTTAATCAAGCAAAAGCAAACATTGATATAATCAAGGCATATGAGTAAAAAAAAATTACAATAATAAATACTCAGTAACTCAATTCTTTTTTCTTCTACGGAAAGGCCAGTCATCGGATATCTTCTCTGAGCTATCTCAGATTCAAATTTTAGACGCAAAGAACTTCGGGTTAAAAGGCCTAGGAAATCAAACTTTGCTTTTTTTTAAACCCGAAAATTAGCGAACGTATTTACTTCCCCATATATAAGTATCTTATTAACAAGGCTTAAATCTATTTTTAATCCCTCATAATATGGATTATTCCAGTTTTGGTCCCTCATATGTTTTAGTCACCAATTTTAGTTAAACTTAAATTTTCTTTTGACAATTCTAGTCCTTTTTAACGGAAAAGTTTAGAAGATAACGGATTAATTCATTTGATCGTTAGCCAAACCTAATTTTTTCTTCAAAATGATTTGTATCGTGATGTTTTTAACCAATTTTATAATCTAGATTCTCATGAATGTTCAACACATTTAGGGTTTCGACCGTCATTTTAGATTGTGAGTCGATCTAAATGGGTTGATCATCCATGAGGAATCGAGTCATAAAATGGATTGAAAACATCATGGTACAAATCATTTTGAAAAAAAAATTAGGTTTGACTATTGATCAAATGAGATAATCCGTTATTTTCTAAACTTTTTCGTTAAAATGGACCATAATTGGTAAAAAAAATTTAAGTGAGATTAAAATTAGTGACTAAAACATATGAGAGACCAAAACTAAAATAACCCATGTTATGAGAAATCAAAAATGGATTTAAGACTATTTACAAACCGATAACTCTGTTTCGATAATCAGCAACCTCTTCTCCTACTGATTAGTTGGAAGGCCAATGCTAGAAAAAGCAAACCAATAGAATTCGGCTGCCAAATCACCAAATCCTCCTCATTGTTGAAAATAAATGAAAAATCAGTAATAACTGCCCAAACTTCATTAAACAAAGTCGATCTTATTAACAAGTGATACTCTGTTTACGTTCCTATTGATGGCTATATTAAACATATGATTAGTTAACTAAACTATTCGTATTAACTAATGTAATTGATATAGTTAACTTAATCATACAATAATCAAATAAATGATTTGAATGACGTTCTTGAAATATGAAAAGAATTATTTTCTATATTTCAATCGGACCAAGAAAATCGTAATATTCTAAAACATCTTTTTTTTTAAAAAAAAATTATACTTTTTCAAATATCATAGATTAAAAATCCCCCTATTTTGGCACAAAAATTTTCTTTTTATGGCTAAATTTTTAGCGATTTATGACTCAATAACTTAATGTATTGAAATAATCTATCAGTGTGATAATTTATTAATCAAAAACTATATATTTTTAATTATATTTATAACATTATAATAATATAATCTAATTATAATCATTAACTCAAATTGACGCCATAAAATTTGGTTAAAATTAGCAGGAATAGCTACTGATGAGGTAATACTGGTTTGGGCAGCCAGCAGAGAGATTATTATATGGTTACTTTTGATGGGCTTTGATTATTCTGGCAGATTTTGATTCTGAATATATGGTTATTATTGCTTTCGTTTATAATAATAATTGTATTTATTAAATTAAAATAATATAAATATTAATAACAATTATGAACTGTAATGATTGAGTGTTTTAGCTAATAATTAGGTTGTTAAGTAAGTTGTACTATTCATAAGTCCACCTTCAATTTGATTAGTCAAAACTAATTAAAAAATTAGACATTAATCAGGCCCCTAATTCTCTACGTAGTTGTACATGATTTGTTGGTCGGGATATTGCTGGTGGCGGGGAGCAAGCCATAAATTAATTCAAAAACAGATTCCAATCTTCCTGGAAAGTAAAATTACTATTCTAGACAAGTGATACTATATTTATCAATTTTATTTCCACCATTAATTTATATAAATTTTATGATAAATTCAAAATTCCTTATACTCACACTATATAGACGTGTTAAAACTTATTTTTCATTGGAATTGACATTAAATAATTAAATCAATATATGAGTAACTCTTAAGATAAAGCCAAAATTTGTTAATATTCACATTACGTATATATAAAAACCTATTTGTAGTTGAAATTGACATTTCGACAATAAAATCAATTACGAGTAACTTTTATAATAAAGTGAAAATTGCAATTCGTTATACTCACACTACTACGTAGACCATTTAACTATTAAATCAATATATAAGTAATTTTTATGATAAAGTCAAAATTCGTTATATTCATAGCACGTAGATATATAAAACTCATTTTTCATTGAAATTGACATTTCGACAATCAAAACAATATAAGAGTAACTTTTATGATAAAATTGAAATTCATTACATTCACAGCAAGTAGACTGATAAAATTTATTTTTTTATTAGAATTGACATTTCAACAATTAAATCAATATATGAGCTAAGTAATACGAGGCAATAAAAATATAACTGGGAGTAGTATTTTAAAATAAAATGTCAGCCACTTAGGGGTTTTTTTTTTTTTCCAACTTATAGATCAAATTAGGATACACTGAACTTAATAGTCAACTAACTGACCCTCTTTATATTAATCCGTTCATATATAGATTCATCAACTTATAAGTGTAATTTTAAAATTTTACTCTAAGAAAAAACAACTATTTTTATAATAAGAATGAATATTTTGAATAAATAAATAACTTTGGCCGATTTTTATCGAAAGATGAATAGCTTAATTTTATTTTAAAAGAAAAAAGTCAAAGCCAAAAAAGCCGCCATATATATAGCGTCATTTACCTGTGGCTTATGACGATGCAAAACTGTGACACAAGGCGCAAGGACCAACTGAATATTCTCTTAGCCTGTATAACACACACACATATATATTGTAGGGTAAATTACGTTCATCTCCTCATTTAAAGAAAATTATGTAAAAAAAATACATTCGACAAAACTGTAAATGTTCCATTCAATTGATGGGTTGACAAAGTCAACTATCGAAATAAAATGGGGTGAATTATTACTTCTCATATGATTTGTACAAATTACTAATATCTTTTTAAAATTTTTAATAATTATATTTATCTTTATGGATCAAAATTAAATATAAAAAAATCAAAAAATAAAAGAATTAGAGATTTTTAATCAAAATAAATTTAAGTGATTGTGAATGTTAATTTTTAAAATAATCTTTTAACTTAATAAAAATACTTACACAGCATCTTTGTTATTTTTTTTGTCAATTAAAAAGTTGATTGTTTTGAATTTGGTGATCAAAAGGGATAAACGTAATTATAAAGAACATTAGGGAAATCCTACGAGAACACATATAGAAATGTAATTTACCTAAAAATTAAACTATAAAACCTCGTATCAAAATTTATGGTATCCAAATTGAGGTTAAGTGCAAAAGATATGTGCTTGGGGATTTTTTTAATGCTTTTTATTTAAAAATATAAATTTTAACCTAATTTTCACTTTTTAATATCTTTTAATATCGGTTAATCCATTAAAGGAGGTATTTGTAAATTCACCAGATAATAAGGGGAGATTTATAATTTTGTTAAATCCATATAAAGGATCATCTTATAAATACAAAAGATTTATTTAAATAAGAGAAAAAAAAAACAAATACAGTTCGTACGAAAATGAACGTACATATTCTTAATTCGAACAGCTAATGTGAAGCCATTCTAAAATAATAGACGGAGAATTTTTGAGTGTGCAAGTTAAAGTTCGGAATGATTGACGAACCAATAAAACCTAGTCCACGTTAGATCTTTGATATTACTGGTTTAGTCCTATATTATTAACTAATTAAAAAGTCAACGCTCCAGCTCCAGCAAATCTTCTTTTTATTTTTTGAATGAATCACATTTATTTCTCAAGTTTTGAAAATTATGTTTACCTTTAACTATTCAAATTCATAATAATATTAACAAAAAAATTAAATAAAAATACTAACATAAATATTATTATTGGATTGAAAGACAAAACTAATATAATTTTATAATCTTATTTTTACCTAAAATTATCAAAAAAATTTTAACATTTTTCGATGTTTGAATTTGATCAAAATGAATAAATATAAGTGTCAAGAATCTTGAGGAATAATTAGTAATTTGACCAAATCAGATCGGAAGTAAATTTCACCCTTATTTTTTTATTTTTTAAAGAAATTCATTATTGGTGCAGCTTGGGAGGGTGGCAAAAAAAAAAAATAATAAAATAAAAAATTTGTGCGCATCATGATTCAGGGCCAGTTGTTAATAGTTGGTCAAAGAATTCTCAACAACGATCTGCCAACTACTATGTGAATATGGTTTGCATGCCATATATATAATAATGTTAATGAGATCCGTCTATTATGCTTCTTAATTTATATTTTATTCCTTCTATAATTAAAATTTTATTTATAATAATATTATTTTTATTCTACAATTATAGATGAAACTAATTAATTATAAGTGAATTACATTTATCTCTACTGTGATTTGGTCAAACTATCGAATTACGTCTATTTATTAGAAAAAGCAAAACTTCTAATGTAAACATTGTTATTGAGTCAAAAGATCATTGAAAAAATTTATACTCACAACCATTCTAATTTATTTTGCTTGAAAATAATCAAATTTTTTTTTTTGAAATTTTTTGACGTTTAACTTTGATCAACCTGATAAATATAATTATCATGAATTTCAAAGACGGATTAACAATTTGACTACTCAATTAGGGCCCACGACGGATATATTCTATGTACCCACAATATGCCCACAAAAAAGTGAGTTCTCAATAATTGAGTTCTCCCCCAAAAATCAGCTTTTTTTAAAAAAAAAAAAAAATTGGATTGTTGTTGAGGCTTGTGATTTAATTATGTATAAGGGATTTTATTAATTAATTGGTAATTGGGCTGCAATTATTTTATTGGGAGATTTTTAGTTTAGAAGAGGAGGAGTGAGTCAAAAGGGTGAAAGGAGAGTTTCATTAACAGTATTTGGGGGAGAACTCAATTATTGAGAACTCACTTTTTTACAACAAAAATTAGTCCTCTGAGTAGCGCGGACCTGCAGGACTGTTTCTACCCCCTTACAAAACATCTCCAATCTAAATCTCTATATTTTACAATTTTATAAATAATACAATATTAAAATATCTATATTTTACAGTTTTACAATTAACTCATCTTCAACCCAAATATCTATCTTTTACAATTTTAATAATATTTTAAACATCTTCTTTCACTAATCATTTTATATTATTTTTATTATTATATAAATAAATTTAATTATCTAAAATCTTAATATATATTTTAAAAATATATATCTAATAAATGAGATTAATAAATCAATTATAACATAATTTAAAAATTAAAAATTAATTAGTAATAAAAATATATTATTTTTATATAACATAATCTAATAAATTAAGTGGTGGATGGAGTTATTTTCCTGATTATTAAAATGTTAGAGGGCTTTACAAGATTATTCTAGATTATTAATGTCTACTTTTATTATGTAATTTTTTTTTTTGTTTGTGTGAACTTTTGTTTGTTTGTTGTTGTAGTAGTTTATTAACTTTAATTTGAAATGATTATGTTTTTAATTTGGAATGATTATGTTTTTTATCAATTCTAGTTTTAAATTCATGTCGCACAAACTATTTATTATTTCTAGTATTTCAATTATGAGTAGCTAATTTCTTTAGTCTAGCCAAGGGAAACCCTTCGATGTTACTTTAATCGTGAAATCGAATTGTTTCTATAATCAATTTATTCATGGTTTCTTACTTATTCTTATGAATTATCGTAAGGATTATTTGACACTATTTATATAGCTGGTAGCATTCAAACTTTCCTAGGTAGTCCAATTAACTAGAATACACGATGTTCGGTATTCCTGAGAGTTCGATACAACTAATCACGTGGTACGTAAGTTAGCGTATTGAAAAGAATAAATAATCAAGTGCAATTAAACCAAGTTGCTTAATTATAATTGAACTGGGTCATTGACTATCATGACCTAGGTTCTAGGAGGTTCCAGAATTGATAATCGATTATAGATGCAATTAACAGATATTCCTTAATTGCTGACTTTAATTAATAGGACTGAATTGTTAGGAGGTTCCGACAATGAAAATCAGTATAACCTTGATTAAATTAGTAAATTCTTGCATCGGGGATCGATTTGTCGCATCGAGATTGTCCAATTCCCTTGACTAGAGATTTTGTCCGAATTTGATTTTAATAATTTGTTCAATTTCCGGTCTTTGATTTTAATTGAATTTTCGTTATTAATTTTAATTTAAAGACAAACCCTCTTTGGTTACGTACTTTTGACTGAATTGATTTCATTTCGGTGCTCCCTGTGGAGACGATCCTACTCACACTATACTATTTTAAAAGCTTATAGAGTATGTTTTATTTTTTATTGGTCTGACAATCCATTACCTACCTAAACTTATTTTGACTGAAAATCACTTTTTTTTAATATTTTTTGAGGTTTAATTTCAATCAAAAATATTTTTCGATATTTTTCATTTTTGAAAATCGCCCTTTAAATATTATAAACATATGTTTCTTGTTGTACTGAGAGATACTTTTAAATCATATTAATTTTAATTCTATAAAAATATTTATTTTAATAAAACTAATAAACTAACAATATCAAATATATATGGTTCGAACTTGGAATCCACATGGTTGGTAGTACATAAAAAATACAACTCTCGATGCGTCACTGTTCAGGCTTTGTCCCGCAGACCCCAGTTCTTTAAACGACATCGCTTTCTCGGTGTTTGAATTATATATATATACGGGAGAAAAGCGCAACATCGATCATCAGTAATTCCGCATCAGCAAGCAGCTTCCTTCACACGGCGCACAACCAAGAACAGCAAATCAAACACCTTGCGCGCAGGCCGGTCGTCGTCGCTGAACCAACCCGAGAGGCCGATAAAAATGGTTGAAGATCATAAAACCGATCATGAAAGAGACGGAAAAGGAGAGCATCCCGCCTACCGCGGCGTCCGGAAAAGGAGCTGGGGGAAATGGGTGTCGGAAATCCGGGAGCCGAGGAAGAAATCGAGGATATGGTTAGGGACATTCGCCACGGCGGAAATGGCAGGTCGAGCGCACGATGTTGCGGCGATTGCCATAAAAGGCGACTCTGCTCATCTCAATTTCCCGGAATTGGCTCACCGTTTACCCCGTCCGGCATCGAACTCTCCGAAAGATATCCAGGCTGCTGCGGCTGAGGCAGCCTCATTGGCCATAATTCCAAGAACCCATGACGATCAAGATCCTGCTCATCTTGACGATGATCATGAATCGATGAACGGCACGGAGAAATCCGGAGAGCCGGAACCTTGTTCTTCTCCAGAGGGCACAGTCACATCTGATTCTTCATCATCTTGGCCGCTAAGCCACAATGTTCAAATAGAAGATCCTTTTCTTGACTTGCCTGATCTTTTCTGCGACCAATTCGACGGGTTTTGCTATCATTCTCCTCCATGGCAGCAGCATGAGTCCAACACTGTTCATGGTGAATATTTCTGGAGTTCTGAAGATTTGTTGTGGTGGGATCATAGTTGATGAACTAATTCAGTAATATTTAGTTCAATTCAATTAATCATCACCACTTTCCAATCAAGAATCTGTCTCTAGCTACTACTCCTCTCCCTTCAATTTCAGAAAAAAAAAAATTTCTTCTTTAGTGTGTATAATATGACTATTTTCTTGAGATCTGAAGTAAATGCTAACTTGATCAATACAGTTTATCATTTGTAATCCAGTTTTATGTTCTGGGCTCTAGCTGCCCTAGAAGATTGACCAAAATGCATGGTGTAATTATGATGAATATGAACAAGAAGTAAATAAATCAGAATATTTTTCCTGTATTTACCCGCTTCTTTCTGATGTGTAGTTGGTTTGAACCAGGAGCGACACTATAAGGTGGTGAGAAAGGGCGTCATCCCTCTGAAATAGTCAGAATTTTTCCTAGTAAATTATTCCGGTCGAACTCCGACCGATTTCCGCCACCATGTCAATGTAAATTTGCCCCCCAAAAGTTTAAAGTTGGACTCCGTCCTTGGTTTTAATACATGTAAATTAAATCAGCCAATTCAGAAAATATATATTAATATGTATATATAGAAGGAATCATTTTGCTGACCAGCCAAGAAATTGCATCATGTGATCATGATGAAGGTATACACTTCTGAGCAAAATTTGTTGTTTTTTAAATATTATATTAGTTGTTAAAGTAAAGAAATAAATCTTGTTCTGTCTAGCTAGTGGCATGCTGAAACTGAAAGTGGAATTACTGCCATTTCTTTTTTCTAGAAGAAAAGAAAGAAAAGTTGAGGAGGGTTTCTATTTCTCCAGGGAGGAATTGGCACGATGCACTTTTTTACTGCAGTATTTGAGATCGATTTATCAGGCTTGGTAAAACCCTATGTATAAATTAAGTTTTCAGTAATTTTTAAATTAAGTTTTCATTTTAAATTAAGTTTTCAGTAATTTTTATACACCAAAATTATCAAAGAAATATTGAAAATCTTATAGTTAAGCGAAAATGACTTATTATGTATAAATTAAGGCTTGGTAAAACCCTATGTATAAATTAAGTTTTCAGTAATTGTTAAATTAAGTTTTCATTTTAAATTAAGTTTTCAGTAATTTTTATACACCAAAATTATCAAAGAAATATTGAAAATCTTATAGTTAAGCGAAAATGACTTATTGTCTCTTAATTAAAAGTTAGATGTTCAAAATTTAAAGGGTTTTTTCTAAATTTTAATCATAATTAAAAAAAAAAAAAAAACCAATCCTCATGTGAAAACTTTAACTTCTGCAGGTCTTTTTCTTTTGTGTGTATTATGTCATTGGTTGAGAAAAAAATATATACAAAAGGAACCCTAATTTAGTTGTTTGATTTAAAAAAACACGTTAAATCTCGAGCAAAAAAAAAATTATCGAAACCCTAATCGCTTCTTCTATTAATTAATTTTTTTTTTACATACCATGTTAAAGATAAGATATTTTTCTTCAATTTCTTTTTTCTCTTAATAATATTTGTCCTTTTGCCCCTTTCCTATATATATATTTTACCAAAACCCTAATCATTTCTCTCGTTTTTTTTAAAAAACTATTGTGATTTTCTTCTTCGATTTCTTTTTCATCTCAGTAATTTGTGTCCTTTTTTGCCGCTTATATATATATATATTTTATCTAGCTAGTCTCATGGGAGGATCTAAAAAAAAAAAAAATGGCTGGCAAAATTGTCTGAAAAAAAAGAAAGCAATGGGGGTGGGCCGAGTGGGCAAGGCATATTGACAAACTAGAGTAATATGTGAATGATGATAATACGACCATCTTTGTTTTTCTCTTTTGAGTTGGAAAACATGCCTATGTATTTGCTTTTCTTTCATTTGATTGAAATGCCCTGATGCTTTTTATGCATATTTCCCCCACTTTTCTTCCACAGTAGTTTTCGGTTTTGCTGACCCCACCACTCCCAAAACCTAAATTCAGTATTTCTTAGGTCACGTAAATAAGAAAAATGTCTTATTTGTTAAATAATATGCTCTCGAATGTATTTTTGATAGTAATTAAAATATGGATGAAATATAACGTGGTCGTTGTTTTCCACTCATAAAATATAATATCTCTTTATATTTATCTTCTTAACCAAAGTCAAAGATAAAAAAAAAAAAATGAATAGATTTTGTGGAAGACTCATCAGGTGTGAAGTGTGCAAGGAGGAAAACAGCTAATTAATAGAAGACTCATACGAGTGTGAAGTTTACGAAGAGGAAAACACCTAGCTATTGAAAGATTTATTGGGTGTGGAGGTTTACGTAAAGAAAAACAGCTAATCAGTAGAAAATTTTACACACATAAATCTTCTGTCTAAATATTTAAATTATTATTTTTACTTAAATAATTATATATTTTTGTTATAAACAACTAGTAAGAATCGAATTTTGATCAAACTATTGAAACAAGAACATCTGTTTTTTTATCGTTGCGATTTGTTCAATTATAATTAGAGATGAAGATTTGGCCCAAATATCAGAATTTGGTTTTCATTGATTTGAAGTGTTTGTAAGTGAAGATGGTGTTGAAGACCATGATTGTTCAACTTTCCACTATTGGCATTGCATAAGGTATATCTTATACCATGGTATATGTACCTATTAATATATATAGTAATTTTTTGCATTATAACTGTACACTTACTAAATATAGTAAGTTTCGCCAATGCACTTTTTTTTTCCTCGCTGAGTCAACAACGTCTCAGAATAACTGTCGCAACGTCCAAAAAAAAACTGTCGCAACGTCTACATCCAGACAAGTCCACAACGTCTCCTAACACTAGCACCACGTCAAAAACAACTAGCACCACGTCCATAAACGTCTACATCCATGCATGTGAATTTAAACTGATTTTTTCACACCACGTCAAAAACAACTAGAACCACGTCCAAAAACGTCTCCATCCATGCGTTTGAATTTAAACTGATTTTTTTCATAAAGACAGTCCACCACGTCTCAGAACAACTAGCACCACGTCAAAAATAACCATCACAACGTCCAGACATGTCTACATCCATGCATGTGAATTTAAGCTATTTTTTTTCAAAAATACAATTATCACCAAGTCAAAACAACTAGAACCATGTCCAGAAACGTCTACATCCATGAGTGTGAATTTAAACTGATTTTTTTTATAAAGACAGTCCGCCACGTCTCAGAACAACTAGCACCACGTCAAAAACAACTAGCACCACGTCCAGAAACGTCTACATCCTTGCGTACGAATTTAAAATAATTTTTTTTCACAAATTGGAGGTAATACTTTGAGATATTATTGTACAAATTTCGTTGTGTAAAATTGTTATTCTAAAATTTTCTTGTCAAATTTGGCAGCCGGAATCACAACTGGCCACTACCACACCATATATACATCCAAACATGTGAATTTTAGCTGAATTTTTCACAGAACATAGTCTATCACGTATTGCTACGTCCAAAAAAACTAGCATTACTTCCAGCTACGTCCCTCCACAGCGTCTCATCCAGAAACGTCTCAGAACAACTAGCACCACGTCCAGAAACGTCTACATGTGTGTGAATTTAAACTGATTTTTTTTCACAAATACAATTAGCACCACGTCTCAGAACAACTAGCACCACTTCAAAAACAACTAGCACCACATCCAGAAACGTCTATATCCTTGCGTACGAATTTAAACTTATTTTTTTCACAAGAACATCCCACCACGTTTCTGTTGGAGTTGAATACATAAGCTATGCTTGTATTGTACATTTTTCCAGTTAATATATTGATTTATGTTTTGGTTATATTTAGTTGTGCATTATTTGTCCATTTATATTATGTAGTTAGATGATGAAGTGTCTTGTGTGACACAGTAGATCTCATCATTGGTTAAAAGACATAATATATAAATGAGGTTCGTAACCGAGACAGTTTTGGACAAACTGTAGGTTTAGGTTATTATGTGATTCGAATAATTGGTTTGTCTAAACTGATTGAATCATATAGATATGCTCGGGGCATATTGAACTTGACCATTTAGAATGATTTGTCTTGTACTGATTTAATAGCCAAATCGTTCTTAGTATTAATCCCTAGACTTGAGCGGGCATGAGGATTAGACATAGTGTATCTTGATCTGCCAATGGGTGAGGTCAGTTGTGGCCAATAGTCTCGGTGGGTTGGGTGCACGTGTTTAGTTACTTGGTGTACTGCTGCTTATCGAAAGAAAACCATGTACCGGTGCGTCCGGGGTGATTGTGCTCCCGAGATGAGCTCGTTATGTTTATTATACTAAACCCAACTGGTGGACTTCTGTCCGGTATAGTAAAAAGGTCGAGTGGTACTAGTCTCAGAATTAAAGAAGTTAATTAATTAATTTATCAGTAAATTAATAAATTAACGAGTACTATATCTTTGATGTGAGGAGATTATGAATAAATTAATTAAGTTGTTCCGGAAGCAATTCTGGTGTAGGGTGGTAGTGCCAAAATTAATCCGTTAGTGGTACGATTAATTTTGTAATGGGTTAATTGAATAAGTAGAATTAATTATTTAATTAATTATTCTTAAGGGTTAATTAAGTAATTAACAAAGTCAAATTATTTAATTAATTAAATAAGTCTTAAGTTTCAATTAGAATTAGGAAATCCTAGATATTAGAAAATCTAATTGGATTTGGTTTATCCTATTATATTTGTTACCTAATTGGATTTGGAAAGTAATTAATTATCTAAACCCATTAGGAAGACCAATCCTAAACCAACTTGGGTCACTCTTGTAACTCTATATATAGACAAGGGATTAGCCATTACACAATATACAATTCAATAATTTTCAAGACAAGAAAACTAGAGAGAGAAAATTCTAGAGAGAGAATAATTGCATCTCTCTAAAATCGGATTTTAAGCTCAAAGGCTGCCGATTTCTTCTTCCTTTGGCCGGCCGAATTTTGGTGGCGAATGGAAGAGAGTTTCCGGTGGCGCGTGAGTTCTTTCTCGGGTCCTAGGAGGCGCGTGTGATTCACGAGCTAGGCTAGGCGGTGCTGAAATTTTTCAGCAGGTGGATTGTGGTGGTTAGCTGATCAATTATTTTTTTGGATTGTTGCCCACACAACATATGAACAAAGTCTTGAGGCATACGAGAGAATCACCTGAGTGAACACTTCAATAGGTAATTCTTATGTTTCTGCTTTTAATTAAGAATTTATTTGTTGCGTGATAAATCGAATAAGTGCATACCAAGATCCTGCGCAATATTATTTCAAGCAAGGGTTGGAATAGCGATTGTGCTAGAGTCTAGGCCTGGCCAGAGATCCCGATTTTGGAATGCGTAGCACGAAAGTGAGTTTCTGGCTAGGCTCGGGCAGATAATCTTTCAGTCTCAGAACAACAAGCACCACATAAAAAACAACTAGCACCACGTCCAGAAACGTCTACATCCATGCATGTGAATTTAAGCTATTTTTTTCACAAATACAACTAGCACAACGTCTCAGAACAACTAGAACCACGTCAAAAACAACTAGCCCCACGTCTAGAATCGTCTACATCCATGGGTGTGAATTTAAACTGATTTTTTTCACAAAGATAGTCCACCACGTCTCATAACAACTACACCACGTAAAAAATAACTAGCACCACGTCCAGAAATGTCTACATCCTTGCGTATGAATTTAAACTGATTTTTTTCATAAAAACATCCCACCACGTCTCAGAACAACTAGCACCACGTCAAAAATAACTAGCACCACGTCCAGAAATGTCTACATCCATGCATGTGAATTTAATCTATTTTTTTTTTTCACAAATACAACTAGCACCACGTCTCAGAACAACTAGAACCATGTCAAAAACAACTAGCGCCACGTCCAGAATCGTCTACATCCATGCGTGTGAATTTAAACTGATTTTTTTCACAAAGACAGTCCATCTTGTCTCAGAACAACTAGAACCATGTCAAAAATAACTAGCACCACGTCCAGATACGTCTACATTCATGCGTGGGAATTTAAACTGATATTTTTCACAAATTGGAGGTAATATTTGGAGATATTGTTGTACAAATTGCGTTGTGTAAAATTGTTATTCTAAAATTTTATTGACAAATTTGGCAGCCAGAATCACAACTGGCCACTACCACACCACGTATACATCAAAACATGTGAATTTTAGCTAAATTTTTCACAGAATATAGTCTACCACGTCTCGATACGTCCAAAAAAACTAGCACCATGTCCAGCTACGTCCTGTTACGTTCTGCAACGTCCAAAATACAAAGCAGCAATATCCCACTATGTCCCGCAACGTCCCGTTACGTCCCATAACACGTTCTACCAAGTCCAGTAGCGGGGAAGAATCAGAAGCAATCCATTTCACATGAAAGTGTCAATACCTCACGGAAACCATTTATATATCATATTTTGGAGTAACAGAGCATTATTTGAATAAGAAAACATGAATATAACATCATTAATACATTAACCAACATCAAATCACGAAAATAAGGTTCCGTAAATCCATCAAATACAATTCATACTTTATGATGTGGTGATTTTTTAAGAAGAATAAGTTATTTTTGAAGAAGAATAAGAGATTTTTGAAGAAGAAGAACAGATTTTTGAACTGGAAGAAGTGATTTTTTCATTGTATTTGTTGTTGTTCGTCGGAAAATACAATCGTCGATCTCTGTTAAATCTGTGTTTGGATGAAAATTTTGATTAAATGCAGTTTTGAATGGAGTATAGCGAAGAAGAATAACTGATTTTTGAAAAAGAAGAAGTGATTTTTAAAAAAAATGAACTGAGTTTTTGGAGAAGAAGAAAAAGAAAAGAAGAGCGTGTATCTCACTCTCTTATAATGAGAGTGGTGATATATTATTAGGTACATGTACCCACTAGGTACAAGATATAATTTGCGGGCATTGTTTACCATAAGAAAGAACAAAATAAAGGCAATGAGAACTGGCCATTACTTTAAAAGCCAGAAGGCCTCGTGCGCTTAGAACTCGACAACGAAAATCCCACATGCAAATATTAATTAATTAAATTAATCATCTAAATTTGGAAGTAATTATGATCCATAATCTTGAGTTTGTTGGCGCAGTAATCTTTGTTTTTGTCCTATTGTACACTAAAGGGCTTGCTAACAAAATATAAGGACTTAACTAATCGAGATTAGGCAATTAATTAATTAGTCAAACCAAGCTATTACAGCTCCTAGGGTGATTAATTATGGCTAATGATTAAATTGGTTTTTCCTTCTTTTTCTTTATTCCTCCCTTTTCATTCTTTTTCCTTCTTTCCAACAAAAACCTATACGTCACTATATCTTAATATATCAGATCAATTAAATTAATATATTTTATTATTCTTTAACTTATACTTATTTGACAAATTAAAAAAACTTATTTTAAATTAACAATTTTACATCTTCATTAAACTAAATTATATATTTTATTTAATATATTCCATGTACCCGATATTTTCTCCCGCTCAAATTGCAAAGAGCCCTAATTGGCTATAATAAAGCGAGGAAATGAAGAAAAGAATTCAATAGTTTTGGGTATTTTTCTTTTTGCAAAAGAATTCTTCTTATGGGTGATGGGCCACGTCTACATACTGTAGGATCTTTGAATATTACATCAGTTCCAAAAGAAGAAGTTATCCCTCCATCTTTAATATATTTATTTGCATTTTTTATAGGTCGAGGGGTAGTTTTAAAATTTTAGGGGATTAATACCTCTCTACCCCTTTTTACATGCCTCTTGAGTTTAAAGGGTTGGATGAACGGAGCTAAAAAAGGGTAAAATTATTTAAAATAGCGGGACAGATAAAAAGGGACAAGAAATAGTGATTAAGAAATTTTCTTTTTATATTTAATAGAACCTAAAAAGGTTATCTAATACGATCCTTGCTCAGTTTCTTTGGCAAGAATTATGCAAATATCCCTTTGGATTCATGTAAGAAATGAAAATTCATGGGCAAGCTAACTGTAAATTTAGTAAAATGATGGGCACAAATGTTCGATATCCTATTTTTGTGTTAGAAACTAAGGTGGTTAAATCTTGATGTCATCTATGTGATTTGCCATGAGCACAATCTAATGGCTTAAATTCGGTAAAAATTTGAATAGCTGTCCTACCGTCCGATTCAGTAATAATCTTGTTTCCTCCTCCGAATGAATCGCTAACCTTAACCTGTTGTAATTGCCCATATATCTGTAAATAGAGGTTGAGTTTTTTTTGAAGGCCCAATTTCAAAACTGCTGTTGGTCGAAGCCCATTACTGGACCAAATTCTACTCAGAAAATCCAAATCGAGACACCAAAAACTCCACCAGATCCCATGCTGGGCTTTGCCTACTGACCCAATTTGATCATCGAAATTCCTTTCCAGTCTATTACAAGTTCCCGACAAAGTTAGAATTAAGTGGACCCCACAGATCCCATGTGGCACTCTCTCTCACCGCCACGATTGAACCTAACCTTCCAGATGCTCCGTTTCATCTTTATCCCCCAAACCCAAACCAAAAGCCCACAAATCCCTCCCTCGCCCCTATTCAATTCCCCCTTTTTTAAACCCCCGCCATTTGCCTCCTCTCTCATTCAAAACGTTTCCTCCACCGCCCC
Organism: Knoxia roxburghii; assembly: GCA_030378225.1. Classification (NCBI taxonomy): domain Eukaryota; kingdom Viridiplantae; phylum Streptophyta; class Magnoliopsida; order Gentianales; family Rubiaceae; genus Knoxia; species Knoxia roxburghii. Next base: position 40,335,183 of record CM059423.1, read on the forward strand.
GACCCTTCCTCTTCTTCCCTAAAATCATTTCTCTCTCACACACTCACTGACACACACTCGCCGGAATCTCGCCGCATTTCCTTCTCTTTTATGCCCTAACGGAGAAAGAGGAAGTGGAGGATACAAGATTATTAGGGCGGTATGATTGGGCATTCGTTTGGCTTGGATGCGCAGACGAAGGCCACGGAGCTGGCCGTGAAGATCATGGCGGCGGACGCGTCTTCTCCGCCTCAAATAGCCGCGGCTTGCGACGCGGTCGAGGCGTTCTTGCAAAAGCACACGCCGGACCAGCAGCGGTGGTTCTTCTCCATCGCTTTTCCAACCCTAATTTGTAAGGTGTTTGGCTTCGATGAGTCCTCCTCAGCTCCTAAGTCGCAGTCGCCCAATGGTTGGGTCGACGTCGCCATTCTTTCTGGGGATTCTGAGCTCGCAGGTTTACAGTTTACTTCACTTGAATTTTAATCGACTGAATTAATTTTGTTTGGAATTCTTTATTTACTTTTTTTAATTGCATCCTGTTACTTCCTTCTTGAAACATTGCAAGAATCATTCATTTCATTTTTTCATGCTTGTGTCTATGAAATGTGTGGTCAATAAACATCTAGTCTAAAGAAATGGTAAGAATGAGGCTCATGGTCCTGCAATTGTTTTTTTCTTGTTTGCAACAATGCCTCTGTTGCTTTATCTTTTGTTTGCATAGTCCTGGCGTCGATTTTCGTTCCTTGTGAAAATGCAATTGTACATTGGACCAATAGCATTATCATTCTCTTAATTGCAGGTAAAATTTTCAGCTTACTATCACCTGGTGGAGTGTTGCTATCTTCTATTTCAGCTGTTGATAAGCTCTCTCTAGTTAAATATGTATTTCCAGTTGAGAGATTACCTGAATGGATACGATATATGATTCAAAACAAGAGAGACTGGGGGGTTTTGGTAGATATATGTCCGTTATTGAAGAACAGACTCAAAGAGGATTCAACAAAGGGTTCCCCTTTTCAGGTTCAGTTGAATGTTTTCGAGTATTTCTGGTTTTGGTTTGTTTACTACCCTGTCTGCAGAGGTAACAGTGAGGGGTTAGACTCTGTTAGGGTCCAGAGAAGCAGAAAATCGCGGTTAGAAAATTGGGCATATTCGCTTCCGGGTTTGTACAGTAGTAAACAAGGAAAGGATCAGAAAACTGAGTGCAACCTGTACATCAGTCTCCTTTATGCTTATCTTCGTGCATTTTTACCCATGCATGATTTGAATGCTCATCAACCTTATCGTAGTTCTCTACTCCATCAATCATGGGAATATGATGCCTCGGTTCTTGAAAGAGCGGAATTTTTGGTCAACTCCTTAATAAATTTTTGGCTGGTTGATAATGATTTCTCACCTATACCTGTCAGTTTCTGCAAGTTATTTGGCATCCCACAACCTTTTCGGTCTCTTTGTGGTGAAACACCACCTACTTCGGGATTGGGCGAGGTCATTAATGTTTTTATTAAGTATGTCATTCTAAGCTCAGTTGCATCTATTGACGACAAAGTTGAATTCCATGGGAGCCCTCAGAGATGGTTTTCAGGTTTAGCTGATGCTATTAACCTTAGGGAAATTGCTTTGGGGAAATACTCGTGGAACACATGGATTCAGAGGCCATTGTACAGATTTATATTGAGAACATTTCTGTTTTGCCCTGTACAAAGTTCTATGAAAAATGTGTATCAAGTATTCACTGTCTGGGTTGATTACATTGAACCCTGGAATATTACCTTGCAAGAGTTTGCAGACCTAGATGCCACAATGGGAAGGTCTTCTAAAATTACAGGAGGGGTTTCTCAGTCATCTGAATGTCGTTACTCACTCGCTTGGCAAAGTTTTGTGCTTGGAAATTACCTGTATTACAGCTCTTTGGTCATGCACTTCTTGGGTTTTGCACATAAGTTCCTCCCTACGGATCCAGAAGCAATAGTTAAGATGGTTTCAAAGGTTGGTTTCACTGACCATTCACTCTTGTTTTCATTGCCTTGTTTCAAGTAATTTTTTTATATGTCAGAAGCATTAGCAGGTGGTTAAGTCGATTTAAGTTTCTGGTGGTTTATCCTTGTGGGAGTTTCACAAATTGGAGTCTTCCACATGGTGGCACTTAATCAGTAAATATTCATATCATCATGTTTTTCTTTTCTATTGATAGAGCTACTCTTGGTCCTGGCAGAAGGCCTGCATTTTCAAGAGAAAAATGAGGCAACTATTATTGATTTATTTCTCATGTAGATATAGTGTGAATAGTCTTGAACGAACCATCTCTCTGTTTCTCCAACCTCTGTCTTTTGAGTTGCTGATTGGAGGTCATAAAAACTGTAGAGGTGGTTCTTAAAACAAAACAGAACAAGTGATCAGTTGAGGTGATAATATCATTTATGCCATGGTTAGATCTCTGTCAATTATATGCTGATACCTCGATCCTGTGCATGGTGAAAGACTGTTGACCTAGGCTTGTGGTTTGTTTTTGAGAGATCCACATGCAGCTGGAGATGTTGTTTTCTCATTGAAAACAGCTTCTTGGTGTCTGATATGGTTCTTCGTTCTTTTTGATTCTGAAGTTGATTCTGTCCTGTCCAGTCCAGTCCCAAGGGGTAAATGTCTGAGTTGTAATTTCTGTATGTCATTGACAACTTAATTTAACTAGGAACTTGTAGCCTAATGCTTATGGTCCATGGCCTTTTGGTACCTTCAGTTCAGAGACTTCTCATAGTTGGCTTATCTGGTATGGTGGAAACTTTGTTCCTGTGGGTTGAGAGTTGTTTTCTTCTCTTAACTATCAGCATTCCTTTGTTCTTTCTGCAGATGATCAGCATTTTAACTTCATCTCCAGAGCTTGTGGATCTGATAAAAAATATGGATAAAGTTTATCATTCAATGCCTACAGGGTCATCCAAATCAAGGCTTAATGCATTGCATAAGTTTGTTCCAGGAATATCTGAACAATTGCAGGTATTCTTTTTAATCTTGTTTTTGTAGTGTAAGTGAAATAGTTCATTTCCCGTAAGCACTAAAGAATAGATCCATCTAGTGTCTTTACTATGTTGCATGCGCAAGATTAGAACAATTCCTACTGTCCCTTTGCCCAATAACTATTTTGTGGTTAGTCATATATGATTCCTCGTGGGTCAGTTACAAATTTTCCCCGTTTCTATCGGCTTTTATGTCAGGACTGGGAAAGTGGCCTTTGTGAGAGTAATGCTGATGGATCATTTTTACATGATAATTGGAACAAAGATTTGCGACTGTTTAGTGAGGGTGAAGATGGTGGGCAGCAATTGCTTCAGGTACTTGATGATCTTGCTGTTTTGTTTAGTAAACTTTTCTTACAACCATCTGTTTTGAGAGCTTAATCGTGATCCCACTTTTCCTGCAGCTCTTTCTATTGAGAGCGGAGTCAGAGCTGCAGCAATCACTGTCTGGGGACAACCTTGTGCAAAGCAGCAAATGTCTAGATTCTCTCAAAACTCAGCTAGGCTACTTATTTGGTGGGCAAATTTTAGACATGTCACCTAGGAAGTCAGAGGAGAAACAGTCTCACCAAACGCGCGATGAAATATTTCGACCTAGAAGTTTCGGGAACCATATGGTGGGTGATGTAAAATACAAGGGTGAATGGATGAAGCGGCCAATCTCAGACGACGAAATCGCATGGCTTGCGAAGATCCTCGTCAACATATCAGCTCGTCTCAACGAAAGCCTCGGACTAAACCAGCCAAACAGCAGCAGTGAAGTCCCCCTCCCCGTGCCCGTCCCCGTGTACATTGATATATCGAGGGATGCAGGAACTGTTACCGGACCGACGGACGCAATGAAACTGATCTGCTCTTCTTTACTTTCATGGTTTACTGCATTGGCAAATGCCATGGTGGTGCTCATGCGAAAACACGGCGTGAAGGTGAACCTCCGGCTGTTAGCTTCGAAGAAGGTTATGGTGGTATTGGTTGTTTTTGCAGCATTCAGTATATTGCGGAAAGCGTTTTCGTAGAGGCGGTAATGAATGTATGTGTTTGTGTACATAAAAAAGAGGAAGGTGGTGTAGAACATATATAGGAGAGAATGAAGAATATAGTGAAGAAATTTTGTGCGGATTATAAGTGAGATGCTGTAATTAGAGGGTGATATATTTTTTGTGCAGCATGGAGATTGACCAAAGCAGCCACTCATGATACCTTCTTTTTTCGCGTTTTCTATAGAAGAGGTGGATGTACTTTTTTGTATTTCTTGTTCTTATAGAAGGGGGACACAAATGTTTCGACTAAATTGTGAAGATGACCCTTCAAAAGCTCGTATTTGTATCCAATGCAAATTTCTTAATTCTTTTTCCAGAAAGAAAAGAAAGAAATACTTTTTTCCCAATATTTTCATAATGTGGATTTTTTTTTTTTGGTTTAATTTAAGGGTCTATCAAATCATGGTCTGAAGACAGAAATAGTTACCCATATATTGATATCTTTAAGTGAAATAATAAAACAAGAGAAGATTAGTTCCACACACAAAAATCAGAATCCTCATCTCCTAAAACATGCGACCTTCAAAACGCACATCATACGCTAGACAAAAAAGAGTCAGCTAAACTAAGATTAATTCCTTTCATAATGTGGACTTTTAAATATATTTTTTTAATATATCGCCCTATAGATTATCATATATTTTTCTTCTCAATTTTGCTTTGTGATGTTTCATGTTAGTTAGTATTGTGTAATATGGGCAAATTGCGCGTAAATCGAATAGTGTAGTTTAGTAAGTCCTATTATCCTAAACATGGTTCTTGAGGTTTCAAAATTATACCATAATTTATATATATATATATATATATATTCTTTTATGAGTTTAATAGAACACTTTGGTGGTGCTGGTAGGATCCTACATTGTTTTGTACTTTAATGCTAGGGATGTGCCCTAATGATTTCGGATCCAGTTTCTAATACAATGTTTCATTAATTGTGGGGAGGGCATTATGCTTACTTTTTAACCTAGTTGTTCACCTATTACCGATTATAATATTTTCAAGTATCTTCAAAGTTATTTTTCTTTATAGTATGAGTGAAATTTTATGTTTTCGTCAAGTTTTAAATGACAAAAATTTTGTGTTTAATATGTAAACTTTTACAAAAATATTCTATCTTTTTGTTAAATTTATTGATCCAACGAGCATCTAATTCAAAACCCATTGTCAATGAGCACACAAATCAGATATACTGTCACATTAGTTAAACAGGCCCAAACCAACTCTACTACCATATTAAATTTATTGATCCAACATGATCATCCAATCCAAAACTAATTAACAATGGGCGAAAGACCCTTAGATTATTTCTATTAGACACAAGTGTTGTGGGTTTCGATGTGGGATTGGATCAATCTTATCATCTTGCCATATTTCTAAATTAAACATGTTTGTGATAGAGGTTAAGAATTTATGGTATTACTGATAATCTTGCTGGTTAAAGTAATTTATTCAAGTTATTTTCGTTAAGAATGCAGTAACTGATTCTTGTAGACAAAGTTGGTGAGAATTTGAACCTTGTAAATTATACTCATGATCTATTTCATTACATTAGTATTCTCATATTATAATTGATGTATTTTCTATTTTATTAATATTTTCATATTATAATTGATGTATTTTCTAGCTATGTGTGCTCATGCTTTTGAAAGTGGTATTTTCTCATATAATATTTGGTATATATTTTTATTTTAGAAAGTGATGTTCTACTATGTAATATTTATGTATTCTCATATTATATTCTCTAATTATATTTATTATTATATCTACTAAAAATATATTCCAGATCTTAGCCAAAAGGCCGAGAAAGCAGAGAGCAGAGAGCAGAGAGCAGAGAGCAGAAAGCAGAGAGAAAACCACCCTTAAATCCCCACCGGACATGGCGCCACCGGAGCCCTCCGGTGGCCCCCAACCCCCCAACAAACCAATATCAAAATCCTTTGCCAGCCTACTACAAGAAAACACCACTTTCCAAGCTCCCCCAAACCCAAAACCTGTTCAATTTGTAAACGGTAAACCACAGCTCATATATGAGGATGAAGAATTCGAAAAATTAATTGAACCCCACAAACGCTCCCTAGTGGGAAAGTTCGCCTCCGGTAGACCGAAATTGGAGGAGATTAGAAGAGAGTTCAACAAACTTGGTTTCAAAGGCAATCTGGAAATTGGTCTCCTTAACCCTAAGCACATACTTCTTCGTTTTGAGTTGGAATGTGACTACCAAAAATGCTGGCTAAGGGTAAACTGGCAGATCGGCGGATATCCCATGAGGGTCCTTAAATGGACGCCTCTATTCCGGTTTGATGAAGACCCGCCTTTAGTGCCCGTCTGGATCTCACTCTACGAGCTACCAGTGGAATTCATCACCTCTGAAGCCCTGTACTCAATCGCCTCCGCAGTGGGGGTTCCCCTCAAGATGGACATCCCCACCCTCCATCTCTCAAGGCCCTCAGTAGCTCGATGCTGTGTTGAAGTGGATTTGGAAAAAGAACTACCGGAGAGCATCACCTTGGGTACGAAAGGTAAACAAATTGAACAATTTTTCAAATATGAACACATTCCAAAATTCTGCTCAAATTGTCGAAAGATTGGACACAGCAAAGAAACATGTAAAAAAGCAAATCAGTCAGCAACCCCCCCACCTCCGAAAGCTCCGGTGCCGCCTCCAAAACCGATCCTAGACCGTGAGATGGACAGACCCTTTGAAGTGCAGAACCAAAATAATGGTAACAAAGCTATTGTTCAAAGACAAGCCCCCTTGCCTCCGGTCCAGGAGATGCCCCTGCACCTCAAAACTACCTGTCTGCAACTGCCGCCGGGGAAATCTCCTTCCTTTTCTGTGGACCTCAACTTCCGGTCCGCTAAAGAAAACCAGAAGACTCCCTCATCACTGATTTCCGTCTCGAAAGCTATGGCATCCTTGAAAGGAGCTTTGGAGATAAACTTTGGGTCTTTTGCTAGGAATAGTTCAGTGGAATTTCCTAATCCCCCTCCAGAGATTGGGGAGGAAATTTTCCATGGATTGGTCTCTGAGAACGACATGGAAAACCTGGAGGAAGAAGGAAGCTCATCAGGGGAGGACCCTTCATATCGACCCACTGATGACTGTTTTATTATGGTGAAACGAAGAAGAGGACGTCGAAAAGGACAGCTGGATTGGGATCGTCCGCTAGTTCCCGCGCGCCTTACAAAAGGAATCAAGGTTCGATCCCATCACCTTTTTAAATGATAAGCACATTAATCTGGAATATAAGGGGAATCGGCAACCCCAAATCTATTCGTCGCCTTCGTTTTCTAGCTAAGATGCATAATCTTTCACTAGTCTGTGTTTTAGAACCTATGTTGTCTGCTGATAAACTCTCTAACGTGTGTAAAAGTATTGGTTTCGATTTTGGTTTTCCCTCTCTTTCGGGAAAGATTTGGGTCTTCTATCGCCATTCTGTGGCAGTGGATCTTTTGAATGATGCTGGTCAGGCTATAAATTGCAAGGTGTCTCATAACTCCTTGGGAGGCCCTGTAATTTTTTCCTTCATCTATGCTAGTTCTGATCCCAGAACTAGGAAATTACTTTGGAATGATTTGCTGAATTTTAGAGAACAGAACAAGAACAGTCCTTGGGCAATTGGCGGAGACTTCAATGTCATCAGAGAATTGGCAGAATACAAAGGTAATTCTACTCCAAGACTTGGACCGATCAGAGAATTCAATGAATGTATAGCTGCTCTCAAATTAGTGGAACCATCATCTGTTGGTCGCACTTTCACTTGGGGTGGCACAAGATCCTCGGGCTGGGTTTCTAAAAAATTGGACAGGATACTGATTTCAGATGAATGGAGGGATAGATTTCCGGTTTCAGTATCACACGCCCTTAATAAGGCAGCTTCTGACCATTGTCCCCTACTGTTCCAATTGAGCACAACACATGCAAATAAACCAAGGAGATTCGTCTTCCAGAAGATGTGGTTGAAGAGAGATGAATTCCTGGAAGTAGTGGAAAAAAGTTGGGCTGAACCTACATGTTGTTTTGGAATGGTATCATTTTCTTTGAAACTGCGTAGACTCAAAGAAGCCCTGAAATGTTGGAACAAAGAAAAGTTTGGAAATGTGCATTCAAACCTCAGGAGAGCAGAGCAGGAGTTGGAAACAAAAGAGAAAGCTTATGACCTTGACCCTTCCCCCCTCCGCAGAACTGAAATGTCAAAAGCACACGCCACTCTCCAGAGAATGATGCTCGAGCAAGAGGAATTCTTCAAACAAAAATCTAGGATCAATTGGCTTGCTGAGGGGGATAAGAACTCAGCTTTCTTCCATGCTGCAATGAAGGCTAGGGACCAAAGGCAACATATTCACAAGATAAAAAACGAAGAGGGAACCTGGTTGACAGAGGCCAAAGAAATAGAAGATGCAGCAATCTCCTTTTATAAAAACCTCCTCTCTGCAGACTCGCACCAAGCCCAAACCGTGGAGCCATTCCTTCAATCTATCCCTCCTTTAGTCGCCCCAGCAGAGGCCGAACTTTTGATGAAACCCGTTACAATCGAGAAAGTAAAGGACGCGGTCTTCAGCCTTAATCCGGATAGTGTGGCTGGCCCAGACGGCTTTCTAGGGACTTTCTTTAGGCATGCGTGGAATATTATAAAGACTGATTTGTTTGAAGCTTGTCAAGAATTTTTTGCGGGGGTTCCAATTCCTAGAGCTTTGGCAAGCACCTTCCTGGTATTAATCCCAAAGAAGAAAGAGTTCAACTCATTCTCGGACTTCCGGCCAATTAGCCTCTGCAACTTTGTCAGCAAGGTCCTCTCCAACATCCTGAAAGGCCGACTTTCCCCACTAATGAACTCACTCATATCTGAAGAGCAGACAGGTTTTTTGGCTGGCAGAGATATTATAGACAATGTTCTTCTTGCAAAAGATTTGGTAGCCTTCCTAGACTCAAAAGCTGTAGGGCATAATGTGATTATCAAACTGGACATGCTCAAAGCATTTGATAGAGTCTCTTGGTCCTTCCTAGATTCGCTGCTTGTTAAGTTCGGTTTCCCTCGCCGGTTCATCTCGCTCATTATGAACACCCTTCAAAGCAATATGATTTCAGTTCTGATCAATGGAAGTCCAGTTGGATTTTTCCCAACCTCCAGAGGCTTGAAACAAGGAGACCCTCTCTCCCCTTTACTATTTATTCTTGCTTCCGAAGCCTTCTCCCGAAGACTCAATCTCCTCATGGACGAGGGTCGTATCCAACATTTCAGCACTCCTGCTGGCTCTTTAAAAGTCTCACACCTAGCCTATGCAGACGACCTTCTTATTTTCACCAAGGGTAGAGCTAGATCCATGCAAGCACTAAATGACTTCCTGGAAGATTATGAACTTGTCTCTGGGCAGAAAGTGAATAAAGCCAAAAGTAATCTTTTCATCTCAAGAAGAGCTCCTACAGCTGCCAAGAATCGAATCATTTCCACCCTCTCCATGACCGAAGCACAGCTCCCCACGCCATACCTTGGGTGCCAAGTTTTCAAAGGAAAAACTAAGTCCTCTCACTTCATCCAGCTCCTAGAAAGATTGGATAACAAGCTGAACCTGTGGCAGAACAAGCTTCTAAGTTTTGGAGGTCGCCTAGCGCTGATAAAATCAGTGCTCTTTGCCATTCCTTCCCACATTATTGCAGCTTCAGAGCCGCCAAAACAAGTCCTAAAAGAGATTGAACGCAAATGCCAAAGATTCCTCTGGAACTCAGGACAAGACCAGACAAAGAGGCACTGGAGATCCTGGAAGAGAATGTGTCTACCGGTAGAGGAAAACGGATTGGGTTTAAGGCAATTGGATGTGATTGTGACCTGCTACTCAATGAAGCTATGGTGGAAAGTTAGAAACAACCTTGGTCTTTGGGCAAAATTCCAAAATTCACTCTCCCTCTCTGCTAGGAAAAAAACCTCTTGGAAAAGGGTTGATAAAGTTGGAAATATAGCTGGCACCCTCTCAAAAACAGTGATAGGAAATGGGTCTTGCTCCTTCTGGATGGAAAACTGGTCTGAAATCGGAAGGCTCTGGTCAGGTCTTGGAACGCCACCCTCCCCGTCACTTTCCACTCTTGAATTCTTCCTTGACAAAGAGAAATACCTCCAGGAATTTGCAGCAGCTCTAAACCAACATCAACTAGATCATTTATCCCCTCTCTCCCCTACTTTCACCAATGAAGCCGACCGAGTAATCTGGAAACCCAACCCCTTAGGGAATTTCAATTTCAAGAATACTTATCAGACTTTAAGAGCCACGGCTAACCACCAATCTTTCATGAGAGCAATTTAGGACTCCTGGTGTCCTCCCAAGGTATCATCCCTGGTTTGGCGATGTTGGAATTTCATTCTGCCTTTTCCTGATATTATAGAAGCTTTTGGTATAGTCAGTCAACCATCGAAATGTGGGTTTTGTGGAAGAGCTTCTGAATCTTTGCACCATGTTTTTTTCTCCTGCTCTGAAGTTCTGCCGTGCTGGGAATTCTGGAAGGCATTCTATAATTTGAAATTCAGACAGCCTATTGGAAAGGGATTTCTGATTTCGTGGTGGAAATCTTGTAACAAGAAGTCCGCGCTGAGTAGACTCTGCAAAATCACGCCATGCTGGATAATCTGGTTAATTTGGACCCACAGGAACAAAACATACAGGGAAGGGGAAATTTTCCAGCGAAGGAGACTGATTGAGGAGGTTCACAGGAAACTAAAAGAAACCCTCATAGCCTTTAAGCCAAAAGCCACTTCCTGGAAGGAAAAGAGTTGGATAAGGGATGCTTTCGGACACCTCTTGTCCAGCCCCAATGCTCCATGCCCAAGAGGAATCGTTTGGATTAATCAGCTGAGAGGTGCCAAGTGGATCATCAATACCGACGGTGCTTACAAACACTCGGAAAAGGCCAGCGGGAGTTTCATTCTAAGGAACACTGAAGGAACCTTTCTTCACGGAGAATCTTTCACTCTACAAGCCGACTCCGCCTTCCATAGTGAATTACTAGCCTTGCAGGAAGCTTGTTCATTCTGCAACTCTAACTCCCTCTCCGACGGACTTTTGTTATGCGATAATTCCCAGGTCGTGAACATCATCAAAACGGGGGAATCATGTTTTCCATGGAAACACTTCCAAGCTCTCAAGGATATTACAAGAATGATGAATAGGTCAAAGCTGCTGCTTGATCAAATCTGCAGAGAAGGAAATGCACCCGCCGACTTTCTAGCAAAACATGCCTCTCTAGGCCTCCGAAATGTTTACTATTCTTTTGACTCTCTCCCGAGACCCCTTCAAGGTCTGATTAGACTAGACCAAAATGCAGTGCCAGGATTGAGATTGTAAAAATAGGAAGCTAATTGGTAGAAATTTTTGTGTGCCAAAACAGTACAGGAAATGTGCATGTAAGTTGGTAGATTCTTCTTCCTAATATAGGGTTTTTAAACCCACCGGTCTCTCTCACGAGACTGTTTCGGAAAAAAAATATATATATATATATATATATTCCAAGAATATAGTATAAGAATTGTGTGGAACTTTGTATCGAGACAAACCCTAATGAATGCATATGGAAGTTATAATTAATTGAAACGGTACCACATTTATCCGGAATTGGACAAACAAAAAAATGGTACCATATGATCCAAAGTGTGTCCTGCAACATTCCCAATGAACCATTCAACTCTTTCAAATGTTTAAACCTAATTTAAATTAAAACTAATTAACTTCAAATTTTCTAATCATAAATTTCTCCATGTTTAACACCAATTGTTATATGATACAACTAGAAAGATAATGCAATGTACTCTTTTGACAAATTACAAAAGAGTATTGTTAGGGGGGAAACGCGACAAATTTAGGGAGACTAATGTATTAAATGAGTTATTTCCATTGGGCCAACACTACTTTGTCATTTAACACCCATTAGTTTAAATTAAAAGCAAAATGGTAAAATAGATAATATATGATTCTTATAATCAATCTCGTATAGTGAGACAAATATTTGGTCATTATGTGTTGTTTGTCACACTGATTAACTATAGGCCTAAATCCATTTTTGTCCTTTATAATATGAGTTATTCTATTTTTGGTTCTCCTTAACTTTTAGTCACTAATATTAGTCCTATTTTAATTTTTTTGACAATTCTAATCCTTTTCTTACGAAAATATCATTGACTAAGGGGTGAACAATTAGGGTTAGTCAAGGATATTTTTCGTAAGAAAGAACTAGAATTATAAATAAAAAATTTAAGTGAGACTAAAATTGGTGACTAAAATTAAGGAAGACTAAAAATGGAATAACTCATGTGATGAGGGACAAAAACTAAACTTAAGCCTTAAATATATCATTTTTTCTATTATGTTGTAGGTGATATTAAAATAAGATTTGATAATTAGTAATTTTAAATATTCTACATATGTGGATCACACTTATTAACTATACATATTGTTAGATATTATCGTTGACTTTCTTGTTGAATTATCAGCATTTCGAGGCCTAAGAGTAAGAAATTAATCAAAAAATTCAATATTATTCTATATCTAAAATAAATATTCAAATCTTTAACTTTTAATTAAGAATAGACCAAACTATTACACCTTTTGAAATTCGAGTACCTTTATTTTTTTAATAATTTAATAATAGATAATCAATCTCCTTAATCCGCTTTGGCACTGTTTGGGAAAAAAAAAAAAAACTTTTAAGGTTTCTTGTTGAGCTAGTACTAATAGTTTAGGAGATTAATTATCATATATTTGGTCAAATCTACGTTTAAAAGAGCTACTTTGAGGCTTTAAAAGAGAAAACAGCTCATTGGCCATTCAGGCTGGAAAATTTTATCATTGGACTCACCTAACTTTGTTGTTGGGTTTTTCCTTTAAAAAAAAAAAAATTGTGGGAGGAAAATCATTGTCGGTGTCTTGTTGTTATTTGGTAAAAGTATATACTTCTGGCCCCCCCTAATATTCTCGATTCTAAAGTAATACTTTCTCAATTTCATAAAAATAATTTTTGTAGAGAAAAAATTGCAAGGATATTCCTTATTTTAGTGTCAAATTTAGTTTTAAATATTTTTTTATCAACAAATTTAGTTGTAAAATGACATTTTTATCAAAATTTATGGACTACCGTCTCAAAAAGTGAGGCGGTAACTAATAACCCCCTTAATTTAATTCGCGTAAAAAATTTTGGGATAGTGTTATATCGCGCCCCTTTTTGTTATTGAACTCCCTTTTTTTTTTTTTCAAAAAAACCCTTCATCTTGTTAAGTAGGGCCCACTTAATTCTTAATTCTCACCCCCTTAATATTTATCTTCCACACATCTTATTATTACTTAACTGACCTTAATTAATTTACTAAAAATTTTATAAGTCATTTTTTAATCTAACAAAAAATTATAAAAATTATGATTAAAGTAACATAAAAGAGCGGAACTATAAATAAAAATTTTTAATGGGTATTTTCATTAAATTGATTAAGGGTAGTTAGGTAATTTAATATATTATTATATTTTATATTTAAATATTATAGTTGGCATTTCTTAATTTGCTAGGGATAATTTGGGTATAAAAGGGCACGAAATAACAAAATAGGAGGCGCGAAATAGACGTTTACAAAATTTTATGTCACATGGACTAACTCATCGTCCTGGAGTCTAAATACATTTTTTTACTTCAAAATTTTGTTACTAAGACTAAATACGTTGTCAATAGACTAAATTTGTCGACTACTAAATTTTTAAAACTCAATTTAATACTAGATCATAATATAGTGATAATTCTTGTATTTCTTTTTTTTATCCTAGGCTAGAAGTTATATATAAAATTGCTTAAAAAAAAGTTATATATGAAATCTATGTCTTGATCAGTAGGGTAGTGAGAGAGTGACTTGTATATAAATTATAGTTTCATAGACTACTATAATAATTTTGGTTAACTATTTTGAGTTAACAATGACAAAACCTAAAAATTATTAGGAGAGAATGAGATTGGGATGTTATTAAGAGTGAATTATATTTACCTATCATGTAGTTTGGTTAAATTACCAATCGCCTCTTGAGATTCCTAACAATTATATTTACTCCCTTGACTAAATTCAAATATCGAAAAATGTCAAAAAAGAAAAAACCTAAAGATTTTAGGCAAAAAAAAAGTTACAAAATTATGTTAATTTTGTCTTTCAACACAATATCAATGCTTAAGTTAGCATTTTTGCTCAAATTTTCTATCGATCAGGGGTTAGTTATTATGAATTTGGATAGTGAATGAGGGTTAGACGTAATTTTCAAAACTTGATGGGGGTATCAGTAATTTGACCAAACCACATGCCCTGTATTTCTATAATTTTATCTTTTATAGAAATTGAGTTTATTATTAAATATAAAATTATAATTAAAAATTAAAAAAAAATTATTAAAATATGAGTTAAATTTTTTAATATATATTTATGTAAAACGACATGTGAGAACAAAAAACATAAATTCTGGAAACTAATTATGGCTACTACGTACTACGTTTTATACAGCATGAAAACACATGCATGTGCGTATACAGGTCCGAGAATGGCAGACACGGTGATGAATGGAAGACTGGTAGCAGTAGACTAGTAGTCATACAAACAAAATCACACAATTTTGCCTAATCCCTCCAAGTCCCAACAACCACCACAAGTAATATTCCATCAATTTTTTGCATTATTTTTCTTTGCCTTTTATGGTTTCCACAGTTTCCTTCCTCAATCATTGGAACAATGAATCCCCAATATATATTCTCCCATTTCCTACCTTATATTTTTCAAGAACTTACCCATATTTCCTGTCTTATTCTTCTTTGTCATTCATATTCTGTTTCTCTTTTTCTTCATCTTTTTCACCTTAATTTATCTGCCATGGCGCCTAAGAAAGAGGGATCTGCAAAAAGGGTTCTTGTTAGAGGAGCATGGACAGCTGAGGAAGACCGGAAACTGGCCCAGTATATAGAGAAACATGGTGCAAAGAAGTGGAAAACAGTGGCAGCAAAAGCAGGTTAAATTGATTTATTTTAAGTACTATAAATCATTTGATTCTGTTTTAAAATAATTGTCGTGTAATGTAGTTTGCTATTATTATCAACAGAATATGAACGAAATGTTATATTCGTTGTCGATAATCTTAATCAATTTTAAAGTTTTTAATCATTTTAGTAATATTGTTCTTTTTAGACAAAACTAATGAAGAATGCGAAGGAAATGTTACATTAATTGTCGATAATCTTAATAATATAATTCTAAAATTTTTAATTATTTTAAGTAACATTATGTTATTTTATTACAGGTCTCAATCGATGCGGAAAGAGTTGTAGGTTAAGATGGTTGAATTACCTTCGACCTAATATTAAAAGAGGCAACATCTCTCTTGAAGAAGAAGATTTGATTCTTAGGCTTCATAAACTACTAGGCAATAGGTAATTTATCCCTTCTCTAAAAGTAAAGAAAAAAAAATATGAGTTTTACTAAATACAGCCTCATTTTCTTATTTATCTCTCTTTTTTATTTAGTATAAAATAAAGTAAAATGATAATTCAAAGGATTATAAATAAAAAAATAAACCGTATTTAAGAATTCACAAAAATATTTTAAGGCTAACTCTTGGGGTGGTAAAAAAAAAAAAAAGGAAAGAAAAGGTAAAATTATTGTTATTTTTGCCCTTATTTTGACAGGTGGTCCTTGATTGCTGGGAGAATTCCAGGGCGGACTGATAATGAAATAAAGAACTACTGGAATTCTCATTTGAGCAAGAAAGTAAATTCAACAAAAAATAAAAGTAGCGATAAAGTATCAAATCCACAAGAAATTGTGAGCCCTCATCATCAACCAATCAATGACAATTGTGAGGCTGCTGAACTTGATGATGAAGGTGGCCCTCACTACCATCTTGGAGATTTTGGAGGGGATATTACTCAGCCAAATTTTGATGTTGATGAGTTCTTGGATTTTTCTGGAGAAGATGGGACAATGGAAATTGATTGGATCTACAAATTTCTTGATCTCGATGAAAAATCTTAATTTATGGAATGGGGAAAAGCAAATAAAATTTGTATTTTTTATGTATCACTTCTATTAAAAAATTATTTTAGTTCAATAAATATAACTCCTTAGTTCATGTAGTTAAGTGTATAATTTATTATATTTTCACCGTTTTATTTATTAGGATTTGCTTCCGTGGAGGTTTTTGGCCTAGTGCCTCTCTTTTTTTCTTTTTTCTTTTTTTGGCGAACTGAAGCACATTTATAATTCAAATGTATAAGAGTTCCAGAAAACCTATGTAAACTCCAGAGAAAAGCCACTCTTTACCTCACCTTTTTGGCAATAGGCAATTTAATTTGAGTTCTACTAGCCACTACAGGCACTTTCACTTTGCATCAAAAACAAAAGAAATACAAGATTAATAAAGGCATCCTAACATCAAAGAACGCATTCCCACCCCCCCCCCCCCCCCCCCCCCCCCCCATGGTACTTCAGCTGAGAAAAACAAGGTTGTCAGAGAATTTCAGGCACCTACTTCTTCTCCGTCTGCTGTATTTCTCTTCTTGCCTTTGCTGATGTAAGTGGTTCCTTCGTTTTGTTGCTCAGCTTTCTTTTGAGCACGAATCATCGCGCGCCGTGCACGCGGACGCATTTCGCGTACTTGCCTGGGAGGCATGATGAAATGTTCCAGAGGCCTGTCACCAAAGGGATGCTCACCGCCGGCAAATATCCTTAGTTTTCTATCCCTGTCATCACGCAATTTGTTTCTAGGCAGCATTCGTAAGACAGCCTTCCGAATTACTTCTGTGGGATCCTTGGCCATCTGGTCCTTTAAGCTCCTTTCCTTGAGGTTGCCTACGTATCCCGTATGCCATCGATAAAACTTATCGGTAAATTTTCTTCCACTGACACACATCCTTTGCATTGATTACAATACACATATCTCCCTCATCGTGATTAGGTACGTATGTTGGTTTATCTTTTCCCTGAACTACGGTTGATATTTGTGAAGCCAATCTCCCAAGGACCTGGCCTTTTGCATCAAATACTCTCCATCTTAGACCTTCCAAATTAATCCGCCGCAGTCCTGCCAGCGCTTTCTTTAAGTTGCCGTTGAAGGCCTGAGCCGTAGCTGCCATTAACTCTGGCTACGATAAATCACCCCAAACGTTTCCCTGTTGTCTTCAACTCAGTCCCGCCGGCGGTAGCCGATCGCTCTGGCGTCGAAACTCTAGCTCGGCCTAGTGCCTCTCTTGTACTTTAAATTTTATGAATAAAAAAGGGCAGCTAGGGTTGAAAGATTGATGTCGCCATTGATTATCTATGGCATACTTTAATCATTTATGATAATCTCTCTAAACAAATTCAAACTTATAATCAAATGTCTCTTCTATTATAAAGAATGTCCGGTCACAAAACTTATCCAGAAAATATTTTTTATTTGTATTCGCGACTTTTGAAAATGATCGCTGAATTAAATTCTAATTTAGAGAAAGATAGTATGACCGTCATACCAATTGTTGAAATTCAATCGGACGATATTTCAATTTATATTCCTTCAAATATAATCTTTATTACAGATGACTAACTTTTTTTATTCGTCGATCTATTTAATGTTAGAATCAGGTCTGTTATTAATGTGGATATATCGGTGAAGAAAAATCGTAACAATTTTAATAAAATTTTCTTTTTTTTCTCTGGACATTGTGGGGTTAATTTGCATGCAGAGAAATGAGACAAAAGTCTGAGGATGGAGCGCCTTCGTTATGGCCAAACGATTTATTTGTTTGATTATTTATATGAAATAATAGTTGACTTCACTTCACTAGTCGATGTTTGATCAGTGCCTAGGAATTTTGATGAATGATAGACTAGAGAGTGGAGCAATTAATAATTAATCCAATTTTTTTTTTTCAAATAATAACTAATCCAAATTAATTAAGTGGGTGGAGTAATTAATAATTAATCCAAATTAATTAGTCCAGCTATTCATTATATCTGGTCAAATGATGTCGCTGATTCTTGATGCATTTTGCGATAAATCAGATCTAAATATTCCTTTTTTTTCAATTAATTTAACATTTTTTTTAATTTTTAATCACCCAATTATTATTCTGTTTCCAATCCCCAACCTACGAAAAATAATAAATATGAATTAATGGAACATGATTCCCTGTGGTCTTAAAAATATATAATAATATATAATTTAAAATAAAATAAAAATAAGTAATTATTAACATTACTTTTAATAAATAGTTCAACTATTATTTTCATTCTTAAAAAAAATAAAACTCAATTAATTTAATCTGACTTCTTTCATTATATTTATCGATAAAAAATATTGTGAGAATAAATCAAATTTAAGCTGGATAAAAATTATGGTCAGTTAAATATTAAATATTTCAGAAAATTTTAATTAATATTTTTATTAATCAGAGTAAAAAAATTTTAACATTTTTTATTATAAAATGAGGTAAGAAAGATCTAATGTCAAACCTATAACCATCTTCAATAATTTGCACTAATATATAAAAAAAAAAAAAGCATAAATAAAAAAATTAAATTCCAAAAGTCAACTAAAATGAGTGAGATTACTCACATCCAGTAATAATGCTCAAATTATTTCATTCAAATTATGGCTATAAAAAGCAACCTTCTCTGTTCTTTTCATTGTATTCATTGGAGTACTAGTGCTTTGGCTCCAAGTTGAACAATATGAAGTTTCTCACTTTTCTTGCCCTCTCACTCTTCACTCTTCTTGTTTTCAACTCAGGTTAGTGCAAGCATTTCTTTTCGATTCGATTATGTCTTGAATTACTATTAGAAATTAGTTTTTGGGATGGAATGATTTTTTATTAAAAATTAATTTTATGTATTACTTTTGACTTTCTCGTTATTTTTAAAATTAATTTTAATTCTATTATATCTATGAATATATGTGTAGTTATAGGGTCCTACACATTTATATCAGTTGTTTTCTTACGAAATAGGACTTCTTTTTCTCTACTCGTGGGTGCCCTTAAATTCATTTGTCGATAAATTTGATAATAACTTGATGTGACGAATTACTATTAGAATATAAATTAGGCTAATTAGAAGTTAGATTTTTCAATCTAGAAATATGCACTATTTACTAAAATAACTTTATAGATAATTGAAAAAATCATTAGTTTCATATATATATATATATATTATTAAAACTATTATTAAAATACCTAAATTTAACATTTCCTTCTTGGATTTCTTTATATATATGTATATTGAAATTTTGAAGTGTGAGAAATGGTTTTTGCAGTTGGAATTTTACAAGTTGAGTCTTCTAGGGATAGCACCCCTTCTGCCACCTTCTTGGCTCGAAGGTTGCTCCAAGATTATTTCAACTGGTATTGCAATGATGAGTTTAATGTGGATTGCATAGTAGCTGGTGATCCTTGCCCCCCGGGCTGCGTGCCTTGGGTGTACGGCCCTTCTATTTGCAGTTGCATGAAGGAAGGATTTTATGGTCCTTAGAAGAAAGAAAGAATGCACCCAGATTAATTTGCAGGTGTTATACTGTGTCAAAAATTACTATATAAATAAACAGAGAGATGGAAATGGAGTAAACCGCGGTGGCGGTGGCGTAGCGTGGTGGTGCTCATGTTTGCTGCTGTGATTTGGAAATAACTATTATTAGTTATGGTCCAATATTTTTTTCTTAATCGTCCTAATTTAGATTAAAATATCGCCCCTTTGAAAACTTGGAACTGTTTGTGGTTAATGTACTGTTTTTATTTTCAAGTCAAGTGATTATATGCCGTATTGTGTTATACTTATCTGTGGTTTTAGCCCCCGTCATCGTCATTTTTTTTTTTAATTTATCGCTTATTAAATTACTAAAAATATTCTTATTAATAAGGGTATTTTAATAATAAAAGAAGACAAAAGAATAATAAATAAGAAAAAATAGACACTATTTAATAGTCCTATATTATCATGGTAGTATTATTCAAACAAAGATGTGATCAGACTCTAATTATTATGGACGAATTACATGTTCCGTATAATACCAAAAGAGAAATTTCTCCTTTTTTTATTTATCGAGAGAAAACCATTATTTTTCACGTAATTAAATATTCATCGCTGATAACAATTACTAATTTTTCTTCCCAGTCATACATACCTTAATTGTTAAAATAATTGACCAAGGCTGTCAAGCTGAAGTAATCACAGTGGTCCATCTGGAATTTGGGACCATACTTACCAAAAGAATCTTCTTCTTTTTTGGCAACTTTCCTCTTTTTATTTTCTAAAGAATCTTTTTATCCCATTTTTTCTCACTTATGAGACACCAGGTTGGAACCTTAATAACTTCAATTTGTAAAAAAAAATAATTTATTAAATTAAAATAATACTACAAATAGCTTAAAATAGTAAATATTTTTTGTTATTATGATTTTGTATTGACTAAAGGTTTTGTTTTGTTTTTTCTTTTTTAAGTGGAAAGTAACCAAAATACAAAACTAAAGACTTGCAAGTGTTCCTCTAGTATATTTGGCTCCCTACATAATCATATGAAATGCTTCCAAAACACATTTACAATTTTTACAGACTTCATTGAAGCAAACCTAATTACCCCTATTTCATCAAAAAAATATTACAAACAGAACTATTTTTCTCGAATAAAAGAGACACATTTTAAATTTTATGGTACGAAAGTGCACAGACAACAACAGGAAAGAGGGTGTTTTTAAGGGGCAAAAAGAGAAGAAACTAAATCTCTTATCTATAAAAAAAATATAATTTTTTTCCAACATATTTAACGAATTTACTCTTTTGATCTAACATGTCTAGATTCTTTAAAAATATCTATTAAGTTTTGAAATTTTATACACTTCTAGTTCATAAAAAATAAACATATTGGACAAAAAATTGTATAAAATTTCAAACCGTAATAAATATTTGTTGTGGAACTAAATTTATACTCTATTCTATGTTATAACTGTAAAATAATTATTTTCCGGGGGTGAGGGGTGCTACAGTACCCCTTGCTCCACCCTAGGTTTGCCACTGACTATGGCAAAATTACTATATAAATAAATGGACTAAACGGTGGTGGCGGCCGGGCGGCAGTGGCGGTGGTGCTGCTCATGTTGCTGGTGGGATTTGGAAAATTGGAATTGTTTGTGATTAATGTAGTGTGTCATATAGTATCAAAACAATTTTTTTTTTTTTTTTTAATTCTCTTTTGGCCATTGCACACACAACAAAACTAATGTTACAGAGAAACATTTTATTTTACTTCATTAGGTATTTATTATTAATAACAATAACTAATTTTCTCACTCAATTGTGCATACTCCAGACCAATGCTACGTCATATCAAAAAAAGAAAAATTAAACGATGAATCTTTAATTTAAATTAACTGAATCACTAGGGTTCGATCAAAAAAAAAAACACCATCTGAATATTCCAAAATTAATTCTCACAAAAAAAAAAATCTCATTTTGTTTTGTTGTTTATTTTTGTCATCATATTCTTCCTCCAAAATTCTCATTTCATTTTAGGTATTTAAAATGAAACAACTTTTTTTATTTTTGAAAATCCATTGCTCTAGGGAGTGGAGTAATTAATAATTACTCCAAACTAATTAAGTCACCAAATTAATATATGACTCCAAGTGGGTGGATTAATAGAACAATAATAAAATGATAATAACAATTAGACAAAATAATATTAGTTGGGTAAAAAATAATATTAATTAATAATTAATCCAAATTAATTAAGTCACCCAAATTAAATCACCCGGTCCAGCTATTCATTAGTAATATCTGGTCAGACGATGTCGCTGATTCTTAATGCATTTTGCGATAAATAAGATCTAAATATTTTTTTTCAATTAATTAATTAATTTATTTATTTTAATCACCCCAATTGTTATTCTGTTCCCAATTCCCAACCGACGAAAAAGAATAAATATGAATTAATGGAACATGATTCCCGGTGGTCTTAAAACTATAAAATAATATATAATTTTAAAATAGAATAAAAACTATAATTTAAAATAAAAAATAAGTAATTTTTTAAATTTTTTTTTGTACATAAGTAGTTATTAATATTACTTTAATTCCATAATGACTTTTAATAAATAGTTCAATTATTATTTTCACTCTTACTTTTTTTTATTATTATTACAACCATGACATTCAAACAAAGACTCAATTTTTATATTGTATATTTAGATATATTATATATTTATTACTATATTTAAAAATAAAATAATGATAACTGAGCAATTATATATACTAGGTATATAGTATAATTTGCGACCAAGACCTCAAGTTACAACCTCCCACCTCACCACCACCACCCCAATCCTCCTAGCCCATTCTTACTTGTTTTCATTGTATTTACTATTAAAAAAAAAAAAAAAAAAAAGTATTGTGAGATAATCAAACTTAAAATGAGTAAAGATTCAGTTAAACTTTTTAAAAATTTTAATTAATTTTTTTATTGATCAGCGTGAACATTTTTAAATATTTTTTATTATAAATGAGGTAAGAAAGATTTGATGTTGAACCTATAACAATAATAATTTTGAGTAACTTGCAACGAAATGTATAAATGAAATAATCAAATCCCAAAGTCAACTAAAACGAGTGAGATTCTCAAATTATTTTACCTGAGATTATTTAATAATTCTGAATGCAAATTATAGTTTATAAATCAAATAATATAAATTACACATCATTTTTATATATTTAATTGCTGAGCTTGCCTAAAAATTAGAACCCGAATAATTATATAACATCCACAACCTCCATTAATGGAGGATGAGAGAGATTCTATAACATTTCAATATTTCAGTCCTTCTCAAGTTTACGAGATCCATCTATGGAGTCTGTGTTGATTGGATCCCTGAGGAACCCTTCTTTCTTACCCTCATTCGCAACCGGATCTTCACGTCCTACTCCTCCTTTCCCTTCTTCACCAGTAGGAGCAAATGTTTTGAAATGCAAACGATGGAGATGGAACAATGTGTCAGAGCCTCTGATCTCACCACCACGGCAGCTCCTGATGCGCCACCAGCAAGTTGCTCTTTCTAGCAAAACAAGTAATGATTATTCGGCGAATGCTGCTGCTGATGAAGATCCTTTGGAATCTGAACCTTCTTCAAAGAGCCTCTTGAAAAAACTTGAGGGAAAACTATATACTATCTATCTCTTTTCGCGGCCCTATGCATTCATTGGAAGAATGTTCTGCATAACTTCATTTTCTCTTATGGCAGTGGAGAAGCTCTCAGATATTTCTCCATTGTTTCTTGCTAGGGTAGCCGAGGCCATTGTTGCAATGTTCCTCATCCATTTATACATGAATGGTGTGAATCAGTTGGCCGACATAGAAATTGACAAGATTAATAAGCCTTACCTTCCATTGGCATCTGGAGAATTATCAATCAAGGCTGCCGTGATGATTACTTACTCTTCTGCAATAATGAGTTTTTGGCTGGGATGGAGTGTTGGATCTTGGCAATTATTTTGTGCTCTTCTTGTCATTTTTGTTTTTGGAACTGCATATTCAATCAATGTACCATTTTTGAGATGGAAGAGTGATCCCTTTCTCGCGGCGCTCTGTATGTTCGGTATCCGAGTACCTGGAGAGTTCTTGTATTATATGCACATTCAGACTTTTGTGTTTCGACGGCCATGGTCAGTTCTCTTTTCAAATCGTTTAATCTTTGCAATGGCATTCTTTTCCATTTTCTCAGTTGTAGTAGCACTTTCTAAGGATATTCCTGATGTTTCTGGAGACAAGCTGCATGGTATACGATCTTTTGCCCTTCTTTTGGGTCCAGAGAAGGTGGTTTGGATTTGCATTTCACTTCTTCAAATCATTTACCTGTTTGCTATGTTAGTCGGATTGACAGCTTCTCAAAACTGGAGCAAATTCATAACAGTTGCCAGTCATATGTTTTTGGCTTGGATACTATGGAGTCGAGCCAAATCTCTTGATCTGGGAAATAATGCTGCAACATTATCATTTTACATTTTCTTGTGGAAGCTCCTTTATGCTGAGTGTTGCCTCATTCCTCTAATAAGGTAGTCAAGCGTGTACGCAGATTTTAAAGTTTGGAGGGGTAGAATGGCATCAACATGGAGGGCAAACATCGTCCGGAATTCGACCAAAATAACTTTATTAAAAAAAATTCTGACCGTTTCAAGAGAGCAGACGCTATTGTCATATTATATGTCCGCTCCTAAAGGTAGCAAGTTGTAACTGTTGGAGAAGAAACTGCTGTTCTATTACAATTTTATTTATAAGGAAAGAAAGCCTAGGTTTTGTTCTGGATAATGATTAGATTTATTGTTGAGAGCACACCCTCTATTTGTATTCTTAACCGGGCAAATAATTCATCTTTATTGAACAAAAGGAGTACGCATTTTGATTCTCTAGTAGTCAAGAGTTCAATTCTGAACAAAATCCTACTTAAAAATTGGGCTTTTTTTATAAAAAGCATAACTAAAATTACATCGTTTACTTATGTCTTTTTTCAAAAAACAAAAAGACACATTTCTTCTCCATCCTTCGTTCCAGCCATCCCTTTCCTTTTTCTTGAATAGCAGCCTCCCCCTACTAGCTGCTAGGGTGGCAAAGGGCTGCCGGAATTTTTCAAATTTTCGTCCGCTCAAACTCTTAACTAGGTCCCGTCCCTATTTGGATGGGGTATAATTAAATGACTCAAAGTGAATTTTGTTCATATATGTTTCTTGCTAACCTTCCCGTCCATTACTCTTTTATTTTATTTTACTTTTGAAAATCCATTGCTCTGGAGAGTGGAGTAATTAATAATTAATCCAAATTAATTAGGTCACCAAATTAATTAATGACTCCAAGTGGGTGGAATAATTAATAACTAATCCAAATTAATTAGGTCACCAAATTAAATGAGCCTTTCCAGCTATTCATTACGTATATGTGGTCAGATTGTGTAAAACCATACCTTGATCAAACAACTTGGGTAAGTTGACAAAAAAAAAAAACAGAGAAAAGAGAGTGAAGAAGAAAATGAGTTGATGGAAATATAATATATATAATACAAAATAATGAATATAATATAATTGAGGAGAGAAGAGGGGGAGATAAATATAATATGTTGGAGAGAGGAGAGAAGAGATAAATATAATTTGTTGGAGAGAGGAGAGAGATATATATACTATATTTAAAGAAATAGATAAAAACAAAAAACAAAATTAACCTCATAAAAATGGTATTCAAAAGTTGACCAAAGCTGAATTTCAGCAAAATAAATGATCTATTTTAAAATTTACTCTTTTTTTTGTTTCATTTTTTTTTTCTCACTTATGAGACACCAATTTGGAACCTTAATAACTTCAATTTGTAAAAATAGTAATTTATTAAATTAAAATAATACAATAAATAGATAACAAAGAGTAAATATTTTTTTTTAGTATGAGTAATATTTTTTGCAGATGACACAATGATCTTCACGAGGGGATCTCTCAAATCTCTCAAGGCTTTAATGTCTTTCCTCAAACTGTATGAAGCAGCATCAGGCCAAAAAATAAATCTATCCAAAAGTGCGGTCATCTTTCCTAAGTTCTGCCCCAACTTAAGGAAAAGAAGAATTCTCTGGGAACTGAAAATGCATGAAGATCTCTTCCCCTTCTCATATCTAAGAGTAAGCATTTATCATGGAAGGACTAAAATCAGATACTTTCACAAACTTCTGGAAGGAGTGGACTCCAAACTTCTGAACTGGAAAAATAAGTTCCTATCCCAGGCCGGTCGTCTCCAATTGATAAAGTCGGTCCTCTTTTCCATGTCAATCCACACTGCCTCGGGTTTCTGGATTCCAAAGACTATTATTGGAGAGATAGAGAAAAAGTGTCAACGATTTCTGTGGGAGTCTCAAGATGGAGAATACAAAAAGCATTGGGCTTCATGGAGGAGAATCACCTTCCCAATCAATCAGAATGGCCTCGGAATCAGGCAACTACAAATTATGGTGGAAAGCCTTTGGGCAAAGGTCTGGTGGAAATGGAAAACAAAGGATGGATTATGGACAGAATTCATGGCTTCACTTTCGCACTCTGCAAGGTTGAAAACGTCTTGGAGTCGCATTTGGAAACTCTCTCCTAAGTTCTCTACACTATCAAAAACAATCATTCATGACGGATCCTCTTCATTTTGGTCAGACAACTGGAGTGAAATTGGAGTGATTTGGAAAAAACCTCAGCTACCTCCCTTCCCCGAGCTTACAGTAAAAGAGTTCTACAACAATAAAGAATTCTTCTTATTCAATATGGATGGCTTGCTAGAAGAACCAGCCCGGGAATATCTTAGAAATTTACACTTGGAGTTCAGCACCTCACAGGATATCCTTTTTTGGTGTCCCACACCCTCTGGAAAATTCTCCGTCTCCTCGGCCTATAAGAACCTCTGCCAAAACAGAAGGGATGACAGAATGGCAGCCCTCTTCTGGAATCTTCAGCTCCCACCAAAAATCTCTATGTTCTTATGGAGATTATACAACAGTTTCATAGCTTCCCCGGAGATCATTTGTAAATTTGGTAACCCCTGCATCTTCCCATCCATCTGCTGCTTCTGTCTAAAGAGCTCGGAGTCAATAAACCATTGCTTCTTCAATTGTCAAAAAATTAAATTGTGCTGGAATTCTTTATGTGCAACAGCTGGGTTTGGTTTGAGGAGGGAGATGGGCTGGAACCTACTTCTTCAATGGTTTACCCCTCTGTCGATTACAAACAGAAAACCGTGGGGTATGGCGCCTTTTTTACTCTTATGGCTGATATGGAAGATGAAAAACTTGGCTGTTTTTGAAGGTAAACGGCCACAGCTGGATGATCTGGCAACAAACCTAAGGAGAGAAACTCTTCAAGTCTTAGCTTTATGTCCTAGAAAGCCAAAACGCCCAAGGACAATAAGAAGGGTCAACTGGAAAGATTCGTGTAGCAGTCCTCTTGTGATAAACGTGGATGGATCCTGTAATGCGGATGGGTCGGGGAGATATGGATTCATGGTGAGAAGAAACTCTGGTGAGTTCATTTATGGTGAAGCAAATGTCCTTGTGGATACTACGCCACTCCAAGCAGAGATCATAGCAGTAGTAGAAGCAATCAGATATTGCAGAGGGAGAAATCTCTCAAACTTGACCATCCTCACGGACAACTCAAATTTGGCTACCATGATTAACAAAGGGCAAGACTACCTATGGAAGGAGTATAGGGCCTTAAAGGAGATCGAAGCTTTTATCACCCAAAGCTCTTCAATCATCAAGCACATTTACAGAGAGGGCAATCAACCGACTGATTTCCTGGCAAGAATAGGGGCAAAAGGTACGGCGATAGCTTACACTTCAACAAGTCTCATGCCTCAGAAACTTAAAGGGCTGATAAATCTGGATGCGATAGAAATTCCAGCACTCAGGGTCACGGATTCTGAAACCTGAAGATAGTCCCCATAAGAGTAGAATCAAGTTGTGGTAGAAAGCAAATATTTATCTGTTCCCCTTTTTTTGGATTAGTTATTCCGTTAGTGGCTTTTGTACAGGGGGAACTTACCATGAGGCTAAAGAAAATTGCCTTTTTGTAAAAAAAAAAAAAAAAAAAAGAGTAAATTCCAAAATTGGTCATCATACTATGGTCAGTTTCCAGTTTTGGTCATCATACTTTCAAAACTATTTTTAAGGTCATCGTACTTTCATTTTATTTTCAAAAAAGGTCACTCCGTCCATATTGGCCGTTAACCCTCTTAACAGAGCCTTTTTTTAAGGGCATTTATGTCATTTTCAGCTACAGTAACGCGCTACAGTTGTCTTCCTTTCTTTTGTTATTTTTGGCTAATTTTTTATTTTTTATTTTTTTGCCTTCCTCCTTGAGACTTTTTTCCGTCCGTTTTTTTCTAAACAATTCAGTATTTTTCTAATATTTTTGAATTTTATAAAAAAATAATTTTAAATTATCATTTTATTTGTTTTATAATTAAATAATTTTAGATATTATGATACATATTATGAATGAAATTTTTTTTAAAAAATAATAATACAGTAGATATCAGATCAATAGATTATAGATATCAGATCAAAAATATAAAAGAAATCATACAATAGAACTAAAACATACTTAACAAGGAAGATCAGATCAGGATTATATAGACATCAGATCAGAGAATACTAGACATCAGATCAACAGACTATAGATATCAGATCAAAAATATAAAAGAAATCATACAATAGAATTAAAACATACTTAACAAGGGAGATCAGATCAGGATTATATAGACATCAGATCGGCGAATACTTGACATCAGATCAACAGACTATAGATATCAGATCAAGAATATAAAAGAAATCATACAATAGAACTAAAACATACTTAACAAGGGATATCAGATCATGATTATATAGACATCAGATCAGCGAATACTTGACATCAGATCAACAGACTATAGATATCAGATCAAGAATATAAAAGAAATCATACAATAGAACTAAAGCATACTTAACAAGGGAGATCACATCAGGATTATATAGACATCAGATCAGAGAATACTTGACATCAGATCTGATGTCAAGTATTCTCTGATGTCAAGTATTCGCCGATCTGATGTCTATATAATCTTGATCTGATCTCCCTTGTTAAGTATGTTTTAATTCTATTGTTTGATTTCTTTTATATTCTTGATCTGATATCTATAGTCTGTTGATCTGATGTCTAGTATTCTCTGATCTGATGTCTATATAATCTTGATCTGATATCCCTTGTTAAGTATGTTTTAGTGCTATTGTATGATTTCTTTTATATTTTTGATCTGATATCTATAATCTGTTGATCTGATATCTACTGTATTATTATTTTTTTTTTTAAATTTCGTTCATAATATGTATCATAATATCTAAAATTATTTAATTATAAAACAAATAAAATGATAATTTAAAAATATTTTTTTATAAAATTCAAAAACATTAAAAAAATACTGAATTGTTTAGAAAAAAACGGACGAAAAAAAGTCTCAAGGAGGAAGGCAAAAATAAAAAATAAAAAAATTAGCCAAAAATAACAAAAGAAAGGAAGACAACTGTAGCGCGTTACTGTAGCGCGCACTGTAGCGCCTTACTGTAGCTGAGAATGACATAAATGCCCCAAAAAAAGGCTCCGTTAAGAGGGTTAACGGCTAATATGGACGGAGTGACCTTTTTTGAAAATAAAATGAAAGTATGATGACCTTAAAATTAGTTTTGAAAGTATGATGACCAAAACTGGAAACTGACCATAGTATGATGATCAATTTTGGAATTTACTCTTGTAGTATTATGATTTTGTATTGCCTAAAGGTTTTGTTTTCGTTTTCTTTGCTTTTTTTTTTTTTTTTTTTTGGGGGGGGGGGGGGGGGGTTTGGGGGGTTTTAAGTGGAAAATAACCAAAATATAGAATAAAGACTTGTAAGTGTTCCTCTAGTAAATTTGGCTCCCTAAATAATCATATAAAATGCTTCCAAACACATTTACAATTTTTACAGACTTCACCAATTGAAGCAAACCTAACCACCACTATTTCAAAAAAAATATTACAAACGAAACTATTTTTCTCGAACAAAAACGGCATATTTTACATTTTACGGTATGAAAGTGCACATACAATAACAGGGAAGAGGTGTTTTTAAGGGACACAAAGAGAAGAAACTAAACCTCTTATCTATAGGAAAAAATGCAATTTTTGTCCAACATATTTGATGAGTTTACTCTTCTGGTCCAACATGTGTAGACTCCCTAAAAATACCTATTACGTTTGAAATTTTACACATTCATAAAAAATAAACATGTTAGACCAAAAATTTGTAAAATTTCAAACGTAATGAGTATTTTTGTTTGAACTAAACATGTTATATCAAAACAGTAAATTCGCCAGACACGTTGCACCAAAATTGCTTTTTTTTTTTTTTTTCCCTCTATTGTTCTGCCTCATGTATCTGAACCTGATTCAACCTACTTAACCATACTGAATGCAATATCATATGAAACAGATCATACCTAACAGGCTTAAAATGCCAATGAAAATGCTTCTGCAACATTTTCACATTGGTTTGCATAATGAGATATTTCTTCAGAGGTATAGCTACAAGAATCTCCTTCAATCTGGGAATGTCCTTCTCAGCAACCATAACAGAGAATGCACTCCAATTCAGCACTTCATTGAATGGAAGTGCAAAGTTATCTGCTATAATGACCGGCACGCATTCGTAGTATATCGCCTCGACGATCCTCGGGCTATTTACTTCATATCCCATGGGGCAAATGCAGTATTTGCTTGACTTCATGTGGTCAGGATAAGACATGAATCTTGAAACTCTGTCAGGTAGAGGACCATAAATCCTCATATCATCATCTTTTTTGTCACCCCAGTACTTGAGCAGTGTGGGGCGGACTCTTCCATGCATGTTTCCAGCGAAAAATGCAAGAATCGGGCGCTGTGACACTCTTTTCCCACCAATGTTCCTGAGAGGCCTCTTGGGATTCTTTATGGTGGTTTCTGGAAGAGAAATATCCTTCCCTGGAATGAAGATTTTCTCAGAGATGTCTGCATTACAAAGAACTTTTATAGTGTTTCTTCTGAGTTCTTGGTGTTCAGTTAAGGTGTAAGGACCCTGGAGAATCAAAAGAGACAGTGCATAATAAGGATCAAGAACTACTCAAGAAACCAAAACAAATTACAACATATAAATGTCAGAGATTGTAGATTTACTTATGTAGCTGCTTAAACCATCACTCAAAACAAGAAGATTTGAGTGAATTATGACCTTAATTTTGACAAACAACAGACATTCTACTGATCAGAGTTGGGCAACTGCAGTGTTTAAGAGACAGAACAATAAACATTTAGACCATAAACACAAAACGATTAGGCCGGTGAGCGCAACAAAGTATTAAGACAGGAGTTCTAATCCAGGGCTGTTGTGTGTGACAATTAAGTCCCAGAAAACAGTCGAAAGGGTTTCAAAAGAGCTCCCAATCTGGAAGTCCATTGCATTACAACACTGTTACCTATTATGCTATAACCAACATTTGACCTAATCAGATATGAGAGGACACTGCAGCGAAATTCCACAATACAAGATTCATATGCATGCTCAAAGAATATGAGGAAAAACTTTTAAGTCCATAGGAAATAAAGATATACAAAATTGTACTACCTTACCCAATCATGGCAAGCAACAAGAAAATGATCTGATCCAAGAGATCGATTCCAGAAAGGATACTTTGCAGCTAGCGTATTTACATAATCCCGCAGAAAGAGTGAGAGTGGTTTGATATTATGGGAATTAGGCACATAAAGAGCTAGCCGCAACTGCCAAGCACTATATGGCAGGTAGAACAAGTGAGCTTTTTCTGGATCCCTCGAAACAAAATGTCTATTTTCCTCCATCAGCCTCAAAAACCACCCTTCTGATGAATAGATGCCTTGTAACTGAGGTTGATGGAAAATAGGTTTTTCACCTTCATTGTAGATGTAAACCTTAAGTATGAGCTCCATCATCTCGTAACTCCTATAATATTTAATGATTTGGTTTTCAAAATCAAATACGTTATACAGCATTCTTACATTCATAAGAAACTCTTCAAAGTATACTGTCTAAATTAGAAAAACATTATCAGTTGTATTAGTGCAAATTTCCCAAGAAAAAGACATGCATGAAGGCACATTATATAAGATCTATCCAACATAATATCTACATTTGCTCATTATATATGCCTATTACACCCTATAACTCCTGATCAATGAGAACCCTTTTACGAAACTAAGAACTGAGCAGGTATCTAAAGCCTTACCTCCTAAAAGTAGATAAATTGTGGAATAAAGGAGCATACAAATCTGGATCATCCTGAACTAGTGGAGAATTCTCAATTTCTCTTTTAGCATATAAAAGCCCCTCATGTGGTGTTAATTTCCATACCCGGTTCTGTAAAATGTGAAAGTTCAGTTCAGGAAGTGTAAGACATTGATAAAAAATTTCAAGAATCGAAGGTGTCATCATCTTTACAAAGGTGGAAACCTTACTAGAACTTCTCTGGACATGTTTGCATAAGAAGGTGGTGAAGGTGGAGTTGTAATTTCATCCACTTCTGCCTCCTCATGCCTCCTGCGTCGTCGCCCTCTTCTTCTCCTTCTTCGAGTAGTTACAACACTATTTCTTTGAGTTCTTGTTGAAGAAACTACTTCTTCGACAACCTTAGGTACTGTCTGATTCAAGTTGGCAGAAAGATCAAGAGAAATATTTACAGGAATCACCTGAGGGGTTGCTAAGTGGCCAGGAGGCGCAAAATGAGTACTCTCAGTCGTCGCCTTATTAATGTTTTTGTAGTTTGAAGATGCAATGTTTGAGGAAGCAACAAAGACAAATTCACTCAGTGGATAAGGAAGCCTAGAAATTTGAACTACAACACTTACTAAGGTAAGCACAGAACTAATCAACAATAATTTCCTCCAATCAATTCTGAATAACAGAATAACTAAGAACTGCCACCATAACTTAGTCATCTCATCATCAAGCAGAACCACCAGCTCATACCATAAAGATCCAAATATTGCAATGAAAATGTTGAAATATAATGACCTAAATAGGTAAACAGTTCAAAAATCCCATCCTAACAGAGATCTGAACAAAGCCATTCCATACATTTCAGTCCAATTATTTGCAACAGTTTATCTCCTGTGCCAAAAATCAAGAACAAGCAGTCAAGTTAATGTCTTATTGAGAGATATCAGATATAACTAAATATGGTGAATGAAAACACAAGTAAACATCCATTAGATCAATCAAAAACAATGTAAGAACCAAGATCAGATCATGACCTGTGAATAACTTGATCATCAGTAATATCCAGTTCCACACCGAAAAGAACACGAATCATATTCTTGACGCTTACAGAATTGCTCAAAGTGCATTGAAATTTACAGCAGAATACATTTAAATGAACAGATTATAAACTTTTGCAGAAGACTATTGAATTTCCAATTTCTGGGATTTCTTTTCTTTCCTTATTGAAGTTGACTTATCTGTTCCTCACATCAATGGAGCCTAACATGAAAGCTACCCACAAACTTCTCCGGGTCAGCCCTTTTATGCATGCGGAAAAGAGTAATCAATATGGTTCAATGGCTGAACAAAAAGCAGAAACAGATAGTGGAATTTTCAATGATAACAAAGAGAAATTCCTAACTTCTTCTCTGAAGTAAGGCCAAACCCAAACCACAAGTCTCCTCCACTATACAAACATCCAATAATCGCTCAAGTCAATATACATACCTTAGAACATGCAGCAATTTCCTATTCATAATTGCACTATCAAGCTAATTATGTCAAGAAATGAAAAGGGATTCCACTAAAATAACTAATACAGAGATTTCTTCAACAAACGGGATAATGAAATGATGAAGAAAGCTATAATAATATTCCTTTTTTTTTTTTTTGCCGTATAATAATTACTAACGAAGCAGAGTATTCAGGAAGAAATGGTTTCATAAGTAAACATTAAACTGCCAAGCCCTCCTTAAATACTGCTAAACAATATTACCCAGATTCCAAATCAATCAACCATAGGGAGGCCGTAGAGGACAAAAAGATTTTCAAATTTTAATATAAAACCCACTTCTTCAACCTTTTCAGCAACAGAACATTTATAAGGAATCGTCAACATAGACAGAAACCCACCAAAAAAAATGTAAAAGAACAAATAAATATCCCCAATTACAGAGAGTACTGTAATCTGGTGATTGAACTTTGTCAATATTAACAAAAAACTGCCACCAAAACCTGACAGAACTGCGACAAAAAAAAAAAAAAAAAGAGAACGAACACGGGCATATATTCATTCTTTGGATACCCATTTCAGAAAACAGGAAGCAAATGGGATCGAAAATTCTGATAAGATGAATGTAACTAAAACAGGGACGCATGCAGGGATGATGCATATATGTGGAAATGATCATTGCAGAAGATCACAACACTGAATTACGCATACCTTCAAAGAATTAACGGGGATTTGTGAAAATTAGGAGAGAAAAAGGGATGAAATGACAAGAAAATATTTTTAAAATGAAGGAAAGAAATTTGTTGGGGAAAAAAAGGAAAGGTGGAGGGAAATGGAAAGTTGGAAAACAGGGGTGATAAGTTCTGACACGGAAGAACGCCGCCGGCTTTTCTTTTCCGTTATCATATATTGGAGCCTTTTTTTTTTTTTTTTTTTGGAGTCATCTTAGTCTGAGAATCTTTATTTTTTAATATAAATTTTACCTTAAAAATAAAATAATTGTAATATAAGCTTAAATATCGTTATTTTTTTATTTATTGCTTTTGAATTATATATCATCCCATCTGAACGCATTGGTTATTTTTAATTAAAAAATAATAAAAACATTTTAATTAAAAAATAGACGATATTTAATAAAATATAAGTTGTATTTTTAATACTATTAATAGACATACCTTGTATTTATTCTGAGCTATTATATTATTATATATAACTAATTATATATGGTTAATATTTAATCATTTATCATTAAAAATTATTTTATATCTATCATTTTTATCACCTATAAACTACCATCATAAATAAAACTCACATAACAGATTTTTTTTCAATCTACGAAATAGTATATATAAAACGAAAATTACAATTTTAACTATCACATAGGATTAAATTTCGCTTTTGATCCAATATATTTATACCTCAAAAAGTACTGATTACGTTTGAAATTTTAAACACTTTTTATATATTAAAAGTGTTTTATATAAAAAGTGTTTAAAATTTCAAACGTAATAAATAATTTTTTGGATGTTTCGGTCTAAGAAAGAAGAAAAAGAGGTCAAGATTATCTACCATTTTTTGATTTTCATTGAAAGGATCGTCATTATCATTATTGCCCACCGTAATTGAAAAAGCAAAAAACATTTCATAAGGAAATCTAGTTCCGTTGCTGCCTTACTTTTACCTTTTTTTTATTGTTGATATTGCAAAATTTTCGTCAATCTACTGATTTTCGTCAATCTGCTAACAAAAAATGGAATTTTGTTATAGGTACGTAACGGACCAAAATTGCAATTTTTCCTATAAAAAACTTATCATAACATCCAAATCATGGTTTAGCTATGCATGATTGCACATGAAATTGTTGAGACATAATTAAGTTAAGATTAATAATTGGAAATCATTTTGTGGGATTGAGTAGAAATTAGGGATTCTTGAAGTTTTGATGGCAGAAATTGAACCCTAGATTATGGGATGGGATGCCAACTGGAATGGCTGATTAAAGAAGGGGATTGATAGAAACATCTTTGCTTTTTTTTTGGTTTGAGAATCAATTTTCAAAATTTTGTGGCTGTGATTAGGTTGATACTTGATTAGTATTGATGATGATGGTGAGGTTGATTGGCATTAACTAAATTTCAAGTGTGATTAGTTATAACTTATATTATTATTACTTTTTAAAAAGTGTGATTAGTTATATGTCATGTCTCATGCTTATTTATTTATTTATTTTTGGGTACAAAGGACAAATCAAAGCCTAAGTGTTGTTAGCTAAATTGAATGGGTCATTTTCTCCTTATTTTATTATCAGAAACATGTTACATTATTTTATGCGAATATTGATTGAATCTGGTAAAGTCTTCACTATTAAAATTCATTTTGGCCAAATGATCAGCTAAGTGATTGGCTTAGTTGTAATAATGAATTAGTCATAGGTTTTGAAATCCCGCTAATAAATTTTAAATTGATAAAATAAGATTGACATTGCGATGTTTATGAGAGTCCGTATAGATGGCATGATTGACTTGCATGGAATCCGATTTAAGAATAACTTGTTTCTAATTTTTAGCTCGAGCCCTTCAGTTATTATTCTTAATTCAGTATGTAGAGGCTCTACTTTTCCAATATTATAAATGACAAGAGGGTTGTAACTCAATGGGAGTGACAAGTACTCCTCACTTAACACAATAGGTGTTGAATTCGAGTCACGTTGTATTAAAAACAATAAC
This sequence comes from Knoxia roxburghii, assembly GCA_030378225.1. Taxonomy (NCBI): domain Eukaryota; kingdom Viridiplantae; phylum Streptophyta; class Magnoliopsida; order Gentianales; family Rubiaceae; genus Knoxia; species Knoxia roxburghii. The sequence continues at coordinate 40,371,259 of CM059423.1, forward strand.
TTTCTCATCTCTTGCTGCTTGCTTTTTCACTTGTTCGCAAGAGGGCACCATCCACGTTAAGTTTGATCTAATCTGAAAGAAGATTTGACCATCCAATTTTAGAATAATCAGAAGAATTGACCATCCAATTATTACGATTTTAGAATAATTATTCTTATTTTAGGTCATGTTTTGGTGTAATATGCTCATCTTCTATATCATAAAATATTTTTTGTATCCCATAAAAACACATCTTATTTGATGGGATGGGACAAAAATAATATTGATTTATCATGTATATGAATTTATATCGACTAAATTTAAAAAATGTTTTTATTTTCTTATATTTTTAGATTATTAATAAATATTTTTAAGACAGTAGTAATTAAATCATATCGTTTAAGATGTTTAATGTGGTATTTTATAAGAAATAAATAAGAATATTAAGATTTTGTAGTTTAATTTTCTGCTTTAGCTTGTCCGACTAAAACCTTAATATTTCCAAACGGATATGGTTAAAAACTAAATGTGAGATGACGGCTGGGGGTTGGGTGGAACATTCCAAAGTAGTCATTGTCGGTGAAGTCTTCTTTGACAACCAGGATTGCAAAAACAAGCCAGCAAACGTGAATGGCCGGCATTCAATTATTTTATTTTCTACTTCAATTTTTTTACTTTTTCTATGTCATAATAATTTTTTTATTTTTTTATTTCTGAAATTTCCTTATTTGTTATTTTCTGCTTTAGGTTTAAAGTGGGTTGTCCTAAGTTAAAATTCATTTGATTTAGTTAAATTTTATCTGTTGTACCAATTAAAATTGAAATTAGAATACGCAGACGAAATTGACAGTTTTTTAACTTTATATACGAAATTAAACCATTCCCATATGTATAATGTCTTGGGTAATATTCATTTGTTTTATTTATCTTTTTTTTCTATTCAAAATACTCATTTTTTAAAAATAATAAGAACATGATAAAAAATAAAATAATAATTCAAAGAGCCATAAGTAGGAAGAAAAAAAAAAAAAAAAAAGACAATGTTTATGTTATCTACTCAATTAGCCGCCTCTCACAAAATCATCCTCCACCCAAAATTAAAAAAAAAATGTCCTAATTCATCACATTCTGAAATCACCTTTTAACTTTGCGATGATCATCTCCCCTAAATAAATATTAAAACTCAAACTATTATCGAAAACAAGTTACAACTCATTCCCTAGATCTGAATTCATCGCTAATATTCGCTAATTTGAGAATGATTGATGTGACTAGAGAGTTTAAAGTAATCTATCTAGTTTAGCACTCGCAAAAAATTTTATCTCCGATATTGAGTATTCTTGTGTATAACTAAGTACTCATGAAAATTAATGAGAAGATTTATATTTTGAATAAAGATCAATTTATACTTGTAGTAGTAAAAACAGATTACTAATTAAGTAGGTAGTCGAAGAACAATTAAATTAAACAAGTAGAAACTTATACTTTGCAGCTAAAAAATACGTCAAACGGAATAATATATGTGTATATACGTTGAGTTTTTCTTGGTAATTATTATTTTTCTCATAAACCTACCGGAAGATAGTCACATGTCACCAACAAACAATTAAATACTCACTTTAAATTATTCATATCGTATTATATTTTTTGATGATCAAAATTATACTTTAAACAAAAATTGAAACCAAATTGATAACTTCTGTTCTAGAGTTGAAATCGCGTAACAGACTTTCAAGAAGCATAACCACAATCGTGTCTAACAATTCAATTATGATTCTTAATTTTTTAGAATCAAAATCATAATTGAGGGTTCATTTATAATTTGCAAAGGCGAGAAACAATTTGCATACATTATCCGAGCAAGAGGGAGAAATAAAACAAAAATTGAATGTTTCCATGTTCTGGACCAATCGCAGAAAGGGAGACACACAGCCCAATCCGTAAACTTTAAAAGCCCAGACAGAAGAGAAGGTTAGACGAACAATTGGGCCGAATCCATTTTGCCATTCCAAACTCCAAAGTCCAAACATTTCTGCCTCTGCAGAAATAGAACAAACAGATAAATCCACGTGTGCAGAAACATTAACCTATAAGAAATTGCCACCTCATTTTATTTGACGTGCAATTTTTGTGATAAACCGGCCGGTTCAAAACAGCAACGTCGATTTAATTAACGTAGTAAAGGGCTATAAAATCAAAGTTAAAATTTTCCAGTTTTAGAAACAAGAGTTAAAACCCAAAAAATAAAAAAATTGAAAAAAAAGTCGTGAGGGGGACCTATTCTTATAAACCTCTACAGAAATCAAGGTCCCAAAAAAATTTTCCAAGGAATTTCTACAGAAAAAATTGAATAACAGAGGCGATCTGATGAAATTCCCAAGCTTTGAATCTGATCTTTATCTGTAAGCACAGCTCTAATGGTGTCTTGAAGCTGTGCTTGTTTCGATCTCTGTTCTTGTAAAAGATAAAATTTGCCGCGTCTCAGTTTCTGTCGCCATGGCTGCCCCATTCTTTTCAACCCCTTTTCAGCCTTTTGTCTATCAGGTACTCATTCTGTGGAGGTGTAAAAAATTCAATTTTGATGTTTTTGGGATTCTAATTTTTAGTTCTTGTTTACGATTTCATTTATTGTAATCTGAAAAATGCCGGCTTTTCAGTTTAGGAATACTTTGGAACTCAAATAATGTCTGCAAATAGGAATGTAATTGAGAAGAGTTTTCATTGAGTAAAGGTTGGTGTTTGGGGAGAGGGGTGTGGATTGAGGTTTAGTGTTGTTCATTGTTTATGCTAGATTTTGAATTGTGGTAATTTGGGACTTAAAGGGCATGTTAGCGTTTCTCTTTTATTACTTTGTGGAAAATCATTTGATGGGCTAAGTTGTATGTAGTTAATTTTAGTTGATCAATTGGGTTTTACATCTGGGATGTGATATAATCACAAAATTTATTGATTAGCTTATTTTGCCCCTTTTTCCATGAATGGAGGAGGTATAGCTTAGGTGCCTGGAGTGATACTCCATGGGATTGTAATAAGTATAAAAGGGTCTTCTTGGTGGGATTGTAATAAATAGAAATCGAGAAATGGTAATAATCAATTTGACGATGTTTATAGTATTTTCGGTAGTAAGCTATTGGTGAAGATGCTAAAGCTTCTAGCTAAATATTTGTATACTTTATAAACTACCAGAAGGAAGATCAATGTAGTTTGAAATCAAGCAGTTTATGAAAAAACTTTACAGGGTTCAGTATGTTTTCTCATTGTTTCTTTGTCCAATGTGAAAATCTATCGGGAAAATGAAAAAAATCAGATTTGGCTCAATCAGAGCCAATAAAGTGTAAAATTTGTCCAACTGATGAAGTAACTATTTTACAGAGTCCTCAGGATGCTGTAACTCCTTTTCAAATTTTAGGTGGTGAAGCTCAGATAGTTCAGGTACCCTTTTTTTTTTTTTTTTTTTTTTTTTGTGGTTTGGTTGCCAAAAAATCTGTATGTTGGGCATCTTCATTCTTTGTCAACTTGTTACTGCATGAATTCTGTTTCGTGAATTGAGTTTTACTCCCTTTATTTATCCTTTCTGTTGATTTGTAGATCATGCTGAAGCCTGGAGAAAGAATTGCAGCAAAGCCTGGTAAATTGCTACTTTATTTTTTATGAGTTCCACTTCTATTAAAATAATTTGAATCTGGCTGAAACATTCAAATGATTGGTTCTGCTGAGTAATTAACCATGGATTTTATGTTTTGTCCTGTGATGGTGGGATGAGAGTCCTAAAAATGTCACTCTTATGAGTCCAATTATGATGCTTTCCACTGATATGAAATATGCATGTCAATCCAAATACTTGGGGAACTCTTTTTAACATTCCAATTCTATTTAGCAGTCAGGATTTCCATGTGTACTTAACAGGTAAAAGTAACATGGATGCCGTTGGTTTGACATTTCCTTTTTTAAATTTTGTTTTATTTTCAGAAGTTTCTTCCTTATCTGTTTCTGAAATGTATCGATGTTTTGTTGGGATAGTATGTTATATAATTCATTTCTCGAACCACTGCAGTTAGAAAAGTGAGGATGTTGTTATGTTTACAGGTTCAATGTGCTACATGTCCGGATCCATCCAAATGGATAATATTTATGCACCAGAAAATGAAGCTGGTGTATGGCAGTGGCTTTTCGGGAAGACTGTGACCAACATAGTTCTACACAATACCGGTTCAACGGATGGGTTTGTGGGCATTGCTGCTCCATCATTAGCAAGAATTCTCCCAGTTAGCATCATCTTCAACTTTGACTTAATTGGTTTTTAACTTTTTATAGCTCTTGAATTTTGGCTATTCCTTCAATTGCTTTTGTTGTTTTCTTGTATTGAATGAAAAATGATTCAGATATGTTCTCTACAGCTTTGACTCTGATTTCTTTTGCAGATTGATTTAGCTATTCTTGGTGGTGAAATGCTTTGCCAGGTAGAAACAGTTTGATGATTTTTGTCCCCTTTGCTGATATGTTGTCCAAGTTTTCTTTTCAATGCTTAAGTTTCTTTTGTGTCTTCTTTGTCCATTTGAATGGATTGAGTTAGATTGCGTTGTTGTCATTGTAGCCAGATGCATTTCTTTGTTCGATTAGTGATGTGAAAGTCAATAATACCTTGGACCAAAGACCTCGCAATATTGTCACCAGCGTGGAGGTAAAGATAGAAGACTAGTTTTGCAGTTTTTGTGCTGAATTTAGTCCACTGACTTTCAACCTAACCAGGCAGTCAAGATAATGTTTAATGCTTTTCACTTTGTGATATACTCAGGGATTCTTGAGGCAGAAGATATCAGGCCAAGGGCTTGCATTTGTAGTTGGTGGTGGTTCTGGTATGCATACCTGACATCCTTTAATTATTACAAATTCCTACATCATATGCTTCTCAAGGAATTGCGTGTGGATTAGATTCTGATATGATGTTAAAAGATTTTTTGCTAGCAATTAGAATCCCTGGCCTGAAGTGTCTACTCGGTAAAAGTGTCACATATTCCTGTTGGACATATATTTTGAAGATTCTAGTGGATGCTTTTTCATCCATATAATCAGTTTTTTTACTAACTTCACTGCTTTGACAATTTATATTATTTAATGTACCTTCTTTTCTTATATGCCTTCCTCTTTTTTCTTCTTGTGCTTTCCTAGTTGTACAGAAAAATCTTGAAGTGGGAGAAGTACTAATTGTTGACATGCCGAGCATTGTTGCATTGTCATCTACAATAAATGTGCAAGTTAAATATAATGGTCCTGTGAGAAGAGTTGTATTTGGGGTATGTTTTTCGAGTTCTATTTTTTTTTTTTTTTTCCTTGCTGCTATTTATCTACACCTTTGTTCTTGTCGGCATAATGCAATTGTTTATCGCAGTATTCACTTGATCATCTTAAGCTAAGATTCCACTATTACTAGTTCATTGGAAACTCCATCCAACCGTTCTTTCTTAACATTGAAATGGATTTTTATGCACGCAGCATAATGCAATTGTTTACGGCAGTATTTCACTTTGTGTTTTGACTCTTGTTTTTGGATCAAGGTAGTGTTAACTGATTAAGTTTTCTCTGCAGGGTGACAATCTAGTCACTGCAGTTCTCACTGGCCCTGGAATAGTTTTCATTCAAAGTATGCCTTTCCATCGACTTTCCCAGCGTATTGCTCGGTAACGATCTATCCTAGACATTCCATCTGCACTGCACTATGCTTCATTCTTTTTTCCTAGGTTTGACAACCAGGAGTTGCCCCATTTTTGCAGGGCGGTAACATCTCCAAACATGAGAGACAATCCAAAGTTCTTCATTCAGATAGCGATTTTCTTCTTTCTAGCTTATGTTGTAGTTGTGTCATCATTAATCTTGACCGACATATAGCTGTTTCGTCGTTCGCCATCATTTCGTTCTTTTGGTTACCAGTCTTGTTAGCTCTAGTTTAGGTTTTACCAATATAGGAAGCGACAAGTACAAATGAAGGTTCACATTAGTTTGAGGAGAGTGAATGTACTATTATGTTTTGGAAGTGTGTATAGACTATAGACAGCTAAAATCTCTCTCATTTCTGAGCATTATTCAATCGAAATTATGGAGGAATTCCTTGTTATTTAGCACTGTCTTTTTCTGTGTGATTTGGAATTGAGCAAGTTTTTCCCTCAAAGTTGTTTGCCTTTCCTTTAAATTGATGTGCACAGTGTACCTTAAAAGAAATGGTATCAGTGGATTGTTTTTTGAAGATATCATGAAGGCTTTGTTTTTGCATTTGTGTTTGTTGTGTTTTAACTACCTCTGGAAGATGGTATTGTTCCTGAAACGATGGCAGCAATGGAGGAGCAAGGGAGAGCCAAGAAGCCCTAGGTTGGGTTTCATTGGCGAAAGGATAAGGGCAAAACTTTTATCACCACCAGAGTAATTTGAGTTCTAGGTGCATTTGGCTGAAGTTTGGGGATGGGAATTAGGAGTGGGCATCGGCCGGTTTGGCAAACTTGGGCCTTTATCGGACAAATCAAACCAATACGTAGATTCTGATAAAATTTAATTTGAGGTATGAATTTTTAAGTCTGAATTTATTAAGATATATCCGTTTGATAAAATTAAAAAATATGTCTGAATTTGAAATCTGACGAAATATGGATTATAAAATTATTTATAAAATTAGATATATTTAAATTTTAAATTAAATTACTTTATTTAAAAAAATATTAAACACATATTTTTTAATATATAATATAATTATTAAGATGCATAATTTTTTATTTAATAATATGAAATTCTACTAATAAAAATTTTTTTAAAACTTTTAATAAGAAATTAGAATGTCATTATTACTTTAAAATTAAAATATTAATTAAATAAATATCATATATTAGTTAAAATTATAAAAAAATTCACGTCATAAATATATTTTTTATTTATTTAAATGATAAAATATTTTTTTAAAAATATTTATTAAAATAAATTTATTTAAAGAAAAAACCTAAAAAGAATTATAAATATTAAAAATAAGAAAAAATTTACACAGCAATAAATAATTGATAAATCACTTATTTTCATGTTAACAATTGTACTTACATTTCAGACTCAATTAATCTTTTAAAATTTTGAATTATAATTATCGAACGTACTTAATTATTAAGTATTTAATTAAAAAATTTTTAATTCATTAAATCATAAACAAGTTGAACTATCAAACGTACTTAATCAAATAAACACTTAATCATGTTGAATTGGTTTATAAAACAGAGGCTTACATTTTTTATCGGTTTTTGACTCCTGTTTTACATTGTACTTTCTCACCTAATAATTGAATGTATTTATTTATCAGTTATATTTTAGGATAATTTACTAGTAAATTTTATATTATTGGGAGATAGGCGATTATTTAGTGTAACAATTGCCTTTTAATAAATGATATAATTTAAATAACATACTAATAAAAAATTAGAACGTCATAATTTTACTACTCTATTAGTTTAATTAGTTTATAAAATTAAAAATAAAATAAGAGTGCCTCAAGGAACAATTTTTTTTTTTTGGTTTTTCGGCGGTGAAGGAAAAGCATAGCTAGAATATTAAATTAATCCTATTCTCACCTAAATTAGGTAATTGAATTTCAAGTCCAAATCGGATTTGAATAAAAATAAAATCTTTATAAATACTCTTTGTCTCAATCCACATGTCATTAATTATTTAGAGCAATAGTTCTTACTCAAATTAATTTTGTTAATTTGGTTTTGTTTTCTTAGATCACTATCAGAGCGTTATGGAAGAAAAAACAACACCATTGAAAGATCAACATAAAGTGATAAATCAAAGTAATGGATGTTCTTCTATTCCTCCCAATTCACAACTTTACCCTTGGCTAGTGTTTCACCATGGGAAATCATCAAAAGTCCAAGTTTTTTATGATATACTATAAAATCGTGTTGGAAGTAAAGGGTGTGAATGAGAGGGTTTTATGGAAAAATAATCAAGCTAAGGGATTTAATGAATCCCACATTGGAAAGGTGAGGAAAAGAGAAGCACTTTATAAGCATTGTCTTGTAAAGTGAGCTTTGAATTCCTACACTACTTTATACATCGTACATCTCGCTCGCGTGCGTGCACGCAGGGGGTGCAATCGAGGGACTAAAATAGCTTGACTTGTGTGCGAGCGCTTGCGGACACGAATGTCGGACCGCTCGTAGGCTTAAACAGCACTTCTTCAGCCTCCAAGAACACACAACAAACAGAATTCGGACCGCTCGTTTTTGTGCTAAACTGAGTTTACGGTTCCATTGTATTCTGGGAGGTAATTGCCCATGTATTCTCTAAGCACTAAATGTCGGACCGCTCGTAGGCTTAAACAGCACTTCTTCAGCCTCCAGCCTATAAATAAAGCACTTCTTCAGCCTCCAAGAACACACAACAAACAGAATTCTTCTTGCTTCCTTCTTTCAAGAAATTCTGCTATTCCTTCTTTCTAGAAAACCTTTCTCTCTCTACGAATTTTTCCTTAAGCCTTCCCAGAAATCTTCTTAAGTGTTCGACGACTGTTTTAATTCATTGGTAAGCCAATTTTTGTGCTAAACTGAGTTTACGGTTCCATTGTATTCTGGGAGGTAATTGCCCACGTATTCTCTAAGCACTAAATGTCGGACCGCTCGTAGGCTTAAACAACACTTCTTCAGCCTTCAGCCTATAAATAAAGCACTTCTTCAGCCTCCAAGAACACACAACAAACAGAATTCTTCTTGCTTCCTTCTTTCAAGAAATTCTGCTATTCCTTCTTTCTAGAAAACCTTTCTCTCTCTACGAATTTTTCCTTAAGCCTTCCCAGAAATCTTCTTAAGTGTTCGACGACTGTTTTAATTCATTGGTAATCCAGTTTTTGTGCTAAACTGAGTTTACGGTTCCATTGTATTCTGGGAGGTAATTGCCCACGTATTCTCTAAGCACTAAATGTCGGACCGCTCGTAGGCTTAAACAGCACTTCTTCAGCCTCCAGCCTATAAATAAAGCACTTCTTCAGCCTCCAAGAACACACAACAAACAGAATTCTTCTTGCTTCCTTCTTTCAAGAAATTCTGCTATTCATTCTCTCTAGAAAACCTTTCTCTCTCTACGAATTTTTCCTTAAGCCTTCCCAGAAATCTTCTTAAGTGTTCGACGACTGTTTTAATTCATTGGTAAGCCAGTTTTTGTGCTAAACTGAGTTTACGGTTCCATTGTATTCTGGGAGGTAATTGCCCACGTATTCTCTAAGCACTAAATAGAGAGGGCAAATTTATATTAAGGAAATTGTGCTTGCACAAGCCTTGGAATTTCCTACTAGTTACCCTCATTTTTTTTTTCAACAAATCGATATTATATGAGAAAAATATTATCTTTAACGGATAGTCGAACGAGGTTATTTTTCGACTAGTTGTGAAGGATGAATGATGGTGTTTGAGAAGGACCAAAATGATGAGAATAATACTCCCAATTGTTACCTATGCAACATCTTCTCCCTCGAAGAAGAAAACATCCAGTTGCTATCTTTGATCCCCAATTTTGAGCCTCAGTTCTGCATTCTCTCCTCTCCACCCATCGATCCCAGTCGTATTCTTGCATTCTTTGAAAAATCCAATGGTGGGGTAATGTTTTGACATCCAGGTAGAAGAGATTGGACACTCTCGGACATTGGTGAAATAATAGTTTCAGCCACGATTTATGAAGAGAAGATTTACTACTCTGTGCTTGTAAATTCTACGGTTGATTTTGCAACTCTAGATTTGGTGGGCGAAGGAGAAGCAGAAAGGAATTGAGAAGACTAAGAACATGGCACATACCAGAATCTTTCCAAATTGGCTACGCAAGATGTGTGGCTAAATTGATTGAATCATGCGGAAAAATCTACTGTGTTTAGGTTATATTTAGAGGAGAGTGGTTTATAAAAAGGATTAAATATATAGATGTGTTTAAATTTAAAAAGATTACTACATAATGGATTCCCGTCGATGATATTGGTGATCGGGTATTCTTCCTAAAGTGCAATATTCAGGATAATAACCAGGTTTCTTGCTCGGTTAGCTGGTCAGCTTCAATTATCAAGAGAAATTCAATTTATATTATATTAAAAGGGGATAAGAAAATTCACGAGTACAATGTTGGAAACAAGGGTCTTACACATTATCTTCCTTGCCCAGATGTGGTCAATCATTTCTTCGACGTCTGCTGGGTATAGTTAAACTACATTGTCAAACTATTAATTTCAAATTTAATTAAAAATATTCAATTTAATTGATCCTCAATATTACTATAAAATATTTCATTCCCTCACCTCATTAAAACAATTAAACTCTTCAAAATTCCTATAAAATATTTCATGCGCTAATCTTATTAAAACAATTAAACTCTAGTCTAATTAAATTAATTAAATCCATACATGTTATAATTATATTATTCAAAATTTACAACCTAATATAGTTAAAATAGATGAATCCTAACTTAGTAGGTTCGAATTTAATCTTTTTAGTTAAATTAGCACGTTTTAAAACCTGAATTCTGACACCAATGGATTTGAGAATTGTGAAACGAACGGCAATTCTAAGATTTTCCTAGTGCATAGAATCATTTCACCATTGATTATAATAAAAGGATATGAATGAATTTGGATGATTTAAGAAATTACTACTCTTCTAATTAATTTCTTTTACCTCGAATCATATCCTTTGACTTTAGACTTATTTGCATTGAACCGAACTGAACCACGCAGTTCAATTCAGTTCAGTTCAGTCAACTCTATGTTCGGTTCGGTTATCGGTTCAAGCGCGGTTACCCTCGATTATTCGTTTTAGATAGTTCGATTAGTACGGTTTACCAGTTTGGATCGATTTAAATTGGTTAGCCCCGTTCAACTTTTTTTTTCTAAATTTTAATTTGAATTTCAAACTTTCTTTTTCATTTATTTTGATTTAATAATATTATTATTTTCATATTTGCACTATTTTAATTTATAGAGACACGTTTTAAGGATTCAGTTCGGTTCGATTGGTAAGAACTCTAGGTGCGGTTCGGTTTTAATTTGTGCACGATTACCCCTAATGGAGAGCTCAATTTGTTTCGGTTCATACGGTTCACCAATTTGGGAAGAGTTAAGTCGGTTCAACTCAGAATGGCTCTTTTTTTTTTTTTTTTTAATTTGAAACTTTCTTTTCATTCATTTTTTTACAAATACTATCATTGTTTTTATATTTACACTATTTTCAACCAAAACGACTTATTTTAACCAATGTTTTCAAATTTGGACTGAACCAGTTGGTCGAGTGGGTTGAACCAATAACGGTGATCGGTCAAAATGCGACTCAATCGTTGTATAATTAAATATCAAATACAACTCTAAAAAAATTTAAATAGATAAATTTGGATAAAAATATATTTAATCTCGTCCGATCAATTTTAACATATGAGTGTCTTTTTTTTTTTTTTAATTCTGTAATGCCACCAATTTTTAATTTTTTTTGCTTTCCATTGACTATGTATTTATATTTCTTATATTTCAATAAATTATTTTGTTACATATTTTAAATAATTTTATTTCATTTTATGATAAAAAGATAGATTATAATTTTTTTTGGTACAAGATAGATTATAATTTAATAATTAATAATCTACTGTATAATTTTTTTATAATTAAAATATTTTTATTAATTCTAAATATTTAAGTTTCATTAGCTTTGTTAATGATCATGGCTAAAAATAATTTCTTAATTATTTAAATTTTTAAATAAAGAAATTCATATTATTAAAATTTAAATACATAATAATATACTTGGGTTTTGGCGATTAGTGAAATTGGAAACTATTTCAATTTTAGTTTCGGATTGATTATTATTTAGATTTTGGTTTAGTTCGATTCGATTAGTTAAATTAGAACCTCTTACTTCGATTTTAGTTCGATTTGATTATTAGTTCGATTTCGATTTGATTCGGTTAAATTTGTCTTTAGTTTGATTATCATTTTGTCTTTGGTTGAATCAATTCCGCGATTCGAACGAATTTTTAGAAAAATCATAAGGGGACAACAATTGCAATATTGATACATTCATGTTTAAAAACAAGTATTTGTAAAGAAATAAAATGTTAAAAATCAAATTCATGTAAAACTTGTCTTGAAGACTACTCATGATTTCAAACGCTCCAACCTAGATAATTTTAAATGCATGATTTAACCTACTCATCTAATCCTATTTGCATGAATATCAAGGTTAAATATAGTCACGGACTCACAATGCAACCTCACTACCAAGGAATTAAATATAGTCTCTCATTTAATATTGTTTTTTGCCTTGAGTCCAATGAGAGGTCAAAGAAACGTTGAAATGTAATTTTCAAGATGCGGCGATTGTTTTCTTACTTGAGGAGAACTAGATAACCATAGGAGACATGATGTATGTTCATCTCCGTTAAATTTTTTTAAAAAAATAAATTGTATTTATTATTATTATTATTATTATGTACATATTGTAATCATTATTTTATATTGTATAAAAGGATTGTTAAAAGGGCAAAATGAAGGCAAAATAAGAAAATAATGAAGGAGAGAAAGCAGGAAACACTGAAGCTGCCAAGTGACTAGGGAGGCTTTATTCTTCCTCATGAATAAATGGAATCCTCCGCCCACTCCCAATTTCAATAAAATATTGTAATAATTTTAGGATTTTCATGTGGAATGTTCTATGGAATAATATAATATTTTATTTTAAGTATTTTGCGTAATAAGATTTAAGTTTTTTCTTTCTTTAAATTTTGTTGGAGAAAAATATGCGGTTGAATTGATTTTTTAATTTGAGAGACATTTGTTTGTCATATGAAAAAATGCAGTCATCTAGTTTTGTGGGTTTGAAAATGAGAATTGACAAACTCGAAATCATAAAACTTGAATACTAAATCAGTGTTTGGGTGCAAATTTTAGAGTTTTAGAATGAGAATTGGTACGAAACTCAAAATCTTATCAAACTCGAATATTCAATTAGTGTTTGATTACAAATTTTAAGGGTTTCAAAATAAAAATTGTCAAAAATTCAAAATCTCATAAACTCAAAATCTAAATCTAGTACTTGGAAGTTTTCGGGAGGAGGAATGGATTAAGGGCTTAGTTGTGATATTTGATCCAAAGCAAAGAATATTGCATTATTAGAGGATCAATTCGGTAAATAGTAGATAAGTACCTAATTTACCACTAGTTTCTTTGATTTTGTGAAAACAACTTTTTTGGCTTATAACCAACGCATAAAGTATATTGTTTAATAAATAAATAAAATTATATTTTATCTAAATAAATTTTTTTATAATGATCAAAGAGAGTATTTTCTTTAATAATCTAAGCTTTTTTTAGTATTCTTAAAATTGGATTTTAAATATTATATATTTTCTCTTTTTCAATAAAAAATATTTTAAAAATTTTAGTAAAAATAATCTCAAAATGCTCCCATCCAGAAGGTTCAAAATAAAAAAGATACTTAAAATATTTTTTGAAAATATTAGAAAAAAAATTCTAAAATATTTTTTTATTATGAAATGAAATGCCGAGTACCGTATATAAAAAAATAAAAATATATTATTTTGTGGGAACTCGATTATTATTATTATTTTTCTGACAACAATATCTATAAACTTCCTAAGCCCGCCCGCCCTTCTCAATTTTTCCATCGAAAGAAAATCAGTTTATTATCAGAGAAACTTTCTTTTCACGTATGGGCTTCTCTTTTCTCTCTCTATAACATCATCTTCCAAGGCCTAGCCCTAATTCCGATTTACCGGACGAGATTCGCCGGATTTTGCCATCTATGTGCTTCAATTTCTCCGTCGATATTGTTCGTTGTAAATAAAATAGATTAGATTATCAAGAAATATCTGAGATTGCTTTGTTTCTGGCTCTCAAACGGCGAAACCGATTGGAAGAATCGGAGGATTCGTTGATTCGATATTTTGTGGCCGTTCGGTTGAAGACGCGGACTGAAGCTGCACCGGCGTTCGCGGCGTGACGAGGGAGGCTGGCTTGTAATCTTAACCATCGATCTGGGAGGTTTTATTTTGTAACAGATTGATCGCTGGTGGGAAACTCGATTGTCGCATCGGAGGCGAAATCTACGACTTCGGAATTGAAGAATTTGTTGATCGGTTCTTCTGTGGTGGCAGAATCTTCATCAATTTGTTCAACTGTTGAAGAGAAATTGGTTTGATCTTTCCTTGGATTGTTGAAGAGAAGAAAAGAAAAGAAAAAAAAAAAAGCATAGATATTTTTCTTTGAATTTTGTACTGTTAGTATCTTGTTTGAGTGCAATATCAGGCCATACAATAAAATTTTTTTGGAGGCCTTTATTTGTTGTTAACCATTGATTTCTTTCGGAAAGGAAAAAAAGAGAAAATTTTTAAAGATAAGTATTGAAAGCAAATATGGCTGTTCATTTTCAGTTTAAAAGTTCGACAGTTAAGGAATCAATACCAATTGATGGGCACTTTATAACAGTTGGGAATTTGAAAGAAAAAATTATTGAATCCAAGCAGTTGAGAAGGGGTAATTTTGACCTCGTCGTCACCAACTCTCAGACTAAGGAAGGTTGGTTTGACTTCATATTGTCAACCTTTTATCTGTTTTGAATGAATGAGGTGCAATGTGTAGTTTTGATCCTCAGCCCAGTTTTGCAGTTCTGTATAAAAGCCAGTGTCTCAGTTTTGTATAAGAGCCAGTGTGACCTTATGAAACAGCAGTGTTTTGTAAAAGTTTTGATCCTGGAAATAGTTTGAATGCTCAAATGAAATCTTGTTATATTAGTGTATTAATATGTGGTTACTTTTTTTTGGTAGCAATTTCTATTTTCAGATGTGTTCTCAATCTTTTATGATTGCTTAGGAAGATACTACATATTTGTGTAAGATGTATTGAATCAATGTTAAGAGTTCCAACACTTAAAACCAAGTAAAAGAGAATCTTACAGCTTATAACAAGAGCATGTAGAGATCAACTTCTGCTAGTCATCATGGATGTGTGTCTAGTTACTTGTTTAGCGAGTACATTGTATTTGAGTGTGTTTTTCATTATCCTTTGAAGATGAGGGGAAAATCCCCCTCAGCTATTCCGATAAACCGAATAGCGAATGGTTGTTTTCAAATGGGGGGATAAACTGATAAATCTGTTTGCTGACAATTTCTTAACTAAATTTATTCTAGTTGAAGATTTGTTCTGAAAGTCATACTTTGATGCAGTTACAGGATAACTTTTGATATGTACTTTAATCATGGAGTTCAAGTGGCTAGAATTCTTCAATTTTTATGCATCTGTAATTCTTTACATATCTTATATGCGCTGCTTTTATATTTGTTGGGGAAACCTCTATAACTAGGTTATGTGCTCCAAGAAATTTCTGAGGCAAATTTTTTACTATCTGAGTCCCATGAAAATCAAGCCCTCTATGCTGGCAAGACTTTTTCTTTAAGAATTTAACAGTGGGCGGTTTGATTATTTCTGTTTCAAGTTTAAAACCTTGGTCAATCTGCATTGTGTCAGAGCTGGACAAGCGCATCTGAAAATACTTATGTAGATGAATGAACCCATGACAATGAAGTGTGCTTTATCGCACATGAAATCTAGTCGGACTTTGTTTTCTGCATTTATTTTAGTTTTCAAGGTCTTATAGATTTTATAATGTTTGTGAATTTCAGATTACCTTGATGATGCAACTTTGATTCCGAGATATACCACAGTTTTAATTCGTCGAGTCCCTGGACAGACTCCAATGCCTATAGTTACAGCACCGGTTCCCGAACCTGACGAGTATTATCCTCATCCTTTAACTTGTTAGTTCCATTAGGTCAAACCGTGTTTAGAAAGTACATTTCATCACCAGTTTTCAGCTGAGTGTCTGTTTTGATTGTTGCGAGACCAGTTTCTTGTGATTGAGAGTAAAAGACTAAATGCGAGACGATTGCAAGAGAGAAATAGTGACATCTATAAACTAAGATTACTTATGAGAACTCTTAATTGTAGTTGAGTTTATTCTTTATGCAATCTACTGTAGGGTGAAGGCGGAAAGTGCGTCTGCGGATGTTCAAACAGTAAAGAATGGCCTCATAGGAGTACATGCTTCTGAAACAAAATATGTAAGACTTTTCTAATTGTGTTTTGAATGTATGGTACATGCAAGGAAGTTGGTTAATTTTGTGATGAATTTTTATGCTCGCAGCCTGAAGATCTAGAATGGGATGAATTTGGTAATGATTTGTATGCAATTCCTGAAGCCTTGCCATCCCAATCAGGCAATCCTGTTCAGGAAGCTCCTCCTCCTAGTATAGTTGACGAGGACAGTAAGATTAAGGCCTTAATTGAGACACCCGCCTTAGATTGGCAGCGGTGAGAACTTGTTTTGCACTATTCCTTGACCAGAATCACTGTAATGTTTTTTGTGTTTTGTTATTTTCCTTTTGGTGCTCTCTGAGAAGTGTATTATTTATTTGTTCAGCCAATCTTCTGATGGTTTTGGTCCTGGTAGAGGTTTTGGACGTGGCATGGGTGGAAGAATGATGGGAGGCCGCGGTTTTGGTGATTCTCAAATCTCATCTTGTTTCTACCGGAATATAGACTGGCATTCTGTAGTTAATTTATCTCTTCCTGGTTAACATGCATAACAAATGAATATTTGAGACTGTCACAGGCGTTGCAACATTTTGTTGTCAATTATCCATTCTTTTCTTATCTCTGAAGTCAATTCTAAAGTTGTAATTTTCTTAGGTCGAGGTGGATTGCAGGGAAAAACACCACCCCAGGGTTATATCTGTTACCGGTGTAAGGTTCCTGGTACGTTCATATATTGATACTTGATGGTTCAGTTGCTGTTTTTGATTCCTTCTGTCCCTCGATGTTGTGTATCTCATGGTTGCTTCTATGCTAATTGGCACGTCACTTTCATATAGGTCATTTTATTCAACATTGCCCTACAAATGGTGATCCTAATTATGACATCAAGAGGGTTAAACCTCCAACTGGTATCCCGAAATCTATGTTAATGGCCACACCCGACGGCTCATATGCATTGCCAAGTGGAGCTGTTGCAGTTCTGAGACCAAATGAGTAAGTGTTTTCCACACTTCACTTCTGTACTGTTGTAGTAATGTGTTGAAGATGAGGTGTTCCAATGTTTGGTTTTATTGCAGGGCTGCTTTTGAAAAAGAAATTGAGGGTCTACCATCCACGCGTTCTGTTGGTGAACTCCCGCCTGAACTTCATTGCCCTTTATGTAAACAAGTAATGAAAGATGCGGTGCTCACAAGCAAGTGTTGTTTCGAGAGTTTCTGTGACAAATGTATGGCTTGTTAATGGTGATTTGTATGCATTCTTTGCATTATGTGTTTTCAAATTTTTTATGATTACTGTACTTTCTAGTTTTTGGTGCTTTGCCTGCTTGCAATGTCTCTTCCGTTTAGGTAGTTTTTCTTCCAGAAAGAAAACTTCTATCCCATTTTTGAGTTTTGAATAAGCTAGGCCTGAGGACCAAAACATTACTGGAATAGAAGCACGAATTGCCTTCACTTTCTTTTAAATGGTTGGTTAGGGTTTTCCTTGATTGCTAGTAGTGTGTAAGCTGTGGCTGAGCTTATTAGATGTTTTCTAGAAAATGTTGATAGAATTCAACAGGATGGTTCTGGTTTTATAGCTGCGTATTTTTAGGAGTTCTAAGATAATGAAATGTACCACATAATTGTTCATACATTTTTATGGCATACTCCCCTCCATCCTATTTCTTTTGTCATGTAACCATTTTACTTGAAGATTAAAAACATCAAGTTCATTATTTTTGAGTTTTTGCTTGTCTAATTACTCTTAATTAATTGGGAGTTGAAACTTTGGAAATTGTAGAAATAGATTTTAAAAGGTGAATGGTAATTAATGATGAAGGGTATATTAGGAAGCTTGTATATAAAATTGAATTGATGTGTGCTAACTATACAAGGGATGGAGGAAGTAACTTGGACAAAAGGAATGAATGGGTTGGGCAATGTTGAATTTTCTGAATGAAGTCATCATAGAGGTCTGAAACTATATAAAGGCCGAAGTAGCAGATGATAATAGAATGTTCTACAGAGACTTGTTGGTTCAGAATCTTGATACTTCTTTTGATATGAAATGGATAACAGATTGGTTGTACCTGGAATCACTCATTAAAATGAGAGAAGAATATCTTCTGGTTAGTTGGTTGGAGTTGGTTCATAATATGAACAAAAAAGAAACAAGACAAGTGTTCTCTTAGGTTTGTTTTCTAGGTAGGTGCTGTTTTGATGGTTGAATGAGAAAACATCCAACACTTATGGTCCCAAATATGAATTTCTAATGATCTTGGTAAGTAGAGAGGACTTCAGTATTTTTGGGTTTTGGAGGAAATTTATAGTTGACTTTTACCTTATTTTTTTGATTGTGGTTGCTTCATATGCTCATGCATGCCTTTTTTCCCTGGTGTAGTTTTTGGCCTTTCTTTCTAACACCAAATGTATGCCAGGTATAAGAGAACATATAATTACAAAGTCTATGTGTGTATGTGGGGCCACAAACATACTGGCTGATGATCTTTTGCCCAACAAGACTTTGCGGGATACAATAAACCGCATATTAGAGTCAAATAACGATAGTGGAGAAATTGGTGGAGGTGCTTCTCAAATACAAGGTTTGTGATAGTAATGAAGTTTTAGTTCTTTGACATTATCATTCATTTACTAAACTTCTCCACGCCTGCAGATATGGAGTCACGCAACCCACAGCCTAGAGCTCCATCACCTACCCATTCTGTGGCTTCCAAGGGGGAGCATGTGCCCCTACTCACTCAAAAGGAAGAGACTCCAAAGGTGTCTGAAGTTGTAGAGGAGGCTAAGCCTGTTGTTGCTCCACAGCAAACAGACAAAATGAGATTACCCAAAGTTCCAGATGCTTCTGAAGCTACACATGAGTCCATAAGGGAAACAGCATCTCAAGGAAGTGCCCCTCTCGTTGATGAAGAAGTTCAGCAGAAAGCGGTCCCTGGTGACCTAGGTAGTGACCTAATGATTAAATATTTTTTTCATATCCATGGTCATTGTTTGCCAAGTGATGAATGTTGAAATAGATTAATTCTCCTCCATATATTGGCATTGTGGTTTTTTGGCACTGGATTGTGGTAATGGTTCTTGATGCGTACTAAATTTGATTTTATCTAGTAATTCACATAGCGTTGAATAAATACCTCAACATTTTGGGAAATCATCCTTTCAAAAACCATGTTGTAGATGGTATTGCATGTGTAGAAGTTGTGTATGTACTGAAGTGGCTTGATTTGTAACTAAATTTCCTTTTCCTCCCTTTTCAGCAAAAAAGAAGAAAAAGAAGAAAGTTCGTGTGCCTATGCCTGGTATGTTTTGTGTCATAATCAGTTTAAGTTTTTCCAAAAACTGAATTACAGCTACCGAGTGAAAAATTTTCAACTTAATAAACAAAGTTTCTTTTGTTGGTGTTCAATCTGAAGGAGTTGGACCTGCTGAGATGCAGTGGAGAGCTGCCCAGGACCTTGCAGCTGAAAACTACATGATGTCCATGGGCCCTTCTGCATATAATCCATACTGGCCGGGCATGCAACCTGGAATGGATGCATTTATGCCCCCATATGCGGGTGCGGTGCCCTATATGGGTTTTGGTCTTGGTCCAATGGATGTTCCATTTGGGGGTGTCTTACCACCAGATCCCTTTGCAGGTCAAGGGATGTTGCCTTTTGGCCATCCTCAGAGGTAAGGAAAATCTTCTATAGGCCTCCTTCCTTTTATTGCCTGGCAATTGTAGCTATGCCAGTTTGCCTCTTGGTTGAAGGGGTTTATCTGTCTGTTTTGGTTTTTGAAAGGTGACAGTATCTTGAATTTTGCACTGTATTTGACTCCAGGGATCTGGCGGATTTTGGAATGGGATTCAATGCTGGACCTCCTTTATTGAGCAGAGAGGAATTTGAAGCTAGGAAAGCTAACGCAAAGAGGAAACGTGAAATGGAGAGACGCGGGGAGAGGTAAGGATAAGGATTTTACTTATGTGATAATTGGTAGACCTAGTTCCGATGCTTTTATCTTATCCAGCTACATTCTGAAGGGGGTTTTTAAGGTTTTCTTTTCCAATTGATCCTTGTGTTTTTTTAATGGTGTATATAAATTGGCAGATGCTGCGCGTAATTGTGTGTGTGTGGACATTAGAGTAGATTTATTCTCTACTTGCTGTAATTAAGTGATATGGAGCTTTGGCTGATAATATCTATTTTTTAAAAAGGAAAGATAATGTCTATTGGTTCATTAAGATCATAGATTTTCAAGTTTTATAACGATGCATTATAATAAGATCTCTGTAAATCAAAAGATGGGTCTTTGCCATGACTATATTTAGATCATGCCTTATAAGTTCATTAAAGGAAAGCTTGAGACGTGATACTCCTGGTTGTGGGGTTGAGGACACTGGATCTGTTCATAAACTTAGTGAAGTGTTTGTCTCGGGGTATAATGATGTTTATCCAAATCTCTAGTATTTCATGTAGACTTTTGTTGGTTCATTTATTTGTCCAAACTGGATTTACTGCCCATACCATATTTGATGTTTAATTTTTGCTGGAGTCTTGGCCATGGGTTGATTGAAGCCTTTGCTAAGCAGTACATTGAGGGAAAAGCTTATGAAACATAATAGTTCCAGTTGTGGGGTTGAGAGTACTTGTAACGTATCACAAACTTTAATGATGTGTTTGTGTCATTGCATAATGGTATTTTGTCGAATGTCAAATTATCTCGTTTAAACTTTTGTTGGTTCAATGTTTGTTTATCTGAACTGATTTCTTGTGCAAACTATTTGACCTATTCGATATTTGTTGGGTCTGCAGCCGAGAATTACCTATAGATCGGGAGTATGGCAGGGAAGTGAGCAGTAGCGGCGACATCGGTTCATTGAAATTCAAATCTGTACGTACCTTTAGTCATTTAAATTTCCTGTTTCTTTTTATTGCTTTTTGTGGTAATCTTGGGCATAACCATGGACCTGGTGAAACTAGTAATGGTTTTTAGAGTATGTATGTTTCTCATTTTTTTACCTTACCCTGGGTGGGATGTATCGATCCAAGAGTAACTCATAAGAGGACATCAAAAGGACAAGTTATGCAGCACACAAACTTGTGCTCAATATGATTATGGGAGTGGAAGGTGGTAAAAAGTCATAGGGTTCTTAACTGTCTTTTAATCATCAGTCAGAAGAACATAATCTACTGCACAAATTACGCATACTTCATTCCTTTGGCTTCTATTCCCCCTTCAACTCCTATATTTCTCAGCATTCTGTACTTCAGGCACATGTCTCTCGACATCGTTTCTCTGCACAATGTTGGTATATTTTGATGGCAATTGTGATTGGCAATTATTCTTACCTGCCTATCCATATAAATTTTGTCGGATGGGAGATCTGATGGAGTTTAATTTTTCTTGCTTGATTCTAGTGTTGACACTATTTATTTACATCACAAACTCTATTTATGAAGCCTTATGCTCGCCTGAACACTTGGAGCTAGTTGAATAGTTGAACAGAAGATCACCTGCAAACAAACCGATTGTGCCTGGCCTGAGCCCCCGGGATAGAGTCTCCTATGGTCAAGTCAGATATCTCTCTTGTTGTATTTGATAGTGTGTGCGTGGAAGTGATGAGAATTGAGATGAGATTCATCATCTTTATATGCGAAAAGCATTTTCATGCGATGAGCTCTGATAATACAGAACCTAGGAAACTGGTCGACACCGAAAATTGGACAGGATAGATCGCTAGTACCCCAACCCAACTCTTGGGGGATTATCTGACTGGTTGTGCACGGTGCATAGTCCGTAGTTTACTTTGTTGCAACCTGGAGAGTGAATTATTTGTCAAACTGACTTTTAGATCCTTCTAAACAAGAAGTAAATAAAATGGCCATCATTAGAGTTTTGGCGATATTTTTGGCATGGGATGTAATACAGGCTTTTTAGAAAGGCTCGTAAAATGCTTTGTTACTTGTATCTTGGATTTTGGTTGTGGAAGATCCTAATATTTTTGTTTCTTGTTTTGTTCAGAAGGCTGGACCTCCTGCTTCAAGTTCAGATCATCCCCATCGCCATCGTCCAGACAGGCCAACTCCTGAGCGCCATTCCCGTGATCCAGAACTTCCACGCCCGTCTACAAAGAAGAAAGTGGAACATGACAATGAACATAATCGTCACAGAGATCACCATCGTGACGAGTATCACCCGGGTAATGATCACCGCCGTGACCACAAGGATGAGCGCCATCACCAGGACTCCGATCACCATCCCAGAGACTCAAAGGATGATCGTCATCAGCGTGATCGTGATCGTGATCGTGATCATCCCCATCGAAGCAGCAGCAGCCAACACCGTTCAGAATCGTCCTCCAAGCCTGCTTCTGCTGAAGCTGCAGCAGCCGCAGCCGCATCAACTAAAACCATGTCAGCTGCGGAGAGGAGGAAGGCTAGTGTATTTTCTCGCATTAGTTTCCCTGCGGAAGAACAAGCAGCTGCTTCAAAGAAGCGAAAGCTGTCTTCATCCTCTGAAGCACCAACTGGCGCTCCCGGAACTCACAAGAGTTCGTCAAATGGCCACTATGAACACAAAGCACCTTCAGCAAGCACAAGAAAAAGTGCCACCCCTGCTTCAATAGATCACGAGAGCAGTGATGATGATCGGCATTTCAAGAGGAGACCATCTAGGTACGAGTCATCGCCACCAGCTGCAGCTGCTGTGGAGTGGGACGAAGAGCCCAGACACTCTAAAGGGTCAAGGGAGAGGGAAAGAGAGAAGGAACGCGGCAGCAGCAAGCATAGGTAGCTTTGCAGCAATCATGAGCTCAACAAGATCTAGGGGCGTATTCAACCATCCATTGGTAGCCGACATGTTCGAGAGCAAATGTGGGCATCTGATTTGGTAAAATGGTTTTCCTGTTTCAGAGGTGGCGGCAGGCAGGCGGCGGGATGTGGATCGGAGAGTGGTGCTGATGATGGGGGCTGGGTAGTTGAAAAGGGCAATGCCTGCCTCTTGACTCTTGTACCTTTTATATTTTGATTTTGACCTTCTATGGATGATAGAGAACCGCGATTCATGCTTGTTGGAGCTCTCTGAAGTAGCTCAATGGTAGTTTTTGCTTGTAATCTTATGATTCTAAATGGTTGATGTTCAATAAATTATATTTTTCAACTGTTTTTTTCTTCTATCTTCCTTTGTTTTTAGCCTTCTGATTTCCTTTTGATTTAGAAATGAAGTCTTGGATTTTATATGGATTCTTAAATATCATCTGGTTTCTTTATTAAAATATTTTTATTATTTTTAAAATACTAAAGTATTTGATTAAATCATATTTTGGTTCATTATATTTGGTCAAAAAAAATTTTCTCCTTTACATTTTAAAATAATTTTTTTTATATTTTATATTTTAAATATGGATTATTTGATCTTATGTTGATTCATTTTATTTATGAGATATTGTTAAATAATTAATTTAAAATTCAATAAATAAAATATAACTGTTTTACAATTTCATAACTCTGACTTATGTTTTAATCTATACACTAATGTTTAAAATATTATGTCTATTATTAAATTTTTTTTGTAAGAATAAATAAAATTAGAATAATTATAGAATAGACATTACAGGAACTAAATAGTACATTTATCAAACATAAAAGATTAAATAATACATATTTTATATGTAAATGACCAAAAAATATTTTAAAATATAAAAAATCAAATAAATTATCTAACCAAATGTAAAGAGTTATTTTAATAATTCAGAGATATTAAATAAGAAAAAGGTGTAGTATTTAATAATTGATTAAGAATGTCTCAAAATAGGAATGGGATCAATGGTCTACTCTCTTCTTAATATATTTTTTTAAGGACTCTTCTTAATATATTTGTTAAATGGTAATAATATAATAACGCATATTATTATTATTTTTAAATATTAAAAAAAATTGGATTTGGGATGACCTGACATTATATACTCGACTTAATTCACATTAATATGTATGTGTCATAAAATTTACCATATATATATATATATATATTAATTTATCGTATGTATGTGATTTAAGAATTGAAGAAAATATTAATTTACATGACATCTACAGGGTTTTAGAATCCATATGGCATCAATATGGTTTAAAAATTAACCAAATTACAGTTTAATTGTTAAAATATCTATTACTAACATTAGATATATTATTAAAAAAATGCAAGAATAGTCTTTATAGTATGAATTAGTGATAAATTTAGTTTTAAACGTTTAGTAATCGATAAATTTAATCATAAATTTTACTATTCATAATACATTTAATCCTGTAACATATTTTTTATGTAAAAAACGTATTTTGGTCCCATGGTAGCTCACATGCCATAAAATTCTTCATAAGAATTAAATTAATCCACATGTCATTCATGTGATTTAAAGATTGATTGAATATCCAAAAAAATAGTTATAAAATTAAATTTATTATTAATAGTAAAATTTAAGAATAAATTTATGATCTAGAACAAAATTTACCAGGAAATTATTACATTTTTTCTAATATTTTAAAAATTGTAAAGTTTAAAATTAAATTGGTATCATAAGACTAAATTTTCACGATATTTAAATGTGGTAGTTGTCATAGACTGAGCACCATTGACCCTCTCGGATGGCGGCTGTGACCAGATTGTGTGCATGGATTGATTGATTATAAAGAAAACAGACAAAATCACTAACATTTTCACTTCAGTCAGTCTCTGTTTTTTGCAATTGAAACTGTTTGTTACCCTAAAACTCCCTATTCTCTCCAATGGCGGCTTCAGCTTCAACCATCTCCCCAACCACCACCATCGTTGCATCCAAACTTTCCTCCAACTCCGTGTCCTCTCCCCGGACCCCATTATTCAGTCTCAAATTTCCCTCAACTTCCCCACATGTTTCCGCTTCTTCTAGACCCATAATCTCATCCCCCAACTCTATCCTTCCTCATTTCCACCACAAGCCTTTCTCCACACTCGCTCCACCTGCCGCCTCTGCCACGGAGGCCGCCGACGAGACTGTCACCACTTTCCACGGCGTGTGCTTCGTCGTCGGCGATAATATCGACACCGATCAAATCATCCCTGCTGAATACCTCACCCTTGTTCCTTCCAAACCGGAAGAATACAAAAAGTTGGGATCCTATGCTCTAATTGGGCTCCCTTCTTCTTATCAGACCCGTTTTGTCGAGCCGGGTGAATTCAAATCAAAATACTCTATTGTCATTGGCGGTGATAATTTCGGATGTGGGTCCTCCAGGGAGCACGCCCCGGTGGCGTTGGGAGCCGCCGGTGTGTCGGCTGTGGTGGCGGAATCATATGCGAGGATATTCTTCAGGAATTCGGTGGCCACGGGGGAAATTTATCCCTTGGAATCGGAAGGGAGATTGTGTGAGGAATGTAGAACTGGAGATGTGGTGACGATTGAGCTCAAGAATAATAAATTGATTAATCATACTTCAGGGAAAGAGTATCAGTTGAAGCCAATTGGAGATGCAGGGCCCGTGATTGAGGCTGGTGGGATCTTTGCTTTTGCCCGGAAGACTGGAATGATTCCTTCACGATAAAGTGGTAAGTTTGATCTTCTGCATTTATGCTTTTGAACTGAATTCTTGATAAAAATTGATTCTTTGCATTATGGTGCTGAGTGATTTAGTGCGTTAGGATAATGCTTTGCCTGTAAATAGTTGTTTCGCTGGAAAAGATGAAGTTCATTTTGAGTAATTTCAATGTCCTGCTGAATTTTGAATTTTCTTATGATTTCTGGAGGTGTAGCTTTCTTTACTTTGTTGAATTGTTCAGTGTTTTTCAACTGAGAGTTAATTCAACAATTCTCTGGTCGGTGCAAGCTTAAGAACGTCTCCAAGTCTGAATAGGTTTTAGTATGTAGTTGATCAGTTGAACTTTGTTGTCCGAATCGGTTATAGCATGTAGTTGATCAGTTGAACTTTGTTGTCCGAATCGGTTATAGCATGTAGTTGATCAGTTGAACTGAGTAGTCGAATCGGTTTTAGCATGTAGTTGATCAGTTGAACTGAGTAGTCGAATCGGTTTTAGCATGTAGTTGATCAGTTGAACTGAGTTGTCTGAATCGGTTTTATCATGTAGTTGATCAGTTGAACTGAGTTGTCCGAATAGGTTTTAGCATGTACTTGATCAGTTTAACTGAGTTGTCAGAATAAATTTTAGCATGTAATTTGATCAGTTGAACTGAGTTGTCTCAATCGGATTTAGCATGTAGTTGATCAGTTGAACTGAGTTGTCCGAATAGGTTTTAGCATGTAGTTGATCAGTTGAACTGAGTTGTCTTTCGCAATGATTTCTATGGCCTTGGTTTGAGTCTAGGAATGTAGATGGACTAAGGTGGTTGGTGTCTTCAAAGTTTTTGAGTTACTACAGAGCTGGTTATTCAAAGAAATCTGGTACTGCATATGTTGTTGGTCTAGTCTAGATAATCTTAGAGTTTATATAAATGCTTGATTGAAACTTTTGTTTGATACGCTTACCACATGCCCTAGGAGAGAATGGGAAGGTAGTGTTTTGCATGTCCAAGAGTTTTAAACACATACATGGTTGAACTGACTATGATTCTTTAGTTTGCTCCTATTGATTGATCGATCGAATTGCGCAGGTCTGTTTAGAGGTGCGCTTTTATGGGACGGAACCATTAGTTGAGGAGAGGGATCCCTGGCAAGAGTTTGACTAAACTTATCTTAGAAATATTTAGGGCATTTTAAATGCTAGAGAAGTGTTGTAATATGACAGTTATTAATCATGTGTCTGTCTTGATCCCACATTGTTGACTTACATTTGCAGATTATGTGTTCTCTGTCCTCTTGTTTTATGCATAAGCAGCCTCTATTTCGGCATGTCTACCTTTTTTTTTTTTTTTGTTCTTGTTTTACATTTCGCAAGAATTGTTGTGTCCTTTTCCAGTGCTTCATATTATTTTGCATTCCTTTCATGCTACCATTGGAGCGAAGAATATATAAAATGATGCATATTTTGATCATAGCATTGTCAAGAATTTGAGATGATACACTATAACGTGGGAGAAAGTAACTTAGAATCTTCCATTGAGAAAGTTCTCCTTAAGAGTCTGCACTGCTTCTCTTATTGATTCCTCATTCTGGTTGGAAAATTTCAAGCATATCAACTGTTGAGTAACGCGATAAACCTCTTGGATGTCATGATATTGCACACTATTTACTTTCATTCTCCTGATTTCCTGTTCACAAGAAGAAGAGAGATGTATATTGAGGAAACACAAAACAGTTAGTACTGTTCAATGAATTAGCATAAAGTAGATCTTCAATCCATCCAGGTTTCACTAGGATTATGGCAGAGGAGAACTCTTGTTTAGAGAGCTATTTCACTTGGGCAACTACTGATCTTCAGCCAATAATTTGCTTTTTCTGCTTTCTGATAATCCAAATAAAGATGAGATTAGGAAATTTACCTTCTCTATTATCTTTGATGTGATATTTCTAGCAGCTTCTATCACAGAACTAGGTAAGCCTGCCACTCCAGCTAACATCAGGCCATAATGTGGTACATGGCGCAACCCATCTTTTAGTTGAAACTGGTTCACAAAGATTAAACTAGGTACTTGCAATTTTTTTGAACAAAGAATACACCTATAATCAAGGAAACCGAAAATTTACCTTAAAATTCATACGGTTGTTGTTTATATCAACGTAAAAATGAAGAATCTTCACGTTCGGATAAATTGTGGCTAGTTCTGATAAGTTCTCCATGTGGGTTGCAAATATTGTGTACCTGATATCCACGAAGAAAAAGGTACCAGTTTTAGTATCTTCATTACGGAAAGTATGATATAAGAAACCATCATGTATTCAAAGAGAACCAAGTAGGTACGCTTTCAGTGCCAATAGATGCTCAGAACAGCTCCATGCAATTGCAAATCCATCACTGGAAGAGGTTGATCTCCCAAGCTCGTCCATGACAATTAGACTCCTGTTTCTCTCAGAAAAAATTCTTATAGTATATATCTTCACAGAAGCCAATCTATATATATGCTTCCTGCTAACCTTGGAGTGACATTCTGCATGATAAAGGCAATCTCTCTCATCTCCATCATAAACTGCACTAGGAAGCATGTTACCATTAAGGACTTCTCGACAATGATCCCAAAGAAGACATAAATTTACTTCAATTTATCCCCATAGCATTTGATACTTATTGTGCAGTAATATATCCTCCCAGCAAGCTATTTGCAAGGAGGAGAATACAGATTTGGAGCTTTAGAAGTCTCCCGCCATTAGGGACTTTTAGTTTCGGCTTTTAATGGAGAGGGACAAGAGAAACTAGTAGGCATGTGAAAGTCAAGATAATGTAGAAGGTTAAGTCACTCAGTACCGTGCTAGAGTTAGATTCCAGATTGTCCATGGTTCCCATCCTAGTAAATATGCGATCAACTATCCTGACAGTAGCGAAGCGGGCAGGAACGTAGCAACCAATTTGAGCAAGAATTACTATCAAACAAACTTGTTGAAGATATGTACTCTTCCCGCTCCTAAAGAAAACAGAACAGCATAAAAAATATCATATTTAACAAAAATCACAATTAGCCTCTTAAAGAAAAAATTGTTGGGCGACAGATATTGAGTTGTAATCTACATCCTTCATAAACTTTCAGTGTCACAGCCTCAGGAGAGAGATTTTCAGATAGAGTTTCTTACATGTTTGGGCCCATGACAATCACCATATTCGACGCCTCAGAAAGGTAAATATTGTTCGGCTGCAAAATTAAAAAATAAAAAT
This sequence comes from Knoxia roxburghii, assembly GCA_030378225.1. Classification (NCBI taxonomy): domain Eukaryota; kingdom Viridiplantae; phylum Streptophyta; class Magnoliopsida; order Gentianales; family Rubiaceae; genus Knoxia; species Knoxia roxburghii. The sequence goes on from CM059423.1 coordinate 40,400,110, forward strand.
CTAAGGCTTGAAAGTTTCAGTAATGAAACAACATTCAGGATGAAGTACACATCTTACGTACAATGAAGTCATTATGTATGGATTCTAAAATAGGATGCCTTCCAGTTTCAATTGCCAATGGGCCATCATCTACAAAAGCATAAAGAAATGAAGTACTAATTCTTAGATTGCATATAGGAACTATCTGTATAGTTAAATCTGTTAGGTACTTACATGTGAATTGAGGCCTACTGTATCGATCAACAGGCTTAGTTGATATAGTATTGGCAAATGAATTAACTATCATATCTAAGAGGCATAAGGTTTCTGCAAGAAGAGTAAGAGCAGAGACATCCTCACGTATGGTGTCCATCAATGCTGCATGTTTCCACCAAGAGAAATTGGAGAAGTACTTCAAGTAAGTCAATTCAGATAACTTATGTTGCTGAAGTTTATTGCATACTCAGTAATGCACATAATAACTTTAAAGGACCAGGAACTTTAAACTTGAACTGACCTTCTAGGCAAAGTTCGGTCCTTACGTAGCATTCTTTGGCTGCAGACTTGTTCCTTACATTTAACTGTGTTACATGAATAAGTGGAGCAGGATGAAGAAATATTCAAAGCATACGAACCATCTCCAAATGCCCAAGCACAAAAGTAACTTTACCCTTCTACAACAGGAGGACAATCTTACTCTTGATTGCTCATAGGGGCACAGGAAGCTAAGTTTCACTGGTATTATAACCTATAATCTTACTGTAACTATCAATGAACACAAAAAACATGAATTCGATGAAGCAGACTGTGCATGAAAATCAGAAGAAATCATTAAGTTACTACAGGAGTTTTTGGTTGCTGAACACCCTCGTCTAACCTACATGCATTGAAAAGTATATGAACTTCCCTCTATAAGATTTGGCTATTTCAAAGGAATGATACCCTACATACTGAAATGATGCGCTGTATTCATATCACAATACAGTTAAATGGACTGTAGGAAGTAGGAACTAGCATTCCTATTGGCATTTAAACTTAGGGAAACGATAACCGTCAAATATGCAGTATTAACAGGCAAAACTAATTAGACTTTTACGGTAGAATTAGGATCAACAACAACAGATAAAACTTTCGGTTGAGTGATGGAGTCAACTTAATATTCATAGTCATCAAGCTATGATTTTAAGTATCAAAGGAGATTCAGAAATAGGCTGAGATTAATTTCGTAATTGTCTAGCTACTACCAGAGGTGTACTAATTTGGAGCTCAGCTTTTTACTTAGGATGAGGATCAAACAAACTCAAAAAACTGATACAAGAAAATTGTTTGTCCTTAATATAACAAAAACGTATGCATAAATGAACATGCATTCTGCAGCTGTAATAGATTGAGACAACAAATTAATTTATAGTTCAATAATAGAATGTGGCCAGATTAAATGAATAATAAACTCACAGAAGCGAGCTCTAAAGTAGAACAATGCGTATTGTTTCCATGCTTCACGACCTGCAGTTTCCAAAAGGCAATAGTAAAAAGATGTATGTCCACACCTACATAAGATGCATGTATAATTATCAACCTGGATGAATTTGCTTGGAAGTTTTCCCTGGATGTCTTTCTGCGGAATGCTGAAGTAGAACCCTTGCCTATTGTTGAATGGGATTTTTAGATTTGGTAGCTTAAAATCTTCCCGATACTTGTTTGCGAGGTTATGTATCGCTGTTAATTTGAAAGGCAATAAGAACACTCAGTGGCACAATCCAAAGAGAAGCTAACTGCGCACACAAAGGAAAAACCTTCGCTTGTGTCACAGAAAGATCTTCTTGCAATGTCCAGAAATCCATCAATCCCTCCCTTTACAGCAAAGCACTGCTGAGTTCGTGCAACAAAAGGAGCACGTGTGTGAAGCACATCATCATCAATCACCTCTCCAATTCTGCAAAAGATTTATGTTAAAAGTTAAATAATTTTTTCCAGTGGGTTACCAGTTTGTTAGCACTTTTAAGTACCAAGAAAGTATTGACAGAAAGACAAGAAAGTAACACTAGAAACTGGATGACATTTCACATGCTACATATTATAATGCCTTGGAGTTTTTTACCAGTTGCAAGTCAAATGAATTGCATAGGCGGAAGCTGGCTAGTTACACCCATTTTTTGGAGGTACTCAACGAAAATGTTATGGAATGTTGCAGATGCAACAAGCCAAACATTTCTGGAGTTCAATTTTCTGTATAAAGTTTCTGCACTATATCAGATACCCGGTACAGTTGCAGTGAATACAATAAAATATCTTTCCAATTGGATGTATAGTTTGACATTTTTAGATCATGAAATGAAGTATAAGTCATGGGCATTTTTGTTAAAAGACTTACATATGAGTAAAGAACAGGGAGGAAGTTAAGAGTAATAAGGGATGCGAAGGAAGACACATGAAAAAGTTAGGATAGTCCCATTTCAATTAAAAGGAAGAACTTTAAAAAGATAAGTCTTTTCTAAAGATGGCATTATCGCTTTTATAGGTTTCATTTAACTTCTTCCTGATTTGTAGCATTAGATCTGCGCCAGTGTTGAATCGAGTGAAACATATGCTCACACTTCGGCAGTTCTTTTGTCAAAAAAATTAGTTAAGTTTTTATGTCATGCAAGCGAAAGATATATAAACGATTCCGCATATAGAGAAATATTAGTTCACAAAAGGACTTACTTTTTCCTTATGGAAGCATATTTTTCATTTTCACATACAGTCTTGTAAATATTTCCAAGCAGAAAACACTTGGCATCCTTAAGAACCTACATGAAGAAATCCAGATGGATATTAGAAACCAATAAAGCAAGCTAAATCAAGCTTAAAAAATCATTTGAAAAGAAAACTGCACCTTAGAGAGTAGTGGCAATGCTTCAAGGGTTGTCTTGAGAAGGATAATACTTGATATCAATATTTGACTCTTTCTTGCACTATCAATGGCCAAGACTCCATTTGTAACTTTCTTTGGCTTGAAGCAGAAGTGACAGAGGACTCTATCTGGAAGAAGAAACAGTTGATTATCTCCCAGAAAGAATGGCGTTTCACTTCCCTTTTTGTTAACAGTTACCTGTCTCTTTTGGAAACTTTCGAAGAGCCTGGGATAAGCCAAAGAACAGCTGCTCATTGCTCATCAATTCATCCTGGTGTAAAAGTTCCAACCATTTTAGTTTGCTGATTAAAGAACAAAATTTAACAACATTTAATATTTGTCACAACAAAAAAGATAACCATATGAATCTCAGTTCATCAAGCAACAGATACATTTATTTATCTTTCGGGAGTTCACAATCAAAGATAAAGTAGTCACTATGGTCAGAAGAAAACTCTCGGATATTTACCACGAGAAAGCAATATTGAGATCTTGTTCAAATCGCGTAATCCTAGATCATATTTGCTTGAAAAGGAGAATTTACTGGTTCATCTTTCCAAACGGGGCTGCAGCCCAGAAGTATAAACAGCTCAATCACTTATGTGGGTCCTATTAGACATACACCTACAGGACGTTCACCTTGTGGAAGCAATTATATTATGATCTTTCACATAGCCAGCTCTGGGAAATGAACAATAATGTAAATGCAGAAGCTTGTGTGTTTTTCGACATTACTTATTGTAAGTGCATTCCTTTGAAACTTTAGTAGTACTAGTATTACTTTGTTTTTTGGAGGAGCAACCTAAAATGCCCTTCAATGAAACACTCACCAGGCAGTCAAGGCGAGTATTTATTGTTTCAATATCTTTCAGAGGCTGCAAAAGATTTGCTCGCAGAAGTCTAGTCCTGTTGAACAGTGATAAAAACTATCCAATCAACCAACATGTATCCGGATGAATAATATGTTCAAGTTAGCAATTCTTTGTTTTGTTTTCTATTTTCTTGATCAGAAAAGAGTTTGTGCGCTCATACAACAGAACACTGAGATCAAAAGATCCATTACTCTGCATTGCATTAAACCTTTCTTTTGAAAATGCTTTTCCCTCATTAAACCCAAAAAGAAAGAAAATTATTGAGAATGGTATATGTGGTTCTTACCCAGAATAACAAGGAAAATATACAGTGAGTGAAACTTTTGGAAGATAAATGGTTTGAGATAAACTATTCTGAATGATTTAAATAAAACTTTGTGAGATATAAGTTGAGGACTTCATTGAAGAAAAATCCTTCGACAATGTAAACTCAAGGTAATTAACATACCCTCCAACTATTTTGGTCGTCTTTAGCATCTGGAACAAACTTCTCTTTTTGCTGTTTGTACCGCAAAGAGTGGACTGCATGGGTTCAATGATTTCCAAGTTCTGCACGCTGGTTTCAATTGAAGCAACAAGTTTATTTGCACATGCAACTCATAGTCGTCCAAGGTCAAGTGTCCTAGAATAATTTCATGACTGCAACTTAAAACACATTGCCAATCTCTTCTTCAAAAATTCATTCTGTGGGGTTCGAAAATTTGCATTCGGACATATGCACTTAGAAATTCATGATTATGACTCTTGATTTGTTCATCAGCCAAGAGAAAAGTCCAATCTGCAGTTGAGAAGGATACCTGGTGGCATCAATGTTCATGTGGTCAAATGATCCATTGAAAGTAACCTGGGCAAAGAAATGTGCACAGTGAGGAACAAATCCTGACCAGAACGCCCCCCAACAATCTGGCAAATTCGAAGGCGTTAAAATTGATTGTGGACGATTACATGCTGTCATAAATTGGCCAAACTAGATTTCAATTGTCCTTTTGCTACCCTACACTTGAAGGGTAAACCATTTTGTTATTACTATTTAAGACTGAACCATCAACCACCAATCACCTATTAGTTGTCTACCGCACGCATTATGTATGAGCTTATGAGTATACAAATTGGAAAACTTTTATCATCTCAGTTGGAAAAGAAGAAAAGGATATTTGCAGCACAAAATGGAAGTCATCATCATCATGAAGCCCCTAAGAAGAGTAAATTTACTAAAATAGAGCTGTCTTCAAGGCTTTGCAATTACATTCAAATAAAGGAGTCAGCTACCATTAAATTGAAACTTTTGATATAGTTTCCAATATCGATTCAATTATCCTTTTCCTACTTCTAGTAATAGAACAAGATTGTGAAGTCCGATCCTGAAGTTAAATTCCACTGGTGAAGGTATATTCCACTTAAGGATATTTTTTAATATTTAAGGAAGAATGAGCAATCAGGAATCATAGTTATAAGTGGAATTCTCAACCTTCATGCAGTCCTTAAAATGTAATCAACTGAAGCTCCACATTAACGGCTATAATTAACTGAAGATCCACATTAAAATATAGTCCTGATAGATATGTATTTTATTTAGTTTGTTCTCCTCTTTCATCCTGGTGCAGCTCAAAAGGTAAGATCATCACTTTAAATAGAAATGCACCAGTCATTTGATTATGTCAATGGAGGTACGGCAATTCCTTATGCACACAAAGGAAAAGGATATCACATCTGAAATTGATAATCACTGAACATGTCCTAAGAAACTATATGTAATAACATGCTCAAGAGGAAGTGATGTTCAGCTTTCTGTAATTATATCTCATTCGTCAACATTTTACAAGTACTTAGGAAATGTAATATCATCTTATATATAGATTTCATGTTATTCTAAAGTCCAAGGAATAAAGAAAATCTTACCAACAGCGAGTGGTTTGTAATAATGACACCCTTTTCTGATTCTGTCCTGTGCAAGATAGAAAACCATACTGTGAACAAAGAATTGGATCAAGTATTAACAAGCTATATTTTCTTAAGGTTTAAAAGCATCTGCCATTCTCTTTTGTCTGTAATAATACATTTAAAGTGCTCCTGCGGAAAACATCCGTCGGACATCAGAACCGATTAATAGCAAATTACATGTTCCTGGCAATCAAACTTCTTCTGGAGTAAATTGAAGATAGCTATATTAATATATACCATTTGACAGTTGCAGCAGCTGCAGCCAGGCAAAGGTAATATTGTTTGGAGAAGGTATCCAAACCAAGAGCTGAGGGCTCTTCGGCAGCTAAATTCTTTACCAGCACAGCTCCCTGCAAAATTATACAGCAAACTTCAAAATAAATGTTCCATACAGCGACAATTACAAGGTTGACAAGAGCAGGAGAGTTGAAGAACTACCCTTGTGTCATCAAAGCAACTTCGAGCCATTACAACCTATACCAGAGCACGACAACAAGTTTTAAATTCCCAGAACATAAGAAGCAGTGAGAAACTGGAAAATTACACACCCACACGGAGGGGTGTAGAAAGTATGTGTTTTACCTTTCTAGTTGACGAACAAAATTTATCGACCAGTTCAGAGACACCAACCATACCATCAGCCGCAAGTTTATATGGGGGAACAATAATGACCATAGGATCATAAAACTGCAGCATAGTTTTTGTATTCTGGTAGGAGCCACTAGTCTCTATGTATTGAGAAAGATGCAAAGATGCAGACCGCAAGTCAAGAGCAGCCACTCCAACCTGAGGAATAAGATCATTCAACACCAGTCATACTTGATCATATAAACATTCATTCACTGAATCCAGCCACCAGTCACTACCTTTCTCTTCTCTGAAGTGTCTTTGGCATGAGAATAATTCAGGCATTACCGTAGTTACAAGCCAATTTTTTTCCTGTGTCCTATCAGAACAATTATTTTCTCCTACAGCACTGGTAGCTAATTGAAATATCTAAACTCCAAAAAGAATGTAGTAGCATTAAATTTCGTTAAGACAGACTTCCAAACACATCTACGCGGCTAACGAAGAACTTCGAAATCAGTTGGAAAATAAAGGACTATCGTTTCAAGTCTTGCACTAATATTAATTATTATCATGCCAAAACAAAGGAATCAACTAATCATCATAAAGCATCAACGCCTTAGAGATGTATGTTTGTGCTTTAGAAGCCGGAAAATGACTCGCATCAAATTCGTTGCACTCTCATCCAATCTAAACCGACACAAAACTTAATTCTCATTAAGAAAATGTTCGTATTAAGTCCAGAAGTGATTGCTAACACGTAAAAATGCTTTCATACGCATACAAGCCAAGCAAGGCGATAATGCAAACACAACGCGATCGTCTACTCTGAAATGCTAGAATTGAGGTAAACGGAAGTGATCTGTCCGGAATATCGTAGAAATTCTCTGCAAATCAATTGCAAATATCTGTCCATAATATCTGATTCAATCGTATTCATGAATCGTGATTTGTTTACGAACAAAAACATATCTAAAGTGTACGATTGAAAAACAAAATTGCGTAAAGCGATCGGAGGAGCGGGGAATTCAAACCTCTTTAGCTCTGTTCTCGATGAGACCGACGACGAAGCTCGATTTCTCTCCGGTATCGTCCAAGTTCTCCATTTCTCGCCTAGCTATAGGGAAATGAAGAATCCGTTGGGTTTTAAACGCGCGAATATTTATATAAACAAATTTCAAATTGTATTAACCTCAGTAAAGATTTCCATTTAAAAGATTTGTAAATTACACAAATTGTAACAGCAGTAACATTTACTTGGCTCCTAATCCATAAGGGCTAAAGTGCTACTTCTTGTAACTTGCATTTCTTAAAAATAAATAAATAAAGAAAAAATTGGTGAGAATAGTCTCTATAGTATGACGGCAAATTTAGTCTAAATATTTGATACAAATTTAGTTATAAACTTTGTTATTTATAACACATTTAGTGAAAATAATAATTTTTTTAGTAAAAAGTGTATTTGGAATCCACATTAACAATTTAATTACTAATCCATGTGGTATTTATGTGGTTTGAAAATTGATGAAATTATACTTCAAGTGTTAGTATGTTACACTTCAAGTGACCTCGCATTTTAAAGTACCTCTTATACAAACTTATAGGAAAAACGATATCTTGTCCGAATAGATTTTATGATAAGTTCCTGAAAAGTGATCTCGTCTTTAAAAATATCATGCATCTCTTACAAGAATAAATTGCATAATATGTTCTCGAGAAGCGACCTCATGTTTAAAAGTAACGTGCATTTCTTAAAAGAATAGATTTCATGATATATTCTTAAAAAGCAAACTCGTATTTAAAAGTAATGTACATCTCTTGCAAAAAAAGATTTTATGATATGTTTTCGAGAAGCGATCTCTCGTGTTTAAAAGTAACGTGTATCCCTCACAAGAATAGTTTTCATGATATGTTAGTAAGTGTTAGTTTATATGAATGGACAGAAATTGAAGAAAGAAACTAAGCACAAGTATACTTCAGTGTCCGGAACTAACTTTATTAACTTCCGGAACCTAACCAACCAATTCCAACATCTGTTATCTACAAATTGGTGACCACAACAGCCATTCTTCCACTGGTACTTGGAGTTTTGATGGCCGTAGAATCTCTGGCCGGCCAGCCAGTGTCGAATCTCCGGCCGACGTCGAATCTCTCGGTGACAGATATGAGAAGTGAATGATGCACTTGGGGAGTCTTCTGCAGGGAACTTGGGCAGATTCAAATCAAAGAGCTCAGAGTTATTCATTTATGGCCTCCTCAATTGTAACAAATCTACCCTTTTCAATGGAAACTTGTGCTGCAACTCCAATAGCTACTGAAATCAATCCATCCTCGAGATCCACAGCAGGAGCTTGTGCCCCTCTTGCTCTTATTGCAGACAAGAAGTTAAGGTGTTCCAAGTAGCTAGAACCATGATGCAGCCCATCATACCTGGAAAATAATTGATACCAGGGCTGGTTGAAGAGATTGCACATTCCACATCAAAGCAACACAATTCAAAGATTTTAACTCACTTTATTCGATCATCAGCCGCCGGCAAGGTTTTCACGCCATCCCTTCCACCAACTCGAGTACCCAAACGAACAATACTTTCAGGAACTAAGGCCTCTCCCTAAAACAAAAAATGAAGTTTAGAGGACACAAAAGGCAGAATGAACATTGGGTACCACATTCTCCATAGAGCCCTCTTATCTCTTCCTTCTCCACGCTCATGTTATGGAAGAAGGAACCGAGAAGAAGGTATCAGCAACAACTGGTTTTATTACAAGACAGATCGACTTATAACTCTAGCGGTTTCATCTTAATCCATTTGCAGATTTATTTTCTTCATCTCCATTGCTATGGCTAAGATAAATAGAGTGAGAAACAACAGTTTCATAATGCAAGGGGATGCAAGCCAATGTTACAGTTCTTCATGCTTATACAAATTATCTAAAACAGCCACATGCAATGCAAGTCATACATGAGGAAGGGGATTGAAGGGCAAAAATCTGCAGTTACCTTTCCAGCATCACCAACGACAGAGATTTCTTGTTCATTTTTACTTCCTTCAGCGAACATACAAAGATCAAGCATACCCCTGGATCCATTTTCGAACTCAACGATTACATAAGCGTTATCGATAATGTCAGGAACCTGAAGCCAACATGGTGATAGGAAGGAAGGAACTCTTCAGTCACAATGCCAAGCAAATGAAAAAATTGTACACACAATCTCTCCAAGCATTTATCAGGGAAATAATAACATCCCTTATTCATCTACTTCCCCTGATGTATTCTGACATAATATCCCTCTACACATTAATGATAATCATTAAAACACAAGGCTGAATCCCTGATAATTCTGAAATAGATCATCATTGTATCTTGATGTTCGTTAATTGTTTAGTAATTATTTCCAAGTAGAAGCAGGAAAGCATGTCAACTACTATTCAAATCACTAAAAACTTCCATTTGTTTCTCTTTGCATTTCAGGTTGAAGATTTACTTTGTCAAGAGAAACTCAAGCCCCTGCATTATTCTCTTCACTTACATATAGGGGCAAGGACCTACATAAAAAACTGATTTAAGAGGATGTGCTTCAGGAAGCTGATACATCATGGATGAATTCAACCTAAAGATAAACATGATAAATAGCTTGACAAAGACTATAACATGACCAAAACATTTTACCTTTCCATCATAGATTTCATCTTTATGATTCACATCAATAGCTCCGGATGCCATTACACGAACAGGATTAGAACCTGCAAACAGCCTCATCAGATCGAAAAAGTGGCAGCATTTCTCCACTAGAGTGCCACCAGAGTTACAGTTGAACCGGTTCCAATTATTGACCTACAATCTGATCCTGTTAACAAACTAAATAACAAGCAGAAGCATAAAACAAAGAATGGGAGACACTCCAAATACCTTAACAAGAAACGGAAATCGATGCTCTCGGATAGCCACCATCTTGACATTCCCTAAAGTTCCATTCTTGACAATATCTATCAGTTTAGCAACAGGTGGCATATATCTATACTCAAGCCCAACTTGAACCAGCATATCAGGTCTTTTCTTGGCAGCTTCTACAACCTATTTTTCTTATGGATTCTTAAACAGAGATTCGGAACTAGCAAAAGAAAACAACAAAAAATTATTCATGCCTGACCTTTCTGCAATCCGCAACAGTAGTACACAAAGGCTTCTCCACTAACACATGATGAGGTTTCGGGTACTCAAGAATATCCATCAAAATTTCATAGTGGGTCATATTTGGAGAAGAAACAACAACCACATCACAGAGCTCACTTTCCAGCAATTGCTTATGCCCAGAAAAGACCTTAGCCAAGAAATCAAATTCCTCATAACAAAACAGACATAGCCCACAAATTTAAACTGACCAAAATTCCATTTGTCAACCTCAAATCATTACCTTCAGCGGCCAACCAAAAGATTCTGCTAAACTTTGTGCAAGTTCTTGAGAAGGGAGATGTGGGTCAGCAATGCAAACAACAGCAACTCCTTCGTTACTGAGATGATGCAAATTGATGAGATGTTCTCTTCCCATCATTCCCACTCCTATTATCCCATACTTGACGACGTCCATTTGCTACTACTTCAGAGAATCCTGGCTTTGCAGATTGCAAGTTCAGAAGCCAGGGAGTGGTTCTCTTTTGTTCTTCTTGCCCTTTTTTTCCCTTTGGTTGTATTTACTGGTCACCGCAAAGGCAATGGAAATGATTCTTTTTGCCATAAAAGAATATATTTTTAAAAAGGACTTGTCATATAAAAATTGCCTTAATAAGACAAAATATATATAATTTTTTTTAAAAAAAATAGTGAAATAGGAAATTTTGTCATATGATAGATAACGTTGAAGGAATTTTTTTCATTAAAAAATTTGAAAAAAAAAAGTGGACACTTTTGCATTAGACTCCCAAAAAATTGAGCTTTTTTTTTTTTTTAAATTAGATCAATTAAAAGTAAAAATATTTTTTTTCAAGCAATTTAAAAGTAAAAATATAGTGATTAAAATTGAACCCTAAAAAAAAAAAAAAAAAAAAAAAAGGCGTTCTAAAGCGCGCTTTTGGTGTGGAATGAAAAAACGAATCGTCTTCATCCCCGACGAACAAGCTCTGACGGGCGGCGAGTTTTTCCTTCCGTAAGCAGTTGTATTACAGAGGGAGAACCCTAATTACAGTCCAGAATTTCTTCACATAATTTTATTGATTATTCTTCTTGCCTTGTAATTACCTAAATTAGTACTAATTTACCTAAAACTGAATATAGTAAGTAGAATATTTACACCAATCAATTACAACAATCAAGCAGTCTCCGAAGAAGATGAAGTTTAGGATGGTTTCACTTAGATTTGTTTACTTCCGGCGAACCACTCGCGCTGCCTACCTCTCCCAACAGCGGCGCCACTTCACTTCTTTCTTCCGCAAGGTACAATCCTCTCCGGTACGTGCTTCAGTGAATGGCGGCGCCGGCGGAGGCAATAATAGCAGCTCTCAAGGTACAAGTATAACCGAGTCTTACATTGCTTAAACGACAATCTTTCAAATATTCGTAGATCCGATTTTAATTGTCTTGGTGAGAATGAAGTTGATTGGCTTGAGTTTAAGTTGCTGTTTTTTTTTTTTTTTTTTTGGGTGAATATAGTTACTGCACTAAACTGGCTATTTTTTTACTCACTGAATTATGGAATTGATGAGGTCCTTTGTCTTTCTTGCTAAATTATGGAATCAATTGCTATTTTTCATGTGAACCAATGTCGTTGAAGTGTTGGGAGAATGTAGGTGATTCTTTATTTATTCCTGGCGCAACTATTGCGACGATCCTTATGCTTGGAACTCTCCATGCTCGTCGACTCTATAATGATAAGAAGGTATTGTTTGTTGGTAGGACTTTCAAGAACACAAAGTTGGTGAATCTTAGTGATTTTATCTTTGATTAAATGCACATTCTGGTGTTTTGGGTGGCAGATTGAAGAGGCAAGAGAGAAGGGAATTGAATTGGAATTTCGTCCAGATGTAAAGGTGAATTTCTTCTTGTTCTTATTCTTTTTTGATGATTCACTTCAAATATCTTGTTTCTTGTGTTCTTCTTTGCAAACTTTTGGAATCTCTTTTCTCTTACTTTGCTATAAATATAATTGAACTGCAGGCGACATTCTTGAGATTTCTACCACTTCGATCCATTTCAAGGTGTTGGGGGATTTTGACCAGCATTGTGAGTTTTCAGCCAAACACAAAGTTAAATAGCTTGATTGTAATGATTTAAATAATGGGTTGCTAAGGCGTTGCCTACTCACATTGCTTGACCAGGAATATCCCATATGGCTGCGGCCTCATGTTTACAAAGCTTGGGCTCGGGCATTCCATTCAAGTATGCTGTTTTTCCACTTTGTATTTCTGTTGAACCAGTTAGATTTTGTATGTCCTTTGAGATGGCATCCTTTTGGTAAAAGAATGATAGCCAGACTACAAAAATTAGAAAGTAACAATAGTGACTTAGTAGCAAACTTGAAATGATTATGTTGCCCTCTGACTTCAGACTTAGAAGAAGCAGCCTTGCCTCTGGAAGAATATGCATCTTTGCGGGATTTTTTTGTTCGCAAGTTGAAAGGAGGGTCCAGGCCCATCGATTCTGACCCATGTTGTCTGGTAACTGGTAACTGACATCTTGGAGTAGTCTAGGTTCCATTTTCTGCTGCTAACTCCAGCTAAATATTGCCCATTTTCTGTTTCGGCAGATTAGTCCTGTTGATGGAACAATTCTAAGATTTGGAGAGCTGAAAACGGGGACTATGATTGAGCAAGTTAAAGGTTTCTCTTATTCAGTTTCTTCACTTCTTGGAGCAAGATTATTCCTTCCAGGTGCCACTGAACAGGAGATTGAACAAGTAAACGGTGGAGAAGAGTACCATAAAAAGGAGGCGGCTCAAAAATCGTTTTGGAGTGTTTCTTTGGCTTCTCCTAGAGTTAGAGATCATGCAACAGATTGGTAACTACCATGTTTGAACATCACTTATGGCAATCTTGATGGATCTTTATCACATTTATTCAAAACCAATCTTCTATGACATTTTGGCATTTGAATTTTGACCATTTATATTTTATATAAGGCTTTTTGGAGTTTATCATCCTTCAATAGCAAAAAGTTATGGTTTCTCTGTCCATTGGATCCTTTTACCAACTCAAGTATTATTTCTGCCCATTAGTAGTTGTGTAGCATGTTGGACGTGGTAAACTTGGCAGATGATATAGAAATATTACATTTCTATTAGCGATTTCTATGACCTGCGATTGTAATCTCCATTGATTTACTGTGCAGCCCAATGAAGGGCCTCTTTTACTGTGTAATATATTTGAAACCTGGAGACTACCATAGGATACACTCTCCAGTTGATTGGAATGTTCATGTTCGTCGACATTTCTCAGGTCAGACTTTATTCCTTTGTACACTTTTCACTTATCCTCTTGCATCATTTCCTGTTTGTTGCCTTCCCCTGGGTGAAAGATGGGCTGAGCGACTGTGGACAGCAGCTGCAGTTCCTATAGCAATATGGAAGTTTTACTTGCCCGCGTTTTCCTTGTTTGAAGTATCACTATAATTTCCCCAGTACCCTAACATTCAATTAGCGCCCAAGTGATTGGTGGTATTTGTTTCTGATCATTATGCAAATCAAGCTTCTCTTCATGATAAGTATCTGGTTTTCCATTTGATAAAGCCTACTAGAAGTAATATGTAAATGCTATTTCCTGAAAATAATTTTCATGAATGATTTTGTATTTTAATTTCATGAAGATGGCATGTTACTGCTTTTATATATTATTCCTCTTTTCTTCATGTCATTCTACTCATTAGATAAATCGAATGTATCCATTCCTATATCTGTATTCCCTCTGCTTGTTGAATAAATCAAAGGTATTCATTCCTATTTGTGTAATTATAATTCCCTTATTTGTTGTGCAGGTCGACTTTTTCCTGTGAATGAACGCGCGACCAGGACAATCAGAAACCTTTATGTTGAGAATGAAAGGGTAATTCTTATTACCACCACCCTTTTATCTAATCTCAAACTTACCATACTCTAATTATCATGGTACTATTTAGAGGAATGTTGAGTAGAATCAGCACCATTCCCTTGTTAGGTCGAAAGGCATATAAGCTACGATTTGATGCTTCAGTAGTGCTACTCTATCTCCTTATTTGCAAAACAAATATGCTCAAACATCTAACTCTACTCCGTACAAGATACCAAAAGGTACCAATGGCCAAATTTTTCCCTATATGATAAAGAATTTACAATGGCCAACTGAAAATATGCAAAACTTTCTTTCTTGTGAATTTACTCCGTCAATATGATGGTGATTAGTCCACTATTTTAGCTTGCATTGTATTCATAAAACTTTTTGCTTTGTTAGTATTGATCTCACGTGAAATTTGAGTTGGAAGGTCCTCCTGCTTCTGTATTCTGGGTATTTCAGATAGTCTCTACTTTCAACCCTACTTGTGTAGTACTGATTACCATGTGACAACAGATTATTGTCTCATTTCTTACCTTTGCATAATATCTGTTTCATAATTGAATGACCAGGTGGTGCTTGAAGGTCAATGGAAAGAAGGATATCTAGCAATGGCTGCAATCGGTGCGACAAACATCGGCTCAATCGAGGTTGGCACTGTATCTGTAATTATTAAATAATCAAGACTGTATATGCTCTTCCCCAATTTTTGTTGCTGTCCGTGGTATGGAGATGATTGGATATATTTTCTTTACTAATATTTTTGTCTATTGGAAGTCTTTTAAGTTTTGTAAGTACCATAGTGGAAGGAAATTACCCTCATTTGGATGCTCTTTATTCCGGCATTACAATTCTTCTATTGATCAGCTCAGTTTCTGTTGTTTTTTGCCCTTAACTTTCACATGACAGCTTTTCATCGAACCCTCCCTACGTACCAATCGACCCACGAAGAAGCTTCTGCATTCAGAGCCTCCTGAAGAAAAGATATATGAACCCGCAGCAACTGGAGTTTCAGTTAAGAAAGGAGATGAGGTATGAAGAAAATCTTTTGCATCCTGTTGAATTTTATCTTAGACAGAAATGTTTGCCAGAAAAAATAAAATGAAATGTTAGTTGTTTGTCCATCTCAGTTTCTTTCAAGAACGCAAATTAACATACTCCTAAAGAGGCGTTGAACAACATTTTGGCTTTTACAATTGTGTTGAGTCAGTAAAGAGGAAAAGGACACTTTTTTTCCCCCCATATTGCATGTATCCACCATTGACAACAATGAAAAGAAAAAGGAAAAAATTGCGAGAATAGTCGTTATAGTATGACCTAGTGGCGTTTGATAGTCGAAAATTTTAGTTTTAAACTTTACTATTCACAACAAATTTAGGTCTAATACAGTTTTTTGGGTGCCACACGTGGTTTAGGAGTCGGACAAAATTACAATGCAACTATTAAATGATAAAAAAACTGTTAATACGAGGCAGTTTGCTTTTTATCGTTTTTTATCAAGAATTCATTGGGTGATTCTGATTCATTTGGATGATTTTATGGTTTGAACCTCATTTATTCACCACATTTGGCATCAACCTTGCAGATTGCTGCTTTCAACATGGGATCAACTGTTGTAATGGTCTTCCAAGCTCCAGCTTCTTCTTCAAATGAGAATTTACCATCTAAATTTAGTTTCTCTGTCAAAAAAGGAGACAGAATACGAATGGGTGAAGCACTTGGCAGAATAGATAAGTGAGTTTCTGCAGCATACTGTAAAAAACCATCCTCAGGATTCTACATTAGGCCCCCATTAGGATATTTTGATGAAATTAGAGTTTAATTAGTATACTCTTGTACGTTTTATCCATAGAAATGCTTCAGAAATTTCCTGACCATTGCCACCATTGAATCAGTGTTTATCGTTTAAAAACTTCATGGATAATGGAGCAATCGTAAAATGATTTTGATTATGGTTATTTTTGTCATAAAGCAAAGGGAAAAATCATCCAGTTAATATTAGAGATATTTGTTAACTCACTAAGGCAAAAATCAAATAAGTTTAATGAATGTTCGATTAATCAAATGTCGATTGCAACTCGAAACTCTCATCCCAGCCACAACAAACACACCCTTTGTGTATAAATTTACACCAAATACTTCAATTGGAAAAACCTGGAACTAAATGCAAGAGAGAATATCAAAAAGTGAACTACAAATAGAATCTTTATTACACAAAAGAATCCAGTCAATTTCTCAAGCCAACTCTTCATATCCTAATAATAAAGAGACCTAAATAGCTGTCTTAAAACATCAGCTTACAGTTACACTATAAGGAAATGAATCACAGCCGAATTCCTTCGTACTTTCGAAATGAATTTCCATCAAATATCAGATTACAAATGGTGCACATGGCACGACAATCAGTAACTACCATAGCCTGTCCGGCTATTCTCACGATTGAGAGAAGTCTCTAATTGAGAACAAGAGTATCCAACGACATCAATTCAGAATGAAATTAAGAACATCACAAATTGTTGAGTTGCGTGAAATGATTCACAGCTAAGCATGTATTTTGTGTCTGCAAATAAATGTCAAGCATCAACGACCTGTCGTTTAAGAATCTTGTACTAATGTGTCATATTTTCGATGAACTACAAGCCACTTTGCTACTAAGGAGTCGAACATTCCTACATTCACTGACAATATACAATGATTCTCATGTAAAGACCTGTATTTCTAGAATCTCGTACTAATGTGTCATATTTTCGATGAACTACAAGCCACTTTGCTACTAAGGAGTCGAACATTCCTACATTCACTGACAATATACAACGATTCTCATGTTAAACTAGATCAACTATACCAATCAAAAGCACATAAAGACTATCAACCTTATATGCTTCATGAAAGGAAGCCAATCAGGGAAAGGGATACAACAATTAATTCAACAACTCAATAAATACACACAGCTCTACACATCACATAAGAGCTCACATGCCTGCAAAATGAACAAACATTTGCTACAAGGAATACAAACAGTAAACTACAAAACACAGAATCTAAGATGCATTCTTAGAATGTTACTATTTTCAATCCCCAACCCCACCACAGGATGCTAAAATCATCTGAATATCTTAACCCATTGCAAAGAAGATAAACCCTACCCGGAAAAAATTGCCATCTAAACCTCATTGCTAAAAGAAAAATAAAAGCAATACCACAAGAACTAATTAGCCAAAAAACCAGACAAAGAAAAAGAACAGTAACATATAAAGGATCTGATCTATATCCCTGGTAAGCCAAACCAAGTGAGTTTACATTGACAAGGGTACAAGAAACATTACTTTCTCAGTGACAGAAATCTCTACTATCCGTAGATGGATGAATGAAAAAACTAAACTTCAATGAAAACAGAATCCACCAACTCTTTTTGCAAAAAGAAGAAATCAATTATAACATTGGCAAGTTTCCACAAAAATTACAAATTTAATGATGCCTAACGCTCAAAGTTGAAACATTGGTCAGATTTACAGAGATATTAGATCCATTAATTGTGTCTTTCCCCTCTTCTTGTGTCCCTTCTCAGCTTCATCCAAAATAATCCCATATTGAAAAACCTACCTCAAGTGCAAAGCCTCCCGCTATATCAAAACTTTGTTCCTGAAACAACAAAACAAAGAAGAAAAAAATTCCCCAATTTCAAGTTCAAATCCAGCTCAAAACAATTGCACTACAGTCTTTTCTTATTCAGAATGTCAAACTGTTCTTAACCCATACTATAAAAACGCCAAAACCCCCCCCCCCCCCCCCCCCAAAAAAAAAAAAAAGAGATTTCTAATTAGTTTAATCAAGAAAAGAGAAAAAACAAAAGAAAAAAAAAAAACAGAAAAGCACACCTACGTCTGTTTAGAGTAAGAGGAAGAAGAAGGGACGCGTTTGTTCCGGAACATCATGTAGCCGACCGGCAATACTACTCCGATCATCATTATGGCCACTCCGATCAGGTATCTTAATGGGCTCGGGGGCTCAACTTCGATCAATCTCCTCAACTGCAGACCACCATTGTGGAATTGCCAATTCAGTACCCAATGGTTCCAAATAAATTAAAACCAACAAACATTTTCTGGAGAAAAAAACTCAAATGGAATTGAATTCACTAGATATAATTCTGATCTGCTGAATGGAGCTCAGGGAAAGAGAAATCGGAGAGAAACTTACCGGCATCGTCGTTGGTGGAGGTGGAGAGCAGATAGTGTAGGAGGACTACGGTGGCGATTGGAGTCCAAAATAGAAAAAACACCGATTAATTATTTTCTATTTTATTTTTATTTTGATTTTCTTGGTTTTATACGGGTCAACCGCCATAAGATGGGAAATTAACGGAGAAAGTAGTAGTTAATTGTAAAAATACTCCTTACACTTTACATTATAGCAACATAGCCCAAAATTATTGATTTGTTACAATTAAACTCATATTTTATCTTAATTTTCAAAATATAATTGTAAACTTACCTTTTAGTTATGATAAGATAACTAAAGTATAAACAAAGTTGATGTTTGCTTTATTGTCACGGTTTTTGCTCTCACCCTGCGCCTGGTTAATGTAGTTATATTTTTTTATCTGATTCTAATATATAGAATTGAAATATTAATTTAATCTATAATACGTGAAAAATATGAAGTTTGACTTAGTGGTTGAGTTTACCATATAATGTGGTTTGAATTTAGAAAAATCCAATTGCGATAGAAAATTAGAAACCTTTAATTCTAATACTTTATTTTTTTGGCATTGAATCTCTTCCTAGTACTAACAATTTATAGTTTCAAGATCTCTTAAAGTGTTTGTTTGCCATTTTATTCAAACTAGGAGGGGTCCATGGTACATGTTACTCTCAATCGAGTTTTTTTAGACTCCGGATCTCCTATGTCACTTCTTGTTACATTTTTTTACTCCTATTTTCTTCCTTGCTTGTTTCATCTTTCTCCTCTTTCTTCACATCTATCTTCTTCCTTGCTTTTCTATGCCTATTTCATGAAATTTTCTCCCAAAACCCGGGTACTTAATGGGTTGACAAGGCAGGATGAGCAAAAATATTGATTTGACTAGAAAAAAAATTGTATAATAAATTTAAAATTTACAGTTCTGAAAGTAAACTGAAGTTATAGACAGTACAAACATTCCAAATTGAAGGCAACAAAATAATATATCTAATTTGAGAATATTTCTTACAAATATAATTAGTTATTTGCAACAATAGAATTAGTAGAGTACATTTTTGCAAAATACTAATCCAACAAAATAATTTATTTCAACTTTTGAATACATATTTGCATAAACATTCGGTTTATTCTTAGGGAGCACTTGTGCCCACTCTCTCAAAACATATCATATCGAGGAGATGGCATGTTCTACAAATTTTACAAACAAGCACCATATCTATTGAACTTTATTTCTCCATGGTAGCACGAGCACCATAGTTCTGCATCTCCCAAAATCCTAATCCTAGGTTGCACTGAAATTTTTGCCCAAATCAATTTTTTGCTCATCCAGTCTTTTTAATCCATTAAGTATCCTCCAATTGTTAGAAAAAAATTTTGGCCGACACTAGGAGAAGAATTTGATGAAATAGTTAAAGAGAAGCAGTGAAGAAGATAATGGTGAGGAGAAAGGATAGCAAGATAAAGGGAGGAAAGAAGAAGATATAGGTAGGAAGAGAGTGGATGGAAAGTAAAATGAGACGGAGGTTAATGATAAATGGGAGACGGGAGTAAGAGATGAAAAATAAATAGAGACAATTAAAAATTATTAGACATTTGTCAATATTTTCTTAGGTGGCACAAGAAATGCAATAGGAAGTGGCATAGGAGATTCGGAACCGTTTATTTAAAACTTTCATTAGGTTAAAAATAAGTAATTCTAATTTGAAAATTTTGTCAAATTGATGTGTGTAATTTTACAACTTATTCTGACATGATAAGAACAAAACGATTTACGAAATTGTCTTATAACATTTTAACGTTATTATAATTATAAAAAACTAGTTAAAAACCTACCCAACAATGCATATTAGCCGCAAAGCCCCTCACCTCAACTGGGGCATTCTTCCCAGCCCTCCCTACCTAACCAACCAAGGTGTTGAATGGTATTCATGTTTGGTTTGATGGATCCATTTCAACTTTAAACATATTACCACCAACCCAGGTCTTATTTGGGGTTCATATCAACCAAATAGCTCATTGAAAGAGGCTATTTCAAAGCTTCTTTATTGCATAATTGCTAGCATTGAAAGAGGCTCCTTATGGTTATAATGGCTAATAGCATGCAACACTTCACTATACATGGTGACTCAGTGCGGATTATTTTGGCAGCTAAGGTGTTCGACTTATTTCCGAAGAATTGCAGTAGGTGGGCACCGGCCGGTTTTATCAGTTTAGCCCCTCGAAAACAAACTAAATTACTGTTTACAATTTTTTTTTTTTTTTTGGAGAGAAAATTACTGTTTACAATTTGATATTTTTTTATTAAATAAATGTGTCAATCTAGACAAAATTTTAAATATTTGGTTTGGCCGATTTGTGGTTTTGCCTATTTATATATTATTGTATTCAAAAGTTCAAAAGTCAAAATTTAAAGTATATAAATTATATAAAAAATATAAGAATTGTTCTTTCTACGATAAAATAATTGTTGAGTAAACTTATTTTTATTATATATAATCACGCACGTGACCTTAACGATCGCATATATGGTCGCAGATTTTTTTGGGCAAAATTGTTTATATTTATTTTATATATAATATTATATATCGACCAATTCAATAAAATAGTCAATTAAATCAATTTTATGGTTTAAAAATAATTCAAGCATCGAGTGAGATATTTTTAAACCAGCTAAATCAATTTTTATAACTAATTACACTAGGCCTAAATAAATGGTTAATAGATTAAGCTTTACAATCAATTATATTCTATTTTTTATTTATTTAAATTTGATTAATAATTGTCGGAAGGTTTCATTCTTTTCTAAGGTGAAAATCGTGAAAATGTTTCCAACCAATATATGACCTCATCTAACCACCCAATTCTGTGTACATTACACGTCCGAACGAACCGAATATGAAATCCCAAAAAATGTCTTCTTCCAAAGTTCCAATCTTTGCAACTCATGGCTGGTAATGTATGGCCGCAGCCCACCACCAACCCAAGTGGCCCCTCTCCTCAGTTTATACTATAACTGTAAAATAGTGGTTATCCAACTCCGCCAATCGCTGTGGAGAATTGTGGAAGAACTGAGGAGGAGGAGGCCATGGGCTCCCTTCGCAGAGTGGTTTCTTCAGGTTTGCCTCCTCAAGTTTTCAGGCTTTCAACCAGGCCCTTCAAATCTCTCAAGTTTCCTGGAGAATCCCTTGATGAATCCACCTCTCCTTCCCTCATCCATGGTATTCATGTCTTCCATTGCCGTGTAAGTAATCCTCTGTTCATGGGCTGGGATTGTTTTGTTCTAATCCGTATTGTATCAAAGATGGAATTTTGATTTGGGTTTTTTGTGTTTTTGAACATGGTTTTCCCAGGATGAGGTGGGAATTGTTGCGAAGCTATCAGAATGCATTGCTTCACGAGGTGGAAACATTCTTAATGCTGATGTTTTTGTACCCGAGAACAAGAATGTGTTTTATTCAAGAAGGTATGCGTACGTATCTTTTTGTTCATTGCTGCCACCTTATGCATTTCCAACGTCAATTTGATAGGTTGCTTTCACTTGGTTTTTGCCCTGAAGCTTTATAGTTTTGCCCTTGTGTGATTTGGTTCATCCAGAATTGACTATGGTTGTTTGGTTCTCTATTAACATGTTGCTGAGAATTTATAAATGGCTGGATGTGTGAGTGTTTTTCTTTCTGAAAATGATATTCCTGGACTGATTGGTTGACTGGCTGCTTAGTGTAGGACAGTATGTCTTTTAAAAAGAATTCCAAGTAAACTTATTGAAAGAAATATAAACATAAACTTGTGAAGGTTCTTTTGAAGTTGTTTTGCCTGGCAATTTTTTAGCTAGCATTGGATGTCATGATCAGGGGTATTGTTCTCGTGATGACAAAGACTGTGGATTAATAATTAAATTAGTAAAGATATAGGAAACAAGAGTTTGTACGGGATAACCGTGTATCTTCCCATGAATGCCTTTTTCGGGAGGAAAAATGGCTTGGAGGTAGAATTTAGTTTTGGGATTTACAATGTATTCATAAGTTGATTGTTTTTTCTGAATAACAGATGGAAGTTTGTTTCTTGTCAAGTTCTGGTTTTCCTCAATTGTCACCATTGAGCATGAACTGTCAACAGTATGTGTAATGAAAGGGTTTGAAGAACTTCGATTAGTAAACGACAGCATCTGCAATAATTTTTACCTTCACATTTTAGTTGACGAGAACTTCATGTCTGATTATCATATTCTGGTGAAAAAGTCCGACCTTTAGTAATTCGTCATTTATTAGTTCCTGTTTGTTAGTTAAATGATTGCCCTTGTGAGGAACATCTTTTTCACCCACATCTGCCAATTTCAAAATAGAATAAGCTACTTGGCTCCTACTTGAAAAGTTCTCTGGTTATGCTACCACCTACAGTTATGAAATTTATCAGATTTAACCTGTTGTTTC
This sequence comes from Knoxia roxburghii, assembly GCA_030378225.1. NCBI lineage: Eukaryota > Viridiplantae > Streptophyta > Magnoliopsida > Gentianales > Rubiaceae > Knoxia > Knoxia roxburghii. The sequence goes on from CM059423.1 coordinate 40,423,015, forward strand.
TCCACATCTGCTAAGGAGTCCCTGAAGCTGATTTATTCCTCTTAAGATTGTCAGAGATTGTTGTGCGACATTGTTTGATAGATTTTTCTGTCATACTAGTGTCTGTGAACTTAGAAGATAAGTAGATGCAATGAGGGTTAATTTTCTCCTAAAATGTATGTAATACAGAAATACGCTGCAATTTACAGTGACTTTGTCTTTCATCCGGCCAAATGGAACCGGGCACAAATGGAAGAGGACTTTCTGAAGTTATCAAGGATGTTCAATGCCATAAACTCAGTTGTCCGAGTGCCTGCTCTGGACCCCAAACATAAAATTGCAATTCTTGCCTCAAAGCAGGTAGTGCTCCTGTAAAAATTTAATTGAGAACAGATGCAACCAAATCAAGTATCGAAACTTTGCAGGAGCCAGTCTGCCGTAATGTTTGGTTCTTAAGCTAATATGTTGCTTTGTTTGTCTAGGACCACTGTCTAGTGGATTTATTGCATGGCTGGCAGGACGGACGGCTTCCAATCCAAATAACTAAAGTAATAAGGTAACTATTTGGAAATCCAACAATTTCCATCTGCCACATGTACTTTAAAGTATTAATTTTGATACTCCATGCACTTTTGCAGCAATCATGATAGACCTCCTAACACCCATGTGATTCGATTTTTAGAGAGGCATGGAATTCCTTACCATTCTCTGCGCACAACTCATAAAGATAAAAGAGAAAAAGAGATCTTGGATTTGGTCCAGGATACTGATTTTTTAGTACTTGCTAGATACATGCAGGTAAACATTTGTTGACATGTCGTAAAAATGAATTTATGGTTCTGTTCATTTTTAACAACGCTTCTCCTTTATTCAAATCACTAGCCCTAAAATATCTGTTTGCTACATATCTCATACTTAAAACAATTGCATGTTTATTCATCTCATACTGCATATAATCTATAGTCTATGAACTTCTTGTGTTTTTTCTCGATTAAGAATGCATATTCTTCTTGTGATTTAAATTACCTTAGTGGTATTATTTCTATAAGCATTACAGCCAATGTATTACTGGACATCAATTGATTTCTGCAGATTCTTTCTGGGAATTTCTTAAAATCCTACGGAAAGGACATAATTAATATTCACCATGGACTATTGCCATCATTTAAGGGTGGTCATCCGGCTAAGCAGGTTTACTTTTCACTCACCCTTTTTCAAGTGTTTCTTTTTGTTCTTCACATCTTCATGTCATTTTAATAGCTTGAACTCTGTATGTGTTACTATTTACAGGCTTTTGAAGCTGGTGTAAAATTGATTGGTGCAACAAGCCACTTTGTTACTGAAGAGCTTGATGCTGGGCCAATCATCGAACAGATGGTATGTAGTCTCATCTATTCTCAAGTTGCTTACATCCTATTCTTTTCTATAAGTGTACTTGAACTTGCAGTTTTTGTTAAGTTGATTGGTGAACTAGTAAGTTCTGGCTGGAAACTTGCGGTATTCATCTTCTGGGTTCTTAGTTCACTGATTTTGTAAGCTACAGATTTTCTTGTCCGACAATCTCTCCACATATTCTAAAGTTTTTGAGCCTGCGTTTATTAATCTTATTGATGTTACCATCAATCAATTTATCATTATAATACTACATCATATGGAATTGGTACTAAGAGACATCCTTGTTGTGATTTGGTTAAAGTATTAGTTCGTGTTTTTTCGCTGTCAAATCTATCATGTTTTACCCGAACAAAGCTTCACTTGCGGCTCCTTGGTATCATAAAATTCGTAACACGAGCATCGGGGTTTTTGTTCCTGGTTTATCCATGGTAGCATTTGGTGTTTCAGCTATCCATGGCACAATTTCTGCTAAACAAATTCTTTCTGCTAACTTTTCATGATTTCAACATGTCAAAAAGTTCATTTAGATCAATTTTCCATTTACATCTTTCTAGTAAGAAAAGCTAAAGTTTTGCTTTTTTCTTACTTTGCATCTTTACTGTTTCTTTAAATTCCTTCAAACTAGGCCCACAGTAAGTGGTTTTTGCATATGTGCAAGATATCAGAATTTTGCCTCTATATGAAATGTCGGAAAAACTGTCTTACTATGTTCACATTCATGGTGTTGTAATATACTTGTTTAACGTTCGACTTCAGGTTGAGAGAGTTTCCCACAGAGATAATTTGCAGAGTTTTGTACAGAAGTCCATGGATCTTGAGAAACAATGCCTTTCAAAAGCAATAAAATCGTATTGTGAGCTTCGCGTGCTGCCTTACGAAGATCAAAAAACTGTCGTCTTTTGACAATGGTAAGGTAGTTTTCTTTTTCCAATGGAGCTAGAACCGGTTCATGTCCCGTTGCATTGTAGCTGGTAGGATTCATGCACGGAACTCAGAGCCTGAGGTGTGCGTTCGACGCCTTAATTGCTTGCCAGTGTCGATGGTTGATAGCCACATGAGCCATTGCCCAATGAACAACTTCTTTCCTTGTTCTTTCCTTTAGGTCTTTTTTCATGGGAATTGAGGGTAGTCGGGACTCAGGAAGCAGGGAAAGAAATATTGTTGTGACCAATATCACACTTCATATTAGAGATTGACATCTGAACTGAACTGTCTTTTACTTGTAATTATTCTTATTCAAAGTTTTGTTTTGCCCTTCTGTTTAACAAGTCCATTAATATTATTTGCTTCTTGATGCCATTATTAAGAGATGAACTTTAGCTTAGTATTAGTTTCCACCATTACCTTCTAAACAAGAGAATTAGGAGTAAGATTTTCTGCTAAAACCTGCAAGAATATGAAGACTAAGTTGATTGTGAATTACATTGCTGGGCTCATCTTATACTGTAACTATCACAAAAGAATACGCAACTCTGTACAAATGGCACTTGCTCTTACATGTTTCTCCACAAAACTTCATGTGTAACAAATCTGGATTTCAGTATGAACTGAAAATTATTAACCCCGAAAAGGAAAAGGGAAATCAAATGCTATAATTAATGTTTAGCATTCTTGTAGAATTCTCAGAATCTTCCATGAAGCTGGATCTTCTTAGTAGTACTTGAATCCCATCTACCCATTTCTGTTTGTGGGCTTTGTTCTTGCACTTGAATTCAAGAAGACCCTGTGCAGTTTTCACTCCAAAATAGACTTCTATGTTTTCCCTTTCTTTCTTGAATGGCCATGAAGAAATGTCATCACATACTTCATAAACAACACCTGCAAAGATCCCTTTCAGATATGTTAGTTTTTTAGCAGATCGAGCGATACAATCAAACGAGGATTCATACAGCATTCCTCTGAAAGAAAAGTGACTATGAAATCCCGGATTCCGAGTAAAGCACAAGCGAAGGAAACATATATAGCCATAGCCTCTCCAGACAATCACTTACCTTACCCAAGCTACAAACGAACAAGAGGAGGCCAAATACGAAAGGTACAACTACGGAGAAGATGTTCGAAGGAATAAAGAGGAAGAAGGTTTTTCGGAAGTAAAACTTATAGCAGAACCATTGAAGAAAATGTGCAGACAGACTCACATTTGTTCTTCTTGGAAAATGCCCCTGCTACATGTTTGCTTTTCAATTTCAGCTTCACCTGAGTTTTCTTGTTGATGTAGACAGAAACATGCTTCCATTGCAGAGAACCTGGAATTTTCAAATCCCAAATGAGGAACATTTATCTGACAAATGAAAGAATCATAACATTCCCATCTGCATTTTATTTCCAGAATTCATCTAAATTAAGGGCTCTGGAATTGTGTTACCTTTTCGTGTGTGTTGCAGCAAATCACCAACACAAGGAACCTCTGCTGCTGTTGTTGTTTCATAAAAACCGACAGGAAAAGACTGAGTTTCTGTCAAGTTCTTGTCGCATGGACTTATAGATGCATTCCTCTTGGCTTCTTTTGGTGATCTTGCTTTCAGAGCTGCTTCTCCACGCAGAGCTTTTTTGGAAGAAGAAGAAGAAAACACCATAAATATTCAAGAACTGGACATCAGAAAGAACACCAAAAAATCTGATTGAATATGCACCTGTTGCTGCTGCAGCTGTTAGAGTGACTAGATCGCTGGCGCCGCGAACATCAACAGCTGATCTGACAATGGATGCAACACGATCATACTCAGCTCCAGCTGATTCAGCCAATTCTATACAATGGGATGCAAGAAGCTCAGTAGCAGAGGCCAACGCAGCGCTCATTTTGGACGAGCTTTTCGAGTTTTTCTTGCTTTCTGCTGCAGCCACAGCCGCCAATGCTGCTGCTAATCCTGCAACCGAGAGCGCAGCATGCATATGCGCATTTTCCATTCTTGCCTTGTCTTTTTTCTTCACTGTAGTGGTATGACTAGCTTCTCTGTGATGAAACCACCTCCCAATCGGCCCCGATTTTCTCGAATGAGTAACCGGAATCATCACCTTCCCAGCCTGCAAAAACAGCCCAAATCAGTAACAAAATCAGTGTAAAGATATGGGCATAATCACAAAAGAAAACAACTCACAATGTGGTGATTTGGAGTGACAATTATTTCAGGGATGGCATTGAGTTTCTTCTTGTTATGATCCATTATAAATGCAGATTGCTTCTTGTCTTTCTGAGCAAGAGCTTTGGAGATTTCAGAAGCAGAGAGACTCCAAGATCTTGACAAGAACTCCATAGGCTCCCTTGGAGTTTCTGGCTGAGGAACTGAAGGCAGATTCAAGGATTCATCATCATCGTATTCCTCTGAAACATTCTGCAGCCATTTTCTTGAACTCATCTTCTTCTTCCATCCCAGAAAACGATCAAAATCACCACCCTCCATTAATTTCTACCACACTTCACTGTTCTTCAACTTCAGAATTACAAGAAAAAGGAGTTGAGTTGGTGTGGATTTATATATAGGGAGAAGAGACAGAGAAGCAAGAAAAGCAGCAGAAGAAGATGTTAGTGGCCAACACTATCACATACATGTAGGAGTCTCGTGCTTGGAGATCAGGGGGAGGTTCTCAATATTCAATACAATTATTTTATATTATTCATTGATTATTATTCAAACAAAATGGGGTTTTTTTTTTTTTTTTGGGTTTAATTCACACTCAATTAACAGTAATCCTGGGGAGAATCATGGTCAACACGGCAGAATCATTTTGACTAGGAGCCATATGTATGTATAGCTTGATTTGATCAATTTTTCGTCGGCTCATTATTATTATTGTTATTGTAGATTTGGCAACTCGCCATGTCTTACAATGGTTTGTAGGTGGTAATACCAAAGTTTAGTTCTTGATAAGTATTAAAATATACTTTGCGACATATATTACTTACAATTATCCGAAGAATTTTTCAGTATTATGTAGGTAAAATTTGGTTATTGGTTTAAGAGCGAAAGATGCTTAAGAAAGGGTTGAAAAAATGTCTCGAACTAATATTCGAGTACCAGAGGTTACGACACTAAAGTAATCTATGTTATACTCTCAGAAAAAAATTCAAATAACTACTATAAGTGAAAAAGTATACCAGAAATCAACACAAGTGGATAAGTAAAGAATATATAAGGGCGTGAGAGAACTCTCTCTAAGGAATTTGGAATTCGGCAAAATAACTTCGTAATTTCAGGAGAAGGGGTGCCTCCTCGCAAGGGGGTCGCATTGACCATATTCGGGCGATTATTTACCAAAAATACATGTTTTCGCAAAATCGTAAGACAATATATGGGGTTAATATATACCAAGTGTCGAAAGATCAAGAAAGTTAGTGACCTGATAATAGGGGAGCTAACGACCAAAAGAATATATGATAATTTGAAAGCAAACGTGACGATCTTACTTATAATAAGTTTTTGCATCTTACATTTGACCTATTCGTATCGAAATTAAATTAGGTATCAATTACAGTATCAAATATTTTAGTGTACGTATATATATTGAACAGATAATATCTTTCGATTATACTCTTAATATCTTTCATGCTTGATATAAATTAACCACAAAAAAAAGTAAACAAACAAATTAAGAGGCAGTTTATAAGTAGTAGTAATTCGTTGAAGGTTCGCGTGTTCCAAAATATATGGAGGGACTCGCCAGTCCATTCAGGATTCAGGGAGTGAAGAGAAGAACAAAAATGTTAGTTTGACCAAAAGAAGAACAATGGCCTGGTTAAATGGGGAATTTGTTTCCCAAAGCCCAGCACCATTTCCTCAAACAATGCCCACCTAGTACTAGTAGGATCACTCCACCAAATGCGAAACCTAGGAACCATTAGATATAATATAACCGTTTTATAATAACAATTTCATTTATTAAATAAAATTGGGGTTCGGGGCTTGAAAGAGAGAGAGGTGCTTTCGAAAACACGAATACAGACGATGCATAGTTATTATCAGCTCGTGTCATATGGTATTGGATTAAATCTCGCAATAAGTCGTGTTTAATTGTCATCGTTGAGTTTAGAACCATAAACAAATTACCAATGATAAGTCGGAGGAAGGTGAAGGGGTAAGAATGACATCAAGTCATTATGTCTCTTATGTCCTGAGCGATACACGTACTACAATGATCTGTGAACAATTGAACCCTTGGGACATGAGTCAACATTGAGGTGCCAAACGACTCTATCAATAAGAGCTCTTAGGAGTCATCAACCTGTTATCTCCGACGTCCCTTTGATCCATTAAGCGAGAGCTCGTCCACACAGGATTCTCGAAAATTATTGTGCCCCTTATATCTTGAGCGATACCCGCACTACAGTGATCGGAATAAAGAATTTCCTCAAGAGGGTGAGCTAATACCCAAACCGCGGTGCAATCTCCTTACTGGACACTGACACCATCACCACTACTCTACCTCCAATATAGTGAGTATTATTATGGCAAATTAAGGGACCAATTAAGTCATAATAGAAGCCATTGCTGATTCCACACTCTGCTAGTTAAAACTTTCGGTGGTCGGTAATATTAAATTTATGGCAGGGACGCCTCGGAGTTGAGGCCAGAAAAGGATAGAAAAGATGAAGTTTGAGGGGAATAATGAGGAGAAGTCGGCACTTGGCAATGTTCAGACCTTGGAAGCCATGGATATTGGCTCCAAGTGCCTCCCCCCACGTGCATTCCCTTATTTTTTCACTGGATCTCGTTTTACTGCCATCTTCATGTTTCATTCGAAACCTACATTTGTTTTTTTCTGTACTTTTCTAAAAAAAAATTATTTCAAAAAAAATAGGCAATAGTTAGGAGAAGTGTGTCAAAGGAGAGCCTTTTTATCATTAAATAGGTGTACTCTATACATCGTATTACTATTTAACAGTTTATGTTCTTAATAAATAGTGTTACTTCCATGCATGTGTGATTTTTCCAATAAAAAGATAGGAGTGCACCCTTCTTCCGGAAGTTACGAGATCATTTTATCGAATTCTTTTGACATGATTCTCTCGAACGTCTTATGAGTCATGGAGGAAGAAAATCGACACTACCCATATCCCTCAATCCATAAATACATATTCTGCTCGATAAATCGAATTATGACATCTGATTTCTATTACAAAATTAGTTTGAGTTTAAGTTTTTTGGGTGGTATTTTTTGAAATGAATTGGGTTTGGCATTCGCCCAAACGGTTGAATATGAATGCATTCATCAAGTGAAGTCAATATCCCGCTCCAGTGCTGCTAGTTATTATAAAAGTCTCTCTCAAAAGATGCCTTTTTTGCCTTTAACATTTGCTTTTGCGTTACGATAGTATGTAGTAAATTCTTCAATATGCTGGAGAAAAAAAATGTAAAAATAATGTTAAATTTAGTTCTAAATTTTTGATAGTTTATAAATTTAATTTTAAATTTTATTATTAACAATATATTTAGTTTTAGTAAAATAGTGTCAAATTGCAATTCTATTAACCTCTATATCATGTGGATACCGCATGGATTAATTTAATCAATATGACAAATTTTTATGTTACGTGACTAACATGTCATCATGACTCCACATATATTTTTTATCCAAATTTCAAAAAAAAATTTACTAGTTACTGCCTCATTTTTTACCCTATACCGCCCAAATTTGAACTAAAATACCCCCTACAATACCCTCCCCCTTCTCCTCTTTTTAAGTAAAATGATAATTTTGTCAAAAGTTATGAACTACCGCCCCAAAAACTGAGATGGTAACTAATAACCCTTTTCAAAAAACATGCGAATGAGTTTGTGATTACGTGTTAGTTTATGTGGCAAAATTTGGCATCTATCCATATGGTATTCACATGATAGAGAAGTTGATAGAATTATAATTCAACTGATAAATATCCCAAAAAATTATTACTAAAATTAAATATGTTATGAATAACAAAATTCAAGATTAAATTTATTGATTACTAAATATTTAAAATTAAATTTGATAATAAATCATATTATAAAACTTTTCTTGAATTTTTTATTTTTCTTCACCTATTCTCAAAGTCAATTGGCTCATTTTGCCTTTTGGAATAAGCACCTCACCACGCTGATAAAAAGTAGCACTGATTCACTCTTTCTTGACATAAAGCACTCAAGAAAAGACGTAAAAAGTTAAAAATATTCTTTGAGGGGAAGAAAAAATATCCATCTTTTCATTATGTGCTTTTTTGGGGAAAATTGAGGTGCTTTTTTTCTTTTTCTTTTTTTTGGCTTAAAAAGGAGTTTTTCCCAAAAATCCCATCTGAAATGATATGGTACTACTATACTACTGGAGACTACCTAACAATCCCATTAGCCCTTCATATCATCATGTGGGCTGCAATGATGCTTCATTCTGCTTGAGTAAAATTGGCACTAGCAATCCTATTTTGAGGCCAGAATCTCTGTTTTGATGCTATCACATGGATTGTGATCAACGAAACAATGAAACTGACACACAATATCATAAGGATTTCAAGTTATTGGTGCGGGAATGTGTATTTTTTTTTTTTTTTTTTTCCGTAGGGTTTTACGTTATCACTCACGTAATGAGAGAATCACGAATGATTATATTAACTAGTTCAATTTTGTTCAAGCCAATTTGGTTCTCTCCTTCTTGTATCAAAATAGAATTACATATGGACGTAACAAGAGTTGCACAAACAAGAATCTTAACTAGTTAAAGTTTGAGTCAATTTGATTTCCTTTTTGATAAAAAAAAAATAAAGATTTCAAGTGGCTAATCTTGGATAAATGTTAGTCTCAAATTGATTATCATAAGGATATCAAATTGTTTGGGTTTACTAACTAGTGAAACTTCCATTTTCCTTCTTTATAGACTTTTCATATTCTCCATCTTGTATCAAAATATAATTACGTATAGACGCAACAGGAGTTGCACAGACCAAAATCTTAACTAGTTAAACTTTTTCAAATCAATTTGATTTCTTTTTATATACAAAAAAAAAAATATTTCATGTGACCAATCTTGAGTAAAAGTTAATTTCAATTTGATTTTGACATCATGTTATTTTCTTTTGCTTTTGACTTCACAAAGTAATGACATAAAAGTTACTTCCATAATATTCATTCACGGTGAGGAGAATGAGAAAATTCATTGAATCGTTAATATTTCATTGAATAAAATGGTTAAAAATCCTTTATACAAAATGAGAATTTAAATATTGAACTTTCGGTTAAAGAATAACGAGTTCTTTCCGCTCAATTACGTCTTATAAAATCGTGTTTGGTGTATTTTAACAACATTAACAGCAACTGTGATGGGATAGGCAGAAGTGACAGCAATACATTCCATTAATTTTCTGAGAAAGGATGAGATGCCCTTTGCCCCTTTCTGGTAGATTTCCTTTTAAGCCACGAATGGGGGTTGACAGCTTGGCTATTGGCAGGCTTCAGCAATCTGCCAGTTTGGCAAACGTGTGCAACAATAGTTAAACAAGTTCCTGGCATGCTACAAGTGACAACCATGATCCATTTGACAAGATAATGCATTATTGCATGTATTTTTCGTTTTTAAAAAATAATACCCTGATTTTGTGATAGGTTAATGACATAGTAAAATTATACGAAGAATATGAACGTAATTGAGACTTATTTTCGGATTTGTTTGTATAAAAAGAATAAAATTTAAAATTTAAACAAAAATTATACAATTATATTTCCTAGAAGAGAAACCCTAATAACATCTTGTTACAGCTACTTTGTATTTTCATCGGTAAAGCATCTAATTGCTATAAACTACCTTTATGATAAAAATGTCAGATTATCATCACAAAATTTAATTCTCGATACACGTATTTCATATCCATCTTTCATTCATTATCTAAAAGTGCTCGGCAACATTTCTCACACTCGTAATGCCCCTATTGTACTCAAAGAAATTTATCTTTCTTATGTATTTATTAAATTAATGGGGGTGGGGGTGGGAGACTAGGGTAATCTTAGTGTTTGCCATCACTTGTGAGTAGTATCTTTAGGTTAAATATTCCTACCAACTAATCCCCCATCACATGAAATGAAAGAAAATGATACAACCCATATGAGGATATTGTCCCAAAGCAAGGGTTAAACTCATTTGGTCCATTGATTATTGAGAGCACAATAATTAAGGTTACCTATTTATATGGATATGTGAACTTTAGCCATTTATTTATATAAAAATATTTTAGGTTTTCATTTCCATTTTTAGAATTTAGTCTTAAACAATCATATTTAAAAACTTAAGTAGGTTGATAAAAAAAATAACTTAAAAAATTAGGGTATCGAATATTCTTGTAACTTCTATACTTAGTTATAATAAGATATAAGAGAAAGAATCGTTAAAAGCATATAAGTTTGGGAGTGATGAATAGATAAATCGGGTAAGTTGGTCTACTTAATATTATTATCCCTTAACACGTGAAGAATTTTAATAAGCTAATGTTGATTTGCTATCTTATGCTGCTATTGTTGAAGCCTTTTTAAATTAAAAGTTGAAAATTCAAAATAAATAACTTGGAAAATACACTTATTTGACACCAAGAACACTACCAAACTTCTTTTACATGTTGAGCATAAACTTACAAAGCTCAATTTTCAACACAAAATGCAAAAAACACTTGCAAAGATCAAAGGAAAATGAAATAGAAAACATTTTGGGAAATGGCCCATTGAGAATAAGAAACAGAGACTTAGGCCCAAAGTCCACTCAAACAGAAAGAACAGGCTCATATGAAGTGATGAAGACATCTCCATAGATGAACCCAGCCAATCCTCCTCCAATGAGAGGGCCGACCCAGTATACCCACTGATCAGTGAAGTCACCAGCGACAACTGATGGCCCAAATGACCTAGCTGGGTTCATGGATCCACCACTAAATGGGCCAGCAGCAAGGATGTTGGCACCAACAATGAACCCAATAGCAATTGGGGCAATTATTCCAATTGAGCCCTTTTTGGGGTCAGCAGCTGTGGCATAGACAGTGTAGACAAGGGCAAAAGTGATGACTATCTCCATCACTACACCTTCAATTCCATTCATCCCTGATGCTACTGTGTGAGTTGGAATTGCCTGCCAGACAAAAATGTCCAAATCATAAACAGGACAAAAACTTTTTAAAATTAATTATAATGATTGGTGTGACTGTTATTGTTTTATTGTCTTTATTATTCGTTCGAGAAGTTATCCTCTAAAAAAATCTATAAAATAGTGTGTACCAAGCCATTAGTGACGTATTTGAGAAGAGCACAAGCAACAATTGAACCGAGACATTGAGCGATCCAGTAAAAGAGACCAGTTAATATAGTAATATTTCCTCCAACAGCCAATCCAAAAGTAACTGCCGGGTTCAAATGACCACCAGAAATATTAGCTGCGATCGATACTCCCACAAATAACGCAAATGCATGAGCAACAGCAATTGCCACAAGCCCTGCTGGATTTAATCCTCCATCTGCCGATATCTTATCTACGAACATCACAAAAATAAAATTATTTGACTAACTATCAGTTTCTGGTCCGTTTATGAAAGTTCAATTATCATATATTCATAATTAGTTAAACTCGAATTTCTAGTTTTTGAAACGGACACCTAATATATTAATATTTGACATCAAAAATAGTATAGATGACTTACTGAAAGCAATAGCAGATCCAACTCCAGCAAACACAAAAAGAAGGGTGGCAATGAATTCAGCCAAATAACTCTTCAAAGAACCAGCACTAAACGAGTCTCCAATGCTACCAAAAGCTATTTTCACCATTGTTTTTTCACTAATTTAAGCAACTCAAAAAACCCACAAAAAAAAAAAAAAAAAGGCTCCACTCAAAGGCCAAAACACTTCTTGACGGTTCATTAGAGCTCAACAATGGCGTCCTTTTTATAGTGCTTAGAAGAACTATCTAGCAAGGCAAACCACACAAAGAAAATGGGCATTTTTGAAAACTATTGACCGACCATGGGGGGCCAAAGAAAGTGAACCAAAACCACTCATTGGTGCCGCCCCCACCGGCCTGAATTCAAAATAATTTACATGCCGACGACTAAATTTAAGAACAAAAAAATGGGGTTTTATTAATTTTTAGGATAGGATTAACTAATATAAATTATATAAAGTAACTAAACCTACCCAAGTGATTATTGGTGTCCGATGTCAGGATAGGGTTTAATAATGGTTAATGATTATGATGATTATGTATATTACGTTAAAACGTTTCAGCTTGGAACGTTGTTAAGGACTTTTTATTTTTATTTTTTTTTTTTTTTGGGTTTGAAACTACTCTTATTCCTTATCAGTCATCCATAGCCACAAACTGGCATTTCTTTTTTTGTTTTTTTTTTTCCAACCAATGAGGTTTTTTGTTTATCAATTTTATTAAGAAAAAAAATCTTATAATATGATTTAATATCAAATTTAATTTTAAACATTTAGTATATGACAATCTTAGTCATAAACTTTACTATTAGTAATAATTTGTTGGACCATTTAACATTTGAATTGCAATTATCTCAATTCATGTGTCATGTAGGTTGACGCGTTGTCATGTGATTAATTTTACGTCACATGAACTAATACGTTGTTGTTTGTCGCTGTCTATCTCTCTATGATTGTTTCTAGATTATCGACGTTTAACGTTTCATTTGGGTAAAAATTATATGTAGGGTTCATGATGACATGTTAGTTTATGCGACATAAAATTGGTCATGTGAACATCCACATGACATAGAAATTAACGAAAAATTTAACCGTTAAGTATCCCAAAAATAGTTACTAGGATTAAAATGATTAGCGACTCCATTAACCGTTAGGTCTCTTCTTTAGTATATGGTTACCTAATGGAAGTCCAAAACTAAAATGGTTAGCCACTCTAGAGTAGGGGTGTGCATTATTCGGGTTGACCCGAATAACCCGCCCAAACCGAAGTTATTCGGTGCGGCTTATTCGGGTTATTCGGGTTACGGGTGGATAACCGATTAAGTAAATTGGTTAATTGGGCGGTTGTGAAGTTTGTTTTTTTTATTTGGGGCCCGACCGAAAACCGAATAAGATAAAGGACTATAATGTAATTAAATTAGGTTTTTTTTCTTATGCACTAGTGGCATTTTAATTCCTTGAAATTTTACATTTATTATGCTTATGGAAGTTTAATATTTATGTGTATGATGAATTTAGTTTATTTTGGATTATAATTTTATTGTGGATGTTTATTATTTGGGATTGTATGCTATATATATTGGATGGATTGTTATTGAAGATAACTTTGTAGGATTATATTTGGGTTAATTGGATTGGATATTTGACTCAGATCCGAATATACTTATTTGGGTTAATTGGATAACCAAACCGAAAACCGAAAACCGAATATGCTTATTTAGTTCGGTTCATATCTTATGCAGTGCGATTTGTGGGCGGATGAGGTTAGTCTCGAAAAACCGAAAAACCCAAACCGAATAAGCCATATAAATCCAAACCGTCCAAATACTCACCCCTACTCTAGAGCCTCATAACAATGCGCCACTATACATAGAGTTGGCAATTCATGGGGTTTGGGTAAACGGTCAACTTGGCTCTCAACCCACCAAAAATACCCCAATTTAAATTTGAATTAGTTGAAAATATCAATTTTAATCAGATATCTCTATAAACAAGTCAATCTTAAACGGGTTTAAACATGAACTAGTCTAATTATAACTCACTTTTTTAAAGTCTCATATCATATCAGCAATTATCAATCTAACTATATTTAAAAGTAATGATAACCAATTGAATTAGCTTATGAGCTCATATATAACTTCTCGTCAAATACCATATGGTCGACAATATCCCTATTTTTCATAAGTTGTAAATATTATACAAATCATTCATATTATAAAATCAATTTTCAACTTGCACTTGAATTGATTAATCATATACAGTGGCAGATCTAAAAAATTTGGGATGAAAGTGTTAATTTGAGAGAAAAAATAAAAAATAAATGTTATGAATGAAAGAATGTATAATGGAGAAAATAGTAAAAGATGAGAATTATACGAGGAATAGCGGAATCATCGAACATAAAGGTGTTGTTGCACCCAAATTCAACAAAAGAAAATGTTCATTTGGTATTATAACTCAGCAGTGTACATGCATGCATGTGTTAAATTACACAAATGAACTTATAAACAGAATGATGGAAAAGATACAGCCATGGGTCCCATTTGAAAACCCTAAAGAGAGCCAACAATTTTTTTTCAGAAAAAAAAAAAAAAAAAAAAAAAAAAACAACAACAACAACAATTTGGGCCAAGTCCAATCAAACAGTATATGCATCTGAAACATCTCTACTCTGGACAAGCTGATATGAAGAGATGAAGACATCTCCATAGATGAACCCAGCCAATCCTCCTCCAATGAGTGGGCCGACCCAGTATACCCACTGATCAGTGAAGTCACCAGCAACAACTGCTGGCCCAAATGACCTAGCTGGGTTCATGGATCCACCACTGAATGGGCCAGCAGCAAGGATGTTGGCACCAACAATGAACCCAATAGCAATTGGTGCTATTATTCCAAGTGAGCCCTTTTTGGGGTCAGCAGCTGTGGCATAGACAGTGTAGACAAGGGCAAAAGTGATGATTATCTCCATCACTACACCTTCAAGTCCACTCATCCCTGATGCTACTGTATGAGTTGGAATTGCCTGCCACACAAAAATGCAAAAATAATCATATAAAAATTATTTTTTTTTAAGTAATTTCTAAAATTGGTTACTATACTGTCGTCACTTTTTGGTTTGAGTCATCATACTTTGAAAACTATTTTTAAGGTCATCATACTTTATTTTTCTTTTCAAAAATGGTCACTCCGTTGAGTTTGCGGTCAACTTTTTTAGAGTTATTTTTGTCTTTTCATTAATTCATTAAATTAAAAAAGAGTAAACTCTGAATTTGGTCATCATACTTTTCTAAAATCTCATTTTTGGTCATCTTACTTTAAAAATTATATTTGAGGTCATCATACTTTCATTTTTTATTTAATTTTGGTAATTCCGTCTAAATGTTCCGTTAAGTCTGAAACAACCATAATTTTTTAGGATAAATACCAAAAAAAATACCCCATCATGCACGTGAAATTTTTTTTATTTATTAATTATTTTTCGCATTACCGCCGCCAACACCCACACCCTCACCCCCATCATATACTTGACTTTAAAAAGTTTTATTCTTCTTAGGGGTGTGGGTTAGGGCTGTTAATTCATGTCAGTGTGTCAGTTGAAAGAGAAAATTATATTTTTGTTCCCGACCTAACCCGAACGGGTTGGAAAACCCCAACCCGAACCTGACCTGATTTTTAGCAGGTCAAGCCGAAATCGACATAGACAACCCGTTGATTAACCCACCAACCATAGCCAAATGGGTTAACCGGGTCGGGTTAGTGTCGACCAACCTTAACTCGACCCGCAAACTCGATTTTTTTCACACAATAATTTTTTAAAAATATTTTGGGTCATCATGTCAACCCGTTGACCCGGTGTGTTGACCTAATTTTGACCTGAAAATTTTTTGGTTCCAAAATTCCAACCCGAACCCTACCCGTTTCATGCTGATTTCGTGTTCAATTTTCGTGTCGTGTCAGAAATTACCAGCCCTACAGTGGATGTTCGTGGTGAAGATGCGAAAAAATAATTAATAAAAAAAGGAAATTCCACGTGTATGATGGGGTGTGTTTTTCTGTATTTACCCTCAAAAAATTATATCCGTTAGAGACTTAACGGAACATTTAGACGGAATGACCAAAATTGAATAAAAAATAAAAGTATGAGAACATCAAATATAATTTTTAAAGTAAGATGACCAAAAATAGAATTTTAGAAAAGTATGATGACCAAATTTAGAGTTTACTCTTTTTTTAATTTAATGAGTTAATAAAAAGACAAAAATAACCCTAAAAAAAGTCGACCGTTAGTGGGTTAACGATCAAACTTGACGGAGTGACCATTTTTTAAAAGAAAAGTAAAGTATGATGACCTTAAAAATAGTTTTCAAAGTATAATGACCAAAACCAGAAAGTGACTATAGTATAGTGACCAATTTTAGAATTTATTCTTATTTTTTTTTGAAACGGATGAAATATAACATGCGATACGTACCAAACCATTTGTGACATATTTGAGAAGAGCGCAAGCAACCACTGAACCAAGACATTGAGCAATCCAATAGAAAAGACCACTTAGCACAGTAATATTTCCTCCAACAGCCAATCCAAAGGTAACGGCAGGATTCAAATGGCCCCCAGAAATATTGGCAGCAATAGACACTCCCACAAATAATGCAAATGCATGAGCCACCGCAATTGCTATGAGCCCTGCCGGATTCAGACCTCCATCTGCCGATATCTTATCTACAAATATTATCAAAATCTCATGTGATTAAACATTAGCTTGTCTTTCATCATGAAATGATTTACCAATAAGATCCGAACTCCTAAATTTGAACTTAAACAGATAAAGAACTGAAATTGAATTAGTTTACAACATTATATATATATGACTTACTGAAGGCAATAGCAGATCCAACTCCAGCGAACACAAAAAGAAGAGTGGCAATAAACTCTGCCAAATAATTCTTCAAAGAACCAACACTGAAAGAGTCACCAATGCTACCAAAAGCTATCTTCACCATTGTTTTTTACCAAAGAAAAACACCAAATTTTAGCAAATCTCAAGAACCCACAAAACTTGAAGGCCTAAATCTTCTTTTGATGGTTCTTAAAAGCTCCACAATCAGCTTGTTTTTATAGTGGACAGATAAGTGAAGCAAGCTGCTTAACAAAGAAACTGGCATTTTGAATTATTAACTTACATTGGGGCCAAAAAGACTAAACCAAAACCACTAATTGGTGCCGCCCCACCGGCCTGAATTCAAGTAAATGCTGATGATGATTAAGTTTAATGAAAATTATGGGTTGGATTTGCTAATATGAACAAAAATTGTGGTCTAAATTAATATTTAGATAGACTTAACTAATATAGATTAATTAAGGTAACTAAACCAACCAAAGTAATGATTGGTGTTCCATGTCATGGTAGGTTATTTTACATATTTATATCTAAACCTAACCTGAGCTTGGGGTCTTATAATAATGGTTTATGATTGTGATAATTATATTACAATATTTGTAGTCATCTTATAATTAATTTTAACATTGTTTGTTTGGCTGTTAATTTGGAACCTTATTATTGGGGAACCTTTTGTTGTTTGTAACTTTGACCCCTTATTGTTATTGAGTCATATCCACAAGCTGCCAAATTGTTCTAATTGGCTGTCTTCCAAAATTTAATATATTTCATTATGTCAATAATTATATCCATGTAGAGAACTCATAAGTCCTTTTTCTTTTTCTTTTTCGAAGCAGTAGATTATTAATATTAGTTAGCAGTGAATGTTATTTTCTATTAGTTGTAATTTATATTATAATTTTTAGTGAAATTTCACCTCTTCCTTATATTTTGGTGTTGCCTAATATTTTGTAATTTTACTTTCATACATAGTATAGTTATGGTAACCATTATCAATACCCCATGTTCCATTATAATAATAAAATATGTTTTAGGGATTTGAGTAGTAAAATTTTAATGGAGATCATAATCATAATTAATTTAATTTAATTTATTCTAAATTTTATTATTTTTACAATGCTCTCTCTAATAAATATAGTAAGATGAGTAAGAATTTTATTTCAAACAAAAAAAATAGTAAAAATATTTCTTGAACGTTTATAACATTTTTATTTTAAAAATTTTAAAATATAGTATTTTATTTATTATAAAACACATAAAACACTTTATAATTAAAGTAAATTATTTGGAGAATATTGAAAGTAAACGCCATGCAGTACGTTGCAAATTATAAATATTTATCATTTATCTCAAAATATAAATAAATTTCAACTCAATATCAAAAATTTAATTAATAATGGTTATTTATCTCCTAATTTCTATTATCATACCTACTTTACAAATTAGATCAGTATCTATCTAGTGTCGAATGAAATTATCTCAAAGCACTTGTGGATAGGGGCTAAATCCAACTGTACCTTAGGTCGAAAAAAAGAAAAGAAGTGGGATCAGTTGGATTGCAAGAAAAGTGACCAATTATAAATGTTTTTTTTTTATTAGTCAGTTGGTCAGGTTCAGGTAACTAATCGAACTCTTGGTTCTTTACTTAGAATACTGATTAGTAAAAACTTAACCCGTTAAGAAGAGACCCTTCCTTTTTGTGAGTTTGTATATAACAGGTCTACGTACCCAACCACAAACTACTTTCCCTTTGAGATAGTCTATGGTTTTTAGCCCCTGACTCCAATGGACATTTCACCCCTACCCATCAAGGAGATCTCGAGCCGAGATGGTGAAAGGAGGGCAAAGATGGTGCAAAAGATCCATGAATAAGCCAGACTCAGCATACTCGAGCGTCAAGAACACACTTCAATGAGGGTGACTAAATGGAGGTGGCAGGTCTCATTCGAGCCCGGAGATTGGGTGCGGCTACACCTCAGAAAGGAGTGGTTCCCTCAAACCCGCAAGACCAAGTTGCACCCTAAAGGAGACAGTCCATTCCAAGTGGTCAAAAAGATCAATGACAATGCATATGAGCTGGACCTCCGAGAAGAGTTAGGTGTCCACTACACCTTCAATGTGAGAGACGTGACCCCATTTGAGTTCGATGAAGAGTTGGAATCGAGGACAATTCCTTTTCAAGAAGGGGGGATGTTATAAGCCCAAGTCTACTACCAAGGCCCTATCAAAGAGACCCTTTAGTTTACATAGATGGCTTTTGACAAGAGCAAGGAGAAGAAATGTCACACAAGCCCTCAATGACTTAGCTCATGAGATCTTCATTCAAGAACTTGAACTTCAGGAAAAGTACCCACCCAAGGAGGTTATAGTGTTGAGCATTTATCTCTAGCCTTTCTCATTTTAATTCACTTGAATTTATTTTGTTTTAATGTTCTTTTACTTTCGGCCAAAAGACTTGCTATTTGGCTTGAATAATTTTGGCCCGATGGTTTAGGCCTTTGTCTTGTTTTAAATTTGTTTGGTTAAGCCTATGTTTAATAGCTTATTAATTAATTTCGGCCCAATGTTTATTAAATGTAATGGACTAGGCTAAATAAAGAGGAGAAGCCCAGTCCAAGTAGAAGATTATCAAAACTCGGGAGAGAGACTACACCAAAGGGAAGTCCGGTTTTTATTGCTTCTAAAAGGGTTCTAACTCAGAGTTTTAACCCTAGGAGGAGATCTAAAGATGTGGGACTCATTAGTGACTGATTAGAAGAGTTTTTGTCTAGCTACACCACTCTCTCTCATGTGGGAATCAACTTACAAGGTTACTGAATTTTGCCTAGAAGAAGTTTAGTTGAAGGAGGGCTCATAAACCTACAAGGAATACTCCTAAAATTCGGTTCTTCATGATAATTACACCAATTTGAGGAGTTCTAATCATCTAAGGAGTTTAGGAGGCTGAACAAGAAGTTAGTTTGTTACAACAACTCTCCATAATTTCAGCACAAGTGAGAGTCCACTACTTCAAGAATTCTCTGTCAATTACTTCACCAAAGATGAAGAAACTTCTACAACACCCAAAACTCCAACCCTAGAACGATTCAAGGTCTAGAAGGTGTCTTCTTTCCTTCAAAATTCGTTCAAAAGTAAGATTAAATCTCAACCACACAAGTTAGGGTTTTGAGAGCTAAACTAGAGTTTGAATTGTATAAGAACTTGTCTAGGGTTGAGGAATAAGCTTAGTAACTTCAAGGTCATTCCTTCTCCTATAAATAGAGAAGGAATTTAGTCTTATCAATCATGATTTGAAGTAAAAAAACCGGTTCATACTCAATTTACTCTCTCAAGTCATCACTTTTAGCATTTATCAAATTGAGGGTAGAATAAGCGAATGGTGCCCCAAGTTGGATAATGGCCCTATGGATCCTTCTTCTAGATTTTGCGTTTCTTGTGATTCTTCACACCTGCAATGATGTTGGAACTATAACAAGCAAAATGTTCCTCCAAAATCAAGAAAGAGAAACTAAGAGAAAGTGAAAAACACATGAAAACTGTAAAAAGGGTCAAGGCTCAATAGCCAAAGGTAGCCTAGCCCTGGCTTGTTAGTGCTAGTTTTTGCAGTAGTAGCTGTAAAAATTAAAAAGAGAAATAGAGCTGCTTGCTAGGCTAGTCCTCTTCCTCTATATGTCTGTGTGTGTCTGATATACACACCCCAAGGTTTTCATCATTAAGCCAAAAATGAAATGGAAAAATCATCATCACTTCTGCATTTTATTGGTTTCCCTGCATTGCTATGTTCTTGACATTGAATCTCCATTTTGAAGCTTTCCCACTTTTTTCTTGGTTTCCTTTAATTTGGTTTATGATTCTAAGTACTTGATCATAAACCGTGTTAAGAGACTATACATAATAAGCAGAAGTTGGAGATCCAAGTTCAGCCTGCAGGATTTAAAAAATTGTTTATTTTCTTTTGCTAACAACTGATAATATAGTGCTTGTTAGCCTAGTCCTCTTCCTTTATGTTCTGTCTCATGTTTGACAAGGAGAAGATACAGAAGAAGCTAATACTTCTGAATCAATGCCCACACCCACCTCGTAATTGAAGTAGGTACGCCCGAAATTTTTTATATTTATTACTCTCTCCATCCCGATTTATTTGTCATTTTAAGATTTTTACAGTTAGTAATAATCACATTTAGTGAATGAGTTTATTTCATAAAATATCTTTTTTACTCCTAATTAAATAGGTTTACTAGTATTACCAATGAGAGATTGTACTCTTACGAATGATCGTAATTAATACTTTAGTGCATGTAATTAATATTATTCGTTTGAATTTGTTAATATCAATAAAAGATTCAGAGTTTGATGAGGGTTAAAATAGTAATACTAACTCAATTTTACTATGTTAAAGTGACAGATAAATCGGGACGGATGAAGTATATGATTGAATGGTAAAATTAACAATAAATTGAGTGATATTTAATAAAAAGTGTGATATATGTAATAGAGGGGATAAACAATAACAGGACTATTAATGAGTGAAATTTCAAATTTGGTCTCTTACTTTTGACAAAATTTTGCTGTTGGTTTAACATTTTTAGCATCACAAAAATACTAATTACGTTTGAAATTTTTAAATATTTTTGGTCCATCAAAAAGTTTTTTAATAAACCAAAATTGATTAAAATTTAAAACGTAATGAATATTTTTGAATGATATAAACATGTTGAATAAAAACGAAATTTTACCAAATAAAATTGATCAAAATTATAATTTGTTCCATTAATAAATAAGTGTGGGCCAAAAAAAAGTTGGATACATTACTCAATCTGAATTGCTATTTGTATAACAAAATTACTATTTGTATAACAAAAAATGTCCAAAATACCCCTGGTATGAAAGAAATGATCAATTCATGAATAAATATGGGGTAAAAACGCTACGAATTGCAGAAAAGAAGGGCAAAAAACGCTAAAATTGAACCGGGAAAGTAAATAAAAACGCTAAAACGTGACTGCGAAATAAATCTAAAACGCTACAACGAAGCGTTTTGAGGACCATAAACGCTAAGAGACAGCGTTTTTGATAACCCAAAACGCTAAAATCCTGCGTTTTGGACAAGCCAAAACGCTAAACAGCATCGTTTTTTCCACCTTCGCTCGCTAATGTGTAGCGTTTTGGAGCCGTCCGAATTTTAAAAAGAAAAGGAGACCAATATCGCTGCCAAATCCTCATTTTGTGCATACCAAACGCAACTCCCTTCCAAACTTGCGAAAACAGTAGAGATTTTTCCCAAAAATCAAGCAAAATCAGCGAAATGGACGGCGGTGGAGAAGAATCTTCGAGAGGCCATGGCGCGGGCAAGATGTACCGCGGACTCATTGCATACCGGGAGGATATAGAGCCGTACATGCCAGACCGGTGTGCGCGCCAGTTGGGGTACGTGCAGTGGATCCCCAGACCGTTCATTCCGGCCACGGATGGGACGTATAGGGGGTACGGGGGTAGTGGGTACGTCGTGCACCACCCACGGTCATATGCGGAGTCCGAGTGGGACGCTTATCTGGCTACCGGGCCTATATATTTTGTGCACCGTGCACAGACAGGGCACGGCATCCGATATAGTGCCTGCGTGGACGGATATCTGGAGTGGTTCGTACCCCGCTCCCATCCATACGTCATAGGGCCCCCACCGGAGCAGCCACAGCCACGCCGATCGTCATCGGAATACGTAAGTATTTTTTTTTATCAAATGTGTAATATATTTTATTATATTGTTCAACATGCATAATTGATGTAATTGTGTGTATTTTTTTGTAGTGGGTTAGCGATGTGCTGGGCGTGCAGCACCGGTTGTTGGATCAGCTGCGAGATCGAGCACCGGACCTGCACGACGAGTATTCTGGTCTGATTGCGGATTTTGAGCAGCGATTTGACCTGGCCGATTGAGCCCATATGTAGTTTTATATGTATGACATTTTGTTTACATTTCTATATTTTTTTGTATGACATCAGAACCATTTATATAGTAGTACTTTATGCATTACATTTTTAGTTAGTGTTTGTTTAGTTATATGTCATGAATGGTGTATTCAAGTTAATACAAAGCAAACAATCATATAATACCAAACTTAGTTCATAACTACAAATATTGTTTAAACAAAAAAATCACATTAAACTAAATGCGCTAAGCATCACGACGATTTACCCATAGCCTAAAACGCATTCTGAAACTATTAGGCCAACGTCCAACGGTCGCTTGGTTGCAGTGATCGCGCCAAACAATGTGCAGTGGAGGAAGGGGACAATCATCAAGTACATCAACACGAACGTAATGATTACCACCCACGTGAGCAATTGATATCTGTCTCTCTGGGCGGGTTTCGTCCTCTCCAGCATCCAACGGTAATATGGTATAATTCGTCATTGGCTCTGACCGGCTGAGATGAAGTACCACGGCATTTGCATGTGTGGCAAGTGGGTACAAGTCAGTGGGTGTGACCATCCAGTAGGCTTCAGAACAACTTCTACCTTGATAACGTAAACGCCTCAGCACGGCACCCAAATGATCACCATCAGCAGGTCTCTCCTCCAACACTGCAAACAAACCTGCATACCGTTGTGGATCACGTCCGATCTCACCAACAAGCGCTCTGCGTGACAATTTCCAATTGTGCTGGCCGCCTGAAAGGTAACTAGCAATCACCCTGAACCCACAATTTCCATCTCCAATGACATCCGACCATCCAGTACAGTAATGCCGGAAAAACACTGGTACGCATGGTACATCTTGTCCAAATCCTAACGTGTTCAATAAATTAGAACGAACATAATTGAATTAATTTTGACCATAAATAAATTCGTGAAACATCACTAACAATATTTACCTTCACGTAATGGAGACTGACTAGAGGAGTCCGTCGTATTGTTGGATGTGCGCCCAGTTGATCTTCCACTTGAATTCGACCGACCCCTACCACGTGATCCACGTGTCGCTCTCTCCCGTCCACTCCACTCACGCATAACTGAATGGTGCAGTCTACTCGGCGGCCTTCCCCTATGAGTACCCTCAACCGATGGCTCAGCTGCACTAGACATATCAGCGTGCATCTCTTCCACATAGGCCATATTAAGTAGACGAGCCAAGAATGACGGACTTGTGTTAACTGCAGGAATGACTTCCTCATTGAAAAACCTTGATGAAACATTATTTTCAATCAGCATCCAAATGTAAAATTACAAAAAATAAAACAAATTTAATATAACTAACAAACATAAGTAAAATGTACCTGATGTCCTCATTCAGAGTATTCGAATCCCTTTGGGAGGGTACAATTGTCAATCTCTGCCAGAACTCGTGGACTAATGGGAGCAATTGATATGCGGTCGATTCCTGTGCCTTGTATATATCACAGGCACAAGGAATCCCAAGCGTCACCTTGCACACGCATCCACACCTATCGATAACTTCGCCTGCCAACCTATCCTTTTTTTCAACTTGTTTGCTTACCAAATTCAGGCAGTGATGCGAAACGTATTTGTTCAAGTAACAGTATGGAAACCCCATCCTACTGGTTTGTGTCGTGGCAGTAGAAGACTCGAGCGACCCACTGTTATTGTTTTAACGTATAATAAAATTATAATAAAATTATGACATTAAATAAATAATCGAATGCGGTTATTGCACTTACGCGATGTGAGGGAACAGATGCGTGAGATGAGAGTCGATCTTCATGAACAACGTGTCGAGAGAATTGGTGGAAGAATGAAGCCAATCTTTCAATGCAGCATGGGAAGCCTCAACCCTGTTAGTTGCCGTATTCCCAAAGTGTTGAAATGTGTCCGTCCAGGCCCGACAGAATTTCTCCTTATGAATTAACCACGTCCCCTCCAAATAATCAACAACTGCAGGCTCAACCATAGAGTATGTAACCTTGAATTGGACTAATAAGAGGTTAAACCTTTCAACTGTGGGAGCCATGATAATTTTCTTCCACCAATTACTATATATATCAGTGGCCGTGTCCACATTCCTCCTAGCAACATTTTTTTCCAACCAACTGGCAACATCACGGTCAATATGCCACCGACATAACAAGTGATTGCAAGATGGAAAGTGATCCTTAATAGGCTGCAACAAACCCAACTCCCTATCTGAGACAACAACACTTGGTTCCACATTACTAGGCAACAATTCCCTCAAGTTTTTCATTACCCAATCATATGTTTCTTTTGTCTCATCCTTAACAATGGCAAAAGCAATATTGAAGTTCTTATTGGTGGGAGTCATACCGATCATCTCAACGACGGACATTTTGTACTTGTTGGTCTTGTAGGTTGAATCAACCACTACAACCCAATACCACCTGTTGAACATCTGAATTGATGTAGGATGAGCGATGAATGCATGTGTGATCGCATTAGTGGCCTCGTCAGTGATAATCTGAACAAAATATTTCTTCTCGCGAGCCAAATGCAAAAATTGCTGCCCAATATTCCTACCGTCCAATCCATCTTTCTTCATATCTTCCTTCAAATTGTAGACCTGCCTTATCTGTACATTGTCTTCGGGAAACTGCTGATGAATAGCTTCCCAAACGCTTTTTGGTCTCACATTGAAAGAAAGCATGCGTTTAGCCTCAGCCTTTGCCTCTTTCGAGAAACCGCTCAACTGCCTGTGCCCATATGGATGCCTTATACCTACAAAAATTAGTAATAAGAATATAAGAAAATGCTAATTATAGGAAAAATAATATAACATATTCAATAGCGAAACATATTCATACCAGGATGATTATGTGTGGACGATACCCCTGGCGTAACAAGCACACTGTAACGCTCATTAACAACCTTCTTGACAGTCAACTTGAACGGACATTTACAGCCGCACCTTTTTGTGTTCAACCGTATGGTGGGGAGAGGCTCCTTCAATGGATCTTTCCATCGACTGCACCTAAAATAATACGTCGAGCCACTTCCGCCTTGCTTCGAAAGCACAAACTTCAGGCTATTAGCTATAGGATAGCAAAACGTAAATGCATCCTCCACACTTGCAAAATCCCTATCTATCCTAAAATATTCACTTAGATCTGCCCCAATGTCTTGTTCCTCACCCCCCTCGTCATCCTCATTATCCTGTTCTTGCTCGTAATCATCGTGTGTACTCATATTCGAATCATCGTCCTGTATAGTCAGAATCCGAATACATATTGTTACAAACGCTATAAATTACACAATAGGACTATAAAAAACGCTTCACTTTACATATGTAATCTTAAAAAAACGCAACGTATTTCACATAACTATACAAAAAAACGCTACACTTCACAAAAAAATTAACTAAAAACGCTACGGATTTCACATAAATACCATAATTTCGCAACAATTTTCTTAAATGAAATGCATAAAACGCCACAATTTGGCGTTTTTTCATGACAAAAACGCCACTTAATAGCGTTTTTTATGACATTAAACGCCACATATTAGCGTTTCTAGTGATTATAAACGCTAATAAGTGGCGTTTAGTGTCATGAAAAACGCTACAAAATACAAAAAATACATAGCGGGTAGCAAACTTACCATTTCGTTAAGAATGTCAATCGAAAGTTGTACAATACGAATGACAGGTGAATATGATTCGACGAAACCTTCTTTCGATTGTCGATTTGAATTTGTTGTCAATATTTGTAAGGGAACCTTTTGTACAGAGAATGTACAAAGGTTATGATATGATGTAATTTGTTGTCAATATTTGGTCTGTTCATATTAGTTCCGTCCGTTTTTTAACAAAAACCGTCACACACGCTACTATTTAACGAGCGAGATATGTTTTTCGGCTATACTTTAGCGTTTTTTATGACATAAAACGCTGTATTTTAGCGTTTTTTTTCCATAAAACGCAGCCCCTTAGCGTTTTGTGCCAAAAAAAACGCTACGTTTTGGCGTTTTCAGTACACCATTTCGCTACGTTTTAGCGTTTTGATCGAATTTCCACATGACATTTCAGCGTTTTTTTTGTTCATTCACATACCAAATTTACGTTTTTTGCCCATTAGTTCAGCAATGCGCAGCGTTTTTTATCCAAAAAAGATTTATTATTTCATATAGGGGTATTTTGGACATTTTTTGTTATACAAATAGTAATTTTGTTATACAAATAGTAAATCCTTCATACTCACGGCCCAGTAATATCAAGGCCCATAATGAGCCTTAGGTTTGAGTTGGATATTTCAAATGAAGGTCTTATTTATATTTATACTCTTACATACATTTCCACTTCGAGTTCTAAACGGAACTGAAATAGTGGGCCATCGGAATCACCAACTCCGATCATATTGTAGTGAATCCAAGAAATGAAGGCCCATCAATTGCTCATTCCCATGTTAATGTTTCATTTTTTCGTGATGTTAAATATGTTTAAATTACTATTGGAATTGGAAAATTCAGACTCAAATATAATAAAATTGTGTGTGTCGGTTCTTTTAAATATGAAGGTAAACTCGGATTTGAATAGGATAAGATTGTACGTGCTAATCCTTTCGGGTGAGATATTTTAACTTACGAATATAACTTATAATATTTCTAAATATAGTATTTATAAGAACTAATTAAGACTGTTAATATTATAATCTACTTTTCGACAGTCAAAAAATATTATAATCCTAAAATATATATCGACTTATTTTCTTAAACTTATTCCTATAATCATTCGAGACATGTGATGTTTCAATATAACACTTTGTTATTTAAGTAAAACAACATTGGTTAATTTTTTTTTAATGATATAAATTTTATATGAATTATTACATTTCTTAAACAATAATATGACAAACTATCTTAGAATTCCTAGTACCCAAAAAAAAAAAAAAAAACTATCTTAAAATTTTCGTCTCATAAAAATAATTAATTTTTATATTGTTTAACAATTGATAGAATTTATCTATTTTATATTATCAATAGTTCATTTTTAATATTAGGTAATTCAATTTATAACATATAATTTTTGAAAATGTAATTAATTTTATTGTAGAGGGGAGTAATAAAATAATGATACAAATATGTGCCGTATTTCACAAATAACTAACAATATATGATGAATTTGAAGAAGTAAACTCTGGAATTCTTCTTTCTTACACGTCATAGGTGACGTTGACTTCTCAATTCAATACCAACGAATATGATGGAGTTTAGGAGTTATTAAATAGGTTATTTTTTATTTTATTTTTTTTACCAGCGTGTCGAACCTCAAAACTATCGTTATAAGTTTCAATTCTTACTACCTCTCTAAATCCTCTCACCCCTATTAAATAAGTTCATTTTCTTTATTTCTCGTTTTTTAAATTATTTTAATTTTTTGCTTAAAAAAATATTTTTTAATAAATAAATAATAATATTTTGATAATAAAATAATAATAAAATGATAATCAAGATAATAATAAATTTAAAAATTCACTATATTTGAAGAAGTAACCACTAAAGTTTGTGAACCATGTTTAAGTATAAATAAATAAAAAATTAAAAATAATATTACATTTATTTCCTAATAAAATATATCTTAAAAATTATTTATTATAAAAAAATATGAAAGTGTTGAGTTTGAATCTCACCGTAAATAGACACGATATAATAGATATTGTGTATATAATAGTATTATGTTAGGTTAATTTGTCTTTTTTTTCTTTTATGAAAAAAAAATTATTTCTATGAATAAGTAGCTAAAAAAAGAGCCTACAAAATTGACAAAAGGCATCGAATTTTCAAATTAACAGCAAAAGTCAAAAGTCAGAGGTTAAATATGTGTAATTTAAAATTAAAAAGCTAAAATTTATATTTAAATGGTAAGATATTCTACATAAATAAAATTCTCTCATTTTTTTTCATACAAATATTCTCTAATTTTTTAAAATACTAGATTATGACTTTAGGCAAATATAATGATTGTTTGCTTACCATGAATTATATAGTTTTTCAATATATTTTTACTATAATAGTATAATAGAAACATACAATTATAACTATAAAATTTAAATAAATTTATAAATTTAAAAGTAAATCTAAATTTATATTAAATTGATAAGGAAAATAAAAATTGCATTACTAATTTTTTTCTAATTGCATGTTTGATCTTGGGTGCATGTATAGTAAAATTTTTCGAGATTAAATAAAATATAATTTAAGGAGATGATAAATAAAAAAAATGAAGAAATAATAATTTTTGAGATTGAAGTATAAGAATAAAGAATAATCGAATTAAGAGAAAAGAAAGGATAAAAGGAGAGATAAGTAATTTGGTTTTATTTTTTTGCATTAAGAAATAACACATATATAAATTTTATATTAAAATTCTATCATTTTACACTAATAACATGAGAAAATAATAGAAAAATAAATTGTTATAAAATTTAAAATAATCAAAATTCAATAATAATTTAGGGGAGGAAGTATTACTTTCTTGAGATATTAAAAACTATCTTTTTTCGCAACTGCAATTTTCATTCATCTCTGTAAATGCAGAGTGTGACAATATAAATCTTCAGATTCATCAGCTTCTTTATGGGTGTCCCTCCAAATTACCCCCAGTCCCACAGCCATTATAGCTCAATTTCACTTTTTTGACTGCCTTTCCAGAAGAACACACACAAATTAGATCACTTTCTTTCAGTGCATACTCTGCAAGCCCTCCTTCAGACAAAAGAAAAAGGAGAAATTTTTAAAACTGACCCACATTTTCAAACACTCCACAGTGGAATCCCATAAAAGAAATCCCATCAAGAACGGTGGAGAGAGCCCAGAAAAAGACGAACCCTAAATTTAATACTTGAGTATACTTTTAGGGTTTTTGGGTGGGGAGCATTTAATTGGGAACCGGGTTTTCTGCATGGGGTACAATTACATGTGGTTGATGTAATAATTGCTAGTAATGTCAAAAGGGGAAAAATTGTCAGTGTTGGAAGGTGAATTTGAATGTAGTGATAGTAGTAAAAGTAGTGGCAGAAGAAGGAGAAGAAGCATCATCATCAATGGGTGTGGCAAACAAGGCATGGAAGTATAGTGGTGGAGTTTTAGTGAATAATTTGACCCTTTTATATGATGATTCTAATAATGTCGATAATAATGATAAGGAGAAGCAGAAGCCTTGTGTGGAGCAGCATTGGTGGTCATGGAAATGGTGGAGGCCATGGCTATCTTTGGCAAGTACTTCTTCAACAGGGGGGAGGAAACCAAAGATCTCATGGTCTGTGAAGGTTTGTGGGGTTATGCTTTTCGTTGTTGGTTTGATATCTCTCTTCACTGGGCATTTGGCCTCTGATCTTGAATGGTCTCAGAGTCTTGTCAAGCGCACCCTCTATAATAAACCGGTAACTCTTTCATTACCACATTTTCTGTTTGAAAGGTTGCTTTTTTTTTTTAACTCTTAACTAGCAGTATTTATTTATCTTTTGAGGTTGGGTTGGTTTGGGTGAATTTCTGTCTCTCTCACTTGGTTTTCTGTCAGAAAGTTCAAATTTTTGTTGGGATACGAGGTGATTTCAGGGTAGGGTAGACTAATAGGAGTTTATGACAACATAGTATTTAAAGTTGTGACTTTTGAGCTAAATTGTGAAGGAATTATCTGTAACATTCTATTTTAAAGATATTTTTGGCCTCTATGATTTTCAGATTAACTTTGTAGTTCATTCCTTTCTTGGATGAAGAGTTCAGGAGACCTTGAAGTACAGCATTGACTGCTATTTGAACTGCACTTTCTCTTTTTCCCCACTCACCTGCTCCAATGTAAATTGGTTTTTGCATTTCTAGGTGTGGTTTGTGTCTAGGTGCTGGTATTGTTTGTTTGCCCTACATAAATTTTCATTCTTTGAGGTATTTGTCTCCATAGAAGAAGCATGCAACTCTTTTCATCTCTTGTCAATTTTGACAAAAGCATATTGGTTTCCTACCCCCATTATGGTAATCTTTAATTTGCGTAGTGATTGCTCCTTTCACGATCTTATGTTAGTGAATTCTGCCCTTACATTAGCTGTGATTCTGTCTCTTAGTGAAACCTTGATCTATTTGCCATTGAAGAGATTGGCTTTAACTTTTTTGCATACCTGGGTTAGGAGATCTTCTTGATTGGGAATTATATTTTAGTTGTTAGGTTGTTTGGTGATATTCAAATGTTAATGTGATGGAGTACCACTGACTTTTCTTTTCGCATTTGTTGGTATTTGGTATATAGAATGGCAATACTCGTGTTGAAGTCGATATTTGGAAATCAAAATTCTCAAGCTTCTATTTTGGGTGCTGTGAAAGAGTACGCAATTTTGCCCGTAAGTTGCCAACTTTTCTCTGATATTACTTCAGATGCATGGCAGAGGAGAATTATGATTCTCCATGATGTTTTCCCCCTAAGTGTAGTGTCACATCTACTTATTAACGTTTTGTGCTGTATACTAAATTCACTGGTGCTACATACTTCAAGAATGATAGTAATTTGTGTCCTGCATTTGAATTTAGCTGCTGTGCGGGAGCGGTCGTCCAATGGCTACTTACTTATTGCTACTAGTGGAGGGCTTAACCAGCAGAGGACGGGAGTAAGTTTGTTTTTCACCTTTCTCAACTGATTTGCTCTGACATTCCTTCTGAGTTTATTCTACTTCGTTTATATATTTCAGTAATCTAATGTCAGGAAATTGTTCTCTTCTCCTCAGATAACTGATGCTGTTGTTGTTGCACGAATTCTTAATGCCACATTGGTTGTGCCAGAGTTGGATCACAACTCATTCTGGAAGGATGATAGGTACAGTGAGATTCCTATTCCATGATTCTTGTAATGTAATAGTGTACTTGATTAGGAAGAAAAATCTGGAAATAAATGAGAGAAGTTATTCATCTCATACTTGCGCTTGGCTCGTGGATTTCCCTACGTCAAACAAGGATATGGAAAAGTAAAATTTTGCATTTCCATACTGCTTTTCTTTATATTCCAATGCCAAAATCACTACATTATTGGAGTGTATTATGTGTATTGTAGATCGACAATATGTCCAGATTTGATAATATTTATTTGAATAATATTCTTATTCTGTAAATTATTTCAACATGCAGTGACTTCTTAAACATTTTCGATGTTGACTGGTTCATCTCTTACCTTGCAAAGGATGTAACTATCGTTAAAAGAGTTCCTGAAAAGGTCATGAGATCGATGGAAAAGCCACCATACACAATGCGTGTACCTAGAAAATCAGAACCTGAATATTATCTTGATCAAGTTTTGCCAATTATGTTGAGAAGACGTGTAAGTATGCTAAATATTTTATCTCCATATCTTTAAGTGTGCAAAATATTTTATACCCACATCTTTAGTTCTGAAGAGAGCATCAGATTCTTCCATGCTTATACTTGTTTTGTTACAGTTCTGGTTTTAATAGTTACATTACACTTGAATTAGATGTTCATAGGATTATGATTTATGCATTTATCCAAATTGTATGAAAATCAAATGAACTGAGCCTAGGCAGTAGGTTTCTTGATGGATCAGATTTGGGAGGTAGTGTGAGCTTGAAATCCAATAATCAGAGGGACATGAGGAGTGTGAAAGGGATATGATGTGTAAGGTGCAGAGCTACATGGTTGACCGAAGTGATTTTTTCTATGATGTTTGCGGCTTCCTAAGAATTATTTTGTTGATGACTGATAGTTCAAATAATTTTTAGCATATATGAAATGTGTCTGAATGGCGTGAATGGTTTCCTTGCAAAGCGGCATAATGATTTAACCATAATTGGTCTTGGTTATATGGAAATCTCTAAAAACCTTGGATGCCTAAACACGTTATGCAAAAGAGATCTTTTCTAGATCCTCTATTTTTTTTTTGGGTTTGACAATAAGATGTCCTGGACTTTTTTGGTAGATTCTACATAACTAATCCGTTAAGTTATTTGCAGGTTGTTCAGTTGACAAAGTTTGATTACCGGCTTGCTAATGATCTTGATGATGAGCTTCAGAAACTTCGTTGCCGGGTGAATTTTCATGCTTTGAGATTTACTAAACCCATTAGGAATCTGGGTCAAAAACTTGTTACGCGAATACGGAAGATGGCCAACCGTTACATTGCCGTTCACTTGAGGTGTGTCACTCCTGCCTTTGGAAGAATATTACTCCCACTATAAGTAGAATCATAATTGGGTTGAAGCTTACAGGTTAATTTGATTTAGAGTAACTTTGTTTGCAATTTTGTGCGAATCCAAGTCAGTTTATGTTTCTTGATTGTGTAAATGCAAAGCATAATCCTTTGCAACAACAACAAACCCTTTACCCTAATATGCTCAGTCGGCTATAGGGATCTTATGTTGCCATCATTCTCAACACCTTTATGCATTGGTTAAATTTGAAGAAGGTAGAAGACATTTCTAGTGACGTGTCTGTAGAAATTTTACTTGTTCATGACAAATGAGCACAATAGTAAAACTCAGAGTAGGAAATGTAGAATTCAGGAAATTTCTATGAAGCAACATTAACCAAAATACTGTTGACAACTAAGAACTTAGAAATACTAAAAACAGACTACTGAATTCCTCTGCATCACGTCGTTGAATAAGACTAACTTTATTGATTCAGCTACTTAAGCAGTTGATCTCCTTTTGGATTCTAACATAACTTGAGCCCAATTTGGGGAATCTTTAATGTGAATTTCCATGAGTTTGTTGTCTGTGGTCAGTTCTTAATATTGTATTAGTGAAAATTGTAATCTTTTAATACATTAATACTTACCTTTTTATCTTGCATTCATATTTTACCATTTTAAAATGTGACAGATTTGAACCTGATATGCTAGCTTTTTCTGGATGTTACTATGGTGGAGGGGATAAAGAACGATATGAACTAGGAGAGATAAGGAAACGATGGGAGACATTACCGGTGAGATGTTGTTCCATTTCATCTTTCATTTACAAACTTTTAAACTGTATATATTTTCGGTAAAGGTTCTGGTTTTCCAGACTCGAAAATATTGCATTATCTGTTTATGGTTTACACGTTTCTTCAGTGAAATGAATGATGCTGTCTATGTTATTAAATCTCTGGTTTCTTGAAAATGTGCTGCTTCAAACACCTTTTCCCTGAAGTGTGAATACTTTCAATATTGCCAAAATGTGCATAAAAGCACCTTTGATCTTTATTCATCTTAATGCATAAAAGCTTTATTTATGATGTTTTAAAGAAAAGGAGCTTTATTACAACGATGTGATGGATGTCTATATCTTGTACTTCTGGTGAGAAGATATGCATTTTCTCAGTGAATGTTAATGGCTACAGGAACTGAGTCCTGATGAGGAGCGTTCCCGAGGGAAATGCCCACTCACCCCTCACGAAGTCGGTTTGATGCTTCGGGCACTTGGGTTCAAGAATGACACTTTCCTTTATGTCGCGTCTGGTGAAGTATATGGCGGGGAAGAAACGTTGCGACCACTGAGAGAGCTCTTTCCGAACTTTTACACAAAGGAGATGCTGGCCAGTCAAGAGTTGAATCCTTTTCTTCCCTTTTCTTCTCGTCTTGCTGCCCTTGACTACATCGTTTGTGATGAAAGCGATGTCTTTATCACTAACAATAATGGAAACATGGCGAAGATCTTAGCTGGGAGGAGGTAAGAGCAAACTACTTCTCATGTTCCAGAATGCCATATTCAGTATGGGTTATTCTTTGAATATTAACTAACAGAAACCTTTCCCTTGGTTCTTCTTTCTTGTAATAATGACAGGCGATATATGGGGCATAAACGAACCATCCGGCCAAATGCGAAAAGGCTTAGCGCATTATTTATGGCGCGAGAAAAGATGGAGTGGGATACATTTGCCAAAAAAGTCAAATCATGCCAAAGAGGATTCATGGGAGAACCCGATGAGATGAAACCAGGGCGTGGGGAGTTCCACGAATATCCCTCCTCTTGCATTTGCCAGAAACCTTTCAATCATTCTGCTGTCACTGATAACGAGGACGACGATCAGCCTTCAGAAGGCAACTACACCATTCCTGAGGCAAAACTAAGGTATGCTGTCCCTGCAAACAATCAAAACAGCAGAATCCATAACGGAAGAAAAAGAAAAGGACCCGAATCCATCGGCGAAGAAACTGATGGTGAGGACTTCCTGTCTGACTAAAAGGTCTTTGTTTCAAAGCCAGAGTTCTTTGCTTGTATACCAAGAAATTTTTGCTTTTCTGGCTCTTGTAACTTGCTTATATGTGGGATTTTGATGGGATTGCTGACATTTTGATCTTCAGATGATGATAAGGGTCTATGTATAGGAAATATGCCTACTCTGATGTGATGCAACTGTTCATATATATGATGTTAATTTATGGTTTGCAATTTATAGGAATGAAAATTTTGCCTTTATGATAAATGTCCCAAACAAGACTGGCTTCTCTTTTCTGTTCTTTCCCTTTTTTTTTTTTTTTTTTTGGAAAAAATGTAAAAATAGTCCCTAAATTATTATAAACGTTTGGTACTTGAATGTCACGTTATCATGAATATTAAATATATTGATAAAAAATTTATTATGAATAGTAAAATTTTGGTATTAAATTTATTTTATCATGTTTAGGATATACTATATAGGACTACAAATATTGTTGCCATCAAAACAGTCAAGTTTACAAAAATGCATCACGTGCGATGTCCTCATTATTCGTTTATGCCTTATGCAATCTTCGAACTATTTCCTGCCCCATTACAGTAAGCTTCTGGTTGCCATTTCACTTCTTACTTTTAATGGAGTTTTTGAGAAAAATTCACAACTTTATATTAACTTTTGAAATCTTATGATTTTTTATAACATTTTTATTTTCTTACTTTTAATGGAGTTTTTGATAAAAATTCACAACTTTAAAAAAATTGCTATATTAACTTTTGAAATCTTATGATTTTTCATAACATTTTTCTTTTTGGAAGCATTCCCAACCTCAGCGGACAAAGTGGATGCGATTGGCTTAATTTGCCATTTTCTAAAAGATATGAATTTTCACCAATAAGTCAAAGTTTTTCATAAAATTTTGAAAATTTTAAATTTGTTATTTTAATGAATACTTATTTGTTTTATCTTTATTATACCTCTTAGATAAGGGATCATGAATGTATTTTTTTTTTTAGAAAGAGAAATCATGAATATTTAAAATGTTAGTTTGCTACTTTTTTTAAAGTTTTGAATTTTCACAACAAATTAAAGGTTATAGCTCACAAAATCTGAGAAATTTTAAAAATATAATATTTTATTAATACTTATTTATTTTGTTATATTACAACTATAAAATATAAAATAAGAGATCGTGAATATTTAGAATGTTAATTTGCTATTTTTTAAAAGTTGTGAATTTCATTAAAAAAATGAAAAACTCAAGTTTATAGTCACAAAATTTGAGAAATTTTAAAAATTTAAAAATGTAATATTTGAATAAATATTTATTTGTTTTATTATATTACATTTATAAATAAGAGAATGACCATTTAGAATGTTAATTTGTCACGTTCTAAAAGTTGCGAATTTTCACCAAATACCCAAGTTTAGTACACAAAATTTGATAAATTTGTAAAAATTTAAAAAATGTAATATTCTAATTAATACTATTTGTTTTACATTATTACAAATGCTAATTTACAATTTTTTAAAAGTTGTGGATTTGTAAGTTTTTGAAGAATTTCGAAACTTTGATTAAAAAAAAAAAAAAAAAGTGTTTAACCTTCTAAACGTTTATAATCTCGAAGGCTATCTTAAAGATTTTTTTCCCCTGAGAAATGGTGAATTGGAGTTCAGATATTCTTTGTACTCTTATTATGTGATAAATGGGAATAATTGAAAACTAACTAAACGGAAAAGAAAACATAACTTTCGATGTTTGAAAAAATTAGTAATTTTTTTTTTAAAAAAATGACAAATTAGACTCTAAATCATCAATATCCTCTAATAATCAAGAACACGTCCCCCTTGAAAAACTTCAACAAGGCATGCATGATCTTACCCAGTTATAACCATTATTTCCTCTGATAAAATCCCAAACAATCGACTCATAAAACTTCCATCATTTCCTCTTTATAAGCATAAAACTGAACTATTTCAAAGAGGAAAAACCGCAACTAAAAGAGTTTGACAACAATACATTTTGCACTTTTAACATAAAGGCAACAACAAAGGTCCAAAAAGGACTGGCAAAATGCTATAAAAATTTCCCCAGAAAAAAAAAAAAAAAAAAAAAAAAAAAAAAACGCTACCTGACAAGTTCGATATACAGCCTAGCAACAAAGGTAATTGTTACTCCTAAAAGACAATTTCTGTAAGCTAAAATCAATATTAACAGTTACTAAACTAAATTTTACATGGAAAGAACCAGGTGACGACTCCAATCTTCATGTCCAAAGATATACCTTCCTCAAATGGTACAATACCTTAAAGAATGAATTCTGGATCATCCTTGAACACCAAATGCATTTGCTGGCCACCAAGGATCCCTCAGGAAAGAACCCAATTCCTTTTAAAAAGTTTCAACTAGTTATTTCCTGCCAAGTTAAGCGACGGTAACACGTAAGATGGAGTAATAGTTTAAGATGAAGTAAGAAAATGAAGAGGAGGAAGAGATGATGAAATTATACTTACCTCTAGATAAGCCTCTGTTATTGTTTTTCTGGTTTTTGTCATGTGAAACAGGTGGAAACTTGGAGATAATGAGTGAACTCTGTAATCCTTCCAATAGCTAGAAATGAAAGAATTCAAACTCCACATGTCAGCCAACGAATATCTGGGATCGGGTAAGAATTCCATGCAGAAAAAAGACATTGAATCCATACAACTAATTGGGCCGGCTAAGATTTTACCTAGAATGAAAGAAAACTCTCTTCCCCCAGAATACCTTCTAAAATAATAGAAAGTAGGAGAGAAACTGCAAAAGGCTAGGAAAAGCAACAAGATATGGTTGCTTATAGTTGTCAAAGGATCCAACAAGAAGCACAAAGAATATTAAATCGATGGGAATATGCAAGGACACCAGTTTTACTTAGCAAAATCTATTACAAACCACTAGTTGCTAACTTCTAAATGCCAGCATATCATACCCTACTCAACCACAAATCCTGAAGACTGGGTGTTTGTTCCATTTCCTAGACATGCATAAAGGCTATATTTATTGTCGTTGATTCAAATATAAAAATCGAACAACAAGAGGTTCATATTGAGTTCAATATGCCTAACCTTCAGGTAGCTACTTCGCTAAAATATCCAAGATAAAGGAACACTTCAAACAGATTGAAAATTAGTCCAATACATTGAACATTGAAATACTCCAATAAGCATCTTAATCATTTAATCAACTAACATTTCTCGATGAGCACCAAAACTTCATGTTATATGCATGCATTGCCTGATATTACAGTAAGAGAAGAATCTAAAGTTGCAGCTAAGCTGCACAATAAAACTAAAATTAGACTGCAAAATTGACAGAGTTGAGATCCACAAGAACTTACCCTTGAAGTGGGCTGAATCCTGCGATTTGACCTACGGGGCTCAACTGCTTCTGGAATTGTTTTATCCTTTACCTCGACTTTGGTTAACTTCCCAACAGAAGGTACAACTCTTCCTTTCCTCAGTCGCTCAGATTTGGCATTTGTGTTGGCTGCTCTCCTGGGAACATTGGAACGTCCTACTTGTGAAGACAACAATGTTTCTTCTTCAGCTGCCTCTTCACTATTAGAATTGGAAACAAATTCAGTCGGATTCTGCTGACTTGATTCGTTGTCATCATTGCTGGTTGGATCCTTCACTGTATTGTCAGGTAAGGTAGTATCCTTCATAGAAGATACTGACGTAATAGAATTATCCTTCTGAGGCAAAGTTCTACTGGAGAGATTAGGATGTTTTCCAGACTTTAGTCCCCTGGGCTTATTAGTTTCAGCAGCCTGCTTCTCCTTAGAATCGACTTTAGAATTATTCTTCCAGCCACGGGCTCCTGACACTTGTGGCATCAAATACTTGGTAAACTTCTCTGAATCATGATGAACATTTTTTTTGCCGTTATGATCAGAAACATAATGCTTGCTAACTTCCATAAATTTCCTCTTCTTCCCAGGTTTAGGAACACCGAAAATAACTTTAGAGCCTTCTTTCTGCAATCCAGACCTCATCGTTCTAAGCGTCTCATTCTTGTTCTCATTTCTGGTACTACCAATATTAAATGTTTTCTCATTAGCAGCCAATGGAAGCACCCTTGACTCCTCAGGTTTCCCGGTTTCAGAAAATTCCATATTTTTTGACAATTTACCCTTCGCTTTGCCCTCAGCCAGAGGACTTCCCAGCTTTTGCCGCTTCTCCTGAGGTGTATCTCCCTGAAAACTCAGAAAACAAGTTACTTATTACAAGGGTAAAAAATGCAATGAGCATATATTGGAATGAAGGTATGAGCATTGAACCTTCAAAGAAGACTCTTTAAAATTTGACCACTCGATCCACTCGGAATCCTTCCACACAAGTGTTGGCCGAAGATGCCAGGCTTTTACAAGAGAAGTTTTTCCTTGAGCTGTACAGACAAGGCAAAATTCTTATCTCAGGAAAAAACTCACATAGAAAAAGGGAAAACACCATGAAGGGGCTAGTGAGTGTGTTTGAGCCTGGGCTACCTGGAAAGTGAACACTCAATGTACTTTCATCCTTTTTGTTCTTTTCAAGTATTACTCCTTCACGCCAGCTGACACACATTGAAAAGACATGAGAAATGAATGGGTCCGCGCTATTTACATTCCATGGTAAAAAATTGCACATCACTGTAAGGAGTATAGAAGTCAACTAGAGGCGAATGTGAGGTTATGAACTCAAAGAAAGAAAGTTTTGTGAACAAAATTATCCCCGAAAGATATCTTTCAGATGAGCAACAATACATTCCATTTCACATATCCGTAATGCAGAATTATATGTGACGGTAAACAAAGAGCACCAACAGACTCTTAAAGATAGGAAAATCTATCAACATACAAACTTAGACCAAGTTTCAAAGGAATCTTACCCATTTTCTATCCAAGCATCAACTCTATCTCCAGTAGACCAAGTATAATCTCTAGCATCTGCCCTTCGCCTCTTTCTTGCCCCTTCAAATGACATGCTAGTCATTGGATGGGCAATCCGTATTCTAGGTGCTTTGCTCCCTTCTGTTCCAATAGGTACCCACTCTTTCAACTTTCCAGACCCTACAATACATAATCAAAACAAAAATTGGATAGGGGATTAGTATTTTTTACTTCTCCTATCAAAGCCAGCAACAACACATAGGTTCAACTCTAAACTGCAAGGTTCGCAAAGGCGCATTTACATAAGAATTCACATAATCTGAAATAGGGCCTCAGACACCCTTACCAATAATTAGAATATTGAAGTGAATAAAATGCTAAACATCATGTTCACATCAAGTTTGACAATAAAACGGAAAACATAACTGTTAAGATCTCTCTACACTTTGCAGTCATCTATATTTCCAACTTGCTTCATGCATATAATGCTTGAACAAACTGCATAGGTAGCTTACCTTCAGCTGATTCCAAATCAGTGTAACAAACTGAGGCTTTTCCACCCTTAATACTTAAAACGTTGGCAGAAAACCAGGCTCCCGTGAAGTCCCCACTGTCCTTGAATACCTATAAAACAGCAGTTAACTAAAACATGCCATGCAAATCATAATATGTAATCACCCTACAGCTTTTCTTTTTTGTTAGAACCATATGGTAACTGGAGGCATCCCCTATTTTTTTAATAATAAAGCAAAAAACAGAAGGTAGTGCTAAAGAATCACCCTACAACTAATATCAGATATTCTAACTCTAATAATGAAACCTTAAAGGGAAAAGAGAAAACATAAAACAAGGATTAATAGACTAAGTGGCATAACTAAACATTGCATTCAGCATACTTTAGTCATTTCTAGATTTCCAACCAATTTAAGACAAACATACCTCAATAAGGCTACCCTCTTTTATGCCACCACTATCGTCCAAAGTGCCCACAGGGTTTTCGTAAGCAGCGGACCTCAGTGTAGTCGCAGACTCGGTAACAACACTTGTAGTATTGCTCAAATCAGATGGTCTGCGATTCTTTTGCCCTCTTAAGTCCTTTTCACTACGAGTAACAGAAGCAGAAATGCCATCATCTCCCTTCTTCTTTTGGTCTTCCACAGAGTTCCTGGGTATCTCCTTAGAAGGTAAAGATGAAGAGACTTGATTTTTAGTCTGTAAATCCTTTTCTACGGGTATTTCCAATGGCTCTACAATAGCGTCGGACACTTCCTGAATGCTATTAAAATTCGAAATGTTTCCAACCACTGTTGATTTAGAACCCTGTCCAGAAGGTAATTTTGAACCTTTCAAATAACCTTCAGGCCCAGCCTCTACTAGCTTAGCTATAGGCAACGGATCACCCATAGCAACCACTTTCCCTGCTTGTGATACAGCTTCTGCTGCCAACTCTGCTGCTTTAACTATTGCTTCCAAATTCTCAGCGTGCCTTGAGGCAGCTGAAGCAGCCTCAATCTTTTTCCTAGCGGCTTCCTTCGCAGCAAAAATAATTGAGCTGGAACCACTACTTCCATCGCCAACCTTCAGGATGGATGCAGGAGTTGCATTTCCCATGTTCATGAAACTAGGCGAAGATACCAAGTCAGCCTGTACGGGAATTTGAGTTCCATTAGAAATCAATGTCTCGTCAACCATCAATTTTGCTTGCAATGCAACATTTGATGCAATTTTGGCAGCAGCAGCAGCAGCCTTAGCAATAGAAGCAGAAGCTGCAATAACAACAGCAGCAGATGCAACCTTAGCCTCAACATCTGACATCAAACCGGAATTTTTATGCTTATCCAGTTGGCACCAAACATTCTGGCAGTGAGTAACGGCTATAGCAGCATGACCAGCAGCCTCTTCTGCTTGAAGCTTAGCCTCTTCCACTTTTGCAATATCTTCTGGTTTCAGAAGTCTCTTCTCAGAATTTGAATTTCCAACTTTCGTGTGATCAATGGAGGAAACTGGAGAAATAGCTGGAACAGCTTTATCTGAACAACTTTTTAAAACAAAGTTGGATGGGGTAGGAACAGCAACTGATGTAGAAAATTGATTTGTTATAACAGGATGAGATGCAAGTTCTGTTTCACTTCGACCAACCAAAACACCTTTACTCAAATCTTCAGCCACATGAGCTTTTTTGGCTACATCACTAGTTGTTACAGGGGCAGAAACAGTTCCTGTCAGAGCCAAAGACACTGCAACCTGTCCAAAATCCTCAGTAACAGAAGCCTTTTTCCGTTTTCTAGATCTTTTCTCAGTGGAATGTTGGGCATTTGCACTGGCCTTCGTCACATCAGGAATGGAAGATGTCCCAGAAAAGACAATAGAAGTTCCACCATGGGCAATGGGATTTGGAGATGCATGCTTTGTAGAGGAAGATATTGCTATGGACGGTTCCATGAGGGGGGATAATTTTGAAGTGTCTGTCACAGGCTGAGAAGAAAATAGAGCATCAACAGCAGAACTTTGTGCAGAAGGAATCCAGGAACCTGGGAAAGGAGTCTGCGATTGCCAGGAACTTGTATGCCCAGCAAAATCCCGAGCAGTTGGGGTTTGATAAGCATGAAGGGGGGAAAGTGCTGGGTAATCAAGAACACCACCTCTGACTAAGTTGTTGGATGGCAAGGTATCACAAGAGGGCGTAGATATATTCCACAACGGTGATGAAAGAGGTATCATAGGATTAACAACTGGTGAAGGGGTACTCTTGCTGCCCACTCGACCAGCTGGTGTGGAAATAACTTTACTTTGACTGGACCCCTGTTTATTTGCCTGATCTGAAGTTTTAGAGCATACAGCGTCATTTCGATACAAATAAGTAACAAGGCCCTCGATAGGCTACAACAAAAAAATTAACTACCTGAACGAGAATGCAGAGGAGTCTCAGAGCTGCTCGGGCGTGATTTTTGAAGTCTTTCCAAACATGCCCGCCAGGTAGGCTCCCATAAACTCCTCGCTCCATCTATCAAACAAGACTCTGAAACATTCATGATAGT
The DNA here is from genome assembly GCA_030378225.1 of Knoxia roxburghii. Taxonomy (NCBI): domain Eukaryota; kingdom Viridiplantae; phylum Streptophyta; class Magnoliopsida; order Gentianales; family Rubiaceae; genus Knoxia; species Knoxia roxburghii. The sequence continues at coordinate 40,465,994 of CM059423.1, forward strand.
CCACACCTCACAGCACGTAGGAAGAAAATAAATAAGTAAACTAACCAGAAATCCCAAATGCCGAAACCATACAAGCCTCATCAGGTGCTACTCCTTGTCTGCACAGGCATGATTTTGTAAAACAGTTGAGTTAATTCAAAAGATATCAGAACACATTATAACATACAATAGTTCATGTAATGCAAGAATACCTATAGACACATATGCATGTATAGATATATATATATATATATATATCATCAACAAAGAATACTAGACTATCATCAGAAGAAGCCAATTGAAATTTATGACATTGCCAAAGAATAAGAATCTATACTTCAGAATAAACCACCTTATACTGCTTTTGACCAGGAAAGAATCTTACAACATTATTAATAAATGACAGACACCAACAACAAAGCACTCACATAAGGGAGCCATAAACAAAAATTTGAGCTCGTAATTGCACTTGCTGCAGATCTGTAAAAGGCTGCTGAAATAGAAGAGATATTGAGGCTGAAGTATTCAGGTCTGGTAAGCCGGATCCGGGAACAGAAATAACCATGCCTGTCTTAGCACCAGAGCGTTCCATACTTCCCACATCTAATTGCAAGAGTTGATTACCCGAAGAACCAATGGAGACAGCTAATCGATCCCCTACTTCAGCTGGACCAAAGGGGACTGTTTCTTTCACAAAATTTCCTTTTCTAGCATTTTCTTTCCCAGATTTTGCAGAGCCACGCCTTGTCTTCCTCTCAGAGGCACCTCTGGAAGCCCCAGATAATGCTGCTCTCCCAGGTGTTTGTTGACTTCCATGAGAAATTTCAGGAACAACTTTGGGATCTTTTTGGCTGCTTCCAGATGTTGAAGGTGATCCATCCAGAACCTTCATAATCATTTGCAGGAAAAAAAAAAAAAAAAAAAAAAAAGTCAGAACTTAGTGGTAAACCATTATAATGTTTTTAAGGAAAAAGAAAATTATTTAATTAGCTAGCTATCTAAGCACAACCCAATTTAGTCCAGTGAAATACCGTCGATCTTTTCTGAGCTTTAGGTTGCAAAATTGACTGCCGACCTTTGTTAGTTCCTCCCTCTGGAAGACCTGCTACAGGACTGATATCAAAAGTAAAGCTCTTCTCTTCTTTGGAAGCAACACTCACTCCAGGAGCCACAGAATTCAATGCAGCTTTACCAGAGACCGATTCTTTTCCATTTGAGAAAAGAAGATTCTCAACTTTACGCCCATTGACACCAGCTTGCTCATCAGTGCCATTTTGAGAAAGGCCAGGGACAGGACCAACCTCTTCAGGTACAGTATTGGGTTTCACAATTTCTGCAGAAATGCCTCCACCTGCCAACACATGAGTAGCAGTTTCAGATAAGATGTTCCAAAAAGTAAAACCATTTCACCAGACCCATGGGCCTCAACCCCAAAAAGGGAGGAAAACCAACAAGCTTTTCAAATAAGTAACAACAACCCTTGAGATATCAGTATAAGTTGACTGGTGCATCTCAGTTGTAAACACCCCAAAAAATTTGGTAGCCAAAACTTCAGAATCAAAATGTAAAAGTAAATTCAACCTGAAACCTCAGAAGATGCCACTACGGGATTCTTCTCTGCCGGTGGTTCATGATTATCAAATTCCACTGCTTCTGCCCCTTCGTTCATTTTTTCATTTGGTTTAGTATCAGCAGAGGACAATTCTATCTTGTCAGAAGGTTGCACAGAAACTCTATCAACCACTGGCGCAACACTTTTTGCTGCATCAGATATTTCTACCATCACCAAATCAGCAGACTGATTAGCTAACTCTGGTATTGCCTCTAAAGCCGTATTATCTGATGTGACCAATTTGGCTCCAGAATCAGGAAAGTGATGGAATGCTTCATCTCCAGACACTTGTAATGAAGGCGTCTGAGCATCAGCCAGAACTTTGATTGGCGTCTCTTTATCCTGGTCAGATTGATCAGATTTCTGTTTCTCAATGTGACCAAAAACACCTACTGCAACAGAATCAACTGGGAGGCAGCTCTCAATAGTTTGAGGTGACATGTTTCTGCCGCCTTCCACCTCAAAATTTGATTCTGATAAGCAACATAAACACAATAAGGGAAAAAAATGAAGAACCTGAGATGCACAAGGCACAATAAATAAGAATATCATAAAATTAATCCCTTCAATTCTTACTTGAAGCATCCAGTCCTAATCCATGAGTGGTCTCAACATTTTCTTCTGCACCTTCACCCGAAGATGATCCAGCTACCATTCCACCATTGAGTGGCCGAACTAAATCATGCTCCAGTTTACCCGAATCAGAAGGTGAGTCCTCAGCCACTTTCTCATGGATCAGAACATCATGTGCACCAGAATCATGCACATGAACATGCTTAGAAGATGAGAGTTCTTCTACAACATCTGCAGAATCAGCCTCCCTGTGAGCCAAAACAACTCCTTGAGCACTAGTATCCTCACTGAGGACCCCAGAAGTATCATTGCCAACCTCCACACCAGGAGTTATGACACTAGAATCACCTTCAGCAGATATAGAACTATGCTTTAGGATAGATAGATCATCTCCCTGTGTAATGGCTTGCCCACCCTGTTCAGGAGATTGAATCTGCAATCCAGATGGAATAGGAGACTCCACAAGAATGACTGAGGACTTCGTGCCCTCTTGATGAGTAACTCCAGGATTATCATCTTCCTTATCAGCGAAACTGCCCTGTAATAAGACATCAACATATGAGGTTCTTTATTAAGCTCAAAAAATAAAAAATGTGACAATTACTACCACTATGCCCAATTATAATTGTAATCTGATTTTCACACCTTCAGAGAAAGCTCCAAACAATCTCTTACCCTGAATGAGTTAAAGGAGGAGCATACCTCTTTGAAGTGTTCTTCCACAGCCTGTAAATTAGAATTTCCCAAAGTCATCAAACAGGAAGGTTCCTCTAAAGTACTGGGGGTACATTCAGTTGCACATTTCCCAAATGTTCCCACACTAGGTGCATCCTGAACCAGAGGCTGTAGGTCCTTGGCAGATGTTTCAGCAGAACTCTCGTTGACTTTCTCACCATCTACAGCAAAGTTATCTTGTGCATCTTGAGTCACAATATTATTATCAGTCAAAGCAGCAGTATTTTCTTGACTCACATCACTAGCCACAATCTCATCTTTCGACTTCTCATTAATTGGAGAAGCATCCTGCAAAAGTCCATCAGAATCTTGAACTTTCACATCAGGAATAGAAGGATCACCTTGGACCAGGTCTCTCAAAGAGTCATTCTTGTTCCCAATAATTGGAGAAGCATCCTGCAGAAGTACTTCAGTATCTTGAACTTCCACCCCAGGCATAGAAGTATCATCTTGGATCTGGTCCCTGAAAGAGTCATTCACTATTTCGCAGGTTTCTCTTTGATTGGCATCATAAGATATTTCAGATTGTTTAACTTCTGTCACAGCTTCGATTATTTTTTCACTAGAAGCACCCGAAAGTCCATAACCTGACAAGTCAACCCGTTGAACTTCTGATATACATTTAACATGAGCATCATCCACATCAGGATTCTGATTCAGCTTAGAGTATTCTGCTAAAACCTCAACCGAGGGTGCTACAGAAACAGTGTCTCTAATATTGTCTATTTTATCATCCATTTGCTTGGTTAAGCTAGGGAATTCATCACCACCATCAGAATCACGAATAGAAGATTCCCCAGGGATCATTTCTTCCTGCCCAACAGACTTCAATAACATTTCAACAGTTTCTGATGAAGTTGCCTCAGACCAGACATTGTTATGCCTTGGTATGGAGCATGAATCTGCCGCACCAGAACTAAATTCTAGTCCACTACTTCCTCGAGAAAAATCCTCAATCCACTGATTATCTTCCTGACTTGGAATCCCAAGAAAAACTTCGTTCTCAACCAAACTGTCAAATCTTATTTGCCCCACGTCAAAATCAAACTTGGGTAGAGAAAATGGACGCAGGACAGGAGAAACTTTGGAGTTTTCTTCACCCACTAAGTGAAGACCCGGGCCTTGGTAATCATTGTCATCATTGTCCATTGGTATATCCCTAAGAAGAAAATAGAAATTAAAAAGACAAGGAGACAAGACCTCAAATTTGCAAAACCAAAACATGAGTTACATTTCCAAAGGCTCATTGCTAAGCATAAAAGAAAGCCACCTTAAAGTAACAATTAGGAAGTTTAGACAACCATGTGTGTCAACAAAAAACCATCTTTAACAGAAGCAATAAGCAATATTATCTTTAGAGCTTCAAGAATAAGCACAGGGGAGCTCAAGTTCTTTACTTCAAAAGATCCCAGAAGTCCAAAGAAGAAATATACAATTGTGACAGAGTAGAAAAGAGAGAAACATAACCCTTTTTAATACTTCCAACTGGTAAACCTATAATCTAACCTTTCCAATAACAACTATGTTTTCATCTACAGATACAAAATTACTTACCATAAACACAAAACCTTAAACGGAAAAATCTTATAAATAAAGAATTCCTTTCGAGAGAGACATCTCCAAATCAATACGTCATCAATCAGCAATATCCAATCCTGAATCATGCTATAATACATTGTTTATGAAATTAAAAAAATAAAATAAAAAAGGTAGCTGGCTGCATAGAAACTCAAACGTAAACAGCCCAGGGGAGTGTAGGGCTATTTTGGCCTAATGAAAAGTTATTTCAAAAATTAGATCTCCTGTTTTGAAGAACATTTTCAGGTATTCCAAAATATAAAAATGTTATAAACAAAAAAGTGTCTGGGTGTGCATACGTGTCTCTGTGCGCGCGATGCATCTATATATCTTTACATCTATATCTATATAAGCAAGAGAGATATATAGATAGAGAGAGAGAGAGAGAGAGAGAGAGTATAATCTAAAATGAGGAAAAGAATGAATGCACAACAAAAATCTTAAAAACAATTCCCAAAATATGAAGAAAGTCCATGGATGGAACACAATTATAGTTCTCTGAACGAACCTTCATACGGAATTAGAAAGTGATCGATAAACCATATTAGCATATATCACAGGGATCCTAGCAACTTTTCCATCACAGATACCAAGCTTGACTCAGAGAAAGATATATAATTTGTAAAACACAGAAACATCCAAATGCATATCTGAGAGAGAGGGGGGTTACCCCAAAAGCAAAATCACCCCAACTGGTTTCAGCTTATGTGAATAAATCAAAGGGGGAATAAACAAATCCTTACTTTACATACGCTATCGTGTCCCAAAACTTAGAAATGACTTTTCCCAGCCAAACCACATTTCCAATGCTACTTGATAGAGAACCTAACTTTTGTCAAGATAGTCCCCCAGTTAAGGGCCACTCAATTAGTACAAACCATATCCTTGGCAAACGTTATGTTGTATTTGATCTAATAATATCAACGAGCTCAACATTTCTACTTCAACATGCATCTCCATGGAAGTTTTCTGGCCCAACACCTAAAACTTCAACCCTTGTTTAAAAACAGAAATGATCATTCCTTATTAGGGGATCAAAGTCACCACATCTTCATTTATTGAATTTAACAAAATTTATCCCACCTCATAATTCCCTCTAAAAGAAACTTCATGATTACACTTTTTTGTTAAGACCTTACTTTTTTCAGAAATTTAAAACCCACCTATCCTGAGCTTTTTCCCACTAATCAGTCGACATAAACAAAGGTCCCATCACATCACATTCACAGTATATCTTATATTAAAGATAGCAATAACATAAAAGAAAAGAAAGGGGACCAAAACCATAATTCGTAAAATTCTGAAATTATCACACCCTATTGTACTCTAGTTACTAAGCTGTACAGCAAGTCAGCACAAGCTCAAATCCTATGAAATCACACTCCCATTTTTCGGACAAGGGTGGTCAACAAAGTGTGAACAACTTGTCTTTAATTCATTCAAAAGTGATACTTCCACTCATAACCAAATTTAGAAGGAAAAAAATCTGCTTCTTCCAAATTCATATAAACCCAGTTTTATCAGCAATTAAGAAGATACCACAACCACAATGATAATAATTTTGAAAAAAGGACTATAACTCTGCTAAAGCTAACATTACCTAACGCAGTAATCAAGACAGCCACAAAGTAGAACTCCATTACCCTTGCTTTACACAATAGTACTGCTCCAGAATTTGGGAAGGAAGTAATGCACAATAACGTTCATCCTTAACATGACAAATACGTTCAGTACTGCCTTTAAAATGAAGAAAGGTATTCCCGGCTTTCCCGGCTACTTTGCAACTTATAACACACCTTCTTCCCTATTAAACTGTCCCTCTCAAACAAAACTGATGGAAAGAAAAAACAACCTATCTTCACATATTTCTGAAAATACATTTCCATTGTTCACCAAGATTAACCCAAGAAAAAATAAAACTATGACAAAAGCGCGGCCAGTAACAAGAACTCAAACTAAAGCAAAAACTGCTGGAACTCTATGCCTACCATTATGGTAGGATGTAACATAACTGGCTTAGGAATACAAGACCAAAACATGTTCAAACTGACATGTATAAGTAGAACTATTATTAAACTCAAACACAATGAACCACCGAAAGTCCGAAATTTTATAAGCAGCTGAGACCCTTTTCCACCCAAAAACAATCCCACTAATTTCTTCTTGTTCGAGACAGAATTCATTTAAGAAAAAAAAAAAAAAAAAAAAAAAACATCATTTCCAATGAATAAAACGAACATTTCAAGGAGAAATGAAGAAAGAAAAAATCAAAAGAAATTTATCCAGCCCTAGTTTCACAACATGCATTCAAATATTCACTCGTAAAAAACAAACAAATACAATGATAAAGATTTAAGAACAAAAGCATAATGAAAAAAAAAAAAAAAAAAGACGGAGTGGAGTCACAAGCTCTTGGAGGAATTTGAAGAGTACCAGACGAAGTAAGTCTAGAGACGCTACCTCCCTCCATCCGGAGATGAAATCCTCACCGTTGAACAACACTTCCCCTTAAAATCTTTTGCTTCATACCAATCCCTACACCCTAATTTCTAGGGTTTTCACTATCTCTTCCCGTCCCTAACCACCAACAACAACAACAACCCAGACGAAGAAAAAAAAAAACCCTAGCTCCACCAATACTCAATATATAACGTCGTAGCTCAAAAATTCGCCCTCCTCAAAGAATGTCAACCTCAAATAGTGACTGATTCTGAAATGATAAGCCTTGTCTGATAGCTCTTCGTTTTCTGTGAGTCTATGAGTGCGTGTTTTTGGTGTTGTGTGTGTAACTGTGCGACTGTGCGAGTGCGGGTGGGGGGGATGTGCGTGTGTGAAGACGATCGAATTTTGAAAAAAATGGATGTTAGAAAAATTGGAACCCCAACAGAATATGTGATGTGACGTGGCGGGTTGTTATTGGTGGAGATGAAAGTCGGACCAATGGAACTTTTACTGTGTGGGTGACTTGGTGTTTGAGTATAGAATAGTGAGCTACGCGTTACGGATGGGTGACTTAATCGACGTGACAGCCTCGTCTGATTGGTTGGCCCATTTGGATCATTCTAATTTTTTTTTGAAGCATGTATAATTTATAATTTATCTATAAACTTTCAACTAATGTTTCCTCAAATTGCTTAGATGTCTATCTCTCCTTACTTAAAATTATAATACTTTTACTCAAGTCTTCCTTTAACATATTCACACGAACAATTCTTTAAAAATTTATCGGACTGATCACGCATAATTGAATAAGTTAAATCCGATAAGGAATTCCGCTATTACAACACAATATGACAACACTCATAAAATATATGTCTGCACATATTTTAGAGAGTACATATCAACAAACATGCCTTATTACCTTAATCACATCCTAATAATAGTTAGACATCAATATTCTCACCTTACGTGTATATCATTTGGTTACTAAACAGTATAATAGATTCTTAGTCTCGACATCACCACGAGAATCTCATATTGCCTATCAATTATATTGTTAAATATTCTATATTCTTGAATTAGTTTATTTTATGTCACGTTATCTAGTTGTATCTTTCTTTGTTTACGCATTATAATATTTTCACCAAAATGTTTAGCCTTTAAGATATCGACACAAAAATTCTTCACAAGCTTATTACTGAACTGATTATGCATAGTTAAACCAATTAAATCAGACAGAAAAATTCACCATTAAAATATAAAAACCCTCATAGAAAATGTGTTTGGACATTTCTCACCTAGAGTACATATCAACAAACATGGCTAAGTTGCCTTCATCACCCCCTAATAATAGTTGGACATCAATGAAATCAATATCCTCACATGTATATCCTTTGGTTACTAGGCCATAAATTGGATTCCTAACATGGACATTATTGTAACAATATCATATTGACTATCCATTATTTTGCTAAATATTATCCATTCTTAAACTAGCTCCCTTGTATCACTTTGTTTAGTTATATATTTTTATCTTGGATAATATTTTTATTGTCACCCTGCCGTATAATGAAAGATAAATTATTTTTGTTCCTGAATAATTTCTTAGAGTTTTTTAATTCATCAACTATTTAAATTAGTCATTGTTAATATATATATATATATATATTATTTGCCTTTTTGTTGATATTTTACACTTGAAAATAAGCAAACAACTGAATGAAAGGCTAAAAGGTATCAATTTTGAAATTTTATGGCACAAGTGATGCCCACAACGTTAGTATTGGTTATTTAGTGTTAGTTTATTATTTATCCATTTACTCATAGTCATTAATAAGGATAATTAGAGATATGTATTAGGAAAAAAAATTAAATGTATCATAGAAAATAAAACATGACTTGTATATAAAGAAATTGCTTAAAAAAAAAAAGGAAATTCAAAAAAAATTATGATCCAACTCCTATAAAAAGAAATCGATAGGTACATTCTTACGGAACTCTAAAAAAGCACAAATTTATATTATAGTTTTAGAATTATCATGTATGATAATTCATTATACAGAGTCTAAAATTATTTTAATACTGTGACATTTTAAATGTTTAATATTTTTATTTCTAATAAATATAATTATATCATTTGTCAATGGACATGCACATAGTTTTAGTATTACGATTTGACGGATTCCACAAACACTCTAAAACTAAAGTTAGATTATAGAATTTAGAGTATTAATTAGAGAATAGTAAATGTATATATTTTTTGTCTCGAAGTCGATATTTACAGAAAATTCATACTGGGTCATAGGCTTATTTTAACCACTGGACCTAATCCCAAACTTGAATGGATTTAGTTTGCAAATGAGATAATCCCATGGGCCTTTTAAGATCTGCTCTATGTATATTGGGTTCTATGTTCTGAGACTCAATATTGGGCTTTGAGGTAATGAGAAAACTCGGTTGGATCGGGTTTTCACACTCCCCACACCATGAACAAAAGCAGTAAGTACTTTAGTAGCTTTACATTACATTCATGGGAAAATTTGCATGAATAGTTCTACAGTATAATATAATATAGTCATTAATCCATGATGAAAATTAAAAAATCTATGATTTCTTGGTAGAATTCTATTTCGGCCAAGTTATTTTAAAATTAGAAAAAGCGGCATTTTTTTGGACAGCTTACTTTTATACCGTATGTCCCACTTATATATTGTAAGACAGGTTGAAATTCTTACGGGAGTTTATGGACCAAGATCTTCTTTATTACATTGTTAATACGAATAAATGATTAAAGAAACTAATTTGGATGCAAGCTCTCCCACATTCGAAATTTAATTATTTTGATTTTCCTTGTCAAGTGGAGAAGTGACAAAAGAGAAAGTTTCTAATGTTTTGACAAGATTGCGAAATAACTAGTCCTTATTTCACTAATCTAAAGATTTAAACACAAATGCAACAGTATAATATAATATTAAATTTAGTTATAATTAATCCATGGTGTTCACGTGACACAGGAGTTGACGGAATTGTAACCGTTAGTATCTTAAAAAGACTGTTCATGTAGTACATAATTGATAGAATTGCAATTCAACCGTTTGTGCCTAAAAAAAATTATTACTATGACTAAATATATATATATATGATGAATAGCAAAATTTATAACTAAATTCGTCGGGTGCAAAATATTTAGAATTAAATTCATCACTAAAACATATTATAAACACTATTCTTGCAATTTTTTTTTTCTAAATTTATTGTGGAAGAGATATTACTATCTAGAACTCATAATTTTAAGGATAAATTTAAAAATGAACATTCCATCAAAATGTGCCAAAAGCTCTCAATTTCTAAGACTCGAGTAAAAGTGGCACATGAGCACATCCACTCAAAACTTTATTGTGAAAATGATACATCAGTACACGAGGGGATAATCAATGTATAAAAATGGCAGCTAAAACCAAGAAGTCCATTGTCAATATTTTCTTGATTAAATCCATGAATAGATGAACTACAAAAGTATGTACATGCTAACTCACATCAGCTAACAAGCTCATCAATTGGAGATGGAGAAAGGGAATAATGGGAATCAAAATTCTAGAATCATATTTTTCCAGAAAGAAATCATCCTCGGATCTTCAAAGTAACTTCATACCCACCATGGCTTCTCTGTCAACTCTTTCGCGAACACATACCGAAACCTAGGATTGTAAGGCAACCATTCAATGATCTGAGACAGTTTTCTGTTAGCCGTGCGGTCGACACATTTCTTTATAGAGTCATGAAGCTTCCTGTCAACGTTTTCAGTAATCCACTTCAGAAGATCGTCTGCTGGAACGTGAGCTTCTTTCATATATCTTTCGAGTATTTTTGGTAAGAACACTTTCTTTGACTTCTTCACAACTATATTAGCTTGAAGGAATTCCCTTTTGGCAGATTTTAGTTCCTCTTTGATGTTTGATGCAGTATACACTCTCAGCTAAGTAGAAAGAAAACAAAGACATGAAAACTACATTACACTACTGTCATGATTGTCTATAAAATCATGCGCTCAAAAAACCGATCTGTTGATAACATCACTTCAGTCAATTATCAGATCTAAAAAAATTCAACTAAGAAAATGTAGAGCCAGAAGTTACCGTTGGATCAGAGAAGGCTCCCGTACAAAGGGCAAAGCAAACAAGAGGTTCAGCACCTTGAGGACCGAATTTTGAACTGATAAGGAGTCTCTCTTCTGAAGACTTTTTCCTTAAAGCAGTTGATACAAGAGTCTCTAGCCACTGTAAACAGGGAATATAGTCAGGTTTTGTTCCTACAAAGTACCAATATCATCGTTTCTAGAAATGCAAGTTTCTTTTATATAGGAAGCATCAATCGTTTAGGTTGGCACCAAAATTGAACAACCTACTACAATCAATGCCCTATTAGACTTGGGTGACATAACAATCATTGGGATGCCGGATGCCCAATGAAATATTTGGCAACAGCAGTGTTTATAATTCCTCTTCTTCAATTGAAGGTTACCATTTGCATCACACAGCACATGCATACAGAAAAAAGTTCACAGTACTAAGTACAGTAAAGGTTTGTGGATGTTGAATATAACACTCCTTTTACTAACAGCCACACAACAAAAGACAAATACCCGTGTAGTTGCCCTTTGTGGTGCGATATGTTGGTGTATATTTAAGATTATACCTTTCCTATTCGAGCAGCTCGGAAGCGAAGTATTGACTGTTCAATGGCATCCGCATTTACAGCAATGCCACAAATATTATAAGCAGCCTGCACTATACAATCAAAACCAATAGTCATCCCAAAATCAACATACAAGTCAGGAGAAAAACAGCAAGTAGGAAGCCTAGCGTTAACTAAAAAAACTTTGTATTCTTCCAGTTGGATATCACAGAGGTGGCAAACAATGACTCAAAAAAGAGGCTTGAATGCATTCTCCCCTCACAACTCCAGAGTGAGAGAGACCTCAAGCTTTGGGTGACTCATTTCAATATGTCGATTTACTGGATACTAGAACTATTAAGGGTGCTCACTGTATTGATCAGAGAAAAAAATGAGTAGTACTAGGATAAAGCCACTTCACGGCCTTCCAGTTACAAGAATACCAGTGGTTAAAGAGGAACTTAGCAACCCTCATGTTCTTTTCTTAAACCATTAGCAAGTTATTAGCTTAAGAACTATTGATAAACCAAATTAAGAGTAGAATGAGAGGCCATACCAGTTGAAGTTTTATGGTAGCCAAATGTGGTAGCACCTATTATGAATGCAAGTTTTTAGGCACTCTTAAAGTTTGTTCATCATATAAATTTGATCGGCCATCTAGCTTTTGACAATGTTGGTTAATATTAACCTCACTTCTACAGCACACAACCACAAATATCAACCTCACCATCATACTAAGAAGCAAGAAAAGTAAAATAAAATTGCTGGTAATTTATGCTGAAACAAAAATGGGTACAACAGTAACAGATACTACCTTGTGAAACAATGCTAAGCGTCTGAGAGAGCTGTGAGGTACCCCATACGCCAGATATGCCTACATGGACGAAAGCACAAGGGTATAATTAAATGAAAATAAGTTATGGAAAAAGAAAAAGACAATAGAATTTCCAGTATAATAATATTTACATGCATAATCAAGGAATTGTATATATTTATCCAAAAAGCTATCTGGGCATCAGTTGCCATCTGATTGACGCTCACTCTTTCCAGCTGTTCCACCAAAAGTCTGAAATTTTGAAAAAGATTATATTAGAACTTCTGCATCAACTTTTTTGGAGAAAAATTCAGGCAAGCTGTTCATTGAAAAGACCCAGAAAGTGGATAAGCAAAATCCACAATGGAGTATCATTCAGGAAACATCAAGATTCACAGAGTTGCAATCAGCAGTATCTTTCCTTGAATAATATAATTAAACTGAGCTTCTTGTATGAATCCATAGACAACGGTCGAGAAGAAATAGTAACCGATGGAGAAATATTACTCGGGCAGCTAGAATGATGACACAAGCTACAGCCTAAAGACTCTTGCAGTTTCCAGTGTCTAAACCCGTCAGTGAATTACACTTCAGGGAAATCAAGAAGATGCCCATTGACCGAACTCAAGATTTTATTCAGTGAGACTCATTTGACTGCTGAATAGTCTTCCCAAGAAAATCTCCAAACTGGTTTGTTTCAGGTTTTTTTCAGCATAAAGGAATCAAAATTGGTGACCCATTGAGTGAATAACTTAATGCTACTGGACATATGAGATCATTTTTCCTCAAGATGGGGTCATCTCGGAAATCCAGATAATTTTTCCTCAATACTTACAAATCCAGATTTACAAATGTGTATATTGAGGAACTCAAAATTGAGTATTCAAATCCAATATGTTATCAAAAGATCACTATTTCATCTTGTAGAAGAGATTTCCCTTCCTAAGACCCTTATATGTGGCTTATTGGGTGGAATGATAAAAACTAATAAGAAACTAAACAAGGGAAGGATTAGCGAGCAATCACAGACAGGTTGACTTCCAGAAATTATATATGTTTTTGTTTCGGTATATATTCTGCAAGCATTAGGAGTCCTTCAAAGGACCAGTTCAATCCAAACTAGTTCAAAGTTATTTAATAAATTAAAGAAATTTTTATTTTCCTTCGTTGATTTGGCTTCCTTCTTCTTTTTCTCTTCAATTTTATCTCTCATGGCGGTGAACTACAGGAATATGTAATGCTCCTTGCATAATAGGAAGTAATGGATAAAAAAGCAAAGATGTAATTTTTTATACAAAAATTTCATGGCATAACTAATTTGGAAAAGCTTGAAAGACTTTTCTCTTTTCTTTCCTCTTTTTTCTCCTTAACAAATTTGCAAAGAATTTTAACATTACCTGTAATTATTGATGGCATACGACGCATGGGAAAAGTTATTCTTATCAGTTGTTATACTAGATATTTCAAATGTGAATTTGCCAGGCCAGCCTCCTTCGTCTGCAGTACCCCGCCGAGGAAGTATTACACTGGTAGATGACCTTGATAATAAAGGTGATCGGTTTTTCTCTAGATTTACAGATGCTGTACTCCGGAGCCAGCAGTAGACTGCAGCCATACACCTCACCATCTCCTCTGACAACTTACTGGGACACTGGTTGAGATGATCTTTAAGGGTTCGCATAACAGAAGCTCTTCTCATTGTATGTGAATGTTCTTGAACCTGTCGAGATTGATTGCAGCATGGGACATCAATTAAATAAGCAGCATTACTGAAGGAAAGTGCAAGTATTGAAAACTCAACAACAGGATTTTGAACGTGTGATGGCTATAAAGCAATCCATTTTGATCTTACCAAACAAAATGAAAATGTTTCTTCCTATGACATTGACTCCTTGTATTCCTACTTATGTTGATATTCAACCGTGGTGTTACCAGGAGAAGGATATGAACTGATGCCAATAATGATCAGACCATCCGACAAAATTCTTTACAGGAACTGGCAGTCCTATAATTCATATCAATTATGATGCACAGAGCATGATACAAGGAGTGATCCCTAGTCTAGGAACCAATTGTGATCGTTTAGGAACAGATATAATTTCAAGAAAGAAAATTTCCAATTGAGAATTGGGTAGTTCAAGGAATGGAAACAGCACAAATTTGATAACACTATGAATGTACACAAAATAAGTCCCCACATCTAAAGTCAGTGAACTAGATAGTATCCCCACCTTTGTACTCTCTGAACAGGTCTTCTCAAAATGGATATTGGCTTTGCCACTAAAAAGTGAAGCATGTCTTGTCTTATACTGCAACAAGTCCCGTTTTCCCGAGTCATTTATGGAAGTAAGGGCATGGAAAGTCCGCAAAGGGAACTTCTTTGATGAACAAAAAGCGCTTGAGATAATACTTGGATGTTTCCTCGACTCATTCTTCGGGTGTGCTGGAGAAGTCATGACAGAGCTTTGTTCAGAGGATGACCTACTAATGCATTGCTCAAAAATGCTCCTGTACAGAGAGAGAACATGCTGCTCACGATTTGCAACTTCCTCTTCGAGTAACTCAATCTCTGCTAACAACTCCTTTGTCTAACATACCAAGAGATAATGCTTGTTATTTTATAAATGACAATCAGGAAGAATCGATTGCTATAAATTTACAATCATGCTACAGTGGGCAATCTAATTCAAGTGCCAACTATTCAATATAGAAAACTAAAAACTTAAGAAAAGATATAAGGTACTTGTCCCTATTCTCTACCGGGTGTTCATTTGTCTGCAAAATGGCCCGGTGATAAAGTTTTGCTAAAAAAAATAAGTTATTCAATACAGAGATTCCTGTGCTCACAGGGAAATCATGGCTTTTGGTACTTTAAGGATAGGACCCGAAAGAACATGTTACTTGGGCATTTTGATTGTCTTAATTTCGCGTAGCACGGATGCATGAAAGATGGTTTTGTTCAATTTTTTCACTGTGTTGCTTTACTTCAAATGCATGAAAGATTTCTAGTTCTCACAAAGACAGCTTCCAAGTAATTCAGCTATTCTATGACTTTGACTTATCTAAACAAGATTCATTCAAAAAAAATAACTGAAATCTAGGTAACGTCAAGATCCGGGCTGCTGTTTCAGATTCCAGATATCATCAACTATTGCAAATATTTGATAAAATTAGTATACAAGTTCAACACAAATGTTACGGGAAACCTGATGAAAGGTGAAGTTCCATGATTACCTGAGCAGCAAAATGACGATGCCCAGGAGACAATGTGCTAGAAGCTCGACCCATTGCTCTCTCAAGCACCATGCGCATAGATCTCTCCTGCTGTAACCGCAATTGTAATTGCTCAATCTGCAAAAAAATTTGTTAAATATTCAACTCAGACAAACAAAAGAAAACATAAGATTTAAGTGCCAAGGTTTAGGGAGATAAGCCAGGTATCCAAATTGCAATATACTGATTAACCTAAGTCAGGGGCACCGAGGTTAGTGATATATAAGCTGCAAAAAGCCTGCATAGAAAAATCATGTTAATTTTCACTGGAAAAGAGCAGGTTTTTGTTTTTTTTACAGATGCCAGTGCACCAGTTGGTAACTTTCTATATTTTCATGGTACAGTTACTCAACGGCAATGCTTCATATTCACCCTTTGCGATCAAAAATATTTCTGAGATGCTTATTATAGGGAGGCGCCCAACTGAATCGTCATTGCATTGGTTACTCTTTGTATTTCTTAATAGGGAATAGATAGAAACAGCAATAAAAAGCCATTCAAGCAGAGGCGCTATGTGATTTTATTGAACCACTTTATTGTCTCTAATAATGGCATGCATATAGGACAATTATGGAGTGTATGGAAATTGTGAAAGCAATAAAAGAGCACAAAAGCAGTTTTTCCTACATCTAAATGGAGAAAAGACATTAAAATTCCATACATCTTTTTCCAGGGATGCTCTATGTCTTGAAACATCATTCTTAGTTTCATCAGCAGGACAAAGATGAAGTGGACTTGCTCTACAGCTCCTTGTTATAGGCAACAATTCCTGTCATTTGAAAAGTTCAGTTTGTCATATTCATGGAAATTATGATAACCTTTTCATCTACACATAGAAATGCGGAACTTAATAGCCATTCTCCCATGTTCTAAAGTGATTCTCACTGAAATATAGTTCCTTACAGGTGATTTATTAACAACACTGTGCACAGGATTTGAACGGCTCTGCTGCGAGACAGTAAACTTCCTGTCAGAAGCACTGCAAAGACAAAAGCATCAACTAACATTTAATCACTACAATCAACAAAAACCCCAAATCAAAGAAGTATGTAACATGACCTCTTAAACGAGTAAAAGCAATCAACCACCTAGCTTCAACCGATACAGCTTTCTCAAAATCCGTCAAATTTTAAGTACTGTATTCCTATTTTTCCGGCAAAAGAAGCAGCTGGTTACCCAGCTCAATTGTTTATCACTTACTATTTGGACAAATTAGTGAACTTCTAAGTTGTAACCTCGGTCACCAACAGCTAAAGTACAATACTAAATGAAAATAAAGAAGCAAATGATGCAAAAAATGACTTGTAGCAAAACAGTCGCATTATGTATGACCAACGGCTCATATATTGTTAAATAACCGTTCACCTATACAACTAGCCATGAAACTAAGAAACAAGTTTCCTTCCACTGAAAAACTATTATGAATTCCGTCACCTAGCAGCTCTATAAGCAGAAGCAGAAGCATATTAGACTAAGCAGCAGGTTCATCCAAGCTCCTATAGGCTACAGGCAAGACATTCACCGGAGAAATGTTAAATTCATCCATAAATCACAGCACTTGTAAAATTATGGAGGAGTATTTAAAAATTTAATCCAATCTCATGACTTTAGCTCCTTGATACAAGAAAGGAAGTGCATCAGCAAAGAGAAGCTACCAACAACAGGAACTCAAGACATGTCATTAACCTTAAAAACGACAACTTATGGTAAAAGAACATTTAATTTCCCCCATAGAGACAAAAATTAACATTGCTGAACCCTACTATGCTAACCTCACTGGTATTGACACAATATAAAAAAAAGAAAAAATATCCAAACAGAAAAAGAAAATGTAAAAGAAGAAGTACATGAGTACAGCCACAATTTTTTGTTCTATAACCCAACTCATTTCAATATATTAAACAAACACTACACCAGAAGAAATCGTTGAAGTTAACCTCTTAGAACGCCTGTGTTGAGCAAGAGCATGTGGATGTGAACCAGAACCTCCATTTTGTCTCTCAACAATATCAGTCCTCCGCCCACCACCATCATCTACAATTAAACCATTCATTATGCACCACTTCTTTAGAAACCCAACACAACATTCAAAGCTCTCACATTCTTTATCAATGTAATCCCACTACCCGCATATAATGCTATCCATGCATGGAAGGAATAAACCCTTTAATGAAACCTGTCCTCTAAATTGATTTTTGTCCTTTATGAATCAATCAAGACACGATTTTTTCTCTCTTTTTTTAATGGGTTTTGCACGTTTGTTCAAGAAAATGGATCCCCAAGACCAGATTTTTCCGTTTTCTTGAATGAAATCTGTAAAGCATGAAAGAGGGTAAAAAGGCAAACACTTGGCATGCAACTGTTTACCTCAAAGTGATGGGACCAAAGTTAGCTAACAAGAATTGAATTCCATCGCTTTTGTGCCGTTGAGAGCATTGAATGAGGGTGATGATCATTTATTATATACAGTGATTCACTGATGGGGTGCCCAATTTCTCTCAGTCTTTAATACAAACAGTTTGTTTGCAGTGGGTGATGATTGATGAAAAGTAGTGGTGGAGTTCTTGATGAATCCTTAACATTAATGATTAGTAAACTGCAATTACATTGGATTCGAACTTTTTGAACTTCGCTCCATTGGGCTTTTCGTATTATACAGTTATTAACGACTTCCCTAAATTGCTATTTCTATAACAAAATTATTATTTGTATAACAAAAAATACCCGAACTACCCTTGTGACAAAAAAACTATCGCACTAATTTTGCGTAAGAATTACAAAAAAACGTAAATTGAATGATATGGAAGACAAAAAAAAATGCTAAAACATAACATTTGACCATGGCTGGACCGCTAAAACATTACGGGAATCTGAGTCAAAAACGCTAAAGCACAGCGTTCGAAGCATCCAAAAACGCTAAAGTGTAGCGAGCGAGCCATGGCTCAGTTGCTAAAACGTGGCTCGCTCGCTAAAATGCAGCGATTAAGAACATTTTTGACATATATAAAAAGAAACCTAAACTGATTTTTTTCACAAAAACAGCTCACCACGTCACAGAACAACTAGCACCACGTCCAGAAACGCATACATCTATGCATGTGAATTTAAGCTGATTTTTCTCACAAAGACAGTCCATCACCTCTCAGAACACTAGAACCACGTAAAAAACAACTATTACCACGTCCAGAAACGTCTACATGGATTCATGTGAATTTAAACTGATTTTTTTCACAAAAATAGCCCACCACGTCACAGAACAACTAGCACCACGTCCAGAAACGTCTACATCCATGCATGTGAATTTAAGCTGATTTTTTTCACAAAGACAGTCCACCACGTTTCAGAACACTAGCACCACGTCAAAAACAACTACCACCACGTCCAGAAACGTCTACATCCATTCATGTGAATTTAAACTGATTTTTTTTCACAAAACAGTCCACCACGTCACAGAACAACTAGCACCACGTCCAGAAACGTCTACATCCATGCATGTGAATTTAAGCTGATTTTTTTTCACAAAGACAGTCCACCACGTATCAGAATACTAGCACAATGTCAAAAACAACTAGCACCAGGTCCAAAAACGTCTACATTCATGCGTGTGAATTTAAACTGATTTTTGTCACGAAGACAGTCCACCACGTCTCAGAACAACTAGCACCACGTCAAAAACAACTATCACCACGTCCAGAAATAACTACCACACCACGTATACATCTAAACATGTGAATTTTAGTTGAATTTTTCACAGAAATAGTCTACCACGTCTCGCAACGTCCAAAACAACTAGCACCACGTCCAGGTATGTCCCGTTACGTCTCATAAACACATGCTCTACGTGATATATTGATATAAACACATGCTCAACGTGATATAAACTCACGTTCTACTTGATATAAACTCGTATTTTCAATGATATAATCAAACCTATATAGATGTATAATTTCATGAAACCATTGTACACATGATATAACCCTTTGTTATATTGATATAAACACATGTTCTACATGATATAAACTCATGTTCTACTTGATATAAACTCAATGATATAATCAAATCTTTACTTTATATATACATATACATATAAAATTTTATAAAACTGTGATATAAACTCATATTTTGATTGATATAATCAAATATTTACTTTATATATATACAAAATTAAAAAAAATCATGAAATAGAAAATTTGATATAATCTCACATTCTAAATTAATTGAATAATTTTAAAATTTTAATTAAAATTTTTTAATTTATAAAAAAATATTTTTTTGGAAATAAATAAATAAAATTTATTTTCAAAATTAAAATTGAAAAAAATTACAGGCAAAAAAATAGAAATATTATGATTAATTAAAAAATGAGAAAATTTGAAAAAAAAAGAAAAAAAAACCCGTGTCAGAGACAATACATAATAACTGAAGCAACGCATGTGAATGTGACCCATTTACCCGCGCGTGAACTTTGAGTTGCACAAAAAATTAACAATTGTGGCTGGGAATCATTCAAACTAGAAAATAGTACAAAAACTAGTAGGAATACAATAATATTGTACTACTATAGTAGTACGATATAAATTGCCCCTTTTATATATTAAATAAAATTAAAAATATAACTCATAATGAGATAAGCACAATAATATAGTACCTTATTTTTTTTTATGTAAGATATTTTAGAAAATAGTATAATTTTTTTAATAAGAAATCTGCTACATTATCTTGTTCCTCACCCTCATACTCATCATCTTCATCATCATCCTCCTCCTAATCATCCCAGTGATCCTCCTACATAGTTATCTCCTCATATTCTTACTGTATACTTAAAAACATAAATTAAACCACTCACAATATTATATTCACAATGATATAAACGCAATTAAATTATTATTTCACAACTTGTAAAAAACGCAACAAATTTCATATCCAACATGTAAAAAACGCTACATCTTTCACATTCAGCATATCAAAAACGCTATATTTTTCATAATTAGCAAACACAACAAATTTCTTATCCAGCATGTCAAAAACGCTACAAATTTCACATTCAGCATGTCAAAAATGCTACAAATTTCACATCCAACATGTCAAAAATACTACATTTTTCACATCTAGCAAGTCAAAAACGCTACATTTTTCATATTTAGCATGTCAAAAATGCTACAAATTTCATATCCAGCATGTCAAAAATGCTATAAATTTCACATCCAGTACGTAAAAAAACGCTTCACTTTTCATATTCAGCATGTTAAAAAAGCTATAAATTAATGAGTGAGCTATGAATAAAAGTCATGTTTTGACATTTTTGACTATATCCAACGCTAATTCATTACTTTTTTTACCCTTTTTGTTTATAAAATTTTAAAGTTTTTTAGTTCAAAGAACATAAATATAATTTTACTCTATTTTTTATTAAATAAATAATAAATTTGTTAGACAAATAGTAAGTCACTTTCAGTCAGATAGCCTTTAGACTCCGGCCGATACCGGGAGGCCCACAACGACCACGACTGTTGGTACAATGGAGTTTCCCACGGGCCACGGCCTGGAAATTATCTGTTAGGCATTAAGGCAAACGCTGCCGTTTTGTTCTCATATTATATGCCTGCAGAATGTTGGTTTATTATAACTAGTAGCAGCAGTAGTAAAAGAGAGGGAAAACTCTCTTCACGTTTTCCTTTCTTCTTGTTAACAGAATTACACACAGTAGGGGTGAGTGTTAGCATTTAAGCAGGCAAAGGGTACTGGTAGAGGCATTGGAAAATTTGGTAAAAACTTCTTCCTCAATCAATCTATTCTTCCCTATTGCTATTCTGTTCTTCTCCCTAAACTCTGAATCTTCTTCTAACTTCTGTTCTTCTGTTCTTATTTCTCTTATTCTGGGTTATAATTTGGTTACAGAATTCAGTGCATAACAATTGTGGTATCAAAGCTGGTCGATTCTCGGAGTTAAAATTGTTCAAAGCAATGGCAGAAACTAGGTCAAAATCGCAGGAAGAGCAATACAAAAAAATTGAGCAAAATCTCAAAGAGAACCTCATGGAGAAGGTAAGACTTCTGAATGATGAATGGACTGAGAGAAGTTTGAAACAGTCTCAGGAGTGGGAATCGAAATCAAAGCTGCAGATGGAATTGATGGGAGCATTATTCAATCAGAAACTGGAAGAGAACAGGATTATGCTGAATCAACAAATGGAGGAGAATTTGTCTAAGATCCTGCAGAAGGAGAAGGCAGTGGATCGTACTCCTCTTCTTCCAACTCCAGCTGGTAACTCTCGAACTCAGTCTGATGATGTTGGGAATAATTTCTGGAAAGAGAGAAATGTGAAAGGAATGAATCTGAGTAATCCGAAAATAGAATTAACTGTTTTTAAAGGTGATAATCCAAGGGAGTGGCTGAGAAAGTGTCATAAATATTTCATGCTATATGGAATTGAGGATAGATGGAAGGTAGAATCAATAGAATTATATTTAGAGGAAAAGGCTGATATATGGTTTCAGGGTTTCAAATGTGGGAAATGGCAGATTCCCTGGACTGAATTTTCTGAGGCATTGTTAGTAAGGTTTGGAGAAAAGGGGGGTAAGGATGACTTTGAGGAATACAACAAGCTGCAACAAAATTCTAGTGTAGCTGAGTATCAAGAGAGGTTTGAATTACTAAAATCAAGGGTGATGTGTATTGAACCTAGACTATCGGAACAATATTTCATTTCTGGTTTTATCAGTGGTTTAAAGGAAGAATTGAAACCAACTGTAAGGATGTGGAAGCCTACTAGCCTAGTTCAAGCCATGGAACTAGCAACCTTGCAGGAACAAAATCTTGATCTGTGTATGAAGAAGATTAGACCAGTGACAACTCAGTATAGTAAACCTATTGGTGGAAACACAGCCAGTAATGTGAGTAATTCCAGAGAGCAGCAAAAGAGAGAGGAGAAGAAGCCTTGGCAGGAGAAATTTAGGCATATCACTCCCCAGGAACTTCAATACAGAAGGAATAACCACTTATGCTATAAGTGTGGGGAAAGATTCACTGTGGGACATCAATGTAAAATGAAGGAGTTTGCATTTGTATTGACTGATGAAGATGAGTTAGAAGAGTCTGAACCACCATTAGTGGAGTTAGTGGACACTACTGAGCTAGGGAATTCACAGAACATGACTCTGCATGCTGTCATGGATAGTAATGTGTTAAAAACTATAGCAGTACAGGGCAAACTCTATGGTAGATATGTGAAAATACTTGTGGACACAGGATCAACCCATAGTTATGTGTCTCCTAGGATGGTAGAGGAGGCAGTACTTAAAGTCCAGCTTGGTCATCCATTTTCAGTAACTATTGCCAATGGAACCAAGGTTTCTGGAAGACATATTTGCCCCAAAGTTACTTGGGTAATGCAGAAGAAGGTGTTCCAACATGACTTCAGAATTATGGAGCTTGGAGTGTGGGATATGCTCTTAGGAGTAGACTGGATGTACAACTTCAGTCCAATAGGATTTGATTTCAGACACAGGAGTATTGGCATACATTTTGAAGGAAATTGGTTCAATATAGATGGTTTAGCTCATCCATCTGAGTCTTTATCAGTGGTTGAAGGGAAACATGATATGTCAGTTAACCAAAATAAGTCAAGAGTAAGCGTGAAGCATGAGATGACTGGTGATAGCAGTCTTGCCAATACTCAAGAGATGATTCCAAGCTCAGTACAGACAGTACTTCAGGAGTTTCAGAAGGTTTTTAGCATCCCTAATACCTTGCCACCTAAGAGAGAAGTGGAGCACAGGATCAATCTGAAGAATGGGGCTCAGCCTTTCAAGCTCAGGCCATATAGGCATCCACATGCCCATAAAGCAGAAATTGAAAAACAAGTTGAAGAAATGCTTAAATCAGGAATCATAAGGGACAGCAACAGCCCTTTTGCATCTCCCGTGTTGCTGGTTGATAAGAAGGACCACACTTGGAGGTTATGCATCGATTACAGGAGGCTGAATCTGCTTACTATAAAAGATAAGTTCCCTATTCCCATAATTGATGAATTGTTAGATGAATTGCATGGTTCAACATATTTCTCTAAAATTGACCTTAGAGCTGGATATCATCAAATTAGAGTTAATCCTGATGATATAGAAAAGACTGCATTTCAGACTCATAATGGCCACTTTGAGTTTCTTGTGATGCCATTCGGTTTAACTAATGCCCCTGCCACTTTCCAGGCTTTAATGAATTCTATATTTCAGTCGTGTTTAAGGAAGTTTGTATTAGTCTTTTTTGATGATATATTGGTGTATAGTCAAACTTTGGAGGATCACATTTCACATCTAACTAAAGTGCTGGAAATCTTGGGGTCACATAAGTTGTTTGCCAAAAGATCAAAGTGTGTGTTTGCTCAACCAAGAGTGGAATATCTGGGGCATATTATTACTAGCAGTGGAGTAGAAATGGATGAAAGGAAAGTGGAGTGTGTACTGAAGTGGAAACAGCCAATGAATATTAAGGAGTTGAGGGGTTTTCTGGGGCTGACAGGTTACTATAGGAGGTTTATCAAAGGGTATGGAGTGATAGCTAAGCCCCTAACTAATTTGCTCAGGAAAGATGCTTATATCTGGACAGCTGAAGCTACACAAGCATTTGAGGAATTGAAGGTAGCTGTGAGCACAGCACCTGTTTTGAGGTTGCCAGACTTTGAGAAGGTGTTTGTTTTAGAAACAGATGCAAGCATGAATGGTTTAGGAGCAGTCTTGATGCAAGAAGGAAGGCCTATTGCATTTATCAGTAGAGCCATTGCACCTAAAAATATGGGGCTTTCAGTTTATGAAAAAGAGTTGATGGCTGTGGTTCTGGCAGTTCAAAAATGGAGGCATTACCTATTGGGGCATTCTTTTATTATCAGGACTGACCATCAGGCATTAAAGTACCTCTTGGAGCAGAAACTTAGTAATCCCCTACAGCACAAATGGCTCACTAAGTTACTGGGAATGGATTACACCATCCAATATAAGCAAGGCAGTCAGAATAGAGTAGCTGATGCTCTATCAAGGATCCATAATGCAGAGGGAATTGAAGGAGGAAATGCTCTATGTCTAGCTGTCACTACAGTGTATCCAGAATGGATGATTCAGATACAAGACAGTTATGAAGGAGATAGCTGGGCACAAGAGAAGATTGCAGCTGTCATGCTACATCCTGATGGCAATCCAGGATGGAGCTATGACAAGGGAATCCTTAAGAACAGTAACAAGATTTGTGTGGGAAAAAATAAGAACATCAGGCAGATATTAATGGAGAATGTGCATTCATCACTGATAGGGGGCCACTCTGGACAAAAAGCCTCATGGCAAAGGCTGAGAACCTTATTTCATTGGCCTAATATGAAGCTGGATATGGAGGAGTTTGTGAGGAATTGTGAAATCTGCCAGAGAAATAAGAGTGAACATGTGGCATATCCTGGTTTGGTGAACCCGATTTCTATACCGCATCAAGCATGGAAACACATTTCAATGGACTTCATTGACAAATTGCCTGAATCTAATGGTTACACAGTAATCTTAGTAATTGTGGATCGACTAACTAAATTTGGACATTTTTTTCCACTAGCTCATCCTTTTGGAGCAGCAGATGTAGCTGAGTTGTTTCTGAGAGAAATATACAAGGTACATGGTATTCCTGAATCCATTATCACTGATAGAGATAAAATATTTACAAGTCATTTTTGGCAAGCACTGTTCAAGCTGTTGGGAGTTAAACTCCATTTCTCTACTGCATACCATCCTCAAACTGATGGGCAGACAGAAAGGCTAAACCAATGCCTGGAGAATTACTTAAGATGCTTTTCCAGCGACCATCCAGCAACTTGGAGTAAATGGATTTCTATGGCCGAAAGGTGGTATAATACATGCTACCATGTGAGCTTGAAGATGACACCTTATGAAGCACTCTTTGGGAGTAAGCCAACTGATTATCCCTTAGGTCCTTATGAAGCAGTAATGATTCCAGCAGCTGAGAACCTTGTTTTGCAAAGGGCCAAGATTTGGAAGGAGGTCCAGGTTAACTTGCAACAAGCTCAGAGTAGGATGAAGTTTTTTGAAGATAAACATAGAACTGAGAGAACCTTGGAGGTAGGGGACTGGGTGTACTTGAAGCTGCATCCATACAGACAGACTTCAGTAGCTTTCCGTACACATTTGAAGCTTTCTGCCAAGTTTTTTGGTCCATTTCAGGTGCTAGAAAGGATTGGAACTGTTGCCTATAAGCTCAAGCTTCCTGCTGAATCCAAGATTCATCCGATATTTCATGTGTCACTATTAAAGAAACATGCAGGAACGGCACCAGTGAGCTCCACACCTATACCTGAGCTGAGTGAGGATGACATCCTGGAGCTATTTCCAGAGAAGGTAATTCAGAGGAGATTTTTTATGAAGGATAACAAGAGGATTGTGCAATGGTTGATCAAATGGATGCACCTACCATTGGAAGATGCTTCATGGGAAGATCAAGAATTTATCAGCAGGCAGTTCCCAACATTTCAATCTTGAGGACAAGACTGAGTTTTTAAGGAGGGAAGAGTTGTTAGGCATTAAGGCAAACGCTGCCGTTTTGTTCTCATATTATATGCCTGCAGAATGTTGGTTTATTATAACTAGTAGCAGCAGTAGTAAAAGAGAGGGAAAACTCTCTTCACGTTTTCCTTTCTTCTTGTTAACAGAATTACACACAGTAGGGGTGAGTGTTAGCATTTAAGCAGGCAAAGGGTACTGGTAGAGGCATTGGAAAATTTGGTAAAAACTTCTTCCTCAATCAATCTATTCTTCCCTATTGCTATTCTGTTCTTCTCCCTAAACTCTGAATCTTCTTCTAACTTCTGTTCTTCTGTTCTTATTTCTCTTATTCTGGGTTATAATTTGGTTACAGAATTCAGTGCATAACATTATCCTCAGTAGAGCTGGCCCATGGTTGGGTGTGGATTGTCCCAAGCTTGACCGGTGCATATAGCACCATACACCTTAAAACTTACACTTATTTACTAGGGAAAATTTGTAATTTTAGTTCGGAAACTTTAGCCAAATTCCGCTTTAAATGTATAGGGCTCCAAAAAGGTATTTGTTACATGTGAAAATTTAAACATTTTTAGCCAATCAATCGGAATAATAATAATGTTTTTGTATAATTAATGGAAAGATTGCGTTTGTTTTGAGTGAATTATAAATTTGGTCATCATACTTTGGTGAAATTCAAGTTTTGGTCACTAATTTTTAAAAATTAAAAAAACATTAATGATTTTGTCATTTTAATTTCACATTTGGTTATTCTTTCAAAATAAACCGTTAAGTGCATTAATAGTGTTAACTTTTAAGGATAAATTTGTCCAATCATCAATAATTATAGAGTGAGTTACAAATTTGGTCATCATACTTTGGTGAAATTCAGGTTTTGGTCACTAACTTATAGCAAAGCAAAAAAGTCAATAATTTTGTCATTTTTGTTTTATTTTTTGTCACTCCATCAAATTGCACTATTAATACACTAATAGATAAATTTGTATAAGGCCATTTTTTTCATTTTCTTTTGTAACTTTGTCCTGCATATCTAGCAAATTTTCAATATCATTTTTCCTTTTTTTTTTCTTTGAGCTCTTCAACGTCATTTTCTCTTTCTCTATTTTTTTCCCTTTCCATTATAGCACTTCAATCTCATTTTCCTCTCTCTCTCTCTCTCTCTCTCTCTCTCTCTCTCTCTCTTTCTTTCCACTGCAAAATTTAGATAAAACATAAAACTACAACACTTTAACCTGCTTTTCTTTTTTTTTTCCACTGCAAAAATATAGATGAAACATAAAAGGAGATGGAGATGGAGATGGAGATGGAGATGGAGGAGACGGTGGAGGTAACAAACTAAATTATGTTTTATCTAAATTTTCATTGGAAAGAAAAAAAAAAAAAAGAAAGGAAATAGAGGTTGAAGTGGTGTAGTGGAAAGACAAAAAAAATTGGGGGGGGGGGAGGAGAAGGTTGAAAAATTGTTGGATAAGCACAAGAGAGTTGCAAAAGAAAGTGATAAAAATGGCCTCATACAGATTTGTCTGTTAGTGTATTAAAGGTGCAATTTGACGGAGTGACAAAAAATAGAACAAAAATAACAAAGTTAGTGATTTATTTGATTTTTTAAAAGTCAGTGACCAAAACCTGAATTTCACTAAAGTATGATGACCAAATTTGTAATTCACTATAAATTATCGATGATTAGACAAGTTTATCCTTAAAAGTTAATACCGTTAAGGTACTTAACAGTTCATTTTGAAGGAATGACCAAAATTGAAATTAAAATAACAAAGTTAGTGATAATTTTTTAATTTTAAAAAGTTAGTGATCAAAACCTGATTTTCATTAAAATATGATGACCAAATTTATAATTCACCCTTTTTTAAAGCAAGTTCGGCCACCACCACCTTCCAACCTTCATCTTTGGTTCAGCCATCAATGTATTCATATTGTCTTGATTTATTGAGTTAAAAAATCTTATTTTGTTGTGTTCAATTTTAGCTAACAAGAAATAAAATTATTTTTGACTAATTTAATAAATTAAGAGTTTTTTTTTTCCTTTTAATAGATTATAATATCTTAAAAATTAGTTTAAAAAATAATCAAATTATTTCATAAGATATATGTGATAATTATCAAATTTGCATTATGCAAAAGCTGATTTAATTGCTACTAGTGGTTGAGTCCGTTTACGGTGGTACTATAGGAGTATGATGAATTTTACTCCTACTTGCTACAGTAAGCGCGCGCGCTACAGTAGCGCTACAGTGACGCGCTATAGTTTCGCGCTACAGTAACGCGCTACAGTTTTTTTTTTTTTTTTTGACGCACAAACTTTTAAAAAAAAATACCTTTTTTATAAAAAATTCTTTTTTTTAAAAAAAATACTTTTTTTAACAAGGGAAATCAGATCAGGATTATATAGACATCAGATGAGAGAATACAAGAGATCAGATCAACAGACTATAGATATCTGATCAAGAATATAAAAGAAATCATACAGTAGAACTAAAATATAATTAACAAGAGAGATCAGATCAGGATTATATAGACATCAGATCAGCGAATACTTGACATCAGATCAACAGACTATAGATATCAGATCAAGAATATAAAAGAAATCATACAGTAGAACTAAAACATACTTAAAAAGGGAGATCAGATCAACAGACTATAGACATCAGATCAGTGTATACTTGACATCAGATCAACAGACTATAGACATCAGATCAAGATTTTAAAAGAAATCACACAGCAGAACTAAAACATACTTAACAAAGGAGATCAGATCAGGATTATATAGACATCAGATCAACTCATACTTGACATCAGATCAACAGACTATAGACATCAGATCAAGATTTTAAAAGAAATCACACAGCAGAACTAAAACATACTTAACAAAGGATATCAGATCAGGATTATATAGACATCAGATCAACTCATAACTGACATCAGATCAACAGACTATAGACATCAGATCAAGATTTTAAAAGAAATCATACAGTAGAACTAAAACATACTTAAAAAGGGAGATCAGATCAACAGACTATAGACATCAGATCAGCGTATACTTGACATCAGATCAACAGACTATAGACATCATATCAAGATTTTAAAAGAAATCACACAGCAGAACTAAAACATACTTAACAAAGGAGATCAGATCAGGATTATATAGACATCAGATCAACTCATACTTAACATCAGATCAACAGACTATAGATATCAGATCAAAAATATAAAAGAAATCATACAGTAGAATTAAAATATACTTAACAAGGTAGATCAAATCATGATTATATAGACATCAGATCAACTCATACTTAACATCAGATCAACAGACTATAGATATCAGATCAAAAATATAAAAGAAATCATACAGTAGAACTAAAATATACTTAACAAAGTAGATCAAATCATGATTATATAGACATCAGATCACAAAATAGCAGACATCAGATCAACAGAATTTAGATATCAGATCAAAAATATAAAAGAAATCATATCATACAACAAAAACGTCCATAATATGTATCATAATAGCCAAAAATAACAAAAGAAACGAAGGTACTGTAGCGCGTTTACTGTAGCGCGCGGAACTGTAGCGCGTTACTGTAGCGCGCGCGCGGAACTGTAGCGCGCTACTGTAGCGGGGTAGGAGTAAAATTCATGGTGGTCCTATAGGACCACCATATAAATTACCCTAGTGGTTCCCACTTTTGCAAAATTTATTAAGATATGATTTGACTTATTAAAAAGATGTTTTATTTATTTATTTTTTTAAGCAAAAAATATGTTTTATTTATAAACACTTTTTTGGGCTATTCCTTTTTTTTTTTTTTTCCTTCTAAAATTTGGGCAATTCTTCTAAACGTAACTTTTTTACATAACAAAAGTCGATTTAAAAAATCATTTTAATTAATTAATGGTTAGTAAAATGGTCACAGTGTTGGAAATTGTAAAAAAAAAATGATTAATTATAAAATATAAATTTTAGAATTATTTAAAGAGTGATTTTATGGGACAATTTAAAATAAAATCGTGGACTATTTGCTTTGACCGTTTGCTTTCCGGTTTCCAAAATTAGTAGGTAATTATTGTATGATCGACCAAATTTGGAAGAGTTGTATTGTCTACTATTGGCTATTGACGCATTTATCCAAATATTGTGTTTTTGTGTCGTCTTTTGTATAAGTTATTCCCAATTGCATTTTAATTGTTTTTATCGTTTAAATATAAAATTTTTCGGGTGTACCAGTTTTACACTTGAACCGTGTTTTTTGGTGTGACTTTGCTACGATACAAATGCAAAATGAGCATGTACTCTTATATTTTACACGTTCTTATCATTTTTAGATGTTCTTTTGTATTTTTGAAGTTCAAAACTAGTTTTATATGAAATATTTAAGAAATTAGAAAAATAATTGTTTAGATTGGAAATTTATATGACTAATTTTATATGTTGTAAATAAAATATAAATCAATGATAAACCGATGAAAAGACAGGCAATATTTAATCTAAAGTGGACCATAAATTATAAAACACATTATTTATTATTTTTTCTTATAATAATAACAATTTTTTCAAACAAAAAATAGTTCAAGTCATATTGGAGACACTTAGACGCATGAAAATTCTGAGTTCGAGTCACACCGAAAGTAAATCACACTAGGGACATTTATGAGCATGGCGGTCTTGAGTTCGCGTTACACCCGAGAGTAGCATATCACAGCGAAGACACTTAGAGTCACATTAGACCTAGATAAATAGGGTTTTAATAGGCGTTATGTTTCTCTTTCTATATATAAAAAAGTTTTTTTAAAATATAAATATTTATAATTTTATGTAAATTGTGAGGAAAAGATGCCAAGGCAGGCGGGCGGGCAGCCATGCATGCACTTAGACTTTAGGTGCCTGTTTATGGGACGTGTGGACCATTCCTCCCAATGCCATCCATGCGAATATTTCTCCAACTAGTTCATTCCTATCTTGTTCGAAATAATAATTATATCTTTATATTAAATGATACAATAAATATGATTTTTCGGAACAATGAAACATTACAACGTTCATTCTATCTAAATAGAAAAAATAATTAAGTAAAATTATTCGTATTGAACATGGACTAATTTTCACTGGAAGAACTAGTTTTATGTGATTAATATTAATATGATAATCATTACTTAATGATCATTAGTCTTAGGTCATGATGATGTGAAACCACCCTAACTCCACATTGAAATGAGTAGTTTAGTTGCTTCTTTACTAAATTAGTATACATCATCATCCATGGAAGGAAGCAAATTAAGGAAATTTGAGTCTGTTTATCCGCTGAAATTAGGGTAGATTTAACATTGCAGGTCACCCTTAAGAGGAAAGTTAATAGTATTACTATAAAATATGATGCCGCATCTAAGCAAACAAGAAAAGTTTTTAATTTTCATATATCACTCTCTTTGACCGGTTGTAGCCGATAAGAGATTTGAATCTCCGATATCGTGATTTGTAATCGTACCGCACCAGAGGAAGCAAGAAAACTTTTGCAATTTTCATATATCACCAATTAAATATACCGTTCTCTTAGGCCGGTTATAGACGAGAAGAGATTTGAACCTCCGATATCGTGATTTGTAGTCATATTGTGCTTAAGAAAGTAGAAAAGTTTTGCAATTTTCATATATCATCAATTAAATATACTATTCTTTTTGGCTAGTTGTAAGCGAGAAGGGATTTGAATCTCGATATTGTGATTTGCAGTCGTATCGTGCATCAGCAAGAAAAGTTTTGCAATTTCCATACATCATCAATGAAATATATCACTATTTGTCATATTGTAGGCAAGAAGAGGTTCGAACCTATGATATTGTGTTTTGTTACCATACTATAATCTTCTATACTAAACATGGATAATTTTGAATTAAAAAATAAAACTTACATTAAAAATATTTTAAAATATTATACCAACAAAATTGTTTATTTTTAAAAATATTTTACATCAAAACGAGGCATAAGTGAAGTCATCCATTGGTGTCACTGAAAAGAAAAAAGTGCATATACACTTAATTAGAAGACTTAAAAAAACCAAGAAAATCAAGAACTCTGTTCATAGTTGTCTCTATTACGCAACATATTTTCATAACCAGCATGCCACATGCTTATTTGATTGATGCTATAAGCGAAAAGAAAACGAAGTTTGCTCTTATAAGCTGAAGTTGATAGGTAGGTGAGTAACGTGTTTGCTCCCATAAGCAGAGGTAGATGGGGAGGACAATAACGGGGGAAAAAGATTTGATCTAGTAAGCTGGAGTTGGTTTTCGATTGGGTTTTTGTTCCATTAACCGAGCCACGGGCAGGACATTAACACGGAAGAATATAGTAGCAGTTTAACCACCAGCATCACTTAGATGGTTGAAGGGATGATCACTTTTTTAGGGTCATTGTAACTTGTTTTAAAAAATGACTAAGAAACAATAGCCAGGCCAAGTCCATAGTGCTTCCGTACCACCTTGATTTTCCATACGCGGCTCTCACACTAATTGGAACTTTCCTTTCCCTCTCTCTCTCTCTCTCTCTCTATATATATATATATATACTTGAAGCTACTTGCAACTGCAAGTAGATCTCTTTCTCCTCTGTATACATCAGTCCTCACCCAAGCTAGGCAAGTCAAGTGAAGTAAAATGCAGTATAAGTAATTCTCTTGGCAAGGCAAGAAGGATCAGAGCGACAAAGTAAAACGTGGTAGCTTTCTTTGTTTCTTCTTCTTCTAAGTTTTCATACTCATGAATTGAATTTTCTGAATATTATATACATTACTAAATGAATAGCTGCACCAGGAACGTATAAACACAAAAGATATTGATGGTATTAATGAAAGGATCAAGCAATTCTCAACTTCTCATTGATAAAATTATGCAAGAAATAATTAACGTGTTTTTCCATTCGTGATACTCCACCAGAAAGTTTTGAATATGTGTACAATCTTTTAATTCTAAATATTTACGTCAGTGTGATTTCGTACTTCTCGATTCAGCTGCAACCTGTATTGATATTTCATGGATTAAGATTAACTGTTGAGGAATAATGATCTCAAAATTTTTGGCAGTGATCATGTAGGTTAATGAAGGTGCTGATCATCTTTCCCATACTGTCAAAATGATTAATAGATCAGAACCTCAAATTTCTACAGGGATAGTGCCTGTTAGTGAAGTTGTAGATGTTTCTATTAGCATTGAAGATAATATCAATGAATCAAAATATGAATTGTCTATAGATAGCATACATGTTAATGAATGTGGAGATCATGTTTCCATCAGCATCGCAATGGTTAGCGATCAAAATCTCAAATTTCTACAAGGATAATGTTGGTTAATGAAAGAAGAGATGTTTCTGTTAACATGGAAGATATTCGTAATGAATCAGAATGTGATGTTTCTTCAGAGATCATATAGGCTGACGACGAAGATGAAGATGGATGTGAATTTTCAGAAGAGAGCATCCAGGCAGATGAAGAAGATACAGATGGACGTGAATTTTCTCAAGGGAGAATGCAGGCCAATGATGAAGATGCAGATGGTTCCCATGAAAGTGAAGGTGAATATGTTTCCATTACCAATATTGGAAGTACGAGTGCGAGATCAGATTGTCAATATTGTCTCTTTAAAGTACATAATGTATTGAGAAACGAAAATGAGAAAACTTACGAACCAGAGATTATAGCAATTGGTCCATGTCATCACGATATGTCTCACCTCCAAACGATGAAGGTACACAAATGGCGGTTCCTCAAGTTATTCTGCAACGCAAAAAAAAAAAAAAAAAAAAAGATTTGTCCACATATCTTGCTTCAATGAAGCTACTAGAGAAAGAAGCACGTAAATGCTATGCGAGCCTGCAGACAGTATTGAATAGGATAAATTTGATGAAATGATGATGTTAGATGGCTGTTTCATCATTGAATTGCTGCGTAAGCACAAGGTGTTTAAATCCGGGAAGAATTATACTGATCAGGAAAACATCAACAAGGATCCTCTGTTCTAAATAATCTGGGCTCTTAAGGTCTTGCCACGAGATTTAATGTTGATTGAAAATCAATTTTCTTTCTTCATTCTGAGGAGATTGTATGAAATGATTGAGATTCCAAGGAAGTAGAAACGATTCAACAACCTTGCATTGGAAATTTTCAAAGATCTTTTCCCAAGGCCTGGAAAAAAACACAAAATGGGAGTTGCTCATCAACACAATATCAAACATTTGCTGGAGTTGATCCACATGAATTGGTGTGGCAAAAAACTTGAGCTTGACATGGATATCACCTGGAACAAGGATAATTGGAAGATGATTCCATGCTCAGCTAAACTTGTTGATAATGGAATCAGGATTAGAAAGATTAAGAAGATCTCAATATTTGACATAACTCTCAAGTATAGAGTGTTGCAAATTCCAATTTAACCATAGACGGTAGAACATAAGCTTTCCTTATGAATCTCATGACATATGAGCAACATTCGGGGGATAATCACTTCAAAGTTGTGACAGACTACATGACACTTTTCAGTTGCCTTATTAAGTCTGTTGAAGACATTACAAAGCTCACTGACGAGAGGATTGTTCACAGTTTTCTAGGTTATGATGAAGCTGTCTGTCGTATATTCAGCTCAATGAACAACTGCATCAATGGACCAAGTAAATGCTTCTATTATGGTGACATATTTAAAAGAGTGAACTTCATCTGCAAGAGGCCAAAATCTGTAACTTTGGCCAGAAAGTTCTCATCAATCAATATAATAGTGGATTTTACATCAGAGTGGATAATAGATTTTGCAGAGCATGTGTGAAGGTTGTGTAGCCTTTGATTATAATGTCTGAGGAAATTTGAAGAAATAACTTCTAATTTTAATAAGATATGTGATATATATGATACATGTGTGCATATACAGTAACAGTTTGATATTAGAAATTAGAAATTTATAAATTAGATTTAAAATTAAATAATAGTATTCATTAAATCAACATTTAAAACAAAACAATTGTAGTTTTGAAGTAAAATGTAATGTGCAAAAATACTAAGTTTTGCACATGTGCAAAAGCAAAAATATTTATTTGCACATGTGCAAAAATACTTATTTTTATGCATTTCATGTGAAAAAAATACCAATTTATATATTTTTGAAGAAAAAAATATTGTAGTCATATATTTTTCATTATACATAATATTAATAATTCAAAGAAAACATATTTTGTTAGCCTGTTTTATAAATGCGGCTATGACAATGTTAACGAAACAATATAATCCTGCAATACCTAAAGAAGCACGGAAATGCTATGCCGAGAACCGGTAGACAGTATTGAATCGGATGAATTTGTTGAAATGATGGTGTTAGATGGTTGTTTCATCATTGAATTGCTATGTAAGTACAAGGTGTTTGAATCCCAGAAGAATTATACTGATCAGGAAAACATCAATAAGGATCCTCTATTGAAAATGATCTGGGCTCTTAAGGTCTTGCCACGAGATTTAATGTTGATTGATAATCAATTGCCTTTCTTCATTATGAGGAGATTGTATAAAATGATTGAGCTTCCAAGGAAGCAGAACCGATTCAACAATCTTGCCTTAGAAATTTTCAAAGATATTTTTCCAGGGTTTTGGAAAAAACACAGTGAGAGTTGCTCATCAACACAACATCAAACATTTGTTGGAGTTGATCCATATGAATTGGTGTGGCCAAAAACTTGAGCCTGTCATGAATATCACTTGGAACAAGAATAATTTGGAGATGATTCCATGCTTAACTAAACTTGTTGAAAATGGAATCGGGATTAGAAAGATTGAGAAGGTCTCAATATTTGACATAACTCTCAAGTATAAAGTGTTGCAAATTCCAACTTTAACCATAGATGGTATAACATAAGCTTTCCTTATGAATCTCATGGCATATGAGCAACATTTGGGGGATAATCACTTCAAAGTTGTGACAGACTACATGACACTTTTCAGTTGCCTTATTAAGTCTGTTGAAGGCGTTACAAAGCTCACTGACGAGGGGATTGTTCACAGCTTTCTAGGTGATGATGAAGCTGTCTGTAGTATATTCAGCTCAATGAACAACTGCATCAATTGACCAAGTAAATGCTTCTATTATGGTGACATATTTAAAATAGTGACCTTCATCTGCAAGAGGCCAAAATCTGTAACTTTGGCCAGAAAGTTCTCATCAAGCAATATATTAGTGGATTTTGCATCAGAGTGGATAATAGATTTTGCAGAGCATGTGTGAAGGTTGTGTAGCCTTTGACTATATTGTTTGAGGAAATTTGAAGAAATAACTTTTAATTTTAATAAAATATGTGATATAAATGATACATGTGTGCATATTGAGTAACAGTTTGATATTAGAAATTTAAAATTTAGAAATTATATTTAAAGTAAATAATAGTATTCATTAAATTAACATTACCTAAAACAAAACAATTGTAGTTTGGAAGTAAAATGTAATGTGCAAAAATACTAAGTTTTGCACATGTGCAAAAAAACTAATTTTCACATGTGCATAGTCCGTTCTTATTCTGACCTTTCGTAGCACATTGGATATCTTATTATTTATCCGATTTCTTATGCATATTCCGTTCTTCAACTTCAAGAAAACAATAGAGAAAAAACACATTTCGTTTACAATTAAATCTTGATCTCCAAAACTTTTAAGCTATTGGCAATATATCATTTTTAGAATTCAATTCTTTTAGTTTTCAATTAATATTTTAATTTTAATTCTAATTATGTGAGTTCTGCAGTTCTTCCAGCTCCCTAGACTGTTCATTGAATCTTATTTGCATATGAGATATTTCAGCTTGGACCACCTAATTTCTGCTGGATAAACTCAATAGCCGAAGAAGATTTCTCATTCTGTTCATATAGCGCCACAAGAACTTTGGTCAGAGCATCTGCGAACTTGAAGAACTTCTCACAGCAGCCCCAAACCGAAGTCTGATTCACTGGTAAACTCGTAGCCAAGATCAATTTTTTTTTTTTTAATATTGAATAGCTTTTTAATCTGTGATAATCCTTTTTTTTTGTTTGGTATTTTTAGGGGTAGTACTCATGGGATGTAGCTAGTGGTAGCACTCTCCATTTAAAACAATAGTTTTTAAGTTCGAGTCACCTTTATATAAAAATATATATATATCACTCATTTTTTAAATTAATTTTACCTATCACCTTCTAATAAATATAAAAACTTTCCAACGTGACTACTTGAATTGGATGCAGCTGTGGGCGTGCATGCCTCTTATATTTTACACGTTCTTATTATTTCAAAAAATAAATATTTTTTAATTTTTTGACGTCTAAATTAGTTTTGTATAAAATACTTGAGAAATTGTATGAAAGAATTAAAGAATTGAAATAAAAAAAATTTAGTATCGAAAGGAAGATGGCAAAAACAGTCTTATTTCTTCAGTGAGAGTATTCTTACTCTACTAAATAAGTTTAAATCATTACCATCACTTTAATGAATGTTCAATTAATCAAACATGGAATATTCAATTTATCAAAAACTAATTATTACTTTTTATTCCCGTGAACCAAACACTCTCATTATTAATTTAAAAAAAAACAACACAAAATTAATATTGCAACAAAGCCATATAATTCAAAACCGTAAAACCTCAAAATACAAAAATTCTTTATTCCATAAACTCTTATAATTATCAAAATTGAAAATCTTCTCTCATTAAAAAACCAAAAAAAAAAAAAAAAAACATTAATACTACCATCAACCAACAAGAAGTTCTTACTAAAACCTCTTAAGCTCTCCCGCCATAATCCCGTGTTTTATTCGTCTATGGTACGGGCACCGTTCTCCGGAGACCGTGGAAGTAGTAGATTCCGAGCAAGACTATGACAAAAACCACACAGAAAACAAGGCCTACGACTAAGTACATGGTCGTCATCGTTTTTTCTTTTTTCGTTTGTAAATTTTTTCTTAGAAACAAAGATTCAATAATTTAATGGATCGATGGTAGGAAAAATAAATTTGTGGGTGGGTAAATTTATAGAAATTTTGATCGTCCAATTTGGGAAATAAAATAATTGAGTAGTTGTTCCTAATTTATTTTTTAAATATTTCAATTTCTCACACTTACACATTTATATATAGAAAATTAACTAAAATTAAATTAAATTACGTTTTAATTCCATTTCAAAATAATAGTATTATATAGAGAACAAATTGAACTATATTAACTTAAATCAAGAAAGCATATATAAATGTCGCATGAATTTTCAATTTCCAATAATAGTTATAATAATTTTATTTTCTTTAGTTATCATTCGAAAAGATATATTTCTTCAATGGTTTTATTTTTTTTAATCAATCAATATATAATTTTAAAGTAGTGATGCGGTTTTTCTTTTTATATTTCAATCAACACTCACTTCCATATTTTTAGTAACTACATTCCTAATTATCTTATATTCCAATTTTAAAGTACAGTATTTATATGTTTTGTTTTTTACACATCAATTTTAAAATATAAAAAATAAATTGATCCGTCTTATTCATATAAACGAGCTGTTCCGAATTTGAACAATATTAAAACAAACATTAATCTTCTTTAAAAAAATTGCTAGTCATAAGTTTTATTGGATAAATATAGTTGAAAGTGTTACGATTCTAAGCGTGTAACGTGCCTTCTTTGCCTTTCTCTCAGTTAATTCTTTTGAGTTTTATTTTATTTAATTTTTTTTATAGGTCTAACTATTTTTTTATTACTTTAATAATTTCGGTCAAGAAATTAATTTATTTTTCTTGCTAATAATCTTGACCCATTTTAATAATTAATGTATTTTAGTTGGCCCATTTATTAGTAGTTTTGTTCTTAATTTAACTGCAGCCCCCAAGGATTTGATTACGACCCAGCGTAGTTGTTTCTTTGGGTGTTGCTATATACAGCCCACTTTTTACTTGTTATCGCCCAGTTTAGACTTTTTTACCCTTAAGATATTTTTTATTTATAAAATAAGAGTCATTTTTCAATTCGGATTTTATAATTTTATACTAATAATATACTACCCATCACATTAATATAAATTTTTCCCACCATATTCTCAATACCCACAATACTACTCATTATTAGTTTCAGTTGTGTATGACATAAACTTGTGAAAGCATATTAAATGGTAAGTTTTCATAACTTTTGGTTTAATTTTTTTATTAAAATTAGTTCTATTCGTTTTTTTTAACAATCAAATGCGGGAAATTTATATACAATCATAGAATTAGACATAAAAAAATTGCGCCTAAACGTAAAAAGATGCTATATTACCCAAGAAATTAGGAATCACTAAACCATCAGCATGTCCTCCAATAACTTTTTTCTTAACCTTCCACCCATCATTCCCAATACGAGAGCATTTAGTACTCCCTAATTTTATAATGAATTTAGCACAAATATATAATTAAAATTAAAATTTTATACTACTATGCATGATAATAATAATATAATATAATGATCATTTACTAAAAACCAATCGCAAATATAGGAAGAAAAATAATTTCGTACAAATTTCGATAAAGCAAAGACAATAATTTGTGTACCTGAAGATGAACTAGCAACAAAATATCCACCAACTCCTTGTTGTGACTCTCAGAATTAGTCTCCTCCGAATCACCTAACTATCACCATTTTGAACCCCCTTATGCAAATATAACCCCTGCAACTTATTATCAGAAATCTGAAACTCATTGTCAATCTACTGAGTTGGAATCTTTGATGTCCTATTATAACAGCGACGGTAAGTTTGCATGCATGAGGATTCTGTGCCTTAGAAGGTTGTTTGTCAGGTATTATGAGCTAACATTATGAAACATTAAAATCAATAAATAAATTTCAATAAAAGCGGTGCGCAAAATTAAAGGCAGTACGTAAGAATGTTGCGCACAGCGCAAAGGCAGTGCGCAAGGGAGTTGCTTACTGTGCAAAGGTCGTTGTGCACGACTGCTTGCACATAGCTCAAAGGCCATGCACAAAATGGATGTGCACGATGCAAAGGCCGTGCCCAACCCCCTTGTGCACGACTTTGCATTGTGCACAATCCCCTTGCGCACAGTGGAAAGGCCGTGCACAAAATGGATGTGCACGGCGTAAAGGCTGTGCACAACTTCCATGGGCACGGCTGGGGTCGTGGCATTTAAATCTGTAATTGATTGTTTTAAATTTTTTTTTTACATTTTTCCTACTAAAATTAAATTAAAAAATTACATAATTTATTGTAAAAAATAACGCACACCCCCTTGTTCCTCTATCTTTCTCTGTTGTCTTTTTTGGTGCGATAAGTTATTGAAAATTATCTAAAAAATTGAGGATAGGTGAAATTTTGTGTAAGTGAGAGTATGATGGTGGTAAGGAATGACAGTGATAAATTAGTGAAGATGAAATGTTTATTTTACATATAAAAAGAAATACACATTTTTCTATTTATTTATCAAAATAACTAAAAGGATAGAATTGGAAGTTAATGCAAAAAAATGGGCTGTAACAAGTAAAAAGTGGGCGACAAATAGCAGTCCACGTTTCTTTTTATTTGTCTAGTATTAATAGCCCAGCCCAGTTACTTTTGTCTAGTGTTAATTCGGGCTACTAATAATTTTTGTGGCCAATTTGATGAATAAATTTCATTTGAATTTTTAATTTAGTCGATTCAAAAATTAAAAATTGATTATTTTAAATTAGATTGACCGAACCCCCATATCTTCCATAACTAAAAACTCAAAAAAAAAAAAAAATAATAATAA
The DNA here is from genome assembly GCA_030378225.1 of Knoxia roxburghii. Lineage (NCBI taxonomy): Eukaryota > Viridiplantae > Streptophyta > Magnoliopsida > Gentianales > Rubiaceae > Knoxia > Knoxia roxburghii. The sequence continues at coordinate 40,507,000 of CM059423.1, forward strand.
TACTACCTACCACCAACAAGAAGTTCAACTTTCCCGCCATAATCTCTCCTTTTATTCGTCTATGGGTACCGTTCTCCGGAAGTCTCCTTCCTCGTCACAGTTAGGGCTGACAATTCGTGTCGTGTTCGTGTTATCGTGTTCGGGTTAGCGTGTTGGCGTGTCGAGAAACCCTCAATCCAAACCCAACCCATTTAATTAATCGTGTCAAAAACTCCAATCCTAACTCGACCCATTTATAATCGTGTCGACCCGAACCTAACCCGCGTAACCCGTTTAATTGTTGATAGGTGATTTTTCGGTCCAAATTTTTGCCACAGAAAAAGAGGACTGAATTTGTCAAGAAAACTAAAACATACATGTTTATTTATAATAACACCATCTAAAATTTGTATTTATCAAATTCAAATCAATCAATTTAAATTTAATAATAACATTCTTATACATGACATCAACATAAATTTCATCAATTTAAATTCTTCCTAATACAACCAAAATCCAGTTCAATCCAACCAAAATAAATAAAATCAAAAGGTAATTACAGTTAGAAAATTTAAATAACAAAATATCACCATAGGAAGTCCTGTTGAATTTTTGATTTGAGAATTTGAAAATTTCATTAATTATTAAGGTTATAAAATTTAATTTTTTAAAAAATATTTTCTTAACGGGTTCACGTGTCAACCCGTTGTATCGACCCAAACCTGACCCGATATTTAAATGTGTCGACCCAAATCCGACCCATTTATTATACGTGTCAAAAATTTCAATCCTAATTAGTTTTTTTTATGTCGTATCCGTGTCGAATTATCGTATCGTGTCAACAATTATCATCCCTAGTCACAATGACACCAGCGCATGAATCCGACGATGACTAAGGCCGCCACAAAACTGATTGCAGTGCCTGCTGCACCAATTATCCAGGGTGGCATCATTTTTTCTTTTTGTAAATTTTGTATTGAAAACAAAGATTCAATAATTTAATTGAATGGATCGATGATAGGAAAAGTAGTTTCGTGGGTGGGTAAATTTATAGGAATTTGGATAGTCCAATTTGGGAAATAACTGAGTAATTGTTCCTAATTTATTTTTAAATATTTAATTTCTCAAAATTACACATTTATATATAGAAAACTAACTTAAATAAAATTAAGTTACGTTTTAATTCCTTTTCAAAATTTTAGTTATATACGTTAAGATTAATATATGGAGAACAAATTTAACTATATTAACAAATATAAATGTCTCATGAATTTTTAATTGTCCATATTAAGTGATATAGTTTATTTTAATTAGTTGTAATTGATTTTATTTTCTTTAGTTATCATTTAAAAATAGTTATTTCTTCAATCGTTTTATTTTTTAATCAATCAATATATAATTTTAAAATAGTGATGCCGTTTTTGTTTTTATATTTCAATCAAACACTCACTTCCAGATTTTTTTTTTTAATAACATCATTCCTAATTATCTTATATTCCAATTTTAATATACAGTATTTATCAACTTTAAAATACAAAACATAAATTTGAAAGTATTAGAACTCTAGACTCATTAAAAGACGAGTGAGATTTTATTATGATCAACAAATTATTATTTTTTTTTTGGTTAATTTTACCTTTCAATTCTTCTAATGAATATAAAAAATTTTCGAGCGCTGAATTGTGTGATATGGCATGGGTGCGAAACGGGTTCAAACTAGTTTTGCATGAAATATTTGAGATATAAAAAGAAAAAAAGTTTGGCATAAAAAACTTTTTAGAATCTAGGGGCTATTAGTTATCGCCTCACTTCTTGGGATAGTAATTTATAAGTTTTGACAAAAATATTCTTTTACACAAAAGGAGAAGGAGTATGGGGGCAGTAACTAATAATTCCTCATAGAATTTTATATGATTGATAATATATGTGTAGTGTTGTAAATAAAAAATAAAATAGTAATATGTTACCTTTACTAGGGCTTCAGTTTATCTTATATAAAATCTATTTAAAATTATGCCATTTAACTTGATTATAATTATAAGTTGATTTATGAATCTTTTTATCTCACATTGTATCAAGATCCAAAAATATGGAAGAAGATTGAAAAGAAGGGCATGGGGAAACATGTTTTTTGCTTGGGATATTGCTACTACTTCTCAATTTCCAATACTCAGACAGCCACCTCCTTCATTTCAACTGAACCAGTTGTAGAGGCAGAAGAAAATGAAGAGCAACTGATGAACCGGAGGAAGAAACTCTATGATAAAAACGTAGACGAAGATCCACCATTGATATGATAAAAACCTGTTGATTTGCAAGGTCTGAATGAAGTAAAATCCAAAAAGGGGGGGCAGAAGAACTTGAAGAAAGCAATGCACTGGATCTTGCCATTATTCAGCCAGGCAATAATGAATCCATTCAATCAGCTGCAAGATCCCTTTGCAAATGTCACAGATGGCAACAAATGATAAATGATGCAGCAGCAGCAGTGGCAGCAAAAAAAGATTCGAAAATTGAATTTGAATGGATTCGATGGTAGGAAGAATAATAATTTCGTGGGTTGGTAAATTTATAGAAATTGACTTCAACTTGTTGGAAGACTAAGAAGAGCCGAACTGATAGGAATGGAAGATAAGGGTGTGAAATTTCGATGATGATGCCGTGCTTGGAAGATGAGAATGGACGGACGGTTAGAAGGATAGATTGGGATTGAGATGGAGTTGAATTTTTACTGGGAGATAGAAACTTGCGGGGAGGAAGGAATGATTTTTTTTTTTTTGATAGAGGAGGAAGGAATTAATTTGCTACTCATCAATATATAGTTTTAAAATACAGTATTTATAAGTTTTGTTTTTTATACATCAATTTTAAAATATAAAAAATAAATTGATTCGTTCTATTCATATAGACAAGCTGATCTGAGTTTGAACACCTATTAAAACCCTAGTTAACATTAATTTTCTTCAAAGAAATTGACGTGTGAATCTAGTCTTATTCCACAGTCTCACTTATATCTTTCTTTTGTCTAATTAAAAGTAAATTTAAACGAGAAATTGCATTATAGTATCCATCAAGTCCTCGGAGGCAAGAGTACAGGTGACATTGCGTTCATTTCTCATGGTCTACCAAACTTACTTACTCGTGATAAATTTTTGACTGTCCAACAACCTATAACGCTAGTCATTATTTCCATTGGGGATAGAAAGTAAGTCCACAACTCAAAATGGAGATATTTTAATAACAATAATTAGTTGTAACAAAATCTCTCAAAATGATTTCAAGGGGCATATACTCTCGTGGTTTCAAAGCAACTCCTTCAGGGCTATCCTCCTCCTTATAAGAAGAGAAAGGGATATATTTAGTGAGAAAGGTAGTGGCACTAGCACAAGGCGTGGAGTATTTTTTCGTGGATTTCTATCAAATAGATTTAGTGAGAAAGGTAGTGGCACTAGCACAAAGCGTGAAGTATTTCCTCGTGAATTTCTTTTAGAATTTGATGCGTCGACACGATTCTCTTTCGTCTATCAGCGGACTTTAAGTAACTTTTGCATTTTATATGAGATCTTAAGTCTCTAAGTGGGCCTCTTGGCCACCCACGACCTTGATTTTTTTAGAGAATTCCGCTTCTGTTCTAAACATAGTTAAAAAGATATTAGTTTCAATAGTTGCATTTAGCATTTTCGCCCCTCAATTAGGGATGGAGCAAACAATTACTATAGGTCCAAGTATCAAATAAAATGAAAGAGTCTTGTGGGAATATCAAAAGGTGTATACCCAAGTGTGTATATATATATATATATATATTAGGGATGGCAATTCGTGTCGTGTTCGTGTTATTGTGTTCGGGTTGGCGTGTTGAGAAACCCCCAAGCCTAACCCGACCCATTTAATTAATCGTGTCGAAAACTCCAACCATAACCCGACCCATTTATAATCGTGTCGACCCGAACCTAACCCGCGTAACCCGTTTAATTGTTAATAGGTGATTTTTCGGTCCAAATTTTCGCCACAGAAAAAGGGGACTGAATTTGTCAATGAGACTAAAACATACATGTTTATTTATAATAACACCATCTAAAATTTGTATCTATCAAATTCAAATCCATCAATTTAAATTTAACCATAACATTCTTATACATGACATCAACATAAATTTCATCAATTTAAATTCTTCCTAATACAACCAAAATCCAATTCAATCCAACCAAAATAAATAAAATCCAAAGGTAATTACAGTTACAAAATTTAAATAACAAAATACCACCACAGGAAGTCCTGTTGAATTTTTGATTTGAGAATTTGGAAGTTTCATCAATTATTAAGGTTATAAAATTTAATTTTTTAAAAAATATTTTCTTAACGGGTTCACGTGTCAACCCGCCAACCCGTCGTGTCGACCCAAACCCGACCCGCTATTTAAACGTGTCGACCCAAACCCGACCCATTTATTATACATGCCAAAAATCTCAACCCTAACCCGCTTTTTTCGTGTCGTGTCCGTGTCGGGTTATTGTGCCGTGTCAGCAATTGCCAGCCCTAATATATATATATATATAAAAGCAAGATATCTGGTTTGTTTACCATAATTATGAAATTTTAAAATTAAAAATGTTATATACTTCTAAAAAGATTTTTTTTTGGTACAAAGAGAGATGTTTAGAGTCTATTAATATAGCTAATCTAGCTCCCGATGGCTCGAACTCAGAACTCCATACTCCTAAGTATACCGGTGTGATGATCTGCTACCCTCGGTGTGATTTGAATTTAGGACCGTCATGTTCATAAGTTATTTCGATACCTTACAATCTTAAGTGAGGAGTGCCAACCATTAGGATATCTCATACTTATCTTCTAACAAAATATTTTAACTTGCCTAAAAAAGAAAGATATTTTAACTAATTTTTTTCTATATTTACACTCCCAATATATTAAGAGAAATGATTGTGAGAATACTAAAATTTAAGAAGAGTGAGATTTTGTTTCAAAAAAAAAAAAAGAAGAGTGAGATTTTATTATGATTAATATTAATTAAAATATCTCTAAAACTTAATTAAAACTTCTATACAAAAATTATCATGTAATCGAAATCGGGTTCAAAAGATTCCTGCAGACTGTCAAAGAAAAAAACAGGGAAAATTTTGTAGAAAATGGGTAACAACAACAAGGCAGCCATCCTCGGCTTTTCGTGCATTCTTCTTCTTGTTACGGCGGTTGTTGGGGGCTTTAGCGGCGGCGGTGGTGGCTCCGGCGGAGCCAGCCGCCCTGCCACCAACGCATCGGAGTCCTTGTGCTCGCACGTTGATTACAAGGAAACATGTAAACAGAGTCTTGCCGGAGCCAACACAACTGACCCAACAGAACTGATCCAGCAAGCTTTGAATGTGGCAATTACCAACATTGAAGATGTTCTCTCCAAGTCTAAAGTCATGAAGAAGAATGCTGCTCAGAAGAAAGATCCCATGATTTCTCAAACATTTGACATTTGCAAAGAAGTCCTGAACAATGCCATCTTTGATTTGCAGAGATCTATTCAGAAGCTTGCAGAATTGGACCTCAAGAATATCGATGATGATGATGCGTATGTCGCTGCTGACCTCAAGACATGGATCAGCGCCGCCAACACCGCCCATACTACCTGTTTGGATGCCTTTGACGGCACCCCAGGTGGCTCTGCCAAGAAAATGAAGCAACTTTTGACCAAATTTGGTGAGCTCGCCAGCAATGGACTTGCCATGGTTTCTTATATCTCTCAGTTTTTCCAGGCCTTGAAGATTCCAGGGAATAGCCCAAGGCGGCTCATGTCAGATGCTGCTGCAGGTCTCGAACTCAAACTCAAACCTAACGTTACTGTTGCTCAGGATGGAAGCGGGCAATTCAAGAAGATCATGGATGCTGTGGCGACAATCCCACCAGAAAACAATCAAACTTACGTTATTTTGATCAAAGCTGGTGTTTACAAGGAATATGTTGTGCTGCCAAAGCGGGCTAACAGGATTTTCCTCATCGGAGAAGGTCCAAACACAACCAAGATCACCGGAAACAAGAGCCAAGTCGATCGAATCGCGACTTTCAGGACCGCAACTCTGATTGTGAATGGGGATAACTGCATCCTGAAAGATTTGTGGATTGAGAATTCAGCCGGAGCAATCAAACACCAGGCCGTGGCTCTCCGTGTCTCCGGCGACTTGGCAGTGATGTACAATTGCCAAATTGACGGTTACCAGGACACACTCTACGCCCACTCGTACAGGCAATTTTACAGGGACTGCAACATCACCGGAACCATCGATTTCATCTTCGGCGACGCACAGTCATTGTTCCAGAACTGCCGGATAATCGTCCGGGAGCCGCTCAAGAACCAGGGCTGCATGGTGACGGCTCAGGGCCGGGATGTGGACCGCGGGCTTGGAGCCATAGTCTTGCAGAACTGCAACATAACAGCTGATCCAGCTTTCTTGTCCGCTGCTTCCAAGAATGCAAAGATGAAGGCGTTCTTGGGACGGCCATGGAAGCAATACTCAAGGACAATCATCATGCAATCTTTTATTGATGGATTCATTGATCCTGTGGGATTCACATACTGGAATGGCACTTTTGCTTTGGACACTTTGTATTATGCAGAGTACCAAAACAGGGGACCTGGAGCTAACACTTCCCAGAGGGTTACATGGCCTGGAATTAAGAAAATTACTCTTCAGATTGCTCAGAGCTTCACAGCTGTGCCCTACATCCAGGGTGATTCCTGGATCCCTCAAAGTGGGGTACCCTTTGAAGGTGGAATGATCAAAGGTTTAAATGCCAAAAGTGATTAGTGCACCAACAATTTGTTGTGTAGGGGGGAAATGGCATTATATTTTCCACGTAAGATATAAAAATTTAGTAGGTAAATATATTTATATATATAAATAACGATTATTTTATTGATAGAGGCAGAATAAAAATATATTTTACAACAAAATAATACACGATTCTACTCTGGTGGATGACGTCGATTCTCTCCTCATCTTAGCAATTTGTGTGGGCATGTGGCCCTCTTATATTTTATATTTTACATGTTCTTATTATTTCAAATTCTTTTTTGTATTTTTCACGTATAAAATAGTTTATATAAAATATTTGAGAAATTGTAGGATAGAATTAAGAATTTGAATAAATAATTATTTAAGATCGAAATTTATATATTTCCAAGGTTGTCAACATATTTTTTTTTTAAAAAAATTCTTGGAAACAAAGATTCAATAATTGAACAAAACGTAAGAAGCTAAAGAATTGTGATCAATAAAACAATCGAAATTTGATAACTCAGCAATCATTAAAAAATTTGATTGTCTTTAACTTATTTGGTAACATTCATTAATTGTTTAGAGTCAATCAGAATTTGATTAATCAGCAATTATTAAAGAATTTAATTGTTCCTTTGACTTGTTTGATAACATTTATTAATTGTTTGGAAGCAATCGGAATTTGATAATTAACAATCATTAAAGAATCTGAATGTCTTTGACTTGTTTGGTAATATTCATTAAAGAATCAGAATCAGATTATCTTTCACTTGTTTGATAACAATTATTAAAAGAATCTGATTGATTTAACATATTTGAAAACGTAATAATCAGAATTATTTTATGATTGGCCAATTTCAATTCTCTCCAAATAAATACACCCTAAGTGTATACTACTCTATGTGAAACATAAGAGATAAGAGAGGTGTGTGGATCAAAGATTACTCTACATGTTAAGTTAACAAATTTAACTAAATATATTAATTGAAATCAAGAAAGCATTTTCTTTTGTAAAATTTTTACTGGAAACAAATATTTAATAATTGAATTATGTATTTCTTTTTTAGAAGCAAATTGAATTATGTATCTAGTCATACGTTGTTGGATAAATCTATAATTAATGTTAGATATCTTTAGTTTTAATCATTTTTTGAAAGTATTTCGGATCCTTCATTCATTTCCATTAGTTAACCCTACTTTCTAGCAGGCTCAGAGTTGAATATTTAATCACTTTTGAGGAAATTAGAGAAATTAAATTTGCAGATTATTCTCACCCCATATTACCAGTTGATATCTTTCTTTTATTCGATCCAAACTAAATTTAAATAAAAAATTGCATTATAACATTAATCATGCGCATAACGAGGATGAGCCTATAAATAGAATTGCGTTCAAATGCGCAACTAAAATGATCGCCCATTTGGTCACGGGAATCAAATTTAGGGACAACTAATATAAAAATGGTTTTTAATTTGGATATCATACCCACATTTGCTGGTGAATGATCAAAGGTTTAAATGCCAAAAGTGATAAGTGCACCAACAATTTTCTGCTGTAAGATATAAAAATTTAGAATATATATAACTATTTTATTGATAGGAAGCAGAATAAAATTATAATATAGAGGCTATTTCACGGCAAGATAATCCACGATCTCTACTCGGGTTGATGACGATGATTCTCTCCCATCTTGGCAATCTGTGTGGGGCATGTGGCCCTCTTATATTTTACATATTTTTATTATTTCAAATTCAAATTCTTTTCTGTATTTTTAACGTTCAAAATAATTTTATATAAAATATTTAAAAAATTATATGAAAGAATTAAGAATTAAAATCAAAATTATTTAAAATCAAAATTTATATAGCGAGATAAAGACAACCAATAGATTCCCTCACTTATATGATGTACATAAAGTAATATAGTCATAAAATTATCATATAATAACTGGAGGACAAGAGCAACATAAAATTAATACTGCAACACAGCCATATTATTCCAAACCGTAAAACCTCAAAATACAAAATTTTTTATTCCATTAAAATTCAATAAGAAGTTATTGAATTTTTGAATTAGTAATCAAAATTCAAAATCTTCTATCATTAAAAAAACTAAAAATAATAATAAAAAAAATTAATCCAACCTACAAGAAGTTATTACTAAAACTTCATAGGCCCACTGGCATAACCTCTCCTTTTATTCCTCTATCCCGTTCTCCGGAGACTGCAACAGATGGCTCCGACCATGATTCCGATCGCCACCACAAAGCCAGAAATGATTCCGACTATTTCCAGGGCTGTCAGCATTTTTTTTTTTTCAATTTTTCTTGGAAACAAAGATTCAATAATTGAATGGATAGATGGTGGGAAATATAATAATTTCGTGGTGGGTAAATTTATAGAAATTTGGATTGTCCAATTTGGGAAATAACTGAGTAATTGTTCTTAATTTATTTTTAACTATTTAATTTCTCGCAATTACATATTTATATATAGAAAAATAACTAAAATAAAACTAAATTACTTTTAATTCCATTTCAGAATAATAATTATATACATTAAGATTATTAGACGGAGAAAAATTTAACTAAATATTTTTTTGGCAAAAAAAGAATTATATTGATATAAAAATAGAGTTGAAGAGTGTTTGTATAATCTCTTACCCCCTATCTGTCTCATGAATTTTTAATTGCCAATAATAGGTGATATGGTTTATTTTAATTAGTTGTAATTGATTTTTTTTCTTTAGTTATCATTCAAAAAAATTTATTTCTTCAATCGTTTAATTTTTTAAGTGAAGGCCTGTTTCGTGCCCTATATTTTGTTATTTCGTGCCTTCTATTTTGTTATTTTGTACCCTTTTTATATCTAAATTATCCCTGAAAAATTAAGAAATACCAATTATAATATTTAAATATAAAATATAATAATATATTAAATTACCTAACTATCCTTAATCAATTTACTAAAAATACTAAAAAAATTTTATTTATAACTCCTGTCATCTATGCTAATTTAATCATAATTTTTATAAATTTTTGATAGATTAAAAAATAACTTATAAAATTTTTGGTAAATTAATTAAAGACAGTTAGTTAATAATAGGAAGGACGGAAAATAAATATTAAGGGGGCGATAAATAAATATTAAGGAGGCGATATTTAATAAAATAAAAAGTTTTTTTTGAAAAAAAGGAGGCGCAATATAAGGAAAAAAATGCAATTTTATTCCAACGTATTTGATAATTTCACTATTTTAGTCCAACGTGTTTGGGATTCTCCAAAAATATCCATTACGTTTTAATTTTTAAGTGATTTTGATCCATCAAAAAATTTTAACAGGGAGTAGAAGGTAAACAATGGTCAACTCATAGTCAAAGGTAATGGTGTCATTTTTTAAAAAAAGTAAAATATATAAGGTCTTATCATGCAATTATATAAAAAAATTTTCCCTTAGAAGCTCTCTTTCTTCTCTCCGCCGCCCATCCCTATCCTCTTCTCCCTGAATCGGCCACCATTACCTCTCCTCCCTCGTCAACCACCGCTGCTCGTACCTCTCCCCCGTCGCCACCTCTTAATTTTCTCCTCCCTCTTCCGATCGTCGTCTGAGACATCAGTCTCTGTAGCCGCAGAGTCGCCGGCGGGGTCGAACTTGCTAGCCTAAAATCTCCCGTCGAGCTTCAATTATATTCATCGTTTTTTATTGAATTTCTTCTCCATCTCTATGTTATTTTTCTGTTTATCCATCAATTTGAATCTTTTAATTCAGATCATTATGATTTTACCCTTGAATTTCTGTCCTCCTTTTTTTGTTAGTTTTTTCTGTTGAAGATGACGGCGGGATTTCCAGTAACAAAGTGTGTTCGATGTTAAAAGTGCCTTTCTTCATAAAGTAGGGGACGCATTGTTGTTTCTTATTGGCTTTGTACGTGTTTCAGTGTAATTGGATTCACATATTTCACTTGAAAGGAATTAAGTGACGAGGCAAGCTCGCATTCTCCAAAATTCATGAGGATGCTTTCCTTCATGGCATTAGCCAAATTTAACTGGGTTATTACGACAGGTTCGTGATCCGAATGATCTTTATTCGATCCAAGAGCACCTCCATGACCAAGTATCGGTTTTTAAAGCCCGCCATGACCAGATCAAACAACAGAGAAAGGCCGGCGGCGGCTGTTGGCGGAGGTTGGAGAGACGCGGTGGCGGTGACTCCTAGTATGATTGTTTCATTATTGTACGAGGTTCATTATCAAAAATTTCTTTTAATTCTATCAAAATTTCTGGAACTGGAACTTGATTTCCCTACCGCCGTTGTCTCAAATTTCTTTTGCTTTGGAACTTTCTTTTGATGTTTGTTTTCGAATGGGATCGATTGGTTGTTTTGCTTTGGAATTTCTGGGTTTGGTTGTTTTGATTTCAGTCGAAAAAAACCTTCGTTGTTATTTTCATAAATTTTTCGGGTTGATGCTTGCCGGAAATTCGAGAGCCACCGGATAAATAGACTCCCGGAAAGGCTTTGGTTGAAGCTTGAAGGAAAGGAAAATTTTTGGTTGACAGAAAAATTTTGAGCCACCGTAGAACTTTTGAGCCACCAGAAAAATTTGGAGAGGCTGATGCTTGACGGAAAGGAATTTTTACATTATTCCAAATGCAATTCAATGTATTTTACATATTTATAAAATACTCCATTACATATTTTTTTTATATTTATAATACGGGAAAATTAACTTTTGACTCGGTTTGACTCTACAAAAACTTGTAATAGCAGATTTTAATTTTTAAATTGATTAAAATCACTTAAAAATTAAAACATAATGGATATTTTTGAGAAAGTTTAAACTTATTGGATTAAAATAGAGAAATCACCAAATATATTAGACTAAATTTACATTTTTTTCGTAATATAACACTACTCTCGGTGCCTTGTTTCTCGCTCTAGGTCAATTCTTTCTCGTCTTTAACATTATATTTTTAAACAATATGTGATTTCATAACAGGACTGGCCTGAGAGCCTCATTTTTTTGTTCAATTGCCTTAATACAAGTTTACTTAAAAAAAAAAAAAAAATTCTCCCCTTAAATCAAACTTGCAAATCCAATTACACTAACTTTTAAGTGTATGGTGGACTCTTCTATTTGTATTTATGTTATTCATATACATAAATAACTTCGCCTCAGTGTCAATAAATTTGTCCCTCCAAATTTTGCAAACTCTAAATTAAATTGCCATAATCTTAATAATGTCACTGTTCTTGGGTGATTGCATGAAGTTTTTGGTGTTTTTATTCTTCTTTAATGGTGGCCCTCGTATTCTTCTAGCCAGAAACATACTGGACCCTGTAATCGAATCATCATCGGCCGACCAAGTCCCCGGCGGGTGGCGAAGTTTCATGATGGAATTCGTTGGAGCCCAAAAAGGCAGCCAAGTCGCCGGAATATCCCGACTCAAGAAATACTTCCAACGTTTCGGCTATCTTAATTCTGCAAATCCCATGGAAATTCTCACTGACTTGTACGATGAGGAGTTGGAATCCGCCGTCTTAGCATACCAAAGAAACATGGGATTATCAGTCACCGGAGTACTCGACATTGATACCGTGACTGAGATTATGTCACCGAGGTGTGATATTAGCGACCAAATAAAACCCACGTCGAGTTATAATAATGATTTGCATGCAACGATTCATTACGCTTATTTTCAGAATAAGCCCAGGTGGATCCGGCAATCTCCGATGACGCTAACGTACGCTTTCTCACCGGAACACTTGATAGACTACTTGAGTCTACCCGAAATTAAGTCCACCATTGCACGATCCTTCGCGCGGTGGTCGGCGGTGATCCCGGTGAACTTCACGGAGACGGATAACTACCTCTCCGCGGACATCAGGATTGGATTCTACAGAGGGGACCACGGCGACGGGAACCCATTTGACGGGGCAAAGGGAGTGACCTTGGGCCACGGATTCTCGCCGGAAAACGGGGGATTCCACCTGAACGGAGATAAGAAGTGGGCCGTTGACTTGGAGAAGGAGAAGTCAAAGGAAGCCGTTGACTTGGAATCGGTGGCGACACATGAGATCGGGCACATACTAGGATTGGGCCACTCGACGGTTAAGGAAGCGATAATGTTCCCGACGTTGGCTCTCCGGACAAAGAAAGTTGACCTTACAAACGACGACGTAGAAGGAGTACAAGAATTATATGGGTCAAATCCTAACTTCAACAGTGGTTCTTTATATGCGTCTGGTACTTCATCGAGTTGGAGTGGTCTTATTATGGAAAGAAGAAGATCTTGGTCAGCTGGGTGGTGGACCATGACTTTGACCAGCATATGCTTTATTTATTTATTTATTTAATTTCAGTTTTATAAATATGGGTTTATTTGACTGAATCGCAAAACAGGAGTATTATTATTGTGTTCATGAGATAAAAATCGATAAAATTTTTGTGCACAATTTAAATGAAAAAAATAAAGTTTTGAGCACGAATTTGAGAATGTGAGAAATAAGTATTCTTCGTTAATACGTTTTGTATTTCTTCAATTTGAATTTGAAATTGCCATAAAGAAAGGAGAATTGAGAAGTTTGGTAGGAAAAGAAAATTAAATTGCCAGAAAGAAAATAAGAAAAATTATGAAGAGCTAATGAAGTTGTGAATGGTTTAGATGTAAGAGCTAATGAAGATATAAATGGTTTAAAACTATTATATAACAATGGTTATGGGGTTGTTGTTACCACCGATGTTGCTTTTCTTATTATTCTATTACTATATTATTTTTTAGATTTATTTAAAGATTAATTATTATTTAATTTAAAAGATAATATATTATAAGTTTTAAAATTATTTTTATTTTATGAAAATACAAAATAAGGATAATTTTATTAAAAAATTTCTATCATTTTTTAAAATATTTTCTTTTTTGAAAAATCGGAGGTAATAATAACTAAGAAGGAGATAATTAAATTGTCCATAAAAATAATCATAAAACAAAAATTAAAATACAGTATATATATATGCACGGTCGATATTTTCACATAATATAGCTGTAGGCTTGTAGCCTTGGAATTCAATACCTATACTTACACAAAACTACAAATTTACTCAACAAGAAAATCAGCCAAAAACAACTAAAATATTCAAAATAATTAATTTAGGCGATATTAATCAAAGCTTTATGGTCTCCCTCTCCTACTTACGTCAAATATAAAGAATTGCTAATCGCCATATCTTTATTGGAAATTCCAATTGTAAACGAACACAAACAAAAGCTATGCACTTTCACTCATCTAAAATAGAAAAAATAAAATACTCCCTCTAAATCTTTCAATTTTTCATACGAGATATTTTAGAAATAAATAAATTTTTTAATAAAATATTTTACACTTCTAAATGCGAGTTTTTAAGTCTTAAAAATCCATCTAATGATAAAATTTTCATAATATAAACACAAGAAATTTTTTAAGATTGGAAAAAAAAAAAAAGTACAAGTCAGGAATTTTGAAACCAATTCTTATATCACAATTCTAATGGACTCTAGTCATATTAAAATATAAATATTTTTTTTCATTGAAATCATAATGAAACCTTGAGGGAATATAACAATGTATTATTAAAAATTTTACAAGTTACGATTCCACTTTTTATTTTTAATCAAATCTAATTTAGGCTAAAATACTAATCTCCTTTATTTTTTTTCCCTTTGAAACAAAAAATAATTTTGTCAAAATTAACTATTACGAATTAGAAATGACAAAATTTGAAAGTTTTTGACATTAATGGTCCCGTTTCTTCCGAGATGGGACTCTAGAGGTGGATGGCATTGTTGTTTGCACCTTGGATAAGCGTAAAAGCCAAGAAGAACATGTTTTGCCGGCCTTAAATCCTCATATAAATAAAATCAATATTTCATTGGTATAATAAACTCTAATTCTTTTTAAATGATGGAATATTCATAGTGCCAAAACTAAAGTTAGGATACAGGGTAATTTTATCATAATTTTAAAAAAAATTTATTTTACATTTTGAAATGCATGTTATAACCATGATATATTAAGAAAAAATGTATATTAAAAAGCTTCGTGTATCTTAATCTTCATTCTAATAATATAGTCCAAAATAATACTATATTATTGATGTATCCAAATTTAAAACAAAAAACATCTTAGATGTTTTATACAAATTGATGAGATCTTAATGAAGAATTTAAAATTATTTAATTGACTATAGTTATAATTAAAAACTTTACACATCTTAAATAAATATATAATTAAAAAGTTAATAATGAAAAAGGTGATTAAAATTTGTTTATTAAAAGTTAATAATATTTTTTATTTTAAAATTTTAAAAATATCTATACCACATATTTTTCTATGATACAGAATTAATATTATTATTTAATTGTGAGCAACTTTTTGTTTCCCCATAGCTATCTGCATCCTAATGTCCCACCAGAGATTAGTTGAAGTTATCACTACTGTTGGCAATTACTTCTTGTTTTTCCTTTGACCATCCAATAATTACTCATTAATTAAGCATTCGATCAAATTTACATGTTATTTTAATTACAAATATCACAATAATTAAGAAATATATAATAATTTCTTTTTATATAATTAAGGTCATCGATTCCGAACAAAAAAATCGTAATTTAGTGATTAATACTTTTCGTTTCGAATCAATAAGTTTTAATTTTGAGTTATTTAAGAAAAGTAAGAGAATATATATAATTTCTTTTTAAAAGTCATCGATTATGATTCTATTTTTTTATATTATTTAGAAGATGAAAATAAAGTTAAAATTACATAGGTAAACCTTAAAAAAAATTAAAATAATTAGTAAATTTGATTGAAAGAGTATTTTTATTTAAATCAGACCATATTTGAAAGGAGTTTAATCCTATATTATTAATGAAGAGTGCGAAATCTTACAACGTGAAAAACTTCAAATCGAGATGACCGAATTTGAATATAATAAAATTAAAATCACATCCAATAAGGGTAAATCATATCGACACCAGGATCATTTAGAAATATGGTGGTCCTGAATTCGAGTCTCACAGGAATAGCAGATTACACTATGAACATTTAGAAGTACGAAGTTCAGAATTTGAGACACAACGAATCTAGATTAAACTAGATTAATTGGTTTTAAACATATCTCTTTGTACTAAAAAAAATAAAAAATAAAAACCAAATCTGATAACGCAAATCTGCCAAGTATAAACCGAGTTACCCTACTTGAATCTTGCTTTACAAGAAAATCTGCCGTTCATCAGCCTCCTGGAAAACAGGACGAAAGAGTATAAAATATTACTAATAAATGAATATTGATGACTTGGGTTTCCCCGTTATTTTCTGGTGGCGGTGAACAGAAGAGGAGGTAGGAACGCCAACTGAACTACTTGTGTGGTTGGCGTAATTGACCACTCAAATAGACTTGTGCTTAGATTACCAAAGTGATTAATGAATAATCAATGTCGTACTTAGAATTAATTAATGACCAGAGGATCAGATTTTAAAGGCTTTAAATTTAAGATAAATTGAATCATCTGAGGACCACTCATGCATGCATCTCCCCAGCTTTGGTTTGTATACCACGTTCGATAGCGAAATTTTACAAAATTCGGACCCCTAATTGGACCCGTTACTCTTATTTCCTACTCGTCTAAAAGAAATAATAAAAAAAATTACGTTTTCGACATTTAATGTGAAATATATAAAATATTTGGACAAATAAAAAGGACAAAAAAAGTAATTATATATATCGATGATTCGAATTTTGTGTGTCACTATTGAGTTATTATCGACTTAACTAACCCTTTCTCTTTATAAATTAGGCAGTAGCGGCCATCGATAATCATACCTGAATTCGATACTTTAAAGAACACCATTTCTTTTGGTTCAAAATAATGTTATATTTGTTATATTATTTTAATTTCATAAAAAGATATGATAAATTATATTTATCTTTCATGTAGTTTGGTCACAGTACTTATATATTTTTTTAAATTATAAATAATTATATTCACTCAATTTGACCGAAGTCAAATATAAAAAATTTAACGATTTTTAATCAAAATGAGTTTAATAGTTGTGAGTTTGAACTTTTGTAATGATTTTTTACTTAATAAAATATTTACGTCAGTAGTTTTATTATTTTTTTCATTAATCACGAAGTTAGTTGTTATGAGTTTGAATAATTAAAAGGGTTAATATAATTATTAGAAATCTCTAAACTACGGAGAAAATAAATGTAATTCGCCCTAAACAATATTATTATTCTGAACGGGTAAAGTAACATATTAAATAATGCGTATCAAACAATAATGTTGCAAAATGATTTGCTGGTGGATAATGTTTGTTGATCCAATGAATAAAATTATTGGTTGATGTCATTCTCCTTGAAGAAGAAATGAAGAAGCTATGGCCCTTTGCTTTTCTGATGATTAAGACACATTTTCCAGTATTGATGAAGATGCATAGCCTTTCGAACATATGTTGAGGATCATCCCATCTGCAAGTAACCAGAAGATGACGTTAAAATCAACTAATTTGGTCAACAAACTAATCAAAATTCCCAACTTCAATTCACATTATTATTATTGTTTTAATTATTTAAAATCTTAACCACCCAATAAATAAAAAACCCTCATTAATTTTAATTATTTAAAATCTTAACCACCCAATAAATAAAAGACCCTCAGTAATTTAATTATGGAGGTAGAGTCAATCCACTTTCAAACCTATTTCAATCCCACCTCGAAAAATAATGATTCATCCCATTCTAGCTACTTCATAAGTTCAATCCTCGAATCATCCCAAACTCGGATACATATATTTTAATTTCATTTCTAAGTCGAAAACATTTTAATTCTGTTCATATTGTTATTATTATTTTAATTGGTTCGATTAGAATCGTTAATCATGTAAAATCATATCACAATTGACTATATCCTGCATCTCTCGTGCAATAGTGTAGTTTCACCTCATTTTCATCTCGATATGTATATTTTAATTTCGTTTCTCAAGTTAAAAATGTTTTAATTTAATTTTTACTATTGGTATTATTATTCCAATTGGTTTGATTAGTCATTAATAGTGTAAAATCATATCACGGGCTATGGCATCTCTTGTGACATCCTTTTCGTCACAATCAAACGACAACGAAATAAAATCACAATATAATGAAATCAAAAGCAAAATTAAAATATTTTGGCTAGTCAAATTTAAAACCTACCCATAAATTTCCTAGTCTTCCATTGAAAATTCAATTGAAGGGAATTAATCAAACGTTTTATCATTGAACCAAAAATATAAAAAAGAACTAGTGGTTCACCCACCATTTCAGCAACAACATCAAAAAGTCAGAATCAGAAAATGAAAAGGCTTGCACGGCAGAATCTTCCAAACTTTACCCTGATTTTCATTTTACTTGTGCAGAGATGTTCTTATCCCCAACTACATATATTCCTCCATTTTCGATCTTCCCATATTACTCTTCCATGGCGGATTCTTCTACTTGTTTGTACTCTTAAACCTGCCTAAATTACTTTTAATATATAACTGTTTTTTGGATAAAACAAAGTTAATTTCTTTACATAAGTAGCCTTAATCTCAATACAAATCTCCCTCAAATCTTAGTGCAGAAATGATGCGACCAGGTGATTACTACAATAAATCTCATGGGCTGGTCTTCTTCTTGATGTTCTTCTTTCTTTTTTCTCTGTTTTCTCAGCGGGTTCTTCCCGCCAGAACTCTGCCTGACAGTTTAACTGAATTAACGGCCGACCAGGTGAACAACACGTGGAGGAATTTTATGAGATTCGTGGATGCCCAGAAAGGCAGCCAAGTCAACGGAATATCGGAGCTGAAGAAATATTTCCAGCGTTTCGGGTATCTCTCAAATGATCTCAAAAAAAATCTCACTGATCTTTACGATGAAGAGTTGGAAGCTGCCGTCTTGGCTTATCAGAAAAACTTGGGCTTATCCGCCACCGGGAAACTCGACAGTGACACCATGAACGAGATTATGGCGCCGAGGTGTGGAATTTCCGACGAGAAAACAACCCGCGTGACGCCGTCGTCGTCGCGTAATATTAGTAATACTTTACATGCAAAAATTCACTACGCGTATTTCGCTGACGAGCCCAGGTGGCTCCGGCCATCTCCGATAGTACTAACGTACGGGTTCTCCCCGGAACACACCATCGACTACTTGAGTCAACCCGACATCAAGGCAGCCTTCCAACGCTCCTTCGCGCGGTGGTCGTCGGTGATCCCGGTGAACTTCACGGAGGCGGATGACTACTACTCCGCGGACATAAAGATCGGATTCTACCGAGGCGACCATGGGGACGGGGAGGCGTTCGACGGGGTTCTTGGGGTGTTGGCCCACGCTTTCTCGCCGGAAAACGGGAGATTCCACCTGGACGGAGCTGAAACGTGGGCCGTTGATTTCAACAAGGAAAAGTCAAGATCGGCCGTTGACTTGGAATCCGTGGTGACCCATGAGATTGGGCACTTACTAGGTTTGGCTCACTCCACGGTTAAGGAAGCGGTCATGTATCCAAGTTTACATCCGAGGACAAAGAAAGTGGACCTTAAGGTTGATGACGTGGCGGGTATACAACACTTGTACGGGTCAAATCCGAACTTCAAGTACAGTTCTTTATATGAATCGGATATGTCATCAAGTTGGAGCAATCGGATAGAAAGAAGAAGATCTTTCGGGTTGTGGACCATGATATGGGTCCTCACGATTTTTCTACAATTATTGGAGTTTATTATAATTTAGTGTTTTTAGATTTTTTAATTAATTATTTATACATTCGTTTTAATTAGGATATGACAAGAACAATGTAATTTAGTGATAGTGATAGATATTTTTCACTTAAAATAATAAATTTTGAGTTCGAATCACTTTGTAATAATTAAATTATAGCTAATTTTTTGGCTTTGGAATTTGTTAAAAAAGGGAAAGCTCCAAGAAAAAAGGAAGTAAAGAATATTCGTTGGTTGCATAATGACACGTTTCCAATGAATTATTCCAAGTTATTGACTTGACCGAAATGAAAAGATACATAAATTTTACTAAAAAAAAAAAAAAAACAGTATTATTAGTCTATTTTTCTCAAAATGTAAGATGTGTATTTTTTACGTTAAATTGTAGACACAAACGACATATGGTTCACGTTCAAGTAAGACATAAACTTTATACTTATTGTGTATTTGTTGGATGGGAATGAGAATGAGAGTAATGAATTTTATAATTTAATATTAAAAAAATATTTATTAAAAAATTTTTATTGTTTTTAATATGTTTGATGATAAAAAATTATTATTTGTTAGAAAATGATATTATGTTTAATTTATGTGTTAATAAAATATTTTCACTTAATTTTACTTTTACCTTTTAAAAACATAATAATCAAAATTATTTTACAACTATTTCATTTTCATCCTCACAAAATAAACTCATTCTTATATCTATTTCTCACTTAGAGATCAAAGGAGATTTTTCTTTATGTTTTCTCCTTAGTTATGTTAAATATGGTAGTTACTTAACTCATATCTCCTTTATCTTTATTTAGAATTTTTTTATATTCAAAAACTTAATTTCTAAATTTAATAATATTATATCTTATCAAAAATATTAAATTAAATATTAATAAACATATGGGTCAATACTTGTTAGTTGAAATATGGGATGACGATTTTGTTGAACAAAAGCATACAATAACTTACAAGAAGGGACAGTTGGGAGAAGCGAAAATTAGAAAGAAAAAGTTCAGACTATTCTTCTTCCCTGGTTAAAAAAAAAAAATAATAATTTTGTTGTATCCAAAATGAAACAAATATTATTCCAATAAATCCTCAATTTGAATCATCCAAAAATATATGAACATATTAAGATTTCCAAATAATAATAATAATGCGTTGATATTTTTTTTAAAGTGCGTAAAATTTTAGTTTTAACTGATATTTATTCTTTTGTGATTTAGTCAAACTATTTGATATACATTTTAAATCGGGACGGATGGAATATTATTTGATACACATTTTAATTAATTTAAATAACAATTCCTTTTAAACCTCTAATTACACTTAGGAAACAATCATTTATTCTTCCAATAAATTATTCTTGATAGAACAAGTGTTTAATGAAGTCGGTTGATAACATAAAATAATTATGAAAAGATAATTACAATTATTCCTTAGTTAACTTTTAATTGAAAGGAAGATAACTATTGTTAAAACTTTACAATTAACACTTACTTATCTTTGCGGGAGATTCACGAGCAGTTAGGATTAAATAAGGTCAAATTTAAGTTAAAATGTTAAAATTTACGCCTTATATAAAGAAAGAAAATCTCAAAATTTGCAAAAGTCTTATTAATCGAAAGAGATGCATGATATGATACTCCTCGAATTATTTCTGTAAACTATTTTAAAATTACAAAAAAAAAAAATTATAAGATATTTTACATTTTACCATTTTTGATATTTGATTTGTGAAATGAATCAAAATCAAAATGTAATAATATATAAATATAAATATTATTTATTATAAAAACAATAATTTTTTTAATACATACACGACCAAAATATCGCTCATTTAAGTACGCTAAATGAAATCCATGGAGAGTCGAGTTTCATTATTTAAAATTCAAACTCATTCATTCTTCATTTTCTTACTCAAAGGGAACACGAAAAATCATTCTAATTTCGATTCTCATATTCCAAACCCTCAAACCAAAAGCCTCTTAATATGATATAAGATAAATATTTTTTTTTTTTATGTCTTTTAAACTAAATAATGCAATGTTCAACATTTTCCATAAAAAAAAATGGAAAATAATAGTAACATATAATAAGAACATGTTTTTAAGGCAGTGTTGAATTCTACCACTAATCAAAGTTTCTTTACCTAAATAACTCCTCACAAATCTCAATAAATAATCAACCTTCCCTAAAACGACATTAAAAAGCATGCAAACCTTAGCTCCAAAATAACAAAACCTAATGGCTCCGATTTTCAGTTATTATTACAAGAACAACCGCCAGCTTTTCTTCTTCATCTTCATCTTCCTCCTCCCGTTCTTTGTCACCGGAGTTCTAACTGAATGGACGGCGGACCAAAACAATGGCACCTGGCAGGGTTTGATGAGATTCGCGGACGCTCAACCAGGCAGCGAAGTCACCGGATTGTCGGAGCTCAAGAAATTCTTTCAACGTTTCGACTATATCTCAAACGTCCTCACAAAAAATCTCACTGATTTGTACGATGATGAGTTGGAATCCGCTGTTTTAGCGTACCAAAAAAACATGGGATTATCCCTCACCGGAAAACTCGACAATGATACCATGAATTTAGTCAGCACTCCAAGGTGTGGAAATGGCGACCACTTTCCAAGTGAGACGACAACTTTTAGTATGCACTATACTTTTTTTAAAGGTGAGCCCAGGTGGAAAAGACCAGCTCCGATAGTGTTAACGTACTATTTCTTGCCGGAGCGCATGATCAACAGTTTAAGTATGACAGACATTAGGTCTGCCTTTGAAAGCGCATCTTCCAGGTGGTCGGAGGTTGTTCCGGTAAATTTTACGGAGACAAACATCGAAGCATTTGCAGATATTCGGATAGGATTCTTCTCCGACTATCACGGTGATAACCAACCGTTCGACGGCGAACTGGGAATAGTAGCTCACGCTTTCCCGCCGGAGAACGGGAAAATCCACCTTGATGCAACTGAACCATGGACCGTTGATGTGAGTAAGGAGAAGAGGGCGGTAGCCATTGATTTGGAATCGGTGTTGCTCCATCAACTTGGGCACATACTAGGGCTGGCTCACACGGCGATTAAGGAAGCGATCATGTATCCTACTTTTTCTGCAAACATAAAGAAGGTGGATCTGGCCGGCGATGACATTGAAGGTATACGGAAATTATATGTGTCAAACTCTCATGATGATTCATCCAGGAGAAGAGTTTTGAAGACTATGGGCATTATTGCTGGAGTAATTTCTGGGGCAGTACTATTAATTACCGTCCTTTTTGTTATTTATTACCACCCTAACAAACTAAAATATGCCCGTCGAACCTATTGAAGCTCCCGGTAATAGTCGTTTTTGTTATTATGGTCGTTTGGTTTTGTTGGTATCTCTTAGCATTATTAAAACTCGTTTTCATGACAATTTTGGTATGTTGTTTGTTTTTTGGTTTGATCTTGATTTTGAGAGGAGAGTGTTATTATGGTCGTGCTAGTGTTTGAAGCAAACCATGCATTGTTACTTTTGAATTTATCTCATTTTTTAATTAATGTTTCAGTGTCGGATATTAAAAAGTACATCGCATTGTATTTTTAATTGTGTTGGTCAAAGTAACATGTCTAAATTTACGCCTTATATAAAGAAAGAAAATCTCATACTTTGTAAAAAGTCTTATAAATAGAACGGTTCCTTTTACTATTCTCTGCTCAATTTTAACTAAAATATAAATTTGGTTATATTATATTTTAAATTTTAAAAATAGTATTATTTATATTGATAGGGGCATTTAAGTTCAAAAGGGGTGAAAAATAATAAAAGAGGAATGGTAAATAATAATCATATAAATAGAAAGAGATGAACTATATGCTACTCTTAGAATTATTTATGTAAATTATTTTTAAAATAGAAAAAAATTGTAAAACATTTTACATTTTAATGTAACTTTTGAAATTTTAATCTAAATTTACTCCTAGTTAGTGATAAAAATATAAGGGACGTTAGGTAAAACTGTCTAAAATCAAAATCAGAATCAAAATTGGAATGTGAATGATTAAGGAAGAACGAGTATGCGTTTAACTATTTATAATTATTACCATTTCCCATAATTGATTTGTAAAATGAACTGAAATCTAAATATAATAATATGTAATTATAATACATATAAATATAAATATCACTTATTTTAAATACAATAAATTTTTTTATATATAAATGCGTGACCAAAATGATCGCACTGAATAAAACCTATATAGGGTCGAGTTTCAATATTTAGAACTCAAAATCATTCCTTCATTTTTATACTCAAACCGAACACCGAAAATCATTCCAATTCTAATTTTCACATTCCAAACCCTCAAACCAAATACCTCCTTAATTTGATAAATATTTTTTTGTACGTCTTTTAAACTAAATAATAAAACGTTAAACATTTTACATCAGAAATGGAAAATAATAGTAACACATAGTCAAGAACATGTTTTTAAGGTAGTGTTATTTTCTACCATTCATGAAAGTTTCTTTACATAAATAACTCCTCACAAATCTCAATAAATCATCAACCTTCCGAACCCTAAAAACAAAGCATGCAAACCTTGTAGGTCCAAAATAACAAAACTAATGGCGCCGATTTTTAGTTATTATTGCAAGAACAACGGCCAGCTTTTCTTCTTAATCTTCATCGTCCTCCTCCCGTTCTTTGTCCCCGGAGTTCTAACTGAATCGACGGCGGACCAAAACAATGGCACGTGGCAGGGTTTGATGAGATTCGCAAACGCCCAACCGGGCAGCGAAGTCCCCGGATTGTCGAAGCTCAAGAAATACTTCCAACGTTTCGGCTACATCCCAAACAACCCCACAAAAAATCTCACTGATTTGTACGATAATGAGTTGGAATCCGCCGTTTTAACATACCAAAAAAACATGGGATTATCCCTCACCGGAAAACTCGACAATGATACCATGAATCTAGTCAGCATTCCAAGGTGTGGAAATGGCGACCAATTTCCAAGTGAGACGTCAACTTATAGTATGCCCTACACGTTTTTTAAAGGTGAGCCCAGGTGGGAAAGACCAGCACCGATAGTGCTAGCGTACTATTTCTGGCCGGGGCACATGATCAACAGTTTAAGTATGATAGACATTAGGTCTGCCTTTGAAAGCGCATTTTCCAGGTGGTCGGCGGTGGTTCCGGTGAGTTTCACGGAGACAATCATCGAATCGTCTGCAGACATTCGGATAGGATTCTTCTCCGGCGATCATGGAGATGACAAACCATTCGACGGCGCAGGGGGAGAATTAGCTCACGCTTTCGAGCCGGAGAACGGGAATCTCCACCTGGATGCAGATGAACTATGGACCGATGTGGGTAAGGTGAAGTCGGGGGCAGCCATTGATTTGGAATCGGTGTTGCTCCATGAACTTGGGCACATACTAGGGTTGGATCACACGCCGGTTAAGGAAGCGATCATGTACCCTACTATTCCATTTAACACAAAGAAGGTGAATCTTGCTGCCGACGACATTGAAGGTATACAGAAATTATACCAAAATCCATTCTCGAGAATGAGAAGATATTTGAAATGGATGAAGAGTTGGGGCATTGGAGTAATAATTTGTGTGGCGTTAATAGTATTTTCTGTCGCTTTTATTATTTACCATTACCGTGGTAAAAGACTAAACTATTCCCGTCAAACCTACTTATAAAGCTGTCGTCTTTAGTATTATTATGGTGGTTTTGTTTTTTTGGTTTATCTGTTAATCCATCCACTTCCAATGGCAAACACACAGATTGAGTTTCTATTTTATTTATTTTTATATGTAACATATTTTTATTTATTTATTTATTTTTGCTATGTAACATAGGAACATGATTTTATTTCATCAAATCTAGGAATACAAATCCATTCCATAAAATATGCACCAGAATTGAGGGTAATAGATTCTTAGACCGTGCATAAATTACACCCATCACGACCCAAGAAAAATTAGCCCTATCATCCTCTGTATATTAAAATGTGCTAAAGCAGACCAGAGAGTTGTAGTCGAGGTTGACACTAAAATGTGCTCAAGCAAAGGCAGCTGAACTCATTAGAACAGAACACCACAATGGCATGCATTTAGTCAAGGAAGGGAGGAGAAACCCACGAAACACTATTTCTTCCCACAAGGGAGCGCATACGACGAGTACCAAAGCATATAATCCCATTGCCACTTGATCTCTCGCCATGATCGACTGCTCAACGCTTGACGGAGTAAAAGGAGTAGAAGGCAAAATAGGTAGGAGATGGAGGTTCAACTATGATAGTTTGTTTACCCATGGAAACATGAGGCATCCAATAATGACATCAAACCACCACTTCCCTCATAGGCTGTGTTAAGGATTTACTCAATCCCATATCGAAAACCCATAACATTCATATATAATATAAATAATTCAAGAATTTTTACCTATTGCCCATTGATTTTGAGTTGAATATTCATATTGGATCAATAAATAAGGAAAAATGATTTTAATTAGTTACATTTATCAAAAATTTTATATAGTAAAAACTATGGACACAATACCGTTAGGACTACCATATAATGTTTTTTGATTTGACACGTAAATTAAAAAAATCTTTGATACGCATCTCAATTAATTTAAACAGCGAATCCTTTTAAACCTCCTTTTTTTTTGTTTAAAAAAAAAAAAAACATCTTTTTAAGGTAGTATTGTTTTCTACCCTTAATCAAAGTTTCTTTACATAAATAACTCCTCACAAATCTCAAAAAATATCAACCTTCCGAACCCTAAAACGACATTAACAAAACATGCAAACCTTGTACTCCAAAATAACAAAATCCAATGGCACCGATTTCCAGTTATTATTACAAGAACAACCGCCAGCTTTTCTTCTTAGTCTTCATCTTCCTCCTCCCGTTCTTTGTCCCTGGAGTTCTAACTGAATCGACGGCGGACCGAAACAATGGCACGTGGCAGGGCTTGATGAGATTCTTGGAAGCCCAACCTGGCAGCAAAGTCACCGGATTGTCGGAGCTCAAGAAATACTTCCAACGTTTCGGCTACCTCCCAAACGACCCCGCGAAAAATCTCACAGATTTGTACGATGATGAGTTGGAATCCGCGGTTTTAGCGTACCAAAAAAACATGGGATTATCCCTCACCGGAAAACTCGACAATGATACCATGAGTCTAGTCATCACTCCAAGGTGTGGAAATGTCGACCAAACAAGTGAGAAATTATATGGTTCTTTTCATCATGATGATTCATCGAGCATGAAGAAGATTCTGGGCTTGATGGCTATAGTAATTTGTTTGGCATTAATATTTATCATGGCTTTTCTTATTTATCGCCCTAAAAAACAAAAATATCCCCATCAAACCTATTAAAGCTCCCGGTAATATGGTCGTTTGGTTTTGTTGATATCTTTGGCATTAATAATACTCTTTTCATGACAATTTTGGTATGTTGTTTGTTTTTTGGTTTAATCTTGATTTTGAGAACAGATTGTTATTATGGTCGTTTTTGTTTTTTGGTTTAATAATCCATCCAGTTCTAATGGCAAGCAGTGCACAAATTGATTTTTCAAATGGGGTGACATTAATGAATACTTGAATACCGTTTCTTGTTCCAGGAAAAAAAAAAAAAAAAAAAGTAGGAAGATTTTCTTTTTTTCAGAGCTTAATTTTAATGGCATTTGGGAGATACAAAGCCAGTAAGAGCAATTCTTTGAACATTCTGTAGTATTCTACATAAAAGCATCAAAAAGGGTTATGCAGAATAGGATGCTGCCCAGATAAATCATTGAGAGATGGTGTCGTGAAGATTCTGCTGTTCCGGTTTTAAATTCAAATCAACATGGATCTAGCCCTGAGTTTTTATTCACAAATTAAGCTGCAGAAAAGGGTTCGAGAGAGCAGGTGAAATGTTTCCTTTTTCCTCTTCGAATTTGGATTTGGAGTTGCAGGAAAATGTTTCCAGAATCTTGTTTAAGGATGTGACTTCGTTTGGAGTATTGATGTTTGTTTAGTTGAGGTAAAAAAGGCTCATCATGCGAAGTATTGGAGAATGTTCATATGATAGGGGGTTGGCTTAGAGGACTAGTTAGGGGATTGAGATTAGTTTATACACTATTCCATTGTAAATTTTTCAAATTTTTTATATTTTTAATAATAGAGTAGTTAATCCCACTACCTGTCCACATTGTCGATAAGGCTGGTTAGACTGGTTTGATTGTTTTTAAACTAAATAAATAACATGCGAAAATTATTCTTGTAGAATTAAAAGAAGAAAAAGAGGAGAGGTGAGCATGACAGAAAAAAAAAGAAGTTATAATTAATTACAGTTATAAAATTATTATATAGTAAAACTGTGGAATAGGAGATAGCTATTCTTAAAACTTTACAATTAACACTTACCTTTGCGAGAGATTCAAGAGCAGTTGGGATTAAATAAGGGCATATTGAAGTAAATTGTCTAAATTTACCCCTTATATCCCTTATATAAAGAAAGAAAATCTCACACTTTGCAAAAAGTCTTATAAACAGGAGGGGTATCTTTTATTATTTTCTGCATTTCTTCCATTTGTTTATATTATATTTTTTTGAAATATAATATAAGAATGGTATTCTTTATATTGATAGAGATATTTTAGTTCTGCAAAAAATAATAAAAGAAATAATAATCATATAAATAGAAATAGGAAGAGATGCACTATATATGATATTCCTGGAATTATTTGTGTACCCAAAAAAAAAAAAAAAACATGTTTTTAAGGTAGTGTTGTTTTCTACCATTAATAAAAGTTTCCTTACCTAAATAACTCCACACAAATCTCAATAAATCATCAACCTTCCGAACCCTAAAACGACATTAACAAAGACGCAAACCTTGTAGCTCCAAAATAACAAAATCTAATGGCACCGATTTTCAGTTATTATTACAAGAACAACCGCCAACTTTTCTTCTTAATCTTCATCTTCCTCTTCCCGTTCTTTGTCCCCGGAATTCTAACTGAACTGATAGCGGACCAAAACAATGGCACGTGGCAGGGTTTGATGAGATTCACGGATGCTCTATCGGGCAACGAAATCACCGGATTGTCAAAGCTCAAAAAATACTTCCAACGTTTCGGCTACATCCCAGACGACCCCACAAAAAATCTCACTGATTTGTACGATGATGAGTTGGAATCCGCCGTTTTAGCGTACCAAAAAAACATGGGATTATCCCTCACCGGAAAACTCGACAATGATACCATGAATCTAGTCAACACTCCAAGGTGTGGTAATCGCGACCACTTTCCAAGTGAGAGTACGCACTACACTATTTTTAAAGGTCAGCCCAAGTGGAAAAGACCAGCTCCGATAGTGTTAACGTACTATTTCTCGCCGGAGCACATGATCAACAGTTTAAGTATGACAGACATTAGGTCTGCCTTTGAAAGCGCATTTTCCAGGTGGTCGGTGGTCGTTCCGGTGAGTTTCACGGAGACAAACATCGAATCGTCTGCAGACATTCGGATAGGATTCTTCTCCAGCTATCACGGAGATGACCAACCGTTCGACGGTGTACTGGGAAAATTAGCTCACGCTTCCCAGCCGGAGATCGGGATTCTCCACCTGGATGCAGATGAAACATGGACCGTCGATGTGGGTAAGGTAACGTGGGAGGTAGCCATTGATTTGGAATCGGTGGCGCTCCATGAACTTGGGCACATACTAGGATTGTTTCACACGCCGGTTAAGGAAGCGATCATGTACGCTACTATATCTCCAAACACAAAGAAGGTGGATCTGGCCGGTGACGACATTGAAGCAATACAGAAATTATATGGGTCAAACCCGAATTACAAACCCGGTTCCTTTTATCATGATGGTTCATCCGGTTCTTTTTATCCTGATGATTCATCGAGCTGGAGTAATCTCATGAGAAGGAGAAGATCTTTCAATTGGGACAAGATTTTGGGCATGTTGGGTATAGTAATTTTTTTTTAGTTTATAGTAAAGGTGTGTTTGTTTTTGGAAATGGAAAAATTCTAAAAGGATTTTGATTTTTATTAGGTAGAGAGAATCACGATTATTTATTAAGATAATCTATTACTTTAATGAACATTAAATTTATGAAATAAAGATTATTTTATTTTTATTTTCTCAAATAAACATACTCTAAGAATTTACTCGATATATAGTATCTCACTAAATTAACTTTCTTACTAATTTATACATCATTGGGTGAAATAACTTATCTAAAGAGTTAAATTACTTCATATTTAAATTTAGAATTGAAACTTAACCTTTAAGTAAAAAAAAAAACACTTTTGTGGGATTGTTTTGCAGGCTGAAATTGGAATGGGACTTGGGGACTCGATGGGTGTTGGTAGAAGTGGATAATGCGAATGTAGTAACATTGATTGAGGTTGGGAGCGGTATGAGAATATATGGTAGTCTAGTGGAAGGAACAATTGAGCTTATTGTGAGACACTGAAGAGTAAACATTCGACAAGTAATTATGTAGCGGGTTGTTTGGTGGTTCTTGCTTTCAAAGAACAAAAGTGTTTTACTAAATTGACAAATACCATAAGAAGTATCTCAATAATTAGAGTATAATGTGATAAAAGTAGCGTATTTATATAATATAATATTTTAATGGACGTGTTAGTCTTCCTCTTTGCACCAATAAATAAATGAACTCTTTTTGTTCAACAATAAATTTTGAGATAGGCACACAAAAAACTCTTTTATTTGGTGAATTAAAAAAAATATGAAAAACACAATTATTAAAGGTTAAATTTGATTCAATTGGCCTTCTTGCAGCTGTGGACAATAATAATTTTTTTTAAATGTAAAATTTTAACTAGCTGAATTAGGAGTTCAATAATCATATTCGTATTATGATTTGTTAAAAATGAGTAAATCCCATTTGAATATAAGATTAGAATTAATATTCTATTTAGAGTTGGAAAAAGATTAAATT